>OZ005658.1:104629994-106017494 GCA_963930645.1 Salticus scenicus | reverse complement strand
TTCAGAATGTGAAAACAGAATTTAAAAATATGTATTAGTTAATAAGTTATTTGTAAGGAAAAATTTCCCATAGAATAGCATTAGTTTCGGCTTCCGGCGGCGGTGAGTGAAGAGATTAGGCGCCCATGCCCCAGCCCGCCCGGTTCCCGCTGTTCAATGTATTTTTCTAGTCAACTTTGTCCCATTATTACTTCGGTGTGAATTTTTTTTTTTTTTTTTTTTTTTTTTTAAACACACTTGACATTGTGAGTTTTTTTGCTTTCCTTCCCATGCTATTCCTATGGGATTTTTAGCCTTTTTTCCCCTCTTTTTCTACATTCTAAAGTGGCGGTGGTTCACTTTGTCCCCTTATTACTTCCGGTGTGAAACTTGTTTTTTTTTTTTTTTTAACACACTTGACATTGTGTGTTTTTTTTGCTTTTCCTACCATGCTATTCCTATGGGGTTTTTGGCCTTTTTTCCCCTCTTTTTCTACATTCTAAAGTGGCGGCCTTAAGTCCCTTAAGGGGACTTATCGCATTGAGGAAGAAGATTGTGGAATCCCATGTTAACCTATGGAGAAAATATAATCACTTATATTTCACTCAATTTTCAAAATTTCAACGAAATTTTTTGTTTATCTTCTAGATACACGAATTATCTTTTGATCCTTAGTCTTCAAAAAATTTAAAATTTTTTTTAAATATTTTAAATTCTGTGTTAAAGTTTCAAAAATCTGCGAAAAATATAAAATTTGTTCTTTACTTGCTTCTAATTTCCCTTTGAAAAAAGATACAGTGAAACTTGAATAATTCGAACTTGTTTAATTCGAAATTCTGGATAATTCGAGTTTTTTACTCGGTCCCTGGTCCCTTGAATTTTGTATTAAAATAATGTTAAAAATCGTGGATAATTCGAATTCTATTTTGGATAATTCGAATTTTTCATACGATTAACTATAAAATATTACAGTAAAATTTTTTCCCAAGATTTTTCTCAGCTAAAATGCATTATTTATTTTAATAGTCTTTCAAAATAAAGATAAGGAAATACAAGAAAAGCCCCTACCTAGTGCATCAGAAGATATGGTGCATATACATGAACTTTGACGGTTTTTTGAATTGAAAGTCATGTCTGATGTAGAAAATTCTATTTTTGTATCAACTGATAGGCTGAAGTCATATGCCATGGCACAAAGATGTATTTGAAGAAGCAATAAAAAATATCTGACTATTTTTAAAAAAGTGTTGAATAATAAAGCTTGTAAAAAATATTGATTTAATGGAAGGGGAGAGGGGTATGTAGCAGTTTTCTTAGATATAAAGTTTATATGTTAAATCTTTGATCGTTGAGTTTTAATTTTTTTAATTTATGTCTTCTTTTTGACAAAATAGCATGCTTGCTAACATCCTAATTAATATTCTGTAGTGTTGTTAGTCCCGCCCTTTTTTTCACACCAGTAAATTTTTAAAGTAATATTTTGCAAATGCAGTTACCATTAAATAAGAAGAAAAGTACTCTAAAAAGGATACTAGTGTGAAAAAGAAGGAGGGGCTAACAATGCTACGGAATTTTAATTAGTATGTTGGCAAGTATGAAATAGTATATGTAATTCGAATTTTTGGTTATTTCGAATTTTTCTCAGGTCCCTTCAACGTCGAATTATCCAAGTTCTACTGTATAAAGATTTGAAAACTAGGGAATTAAAGCTTGTCTTTTTTTTCCTTTTATCTAACGTAAACTTTTAAAAATCAAATTTATCTAAAATTTGTTATTTTTTTAAAATAAAAATCATGTACTTTTTAAGATACTACTGACCTGTCAAGCTGTCAGCCTAACCTAATTGATTACATGGGTTGGGGAGATAGGAGACTTCACTACAGGGGTTCAAGGGTTGCCATATGATGGCGGAGCCAAGCAAGGAAATTCTGCTAAAAAATGTGTTTTGTTTCAGATCATTTGAACCGAATATAGAAACTAAGTGAAAGAGGTTGTTGCAATTTTTATATTTTGTGTCGCAGTTTTTTTTTCTTCTATCTTTTAATAAAAAGAAGATATTACGGATGCTCTGCAAGTAACCATGGTAGGACGTTATGGAAAATCTGGACATCTGAAATTATCAGCTAAACGACTTAAATGTGGACGGAATTTACCGAATTGGAAAAAAAGGTAAGAATAAAATTATTTATCTTTTTACCAATTACTTTTAATCGCAAATCGCAAATCGATCGCAATATCAATAATTTCTTAATATATGTTATTTCATATTATTTTTAAAAAATTCAAGAGTATTTTCTAGATTTTGTTTATATCTCTTGAAGCATTTTATATATTTTCAATCTTACATGTTTTTCATAAGTTACTTTTAATGAGTCTATTTTGATATTTTAACCCTTTGCCGCTCAGTGTTCCACTACATGGAACACCTAATTTTAATTCTCAAGTGCAAAAACTCATCCCGGAAATTTTTTAGCAAAAATTTACATTTATAACAAAGCAGAAAACGCCCTTTTTTCAACATGAAAATTTAAAATTTCTTCTATTATAATTATGTTCGTAAATTCCGGTGGCAGTGTAATTTAAATGATCAGAATTATCTTGCCCCGCAAAGGGTTAAAATACTCCGGAATAGATTGAAATGTTGGGATCTATGCAACTTTTACGAGTTGTTGTTGTCGATAATGTTTACTTATAAAGTGATTTATTTATTAAATTAAATATTATTTGAATTTAATAAGGTTTACTTACAGATGTTTCAAACCGAAAATTTCTCGAAAAGGAACAATGCTAATTTTTTATTTTTTAAATATTTATGATCAGCTATGTGGCTAAAAGCCATTTTTATAATTAGTTTAGTAATTTTTAAAATAAATTAAGTAGTGAACCTTAAAGGGTTAAGGGTTTATATTTTAAATTTGATTTAAAATAATGATGTTAAAATATACACATACAATTTAGCACATGATATATAAATTTACCACAAGTTACAGAACTTAAGCTAATTAAATATGTCATTTACTTACTAATGGTAAACAAATATGCCGGGTTTTTAAATAGTGCAAATTAAAGGCGTAAAAAATAAATCGCTCAAATCTACGAAACTTTAGAAACCAATGTGTTCAGCGTATTTTCCTACCTTCAATATTTTAGTGTATCCGGGCTTTGGGGTTTCTTCGAGTTATTTTTGTGTATTCAGAATAGATACATTACATATAAAGAAAATAAATTAAATTCCTTTAAAAAAAATAATAATCAAGTAAACTAATTAGCAAATTGGTTTTGTGGGTTGTTGTGATGAATTTTAATTTTCGTTCTCATAATAATTCATTCAATAATTTTAATGAATATTAATAATTCATTCATTCAATAATTTTTCATAATCTTCATAATTTTTATTTTTTATAATAATTCATTCAATAATGGACAATATTCCTGTGACGTCACCGTAGGTAAAATCGCCGAACACGTGGTCGATATTTTGTAAACAAATTAGATTCAAGATGACATTTTATTGTTACGTATAACATTTTCCTAAATATTTCTGCAGTGAAACTTAATAATAATGTTCAAACAAGAACAAAAGTGAAATGTAAACAACTGAATCGAATGATAAAGTTAAGACTATTCCATATCGTAAAATTGCAGAACATTTTATGTATACACACACACATACATACATATATATAATGAAAAAAAGATTAATAAGAACATTTTATACATACACACATATATATAGACATCAAAGCTGAAATAAATAGAATTTCAATCACTTTAATAAAGGAATTTACTAAATGGAACATCCATTTAAATTTGTTAACATCGCCACAGTTCACACGGCAACTTTTAATATTACACATGTTGATTAATATTAAAGCATATTACTAAAACTGGATTAAAAACAAAACAAAGTTATCACTCTATCACTCTTACTTCAATTTCATATAATCTGTAACTCTTAGAAATAATATTGCAAGATAAAAATTTGCAAACCACAATGCTTTGCTATGGTAGAGTTGAGAATTGTTTACCGAAAACAGCTGATTTCCTATAGTCTCGAACCCAAAGGAGGAATATGGTCCATAATGGACCATATTCCTACTTTGGGTTCGAGGCTACAAGAATATCAGCTGGTTAGGGAAACAATCCTCAACTCTACCATAACAAAGCATTGTGGCTTGCAAATTTTTATCTTGCAATATTATTTCTAAGAGTTACAGATTATATGAAATTGAAGTAAGAGTGATATAGTGATAACTTTGTTTTGTTTTTAATCCAGTTTTAGTAATGTACTTTAATATTAATCAACATGTGTAATATTAAAAGTTGCCGTGTGAACTGTGGCGATGTTAACATATTTAAATGGATGTTCCATGTAGTAAATTTCTTTATTAAAGTGATTGAAATTCTAATTATTTAAGCTTTGATGTCTATATATATGTGTGTGTGCGTATAAAATGTTCTTATTAATCTTTTATTCATTATATATATGTATGTGTGTGTGTGTATACATAAAATGTTCTGCAATTTTACGATATGGAATAAACTTTATCATTCGATTCAGTTGTTTACATTTCTCTTTTGTTCTTGTTTGAACATTATTATTAAGTTTCACTGCAGAAATATTTAAGAAAATGTTATACGTAACAATAAAATGTCATCTTGAATCTAATTTGTTTACAAAATATCGGCCACGTGTTCGGCGATTTTACCTACGAAAGCCTCACAGGAATATTGTCCATTTTAATGAATATTAATAATTCATTCATTCAATAATTTTTCATAATCTTCATAATTTTTATTTTTTATAATAATTCATTCAATAATTAAATCACTCATAATAATTCCTTTAATAACTTTTCGTTCTCATTCTTATTGTTATTATAATATATATATATATATTCTTTTCATTGTACCTTTTCAGAGATGAGCAATAATACTTCAATATATATATATATATATTATATACAATGTACAAATACTAATCTAATTTGTCAAAAATATGCAATATATAAATACGAGTAAAGCACCGTTTATACGTCTCTCGCTTATATGTCTTTTACATTATACGTCCTTTTTTTAAAGTCCGGATTCATTCCTGTTCATTTTAATACTAAAATATTTCGTTTATACGCCGCCAAGATCGGTCATACGTCTTTTCAACTTTATAAAAATTCGCAAATTTTTTTTTACTTTTTGAAATACATAAAGAAATAATTAAATAAAGTAACATAAATAAGTAAGTTAATTAATTTCATGAAAAATAAAAGTAGAAGAAAAAACTTGGAGAATTCAGGTGTAATATTTTGTCTGAAAGCAATAGTCTTATTATCCTAAGAAAAATATTTTTGGGCTTCCTTCTTGGTCTCATTTATACTTCTGTAAAATACAAAAAAAAAAAAAATTACTTTCTAAGCCACACTATTTTTAAGCCTTTTATTAAAAAAAGGGTAAAAACGTAAGACAAATTTAATGTCTGAGGGTTTAAGAAATGAGATAAAATATAACTTTGTTATAAAAATTGTTTGGTGTAATTGAAATTATGTCATAGATAAAAAGTGAAAACTGTAGTTTGTATAACTAAAAATTATTATTTTAATTGTTATTGTAGCAGATATATGAAAATGGGAGTTTTAATAATAAGTAATAAGTAATTATAGAAACAAATTTCCCCATACAATAATACAAGCTTTAACTGACGACGAGGTTAGGTATTGTACTCACTTAGACTTAAATTTATTAACAAACAACTTAATGAATTATTTTGCTAGTGACATGAATAACACTTGCTTATATTTAATGTTTATGAATAAAAATACTTCGTAAATATATCAGACTACTGCAGGTTCAGATTTAAGAATAGGTTAAATCCTGCTCAGAACAACCAGTTTGATGCCTTTTGCTGAAAAATTACGTTCCTTATAGCAAAAGAAAGATGCAAATAATATATTTTAGTATATCAATGAGTCATCAATATTTTGCTATAGATAAATGTAAAAATGATTTTAGAAGTATGTCAAGAAATACTGTAAATAGAAGTCAAAGAAAATTGAGACTGACTTATTGCTTATTACATATGTTTTGTAAAAAAGAAAAACAGAAGCCTTACATATGTAACAATAGTAGCAATTAAGAAAACAAAGATGTAGAACTTAAATAAAAGCACAATTCTGTATTGTTCATAAAATTCCGAATACAACTAGTATATACATATAACTTATTCCATTCTCCAAGTATTCCGTTTCCTTCCCCTTTCCCGAAGCGCGCTTTTACTGCTTTATTTTGTTTTGCTATCATTACAAATGTAAATAAGACAAACAGCGGTAACATGCCAAATTCGTAAGCTGTAGGGATGGGATAAACAGTTTACATTTCAGTAATAGGTTACTTCATTTCGTACAGTCTATGGTAATATATTCCAAAATATCCTATTATTTTTCTAATCTATTTTTAATTTCTGCTTTATTAAAATGGGACTTCAAGAAATGCATTATATAGGCGTGTCGTACATAGTGCATACGATTTATGTTTTTGAATAACAACACTTTCGAATAGTAATTTTCACTTAATGTAATCGTATTTTCTTTTCTTTTAAAAATAAGATTTCTATCATAAAATGTTAATAGTAAAAGATTATAGTCCATGAAACGTTCTTTCTGAAGAAGTACGCACATGCGAAAACGGAATTGAAACGCATACATCCGTTTCCTGTGATCCCTTCCGTGGAGGATCAAAATTACGATGCACGTCTCCGGACCACCTCTAGGGGTGAGTCCCAGACCGTCGCCGCAATTCCCCATCTGCGCAGCACTAGTGCGACGTAAAAACCCAACCAACCAACCAACCGTTTCCTGTGACAAAGAATACCAATCACGGAGATACCAATATATAAAAAAAATGTTAGTTAGTTGTTTAAAAAAAATGTTTTATTAAAAAAGATTACAACATTCCAAATCCTAAACTGTCAAATACTGTATTACATAAAAATAAAATAAAATAAATAAAAATATCATTAGAACTATGCTGCCATAATTATTTCATAACAATTACGTTATAATTGACTTTTAGAAATGTTATTCAACGAAAGATAAGATTAATTTATCTTATTATTAAGTGCATTGTTTAGAAAAAGAAAACTTAACTAGTATATTTAAAACATAATTTAATGATAAAAACATATGTATACATTTTATATAGAATTAAATATTTAGTATGTGAAAAGTAAAATAATTTTATTTGATTAAAAAGCAACTACTATTCAAAAATAACATTTTAAAAAAAATTTTAGTTTAAAGCGTAAAACGCGATTTGAAATTAAATTTCTGGCTTTCTTTTTCTTTCTTTCTTTTCTTTCTTTTCTTTTTTTTTTTTTTTTTCTTTCTTCTTTGTTTAAAGAGTCTTTCACATGATGCTAATATATGGTTTTTAGGTTAAAAAAAGGAAAAAAGAAAAAAAAAAAAACCTTCCAAATTGACAACCGAATTATTCTTCTTAACCCTTTGCAGCGCAAGACAATTCAGATCATTTAAATTATACTGCCACCGGAATTCATGAACTAAATTAAACTAAAAGAATTTTTAAAATTTAAGGTTAAAAAAACCGGCCTTTTCTGATATGTTATAAACGTAAATTTTTGCTAAAAATTTTCCGGGATGAATTTTTGCAGCTGTATCTTAAATTTTGCGTCCTTGCAGCGAGGACGCCGCGCGTTAAGGGGTTAATTACAGTGGGATGACGTCTTTTAAAATGCTTTTTTTAAATTCGGAACAGTAATAAAATTTAAATTTTTTTCGCAAAATCGCATAATGCGATTTTCCCAATCGGATCTTGTACGGATATACGACCATAAATAATTAATTATATTAAAAACACTTTAAACACACGTAAAATTAAATTTTATTTAAAAGATGTTAAAAAATTTATCCAAAGCTTTTCGCTTTAATAGTAAAGCATCATCAGGGATTTTTATTGAGCAGTTTTTAAATATTTTTTTCAATTCACAGTCAACTCTTTTTTTAGAGATAATACATAAATAATTAATTATTTTACTCATCATAAAAAAAGTCTCTTAAAGAAAAAGAATCAAATAAATAAAATTAACTGATTAAACTAAATAAGAAAATGAAAAGCGAAATACAAATATACATCCTCTTATCAAATTTATCGCCTCATAAAAACATATGAAAAAATAAAATCTCAAGAACATTTGCATGCGTCACACGCTATTACGTAATTTGAGTTCCATCTGCCATCATCATTTCAAATGGGTGTAGGTAAGTTCCGGACCAAAAGGGGGGAGTCGTGCAATTCCATGGTTAAATTCCGGTTGGTACGCTGTGGGTTGACTTGACTTGTGTTCTCTCTTTTGCATGAATAATATTCCTCATAAAAATAGGTCCACCAGTGATCGAGAGGTTATGTCCTCGAAACTGGCATACGTGAAGCGCTGGGTTCAATACCCGGTCACGCTCGTTGACTTAACCGTTAGGAATTTTCCGTGGTTTTCTCCGAAACTAGCGTAACTATGGGATAGCACTTCTTAGAAAGACCCCACGGAGGACTCTATTACTCAGGCCTAGAGCCCTAGTGCAAACAATTGACCTTAATGATAATACTGCCACCACCTCACAAAAATATGCAAAAGTTAGTTGAATTCATTTTATGTCCTCCTGGTCAAAACGCTCCCACAAAGCGACTGTTCAATAAACAAAGTATAGATATGTGGAAAAAAAAAAAAAAAAAAACCTTTTATATACCTACTTTAAAAAGTTAACTACTAAGACTTATTTAGATTATACTTGTGAGAACTTTTATAAATTGTTGATAAAGAATGACTTCGTTAAAACAAATCGTTTCATCTGACGAATATAAATTTTATGATTGTAATTTTAATAAAAAAAAGTGTCTACTAACATTTTATGTAACTGCATGAAAGTACAAAAAAAAAAAAAAAAATGTCTATAGCAAAAATTAATAATTAAAAAAAAAAAATCTATATTGTTCAGTGACACCTATAAAAATTAGGGATTCTTCCTCTCGTATCCGTATATTGTTAATTTAAATTAAGGTGTACTGATCCAAATTCATCATTTGAGATAAAAATGTTTCCACCACTTGTGTAAAGTAGCTTTTGAATCGGTTTTTAAAATCATTTTAATTCAATTTTGTGTCCTCTAAAACGATCTCTTTTTCAAAATCGAATGTCTTTTTTTTTTTTTTTTTTTAAATAAAATAAAAGACAATGTGTAATATCTCCTCTTTCTTCAATAAAAAATTTTGGTCACCTTATACGTAAAAAATAGAGTAAGTTAATCATATTTTGTGGCGAGTAACTTTTTTTTTCAGCGAGTGTAATCGAAATTGAAATTTCGGACCCTGATTTTATTTTTTATTCTTATTTTATTTAGTAGGTATGTGTGTGTGTGGTTGTGTGGGGGGGATAAGCAATGATTTAATTTCATGCTCCTTTATGGAATGTGCGCAAAGAAACGGATCAAAAGCACTTACTGTCAGTAACCAAAAATCTACGTAAGAATAGAGCAACGTTATGTGATTTTAGTTATTTTAAGCACACATGTATATATTTAAGCACCTTATTATTGTTGTTATTATTATTATCAAATTATGTTTTTAAATAACACTTGTTCCTTGATTTCATACCTTTAGAAAACATATTTTTATCAGACCATGAAATACAACTTGCATACTAATGAATAACTGGATAACAAGGACAACTGTATTAATAATATTTTAGAGTAAATTCGGGAAACATTACTCGAAAAATATTTCCCATTAGTTTCTCTATATATTAAAAAAAAAAATTACTGTCACTGGCGTCAATTTTTTTTGTCTGCGACAGCATCTTCTAACGGAGGGCAGGGTCCTTCGCGTCATGAGAGGTATCAATGCGTTCCGAGTACTCCAAGGAAGACATTTCAGCCGCTTAGAAATTTCTATCATTTTAATTAAAAAAGTTATTAACTAAAAACGAGAAGTTTATGAAGGTACTCTATTTGTCATTTTGAAAAAAGTTTCTCCCAGTGGCGTTATTCTTCCGTCATGAAGTCATTTTACAGGAGAAAATTAAAATATGATCCATGGTTGTACGTAGGTTGGTTGGATTTAACATCGCACCAATACTGCGCTATGGGAAATTGGCGACGGTCTGGGACGCACCCTAGAGATGTTCCGGTGACATGTCATCACAATTATGAACCTTCATGGAGGGTATCCCCTTCCGATTTGGTGATCCCCAGAGATATAGTGGGGATGAGAACATGGAGGTTGGTTGGTTGGGTTTTACGTCGCACAAGTGCTGTGCAGGTGGGCAATTGGCGACGGTCTGGGACTCACCCCTAGAGATGGGAACATGGAGGACTTTGCGACCGCAGCAGATTTTATGAGCACCAGCCTCCATTAGTGTAGACGACGCACGACGGTCTTTCGCCGGCTCAAGCATCGAATTGGCAATCTTCCAATTACATGCTCAGCGCTTTACCGACTAGGGTACCGCGGCCCGAAACCATGGATGTAAAAAACAAAGAATTTTTTTTTCTCTACTTTTAGAAAATTAATCTTCGTACACGGGAAAATTAAAATATGATCCATGGTTGTAGGTAGGTAGATAATTAGGTAGGTCGTGATTGACGTCGCACCATTACTGCGCTATGGATAATTCGCGATGGTCTGGGATGCACCCCTACGGATGTTCCGGAGACATGCCACCACAGTTTTGGTCTTACACGAAGGGGATAGCTCCCTCACTTTGGTGGCCCCCAGAGGTATAATTTTGATGGGAACAAGGGGAATATTGCTGCCACGACATATTTTACGTGCACCAGCCACCATTAGTGTACACGACGGTCTTTGGTCGGCTCCAGAACCGAACCCACAATCTTCCAATTACGAGCTCGGCGCTCTACCAACTGGGTTACCGTGGTCCGGATTTAAGGTTGTAAAAAAGAATTAAAAAGGGTCATATACTAAAGCTGTAATGCAAAATGGTCCAGATATTATGATTTTCTTTCTATGAATATATATATATATATATATATGTATGTATATGTATATGTATATAAATATTATACATTTCAATTTGACATTGAATATCAGGATTTCCAAAATAATTGTCTGCTTTTGTCTTGTAACATGCTCTATTAATATTCCTTTTCAGTGAAAGAAAGGAGCGAATAGGCGAGCAGAGTTCTGCATGTGTAAATAAGTAAAGTGAGTCGGGGAGGAGGCGAAACCTGCTTCGGGGGTTGGTGAGCGGAGCGAGCAGGGGGCAGAGCCCCCTAGTGAAATAATAAATAAAGAATAAAAACATGATCTTTTAAGTTAATTTCTAATTAATTTATTTATTTATTCATTAACAATCAGGGGTCGATCCAGTCAAAAATTGGAACCCTTTTGCTGCCCCTTCACAAAATTCAACTCCCTAAAGTGGGCCCCTTCACAAAATTCAAATCCTTAAAATGGGCCCTTTCACAAAATTCCAATCCATAAAAAATCCCTTCACAAAATTTAAATTCAGAAAATGGGTCCCTTCACAAAATTCAAATCTATAAAAACAGCCCTTTCACAAAATTTTGCTTTATAAAAGTAATACTTTTGTAAAAAATTTTCATGTTTGCAGTATTATTATTAATGAGTGTCTATACTTGTTTAATAAAATGCTATTAACTTGAAATTAAACATTAGACAGATTACCTGCTAAAATGAAAGGTTTCTAGCGACAATTCTTTTTTTTCTCAAAAATATTTTGATTTTTCACAAAAATAAATAAAAAAATTCACAAAAACAATTTGTTTTTCACAAAAATGGGCCCCAAAAATTAAAACGTGGATCAACCCCTGACAATGTACAAAAGCAAACTATTATTTGGTATTTCATTTCCTGAAAGGTGCTGCTACGACCACAAATGGTCATTTCAGAAACTCCAAAAGTGCCTGCAGCTGTTGAAAGAAAAAGAAAATATAAGAAAAACATCTATCAACGCTGACAGGTGTAACGCCCATTAGAAATAGGGATTTTCTTTTTCCCTACAAGAGGGGGTAGGAAATATATGACTTTGCGTTCATCTCTCTTTGATTATTTTTCCTACTGTAGCATTTAATATTAAACATATACAAAATATTTTTAAGTCTATCAATAGGTATTTGAAAGAAAATTTTTCGTATCTTAATCAAATTTCGATAAACCAAATATTTTTTTCAGAAAAAGCAGTTCAAAGTCCAATTTTTCAACTCTATACTTTGACAAACAAATTTCAATATTTTTTTAAAAATACAATTAATGATTTTTTTTTAAAAGTGAAAAGTTGCGAAAAGAAAAGAGAAGTATAAAATAGTAATCCTTTTGAAATTAGAAAAAAATATGAATTACATTATGAGATATTAGACTAGTAAAACAAAAAACCCTATAGATTAACGCTGAAGAAAGAAAAACGTCAAATCACTCCAGAGGCCTCTTAAGCGTTTTAAGCATTTTTAGCTATGTTAAAAGTTATTACGATAACAGTTACTTTATCTGTGTGTTTGCCTCTCTATCCGCTAACTTCATAGCCCAGCGGTTCTGTGCTCAAAGCTGGTAAACGGGAAGTGCCGGGTTCGATCCCAGGTCGCGCTCATCGACCTAGCCGTTTGGAGTTTTATGTGATTTTCTCCGAAACTTGCATGAATACGGGCTAGGATCCTTTGAAAAAAAGCCTTCATGGAAGGTATTCTCCTTTAGGCCCAAGTCTCTAGGTCAGACAATTGGCCTTTACCCGAATGCCAATGCCGCGATCTAATTATCATAAATATTTATGGGATGTCTTCAAACTGATATGTGTTATTCAAGGTCACTGTGGCATGTTCAATATTGAAAAGGGTATAAATATCACAACAGATTTATTTTTAGGGACACCTAAAATAATTCCAATGCACTGCGTTCCATGATTAGTATTTCTCTAAAGTTATTTTTAATTACTTTGTGCCGCACAAATTGTAATGGAAATGATATATTCGTATGCACAGGAACATGTTTTCTTAAAAAATTTGAAAAGTCTCAATTTTTATCGGGCCAGCCGGGTATCTTAGTCTATTTAAAAAAAAAAAAAAAAAAAAAAAAAAAAATGCATATTATCAATACGGTAGAACCTCAATCTATCGTTTTTCACGGGATACGTGAAAAAAAAAACCCGATGAAAACGGGAAAAAGACGAATGCGGGTTTAGGCTTCCCAGTTGAAATACTTTCAATGATTTAAGATACTTTCTCTGAATGTACGAGATTTTTTTTTTTTTTTTTTTTGCAATTATGAATAATAAGAACACCATCAAAAATAAGTAATTAAATTTTCTCAAAAAAAGCACGTTTGCAGATAGATAAAGGCAATATATGGAAAATACTCCTCATTGGTCCGTTAAAATAAACGAGATGTAAATGCATAACGCATTACTGTATATATTTATGAGATCATAAAAACATATATTTTAAATTAAAAATATTTTGTATGGTATTATTACTCTATTTCTTGAGTAGAGGAGTAGATATATGCACGGCTAAATGCTATTTTTTGAGTTTTTATATTGTGTCAATAAAATGATACTTCTGACCAATAAGAAAGGGGATGAACTCTCACCGTCTGTTTTTGCGGGGGGGGGGGGGGAGGAAGCTGTAAATAAATACGCCTGTGGAGTTTTTATTTATTTTTCCTGGTGATGGAGAACACAGAGCTGCCAACCTATCCAGAGGATTGTTAGCACCGCCCCCTTTTTTTTTCACGCCAGTATATTTTTATAGTATTTTTCTTCTAAATTCATCATAAACACTTTTGATGAGAATTATTCTAAAAAGTAAGTGGTGCGGGGAAAAAGGCGGTGCTAACAATTCTCCGGATTAGGTTGGCAGCTCTGAGAACATTTCCCTTCGAAACTGTATCAAGTATTTTGATTTTTTATCTTTCCGCGCTCCTTTTTATATGTAAAATGAGCATGTACCAAGTGTTTTTATATATTTTTTAAATTGTCTGTTTTCACCATTTGGTTATCCTTTTGAATTTCAACTATAATTTTTTACTTTTTCGGTCAATTTTGGAGCTCGCGTAATTTAGGCGAACGTTTTTGTGGATGATATAGTGGAAAATATTCACACCTCTTTTTTTCTGTCCTTTTTTACCTTTTCTTAAAAATAACTATGATAATCTTGAATAAATATTCACACTTTAATTCTAAAAGTATTAGAGTATTTCTTTTAAAATTTAAAAAGTGTTTTTGTTATTTCAAACACACATTTTTAAATTATTGCCAATTTCAACAACCTTTCCCCATAAAAAATTTAAATGTGAAAAATGCTAATCCTTCAAATATATTTATAGACAAGACCATAGACAAACGTAAGTCCGTAAGCATCAGGGTTGAAAAAAAAAAAAAAAAAACGTTTTTTTTTTTTTTTTTTTTTTTTTTTTTTCCCAGAAAAAACCCAGCGCAATGGGCTTTTTCGGGTTTTATCAGGGTTTTTTCAGAGTATTTTCGGGTTTTATCAGAGTTTACAAGAATATTTTCTTACTTGCCGTTTTTAAACATTAATATATCATTCATAATAGGACAATTAAAAAAATAAATAAATAAATAAATTTTAATTATTCTTTAAAATCAAAATTTAAAAATTTAATTTTAAAATTTCTAGTCTTTTTATGATTAAGTTAAAGATTTTTTTTTTTTTTTTTTTTTTTTTTTTTTAATTAAACAATTGTACTTTAATTATCTAATCTGTTTTTCTGCCTTTACAACAAAAACTGGATTTTAATAATTATTTAGTGTTGCTTCATTAATTTTTTTTTGTACTGAATAGATTTCCATAAAATAATATTAATTATTGTTCCTTATGCATTACTGAACAGTGTTGCACTGTTAAAGTTTTCAGAAATTTTTTAAAATTTGATTTTTATTTATTTATATTTTGCATTCCTCAAGTCCCCTGATTTCCTTTATATTAACAAACAATTCCTTTTTCTTGATCTTATATTTTTTTATGTATAATTTCTTATTGTATTTTAATAAGATAAAATTTTAATTTTTTTTGTTTTGTTTTGTTTTTTTTTCATGTGGAATTTCTCAGTTTTTTTTTTTTTTTTTTAAATAAAGCAGTTTGAGCACTTCCAATATTTCAGAAAATTCTTTGTTCATGTTCTAATAATGTATATAATAATTGTTTTATATTTATATGTTTGTTGTAAGTTAGATAAAAGTGTAATTTTAAATAAGGATTTCGAAAAAATCCACTTGGGTTTTTTCAAGAGGGTTTTATTGAAAAAACCCAGTCGTTCAAAATCAAGCCAACCCCCCTGGTACGCCTCAGAGGGCATAAGCAGCATTTACACTAGTGGAAATTCCTTCCCCCCTCCTCTCCCCCCCCTTTTTTTTTACAACGTTTATTTCTCCCATCCCTAATTTATATTTAGAATACAATTAGTTTTTAAAACAATTACTTTTTCAAATTTCATATATATGTTTAACTAATGTTGATGTGTTACAAAGTACATACTTAAATAAATGTTTGCTTGCTATTCACTAAAAAAAGTAATACATTTTACTTTATATAATTGAAAAATATGAGAAGTATATTATTTTGTTTTATACAAGCTTTATTTATAAGGTATTAGTTAAGTATTAGTAAAGCATTAGTTACTATAAGTTAGTTTATTGTTTTTTATCTGAATTCGTTCCTTTAATGTTGGTTGATTAGTTAAGTAGGTAGGGTTTATCTATCTTCTATAATAATAAAGGAAGATGTCTGTCTGTCTGTGCATCTATACGTTCAGCCCCTACTGAACGCAGAAGTACAGAATTTGACATGAGGGTGCTCAGAAGCCTTCCCGAGGGGATAGGGCAAAAAGAATTAAAAAAATTTAATTAGATCCGGAGATATTAATTAAAACGTCGACCAATGTCTAATTAAAAAAACAGCGAATCATATTTTCCGCCCTCCAAGTAGAATTCAAGTAGAAAAACTGAATCCGTTATAAATTTTTTAATTTTCTGCATGCCTGCAGTTTTTGATGACATTCTGAATCCGCGTTTGCGTTCGAACAACAGTAAAAACTCTCTTTTAAGTTCGCAGACGATACTTCGAAAGTAGAGCGAAAGAGAAAGATCTTTTTCTGATCGAGGTCACATGTTTTTGGACTGCGATTAAAAATTGCAAATTTCAAAATTTTTAAATTTTCCTTTGTCGCACCCGAAACTTACTATACAGAGTTTTTCATCACAAGACAAAGTTGTAATTCAAATTTCATCGATTTCGGAGAATAAAAAAAAATTTACATTTTAATTGCAAATTAAATTTTATTCTAATACGCGTATTTCAAATTCTAATTATGTTTAAATTATTTTTAATTAATACATCATTCAAAAGATATTTATAAGTTTTTTTATATTATCGAAAGTGGAATTCGAAATTTCACCTTATTTACACATTTTAAGGTGTCCTGATTAGTTTTTCTTTTGTATCTCAGCTACTAATTAAAATAATATCATAAGTAATACTACATCATTTGAAAGCTTTGTTGATTTATAATCGAACAGTAGATTACAGAAATTTCTACCGTCAGATGGCGCAATAATATTTTAAAATTTCAATATTTTAAATTCTGATGAGCGAGGAAGGTGTTGTAAGTTCTAAAACGGGGATAAGGCGCCACCGAGCAGGACTTTTCTAAAGTCAGAAATTTGAAAGATCATAACCTGGTGAGCGAACAGACTGTTTCAGATATTGAAACGGGAAGAGGACGCCGCAGGCTGTTACGAGTGGGAATTTACTGCGATTAAATTTTTCAATAAAGCTATTTTCCCTATATGTCAATAAGCTGTTGTAAAACCTGAAACATGAAAAAGGCGCCGCAGGCGCCACCGAGCGGGAGTTTCGTAAAGTCGGATTTTTCAAGGATCGCGAACCAACTGGTCGCCGATAGCGGCTAGTATCAAAATAGGTGCTTCCGTAGAGATTTAGGAAATTTTTAGCCAATCAGAACGCAGTATTTTGTAAAATCACGTGACTAAGAAATCTAGGGATTTCTAGGGAATTTTCACCCTGTAATCTAGGGATAAATCATCAAACCAATTTGAAAACGCTACGCTGTTCCGTCTTCCGTAGAGAGCCGGCGCTGAAGCGAGATGCTAGTCTTTTTATGTATCTGTGTTGTTATTATTTTCAGTTTGAACATCAAGAGGAAAGTTTATTATTTTATTGATGAAAATTCATTATTTTCCCTTTTCTTTCTTCCCTTTTGCTCTCGCGTACTTTATCGATTAACTCAAATAAATTTAAAAGTTTTTATGAGACATTAGAATTCATATTTTTATTCTGATGGAAAAAAAATTAAAAATTAAAAAGGAATAAAATTAAAAATGAAGGGCGACAGACGAAGAAGCACGAAAGGAAAATTGCATTTATCTGCGAAACGCAAAAAGAAAAGAGGAGAAAGTTTGAAAAACTGGAGGTATGTACTTTTCTGTTTGTTTCTTTTAGTTGCAAAAAATCTGGAGTGAGTTTGTGTTGATGATAATTAAATGAGGTTTAAATAGGATACTGAGAGGTATGATTGAAACATACACTAAGGGACACAACAACAACAACAAAAAAAAAAAAGAAGTTGCACTTTGGATATTTTTATTTTTTATTTCAAAAATTACAAATTTAAGGATGTAACAGGTAGAGATTTTGTCGGATATTGATTAAGCTGGATGTTCGGCAAAATCACTGTCCGTTTCATCCCTATTAAAAAAAAAAAAAAAAAAAATCGAAATGCGGCATATTGACATTTTAGGTTTTTAAATTTTAAACTGCACTTTTTAGCAAATATCATAAATTCAGAGTGTATTCATATTATTATTAAGATACACAAGCAAATTTTTTACTGCAAAATATGGTATACCGTTAAAAAAAAAAAAAAAAAAAAATCCGGTTAGATAGCAAAAAATTCCTGACAGCAGTGCTGCCAGACAATATCCGTATGCTATGCGGAAAATGCGTTGACAAAAATTTTTTGCAGCAGAAAAACACAGAAAATATTCGTACACAACAGATTTTTTCATATGGCACACTGTAAAAAATCTCACTTTAAATAAATTTCACCAGTTTTACGGATAGAACCAGAGCCCCCCCCCCCCCTTCACACACACAAACACGTATTGTAAGCGGCAATGTTACTCTCATCCATAATGGCACATTTTGTTCAGCTACTTAGCACCTCTCAGTATACAAAACAGAATAAATAGGTAACCACTAGGGCTGTGCCGATTAATCGATTCGGTTAATCGATCAATGCTTAGTCCCGATCAATTTTTTTAATCGAGTTAATCAGATCGATTAATTCGATTAAAAATTTTCAAAATCCGATTAAAATTTTCACACTACGAATTAAAGTAAAAATGTGTTGTTCTGCCTACAAAATATTTTTTCAGATATTTTGCTAACAAGCATTCTAAGAAACATCCATCAAATAATGAAAAAGCAAAAAATAAATAAATAAATAAATAAAAATAAATAAATAAATAATAATAAATAAATAAATAAATAAAAATAAAACCTCTCAAAAGATGTTGTTGCACTTTTGTTGATACAGAAAAGGGGAGGACAGTTTTAAAACAAAATGTGGGAGCAACACCACCTGTCTGTAGCCTTCTATAGAAAGTAGAAGAGTTGTAAGAGTAGAACTAGAGTAATGTAATAGTATTATTAGGTGCAAGAAGCTTTCAAAAAAGGGGAATGCTAAAGATTAAAAAAAAAGGGGTGGGGTTGGGGGATTGAGATTTCCACTATCCCTCTGATGGGGGAAATGTCAACAGAGTTTCACTATAGTATATCTTCAAGCGTTTATTGTCTGTTCAGAATTGCTGGTAGTAGCTATGAAGTAGAAACAGAAAATAACATTCTGTGTTCTAGTCTGAAGTGAAAAAGAACTAAAATATAAGAATTTGAGATTTTTATGATAAAGATATGAAATTTTGAGAATTCATTTAAAAATAGTGACAAGCGAGATGGACAAAGCAATATAAAACTAAAATTTGTGTAAATTCGTTTAATGTTTCTTTCAAAATGAATAAAAAAAAAATAATGTATTTAAAAAAAATGAATAAATGAAAATATTTATATAAAATTAACACTTAAAATCACCAATTATTACTCTGAAAATTGATTTAAATTTCAGTTATGAAACAGATATAATTAATCAGACAAAAGTTTTTGGAAAAAAAATCAGTCAAACTTATGAATAATATATATATATATATATATATATATATATATATATATATATACTTACAATATGAGAGTTTTATTCATTATTGAAAAAAAATTATAAAGAAAAATGAAAACCGATTAATCGACCGATTAATCGATTAATGAACTACGATTAACCCAGTTAAAACTCTTAATCGATTCCCACCTCTAGTAACCACCAATTGAAATCTGTGTCAATGGTCAATCTGTATCGATTTTAATTGGCTACAGAAAAAAATAATAAAAAAAAAATGTTTCTTTTGACAGATTGAGCTGTAGTTTTAAACAAAATTTCTCTATTTAAAAAAAAAAACACAAAATACACAGGCTTGCAAAGTTTGAGTCATGAAAAAATGTTTGCAATGTAATGACTGATTTTTACCATGTGTTTATTAACTTCGATTCTTGTTTGTTTGTTTGTATGTTTGTTTGGTACAAATCTTGGAATCGAATGTTAACTAACTTCCCTACTAGCTAGACATTTGAAACTTTCACAGTAGCTCAGAACCTGGTGACAACACAATACTTCGAAGTCAGATTTCCGAATTTTTGATTAGTTATCTTATAATTAATTAAAAAAATATGAAAATAATAACATCCTAATAACGTTAAAATAGCCATTAAAATATCAGCTATAATTTAATTGTTGCCAAAAAAAAAAAAAAAAAAAAAAATACGAGTTCATTTTCTTTCGGCATAAAAATAAATACATTTTATTAAACGTGGACGTTAAAAAGTTATAAAAAGTTAAATTATGCATCTCACAAAAATTGACGTCATTATCACTTTTAAAATTTTATGCACATTGATAAGAGCTCTATGATTCAACAGAAAATTGTTTTTATTAACTTCGATTCTTGTTTGTTTGTTTGTTTGTTTGTCCGGTACAAATCTTGCAATCGTTTTTTAAATAACTTCCCTACTAGCTAGACATTTGAAACTTTCAGCATAGCTGAGAACCCGATGACAGCACAATACTTTAAAGCCCGATTTTCGAATTTTTGATTAGTTTATATTTTTTTTATTAATTAAAATATGAAAGTAATAACCTCCTAATAGCTTTAAATATAGGCATTAAAATATTAGCTATAATTTATAATTGTTGCCAAAAACATTAAGAGTTCATTTTCTTTCGACATAAAAATAAATACGTTTAATTTAACGTGAACGTTAAAACATTGTAAAAAGTTAAATTATGCATCTCACAAAAATTGACGTCATTATCACTTTAAAAATTTTATACGCATTGATAAAGTGCTAATGTAGTTCTATAGCTATGATTCAACAGAAAATTTAAAAACATGGTAGATAAAAAGTTTTTTATCTCATAATTATTATATTATTTGGTTCACTGATTTCAAATACGGCATCCATTTTTTTCAATCACGCAAGGAATTTTCACAAAATGGGCTTAAATATATGGGCAAGAAAACCTATACATATTCTGTGAAAAAGAAGTCTTTGCAAAATATTTTAAAGTGTTTTATTTACAAACTAATATATCAAGCGACGAGAAGTGATTTGCTAAATATATATTAATTTTACATTAATTAGAACAGCTAATGGTCATTGCTTAATACATCCTAAATCCATATATCCTTGAAGCTTTTTTTTTTTCTCTCTCTCTCTCTGAAATTCCTTACCCATATACATAGTGGAGAAAGTATTGTTATCGGGTCAAATTTTCGAAATTTGTGTTAAATATACTCATTTTGAGGTCCATGGGATACAAAAATTTTGTTTTCAACATTTTCTTTCGTTTCTTTTTCTTTTTATTGTGATTAATAGTTTAACGTTATGATTTCTTTAAAAAAATAATTAAAATCTCATAAATAGTAAATACGTGAATAAAGGCTTAATAAATAAGGGCTTAATTTCATTTTTTCAGACCGAAAAGGATTCTAAAACATGTGGAAAATTTAAAAAGGAACACCATACATACACAGGCCTTCTTAAAAGAATAAATTTTTATCTGACAGTGAAATATATCATCAATATCAAAGATGAAATGTCTTCGAAACATAGTTTTGCTCTATGGCATAATTTTGGGCAATTTCAGTATATGATTCGCAAGTAGCTAATTACCCATTTTTCCGTTACCGATCTTCCCGTTACCCATTTTTCCCTTATCCATTTTTCCGCCTCCCGTCTGTTGCATGCAGTACGAAGAACTAGGGTGCCTACGGAGAACTTCTCAGAGTAGCAGCAAACAGTAGTCCGTCATCATATTAACCTTCTATATACGCTCTATCTCTTTTTAATTTTCAATTTTTTGAAAAACTGATTTTTTTGATTGTTTTTCCTTAAATGAGCGTCCAAAAATTTATATCAGCTATTGATTTCTGAATACTTTTTTTTGGTTACAGGCCTGTGTTATTATCAGTAGGTGAATTACAGAAAGTTTCGATTTTTTTTTAAAGTTTTTTAAAATACAATAGGTCATACTATTTTTTTATTATTCCTGGCAACGATTTCGGCGTCATTACCAATTTTTATTTATCACTTTGAGTTTGAATGAATGTGTAAACATTTTTGTTTTTATCTAAATATATAAAGAAAAATGTTTATCACTGTACATCATGACAGGGTTTTAGTCTGGATTGTAAGAACTAAACTTTCTCAAAGGTAAGAAATTGCTAACAGGCGTCAGAAGTCTGAGTAATACAAAAACCTTGTATGAAAAGCCCCTGTCTTCCAACACACAAGAAAATCGTTTTCTTCTCCTGTTGCAACTTTCCAGGTGCTGAAATGAACAAGAAAAGAATTTCCAGTTCCTTGGTGGTCCCAGGCAATAAACTGTAAAAGAAATAAGCCACCTCTATTAAAAAATAAATAAATAGAATGTTGTGGCCACCGCATGACTTTCTTCTATATTTTCCTATGCAAATTCACTCAATAAAAATAATTTATTAAAATCATTATTTAAAAAAATTATTTTCCATGAGAATGCAGTACGATTTCCATATTAGAGAAGTAGTATAACACTAAATATCTAAAAAGAAGTTCATTTTATTCTCGATATTACATTAAAAAAAAAAAAAAAAAAAAAAACGTTAAAAATGGGAAAAAAAAAAAAAAAAAAAAAAAAAAAATATCGATAACTTTATTTTAAATTATCGCAGATCGATGGTTCAACCATTCATTTTAAAGGTATTGGCGAGATCGTTTGAAAGATACCCATCATGAAAATTTATTCCCCCCGAAGAGGGGGGACTTTCCCCCAGGGGGGTGGCGATGCTCCTACATATACAATTTTTTTTCCCAGTTGACTATGTCTATTATAAATAATTCTTGTAAAATTCATAATGATTATTAAAAAATAATTCTCTTTATGCACATTTATACAGAATTTTGTCCCATACCACCATGTTAAAAATTTAGATAAAGCGTGATGGCAACGCAACCTGTTAGACAATTTTTACCAAAAGTTGATAGGCGCTAATTTATGTCAAGGTACCATACTACACACCAATTTGTATGAAATTCTGTACAGTAGTTCCTGAGATACAGTTGCCACAAAATTTTGTTACACACACACACACACAGACAGTCATTTTCTAAAAATAGTCAAATCGTGTTCTACAGCTCTCAAAACTTGTAAATCCATCAAAAACCCTAGGTCGAAATTTTTTACGAATCCAATACTTTCTTCGATTGAATATAGAGGAAAGAAAAAAAAGAAGCAGAAAGACGTTGATCCCAGCTCTTAACTGGACTTTTAAGCTTCTATTAACTGTTAAAAATCCTCGACAACTGTTCTTAGCCAACAAATCCTACAAGGGATGGGGTTGTAGGATGTGTTGTCTTAGCTGGGTTTTGTAAATCATTACAAACTTTTATCTTCGTTAGGACTTACTAAAATCATCCAAATTTTTGTCAACTCTTCGCTTACGTTTAAATTGTAAATAAAGTTTTTTTTATTCATCATTCAAGTACTAAAAAACGTTACAGAATTATTAGATTCTATCAGAAACTGGCACACTTATTAATCAGGACAAAATCTATAAACGTTTTAGCTATCACCGTATTTTTTAGTTCAATTGGATAATTGGTTCAAAAGATATTAAGTAAAAACCCCCATTGTAACATTAAAATAATAATAATAAAGGTGCCAAAAATTAATAAATAAATAAGTACTTATATCTAAGGCGCAAAAAAATATGTGATATATATATATATATATATATATATATATATATATATTATGGTTAAAATAAATTTGAGAAAGATTGTACTAAAGAAATGGAATGGCTTCAGTGTAGAACCCCTTGGCGAAATTAAACATTTGACATCGAAATAACTCAGTTTCTCGTCAACATCTTTACTTACAGAATTGCGATAGCCATTTTAATTCATCGCCAAAATGACAACAAAAATTTTAAAACCCGACAAGGGATTCTTATACTAAAGCTATACTAAAGAAATTTTAAGACATGAATATAGTAACCGATGCTAGGGAATGAAACACAGTTACTGCATGCAGAAAGATGCATATGGCAGAATAAAAAAAAAAAAAGAAAAAAAAAAAAAGAAAAAAAGAAAAAGAAAGAAACTCGCCGAACGAAATTAAATTCTGTTTTTGCAGAATCTATGTAATATTTCTCTAACGTGGACTAGTTATGATTATATGTTGTCGAAAAGATACGATAATGATGTAATTAATAAAATACATGAGCATAAAAATTAATATTTAAAAGTGAACAATATTTAAGCACGCGGACTTAGCTCAATGGTCTAATAAGAAAAAGTGACGACATTTGTCTGATGAGATTATTTTATGGAAAAATGTATTTTTAACAGTTGCTTCTTCAGAATCTTTGCAAGCGTCATTTTAAACATAGCAATATTTTACAGATATAAGCAATACTTTAAAAAATATGAATTATTATCATAAATTGGCTGAAAAACGCAATCATAAATAGTATAATCAAAATAAAAATTAGTTTCTTTAAACAAATAATTGTGCCAAAATAAATAAATGGAAAGTTATCGCCAACAGAGTGATAAAGATTTAAAAGGCGTCATGAGAGTTACGTTAAATTACGTTTTGCCCTCCCTCCCCCCTCCCTGTTTTGGGGGGTGAATTTTGTAAAATCACTTCTTAGTGGATGTCTACGTAACAAAAGGAACATTGTCACAAAATTTCACGCTTCTAGGTCCAGGGGTTTGGGCTGGGCGGTGATGAATCACTCACTCACTCACTCAGGACAAACGTTTTTATATAGAGAGAGAGAAGTCTGTATTTTTGTTTGAGATATGAAGGATTTTATGAAATTACGTTTTGCCCTCCATCCCTTCCCTTGAGGGGCGAATTTTGTAAAATCGCTTCTTAGTGGATGTCTACGTAATAGAAGGAACATTCTCACAAAATTTTATGCTTCTAGGTCCAGGGGTTTGGACTGGGCGGCGATAAATCACTCACTCACTCAGGACAAGCGTTTATATATGTATATATATATATATATATATATATATAGATTAATTAGTAATAAGACGCATAGTTTGGAAAACTGTAGTACATTTCAGATATTTGATATCACAATTTGTTAATTATTTGAGAGCAATGAAAAAAAGCAAGTAAATTTTCGCATTTTACAGCTTAAAAAAAAAAAAAAAAGAATTTTTGAAATACGGCAATATTTAAAAAATCAAATTTTTCGAATAAAAATGTGTATTACATGGTTAATAATAGGGATTATTTTCCCGTCGGTTAACATGGGATTTGGATGACCTTGAAGCTCACTGATGGAGAGCCCTTAATCCTTAAAATTATTAATACATTTTTAAACTTAAACATTGTAAAATTTAATAATAATAAGACGCATCATTTAGAAAACTGTAGTGCATTTCAGATTTTTGATATCGAAGTTTTTAATTGACAGCAATAAAGAAAATCAAGTAAAATTTCGCATTTTACAGCTTAAAAATTTTTTTGAAAAATTTAAAAATCAATTTTTGAAAACGAGGCAACATTTAACAGTCGTGAATTTTCCGAATGTGAAAATAGAATTTATAATTATGTATTATGTGATAAGTAATAATGGGGATTATTTTCCCATAGGTTAACATGAGATTTGGGTGACCTTGAGACTCACTCATAAGAGAGCCTTAACGTAAAATTTAACTAAAAATATGAGTTTTGCCGAATAAAGATGTTATTGAACATTTTCTTAATATTATTTTCTGTTTTTGTGAGTAAAAATGTATAAGAAACAGCTTAAAATATATATATATATGTATATATATATCTGTCTTTTGGCTGCATACCTGTGATATCAAGGACAGCTTTGTTTACAAGTGCGCATGCGCTAATACTAAAAACATATCCTTGTTATTTTTGATAACTACGTATGCTTTTATGTATATAAAGGGGTGGGGGGGAGGATTTCTGAAAATATCGTCAATGGCAGCTAAACCCCATATTATTGGAAAGGGAAATTGGTCTCATAATTACTCATACCGTTTTCATATTAAAAAAAATAGTCTTTATTTATTTAGTTTATTAAATTAGTCTTTATTTATTTATTTATATATCTTGAAGCTTAAATGCAGAATTACGTTTTAGTTACTTTATGAATCGTAAGTGATTATCAAATTTTTATGTCAAAAATCTTAAATGAAATAAACTTTTCTAAAAATTTAATTTTTTTATTAAATATTTTTTTTTTTTTTTTTTAAAGTTTAAATAAATAAGTAACAAATTGTTATACTTGAAATCTGAAATGCAATAAACTTTTCTAAAAGATGAAGCTTTTTTATTAATGTATTTTATAATTTTCCGAGTTTAAATCGATATTTATAAAGGCAAAAAATAAAGTCATAATGGGATTTTTAGCTGAAAATTCAATCCCTCTTCCAGTCATTAGTCAAAGGGAAGGGAGCAGAAGGCGTTGTAAACGGTGACAGATCATTAATTTCCACCTATGGGAGTATATATCCTGGAGGTAGATGCGTCTGCGTTCATGTGCAGTAGAAAATATTTAGTTTTAGTAGTGGCTGTGGCTGAGTTCTTATTATGAAAGGATGTAAAAGGAAATACGGTATTTTTAAAAGATTTTCTATTTACTTTTCCACATGCACACACTTTTTTTTCTCTCTCTGGATTAGAAGTGTGCAACATTCATTTTCGCTAAAAGTATAAAAAGAGGAGTTCTACGTAATAATTAAATATTGTTGCAGGAAGTGCTCCTAGACTTGTGTTGCCGTTCCATGAGTCCAGAGATTTTCTTTTGTTTTTAGAATGACTCGTCGATTTAGTGCAAAACGTTCTGGAAGGCTAGTTCTTTCCGCTCCAAGAAAGAAAAACAGAGGTAGAAACCTTAGAGCTTATATGAAGAAGTAAGTATCTATATATCTGATTATTTACAGGGGTCTATCTAGGTTTTATTTTTTGGGGCTCATCTTTTGTGAAAAACAGAATATTTGTGTGTGTGTGTGGGGGGGGGGGGGATCATGATCATGCAAAACCTTCTATTTTAGCAGTCATTGTACATAATGTTTAATATCGTTAATAGAGCTTTGTTGAACCAAATATAGGCATTCATTAAAAATAATACTGAAAGCATGGAAAAATTTTATATAAAAAATATGTTTTTTATAAAACAAAACCTGGTGAAAGGGCCTTTTTTATGAATATGAATTTTGTGAAGGGATTTATTTCATAGATTTGAATTTACATATAAAAAACTTCGTCCTCTTATTTTTCACGTCATCGCATATACGCCTTGAGGTGTGGGGAAAATCACAAAACCGATATGGTGGTGGTGTGTGTCTGTAGATTAGCCAGTTTGTGAGTCCTTGTAGACTAGACGTTGACTCAAGATAAACCTACAAGGTCTCACTGGAGATGGTTTTAACCACGGAGAAAACCGGTTTTAACTGATCAAAATTCCCTTCGAGTGGAAAGGATCGTACTTTCTTTCTTTTTGAGATTTTTGTAAAATTTTCTTCAAGTAGCAATAAAAATAATAAATTTCCCTCTACATATCAAACTAGTATGTTGTGGCCACCGCAAGACTTTCTTCTATATTCTCCTATACAAATTCACTCAGTAACAAGAAAAAAAAAATACGATTTTTTTTTCTAAGTTTTTTTTTTTTGTTAAAAGTAAAAAAAAAAAAAAAAAAAAAAAAAAATCCATAACCTTGTTTTAAATTGTCACAGATTTATAGTTCAACTATTCGTTTTAAAGGTATTGACGAGACCTTTCGAAAGATACCCATCTTGAAAATTTACCCCCCCCCCCGGGGAGGGGTACTCTCCCCAGGGGGAAAACCGATGCCCCCACATGCACAATTTTTTTTTTCTAGTTAACTACTACTATTATCAATAAGTCTTATTAATTTTACAATCACAAGTTTAAAATAACTCTCATGCACATTTATACGAAATTTTGTCCTATACTGCCATGTTAAAAGTTTACAAAAAATGCTATTACAGAGCCACCTGTTGAGCGATTGATCCCCAAATCTAATCAGCACCAGTTTATGTCAGGCTACAACTAAATACCAAGTTTGGTTAAATTTCATTCACTAGTTCGTGAGCTCAGTGTCCACAAAAATCGTGATACACACTTACAGACATTTTCTAAAAACTATTAATTCGTGTTCAGGACATCCCAAAACGTGTAAATCCATCAAAAAACGGAGGTGAATTTTCGCGAATCCAATACTTTCTCTATATTACATATAGAAGAATGTAAAAAGTTCAAGGGTCACTTTCCAGTAATGAATATTTTACGACATTTGCCCGACTTTTTCGTCTGCCTCGCATTTGCCTCATTGATGGCATGGATCCCACTTTGAGAGGAGTCAGCACTTATCGTGCATCGCCGGAAGCCAAAGTTAGTTGTTATTCTATGGAGGATTTTCTCCATTATAACTCGTTAACTAATACATATTTTTAAGTTCTGTTTTCATATTCAAAAAATTCACAACTTTTAAACTGGTTATTGTTTTCAAAAAATGGGTTTAAAATTTTTTTTAATATTTTATTTTGAATCCGTAAAATACAAAATTTGGCACAGTGAAAATTCGCAATTTACAGCTCCAAGATAACTTATTATTATTATTATTATTTAAATTAACATATTTAGAAAGCGAAAACCAGTTGTGAATTTTTTAATGCAAAAATGGAATTTAAAAATATGTATTAATTAATGAGTGATACAGGGTTAAAATTCTCTGTAGAATAACATTGACTTTGGCTTCCGGCGATGATGTTCCTTTTTCAGAGAACTTCAGAATTAACTTTATTTAACAGCTCACGGTACGACTTGATGGCGGATAACTAGGTAGTAATTTGGATTTTGTCAGTCATGGCTTAGAAATTTTTATATTCTTCAGCAATACTAAACTGTATTTTAAGATAAAAAAGAATTTTGCAATTTGTATATCAAGTATGTTTTTTCGTACTTCTGTTGTTTTTAGGATTTTTTTTTTTTTTTTTTTAATATCTTGTTACTTAATTTCGGAAAATTAAGACCCATGAATACTTGAATAATAGTTTTCCATTTTTGCGCCCATTTGTTCTTGATTTTCTAAACATATAAAATTTGATCTGGAGTAGCAATATTCATAATCTGTTCTTTAGATAACTAAACCAGGGGTCGATCCAGGCAAAAATTGGGGCCCCTTCACAAAATTCCACATCATAAAAGGGGACTCTTCACAAAATTTAAATCCATAAATTGGGACCTTTCACAAAATTCAAATCCATAAATGGGGACCCTTCACAAAATTCGAATCCATAAATGAGGACCCTTCACAAAATTCAAATTTATGAAATGAGCCTTTTTATTTTATAAAAGTGAACCTTTTTCTATATTTTCAGTATTTTTAATTAATTGGTTCAATTTGATATTTAAAAACTACTTAGAATGACTGTTAAAATGGAAGGTTTTACACGATATTTTATTTATTTATATATTTATTTTTTCACAAAAATAAGTAAAAATTTCACAAAAATATTTCGTTTTTCACAAAAAGGGGACCCAAAACTTAAAACCTGGATCGACTCCTGAACACCATTATTGTATTTTTCAAGATATTCTTAATACTTTGTCACTTACGAGATGTTTACACTTCTGACTTGGGAATTTTTGAAGTAATATCTGTTACTTCTTCATGAAAACCCCAAATTGGATTTTTATACCTTTGTCGTTTATTGCTCCCTGCCTCATTCATAACTCAATAGTGAATAATAATTAAATAAAATTACTAAGAAATGTAAAAGCCAACTACTTTGCTATTGCAATTTAAGGACTATTTGTGAGATTGAAACAAAGTTAAAGTTGTATAGTGAATATTCTGGTGCTTTTTTTTTTTTTTTTTTTTTTTTTATAATGCTAAATATTAAATATTGTAGTAAAACTTGTTTGCTATGGGCTCTTCCCATCATCGTCTGCTCAATCATGTGATAGAGGAAAACGAATAATCGAATTCTGAGAATCGAATTCAATTAAGTATTGCTCTTAAGAACAAAAGTGTTAATATTTAATATAAAATAAAATAAAAGTAATATTGTGCATTTGTAAACAGTAGAATAGTTGTATTTGTAAATTTAAGAATTTTTTGAAAACACTTTGTGTTTATTTATTTTCAACTGTAAGAATCGATTTTTGTATGTTCCAGTTTAACTGTTACATTAACTGATCTAGCAATAAATAATAGCTTGTTCTTGTGGAATGTTTATGGATTATAAAATGTTTTCATTTAATTTAATTGCATAAAGGTGTTACAACAAGTTAATTAACTTAGTTACTGGTCTAAATGGATTTACGTAGTACTATATTGCACTGTTACTGATTTAAGTACCAAAAATCAGATTATTTAACATGTTCTTCATGAACATCAATAAGAAATATAAATTAAATGATGATTGTAAATGTATACAGCAAACAAAAGATGATGAAAAATGATATAAAATGGATTAAAAATGATGATGTATAAAAAAATAACACAGATTAAATACGATTGATCAAAAATAAGAGTAGAAAATATCTTATTTCAGCAATTGTTATAGATAAACAAGACTGCGTCTGCTATTTGTTTTTCCTCTATCATGTGACGTTTGACGTCAGGTGGGAAGAGCCCATTGTAATTAATTTTTTTTTTTGTTTTTTAATTCTTTTTTATTTTATATAATTCAGTCAACACCCTCTAATACACAAAAGTTTTGTGGAAAGGTTGTGCGAATCTGCGAATTATAGGACTTTGTCGATTAGAGATCATTGACTTGGTTTATAATTTTCTTTGATAGATACAAAGTCAGTTATTATTATTAATTCATAAATAGGCATTAAAATGGAAAGACGATACTTATAAATTTTAGAATAAAATATTTCTACAATATTTATAAAACTAATGAATCACATTTATGTATTATCATATTTGAATATGATTGATTAGTTTTATTAATATAATTTAAGCATACTCAAATAATACGTAGCAATAAAATATAAATATACATATTTATTTGAAAAACACATTTTTTTTTTTTTTAATGTTTAATTTTTTAAATACTTTCCTGACATTCTTTAGCTTGACTTTATGAATTGCAGGATGATAAATACGAGAATCTCCCTGTTGCTCCAATATACTCCAATATTGTGTTTGAAAGTAATGATTAAGTTAAAAATTTGATTAAAACTAGTATGTTGTGGCCACCACAAGACTTTCTTCTATGTTTTCCTATACAAAGTAACTCAGTAACAATATTAAGAAAAAAAAAATTTTTTTTCGAAGGTTTTTTTTTTTTTTTCGTTAAAAGTAAAAACTAGTATGTTGTGGTCACCACAAGACTTTCTTCTATATTTTCAATCAGTACATATACATATTCTAACATATTCTTTATCAGTACTATACATATTCAATCAGTAACAATATTTTAAAAAAAATTACGATTTTTGTTGTTAAAAGTAATACATATTCAATCAGTAACAATATATAAAAAAAAAAAAAAAGATTTTTTTTTTTTGTTGTTGTTAAAAGTAAAAAAAAAAAAAAATCGATAACTTTGTTTTAAATTATCACAGATTTATAGTTCAACCATTCGTTTTAAAGGTATTGACGAGATCTTTAGAAAGATACCCATGTTCAAAATTTACCCCCCCCCCCCGGGGGGTACTTCCCCAGGGGGAGAAGCGATGCCCCCACCTGCACAGAAATTTTTTCCTAGTTAACTATTACTATTATCAATAACTCATATTAATTTTACAATCACAAGTTAAAAATAACTCTCATTATGTACATTTATACGAAATTTTGTCCTATACTGCCATGTTAAAAATTTAGAAAACATGAGATCACAGCGCCACCTGTTGAGCGATTGATCCCGAAATGTAATCAGCACCAGTTTATGTCAGGGACCAACTAAATACCAAGTTTGGTTAAATTTCGTTAAAAAAAAAAAAAAAAAAAAAAAAAAAATCCCTAAGTTTTTTTCGTTAAAAGTAAAAAAAATCGATAACTTTGTTTTAAATTATCACAGATTTATGGTAAAACCATTCGTTTTAAAGGTTATTGACGAGACCTTTCGAAAGATACCCATCTTAAAACTTTGCACCCGGGGGGGGGTTACTTCACATGCACAAAATGTTTTTCCTGGTTAACTATTAATATTATCAACGAGACCTTTCGATAGATACCCATCTTGAAAATTTACTTCCCCGGGGGTGGTACTTCCCCCTCAGGGGGGGAGCTAATGCCCCCGCATGCACAAAATTTATTTCCTAGTTAACTACTACTATTATCAATAATTCATATTAATTTTACAATCACAAGTTTAAAATAACTCTCATTATGCCCATTTATACGAAATTTTGTCCTATACTGCCATGTTAAAAGTTTGCATAAAATGCGATCACAACGCCACCTGTTGAGCTATTGATCCCCAAATCTAATCAGAACCAGTTTATGTCAGGGTGCAACTAAATACCAAGTTTGGTTAAATTTCATTCATTGGTTCGTGAGATACAGCGTCCACAAAAAAGTGATACAGACAGACAGATAGACAGACAGACATTTTCTAAAAACTATTAATTCGTGTTCTGGACATCCCAAAACGTGCAAATCCATCAAAAAACGGAGGTAGAAAATTTTCACGAATCCAATACTTTCTCTATATTACATATAGAAGAAAGTAAAAATCGATAACTTTGTTTTAAATTATCACAGATTTATAGTTCAACCATTCGTTTTAAAGGTATTGACGGGACCTTTCGAAAGATGCCCAACTTGAAAATTTACCCCCCCCCCGTAGGGGGGGGGGGGAATCCATGCCCCCACATGCACAGAATATTTTTCCTAGTTAACTACTACCATTATCAATAATTCATATCAATTTTACAATCACAAGTTTAAAATACCTCTCATTATGCACATTTATACGAAATTTCGTCCTATACTGCGTGCAAATCCATCGAAAACTGGAGTTCGATAATTTCCACGAATCCAATACTTTCTCTATATATACATATAGAAAAAAGTAACAATGATAGTAGTAATATATATATGAAAACTAACTGTGAAATAGTTCTGTTTTAATTTTATGGTGTTTATTCAAAGTTTTATACTTATTACTTTTAAACGCTAAATCTGTGGTCTTTTTTTATAATATTTATTAGAGGGGCAATAATTCAAAACATTTGATGAAAATCTATTGAATACGAAAGATTTAATAAAGCAACACTAAATAATTGTTTTAATCCATTTTTTTTTTTTTTTTTTTTTTTGGTCGTAAAGGGCAGATAAAACAGAATTTTAGGATATTTAAAGCACAGTTATTTAATTTCTAAATAATTCCTTATAACTTAAGCATAAAAATAATAATTTTCTTAATCATCTCATTATTAATATAAATCATGTTTAAAAAGTAAATATTTCTCAAAATCGCGAAAAAATTCTGGAAAAAAAAAAAAAAAAAAAAAAAACTTGATAAAAACTAAATAAATCCTGTAAAAAGTCGCTATTTTTACGGTGATGTGTGTAAGTGAACCCGACACCGTCTGAACGCTTTGTTCGAATAAACCAACATTTGATACGCAAATATATTGTAGGTTACGGTAGTACGAACCCTATTGATTTTGGTGAATAGAGGTTTTTTAGAGGTTTTTTTTTTTTTTTTTTTTTTTTTTTTTTACAGGGCACACACACACAAAAAAAAAACTTTATTATTATGGCCGATGGGCTCAAATTATTTAAAGTGTAATAGAGTTAAAAATGGGGGGGGGGGGGGGTGAATAGTTGAAAACGTATACTGATTTAACGATTGGGGATATCCTGTATGTGAAAACAGAATGTGCAATTGCGGAAACGAATTTAGGATGAATTGGAGATTATATATACGAGATACACAATATTTAATATACGAGATTAAACATTGTACGCTCATAAATTGTTGAAAATGTTCTACCCATCATGATAGAGTGAGCCTATGATAATGCAGAAACGAGGGGAAATTCTTAAAAATTACTTAGCATGGACTATTTTTTAAAATTTCCAAAAATTTATATATATATATATATTTTATTATTATTTATTTAAATAGTTTTTGAGAAATTTTTAATATATTCAATATTTTTATGTTTCCATTCATACGTATGCAAAATTTAATAATTCCAAGACAGTAATATACTAAAATGATTTATTCGTTCAAAATACACCCATTTGTAATTAAATTAATTAATACCATAAAGCTTTTTCTGATTCTTGCCATCACAAAATTTTATCTGTAGTATTCTATATAACAGCTCAACCTTTCTTCCGATATGCATACAAATTAAAACAACATACATTTTTTATTTTATTTTTTTTATTATATCCATTTTAATACCAAGTTTAGCGTACTTGTATATTTTAGAACCTGATATGAACCCTCCTCTAAATTACTGCATTGCAACGCCAACTATTGTGGGTTGTGCATGTGTACCCAAACTGAATCCACGTAGTCTTTAATAATATAATTTCGTATGTCAATATTTATGTGCGTTTATGTATGAAAGAAACTGAGATATAGCTTTTCCGTTAATGGTGATAAATTGCTGCATAGCATCGCCACGTGTCGTTGGATATGCACTCAAATTGAATGCATTCTTTTATCATGGCTCTCACGCATATCAAGTTTAGTGCATTCATACTCCATATTATCTGAGGTATAGTCTCATTAAATCGGAGAAACTGATCGGAAAAAGAATCACCGTTGCAGTGCCACCTGTTGGGTGATATATCCCAATTGCTAATCAGCATGTAGATTGTGGAATCCCACGTTAACTTATGAGAGAAAATATGCTAACTTATATTTCATTCAATTTTCAAAATTTCGAAGAAATGTTTTGTTCATCTCGTAGACACACAATTGATCTGTATATGCCTATACTCGTAAAATAATTTCAAATAATTCTAAGTATTTTAAAATCTGTATTATAAGTTTCGAATGTCCACGAAAAACATAAAACATTTTTACTTTCTTTGCTTCTATCTAATTTCTTCCGATTGAAAAATGTTGCAAAAATTTATAGCTTAAAGAAATCAAGCTTGTAACTTTTTCTTTTATTTAATGTAAGCGTTTTAAAAATCGAATTTATTTGAAATTTGTTATTGATTAGTTTTAAAAATTACGTTCTAGAAAAATACTGCTAGCCTGTCAAGCTGTCAACCTAACTTAATTGATTACATGGGCTGGGTGGGGAGAAAAGAGACTTTACTAGGGGGTCAAGGGTTGCCATACGATGGGGAAGCTGCCTAGGAAATTCTGCTGAAACCTGGGTGAGATAGACGATATGTACACATAGCTAAGTGAAAGAGGATGCTTGAATTTTTATATTTGTCTCATAGTTTATATATGTATAATGTATAGTATATAACAAAGATATTTCGGATGTGCTGATTAGTAGTCATGGTGGGTCGTTATGGAAAATCCGGACATTTGAAGTTATCAGCTAAAAGACTTAAATGTGGACGAAATTTACCGAATTGGAAAAAAAGGTAAGAATGAAATTATACATCTTTCTAACAGTTATATTTAATAGTAAATATTTATGAATTATTTTTTAGTATGTGTTATTACTTTCTTCTATGTTCAATAGAAGTAAGTTTTGGATTCATAAAAATTTTCGACTTCCGGTTTCGATAGTCTCTCCGTCTGTGACAAAAATTTTGTGGTGACAACATCAGGAACTACTGCATAGAATTGCATATAAATTAATAGCAAATATACCTTGACATATATTAGTGTCTGTCAACTTTCGGTGCCAATTGCTCAACAGGTGGCGCTGCTATGCAGCGATTTCTCCAATTTCAGAGAAGGCCTACTGCACGAAATTGCATATAAATGTATGTGCAGGTGCACCTTGACATATGTTAGTGTCTGTCAATTTCTGATGCTAATCGCCCAACAGGTAGCGCTCCTATTCATTGATTTCCCCAATTTCATGGAAGTCCCAGGTTATAGCGTATAATCGAACAAAACTTGATATGTGAAAAGTCCATTATAAGATATATTGATTCAATTTGGGTGTACATCTGCTGTTTGGTGGCGCTGCTATATACTGCAAATTTCTCCGAGAACGAGAAGGATGTCATCTGCACGGTTAAAATGCACTTCCGTTAGATATTTCGTGTAATATCTCTCTGAGATGAAAAAAGACTAAATTTATAATAAAAAAATAAAAATAAAAAAAACCCGATCTCTGATTGGTCGGGTCGACTAGGACATAATTACGTCGTTTTTAGCACTAACTTTTTCAGTGAGGATTGAGAGTATCTTGTAGGTTGCTGATTGGGCCACGGATCCATCTCAGAACTTAGTTTCTGGATGGAAACCGAGATTCGGTCTGTAACACTGTACTTTATTTTTCGTTTATTTTCTTCTGATTTTTTTTTTTTTTTTTTTTTTTAATTAAAAAAAAAAAAAAAAATGTCTGCCTCCCCCCCCCCCCCCAACTTTTTTTTTTTTTTTTACAATTGCGGGACTCGGATTGTTTTCCTGTGTTTCTTGGTGCGCACTGCTTACATCTTTAATTCCTTTTCGCCCTCCAGACTGTCTCGTCAACGCAGGGAACAGATCTTGTGTTGCACTTAGGTTTTTTTCAAGGATATTTTAATCTGTTTTATTTTAATAGTATTATTTATTATTATTATTATTATTTTCATCATCCCTTCACTCAGAAAAATCTCTGCTACCGTGGAAAATTTTTCTGAGACCTAATTCCAAATTAAAAACCCTTTCGACTTTTTTATTTCTTTTCTGAAAAAATATCTTATGTTTTTTACACTTTAGTTGGTTGCGACCATATGCAGGTACTCCGAAGCACTCATGTTGACGTTGAGGGGGGGGGGGGGATGAATAAAAAAAAGTAGTATTAAATAATTTGTAATGCGTGAATTTGTGTAGAAAATATAGAAGAAAGTTTTGTGACGGCCGCAACATACTAATTTAGATCTTCTTCTTCATCTTCTTTTTTAATAAATTATAGCTTACGAATGTTAACTGTTTAAAGAGTATTTCATTGATGTTAAATTATACCAAACAAAATTACACTTATATATGCTACAGAAAATGTATCAAAGTGTTTCTATTTTTGGAAATAGAACAGTATTAGTATGTGAAGCATTTATAATAAATTAGTAAGGACGACCTGGATCATTTGGCTACATCAATATGTGGATGTGCGAAAATTATTTTATGTGCAATTTCTGTTTGTTGTTATAGGAGGGATATAAGATGATATCCAAAAAAAGAGAAAAATGGTGATCGACGACTTTATAGTTATTATACGAAGCTACGCAAAGGTGCGTTAAAAAAAAAAAAAAGTGAAAAAGAAGAAGAAAGAGAGAAAAGGGAAAGAAAAAGAAAAAATTAAAATGCGATGTGAAACTTTCTGTTCAGTTTTAATTATTTATTACTGTCTCTACTTTTACAGTTTAGTATCAGATAACTGAGCATTAAATTGAAATTGTCATATTTTATACTTGACAATTAGTTTAGAATATTTGATACTTTACTCCTGATGATAAATTCAATTTGTATATTTAGCTGTTTGTATATTTATATTTACAAGTGGAAATCTAGCTTTATAAAAAACAACAATTTTATTATTATTATTATCTCTGAAAAATATGTAATTCTCAGTTAGAAGAACACTAGTTCGCAACTTGTAAAATGTCAAGCACGGCTGTCATAGAATTTTTTAAAATATTTTTCATCAAAATCTCTAATTCACAAGCAAATTAACGATTTTTGAAATATGAACTCATACTTATTACTTGTAGTCAAATTTTAACATTTGTCAAATTCTGTTGATAATGTACTTTTGAAAAAAAAAAAAAAAAAAAAAAAAAAATATATATATATATATATACTCTTAATTCAAAGCATAGATGTAGTAATAAATATAGATCTATCATCCCCATGTTGTCGTGCAAAGATTTTTGATGCCGAAAAAAAAAAGCTTTGGAATCAGCCATTAAGTGGCATTGAAGAAAAGAAAAATGAATTTGAAACTGCATCTGGAGTTTTTCATTCACCTTTAGTAAATAAGTTATTCATAAATTTTATTTGCTAAAATATTCGTGTGTATTCCCGTGTGTATTCACTCGGGGAAAGACGGCCATATTTTGGTAAAATCGCCGTCTTTTCCCAAGTGAAAAGGAATCACTTTTTTCTCCCTAATGATCAATCTATATATTATTACTATATCTATGATTCAAAGAAGAAGAAAAAAAAAAAAAAGGGGGGGGGGTGGCATGACTTATCTAACAAGAAAGAAAAAGAAGAAGAAGAAAAAAGAAATTATTTTTATAATACTTCAGTCTATTAAAACACACTCATTTGAAATTTTTAATGTGGAGTTGTAAGTTTGCTAACTTTTTTAACAATTGTTTGAAAGCTTGTGAACTATAAGTTTTTTTTTTTTTTTCCCTCATAGATGCATAACACGAAATGTCCAAAGAAAATTGATTATATGCTCTAGTAACAATATCTTTAAAAAATGCCTTAAAAAAAAAAATCGATTTTTTTAATTCATCGGTTTAACTGTTTTTTTTTTTTTTTTTTTAAACAGATGAATGGTTCAGTCGTTTCTTTTATAAAGGCAATGGCAATTTCTTTGATAGATACCCATATTGATAATTTCCTCTCCTAGAAAGAGGGGGGGGGGGTGTCCTAATTAATGTTACGATTTTGCACCTTTTTTTTTTTTTTTTTTTTTTTTTTTTTAAGTGTGCAATATTCTTTTTTGGTAAATGTATAAACAGGGGTGCAACATAAGCAATAAATATTCTTGCAGTTGTCGTGGCACTTCTACTTGTTTTGGCATTCCGTGAGACCAGACCAAAATTTACTTTGTAATTAAAATGCCTCGTCGATACAGCCGGAAATCCCGAAAAATTGTTCTTTCCGCTACAAGGAAAAGAAACAGAGGAGAAAATCTTGCTGTTTGGAGGCAAAAGTAAGCATTTACATATTTGATTATTCGTAAATATTTAGAATTATTTTTATATACATTTGACCATTTTATGTTTTCATGTTTAGATTGTTTATTCATTATATATTTTTCTTAGAGATTACTTTATCAAGATTCGCCTTATCTATTTCTTCGTTAGTTTTTAAATAGGTACATTTTAAATGACGAAATAAATGTAGGGGAATGTCTCCGGTTGTGGGCACAGTTTTTGATTTTAACTTATAGAGTAGATATTATGCAAACATATGAATGTCAATGAAAAGCTAGAGCTAGCTTATCTAACGTCTGATGAAGTAACTGTATTGATTTCGTCAACCAGAAAAAAATTATTACCAATTTTGTGAAGTGATCTTTTTTGAGCAAAAAAAATTTTTTTTGTATTACCCGGTTGTGGGCACACTTGAAAAATCCGTTGAAAGTGGGAAAATAATAATAATAATAATAATAATAATAATAAAATTAAATTTTAATATTTCATTTTTAAGCTAAAAAATGCGAAATTTCCTCTGATTTTCTTCATTGCTTGTAAGAAATTGACAAATTATGATATCGAAAGGCTGAAAAGCGATAAAGATTTCTAAATAATCATGCTTACTATTAATTCATAAGAAAAAAAAAAAAAAGTTTAAATGCATATTAATAATAAAATCGTTACAAAGTATGAATTTTTGTTAAAAATTTCGTATGTTTTCATGAAACTCTGCTCTACATGGGACGTCACATTGGAGAAAGTAATTACTTTTGATTAATGATCCTTGGATTTGGAGTTCTTTCAAAAGGGGAAGAATTTTTAGAGGGAAACTTGTTTCATGTGCTGCCTAATAGCCCTCCCCCCCCCCCACCCTTCTCCTATCTGTCCATGGACGAGTTTCTTTTAGAAAAAATCTCTTTTCACTCTTCGAAAAAATATTGCGCAATGAAAATATTGCAGTATTGTAATATGATTTTTACTTTATTCTATATTCAATCGAAGAAAGTATTGGATTTGGAAAAAAGTATGAATTCCAGTTTTCGATGAAAATACACGTTTTGAGAGGAACAAAACACGATTCGACCATTTTCAGAAAATGTGTGTCTTTATGTGTGTGTGTGTGTGAGAGAGAGTCAAAAATTTTGTTTCAACTGTATCTCAGGAACTACTACTCAGAACTACACAAACTTATATGTTTCACCTTGACATAAATTAGTACCTATCAACTTTTGGTATTAATGACTCAACAGGTGGCGCTACTATACAGCGAATTCCGCAATTTTAGGGAAGGCTATATCGCAGGAACTACAGGATAAAACTTCATATGCATTTTTATGTAGATACACCTTGCAGGGATATAACACTGGAACAGAATTCATACCACTATCAATGTTAGAAAATTCTCTACTTCTTAAATCAATGATATTATAGTTAGAGACATTTCTTAAACAAATACCTGTATGAATTCTGCGCCCGTGTTCCACCCCTGACCTTGACATGAGTGAGTTATAGTCTGTTCAACTTAAACTGATACCGAAAATAAACAAAACCACATGTTGTTTGGCGACATGGATAATGTCACTGTCACTGTTGGCGCTAGCCAAGGTCACTCATTTCTCCCCTTCTTTTGTTAGAATTTTCCCACCTCTTCTTCTGTTATCTTAACACTTTTTCTTACTTTAATGGGTCTTTCATTGTTGTACGTCTTGTGAGGTACAAGTTTTTGTCATATAAACTCCAAAATACAATAAGAAGTGGTGGGGGATAGTTTTATCTTTTAACGAGCTTTTTTTTGTTTGAAGGGGGAGTTGGTTAATGGATAAATCTTAACACATTCTTTTCATGAATAACAAAAGTTGCCATTTCCGCGAGAAAGACACAAATGTGGTATACCTTTGTAACCCATTTGTTTACTTCGGGTATCACTTTAACTTGAACGGACTAATCAACACTTGGTGCTAATGGCTCAACTGGTAACACTGCTTATAGCTATTTCCGAAATTTCAGGGAATCGCAAAATTACCTCAGAATCGCAGATTCAGTAAAGAAGGTGCCCGAATTCGTTTCACCTTGCAAAATTTTAACCTGACAATAATTAATGTTACGAACTTACACTTTTTTTTTTTTTTTTTTTTTTTTTTTTTTGAGTGTGCAATATTATTTTTTTTTTTTTTTTGGTAAGTGTATATAAACAGGGGTGCAACATAAACAATAAATATTCTTTAATGTTGTCGTGGCACTTCTACTTGTCTTGGCAAGGCATTCCGTGAGACCAGACCAAAATTTACTTTGTAATTAAAATGGCTCGTCGATACAGCCGGAAATCCTCCAAAATTCTTATTCTTTCCGCTACAAGGAAAAGAAGGAGAGGAGAAAGTCTTGCTCTTTGGAGAAAAAAGTAAGCATTTACATATTTGATTATTCGTAAATATTTAGAACTGTTTTTATATACATTGGAGCATTTTATATTTTCATGTTCATATTTGGATTGTTTATTCATTTATATGTTTTTCTTGGAGATTATTTTACATAAAATCTAAGAAAACTCTTCTCCATATCTATTTCTTCGTTACTTTTTAAATAGGTACATTTTAAATGACGAAATAAATATACATGTTTTATTAAATTAAGTTCAACTACTATGCTGTAGCCACCACATCTTAAATGATAATGCAGACGATTTCCATATTAGAGAAGTAGTATAACACTAAATATAAAAAAAAAAGTCAATTTTATTCTCAATATTGCTTTTTTTTTTTTTTTTTTTTTTGTTAAAAATGAAAAAAATCGATAACTTTATTTTAAACTATCGGAGATCGATTATTTAACCATTCGTTTTAAAGGTATTGGCGAGCTCTTTTGAAAGATACCCATCCTGAAATTTACTCCCCTCGAGAGGGGGGGGGGCATGGCTCCTTCATACACATTTTTTTTTTCCCACTTGACTATCGATTATTAAAAAATAATTCTCTTTATGCACATATATACAAAATTTTGTCCTATATCACCATGTTAAAAATTTAGAAAAAGCGGGATGGCAACGCAACCTGTAAGACAATGTTTATCAAAAGTTGATAGACACTAATTTAGGTCAAAGTGTAACTACATACCAATTTGTATGAAATTCTGTGCAGTGGTTCCTGAGATACAGTTGCCACAAAATTTTGTCACACACACAGACAGACAGGCATTTTCTAAAAATGGTCAAATTGTGTTCTACAGCTCTCAAAATGTGTAAATCCATCAAAAACCCGAGGTCGAAAAATTTTACGAATCCAATATTTTCTTCTATTGAATATAGAAGAAAGTAAAAATTAAAAAACCATAACTGATTATATAAAATTAAATATTATATAATCATCATATATGATACAGGGTGGCCACTGTTCAGTGACCGTCAGGGAATCATGGAAAAGTCAGATAATATAAATCAGTCGGGAAAAGTCTGGGAATAGTCAGGGAATTTCATGCAGAATCAGGGAATTCTGCCAAATTTTGTGAAAATAGATCTTCTTGGAAAGTTCGTTTTTGTAAATTGCTCAAATGTGCGCTAATTTTGTGAATTTTTGTTGGGAAAAATTGCGTAAATCAGGGAAAAATAGTAAATGTTGAAAAATAATTTAGGAAAAGTTCTAGCGTATCACCCTGTGATATTTTATATATATGATATATAACAGATTGCTGTTGCTTCTATTGTTCAAAGTAACTAAACATAAATATATAATTTAAATGATAATCTGTTGCCCCCCCCCCTTTTTTTTTTCTTATTAAATTCTGTTAAATACATTTACAGGGGGAAAAAAAGTGTAAAATAATCTCCACTGTACAAAAACAACACACATTATTCCTTTATATAAGTCTGTACGTAGCAAATATGAAGCGTTTAGATTTATTTTATACCTAATATGTGTAATATTTCGCATAGAAATATATATAATTCTATTTTCCATAATATTCTTCTGTACAGTGACCCATTTGTGCGTTTATTTGAATATCTATATCGATCATTACATATTTCACGATATATTATTTATATGTATGGGTATCGGAATTTTTCAAAAAACAGTTTTATGCAAAATTACTTTGCATATATCAATCCTGTAATTTGATGTATGCAGTGGTTCATTTGTGTGTTTATTTTTATTTGCATATAAATACAGTATAGAATATTCATTATTTATATTTTTAATAGACTTTTTATGTTTGTATATTATAGTACAGTAAAGCACTGTTTATACGTCTTTCAAGGGACTAACGTAAAAGGACGTATAAATGAAAAGGCGTAAATTGACGTCATCATCACTTTAAAAATTTTATGCATATTGATAAGAGCTCTATGATTCATCAGAAAATTTAAAACATGGTATATAAAAAGTTTTTTTTTAATCTTATAATTATTCACGTTGTACCTGCTAGCTAAACAAGTTAGAGCTTTCTAATAATATATTTCTCATAACCGTACTATTAGGGTGAAGGAAAATATAAAATGAATAAAGCCAAAAATTAGTTCAGGAAAAAAAAAAAAAAGGTCTGTACTGAAGCTTTTACCAAGCCAAGCCTCATCTCGAACTCGGAAGACTTTAGGGGGGGGGGGGTCGAAAGTTTGATTGATGAGATTTTCTCTCTTTCGGTAAGGGGAAAAGGATCATTCCCATTTGTGAAACAGGTTGGACAGGGGAGATGCTCTAGAGAACCTATAGGGCAGTGATAGCGAACTCTTGGGAAGTGGGTAAGTTGGTTGGTAAGTAGTTCGTTCATTATTAATTAATTATTAATCGTTATATAATAATCTCAATTTTGTGAATCACGAAGAAAGTAAAGGCATCACTCAGAGATGAGGGAGGAATAGAAAGGGATATAATGCCCCTTTTTTTTACACCTTTAAAATAGTTCGAATTTGTACTTGCTGAGCAATCTACTCACCGCATTAGCATTTTGCTATTACACTATGTAAAGTGAATTGAACTATTTCCTAAAGGGCAAAATTAGCGGTCGCCACCGGCCACATGGCGACTAAATAAAAAAAGATGGCGATTAAAAATTATGCATCGATCGCCACTAAAGTCGCCACTTTTTGTGATCATTAAAAGATTCTAAAAATCGAGCGACGATAGGCAATCGAAGCCTTGTGATTTCCAATCTTTTTCCATCCATGGCATAAATGTCAATGTTCATTTTAAACTTGCTTTATTATGTTCTACAACCTATAAAGAAGTAGAATTGTTTAATATATCTCACTCATATAATTTTTTGGACCCCACCCCCCCACCCCCTAACGATCTGTGATCACACAGCTTATAGAAAGCTTTATAATTTCTAATCATTCTTCATTTGCCGCAAAAATATAAATATCTATTTTAAACTTACTTTATTAGATTCTAGAATCTGTAAAGAAGTAGAATTGTTTAATATCTCTTACTCATAATTCTTGTAATCCCCCCCCCCCCCCTCCAACGATTGGCAATCACATGCTCCACTGAAGCCTTGTGATTTACAATCTTTCTCCATCCATAACATAAATGTAAATATTAATTTTAAACTTTCTTGATTAGATTCTAGAACCTATATAGATGTATCTCCCCCCCCCCCCCACACACACACACACATGTGCGCTCCATATCAACTAGCAGTTAATGATCAAATGTCCTGCAAAGCACAATCTTTTTCCATTATTATCTCCATAGTATTTAGTGTATATTTAACCCATTTAAAACATTTGACAAATGTGTGTATAAAAATTTGATTTGGCTTAAATGTGTATTTTTCAAAAAATTTTGCATTTGCTTTCTTTTGAGTAGAAATCTTCCTTTTTCCTTCCAATTTCAAAGTAGAAATCTCCCTATTTTTAAAGCGACAAATTTGGCAGTTAAGTAAATTATTTTTAATGAAGCAGCTAAGTTTCCATATCTATACTTTTTAAGAGGAAATATTTTAACTCTATTGAAATAAAATCATTTAAAAAAGTGTGTCTTTAGAAATAAGAAAAAATAATAAAACTGCTAACTGTATTTACACATGACCATGTAAAAGGTTGCGATGATGATGAATCAGCTGATTCATTTACTAGAAAATATCAATGTGAACTGTGAATGATAACAGCTTATTTTACTTAAATAAATTGAAAAAAAAAAAAGTACTACTGAATTATCTGAAAGATAAAAACTTTTGCTGTTATTATTACAACCCTAAGCAGATTTTAATTTGGGTTTTTTAAAAAGAGCGTAATTCTAATTACAAATTACAATTTCAGTGTCCCTGTGTTAATTTTATTATTATATGTATTTCTTATTTTCATATTTTTCTTATTGTGATTATACCGCATAATGGTGACAATGCTTTTTGCAGTCTGAAAGAAATAGTCTTATTATGTGAAAAGTGGCCACTAACTTAAAAATGTGGCTACTAATGACACTGACAGTACCGGCCACTGGCCACTAATGAATTTTCCCAGCTTTGCCCTTTACATTTCCTGTACTTTGAAGTCAAACTCGGTTATTACCTCACTCAGCTATATGTTTATTGAATGAAAATGAAAATATGGTCTTGGATAACATAACAAATTTCAACTGTATTTTTATTTTGGATCCATAATATTATATACACTGCAATAATAATATAAATTGTGATCAAATGATATATTTTAGCTCAGAAATTTTTAACTTTATCATTTACAATCGGAACTCTATTTAACGAATTCGGTGAATGCAGCAAAATAGCTCGTTGCACGGAAAATTCGTTGAACAAAGATTCATTATTTATAATATATACAAAAGCAGGCTACGCTCGCTTCATTGGTCATTATATTTAAATGAATTTTCAAAAGAATAGAATCGGTATTTTTTATTATATCACTTTATAAATAAAAACTGAAAAATGACGTTGGATTCACTCTAAACCTCGTTTCAGGTAACCGCCGCTTACGGCAGCGCTTTTCTCCACCCGCACTACATCATGTCGGGAACACATCAGTTGCGCTTATGTTAATCCCCCTATTGTTAAAGAAACATCAATTGCGCCCACGAGAAAAATTATTGATAACGTTCATCGTCATTTCCCCCCCCCCCAACCCCTCCTGTTTACCGGGATGTAACGGATTTTAATTTCTAGAAACGAAAGATTTCTTTACATACTTCTTCACTGCGGACCCAATTCAATATCTCTGAAAAATAAGGAAAAATGATATAAAATATATACGACAGAAAATGTACAAGCCTCATAGGAAATCATTTTTACCTGCTCTTCCCGAACATATTTCTGAAGTTTACAAAGCTCTTTTATCTTGTGATCTAACAACGTTCCGCGGAAGAAAGAAGCTCCAAGTGATAGATGAAAGTAAAAACATTGTGTTTTTCTAATGATACGAGTTTGAAGAATTTACCAGAACACCATGAAAGATTCGTAGATGGCACTTTTGATTCATGTCCAAATTTTTTTGCCAAATTTTTATCATTCACTTAGTTGAAAATGGACACTTCTGTTCATTTGTTTTTTTCTTCTTCCCAATAAAACTGCTAGGCCCTATGAAAATGCATTCAAGATGGTTATTAAAAAAAAAAAAAAAAAATGTTAAAAGGAAAAAAAAAATCGATAACTTTGTTTTAAATTATCACAGATTTATAGTTCAACCATTCCTTTTAAAGGTATTGACGAGACCTTTCGAAAGACACCCATCTTGGAACTTTACCCCCCCCCCCCTCCACCACCACCAGGGGGGAACCGATGCCCCCACATGCACAATTTTTTTTTCTAGTTAACTACTACTATTATCAATAATTCATATTAATCTTACAATCACAAGTTTCTCATCATGCACATTTTTACGAAATTTTGTCCTATACTGCTATGTTAAAAGTTTACAAAATGTGCGATCACAGCGCCACCTGTTAAACGATTGATCCCCAAATCTAATCAGCACCAGTTTATGTCAAGGTGCAACTAAATACCAAGTTTGGTTAAATTTCATTCATTGGTTTGTGAGTTACAGTGTCCACAAAAACGTGATACACACAGACAGACATTTTCTAAAAACTATCAATTCGTGTTCAGGACATCCCAAAACGTGTAAATCCATCAAAAAACGGAGGTCAAAAATTTTCGCGAATCCAATACTTTCTCTATTACACATAGAAGAAAGTAAAAATAGTAAAATTTCGGTAAATTATCGAGACAATAAAAATCAGATTAGCGAAATGATTGTGATTATTTTTTCCACTTTCATTCCTGGACAACCTATTCCTGGAGAATTTACCAGATGCATTTATTTACCTTCGTGGTATCTCCTGAGCAATGTTAATATTCTTCAATAACTTGAAACAAGCAATTTAAAGAAATGTTTATATTACACAAATAAAACTTTTTAAATAACGTAACGAAAACCCGTGATCGCAATCGATGCGTTTATTCTTTTGTGTGGAATATAGGCTCCGAGCGCAATTGATGCGTTTATGCTTTTGAGGAGGATATAGGATCTGGGCGCAGTTGATGCCTTTGGAAATGAAAGCTCTGAGTGCAATTGGGTATTATCTCCCTTTCTTCAGCGCAATTGAGTAATACCCAATATATCCACGTCCAGGTTCCCACTGCCTGCAAAACCTCTTTCCTGGGCATTTCAATGTGGATGTTTATCGACGACAGATGAAACTGTTATTATTGAAGAACTACAATTTTAAAGATGTTTGTATCTGAGCTACTATTAAATATTTTAGTTTCTGTACCATATATTTTCTAGACCCCCGCTCTTTACAATATATTACCATTTTATTCCGACCAATATAATAAGCAAGAATATTTCAATTTAAATGGAATTAAATAAATACATTTTAATTAATTAAATTTTACAAAGATTAATCATTTATATTTATTACAATATTTTCCAATATATATATATATATATATATATATATATATATATATATAATATAATATATATAAATACATATTAGATTAAACGTAGATGTTATAAATATATGTGTATATATTTATTTAAAATTTAAAATTCTTAATTTTTTCTACTATATTATGATTTGAATTGAGAAAATATAATAAATAAATAAATAATTCTCTTCAAATGAATGAATTAAATAAATAAACAATAAATAGTGTATTAGCGGTTACTAAGACGAAGATCTTCAGTCTATTAGAAGTTCTTTGGCTAAGATACGCAGACGATTGAAATGAAAGAATAAATTTTATAAAAATGAAACAGAAGTCAATAGATAAAAAAAAAAAAAAAAAAAAAATAGAAAATAATAATAATAACACTGCTCTGCATGAAAATCGGCTTAAACTAGATTTTCGCAAATTCTTATGTAAAATGACCCCCTAATCCGAATGTGACGAGCATTTTGCCCTATCACCCACCGTTTTTTGGGGACATCCCCCTATTTTTATTACTTTTCGGTAATTTTATGACTAATTTGATTAAATGATGATTATGACTTAAATTTGATTTGACAGTGGGGAAAGGATTATTTTAACTGTTAAATATCTTCTGAGGTATTACAGAGGTGAAAAATTCTAAAACAGGAATATTTGTATTAAGGGGGGAATTTAGGGGGAGGGGGATTTGCCACTAAAATTATATATTATTACATTTATTATATTTTATTAATCATCAATTATTATTATTTATTATACATTATTTATTTATTTTTTTTTTTTGTTTTTAAATGTTAAAATAATTCTTTTCCATTCTCCAAATCAAATTTGAGGCAATTACCGAACGGTGATAAAAAAAATTGGTGGAAGTGGTAGCGTCCCGAGGTGATTGGGCAAAATGAGGATCATATTCGGATTCAGGAGGTCATTTTTCATAAGAATCAGCAAGAATAGTATCAGGGCTCTAAACTTTTTTTTTTTTTTTTTTTTTTCAGAGCAGTGTTAAAAAAAAAAAAAAAAAAAAAAAAAAAATCGAAATTTGAAAAAATCTCGATGAGGTGCACACCCATAGGGTCCCAGCTACCCATCTGCCAAGTTTTGTTGTTCGTGATAATCAGCGTCACCGTTCGGTGATTTTCACCAAAAGTCGATGGGCACTAATTCATATAAAGGTGCAACTACAGTGTCAATTTACATGAAGCTTTGTGCAGTAGTTCCTGAGTTACACTTGCCACAAAATTTTGTCTCACGCACACACGCATACCAAATATTTTCTAAAAATGGTCATTTGTGTTCCAGACCTCTCAAAACACGTAAATCCATCGAAAACCTAAACTCGAAATTTTTACAAAACCAATACTTTTTTCTATTGAATCCAAAAGAAAGTAAAAATCAGGTTACTACGACAAAAAAAAAAAAAAAAAAAAAAAAACGTTAAAATTTGCTATTTGGAGGTTTTTTACAGTGATATTCCCAAAATCATAGGTGGGGGAGGAGGGGAAGACTACTCCACTTGATTTATATTTTAAAGAGATGCAATGACGTGCATGCACACGATATTAAAATGTTATCATTGTTATTTTATTTTTAAAAAACAATGTTGAAATGCTTGTTAAATATTTTTAATATTTTCTACATAAAAACTAATAAATATTTTATTAGTGACTTATTTATAATGACTTATTTCAATCAAAACGCTTGGTGATGATTGGACTTAATTTAACATATATATATTTACCTTTTTAATAATCAAAACAATAATGATAATTTTTGTATACCTGCATCAATTTGAGTTTCTAGACACCCAAAATTAAATTTCACGCGTGTAATATCGTGCCCTTTCCTAAAAAATAATAAATATAGACTTTAGGAGATATCGTAATGACAAAATATTGGTTGGGTTTATTTGTTGTTTTAAAAGGTAATTGCACCAGTGATTGACACTTTTAAAGCAATCTCTGATGTTTTTAATGTTCTAGTCATCAGAAAATATTTTTAGAAATATTAAGTTAGTACACATGGAATGAAAGACATTCCGAACCACATATATTTAAAAAAATATATATTTGATAATAATTATTTTATTTTATGAACTTTTATTTGACACCCACTCAATGTTCCAGTAATTGACACTGCCAGTTTTTGATTTTACCAGTAATTAGAATCCTATGTTCCAGTGTTTGACACTGCTAGTTATTCATTTTACCAGTTATTAGCACCCTATGCTCCAGTGTTTGACATAAAATGTTAAAATTCTTATATGTAAAATATATTATTTTTTAATTATTTCTGGATAGATATCAATTACTGGAACACCTACCCTAGTCTTTTTTTTTTTTTTTTCATGCAAAGGTAATTAGACAAAGATCTGCTTAAAGTGCATTTTGAATCATACATATTACTATCACTTAACTGGGATTCGAACTTTGCACCCAAATCTTCGATCTGATAGATAGAATACTAATCAATCAGCCCCTGCCTTTCATGTCTGTGATAGTTGTCGTGGTCTGCCACAGGACCGTACACCGTACTCAATGTAGGCATTCGTTAAATAGAGGTTCGGTTGCATTTCAAAATGTACCTTTTATTTTAACTGCCGAATCAGACCATCGTACGATCTTTTCTTCCCCTACAGCTCAACAACTCCACTATTGTGAAAGAACTCACCGTCACTGAAATCCTCTGCCCTCTGAAGGATTGTGAGAGTAAAAAGAAAACACTTGCTTTTCTTCCTTTTTCTTGGAACTATAAAACAGGTTGAAACGAAGAATCACTTGATAAACCATTTATTATTGATTTTTCAAGACGTGCCAATTTTAGATTGTAATGAGCAGGTACGCAAAAAATGGAATGTCAAAGCATTTGGTACTGTCGGCTAAAAGAAAGCGTAACAAAGGACTGTCTTTGGCAAACTGGAGAAAAAGGTAAATATAATTCTAATATATATATTTAAATATCTTGTTATTTATCTAAAGAGAAAAAATGTACAGTCGGTAACAACAGTGTCCGAACACTAGCGAAAATTCCTATGTAAAAAAAGTACACTTCATACGATTTTGTTAAATAAATCCTTGTCGAATCCTGTTCTTAGACTGACACGATTCGATAGGGAGAACGATTCGATAGGGTAAAGAACACGATTCGATAGGGTAAAATAGGCGAATATGACACCCATTTTGCCCAATCACCCACCGTTTTTTAGGAACGCCCCCCTATTTTTATCATTTTTCGATGATTTTATGGCCACAAATTTCATTTTTAGAAGGGGACAGGATTATTTTAACCGTTAATTATCTTCTGAGGGGCTACAGAGTTGGAAAATTGTAAAACATGGACATTTGCGACAAGGGAAAATTTTTTGGGGGATTTGGCACTGAAATTATGTATTGCATAGTATTATATTTTTTTAATCTGTTATTAATGTTATTTTTTAAAGTTTATATTTTTTTGTTTTTAGGTGTTAAATTAATTATTTTTCATTTTTCAAATCAAATTCATGGTGATAAAATTATCAGACAGGGGGGAAAAATGAGGGTAGGGTGGTGATTCTAGAAAACCGTGCGTGACTGAGCAAAATGGGAGTCATATTCGGATTCAGGAGGTCATTTTATATAAGAATCAGCAAAAATATTAGAACTCGAAAGATTTTTTTTTTTTCCTTGCAGAGCAATGTATTTAAAAACATACCGGGTGCGCCAAAAGTTCGTGAAAACTTTAAAAAAGAACAAAAGATGATTAAAAAGTGTGGTTTGCACGAATGACATCAGAAAGAGGGCGGATATTTTTTTAAGAAAAAAAAAGTTCGAAAAATGACCGATAGATAGCGCTGATGTTGAATATGTTAAGCAAATTAATGCAAATGTGTCATACATTAAAATATAATGAGCAGAAACAAATACAATTAACGTTTCAAAGATTTATTTAAATTGAAGTTATTCAACATGACCTCTACCACATTGTATGAAGCAAGTAAGGCGAGTCACAACACCTGTGACAGCTGAGTACAGGATATCTGGATGAATCACAGACAAGGTCTGCTGAATGGCATAAAATTTGACCTGATTTGCATAAATCAATTTCGTGTATGCACCGCAGCGTCACCTATTGGTCATTTTTTAACTTTTTTTTTTCCTTAAAACAAATTCCGTCCTCTTTCTGATGTCATTCGTGCAAATCGCACTTTTTTATCTTCTTTTGTTCTTTTTTAAAGTTTTCACGAACTTTTGACGCACCCGGTATTCTTTGAAATTCGAAAGTGCAAAGAGCAATGATGCGCTTTTATCCCGAACGCGACTAAATTGCCAATCAGTTACAAATTTAAGAAAATGTTTAGGACTACCTTATAAAAAATTAGTATGCTGTGGTGTGGCTACCACAAAACTTTAAAATAACTTATTAAAATTTATTATTTATTAAAAATATCTTTCGTAATGAATGTAGTCGATTTTCATTCTAGAGAAATATAACAGTATTAACATTCAAAGAAAGTTAATTTTATTCTTTACAAATATATTCTATAATAATAATAATAATAATAAAAAAAAAACGACGCACCAAGAAGGAGTAATGCAAACTGGACACAAATTGACATACATACAGGGTTTGATGGAATCAAGCTCCAATTCACTATTATCGTCGATCCTACGTGCAACTGGTACTTCAGTGACTTCAAAGACCCTTAATAGGCAGCTCAGTGAAATGGGGTTGAGCCCAGTCCCCGGATCTCTCTTCCACTGAGGACGCTTGGAGGATTATAAAAAGGGTCCTACAACCAGCTCGGGATTTTGCTAATCTAACGCACCAATTGGACAGAATTTGGCACGATACTTCACAGGAGCACATCTGTGGTCAAATCGTGTCCTAAACTCATCGAAAATTTTAAGATATAAAATTTTTTGGCTGTTTCAACTGGAAATTTGGCTCTTACGAATTTGGCCATTACGAAGTATCCCATGTTAATCAAGAAAACTAATACTTTTTTTTAGAGAAAATTACCTTAATTAACAGACTAAAAATTTCTGCAATCGTTAAAATAGAAATTTATTCACTATTTTTAATTAATGTATAAAGCATTTGTTTAAAGCATTTGGAAATATTTACAAATATTACAAAATATTACCAAAGTTACAAAAATAAAATTTTTTACTGTCATGTAACAAAGAAAAGGGAGGGTTGGTTGGTTGGTTGGAGGATTAAGGCCGATTGACTCCTTATGTGTCCTAGGCCTATAGGGGGAATGCCCTCAGTGGGGGTCTTTCTAAGGGGTCCTAGCCCGTATTTACGCGAGTTTCGGAGGAAACCACGGAAAACTCCGAACGGCTAGGTCGATGAGCGCGACCTGGTATCGAACCCGGCACCTCCCATCTACCAGCTTTGAGCGCAGAACCGCTCGGCCGCTGGTGGGCCAGAAAAGGGAGGGAAAAAAGATTTATTGCTTTTTGCTGACGGTCAGTGAACACCCACAGAGAAACAGAAATGTTAGTTTTTCGCAAATCGACCTTGTTTACCGATGCAGTTTTTTTTCTTTTCCATTTGCAATAAACCATTTTCTGTTGGTTATACTATTTAGTATACTATTTATTTATTCTGTAATTCATTTATTCCTCTTTTTAAATGTCTAGATCTTTCATATAAATTATTCTGTCTACGAATTACAATACATATTCTGTTGTAAAAATTATGAAAATTTATTTATAGGGATGTTTGTCTCATAAATATTTGCGAAAGCAAATTTTGTGCAATTAGAATTATTTAAAACTTTATGTAACTCAATTATGCATATATCATAAGCATAATTATGTATACCTACAATATAAAATTTTTAACGCTGTTTTAGCGTAATTTGTGTCTGATATATATATATATATGTGTGTGTAACTTTTATTTATTATATATCTATTGTTCCTTTCGTCTTTTATTTATTCATCCATTTAATAGTTTTATATTATTTTCATGCAAAAATAATATGGACTTTATAACACTAAATTATTCGGCTATGTTTGTTGTACAGTATTCTGTTATTTATTAATTTATATGCTTTCATGTATTTAACTCTGGAATTATTTTTCTGTTTCTGGACCTCCTATATGCATATCGTGTTATCGCTTTCTCGCATCTTTGCATAAATAATACAGTAGAGCGCCAATTATCCGGATCGGTCGGGACCGAGGCCGATCCGGTTAACGAAAAATCCGGATAATTGGACAACTTATAAAAACGGCCAAGTTATTGTTTTTTAGGTAACTTCCCTTCACACTTTTTCAATGCTTAGGACTGGCAATTGTAGTAGTGCTATTTATCATGTTACAAATGGCGTGTTTAGAAGTTAAATTTTTAAAATTTTATTTTCTATAAAAATTGTACAAATTTTTACATAAAAGCTCAGATAGAAATAGAAACTACATTATACCAATACATAGTATTATAGTATAGTATTATTACATATTTAAAAAACAATTTATTGTGATAGTAAAATGTGAGATCAGTGAAGAAGCCAGTCAAAAGAAAATGAATCAGGAAACGCATTCCTACCCTCTCTAATTCTTAGAAAAAGAAAAATCCCAATTTTTTCATTCAGCACTTTCCACTCTCCTCCCTCACTGAAACTGGTCCGAAGAAAGCGAGTGGAGGGGGCGGGGAACAAAAGGAGCGATTTCGACCGTCTTCAGTCACGAAAACTGATTTTCGTGGGATTTCATTTCATTTATTTATTTATTTTGTATTTTATTTTATTTATTTATTTATTGTGGGGGGGGGGGACCGAGAAAAAAAATGCTCCTTGTTTGATCCGGTTAATTGGACATTCCGGTTAATCGGTGACCGGATAACTGGCGCTCTAGTGTATTGCCCAATCGTGTTTTAAATATATCTTATTCCATTATGACTGGGCGATACACGAGAAGTGGTCATTTACGACTAAACGCGAAAAGAAAAAACAACAAAGGCAAAAATTTGAAAGCATGGAGGTAAGTCAATTTCTCATTTATCACATTGTATTTATATTTTTTTATGCAAGAAATCTACAAGAAGAATGTATAAAGATATAGAAAATTAAACATAAGTTACAAATTTTGAATCAATATTACCATTTTTCGTTTTTTTTCCCTCTATCTCTCTCTTTCTCAAAAGACCTGAAATTTAGGCTATCAAACTAAAATTTACTCTAGAATCCAAATTTATTTTAAAACTGTAAGCTTACAATTACGATAATATTTTTCTCCTATATATCTGAAGAAAATGTTGAATTAATGAAATTTTTTGATTTCCAGTTACTGATTGTATTATTTTTGATTAGGATATCGATGTTAAAATGCTTTTACGAGAGGATAATGCCAAATTTCGTTTACAGGCTCGTGTTATTCTATGTGTGTGTGTGTATATATATATTCCACAATTACTCATTATCTAATATATTATTTTGAATTCTATTTTCATAATCAGAAAATTCACAACCATTAAATTAGTACGTACGTATTTTTCAAAAACTTTTTTTAAACCTGTAATGGGCGAAAAATACACGCGTTGCTTTATTGTTGTCTAATCTAACTTATTAACAAATTGTAATATGTAAAGTGCATGAAGTGTAAGCACCATTCTCAAAAAAGTATGTTTTTTATTAATATATTTTGTAAATTGTTTTATTTAAATATATACTAACAAAAAATGGTCAGAAATTTAATTTTCAGTTGGAGAAATCCAATTTTAGCTGTTGTTTCCACTTCCACTCCCATATTGGAAACCACCAGCTCCAGGGCAGGCGTAAGTTTGATTGATGGAGGGGGAGGGGGGGGGGCGTTTTCCTTCCAAAAATATAAATTTTAATTTTTTTTGTATAATCTATTTTGTAAGATGAAAATTAAAAAAAAAAAAAAAAAAAAAAAAATCACTTTTAGTCCTTTTTTTATTTTTTAATAAATAAAATGTGTCATCTTTTTTACCCCCTTTTTTTTCACTATAAATAAATAAATAATCACTTTCAGTCACTTTTCTGTAAAATTAATCATATTTTAGAGGTAACGAAGAAAATTTTGGTCTAAACCTTATTAATCAATAATGTTTAACAAATAACAGCTGCAAAAGGTAAGTAGGAAAATATCGAAAATTATTAAAGACAAAAGGAAATCGTCGCTCATACCTTCATTTTTACTTTCTTCTATAAACATAAGAATAAAGTGTTAGCTTCGTGAAAATTTTTAACTTTAGGTTTTCGATGGTTTTGAATGTTTTGAAGTTTCCTTAACACGATTTGATCATTTTTAGAAATGGTATTTGTGTTGCAAAAATTTGTGAACAGCGTATTTCTTGAATCATTGGACAGAATTCTACAGAACTTTTTGTTTAGTTGGATTTTGAATTAATTTAGTGCTGATTAGGTTTTAAAATATGTTGCCGATAGGTGGCGCGCTTTGCTTCGATTGTCCCGATTAAGGTAATTAATAAAATTATAATATTATTAGAAGGCTTTTGCATGTCACTTTTTTCAGAATATATATATATATATATATATACATATATATATATATATATGTGTGTGTGTGTGTGTGTGTGTGTATTACATTATAATTATATTACATTGTTTTATTTATTTATTTATTTATTTGTTTTTTGAGTATTATTATTCTAGGGTAATGTCTTACAAACAAATATTTCCAAAAAAAAAAAAAAAAAATTCTTTGTAGCTAACAATAACTATTATGAACGATAACTACATATTTTCGAGGCTAATTAACAAATATAGGAAATTTTTTAAAAAAATAAGATTTATTATTTAAAATATTATTCATTTAAATATAATGACCAGCAAAGCCAGCTAGTATAAATCGTAAATCATTCTCTCTTTGTTTTTTATATTCTAAATTAGGAAAGATGATGTTTGAAAGAACTAAAGATGTGATAAACAAAAGAAAGATGTGATAAACAAAAGAAAGAATAAGAAAGATGTGATAAACAAAATTAAAAACCTATATAAAAACATAACAATAATGGATACCTCATCAGGCGGTCTGAATTGAATTGTATGTAAATAATAGGCAAATTTCTGTAAATAGCTAAGCCTAAAACTAAGCTAAGATACAACAGATTTATATGTCCAATTTATTTAAAGTAATTAATCCAATTTATATATTACTATATACTATGTATAATGCTAAATGATAACACACACTACAAGCATTATATGTGTATATATTTTTGTATGTATATATATATATATATATATATATATATATATATATAATATAGATATTCTTTGAACAGTTTCACAGTTGTTTTTTCGCCTTTCAACGTTATTATTATAACAACCTTTTATTACTTTCATAAAGCTTTTTACCATGTGTAATATTTTGTTGATACTTTGTTATTTAATATTTTTGCTTACTGTTTTTTCATCAGTGGGATGACGAAATTTACTTTGAGACCGAAAAATTTGTCTTTAATTGACAAAGCTTGTAATTGTGTCTCCAAACTTAGGAAGTTAAAAGATTTTGTGGCGAAAATTACATTTATGAACATTGCATTTTAGTTTCTAAAAACTGCAATTTCTTTTCTTTCTTTCTTTATTATTGTTATTTTCGTCTCAGTGACGTCATTTTGAGATTAAACATATTGATAGATGCCAACATTTTAATTTATTCCGGAGTATTTTTAGCCCCGCTTATTTTCATACCAGTTATTTTTTAAGGATAACTTTTTCTTATTTTATCGGAGTTATTCATTGGAGAAAAATTTTCTATAAATAAAGTGGTGCGAAATAAAGGAGGGACTAAAAATACTCTGGAATAAATTAAAATATTGGCATCTATGCATATTCAACTAGAAATAAGCCGAATGCATCAGTTTCCTGCTTTGTTTCTTTTCTTCCTTTCTTTTAGAATCCTAAACAGAAGGAGTGTCAGTAAATTAAATAAGATATAAATGACATACATATTTTACAATGTAACGTTAAATATTTATAAATCGCAATTATTGTTTTAATTCGATCGATTTTAGTAATTCATTTTGATTTTGAATAGAAAAATCAAAATTCAAACTAAAATCCGAAAGCCGCAATAATTATTTCAAATGAACTGTAGTATCAATTCCAACTTTTTCTGAATTATTACAGAATCCAAAATATAGACATGGTATATCTATACAAATGAATATTTGTACTAGAGAATATGGATTATTGAATATTTGTAGCATTTCCTATTGTACATTTATAAAACTCTTGGGGGGGGGGGGGGGATTCTTTTCGACTCTTTTTTATAGCATTTTCCCTTATGTCACGTGAAGCAGACACAATAAATCAAGTAAACAAAACTTACGGTCTTGAGAGGCATTGCAGCTTGAAGTTGTATTAACTTAGTAATAATGCTAAAACAGACTAATGTTTCGTAAGTCAAAAAATTCTGATAAAACGAAAGGCAGACACTTAGTCAAAATTATTCTTTTACATTTTGGGCATCATATACGTACCGCACTTGCATAAATCTTCAATCAAAAATTATTTTATTTTTTGCTTTTATTTCCAATCTTTTTTATCTAGACCAAAGTAGACTAGACGGTAATAATTAATAACCTTTTTCTGTTATGTAGAAGTAGAATCTATGCTATAACAAAGCTAACACATGGCGCATAAGTTTAATTTCACTTAATAAAACTGTTATTGTACTCGTCAAAGATGAATATTCGTAATCCATTTAAAAGTAAGTGTGTTTTGTGAAATACCCTTTTTCACAAAAAGTATAAAATGTGAAGTTTCACATAAGTCAGTATTCTTGTGCTGCTAATAGCGATGTGGAGTCAAAGGGTCAATAGGAACATGCCGAATCTGACTCCAGCTACTGTTACAATTTGAAGTTAAATATAACAAATTGCATATTATTTTAAATTTATAAAATTGATTTTTTTGCTATACACACTGACAAATGCCTACTAATTTTAAGTTTATTGGCATGTTAATAATAATAATAATAAAAGAAGATTTATAAATTTATTTTTTCTTCTGCTATCTAACCAAATTGCGCATTAAATATTTTCCTATTCTGTACTAAGGATTAAAATAGTTAATATTTATGAGGTTTGCCTTCCTCACAAATTATCACTACCTGGTATTTCGTTATAGGCTGACATTGTTTGTTTAAAATAGAGCTTAGAAATAAAAACTAAATAACTTGCAATATTGTGTGTCTAACTTAAATTCATTGTACACATATTTTAATATCGCCACCATAAAACTAATGTACTTCGTAATCCGCCCCCTTCCCCCCCCCCCAGTTTAAAATGTGTGTTCACTTATTTCCTTATTCAACATTTTGTAGGAATATCGTTAAGTTTATCACTTACACAAATTCGTTTTAAAAAACATCAGATTTTTGAAATTGTAGCAATTTAATTTTGTACCTGGAAAATATAGTGAACCTATTATCCAAATGTTTTTTCCTTAACACCCCCCCCCTTTTTTTTTATCTATGTATTTTAAAGAAATAAATTGTAACAGTGTATATGCATGCAGATATGTATGAAAGAGTCGGAGTCAGTGTCGGACTCTTTAATTTTTTAGGAATCGGAGTTGAAGTCAGTAATTTTTCTCACCGACTCCGCTCCGCAGCCTGGTTGCTTAATTGTTCCAGTGATACAAGGTTTTACGGTTGCTTTCCCCAATCCCCCCTCCGTAGCCAAAATGAGTTTCCGATTTAGTAGAAAAGGCAATGGTAAAAGATTATGTCTCTCCAGACCAAGAAAGAAGCATCGAGGAGGTGAAATACTTAAAGCTTGGAAAGAAAATCTGTAAGTACTTGATATTTGATTACCTTTAAATGACTATGATTAGCATTTTATAATTCAACATCTGTGCAGTTTGTACATGTTATAATTTAACATCTGTACTGTAAGTAAATGTAATAATTTAACATCTATACAGCTTTTCCCGCGTCGCTGGTCACTATATTTAAATGAATAATAATATAAATAAATAAATAAATAAATCCATTACATTATCTGAAACTTTCGACTCGGGTGTCTGCTACCTCCAGCAGCGTCTTCTTCACGCGCAGTGTCTTCGGGTCACGTCATTATTGCCTGCGACAACGCCATACGTTTGGATTTAAATTCGGATGTTTTTTAGCCGACAGTTTTGAAAGGGACAGAAAAAATTGAACAGAAATTTCGCAAAAAATCGAAATAGCGCTTTCATATTTAAAATTTTAAGTCGTGATTACTTGTGAACAAGAGTATACGGACTCTACTTTGTACTGACACGTTTTTTTTTTTTCTTTATTTCATGCGAAATATAGTATTACAGTATGCTCTAAGAGCGCTATTTCAACTCCAGACATGCCAAGTCGTCTGTTTTTGTCAGGAGTCTCCTGCTTTTTTCTTGTTTTTCCATGCTCCTGCTTTTCTACTCATTTCTTCTGCTTTTCTGATGATCTATCCCTCTTAGCATGCTTAAAATTTGTCTATCCCTCTATGCTTAAAATTTGTGGGATTGGGTAACAAAATTTGAAAGAAAATTGAAACTTACCTTTCCTGCAATTTATTAAGTTCAGTTTGAATGTGAATTACTATACAATGCTTTGAAACTAATTTTTGCTTAATGAAAAATGTCTTATTATTAAAAGATATATATATATATATATATATATATATATATATATATATATATATATATATATATATATATATATATATATATATTTAAGTATCATAGCTATTGAAAACTTAAAGAATTCAAATTTCATTAGAATATAGCTGGTATTTTCATTTCTTTATTACCTTTTCTTTTACAAAGATTAATTAAGATCCTTATTGTTTTATATTAGGAGCAGAATGATCAAATCTGTCTGTTTTGACTTAAATTTACAACTGTATGTCTGAGGGTTTTTTTTTAACTGCAAGAAACATATTATTCATTTAATTCTAATATTGATGCTTTGTAAATACCTCCTAAGATAATAAAACTTTACTTTCATAAACCTTTTTACCATGTGTAATATTTTGTTGATACTTTGTTTTTTAATGTTTTTGCTTACTGTTTTTTCATCAGTGGGATGACGAAATTTATTTTGAGACCGAAAAATTTGTCTTTGATAAAGTTTGTAATTGTGTCTCCAAGCGCGCAGAAAGTCAAAAGATTTTGTGGCGAAAATTATATTTATGAATATTGCATTTTAGTTTCTAAAATCTGTAATTTCTTTATTTCTTTATTATTATTATTTTCGTCTCAGTGACATCATTTTGAGACTAAACATATTCATAGATGCCAACATTTTAATTTATTCCGGAGTATTTTTAGCCCCGCCTTATTTTCATACCACTTATTTTTTGAGGATAACTTTTTCTTATTTTATCGGAGTTATGCATCGGAGAAATTTTTTCTATAAATAAAGTGGTGAGAAATAAAGGCGGGACTAAAAATACTCCGGAATAAATTAAAATATTGGCAAGTAGGGGGATAAGGACAGTTCTGGGACATCTGTGCCATGCGGCGTAAGGGGGTAGGAAGTACGAGGAGGGAGAAGTGACAGCATGGGGACGTATATCCTGTGGGTAAACAGTTGTTTAGTGTTCTCATTAGTGGATTTTTTAACTGTCAAAGACAATAATGGATTTTTAATAGGTTTTTTAATGATAAATAATCTAGTATGGAATAAAAAAAAATTAGAGACTTGGGTATTGCTTCATATGTTAGTGTTGTACGAATTAATGATTTTTTAAAACTTATAATCAATTAGAAAATTTTTAATATTTAAATTGAATTATAAAATTACTTTTCCAAGTTCTAATAGATTTTCTGTCTCTCTAAAATATTTCTAAAACAGTTTTCATTGTTTTTACTTTTTCATCCTTTTAATAAAATTTATAAAATTACTTTTTACTTCTTTTTTTAACCTATTAGTAAAATTCACAAACATTCTAAAAAAATAACAACTTAGAAATAATAAAATTATACTTTTAAAAAATTAAAGAACACTCTTTTATTCAAATGTAAACTAAAAAGCACAAAATATCTATCTTGTATTATTAAAATGCAGGGTAAGAGAAAATCGAGTGAGTAACAATATTTACATACAGTCGGTAACAAAAGTCTCTGAACACTAGCAAAAATTCGTATGTAAATAATTTAGAATTAAATAAAAACCATTTTTTTTTAAATCTTACCTGACTGGGCTCGAACGTTACACCTTTAGGTTCGTAGCCCGGAGCTTTACCTCACAGCCACAGCGTTCACGAAGGGAAAGTCTTTTTTTACAATATAGATTTTTTGTTGGCTCCCAGAGCGGTTACAAACATACACACAGGTGAAGCTAATAAAAGCGTGTTAAAAACAGACACGGTTTACAGTTAATTAAAAACTTTATTGCAGCAATATTTTACGAAATTTACAAGTATTGTTTCCATTATTCATTTAGTATGCTTACATTACGTCACAATAATTTGTGTATAGATACAATTCCATCAAATCAGGGTTGGCAGGTTTTTGACACGTGACAGTTTTTGACGGTTTAAACCATGGTTAAAACCGTTATGTCAAAAACGTCCTTGTCAAAAATGTCAAAAACCTATAATTAATTTAATTGTCATATAAAAACTTAGTTTAACAAAAGTTTATAAAGATTTTTTGAAAAGTAAATAGATTGATGTTATTTGAAAAACACATTGTTACAACATTTTGATTAATATAAAAAATGAAACTTCAGGCTTTTAAAATTTTATTCTGAATTATTTCTATGTTCATTCAAAATATGCTGTGATACTTTTATATATTATTACGAAATTTATTTATAACTATGCTTAATATAGTATATGTTAAACTTAGTTATGTGTAAGTTAGTTAGTTAAGTTAAAAATATAGTTGTTTTTAATAAGACATTATTAGAATGTTTTAAAAGGTAAACATATTAATGTTTTTGGAGAAACATTATTATAACATTTTGATTAATATAAAAACAAAACTTAAGGCTTCTAAAAATTCATGATTTATAAATCATTGATAGATCATTTTGATTGATAAATCATTTTATTTGCAATACAACATTGTACATTCCAATTTTTTTAGTATTGTGATTTTAGTATTATGTATTTAACCAGTAAAATAAAAATACATAGCCTAATATTTTGTACTTAAATATTTTATAGAATATATATATATATAAATATGAATGCTTTCTGGACATGTATAAATTGTAATAAATTTAATATTTAATCGTACAGATTTAAAAAAAAAATTATTAGTCTAAGCTGTAGGGCCCAACAGCAGCGAAGCGGTTCTACGCTCAAAGCTGGTAAATGTGAGGTGTCGGTTTCGATCTCGGGGTGCACTTGTCGGCCTAGCCATTCAGAGTTTTTCTCAGTTTTCTCCGAAACTTGTATAAATACTGGCTAGGACCCTTTAGAAAGATCCCCACAGAGGGCAACTCCTCTTAGGCCTAAGACCTAGAGTAGTCAATCAGCCTTACTCCCAAAACACCAATAGTCCAAGTTATAAACAGGTACAAACATTTATACAATCAATAATAATAATAAATAGATAAAAAATTATTAATAAATGATAAGTGTAATAAATATGAATTATAAATATAATTATTTTCAAATTCATATTAATTTACTGCCTACATATATTATGTTTTACTTAAAGAAAAAAAAAAAAAAAAAAAATCCAGTATTTCTGTTTTCATGGCTTATGTGAAAATTCATAAGTAACTTTGGAACTTTAGAATTTCATAAATATTAATATAAATAAACATAAACACAAACATACAAAACATGTCTATGCATACTTTGTATGTATTTCTTAGGTTATAAACCAGTATCTTTACCTAAATTTTTATAAATTATCTACAAATTGTTTTAAGATTTTTTAAATTTATAAACAGCATAATATTTAGATATTCACTTGTATATGGCAACTAAATCCTATTTCTATTTCTAACCAGATTCTAGCTCATTTATAGATTTTCATTTTGAAAATACAGGTTTTTGACGATAAGAGGTTTCTGGCGGGTTTTTGACGGTTTAAACCAGGTTTAAACCCTTGTCATGTCAAAAACCACTTTTTGACGTCAAAAACCCAACCCTGCATCAAATATAACTATGGTTACAGTATTAAATCTTGATTCTTTTTTACACAATTTTCACATATTGTTTGCAAAATTCTTTTAATATGTTTACATTACGTCACAATAATTTGTGTATACATACAATTTCGTCAAATATAACTATGGTTACAGTATTCAATTTTGATTCATTTTTTACACTATTTACAAGCATTCATCTAGTAAGTTGACATTACAATAATTAGTATAAACAATTTTATCAAATATAACTAAGGTTAAAATATTCAATCTTAATCAGTTTTTACACTATTTACAAGTATTATTCTAAGTTTTCATGTATTGAGTTAACATCACAATAATTAGTATATACATATAATTTCATCAGCAACAACAGTAACGAAGTTTACAATATTAAATCTTCATCAACTTTTACAATGTTTAAGTTTATAATACAAAATCTTGTTCAGTTTCATAATGACCATAAGCTAAAGAGCTAACACCATCATCCAAGATATATCTTTTATCGTCGAATGCACTAAGACATTTTTTTGTTTTTCCGAATTGAAAACAAATGATGATTATCTTGGTCAATTCTAGGCTGTTCTTCATAGGTAGTTAATTGCTGTTGAAGACAATTTACGTAATCAAAATGTGAAAATTTATTTTTATTAACCCGTGTGGATATTCCTTTAGCTCTTTTTTTTTTTTTTTCACTGCTAGTTTATTTTAATGAATACCTTTTAGATTTTAGACCTACGAATTCCATTGCAATTTCCCCATTTAACTTATTCTTCATTTTGCCAATCATTTTTTTTTTTTTTTTTTTTTAGTTGAGTATAGAGGATGGTCTCGGGGGTAATCAGAAAAGCCAAAAAGATGTTGATTTTTCTTCATGTCTTCGTATACAGTGAAACCTCTCAAGTTGAACACCCCTCTAAGTTGGACGCTTTTTCTCGGAACGGAATGTATCCATTAACATTATGTTTAACCCCTATAAGTTGGACACTTTTTCTTGGAACCGTAGGTGTCCAACTTAGAGAGGTTTTACTGTATATCGTCCGTAGTGATATGATATGTTAAAGAGTCTGCATCTGTAAATAAGAGTACAGCTTTGTCATTATAATGTTGTTTTATGTACTTGTAATGAAAGTTATACATCAACAGTTTTGATATCTCTAAGATGGTAAAAACCTACGTAAATCGGTCTGTTCATTAATACGTTTGATTTTAATCTCTTGACGGCTACCAAGTTGTTATCAAATTCTTTAAATGCATCGAAAGTTGCACAAGCGACTAGTTTTTTTGCTCTCTTCTCAGTGTTACATAATTCGATGTTTCGACGATTCCGTAAGTTTTCCACGGTTTTCCCATACACACTGTTATTTAAAAGCTTAAAAAAGTCCTTTTCAAAGGAAGATGAAGCTTGTTTGCGTTTTTCAGTATTAAACATTATATACTTTTCCCAGAGCCTGATTAAGGGGGAAGCACACATTATTTATACTTACACCGTTATTTTTTAACAAATACTTTCCTCCTATAATAAACACAAAATTCTCATTAAAAATTATTTTAAAAGAATTCTGGTGTCTAATAACGGTGAGTAAATTGGATTGTTTTACACCGTTCGTTTTTTGTAAAAAATATTTCATCGTCAAAGTGTGGAATTTCTATGACATGAAGTAAAAAATAATTGTAAAAATATTCCGGTGAGAACGGAGATAATGTGTGCTTCCCCCTTAATCAGGCTCTGACTTTTCCAGCCAAGGAGCTTGGTTGAATTGAAGAGCTTTATGAATTTTTGTTACTTTTAATCCCATTTGAATGAAAAGTTAAGGGATGGTGTGGCATCCGCACGGCTTGCCGGTGCCTCATTTCCTCACCCTCCTGACTTAGAACCGGCCTTTTTTACCTACTTTGGCATCTATACATATTCAATTAGAAATAAGCCGAATGCATACTTGCCAACTTTTCCGGTTTTCCCGGAAGACTTCCGGTTTTTTAACGTATTTTCCGGTCTTCCGGACAGATGATGAAATCTTCCGTTTTTAAAAAAGTCGCGGATATCGTTCGTTATAAAAAGAAAACTCAAATGTTCTACGAAAACTCCTGATTCCCAATCTTTTTTCATCCATAACATAAATGTCAATATTCATTTCAAACTTGCTTTATGAGATTCTAGAACATGTAAAGAAATAGAATTGTTAAATATTTCTTGCTGATGTAATTATTTTTTACCCCCCCCCCTTTCATTTATTTCCAACTAGTGATAGCAATCAAATGTTCTGCAGAAGTCTTTTGTTTCCTAATCTTTATCCATCTGCAACATAAAGGATAATATTAAACTTCTTTCATTAGATTCTAGAAGTAAAGTTGAAAGAGTTTAATATTTCTTACTCTATAATTATTTTTGTATCCCCAACCCCTTCCCCGGATTGTGATCAATGATCAATTCTAGAAACAATAAAGCAATGGAAGTGCTCAATATTTTTCGTGTATGTAATTATTTTTAGATCTTTATTGCTGAATTTAGTGAATCTGTTTATTTTTCCTCAATTAAATTAAATATTTGTATGTCATATTTGTACCAAATGTGTAAAATGGGAAAAATAATTAAGAATAATTTTTTCAGGTAGGACAATTTTTCCCAAATCAATTTAAGAAAATTAATACTTAGTTGGTTTTATGCATATTTTAAACTGATAATTAGCTACTGCTACACACAGAAAAATAAATTGGTCACAGTGACCTGCCAAAATGCTCAGCTGACAATACAGAATTGACTAACCAAAATAACTGACTAGCCAAAAAGTGTACTTGCTGAACTAGTCTCCAAAACTGAAAAGTGTACCTGCTGAACTAGTCACCGAAACTGAAAAGTGTACTTGCTGAACTAGTCACCAAAACTGAAAAGTGTACTTGCTGAACTAGTCTCCAAAACTAAAAAGTGTACTGGCTAAACTAGTCACCAAAACACTACTCCAGACTAGGAAGGTTAATATTATTAGACAAAGAAGGCTAGTCGATAATCATAATTATCTGACCAGGAAGGTTAGTCAACAACCGCAGTTGCCAGACAAGGCAAGTTAGTCAGAATCTACACTTGATTAAGAAAGTTAGTCAACAGATCCCAGGTTTCTGACTAAGAAAGCTAGTCAATTTTTAAAGAATATTTGAAGAGGCAGGATAGTCAAGATTATTTGCCTGACTAACCTGTCTGGTAATATCTGAAGAGGAAAACTAGTCTCTATTTGACTAAGCTGCCTCATAATATTTGTGGAGGAAGATTAGCTAGGAAAAAAAAATGACTAGCCTGTCTCATAAAATTTGAGACAGATACATACTTGCCAACATATTTGTTTTAAAAATCTGTAGATTTTATCGGAAAAAAAAAAAAAAAAACAGTAGATTTTGTAAATTGCCATTTTTAACAATAGAATATATAAATATATAGTAGACGAAAAGAAAAATATACGAATATTTACAAAATATTTTTCATAAATAAAAATTTTCTTTAAATAAAAATCACTCATCTTTCAAACGAAAACAAATAAAATATTGAGATTATGTTTCTCAAGAATTAATTTCAAATCCTAAAAATTGGGAAAAAGAAAATATTGCCAATGATATTTACTTAAACACAAATTTTTACATTCGTAGCAGATTTTGCTTCATTAAGAAAAGAACAATTAAATTGTTATTCATAGCAATTTTAAACTAAATTTTCACTGCATTTAGAAATTAAAATGTTCTCCAGATTTTTATCAGATAATGATGATCAAAATTCAGTTTTTAATTATCTTATCTGACTGAAAATACACTCACAATGACTATGTAAATATACTATTTAATTACAAAGCATTATTTAAAAATCTGGTGTGAAACAACCACACGACTTCCATTACCCACTATTACACGAATTATATGCATTTTTACTTTCATTACACGAATACCGTAGGTAATGGAAGTATTGTATTCGGTCCAAAAATAATGTCGAGTTTTCGCTTGATTTACACTTTTTAAGGTCTCCTGAGTCCAAATCAGTAGTTTTTGGCAATAGTGCGTATGTGTGTGTGTATATATACGAACGAAATCTTCTGGTTATGATATCTCCTAAACTAATAGAGATGGAACAACGAAACTTCAGCGCTGAGGCAGGTCTGGTGTGCAGATAACTGTTCCAAATTTTGGTGAAAATTGAAAAACCGGAAGTGGGACCGTAAGTCCGTATTTCAAAAACGGCTCCAGCTATTGTCTTCAAAGTTGCCATATAAACACTCTATTAGATGTCCTTTCGAATGATTTAGTTGGTTAGTTCAGGAAAATTGACAAGCACCCTGTATAAATAGCTTAATTTCAGGTCTCGCAAGCTCGTACCTTTAAAAACGGCTGTACGGATTATTTTCAAACTCGCCATATTAACTCACTTTTAAATATGCTTTTCTATGCAATTATAGTTTTCCGTTCAATAATTGAGTATGCCAAGTTTTGGTAAAAGTTAGTATCTCAAAAACGGCTCTAACGATTTTCTTGAAAATTGTCACATAAATCCATTTTAGATATCCTTTTTCATGTATTAAGTGGTTATTACAGGAAAAATAACAGTCATCCTGATTAAGTAGGTCAGTTTTAGATCTCGGAAATTGTAGTTTGAAAAAATAACTCATTCCATTCCCCCCCCCCCCCTCCCCGCCTTATTTTTTAACTCGCTATATAAATCTATATAAATTCTGTTTTCATGTTTATATATATATATATACATTATATATATTAGCATATACATCATATATATATTAGCTTTCTCTTATAGTAAACAATTTTACGTCTTCGCTGACCACATTATTTCTAAAAAATGCACATAATACGTGTAATAGTGGGTAATGGAAGACGTGTGGTTGTTTCATACCAGATTTTTTTGAGAAAATGTGATCAGAAGATATAAAAGTGACTTAAAAAAGTAGAAACCTAAAAATTTTCCCAGTAAGAGAAATTTTATACACATGTAAAGACATATAAAACGAAGCTTACATTAGCGAGATAAAAAATAAGAAAAAAAAATGGTAGAGTTATTTTTTGAAACACCAATTTCCGAGATCTAAATCTGCCCAACCTAAGCAGGATGACTGTTAATTTTCCTCTAATAACCACGTAATACATGAGAAAGGAATGGGTTTATATAACGATTTTCAAGAAAATCGTTAGAGCTGTTTTTGAGATAACAACTTTTACCAAAACGCAATTATTGACCGGAAAACAATAATCATATACAAAACTATATTTAAAAGTGAGTTAATATGGTGAGTTTGAAAAAAATCCGTACAGATGTTTTTAAAGGAACGCGCTTGCGAGACCTGAAATTGAGTTATTTATACAGGACGCCTATCAATTTTCCTGAACTAACCAACTATATCATTCGAAAGGACTTCTAATAGAATGTTTATATAGCAAATTTGAAGAAAATCGTTAGAGCCGGTTTTGAGATACGGACTTACGGTCCCACTTCTGGTTTCTGATGTCCCACTTCCGGTTTTTCAATTTTTACCAACATTTGGAAAATGCATCTGTGCACCAGACCTGTCTTAATTCTGAAGTTTTGTAGTTCTATCTTTATTAGTTTCGGAGATATGGCAGTCAGGAGATTCCACACATACACACACACTTACCAATTGCTAAAAACCACGTTTTTGGACCCAGGGGACCTTAAAACGTGTAAATCAGGTGAAATCTCGATATCGAATTTTTGGACCGAATACAATACTTCCATTACCTACGGTAGTTAGGTGATGGAAGTAAAAAACCCAAAAATTTAAGTTTGTTTTGAGTTAATTAAAATCAATATTGTAATTTTTACACATACATTTAATAAGCCTCATTTCATTATTATATTTATTTTCTGTATATTTTCCTCTATATATTTTACAGTAAAATTGCTCAATTTTACAATTTTTCTTGTAAGTTCCTAAAAACAGCTGACCAGTAGAAATAGCTGAAAAAACGGTAGTCTACTGGTAAAAACAGTAGAGTTGGCAAGTATGCAGATTAATCAAAATTTTTATTGTTTAAAATCCTTCATATTTTATGAGGAATAAGAGATTCATGCTTGTTTGCAGGGGTTTTTGTAAAAGCATTGTTATTAGTCTTAACCTCTTTACTTTTGTAATTGGTTAATTTTTCCCCCCTTTAAGGTGTTCAACCTTGAAAATACATTTAAAGAACTTTTCTGAAAAAATATTACTTGTCTATCAATTCGGAAAAAAATACTCGTAGCTGCCAACTTCAAATTATTCCTGAAAGTTGTTAACAATCGCCCTTTTCTTCATACCATATTTTTTCTAGAATAATTTTCTTTAGCATGTAATTACAATTAAATATGAAGAAAATTACTCCTCAAAGAATATGGTTTTAAAAAAGGGCGGTACTAACAACATTCCGGAATCAATTTAAAAAGTTAGCAGTTATGACTACTGGAAATTTAACAAACCACTGAAACAAAGAATTCTCTGTTTTAAACATTCTTCCCTACATTTATTTATTAAGATATTATTATTGATTAACGCGCGCATTTATGCAACACCTTCTTATCAAGACTTTCCAAGTGGATTGTGGCGCCACATGATTTAGTCCATTTTTTACGCACAACCTCATATATGGATTTAGAAATATATATATATATTTTTTTTTTTCTCCTCGGTGCTTTCGTTTTATACGCTGTGGTTACAAAAATAAATGTAAACCTTTTTTTTTTTTTTTTTTTTTTTTTTTTTTAAGTTCATTTTTTTTTTTTATATTACCGCTTTCATTCCCAATTTTTTACCTCCATAAAACAATAAATCTTATATTTAGCCATAAATTTATGTCAATGGTAATATATATAAATATTTTTTTAAATAGGAGTAATAGCAGAGTACGAATTAATATAGCTAACAAAGCAACTGAGAGGTGTTTATTTATGTTTAATATAACCACTGATGCCATTAATAATCACAACTTTTCAATAAATAAAAATATCAAAATTTTGGAAAACATACATGTTGTAATTAATTAAAATACAAATTATAAACATTAAAAAATAAAATAAAATATATTTTAAACAGTTAATTTACTTAACCCTTTATATACCAAATCACCTTATTTTTGGAAAAATAGTTTGAAACTTTTTTATTATATTTCTTTGCTGCAAGAGAAACATTTCATATTAAATTTAGCTTAAACTATAGCTTAACAATAGAGAAAGCTTAAACTATAGGAACTTTGAAGTTCCAATGAAAGCCTGTAGTAAATTTAGGCTATATTAAGGAATTTGTTTGGTGGGACTTTAAAGTCCCGGTGGGATACAAAGGGTTAAGCCACCTGAATATATGCATATATTTTTTAAATAATGGATTTTTTTCACCAGATTAAAAGTATAAACAGGTACGACGATACAATGTATTGATATAGACAATACAAACGATATATAAGGTATAGAAGTTACAATGTACTAAATTATAAATGACATCAAACTCCAAATTTCCGGTTATTTAAAGTTTTAAAATCATAAATATTAATGATACACCTTTTTTTTTTTTTTTTTTTTTTTTTTTATTTAAGGTGAGGGTGGATATAAAATTTGCATTAAAAATACATTTTACCGTATATAATAAGAATTTTTTTTTCCTTTAATCATCTCTATTAATTTTATGCACAGAGAAATTTTAATGTATAACAATAATTTACAAGTATTTTGATCATCCAAAATAACTCTCACTTACCTGATAACATACTTTCAACATTCTTTAGATTAAGATTTTAAATAGATTTATTTGCTTATTTAAATAAGAAACTAAGTAATTAAAATAATACATAAAAGACAAAAATCAAGAAAAAAAAAATAATTTTATTGAAAATTATAAATATGTTTCATATACATAAAGAAGATTGTTCTATAATTTGCATAAAAATTAATCATAATAATAATTTAAAAGCACATATATCATTAGGTAATAAAACGTAAATTTTTTGCCTTGGCTTTTGCAATACTTCTCAAGTTTTTGTTAGTGACTATTTTTTAACTTTTTCCAACTTAATTATTTACAAATCTAAATAGCTCTTAAGCAAAAAAGAAATATTTCCACAGGACTTTGTCTTCATGTACTTGGCTTTGATAGATATGATGGCAAATCACTGAAAATCGTAGGAATAGCACCATCTTTAACAACTGGTTTATTTCTTGGGACTTGATATAACTTTTCTTCTTTTTTATTAAAATATGTTACTGTTTGTATAATTTCATCAGGCTTAAAATGAAGCTCGCAAACCTTAAAAGGAAAAAAAAAAAAAAAAAAAAAAAAAAAGTCATTAGGATATCGCTAAAAAGTACGTTATATTAGGTGTAAATTTCACCTCATTGCATAGGTTGCATTTAGTTAAGAAGTTGCATATATCAAAACCTTTCTTAATCTATGCATAAATTATTATATACTTGTATATATATATATATATATATATATATATATATATATATATACATATATATGATTACTTACTACTTGATTACGCACGCACAAGATTTCTTTTTAAATCGATCTGGTTTTACTGTTTTTTTTTTTTTTTTTAAGGAATATATCGCTGTTAGTACACAATTGTTAAACATATTTGGAAGCTGACAACCATATTATAAATGTTACCTATATAATTTATGTATGTTCAAACAAATACAAAAGGTCCAATACAGTACAGTCTATGGAAGGAATTTCTTTAAAGTGCCTTTTAACATATTTCCACGGGTGCAGAATATGTCCGAACGCGCGAACGATGTTCGGGGGAAATTTTGAATACTTATTTTCTTAGAATAAAATAAAAATGAAAACGGAAAAAGAAAAATGACCTAATGAAAAAGACAAGTAAAAATTTTCCAGTAAGAGAAAGTTAATACAAGCGTAAAGACATATGAAACAGAGTTTACATAGCGAGTTAAAAAAATAAGAGAAAATAAAAGGGGGGGGGGTTAGTTTTATTTATTTATTTATTAATTTTTTTAGTTTTTGAAACACCAGTTTCCAAGATCTAAAACAGATCTAACTGATCAGGATGACTATTAATTGTCCTGTAATAACCACGTAAAGCATGAGAAAGGATACCTCAAATGGGTTTATGTAACAATTTTCAAGAAAATCGTTAGAGCCAATTTTAATATACCGACTTTTACCAAAATTTGGCACGTTCAATTCTTGACCGAAAAACAACAATTACACACAAAAGTATATTAAAAGAGGGTTAATATTGCAACTTTGAAAAAAATATACATACAGTCGTTTTGGAAGGAACACACTTGCAGTACCTGAAATTGAGCTATTCATACAGGGCGCCTGTCAATTGTGCTGAACTAACCAACTATATTATTCGAAAGGACATCTAATGGAGTATTTATACAGTAACTTTGAAGAAAATCGTTGGAGCCGTTTTTGAGATACGGGCTTACGAACTCACCTCCGGTTTCGGATATCCCACTTCCTATTTTTCCAATTTTCACCAAAACTTAAAAAATTCATATGTACACCAGACCTGTCTCAATTCTGAAGTTTCGTGATTCTATTTTTATTAGTTTAGGAGATATCATAGTCAGAGGATACCCCCCCCCCGTCCCACAGACACACGTATACTGACCAATTGCCAAAAAACACATTTTGGACTCAGGGGACCTTAAAACATGTAAATCAGATGAAATCTTGATATCGAATTTTTGGACCGAATACAATACTCCCATTATCTACGGTAGACGGGTAATGGAGTAAAAATATACTGAAAAAACAAAATTTCTAATATTAAATAAGAAATTGGCAGCTGTTTTCTTCTGTTACAAGTATATATATATATATTTTAATACCTGTAACTTACATCCCCTTCCCCCCCCCCTCCTTTCAAACCCCCTCCTCGAAAGTTAAGTATTTGAAGTTCGGTGATATATATTTAGTGATTCATTCAATCTAGAGACAATATCAAATCTTCAACTTTTTTTTTTTTTTTTTTAATTAGCTAAAATGCTACAATAATAATAATCCAATTCACATAAATAAACAAACACTTTAATGACCGGCGGATGGGAAAAATTACGTGTTTGTTTATTTTAGCCGATAAGAAAAGGAGGGAAGAAGGGGGAGATAGAAATAGGAAAAACATTTTTTTTTTTTTTTCATAGTTTTGAGTCTGATTCAGTTTCGATTGTGCATTCATCAAATGCTCTCCCCCCCAACCTCGTTATCAAACCTCACGCGTACACACACACACACACACACACACAAAATAATAATAATAAATAAAACAGAAGAAAGAAAAAAAAAGAACTTGAGCAGTTAGCTGTGAGTGACAAAACATAAATTTTTGAATGAGTTGTTTCTTTTTGTGTCTTAAATTTTAGTTTTCACAAAAGAATTTTAACAATTAGTTAAATCTTCTGTTGTTCTTTTATGGATGTTTATAGAAGCCCAATCATTTCATATTAATTGTTATTAATCTAAACTTATGCTTAAGCTTTTTTATATTATTTTTTCAATTTAAAATTATTTTGCATTACAGTAACACACGTACTATTCTTTAGTTTTTTTGTATTCAATAGAAGAAAGCATTGAATTCGTAAACATTTTCGATTTTCGGTTTTTGATGGATTTACGCGTTTTGAGAGGTCCAGAACATGTTTTGACCATAGAAAATTTTTGTATGTGACAAAAAGTTTTGTGGCGGCTGTATCTCAGGAACTACTGCACAGAATTGCATATAAATTAATATACGGATGCATCTTGATATAATTTAGTGTCTATCAACTTTTGGTGCCAATTGCTCAACAGATGACGCTGCTCTACAGCAATTTCAGAAAAGGCTTTATCTTAGAAACTACTGCACGAAATTGCATATTAATTTGTACGCACATGCGCCTTGATATAAATTAGTGTCTATCAACTTTAGGTGCAATCGCTCAACAGATGATGCTGCTCTACAGCAATTTCAGAAAAGGCTATATCTTAGAAACTACTGCACGAAATTGCATATTAATTTGTACGCAGATGCGCCTTGACATAAGTTAGGGCCTATCAAATTTCTGGTGCCAATTGCACAACATGTGGCACTGTTATACGTCGATTTTTGCAATTTCAGGGAAGGCTCTATCTCAGGAACTACTGCACAGAATTGCATATAAAATTATATGTAGATGCACCTTAACATAAATTATTAGTTTAAGCCTTTTAGTGCTAATCGCTCAACAGGTGAAGCTATACAGCTAACAGACTATACAGCTATTTTTACAATTCAAGGGAAAGTTATATCTCAGGTTCTAATGCGTATAATCGAACAATATTTGATGTATAAAAAGGCCATTATGATACATAATGCTTATTAAATTGGGTGTATATAGGCGATATGTGGCGCTGTTATACTGCAATTTTCCCCGTGATCATCTGCACGGTAAAAATTTACTTCCGTTGGACCTTTAGACTACCTCTCTGGTATGAAAATCGTCTGCATTAATAATGGATAAAAATAAAAAATAATTTCCATTGCATGATTTTATATAGGAAAATGTAGAAAAAAGTTAGTTTTGTGGTTGCCTCAACATAACATTTTTTTTCTTCTTTTTTTCTCCCTGGGGGGGAAAAAAGGCATGGCTTTAAACTCTTATACTTTTTTTTTTTTTTTTTTTTTTTTTGTAATGATACATATCAACAAATGTCTGTTAGCTGCAGATTCTGTCATTCAACTTTTGAACACTATTTTCTCAGACTATATGGCTCGTTTTGTTCAAGGTTAAAATTTGCCCATGTTTTGTGCATTTTGTATCTTTATAGTAATTTGTCTCATTTTTATAGCATATAACTTTTACTTTTTCAGTTTGTTCAATGAAACAAATAATATGAAATTAAGAAGATATCTTTTGTTTATAACAAATACTTAATAGTATCTAATAATTTAAACTGATATTATTTTTGATTAAACTTATTCTAAAGAATATATATATATATATATATCAAATTTTTAATAACTAAAGATATCAACCTTTTATTACAATCATCAATCATTTGAATGCAACAAGTAGCATGAAGTTGAATCTATATGTATTTTAACTAAGACATCTATTATTTATCGCTAATAACTAATATTGTACACAAGAACAATTTAACTTTAAATTGAGAAAAGAATATAGTATGTAATATTAAATTCATATCATTTTTGCTCAAATTTGTTCTGAAAAAATTGTTATCAAACATTTAATAATAAATAAAGACATTTTTTATTACATACAATTATCAACCATTTGCCAAAAATATTTAAATTATAAAAATATATTTATTTATTTAGAACTGGAAAAAAAAAAAAAAGAACAAATAACAGATAAACGAGGAACCTTTTAATTTTTTTTTTTAATCATGTCATTAAAAATTTTAAATATAAAAAAGTATGAATATTATTCTTTATTGTTCTGAGATAAGATAGATAAAATGTTGCAAAAGATAATTTAAAAACATACCTTAGAATTCGGAGTTATTCAAAATCCTTATAAATGGCATTTTTCCATATCTTTTTTTAATTTTTATCTCTTGGAATCCAAATACCTTCTGAACCACCTTTAGGGGAAAATAAAGCGTTATTATTCTGTATATAAAAAATATTAATATGAGCTTAATGTTAAAAATATATGTAAAAATCTATAGTTCAGACAAATTAAAATACTTATTTTTATAGTACAACGATACGCAAAACTAAGATTTATAATAACGTATTTTAAAATTTATACGTTTTAAACAACTTTATAAATTAAAACAAATTTTAAATACGATTGATATTGTTAGAAGATTGCTAAAGCTTAGAATTTTACAAATTTACAATTTACTATTCTAACAAAGCTTACAATAAAATATATATATATATACAATAAAATAAAGTATTTAGCACTTACTTTTGACCGTAAACTCGATTCGCAGATAATTAAAATCTCTGGGTCTCTTTCTAAAATGAAAATTATCACAAATATGGAAACGGAACCGAAACGACATCAACGGATCCACACATTCAGATATCTAAGTATTTGAATTTCGAATTCTGCGATTGCATTATGCCGCCAGATTTGATAGGTTAAATTGTTCGATTTCGGTTGACTAACTCAAGTTGTCAGAAGGAGACAAAAAATAAATAAACAAATAATAATAAAGAAAAAAAATAATAATGCTGAGCTTTTGGACTAGCCAAACAAATTTTTCTTAGTCAATTGACAAAACAGGAACAATTTATTTTTATTCTCTCATCTGACTAACCGGTCAAATTTGAGGAAAATGAAAACTGTACCTGGGAAATTAGTCATCTGACAAGTTTTAGAGCCAAAACGGGTCATCAGACGAAACACATTAAAGATACATGGTAAAATAAAACGAGTTTTGTGTCTCATGACTAAATGGGATTGTCAGGTAGTGTTTTGATTGTTTAAAATTTTGCGTAATTTTGTGCAAATTTGTCAATGTACTAGGAAAACGTGTACTATGACTAAGATGACACGTTTCTTGACAAGTTTCGATTTTCCATTTTTCTGTGTGTACTTTTTTTTTTTTATGTATGATTAATGTACATACACAAAAATCATATTCTATTTATTTAAAAAATTAGTTATACGGGTGAATATACGCTATTTGAATTCCAATGGTCCATTGACAAATTTTATGTTAAACTTATTATATTATTGTTTCTGTATGCTTAAACAATAAAAAATATGGTCTTTTATTTGGCCCACATAGTCTATTCACGATAATTGTTCAATTTAAGGCATTAATAGTTTAAAATAGTTATAAATGTATACTCCTCTGGCCTCCCCATTAATAGATTATAATGATTTTATGGCCGGATACTTTAAATGCGTATGCCATTATGTTTTCTTTTAATATGATCATATGCTTTTATAAACATCAAAACATATTTTATCAAAATAAACTGTAAAAATATTTATTAATATAAAAAAAAATAACTTATTTTCATGTCATGTTACAATAATGTCACTTCAACTGGCGAAACTCAAAGAAGTAAAATTTGACTTAAAACCGCAAAGGTATGTTTTTGCTCTTGAACTACGCGCGTACAACAGTGTGAAGTTAGAAGCAAGCTAACGACGTTGAGCAAAACTCCAATAATATTGCGTCAGTTTGCGATTCACTGTAGGAAAGCGTGTTTGTGCCAGTCGTTAGAGTATTTCCTTTGGTAAGTATATGTTTTTGTATTTTATCGTTACGAAATTGTATATTTGCACAATGCAATGTTTATTGTGTGTAGAAGTCATGTATTCCGTTAAACTGTGGTTAGAAAAGCGAGTGATGTTGTTTTTGTAGGTTATGTGCGATTTTGTCACTTCTCTGGCGTCACTTCTCTGGCATATTTCATGCCAGAGGAAATACATAAGCGCCAGGGAAGTGACGAAATTTTGTTTCGTTAATATGTAATGTTTTAAGGCTTCATTTCATTTGTTTTAGGTACTCGAGCATAATCAGACATCATGGTGAATGTTAAAAAGAAACAAACAAGGGAAGAGAGGTTAGAAAAAAAGCGTCAAGCTGAAAAATTGCGCTACCAAAGAATTAAAAACGATCCGGTTAAAAATGCTGAATTAAAAGAAAAAGAAAAGCAGCAATACAAAAAGAAAAAAGAAAAGGGACAAATTAAGAGCATAAATGATATGACTAAAAGGGAACAAAGAGCTGTTAGAAAAATATGGAGAGAGAAGACTAAAAAGCATAGAGATCGCGTAAAGCTACAATCTACCAGAAACTATCCAGTAACACCACCTGCGTCTGATAATGAAGACCAACCTCCACTTCCACAAAACAATATCGCTCTGGCTGCTAAAAGGCGATCAGAAATTCAGCGAAAACTACGAAATAAACTTATAAAAAAACAAAAATATGAAATTAAACAGTTACGTCAAAAGGTACGTGGCTATCAAAAGAAACTACGGCGCATCGGAAAACAGAAAATGAGTCCAAACTCAAAAGTGGCCGATCTTTTACAGAATAATAGTAAAGAGAACGTAGAAGAGGTGAAGAAAAAATTATTATTTAGTGAGGTGATCCAAAATCAACTCAAAGAAAATATAAATTTGACAACGAATGATAATGAAAAGAAGATATTTAAAAAAGTATTAAGTGGCAAAATAATCAAGAAGTATAAAGTGTTGAACCAAATTAATTTAAAACCTATAATACATTCATCTACTGCAAATAAAAGTTTGTTAGATATGACACGGAAGACAAGAAACGACAAAACGAATTCGAAGTTAGAGAAAATAGTCGCAGAGTTTTTTGAAGAAGATTGCAATAGTAGGCTATGCCCAGGTAAAAAAGATAGCATTACAAAAGGTAAAATAAAAAAACAGAAGAGATTGTTACAGGACACCATGAAAAATCTACATACCAAGTTTATAAAAACAAAAAATATAAAGTTAAGTTACACACTGTTTTGCCGCTTACGACCTTTTTGGGTTGTAACCCCAAACATCCAACAAAGAAAAACTTGTTTATGTATAACTCATGCAAACACGGATCTAACCTGGGCTTCCCTAAAACAGGCAAACATCATAGATTTTCCAAACTATCAGAGTATGCTTAATTATTTATGTTGCGATCGATACAATGAAAAATGTCTTATGCGAGAATGTCTTAACTGCAAAACACGTTCCATACGTTATCATGAGTTCGACAATTCTGTTTTGATCAAATACTCTTCATGGCAATGTATTGCAGAAGACATTTTAGATACTAAAACCAAGAAAAAACGCAGGGTTCGAAAATATACCAAAATAAAATTAAACTGTGCTCCAAAAGACATTGTGATAAAACTTGAAGAAAACCTTGATATTTTTTTAAAGCATGAAGCAAATATAGTGCATCAATATCAAACCATTAAAAGTCTAAAAGATAACTTAACTGAAAAAGATGCTGTGATTCATATGGACTTTTCCGAAAATTATAATACAAAATATTCTTCAGAAGTTCAATCGTTCCATTTTGGTGGGTCACGTACGCAAATAAGTTTGCATACTGTGATCTTATATACCAAGGGAGAAACAAAATGTTTCGCCACAATGTCAGAAAACCTAAACCATAATGTACCTGTAATCTGGGCTCATCTAAAACCTGTCATGGAACTCCTTCCATCCTCAGTAGAAAACGTTCATTTTTTAAGCGATGGCCCTGTTACTCAGTACCGTAACAAAGATATGTTTTTTTACTTACTTTGTAAATTGACTGAAACCTATCCGAATATTTGTGATTTTACCTGGAACTATCATGAAGCCGGTCATGGTAAAGGAGCTCCAGATGGTATCGGAGGGACATGTAAACGAACCGCTGACAAAATTGTAGCTTTAGAAACTGACATTGCTACGATTGACGACTTTGCTACGGAATTAGATAAATATTGTCCCGGCATTCAAATTTTTGTGATACCCGAAGAAGAAATTGATTTTCAAAAGAAGATAATGGAAGATAATCGGCCAAACATCAAACCTTTTACTGGTACACTAAAAGTACATCAAGTACGAGGAAACTATCTGAGCAATACGTTGTACATGAAGATCCTCAGCTGCTTTTGTAGCAATTCTTGCCCTCACTTCCACTTAGGCGACATTAAATACCCCCATAATGAAAAAACCAAATTGGATATTGCTGCGGTATACACCGATTCTGAGGAAGATGTGCAAAACAAAATGGTTGCACAAACATCTACTCATCTGATTAATACTGTAGACAATGCAGACACTGCTATGACTGTCAAGTACGGAGATTTCGTACTTGTGGAATACCATATTAATAATAAGCAATTAGATATGCTGGAGTATGTTCGTCAGATTTTGATGAAGAAGAAGGAGAGATAAGGGTTACTTTTTTAAAGATGTCCAATGAAGATGGTACTCTTTTTAGAATAAATGACAATGCTATGTCTGATATTAAATAGGAACAGATCTTGACCATATTACCAGTGCCAAATATACGTATGAAGGGTCACAGAGTATTCTACAAGTTTCCAAAGCCAGTTGATGTATTTGAAAAGTAAATTGTTGATTGTTTTGTATTTAAGTAAAAAATATTAATTTCGTGGAAATTATTGATTCTGTTCTTTGCAAAAAATGAAAGTTTTCATTTATACTGAGCACTGATAATTTTTAAGTTTATTTGTTTAAATAGCCTCGAGACTGATAGGTGTGTCATTAGATAGTACTATTGTTTTGTTTTGTGAACGAAGTTTATATTTTTGTTTCATTTAGAAATTTTATTCAGATTAAAGCGCCATAAATGTGCTTTTTAAGTTTTTGAACATTTTATAATTAAAAACTATCAAACAGTATGTACTGTGATTTTCATCTCAGATGAGACTGATAACCAGAAAATATTAATTCTGTTATTTGATACGGGTAATTGAAACTTAAGCATTAACAAACCATTAATATTAAAAAAAAGGTTGCATTTCGAAACTTTGAAGACTGAATGTATCTTGTATATTAAAAAAATATCCAAATACTATAATTTATTTATGTTTTATTTAATATTAGTCCTCTTTCTTAGCTAATAATCAATGGCCTGTCACTTCCCTGCTTTAATTTGTCACTACTCTGCCAATAGTGTCACTCCCCTGGTAACACATTTTCCTCTGGTACTTATAAAATTTAAAAAAATGGAAAAATCTTCTGGCCCTCATCATTACTAATTTAAAAATAGTGTCAAATAAAGAAATTATCAATATTGAATGGAACAGATTACATTTCCTTCAGGGACACAAAAAAATCAAATACCGTATATTCACCCATACTTTAACTTAATTAAGTTTTTTGTCTATTGTTAAATAACTGTCTTACAGATTCTGTTTTGTAGATATTTATATGTTGAAGAGGAATAACTTCATTTAAAACTTTTATATATTTAGTATCAATCTATAGTAAAACATCTTTAAAGATTGCTTCTAAATATTAAAATTGTAAAACTGTATTATTATTTTTTTTTTTCTATTTGACGAAATAAACAAAAAAAAAAAAAAAAATCTTCCCTTTTTTTATGAAATCTTCTGGTTTTTCAACAAAAATCTTCCCTTTTTTTATTAAAATTGGTTGGCAAGTATGCGAATGCATAGTAATGCATTAGTTTCCTGCTTTGTTTCTTTTCTTCCTTTCTTTCTTTTAAAATCCTAAACGGAAGGAGTGTCAGCAAATTAAATAAAATTTATATGACATACATATTTTACAATGTAACGTTAAATATTTATAAATCGCAATTATTGTTTTAATTCGATCGGTTTTAGTAATTCATTTTGATTTTGAATAGAAAAATCAAAATTTAAACCGAAATCCGAAGGCGGCTATAATTATTTCAAATGAACTGTAGTATCAATTCCAACCTTTTCTGAATTATTACAAAATCCAAAATATAGACATGGTATATCTATACAAATGAATATTTGTAATAGAGAATATGGACTATTGAACATTTGTAACGTTTGCTATTGTACATTTGTAAAACTCTTGTGTGTGTGTGTGGGGGGGGGGGGGAAATCTTTTCGAGAAGACCAAGGTTTAAAAAGTCATTAATCACGCTTCCGACACAAAGAGCCAAATGTCTTGTCATCAGTTGTAGCCCTTTTTTATCAGATTGCGCAGTTACTTCAAAGGAAAGTATGCAAAATTGACAAAGATATCTGTCTCTGGCCCCCTCAATTATCTCAGCTGGGGGTTAGAGCCAGGCACTTTCTCCCTTCGAAACAACCGGTTGAACCTGCTCCAACCGCTTGACCACATCAAAGGATTCTGGATAGCGCCGCTCGAAACGACTTCCAACCTACCTCAGTGGAAACTGCACTGTCACATGGGGCAAACACAATAAATCAAATAAACAAAACTTATGGTCCTGAGAGGTATTGCAATTTGAAGTTGTATTAACTTAGTAATAATTCTAAACAGTCTATGTTCCATAAGTCAAAACATTCTGATAAAACGAAAGGCAAACACTTAGTCAAAATTATTCTTTTATATTTTGGACATCATAAGTACCGCACTTGCATAAATCTTCAATCAAAAATTTTATTTTTTGCTTTTATTTCCAATTTCATTTATCAAGACCAAAATAGACTAGATGGTAATAATTAATAACCTGTTTCTGTTATGTAGAAGATCTATGCTATAACAAATCTAACACATGGCGCATAAGTTTAATTTCACTTAATAAAACTGTTATTGTACTCGTCAAAGATGAATATTCATAACCCATTAAGTAATTGTGTTTTGTGAAATACTCTTTTTCACAAAAAGTATAAAATGTGAGTTTCACATAAGTCAGTATTCTTGTGTTGCTAATAGCGACGTGGAGTCAAAACCATAGCCACTAGGAACATGCCGACTCTGACGTTAGCTGCTGTTACAATTTGGAGTGAAATATAAAAATTGCATATTATTTTAAATTTATAAAATTGATTTTTTTTTTTTTTTACTATGCACACTGACAAATGCCTACTAATTTTAAGTTTATTGGCATGTTAATAATAATACAATAATTAAAGAAGATTTATAAAGTTATTTTTCCTTCAGCTATCTAACCATTATACGCATTGAATAATTTCCTATTCTGTACTAAGGATTAAAATAGTTAATATTGATGAGATTTACCTTCCTCACAAATTATCACTACCTGGTATTTCGTTATATGCTGACATTGTTTGTTTAAAATAGAGCTTTGAAATAAAAACTAAATAACGTGCAATATTGTGTATCTAACTTAAATTCATTGTACACATATTTTAATATCGCCACCATAAAACTATGTATTTCGTAATCCGCCCCCTCCCCGCCCTCCAGTTTAAAATGTGTGTTCAGTTATTTTCTTATTGAACATTTTGTAGGAATATCGTTAAGTTTATCACTTACACAAATTCGTTTTAAAAACATCAGATTTTTGAACTTGTAGCAGTTTAATTTTGTACCTGGAAAATATAGTAAATCTATTATCCAAATGTTTTTTTCCTGAACAACCCCCCCCCCCACCCCCCGTTTTTTTCTTTGTATTTGAAAGAAATAAACTGTAACAGTTTATATGCATGCAGATATGTATGAAAGAGTCGGAGTTAGTGTCGGACTCTTTAAATTTTTAGGAATCGGAGTTGAAGTCAGTAATTTTTCTCACCGACTACGCCCCGCAGCCTGGTTGCTTAATTGTTCCAGAGATACAAGGTTTTATGGTTGCTTTCCCCAATCCCCCCCTCCATAGCCAAAATGAGTTCCCGATTTAGAAGAAAAGGCAATGGTAAAAGTTTATATCTCTCCACACCAAGAAAGAAGAATCGAGGAGGTGAAAGACTCAAAGCTTGGAAAGAAAATCTGTAAGTACTTGATATTTGATTATCTTTAAATGACTATGATTAGCATTTTATAATTTAACATCTGTGCAGTTTGTGTTATAATTTAACATCTGTACTGTTTGTAAATGTAATAATTTAACATCTATACAGCTTTTCCCGCGTCGCAGGTCACTATGTTTAAACGAATAATAAAAATAAATAAATAAAATAAATAAATAAATAAATCTATTACATTATCTGAAACTTTCGACTCGGGTCCCTGCTACCTCCAGCAGCGTCTTCCTCACGCGCAGTGTCTCGGGTCATGTCATTATTGCCTGTGCGAGCGCTTTCATTTTAAAAATTTTATTTTCTGTGTTGTGGCAATTTCAATTGTTGCCTAGCGACGGGTAGAAAATATGTGTTCTTTTTTGAAAGTGACAAAACAAATGGAATTTTTAATGATCTAAATGAATGAAATCCTACAAAAGATACATTTCTTAAAAATAAACGTTTGGATTTAGAATTTTGGAGCTGTGTGAGAATGTCAAGCTTCACTAAATTTCAATATTGCGAGATGGTGCTTATTTATGGCAAATGTCAACGAAACGCAACGCATGCTGCACGGGAGTATGCCGTTCGTTTTCCAGGTGGGCCACATCCAAGTGCAGTTACCATCGCAAATGTAGTGCGACGGCTCATGGAGACAGGAAGCACTAAAAGTCGTCCGCGTTCTGGCAGACCAGTGAGTGCAGGTATGCGTATACCGCCAGAGAGTATTTTGGCATATGCACTAGCCCATCGACACAGCAGTACAAGAGAAATCAGCATGGCTTGTGGCTTAACACGGGCCCCAGTATGGCAGATACTGCATAGTCAACATGCACATCCCAATCATGTCACTCTGCAGCAAGAACTGTTGCCACGGGATAATGAGCGTCGATTTGATTAGTGCACCTGTTCATTACATAATGTTGAAGATAAATCATATTTTTTGTCCAACATTGTTTGGTCGGACGAGGCTTTGTTTCAGCGTACCGGAGTACTAAACCGACATAATGCCCACTACTGGGCGCTGGAAAATCCCTCGTGGGGACTATCCACAAAACACCAAGTGCGCTGGTCCATTAATGTGTGGGGCAGTATCTGGAAGGATCGCTTACTGGGACCTGTGTTCTACGAAGGCACATTAAACGAACAGAGGTACCTCCAACTATTACAGGATATCATACCCGAGTTTTTGCATGATATTCCCCTGTCCGCATTACGGGACATGTGATTCCAACATGACGGTGCTCCTGCACACCAGCCAGCTGGAGTGCGAAGCTTTCTAAAAGATTGCTTTGGACAACAAATTATTGGGTATGGTAGTAGTATTGAATGGCCTCCACGATCTCCGGACCTGACTCCGATAGATTTCTTCCTATGGGGTTACATAAAAGATCAGGTTTATGCAACTCTACATACAAGTCTGCTAGATCTACGTCATCGTATTACAGATGCTTTCAATAGTGTAACATCTTCCATGCCGAGAAATGTGCATGCAGAATTACTCACACGAATACAAACGTGTATTGTGAGCAATGGCGAACTTTTCGAACATTCTCAACATTAACTTTTTATCACCATGAGACTTAGAGTTTAGTTTACCTATTTTGTTTTTGTGTGTGATGTTATCAAAATGTATTGATGTAAGTACATTAGTATTTATTCATTAAATTGTGCATATTTCTTCTTTCCTCTGACTATTCCTTTCAAATATTTATACAAAATGGAGTGCATCGATTTTGGATAGTTTTTGGGTATACAGGCGCCAATTTATCTTATCCGTGTGAACCAAATATCGTTTCGTTCTAATTAATTGATGCTCTAAAACTTTCTAATTGGAAATTTTGCTCTATCTCTTTTCGTTTTCGATTTGCAAATGGCTAACTTCCAAATTTCGTCACTTGGGGCGCTGCTGTCGTTTGCATTAGGTCGGGCATAGTCGCTTTACTATACCGTTACCTCACTTGCGTGGCTGTAGCATTTTCCGTTCGCAAGTATTTTCAGGTTAAAGGGACTTTCCTATGCACCCTGTATATATATACAGTAACCGCCGCTTAATAAATTCACTGGTTAATAAAATCAGCCGCTTAATCTGATCAAATTGCCAGGACCGGAATCAAATCAATACAAACTACTTTCAAAGCCGCCGCCTAATAAAATCAACATCGCCGGTTAATAAACTCAAAAATATCTCCTCAGCAGTCAAAAATATCATTTATGAACACTAAAAAAAATTTTTTATTTAAGTTGTGATTTTGTTTTCTTTCTTTCTTTTTTTTTTTTTTTTTTCTTGAAATAGAAAAGAAATTAAAGCACAACAAACCCTCCGTTATCGCTCATCGTCGAAGATTTTACACTTGCAGCACAGTTACAAATTAAACAAGCCCCATAACCCCCTTATCGCCGTGACAATTTCATGGAACGTAGTCTTCAAAGCGCAGTAATAAAATACAAATTTGATTTGAAATGATTTTTTTTTTCCTAATTATTGAAAAGCAATTTCTAGTTCTTATTTTGAAATTACTATAATTCATGAGGTTTAAACGGAAAGCTTTTAAATTTATAAGAACAGCGTTTGGTAAAGTAATTATGATTTTCCTCTAACGAAAGTGCATGGGAACTTGGATTTGGAATGCGTTTAATTTACTTATATCGAAGAAACAATTAGTTAATTATCTACCAAAAATTAATTGATATTGCTTACTAATTCCATTATCCGTTACCTTTTGAAGTTTCTTTCGAAATTCAGGGAAGTAATACCTTTTCCTTAAAGACAGGAACGTTCGCCGGATATAAAAATCAGCCGCTTAATAAAATCACTTTGGCTCAGAACGAATGTGATTTTAATTAGCGGCGGGAACTGTATATGGAAATAAAATTGGAAAAAAAAAATTAAATTCCAAAATACGTGTAGATTCATCCGTGAAGCACCCCCCCCCCCCCTCCCCAATGCAGGGAATGAAAAAACGTAGAAGTTTTTGAGAGAATGTAGCATTTCTTTGAACCTGAAACAAACGTTCTTAGCCCCCAAATTTTTAACACAAACCTTAAACTAAATTTTGTTCTTGCATATTAAACTGTTTACAAAATAAGAATGGGGGGGGGGGGGGTAATAGTTAACTGTTAAACTATTTTTAAGATTCTCAAAAGCCATATGCAGGTCTTTTTTATTGTTGCAAATCGCTTTAAAATTTTGGTGGTGGTAATTTTTATTATTCGTTTTATTGCTTTTTTTTTTTTTTTTTTTTTTTTTACATTTTATTTAATGTATTTATATATATATATATATATATATATACATATATATATATATATATATATATATATATTTATATTACTGTAAATTTCTCACATAAATGTATTGTATTATTAATGTATTTTATTTTGGATTCGATTGCTGTCTACTTTTTATGCCTTTATCTTTGAGAAGTTGGGGGGCTAAGTATGTTTTTTTCAGGCCTAACGCCTACATCCTTTACAACTTCTCTTCTTTTGCATTTGGGGGGGGGGGGGGGTCCCGTGATAAAGACCTCCATATATGTATTTTGGGATTTTAGTTACTTATTTTTTAATTTTATTTTCATAATAAAGTAAATTTTATATTTTCTTTTGCTGCACTTTGCGCATTGGTATATAAATATTTCGTTTTAGCTTTTTTTTTTTTTTTTTTTTTCATTCAGCATTTTTGTATTTGCTTTGGTTTTTATCAGCTTTTCATTATTTGTGTATATGGTAAACTGAGAGTGTCGTCTGAATAATAAAATTTTGAAATGAAAAATTGAAGGTACTTATGTATAACAAGCCTTATAGAAAGAAAACGACAAACTGCTCTGGAATTCGAAATAAGTATAGCTATCTACAAAAGTCCACATTTCATAATGTGCTTTCTTTCTTTTCTCTCCTTTTTTTTTTTTTATTTAAATGAACACAATTGCTATTCCTTGTTTTGTGCGCAGAACAATCGTGAAAAAAACTACGTACAATTTTAATAAAATCTACTCCTCTGAGTTTGGAAGGGGGAGCCAGACAGAAAAAGGAGCATAGGGATTGAAGGATTGTTCTGTTGGTGACATTTTTATGGGTTTCCTCCCTTCCCTACAGTCAGATGAAGGAAGAAGGAAGGTACAGTGTAAATTGTACCATATACCAGAATTTTCCTTGAGCTTGCAAGTCACTGTAACAAGAAAAGAATGAATGTTTGATTTTTTTTTTTTGTGACTCATTCAATGTCTTATAATTATGTTATTGGTATTTTTACCAGAAAATTTAAGCTATAAATGAAATCTAGTTTAATTTACATGAAATGGTCTATCGCCGCTATAGAAAAAATAATCTAAAAAGTGGTCATCTGGTATTATCAGCATACAGAAAAAAGAATAAAGGAAGAAATCTTGCAGCTTGGAGAAGAAGGTAAGTTTCTTTTACAATTTAATTGTTTGCAATTGTTCGCAAAAATTGATGCGTTTTCCATTCATAGATTATTCGGTTTGTTAGTATGTTAGTCTCTGTACACGTTATCTTAAAAACAAATTATTGTAAAGAGATCAAACAAGTTTAAAAATATTACTTATAATACTACTTACGATGTTGTTGATTTGCATGGTTCTAATTTAGAAACTTCGTAAGTTATTCAAATATTAATTCAAAGTTATTAGAATCATTTTTAATATGTGAAAATAGAGCAAAATTTCGCTTAAATCTCCGCCATTTACATCGAACTAGCAGTTCCGCCCCTTTAGGGTAAATTCAGTAAAGGATTCTGGGAAGGGAGGTTATTTTTAGATTTGAAAGGACCCTTGCAGTCTAATGTTCAATTCAAAGAAATACTTTTGAAACACGATTCTGAAAACATCTTCTAGATTTCCGTTCTTGAAGAAAATAACTGCAAAAGAAATCTTAGAAAGTTTACTTTTGATTTCGTTATAATTTTGCAAAAGAAACCCAAGTTTTCTATGCCAATTATCGCAGCAGGAGGTTTGTGAGAGGAGAAAATCTCCCTTCGATTCATGCTGCAGCTAAAAAACCACATCAAAGGGATTTGAATAGAACCCGCCCTTGCTGTGTTGGAGTCGCTAGTGTGACAGTTGTCCTTCATTGTAAACATGTCCAAAAGTTCAAGGGTCACTTTCTGACCATAGATAATTTACGACCATTTCCCGTACTACTTTGCGGCTATGTGCGAATCCACATGAAAACTGCTATCATCTACGTCAAGTTCGTCCAAATTCCATGTCAAAGAGGTACACACCTTAAATCTGCCTTCAGACTCTGGCAACAGAAGTAGAGCTTCAAAGTCATAAATTATCCATTGTCCGAAAGCGACCCTTGAAATTTTGCACACATTTACAATGAAGGACATTACTTTTTATTGCCCTTTTACAAAAAAGACCCAGTCCTCATGCAATTATCGCACTAGGAGGTTTGTGAGCGACGACTCCAGCGAGCGTCAACTCTCAAATACCACATCAAAGGAATATCAAAAGAGACCGGCGTTGACGCTTTGCAAGTTTCCAGAGTTTGAAGGCAGCTTAAAGGACCCTTGAGACACAGGCAACATACAGAGCTTCAAAACTCATAAATTATCTATTGTCCGAAAGTGACCCTTGAAAATATGCACACATTTACAATGAAGGACATTACTTTTTATTGCTCTTTTACAAAAGAAACCCCCTTCTGATGCAATTATCGCACTAGGAGGTTTGTGAGCTTCGATTCCAGCGAGCGTCGATCTCCGAAACCACATCAAAGAAATATCAATAGAGCCGACTTGCAGATTTTTAAGTTGCCAGTAGAGCCTCTGAGATTTTGAAGCTAATGTTAAATCAATATAAAACTACTCCACTGATATCTCATTTCCATTTAAAGATTTTTTTAATTTTGTTTTCTTTTCATAAGATAGTTACGACCTTTGCTGATGGCATGTATTTTGTACATTTTAGATATTTTTTGTCATTTAGTGCAAAAAGGAATTTAAATTTTAAAACGACAAAAAATGAAGGTACTTATGTATAAGAAACTTTATAGAAAGAAAACGACAAACTGCTCTGGAATTCGGAAAAAGTGTTGCTATCCCCGGCAGTCCACATTTCAATAATGCACAATTTTCAATTTTTTAAAATGAATTTCAGTAACTGTTATTCCTTGTTTTGTACGAGGAAAGATCGTGAAAAAACTACAATTTTACTAAAATCTCCGCCTTCCAAGTTGGATAGAGTCAGAGAGAAAAATTGAGGGGAAGAGAGAAGAGTGAGGTTGATTAATTGTTCTGCTGGTGACACTTTTATGGGTTTTCTCCTCCTTTTCGGAACCGGTCGATCAAGGGAAAAAAAAAAAAAAAAAAACATTTTACAGTGGTGTGGTATTATTTGGTGGTTGTGGTATACTTTTCTTGAGCTTGAAAACCACAGGAACAAGAGGAACGAATCTGCTTTTTAGTGTTTTTTTACAATTATGTTTTTAATATTTTTACAGAAATTTTAAAGTTATAAATCAAATCTTGATTATTTAAAATGGGCTCCCGCTACAGGAAAAATAATCGAAAAAGCAGTCATCTGGTATTATCAGCACACAGGAAAAAAAATAAAGGAGGAAATCTTGCAACATGGAGAAAAAGTTAAGTTTCTTTCATAATTTAATTATTTAACATTATAAACAATGTTAACAACTTTATACAATGTTATACAACTTTAATATAAAAGTTGCAATTTTTTACTTTCTCTTACCCATAGGGTCGAGAAAGTATTGTTTTAGGGTCAAATTTTTACTTTCTCTTACCCATAGGGTCGAGAAAGTAGAGGTCTGCACTGGCCGGGCTTACGGCCCGAGCCCGAGCCTGGCCCGGCCCTCGGGCCGAAATTTTAAATTTGTTCTCGGGCCGGGCCGGGCTCGGGCTCAGTTTTTTTTGTGTATACTCGGGCCGGGCCGGGCCTGAATGAAATTTTCTCCGGGCCGTGTCGGGCCGTATTTTTTTCTGGTTTCCTCGTTGATCAACGAAAAAGGAAAATGATAAAAATATTTTTTCAGTCATTTATTTTACATAATTTTACAGGCTGGTATGTCACATAAAATTCTATTTTGTTAAAAAATGTCTGTAACTTCAATTTAATTGTCTATCAGTCTGTCTGTTCGAAATCTGATTTTTCGCAAATATTTTTAGCATGCTTCGAAATTCATATATTTTATTTAAAGTAATATTAGATTGTTTCCTATTCAAAATAGTATGCATGTCACTACCAGTTTGCGTACATGTACATAACAAAATAAATTAGATACGTTACTGAGTATAAGGTTTTGTTTCCAATGATGTGTTGAGTTTAGGTGGTATGAAAGCTATAAAAATCCTTCCGTTGTAACTTTTTCTCTAAGGCTCGTTTTTCTTTTCTCCAGTGGATGAAAGTAGCATCATTCTTATAATGGTCAAAAACAACTTTTCTATTCAATATGGTTGATTAGAATTAAAGTTTTGTTTACCGGATCGCATGAAAGATTCGGATACATTACGGTATATAAGAGGAAAGTGCATTTTTAGTAGTATTAACCATTTTAAATACCTTCCTGTAAAGTTTGATGAATGCTAGTAATTTCGATTTGACTTTCTGTTTATCTTTACGCCTTGTCTATAATAATGAATTTCTGTTTATATATAATTATCTTGTAAAAGTTCAGCAGTTTTCTTAAAGAACGTACTATAGTTTGGTTGTATAAAACCTCTGCAAAACACATACTAAAAATCTTTCTCATAAAAAGGCATGCATTTTTTTTTTTTTTTTTTTTTTTTTTTACAAATTTTTGAATCGGGCCTGATTTTATCGTTTTTTGTCCGGGCCGGGCCATACACGGTTAAAAAATAAACGGGCCGGGCCGGGCCCGGGCCTCAAAATTTCGGCCCGTGGAGACCTCTACGAGAAAGTATTGTTTTAGGGTCAAATTTTTACTTTCTCTTACCCATAAGGTCGAGAAAGTATTGTTTTAGGGTAAAATTTTTACTTTCTCTTACCCATAGGGTCGAGAAAGTATTGTTTTAGGGTCAAATTTTCGAACGTGAGTTTTTGTTATATTTACATGTTCTGAGGTCCCCTGAATACGAAAATCATGTTTTTAGCGAATGGTCTGTGTGTGTGTTATCAGCATATCTCAAGAGCAAATAGTTGCAGAAATTCCAAACTCGGTATGCTAAATTTGTATCATATAGGGATGCTACACTAAGCTTTTCGTTGAGATGAAGCAGATGGTTCGTGTACAGGGACACTCAAAAGTATTCAAATACATTACGTCTATGGGTGAAATTGCAGGCAAGTAGAGTTTAACATCTATAGACTGCACTAAACAAAATGAAACGAATATATATTTTTTGTAATAGAGAGAATCGACTGGGAAAATTTTTTTGTGTATGTAAGAGCCTCGCCTCCCCCTCTGAGGGGGATGGGGGGAGAGCTCGCCAATACCTTTAAAACGAATGGTTGAACCATCGATCTGTGATAATTTAAAGTAAAATTATCTTTTTTTTTTTTTTTTTTTTTCTAAGTAATATTGAGAATAAATTCAACTTTTTTCTGGATATTTAGTGCCAAACTACTCTAATTTGGAAATCGTCTGCATTATGTTGAATTTAATGCGTTTGTTACTAGAAAAGTTGATTCAAGATTGGTAAGTTTCAAGTAATTATGCGTGGTAAAGCTCTCTGAATAATTTTAAATGAATTTTTGAACTTAATGACAGATTTGAATTATATATAAATGTAGATATTAAAAGGAAACTGGGGTTTGAGGGCGAGGGGGACGGTAGCCCCCCGCACATAGAATTATTTGTCAAATAAAGTTGTTCCGAGGCTTAATTTGAATTGTTTTAACATAGGTTTACATAACAGTACTCGTTATCTTAACCCTTAATATCCAATCTGTATTTATAGTATTAAATTTCAGGGTAAGAGAAAGTCGTGTGAGTGACATACCAGATTATTTTCTTAATTTTTATTTATAAAGGGATATCAAATATAGTGCATATTTATTATTATTAGTAAGTATTATTCTTTTGAAAATTCTTGTACGTTTTGTGACAAACGAAGCGAACAAAGCTAGCTAATAATGGCAAATGAATATAAATAAAAAAATATGCGTCCTTTATAAAAATTTGAAGTAAATGTATGAAAAAACTTGATAGTTTAGTAATGTTTTAGTTTAGTTAAATTTGTTCAGAAACGCCGAACATTCGACTAAAATATTCCGATTTTCCTGTTTGACACACCCATTCTTGGGCAACTCCTCTCAGACAGATGTTTCACGTTTCGTTCGGCAGATGTTTACATTTTTGTGACGTCTGAACGTTGCGGTTTTCATTCTTTTCTGAAGCGAGTAACATACGAATATGGCATGCGATCGTTTCATGGATTTCCTTACAAAAAACGTATAAACGTCAACGTAAATTTACACTCGTTTTAAAGCGCACTTCGGTTTAAATAATTTTTCTTTGCATGTGGCAATATTAGTATACAAACCCTTAGCAGCTTAGCACAATAAGTTTGCATTTGTAATTTTCGACAATGAATTCCAGATATAGAAGAGACGATAAAAGTAAAAAGCGACTAAGATTATCTGCAAGGAGGAAGCGAAAAAAGGGAGAAAACATCGCTGCTTGGAGAAATAAGTAAGCATCGCCATCATTATTTTGAACCTTAAAATGTGTTTTAATTTTTTCTGTATTCAACAGAAAAAGTATTTGATTCTTAAAAATTTGTGAGTTCTGGTTTTCGATGGATTTACACGTTTTGGGAGTTCCAGAACACTATTCGACCATTTTTACTTTGTAATCGGTCCAAAAATTCGATATTGAGTTTTCACCTGATTTATACGTTTTGAGGCCTCCTGAGTTCGAAAAAGTAGTTTTTGGCAATTGGTCAGTGTGTGAGTGTGTATGTATATATGGAATCTTCTGGCTATCATATCTCCGAAACTAATAAAGATAGAACTACGAAACTTCAGAATTGATACAGGTCTAGTGTACAGATGAATTTCCCAAATTTTGGTGAAAATTGGAAAACCGGAAGTGGGTCATCGGAAACCGGAAATGGAACTTTATGTATGTAGCTCAAAAACGGCTCAAACGATTTTCTTCAAAGTTGCTGTATAAACACTCTATTATATGTCCTTTCGAATGATATAGTTGGTTAGTTCAGGCAAATCGACAGTCGTCCTGTATAAATAGCTCAATTTCAGGTCTCGCAAGTGCGTTCCTTTAAAAACGGCTGTACGTTTTTTTTTTTTTCAAACTCGGCATATAAACCAGCTTTTAGATATACTTTTGTGTGTAATTATTGTTTTCCGGTCGATAATTGAGTTTGCCAAGTTTTGGTAAAAGTTGGTGTCTCAAAAACGGCTCTAACAAGTTTTCTTGAAAATTGTTACATACATCCATTTTAGATACCCTTTCTCATGTATTATGTGTTTTTTACAGAAAAAAAAATCTGGAGTGACTCCACTCGACTTTCCGAACATTGAGTAATTAACAGTTTTGTAGATAAAGTAAAGAAAGAGGAGTTGTTAAACAAACAAAAGAGAGAAAACCATAATAGAGTGTTTGAGTATTTTTCTCCATATATTACACGATGTTTTATTTAACGCTACTGAACTTTGAGCCCATAGATCAAAATGATAAAGAATTTTTCGTTGTGTCCCTGTAAAAACCTATAAATGCTAGATTCACCAAAATGCTTGTAGTTAGTGCAACAGTGATTTATAATACTCATATAAATTTTCAGCTCAATTGAATAAGGCGTTTAGATGCTATCGTACTTTTAAAAATTTGATCCCATAGGCCATAATCATAAAGAATTTTTCTTTGTGTCCCTGTAAAAAAACTGTAAGTGCTAGATTCACCAAAATCTATACAGTTGGTGCAACTGTGACCTATAATATGTGTACAAATTTTTTGCTGAGATTAATAAGGCGTTTATACGCTATCACACTTTTAAAAATTTGGCCCCATAGGCATAATGATAAAGAATTTTTCTTTGTGTCCCTGTAAAAACTCTATAAGTGCTAGATTTTCCAAAATCCATACAGATTGAGTATTTGTGATCTATAATATGTGTATAATTTTTTTGCTCAATTGAATAAGGCATTTAGATGCTGTCGCACTTTTAAGATTTTGCTCCCATAGGCCGTAATGATAAATAATTTTTCTTTGTGTCCCTGTAAAAAAACTATAAGTGCTAGATTCACCAAAATCTATAGGGTTCGTACTATGGTGACTTACAATATACGTACCAAGTTTCAGGTTATTCGAACAAAGCGTTTAGACGCTAGCGTGTTCACTCACAGACATACACACATACATACACACATCATCGCAAAAATAGTGAAAACGGACTCATTGGACCTCGAAACATATAGAAACATCAAAATCTCAAATTCGGATTTTTGACATGATTACAATACTTTCCTCACTATAGTGTTCGGAAAGTAATAAGTTATCCTGATTAGGTAGTTCAGTTTTGTATCTCGGAAATTTGTGTTTAAAAAAATATCTTTTTTTTTTTTTTTTTTTTTTTTTTTTCTTTCTTCTTTTTAACTCGCTATGTAAATTCGGTTTTATATGTCTTTACACGCGTATCAAATTTCTCTTACTGGAAAATTCCAGAAAATGCGCATAATATCTCCAAAAAACGCATATAATACGTATGATAGTGGGTAATGGAAGTCGTGTGATTATTTCACACCAGATTTTTCGAAAATGCTTGCGTGTGTATGTTAGCAAGATTTCGTGGAATGAGCTCACGAATCAATAGACGGAATTTAGTCAAACTTGATATTTCGTTGGACCTTGACTAAAGTTGTTTTTCTGATGCACATTTACAGATACCAGGGATTTTAGCGGCCATTTAATTGAATGCCACTTTTTGCTTTCTTCTATATTTATGAAAAGAAAATATTGGACTCCTATTAATTTTCGATTTTCGATGAATTTTACGCGTTTTGAGAGGTCCGGAACACGATTTGACTATTTGAAGAAGATGCCTGTTTGTCTGTGTGCAGAAATTTTGTGGCAACTGTATCTCAGGAACTACTGCACAGGATTTCGTCTAAATTTATATGTATTGGCACTTTGACATAAAATCAAGTTTTTGTGCAAATCGTTCAACAGATGGCTATGCTGTACTGCCATATATCCCATTTAAGGGAAGGTCATAACTTAGGTTCTATAGTGCATTATCGAACAAATCTCTTTATGTGAAAGAGCCATTATAATACTGATTCAGTTTGGATTTATATCAACCGATAGGTGACGCTGCTGCTGCCCTTTTTTTCTGTGAACGGTAAGGGTATATCTCAGATTATGTTGCATTTAATTGCATAAAATGTACTATGTAACAGGACCATTATAAAACATCATACAGGCTAAATTTGAGTGCATATCAGAAGACAAATGGGGCTTCTGTACCTGAATCTCATACAAATTGATATAGTTGTATCATGTCATAAATTAGTGACTCTCAAATTTTGGTGAAAATCGCCCAACAGGTGATGTTGTCATCCCATTCTATCTAAATGTTTAACATAGTGGAATAAGACAAAATTTCGTATAAATGAACGCAATGAGAATTATTTTTAAGGCTTCATTATGAAATTAATATGTATGTATATATATTTATCAGTGGCGTAGCGTGACATTTGAATCTGGGCATGCTCTGAAGCCAACTATGGAAAGAACACTACTCATGAAGGCGATACCATTTCATCAAATTCAAGCTTGGATTTTTCCAGTTTCTTGGTTGGTTGTAGGATTCAAGCCCAATTACTTACACTTGGGTACTAGGCCTATGGGTGGAATGCCGTCCGTGGCGGGTGTCTTTCTAAGGGGTCCTAGCCCGTATTTACACAAGTTTCGGAGAAAACCACGGAAATCTCCGAGCGGCTAAGTCGATGAGCGCGACCTTGGATCGAACCTGACACTTCCCAACTTGGAGAGCAGAACCGCTCGGCCACTGGTGGGCCTACAATTTCTCGGAATCGTATGTAAAATTTTATATATAAATTTTGTCGCTTTAACTTTAAATCATATATCTAAAGGATACTTATATTAACTTATTGAAGGCTGCTTTGGTCGCTTCATTGATCGCTGTATTTAAATGAATTTTCAAAGAAATTTAATTACAATTTTTTATATCACTTTAGAAACAATAAAACCTTTTTGTAAAAAAATAGAACCGACTCCAAAAAGCAACTACTATTCAAACAACTAAATAATAATAATAATAATAATAATAAATATTACGAAATGAAACTGTAAATTGCGCCTAAAAGTATAAAATAATTTCCTTCGCCAAACAACCTATAGCACTACAATTAATCATAACTTTTGAAGTCGGCGCAAAATTAAAGCTTTCGTCAAACTGAACATTCTATCCCTGCAAGTTTAATTCAAGCTAGCTAAGACAAAGCATCGAAATTTATGCTAGTCCAGCCTACTATAAGTTTGATTATTCAAGCGAAGCAGTAATCAATTTAGCATTCACTATACTTGCTACAACACATATAAACCAAGTAATTCCTGGATTGAGAGATTACAAGTAGGAAAAAAATAAAAAAAAACAGAATAAATTTTATAATTAAAAAGATGAAATACAAATCGGATTATACAATGATGTATGAAATACAAATATTTCTGAAATACAAATAGCATCAGAATTGCCCATTTTTTTTTTTTTTTTTCTTTTAATTGAATTTTAGGAAAATGTCATCTTTTACTAATTTTAAAGAAAATCCCCGTGTATTTCCCTAAAATTTTTCTTTTCCCCAAACTGTTCCCCACTAAATCTCTGTCCCCAAATATTTCCCCTGAAGCTTTAAAACTCCCCAAAATGGAGAGAAATCCCCGAGTCTGGCAACACTGGAGTTTCCGCCCTTTTCCATCCTCAGTAAGGTGATTTCCATTCATGACGACAGGGAAGAAGGGACGTAGAGAAAAGATTATTTTTCCTTACATGTGCGCTTCTATTTACACTTTACAGACAGGCGATTAAACTTAGAACAGTAACAGGGGAACTTTTTTCCTCTGATTGGTTCTTCAAATTACGTAGTACTGACGCAAATTTCGTCATTTCACGCATGCGTCTTGGATTTTGATCAACGAATCCCTATCGCGCACGCGCTGTGGTGTATAAAATGTAAAATGTAAACATAAACATCATTAGCAAGATAATGTAATTTATCTAAGTTAGTCTGTCTGTTCTCAAAGAAATCCCCCAACCACAAGTTAGTCTATGGTTAGAAGTAATTTAATCCAAGTCTGATGTTAAAAATAAACAAACGAAAAATAACACAAAAATAAATTTAAGATTTCGTTTTGATAATTTATTCTTGATAATATGGTACTTTAAAACTACTCAAATACATGCTTCAAAATATCTATTTTTGTCACGGGAAGCTTCGTTTATTTTCTTATATTTGTGTATGTTTATCTTAAATTTAATACCTTAAACCTTGATTATGCTATAGTTCTAGAAATTTCCTGAGTCTTTAGTTTAGTACAGCACAGATGTTTTATAAAATTAAATATTGGAGACAAAATACGTTCATAGACGTTGGCGATTTTTTTTTTTTTTTTTTTTTTTTTTTTTGGTCTTAGTGAATGGCTTAATTGGAATAAGTGTATGATTGTTATAATAGTAAGCATAACTTATCTGACTAACAAGTGCATGCATTATTAAAGTAAAACTAAGTGCAGTATGTCTTACTTAGTTTTTCATATCAAGTTTGTACAGAAACGGAAACATTTTATTTATTTTATTATTATTACTTTTTTTTTTTTTTTTTTTTTTTTTAAGGAAGCAGTGAAAAATAAAACATAAAGTTTGTTTAAATTAATATATTAAACATCTACTACTCAGTTTTTTTTTTTTTTTTTTTGTGCTTTTCCATTTTGCTGGTGCAAATCTAGCCAAGCAAAACTTTATTGGCGACAGTGATGCATTAATGGATTATTATTTAATTTGTAACTTAGGTTTATTTATTTTTTAATTTAAAGTTAATTTACATCCGTAATTATGCATATGATAAAATAAATGTTGTATTTAGCTTTAGGCAAAATTTCAGAAACTTTGCTTCTTAAAATATTTAAAAAAAAAAAGAAACTTAATAAATGATAGTTTCCTTAATTTTCTTATTATTACTCTAAGTGTTTTGAAACAATTACTTTCTTAGGTGCTTAAAGACAAGTGTCTGTTGTATCATTTTGACGAGTGAAATGGAAAAGTACTTTTTTTTTTTTCCTCCCAATACCTGAATTTTTATTTTTTTTAATTTTATGAAGTCTATGTCATCTTGAACATTTTTTCATTTTGACAGTGTTTGTTTAATTTGCCAAAATTATTTCATATATAATTGCATTTAGCTTCCACAGTTTTTAGCTGTTTTTAAATAAAAAACACACTTCTTTGTATATTCTCTTAATATTTAGAGTTAAGAAAAATTTGATAAAGACTTACTCAATTTTGGTGTAATCCTTTTTATTTTAATATAATGGGATTCTTGCAATCCCACTCTCTAATGTGAACCTTGTTTTGCCTTGCCTGCATTACTTGGTTACCACAGAAAAATTTATAGGTAGCATAAGATTGGTCAGTTTTAGATATCATAAATTATTGTTCCCAAAAAATTTGCTCGTCTAATTTTCTTTAAACTTCCTGTATTAATTATCTTTTGTATGCCTTAAGACATATGTATTATTTTTCTGTCACAGAAAAAATGTTAGGCAAGTGATTGATTACAAGGCTGGAAAATTAGTACAGAATTCATACCACAAGTAAATGAAACAGAATTTTCTTCTTATTAAACTAATTATTTAATAGGTAGAGAAATATTTTAAATGATTACTGCTATGAGTTCTGCATTAATTTTATAGCCTTGGTGGTGTCATTTATGTCTTCTGACCATATTACTTCCAAAATAGTTTATAATAGTCAGGGGCGGTCCGAGGGAATTTTGACACCCGAGTATCCATATCAGCACCACCCCTCCCCCTAGCAACTACTTGTTTTGTCTATCCCCCCCCCCCCCCCCCCCAATCTCGAAAAAAGGTGACTGCAATTTAGTGGTCATAAATTATGCAGATATATATATATACTTTCTTCTCAAAAGTCTCATGTATTCATAGAAAAAAAAAAAAAACTAAAAACAGTCTTTGGGGACTGCCGATAGAAGTGAAAACTAAGTAACTTGTGAATTGTATTGTCGAGCTATTAGATTATTATTTTCAAATTATTTTTGGTTTGTAAAGAAGTGTTTATGATCTGTATTATATGATTCGTCACAATATTTGTAGCTACCTATATTAAATGAACTAAGTCTTATATTAGGTAAAAATATTGATTACTTATGAAATTATTTTAATTAGTAGGCGAGATACAAAAGAAAACCGATTCAGGAGACCTCAAAACGTACAAATCAGGTGAAATCTCAAATTCCACTTTCGATAATATAAAAGAACTTTAAAATATCTTTCGAAGGATGTATTAAAAATAATTTAATCATAATTAAAATTTGAAATATTGAAATTTTAAAATATCACATCGCCATCTGGTGGTATAAATTTCTGTAAGCTACTGTTCGATTCCAAATCAACAAAGCTTTCTAATGATGTATTACTTATGAAATTATTTTAATTAGTAGGTTATATACAAAAGAAAACCGATTCAGGAAACCTCAAAACGTGCAAATCAGGTGAAATCTCGAATTCCACTTTCGATAATATAAAAGAACTTTAAAATATCTTTCGAATGATGTATTAAAAATAATTTAATCATAATTAGAATTTGAAATTTTTAAATATTACACCGCCATCTGGTGGTAGAAATTTCTGTAAGCTACTGTTCGATTCCAACTCAACAAAGCTTTCTAATGATGTATTACTTATGAAATTATTTCAATTAGTAGCTGAGATATAAAAGAAAACCCATTCAGGAAACCTCAAAACGTGTAAATCAGCTGAAATCTCGAATTCCACTTTCGATAATATAAATTGGTAAAAAATATGTTTCTTCTCATGGAAAGCCTTCGCTGACAATGATGCGAGTTTCATGATTTTTGTTCACCTAAAAGTGCTCAACGTGCCTAAAGAAGTTTTCACTTCAAATTGAGAACCTTCTCTGACAATGACGCGAGTTTCATGATTTTTGTTCACCCAAAAGTGCTCAACGCGTCTAAATAAGTTTTCACTTCAAAAATATATATTTATTTTATGATAAGACAGCTTCTCAATCTCTAGTGTTTACCTAGTAAAATTATTTTAAAAATGCATTTTAAAGTTTCGAGTTTTATTTGTAAAAACAGCATAAATCAGCTGAAAGCTGCCATCTTGAGATATTTTTTCTTATAGTACTTGTGACTTTATAGAAAAGTGAAAAAAGTGTTTATTCTTTATGAGTAAACGTACCAACCAAAAACTTATGTGTACAAATAAGAAGGTTAAAGTTGTTAAAAAAAACGGTGATATGAAATTTCCAATCCTAAATTCAGATATTTTCAACATTTTCTATTAAACTAGACAGCCTTCGCCCCCCTTAGCGGTCATTATTTCCAAATGAACCCATTTCCAAATTTGCTGCTTACATATTATCCTGGCAAGCCATATACGCCAACTCGAAAACAGGGGCGTGTAATTGATGGGGAGTGCTTTGAAAATGCTCTCATTTCTATGAAGATTCAGCACGACAATGAAAGACACAGAAAAATTACGATAGTCCTAGTCTGCACTCCCTGCAATTGATGATAGTCACCTCGGGATGAGTGTGAGATAATCAGAAGAAATCATAAAACTGTCAAAGAGAAAATCCATGAGTGTTTCGAAGACAGGAAGATAAGGAATTGGGGATTGGGGGTGGATAGTGGTTGTTTCGGTTTCATCTTCTCTTTGCAGTGGAAATAAGAGAGAATACTGTGATTACGATTTGTAGGCAAACATTTGATGTAGCTTAAAAAGCTTCTCAAAATTGTAAATAAAAAAGTCCCGAGAAAATTTTCGTCCTCTTAGCACCCTTTCATTTGTGCATCGAGCGAGAGCCCCGTGCGACCGCACACCCTTTGGTCCGCCTCTGATAATAGTCGATACTGGATGGTGGAAGTCATGTGGTTGTTAGAAACAAGATTAAAAAATAAATTGTGCAAGTTGTATTATAAGACATAGTATGAAGCACTGCTGAAGTTATTTTAGATTGAATCTCGGGTATAATATTAGATCAGTTTAGTTGGCGCTAGAGTCCTGCACGGGTCGGGTGAAAAAAAAAATTTCATCAACCCGAAAACCGACCCTAACCCGCAACAGAGAATTTTTTGCGACCCGAAACCCGAAAAATAAATAAACATTACCTATTCATCTAAAAGTCATGCAAAACAAGGTAAAATGATATAACATGATATAAAATAAAGTAAATTTTCATTGTCACACAGTTGGTAAATAAATAATAATTAAAAAAAAAAACTAGTATTAAAAAACAAACTAATTTACCTTACATAAGTCCTAGTTATTTTCACAATGCATTTCAGGCGCTAGCGCACCCGTCATCAGGTGAAATGTGACAGCTCTCTTCATTGTTGTCATCGGGAAACATCGGCTTCGTTTCTTCACTTCTGTTCGTATTGGTGGATCTTTTGATCAATTGGCTCCATTCCCTTGGGATTCTTGCATGTTCGCGATCGTTGATTGCCTTGGGGTTAGTAAGGATCTCTAAAGCTATAACCCCAAGGCAATCAACGATCGCGAACATGCAAGAATCCCAAGGGAATGGAGCCAATTGATCAAAAGATCCACCAATACGAACAGAAGTGAAGAAACGAAGCCGATGTTTCCCGATGACAACAATGAAGAGAGCTGTCACATTTCACCTGATGACGGGTGCGCTAGCGCCTGAAATGCATTGTGAAAATAACTAGGACTTATGTAAGGTAAATTAGTTTGTTTTTTAATGTGAATTGTCGTCCTATAACAAAAGTAATTAGTAAAAAAAACTAGTATGATGTGGCTACCACAAGACGTTCTTCTATATTTTTCTGTCAAATTCACTAAGTGCGAATAATTTCTTAAAACTATTATTAAAAAGTTTAACGTGATGAATGCATATGCAAATAATTTTCATCTTAGGGAAATCTAACACTAAATATCCAAAAAGAGACAGTATTATCGTCTGTAAATAACTTCTTAAACAATGTGTTTTTATAATGGTTATCTCTCATATCATGGTTCGTACAGTTATATGGCATAGAAGTTGAGATATAGCCATCCTGTTATCGATGAAATTTGCAGTGCCACCTATTGGCCAACAAGCATTCAAACTGAGTCAGCATAATGTCTGATAATCGCTTTCTCACGTATTAAGTTTTCTTTGATGATACACAATAGAACCTGAGATATAGCTTTCCTTGTAATTGGGAAAATCGCTGAGTAGCAGCGCCACCTGTTGAGCAGTTTACACCAAAAGTTGACAGGGACTAATATATATTAAAGGGCACCTACATTCAAATTTATATGCAATTCTGTGCAGTAGTTCTTGAGATATAGACTTTCCTCAAATTGCGAAAATCGCTGTGTAGCAGTGCCACCTGTTGGTTGATAGGCATTCAATTTCAATCAGCATAATATCTCATATTGGTCTTCTCACATATCAGGCTTTGTTGGATTATACGCAATGAAACCTGACATGTAGTCTAGACCTCTCAAAACTTGTAAAACTGTCAAAAACCGGAAGTCGAAAATTTTACTAATCCAATACTTTCTTCGATAGAATGTAGAAAAAAAAAAAAAATAAAATGTAATTACTGATTGTATTGAGTTAAAAAAAAAAAATAAATAAATAAAAAATGTTTAATAATAATGTTTGAACATTTATGTGCGTTGTGAACTTCAAGATTGCAAAAATATGCTTCATTTTCAGTGTTAGTAGTTCATTGTTTAATGCTTATATTCTGAAAAAAAAATCTGATGTGGGCACCACATGACTTCCTTATACACTTTTAGAACTACACATAATGTTAAAAAACTCTGACATTGGACCCTAAACAGTTGGCTAAAAATATTTTAAAAAATGAATTATCACCGCGTTCTGAGCTTTTCTGAAAGTTAATTAAAAACCGATTGCAAGATTTGTACTGGTAACGCTGACGAAGGCAGCAGGGACCCGAAACAATTGGCTTAAAGTATTAAAAAAAGGCATTTTCACCGTGTTCTGAACTATTCTGAAAGTTTCAAATGTCTAGCTAGTCGGGAAGCTAGTTAAATAAATTTTCTGTTGAACCATATAAACGCTGACGAAGGCAGCAGTGACCCGAAACAATTGACTAAAAATATTTAAAAAATGCATTGTCACCGTGTTCTGAGCTTTTCCGGAAGTTTTAAATGTCTAGCTAGTCGGGAAGTTAGTTAAAAATTGATTCCAAGATTTGTACTGGTAACGCTGCCGAAGGCATCAGGACCCTACACAGTTGGCTAAAAGTATTAAAAAAATGCATTTTCACTGTGTTCTGATCTAGTCTGAAAGTTTCAAATGTCTAGCTAGTCGGGAAGTTAGTTAAATAAATTTTCTGTTGAATTGCATAAACGCTGCTGAAGGCAGCAGGTATCGGACACAGTTAGCTAAAAATATTTTAAAAATGCATAGTCAACGTGTTCTGAGCTTTTCTGAAAGTTTTGAATGTCTAGCTAGTCGGGAAGTCAGTTAAATTGCAAGATTTGCCTAAACCGTTTTTGAGTTATTACCGTTTTTTGAAACATTATGGCCTAAACCTATGTATTTTTGTCATTGTGAACCTAATTTTCCTAAATATCTCCAAAACGGAAAATCATACAAAGTCCAAAAAGGGAGGTGCACAACTAGATGTTATAACAAACCTATGTACCAATTCGCAACTTTCTACGTCCAACCGTTTTTGAGTTATGCGACATACACACACACACACACATACAGACGTCACGAAAAATCGTGTAAAATCCCTTATATCTCGAAAACGAGAGCTCGTGTTAAGACGACACTTGCAGGTGTGCAACTAGTCATCATGACAGTCACACGTATAAATTGGGAACATTCAGCGATCATTCGTTTTCAAGCAATATGAAATACAAAATCCATTTCGCAAATCGGGATTACTATACTTCCTTCAGAATTTCATACAAATTGGTATGTAAATGCACTTTGACATAAATTAGTGCCTATCAACTTTTGGTGAAAAATTGTCTTACAGGTTGTGTTGCCATCCTGCTTTTTCTAAATTTTTAACATGGTGATGTAGGACAAAATGTTGTATAAATGTGCATAAAGAGAATTATTTTTTAGTAATTATTATGAAATTTACAAGAATTATTTATAATAGAGATAGTCAACTGGGAAAAATTTTTTGTATGTGTAGGAGCCTTGCCTCGAAAGGTCTCGTCAATACCTTTAAAACGAATGGTTGAATTATAAATCTATGATAATTTAAAACAAAATTATTGATTTTTTTTTACTTTTAACAAACAAATCGTATTTTTTTTTTTTTTTTTTTTTTTTTTAATATTGAGGACTTTTAAATTGACTTTATTTTATATTTAGTGTTATACTACTTCTTTAATATGGAAATCGTCTGCATTATCATGGAAGATAATCTTTTTAAATAATAATTTTAATAAGTTATTTTTACTGACAAGGAAACATTTAAAAGGTGTCATCTTCAAAAAATCTATGTGATTCTACTTTTCATAAAACAATAGAAAATGAAAAAATTATCGGCTGAAATTAATTACAGCGACCACAAAAAATTATCAAAATTAAGCATATTTGGCGATTTAGCGCTGTTAGGCGATACGTTTGCTAGCACCGAGATTGCCGTGTATGTACAGAACCGTGTTTTGCTTTTTCTGCCAAGTACTCAAAATCAATCGCCTAGCAGTGTGCAATCGCCAAATATGCTTACTTTTGATATTTTTTTGTGGTCGCTGTAATTAATTTCAGCTGATATTTTTTTCATTTTCTGGTGTTTTATAAAGAGTAGAATCAAATATATTTTTTTCAATACTTTTTGAAGATGACACCTTTTGAATGTTTCCTTGTGAGTGAATTTGTATAGGAAAATTTAGAAGAAAGTCATGTGGTGGCCACTACATACTAGTTTTATATAGGAATTTTTGCTAGTGTTCGGACACTTTTGTTACCGACTGTACATGTATTTCATTGAAATGATAAAAGCTATTTGTTTTCACTGATATGTTTTACCGGTTAAAAAAAAAGTAGGCTATCAACGAAAATTAATTTTGCCCAAAATAAAAATTTGCCAGTTTGATTTCTTACTTATCAAAACCCCTTGTCTTTGGTTTTGACTTCACATTAAGTCAAATTTTATAATATTTCATCATAAGATTTTTAAATTTGAGAACACATTCTTTCTGTGCATGAACTTCAGCGAATACAGAAAAAAGATATCAATTCGAAATTGTACTTGAACTTTGTATTTAAGTATTTATAAATTGTGAAACAAACAAACACATATTTAGGTAGAGTCAGCGAGAACTGTTTATTTGATTTAATATGGTTTAGTTAACTATAAGCTGCATTACTGATAATTCACTACCAGCATTTTATAGCCATTCTTCTTAGTATATTTTATTAAAAATTCGTGACAGTTCAGAATTGCCGAAGACCATACTTTTTTTTGGCTATTATTCATAAGCAGCATTTTTTGCAATATGTTTAAGCAATTAAAAAAAAAAGCATAGATTTCTACACAAAAATAGTGGTGGAAAAAATACAGGTGGTGGCAACCCTGCATATTTGGAAATAAAAGCATGAGCAATGACAAACAAATTAAACTGCTGAACATATTTCAACTGCATTGGGGAATTAAAAAAATAAACTTTCACTCAATACACCATAAAAGTATATAAACATAAAAAAATTTGTGTTAAGTTTTATTTGTATAAGGGAAAAAAGAGAAATTTTTGGTGGGGGCGACACACCCCCTGAAATTTTTCAGTGGTGGTGCATGCTTCAGTGCCAATGCATGTTAAAATAAATATTGTGAAAATGTAACGAAAGTATTTAGCCATTGTCTTGTGTACATGCATAAAACTGATCCATGCCTATTTAAAAAATGATGTACCTGTAAGTATATAACATACAGATTCTATTATTATATAAAGACATCTTGTTGTTAAATTTGATTATACAGGGTTCATAATTAAATATGAGAAAAAAATTCCCTGAGTTTTCCAGACAATTTTAAAGAAAATATTAGCAATATATTACAAGAAACACTCCTCTAGAGAGGCGAAAATACTTCTAATTCCATTGTATGATGTCATATTACTGCCGATCATGATAGAAATCATTGCTCACATGCATATTTTCACAATATTTAATCATTTGATTCAATATGATGGCTAAACAAGGAAATTATATTATGAGAGGAAGGAAATTTTCGTTTTTGCAGGTTTTATAATCAATTTTCCCTGATTTTTTTTTAAAACAAAATCCAAATTTTCTGAGTATTTCAGGTTTTTCCTGATGATGTACGAATCCTGTTAAAAATATTTGTATTTATCTAAGAGAAAAAAAAATAAATAAAAACTTCTTTATTTAATGAATAAATTTTTTAAATATATAACATTGCATGACTCTATAGGCCTATTTAAAGCTATCAATTAACCTTGCTGTGGTAAATGTGCTCATAAAAAAATTTAACTATAAAACAATTGATTTGATACAATAATAATAAGTAGTAATAACTGCCAGAATTGCATTTTATGCTTAATGAAAAACTCATAACGAGAAACAGTGAAATCTCAATAAAAGATATTTTAATAAATATCATCCATTAGAATTTTTGCAAATGTGTTAAATAAAGAGAGTCTAAAACTTAATTTTTTTCTCTTATCCAAAACGCCAATAATATGTACTATGTACGGAATACACACTATCAAAAGAAAAGGTTATTTAAGTATATATATTTTAAATAATTTAATTCCTTTCTCTCTTAATTCCTCTTTAATTCCCCATCTCCAAGAATCTCTTAATCCTGAAAATCGCTTTTCACAAACTAAATTCATGGCAGCTTTTCATAATATGCGTTTTAAGAGTTCATAGGAAAAATGAAAAATTTTTCAGAACTAGGTAACGAAGATATTTTTATCATAATGACACATCTCCGTTTCTTTCTATCCTCACTTGCAACATTTAATTTCCATTTGTTATTGTTTGTAGGACGGAGGTTTGTTGTTATTTTCATATCAGCGTCCTTTTTTTATGAAGAATGCTGATTGGCTGAAGGAAGGGCGCGACGTATGTGCGCGAAAAGTCACACAAATCTGTTTTCGGAGTCGATGCGGAAGACGCTTGTGCAACCGCCATGGTGCAACTTGCTTAAAGTGTTTAGGCGCATGCGTAAAGTGACGTACTACCAGCTTATCTAAAGAACCAATCAGAGGTAAAAAGTGCCCCTGTTACTGTTCTAAGTTTAATCGCCTGTACTTTACAGGCAAGTCGCCTCGCCATAAGTTAGGTTTGTGAAGTTAGGTTCGATTTGTCTAGATAAGTTATATTAATGAATCTTTTATTTATTTTATTTTTTTCTTGGTTAAATCTGTATCACATATGTGAAATACAGAGTTTTATTTTTTAAATTAGAAATAATAATAAAGGTATTTAGCTTTGTAATTATTTCTCATTTTATAAAATGAGTTACCGGTACCAAAAAGATCAACCATGTCATAGAAAACTACGACTATGTACTCCGAGAAGAAAAAATAAAGGAGCGAAATATTTGGCTGCTTGGAGAAAACAGTAAGTGGTTTTCTTCCATTTTTTAATTTAGTTGTTGAAAACTTTCATTGTGTTTAAGAATTAGTATTTGATTCTTGAATTTTTTGATAAAAAAAAAAAAAAAAAAAAAAAAGCATCAGAGAGTCAATATTACAAAATGTTTTGAGATAGATATACAGCTAATATTAATTTGAATTATAATTGCTTTTTTTTTTTTTTTCTTTCTTAAAAATTTGGCCTATTTTAAAACAGGGTTGCTACGGCACCTGGAAAACAGGGAAAACCAGGAAAACTCAGGGAATTTGAAAATCTATTAAAAAACAGGGAAAACTCAGGGATTTTTCAAAATTTATTGCAAAAACAGGGAAAATTCAGGGAATTTTGAAAGTTTTTGGAAAAACAGAGGAAAAAGTTTTCATAATAAAATATTTTTAAAAATTTTAATGCTTTATAATGAATCAATTATGTGTTTTTCCCGAACTATAGTTAGTTAATAAAATTAATATACCCTAAATATGTTCAATTAACTTGTAAACATGTTAGATTCTAATGCTGCATGATTATGTGTCATCTATTTTACTTCTAAAAGGGACAAGGAGAACTTAGGGAATTTTTTCTCCTGATTTGTGTAGCAACCCTGTAAAATTAATGATATGTAGTGTATGTAACCAAACAGTCAATATTAATGTATACTGTCAAATAATTTACATTTGGCATGGAAAATAATAATAATAAATATATATCTATATATTTAAAAAAAAGTTACTGTCACTGGCGTCAAATTCTTATGTCTGTGACAGCATCTTCTAACGGAGGGCAGGGTCCTTCGCGTCATGACTCATGAGAGGTATCAATATGTTCCGAGTACTCCAAAAAAGACATTTCAGCCGCTTGGAAATTTCTATCATTTTAATTAAAGAAGTTATTAACGAAAAACGACAAGTTTATGAAGGTACTCTATTTGCCATTTTGAAAAAAGTTACTCCCAGTTACGTTGTTCTTCTGTCATGAAGTAATTTTACACGAGAAAATTAAAATGTGATCCATGGTTGTACGTAGGTAGGTAGGTAGGTTGGTTGGATTTAACGTCGCACCAATACTGCCGAATGGGTAATTAGCGACGGTCTGGGATGCACCCCTAGAGATGTTCCGGAGGCATGTCATCACAATTTTGAACCTTCACGGAGGGGATCCCCCTTCGCTTTGGTGACCCCCAGAGGTATAGTTAGGATGGGAACATGGAGGACTTTGCGACCACGACAGATTTTATGTGCACCAGCCACCATTAGTGTACACGACGGTCTTTGGCCGGCTCAACTATCGAATCGGCAATCTTCCAATTACGCGCTCAGCGCTTTACCGACTAGGGTACCGCTGCCCGAAACCATAGATGTAAAAAACAAAGAAAATAAATATCAACTTTTTTTCTCTACTTTTAGAAAATTAATCTGCTTACACGGGGAAATTAAAATATGATCCATGGTTGTAGGTAGGTAGATAATTAGGTAGGTTGTGATTGACGTCGCACCATTACTGCGTTATGGATAATTGGGGACGGTTTCGGACGCACCCCTACGTATGTTCCGGAGACATGCCACCACAGTTTTGGTCCTACACGAAGTGGATAGCTCTCCAGCTTCAGTGGCCCCCAGAGGTATAATTTTGATGGGAACACGGAGAATATTGTGGCCATGACATATTTTACGTGCACCAGCCACCATTAGTGTACACGTCGGTCTTTGGTCGGCTCGAGAACCGAACCCACAATCTTCCAATTACGAGCTCGGCGCTCTACCGACTGGGGTACCGTGGTCTGGATTTAAGGTTGTAAAAAAGAAATAAAAAGTGCAGACATGCCAAGTCTCCTGCTTTTGGCAGGAGTCTCCTGCTTTTTGCTTGTTTTTCTATGCTCCTGATTTTCCACTCATTTCTCCTGCTTTTCTGATGTAATTTTTATCCATCCCTCTTAGCATAATTTATGCTTAAAATTTGTGGGATTGGGTAAAAATATTTGAAAGAAAATTGAAATTTATCTTGCCCTGCAATTTATCAAGTTCAGTTTGAATGTGAATTACTATATAATACTTTGAAACTAAATTTTGCTAAAAGTAAATTTGTAACTTTCATTTTTGCGTAATGAAAAATGTCTTATTATCAAACGATTTTTTTTTACTTTCCGAACACTATAGTGAGGAAAGTATTGTAATCATGTCAAAAATCCGAATTCGAGATTTTGATGTTTCTATACGTTTTGAGGTCCCCTGAGTCCGTTTTCACTATTTTTACGATGATGTATGTATGTATGTGTGTATGTGTGTATGTGTGTATGTCTGTGGGTGAACACGCTAGCGTCTAAACGCTTCGTTCGATTAACCTGAAAGTTGGTACGCATATTGTAAGTCACCATAGTACGAACCCTATAGATTTTGGTGAATCTAGCACTTATAGTTTTTTTACAGGGACACAAAGAAAAATTCTTTATCATTATGGCCTATGGGAGCAAAATCTTAAAAGTGCGATAGCATCTATACGCCTTATTCAATTGAGCAAAAATTTTATACACATATTATAGATCACAAATACTCAATCTGTATAGATTTTGGAGAATCTAGCACTTATAGTTTTTTTACAGGGACACAAAGAGAAATTCTTTATCATTATGCCTATGGGGCCAAATTTTTAAAAATGTGATAGTGTCTAAACGCCTTATTAATCCGAGCAAAAAAATTGTACACATGTTATAGATCACAGTTGAACTAACTGTATAGATTTTGGTGAATCTAGCACTTACAGTTTTTTTACAGGGACACAAAGAAAAATTCTTTATCATTATGGCCTATGGGACTAAATTTTTAAAAGTACGATAGCATCTAAACGCCTTATTGAATTCAGCTGAAAATTTATATGAGTATTATAAATCACTGTTGCACTAACTATAAGCATTTTGGTGAATCTAACATTTATAGGTTTTTACAGGGACACAACGAAAATTTCTTTGTCATTATGATCTATGGGCTCAAAGTTCAGTAGCGTTAAATAAAACAACGTGTAATAGATGGAGAAAAATACTCAAACACTCTATTATGGTTTTCTCTCTTTTGTTTGTTTAACAACTACTCTTTCTTTACTTTATCTACAAAACTGTTAATTACTCAATGTTCGGAAAGTCGAGTGGAGTCACTCCAGATTTTTTTTTTTTTAATATCATGACTATTGAAAACTTAAAGAATTTAAATTTCATTAGAATATAGCTGATATTTTCATTTCTTTATTACTTTTTCTTTTACAAAGATAATTAAGATTCTTATTGTTTTATATTAGGAGCAGAATGATCAAATCTGTCTATTTTGACTTAAATTTTAAACAACTGTATGTCTGAGGGTGTTTTTTTTTTTTTTTTTTTTTTTTTAATAGTTTGTTTTACTGCAAGAAACATATATTATTCATTTAATTTTAATACTGATGCTTTGTAAATACCTCCTAAGCTTATAAAGCTTTATTTAAAATTAAATTTGCATTATTTTACTCATTTTTCTTAAAAACTTTCTTGCTGGAAAAGTCTCGTGATTTCTGTTAAAAAATCTCCTGCTTTTTTGTCATTAGAAGTTGGCATCTCTGAAAGTGTCATATACTAATGCTGTAATGCAAAATGGTCTAGATATTATGATTTTCTTTTTCTATATATTTAAAAAAAGTTACTGTCACTGGCGTCAAATTTTTTTTTTTTTGTCTGCGACAGCATATTCTAACGGAAGGCAGAGTCCTTCGCATCATGAGATGTATCAATGTGTTCAGAGTACTCCAAAAAATAAATTAAAAAGAGTTATATTCTAAAGCTGTAAGGCAAAGTGGTCTAGATATTATGATTTTCTTTCTATTAAAAAATATATATATAAATATTATATATTTCAATTTGACATTGAATATGAGGATTTCCATAATAATTTTCTGATTTTGTTTTGTAATATGCACTATTAATATTCTTTTCAGTGAAAAACAGGAGCGAATACGCGGGCAGAGTTCTGCAAGTGTTAATAAGTAAAGTGAGTCGGGGAGGAGGCGAAGCCTCCTTCGGGATCGCGAAGTTATCCCGAAATTCCCCATCTTCACCTGAGGGGAGAGGCTAAAACCACAATTTCAAGCATAATTTTATTGTAAATTACCCCAGGGGCAGTAGGGACCCTGCTGATTTACTACGACATCGGATACCCAAATCATTTTGGCCGATCTCAATGGAATATTTTCGAAATTTGTCTTTTTAAAACTTTAACAGGGTTCCTACGGTTTAGGAAAAACCTGAAAAGGTCAGACAAAAAAGCAAAATTTAGCTAAAAAGTCAGGAAAAAGCAAATCCGAGTTAAAAGGTTAGGAAATAACATATCTGAACTAAAAAAGTCAAGACAAAAATTGAACTTAAAAATAAATAAATAAAAATAAATAAATCTGTACTGCACTGGTGAGTATCTCGATGTATGCTCGCTTCGCGTTCGCGTGCAATAAATCCATAGATGAAATTCTGTCTGTGGCACAATTTAATTTAGTACGACAGGACTACTTATATTTGTATTTGAACACCCTTTCAATATATATATCCGAAAACAGTATAAATAATCAGGAAATATTCAGCCAAGACCCGTCAGCTCTGTTGTCAGAGTACACAGCTAGGAACCCGAAGGTTGTGAGTTTGAAACTTACCGATGGATAGTGAAAAAAATAAAAATAAAATAAAATAAAATATCTGAAAACACTATTCTAAATAATCAGGAAGTATTCAGCCAAGAACCGTTGGCTCCGTGGTCAGAGTTAGAGGTCTGCACGGGCTCGGGCTTAAAATTTTTTTGCAAGCTCGGGCCGGGCCGTGCTCGGGCTCAATTTTTTTGTGTATACTCGGGTCGGGCCGGGCCTGAATGAAATTTTTTCTGGGCCGTGTCGGCCCGAATTTTTTTCTGGTTTCATCGTTAATCAACGAAAAAGGAAAACAATAAAATATTTCTTCAGTCATTTATTTCGCATAATTTTATATATTTTTGCTATTTTTACGATAATGTATGTATGTGTGTATGAGAGAGTGAACACGATAGCGCCTAAACGCTTTGTTCAAATAAACTGGAATTTGGTAAGTATACGTATGTGGTATGTCACCGTAACACGAACCCTACTAATTTTGGTGGATCTAGCACTTACAGTTTTTGTAAAGGAACACAAAGAAAAATTGTTGATCATTATGGCCTATGGGGCCAAATTTTTCAAAGTGTGATAGCGTCTAAACGCCTTATTCGTTTGAGCTAAAAATTTATACTCATGTTATAAATCACCGTCGCACGAAGTGTATAGAGTGTATTGTTTTGAAAATTGTTACATAAACCTACTTTAGACATTCTTTTCTCATGATTTACGTGGTTATTACAGGAAAATTAATAGTCATCCTGATCAGATAGATTAGTTTTAGATCTTGAAAATTTGTGTATAAAAAAAAAAAAAAAAAAAAAAAAAAAAACACTTTTTTTCTTTTCTTTAAATTGCTGTGTAAACTCTAATTTATGTCTTTTCACCTGTATCAAGTTTCTCTTACTGGAAAATTCCAAAAAATGCATATAATACATGTAATAGTGTGTAATGGAAGTCGTGTGGTTGTTTCACACCAGATTTTTTTTATTAAAAATTAAGCCCTGCTCTGGATGAAACGGAGCTATTTGTTTTCAGTTTGAACTTTACGACGAAATTTTTTTCTTTGTGATTAAATTGCGTGCTTGATCGATAAACGTGCAATAAGATTAAAATATTTCTTCACATACTGGAAGATATAATTCATCTTTTAAGGGGGGGGGGGAAATAATAAAAAAATCTGGTGTGATTCCAGACTTTTCAATCCTTAAGTAATTAACGGCTGTAGTTAAACCAAGCCCCCGATGGGATCCGGACATAATGTCGCGGGATTAAATATCGCCGGACAAAATATCGCTTCAAAAAAATAGTATGATCTATTTGAAAATTTGATTTTGTGTCACGTGTGATCTCTGGCGGGGGCCACAAGGCCTTATAAATATTAATTAATTAATTAAAATAAATAAATCATATAGTTGATAAATAATCATAGAGTTGAATTTCATTATTTTATCTATGTTTATTTTTAAGTTATTTTATCTTTTGCTTTTCGCTATTCAAAATACATTTTAAAAATCGTGTACATCGCTGCTGACATTAAAGCTAAACAGACTAAACACTGTTCACAAACTTGAATTAGCAATTTTAAAATTGATAAGAACGATTGAATTCATTATGACTAATCTTGAAAAAAGTTAATAAATATAGTCTTTAAACTATTTTAAGTAAAATTTATAAAAATTTTTGTTGTAGGTTTGTCAGAATGTCAGTGCTCTGACTAAGGTATTTGTTGTCAGGAAATTTTATACAACATTACTAATAATTACCAACTCATTTTTGCTTTGTATTCATTTACGTCGGCGAGATTTTGTCCCCAACCCTTACCCGATATTATTCTGTTCAAGATATTTTTAACGAATACGAGAAGAAGGGGAAGGTCTTCCGTAATTATTCCACAAATTATTAAATTTAAATAATTAGGAAAGAACGTCCTTACTTGAGGAAAGTCCCCCAAAAAAGAATAGAGAGAATTTTGTCTAATACTTTTTGCTTACTAGTGGAGTAAGGATTATCTGTTTTTTATTTTTCGCTGAAGTCTGAAAATCGATTGTAAGGGCCCTGTACAAAAAGCGTTTAGAAATACAGTGCTAATGTTAAATCCAGGGGTGGTAAAATTATATTTTACATACTTCCTTAAATAATGTTTGTTTTTGTATTTAAATAATCAGCATATATAGTTACCATAGTTACCCTCATTCGTGGCTGATTCTGTCACACTTTAGGCTTAAGAAATTTCCTTGGACTCTGTCTCCCAATTTTCATACCTTAGTCAATCTTAAAAAATCTAATTGTCCGATCGATAAGCTTGTTTAAACGAACGGATTCAGAAAAATTATGCTTTTCATTTGGTACCGTTTTTGTAACGAATATATTATTAGATTTTTTAAAAATTAATTAAAATATGTAACTAAAAGCTTTAAAATACATTTTAAAATTTTAATTGTTGCCATTTTTTTTCAGTATAAAATGATATATGCTTTCTCGTAAAAAAACAAAATAAAATAAATTTGCTCATGCATATGAAAAAAATGACGTCAATAAAATGATAATTTTAAAGGTAACGAAGAGATAAACAAAGTGAGAAAATTTCGCTCGCGCTTGGTAGCAAATGAATTATTTAAAGTGAGAAATAAATAAAATGAAACGATTATTACTTTCTTCTATCTTCAATAGAAGAAAGTATTGGATTCGTAAAAATTTTCGATTTCGGGTTTTTGATGGATTTACACGTTTTGAGAGATGTAGAACACGATTTTACCATTTTTAGAAAATGTCTGTCTGTCTGTCTGTCTGTCTGTCTGTCTGTCTGTCTGTGTGTGTGTGTGTGACAAAATTTTGTGGCAACTGTATCTCTGGAACTACTGCACAGAATTTCATACAAATTGGTATGTAGTTGCACCTTGACATAAATTAGTGCCTATCAACTTTTGGTAAAAATCGTCTTACAGGTTGCGTTGCCATCCCGCTTTTTCTAAATTTTCAACAGGGTGATAAAGGCAAAAATTTTCAAGATGGGTATCTTTCGAAAGGTCTCGTCAGTACCTTTAAAACGAATGGTTGAACTATAAATCTGTGATAATTTAAAACAAAGTTATCGATTTTTTTTACTTTTTACGAAAAAAAACTTAGAAAAAAAAAATTTTTTTTTTTTCCTCTCTCCCCTTAATTTTAACAAACTCCCACGGTTTCCGTGTTCTGACAAACTTGAACTAATTTTTGCTTTTTTCCCCTAATTTTGTCAAAGTCCTACGATTTCCGTGTCTTGACAAACTTTAACATATTTTTACATTTTCCCCCTAATTTTCTCAAAGTCCCACGGTTTCCGTGTTTTGACAAACTTTGGTTAAAATGTGAAAATTATTCTAAATTTGTCAAAACACGGAAACCGTGGGACTTTGACAAAATTGGGAGGGAAATGCAAAAATTTGTTTAAGTTTGTCAGAACACGGAAACCGTGGGAGTTTGATAGAATTAAGGGGAGAAGAAAAAAAAAATGTGGGACTTTGATAAAATTTTGGGTAAAATGTGAAAATTTGTTAAAGTCCCACTTTTTTTTTTTTTTTTAATTATTGTTGCTGAGTGAATTTGTATAGGAAAAGATAGAAGAAAGTCATGTGGTGGCCACAACATACTAGTTCAACGGGCGCCTTAGTCGCCCTACAACAAACTAGTGAATAATATTAATGCTAGATAGCACACATCATACGACGGGTCGGGCCCCACCTGTGAAAATTTGCAGGAGCCACCACTCATTAAACCTATGTAAAAAGTCCAGAAAGATTTCTCATTTGCATTTCATTATTTTATTAATTTTGTTTCTTGCACATGACATCTGAGATCAAATCACATGCCGTCTATTTAATAAATTTTCTATTTCTGTTGTTGTTTGGTTGTGATATTAACTGTAGTTGTGAAACTTAGAAAACGAGGGTATTCTGTTTATAAATTTATAAAGTGAAATAAGCTGGGAAATTTAAACTGCAATCAGAAAACGTTAACGTCCGAACTTTTCAAGTCCTTTTTTATTCATAATTTTTACTAATTTCGTAAATAAAAAACTTTCTAGAAATATTGCAAATTTTAAAGAAAATACTGAACAATTCTTTAACCACGCCCCTACCAGTCACGAAAACTTATCTGCTTGATTGATGAGAGAGTTTCCGCCCCTTTTCATCCTCAGTAAGGTGATTTCCACTCCTGAGGAGAGGGAAGGGAAGTAGGGACATAGAGAAGGGGACGTAGGAAGTAGTAGAGGGGCACAGAGAAATATTTTTCCTTACAGGCAAGCCTCCTGTTAGGTTCGATTTGTCTAGATAAGTTAGATTAATGAACAGATTTTCTTTTTTAAATCTGTATCACATATGTGAAACACAGAGTTTGATTTTTTTAAATTACAAATAATAATAATAATAATAAAGGTATTTAGCTTTGTAATTATTTCTCGTTTTATAAAATGTATTATCGGTACATAAAATCTCAACCATGTCATAGAAAACTACGACTATGTACTCCGAGAAGAAAAAATAAAGGAGCGAAAAATTTGGCTGCTTGGAGAAAACAGTAAGTGGTTTTCTTCCATTTTTAATTTAGTAGTTGAAAACCTTCATTGTAAAATTGTGTTTAAGAATAAGTATATTCTTAATTCTCTTCTATTCTTGTCAAGTATTCTTGAATGTTTTGACAAAAAAAAAAAAAAAAAAAAAAAAAAAAAAATAGCATCAGAGAATCAATATTACAAAATTTCTGAGATAGATATACAGCTAATATTAATTTAGATTATAATTGCACTTTTCCCCCTTTTTTTTAAATTTTGTTTAAAAATTTGGTCTATTAAAAGTGATGATATGTAGTGTATGTAACCAATACAGTCAATATTAATACATACTGTCAAATAATTTGCATTTGGCATAATATATATATATATATATATAAATATATAAATAAATAAATAATATATATATATATATATAGAGAGAGAGAGAGAGAGATGCGAAGTTATCCCGAAATTCCCCATCTTCACCTGAGGGGAGAGGCAAAAACCACAATTTCAAGCATAATTTTATTGCAAATTGCCCCAGGGGCTGTAGGGAACCTGATTTAGGACGACATCGGATACCCAAATCATTTTGGCCGATCTCAATGGAATATTTTCGAAATTTGTCTTTTTAAAACTTCAACAGGGTTCCTACGGTTCAGGAAAAACCTGAAAAGGTCAGGCAAAAAAGCAAAATTAAGCTAAAAAGTCAGGAAAAAGCAAATCTGAGTTAAAAGGTCAGAAAATAACATATCTGAACTAAAAAAGTCAAGAAAAAAATTGTCTAAGGCGCCCGTTGAAAAATGATCATTTCATTTTATTTATTTCTCACTTTAAATAAATCATTTGCCCATGCGAAATTTTCGCACTTTATTTATCTCTTCGTTGCCTTTAAAATTTAAAATTATTATTATTTTATAGACGTTATTTTTTAGATCATCACGACATCATATAGACGCAAATTCATTTTTTTTTTTTTTTTTTTTTTTTACGTGAAAGCATATTTTAAAAGAAAAAAAAGATAACTATTAAAAATTTAAATGTCTACTTTAAAGCTATGTCTATTTTCAAATTTTTAATTAATTTTAAAATATCTAATCAAAAATTCGTTACAAATAAGGTACCAAATGAAAGGGGCGATTTTTCTGAATCCGTCGGATTAAAGAGCTTATCGATCGGACAATTAGATTTTTTAAAATTAACTAAAGTATGAAATTTGGTGATAACTTGCGTTCACACACAGAGTCTAAGGAAATCCCTTGGCCTTTTTAACCCCTTAACGCGCGGCGTCCTCGCCGCGAGGACGCAAAATTTAAGATCCAGCTGCAAAAATTCATCCCGGAAATTTTTTAGCAAAAATTTACGTTTATAACATATCAGAAGAGGCCGGTTTTTTAACCTTAAAATTTAAAATTTCTTTTAGTTTAATTTAGTTCATGAATTCCAGTGGCAGTATAATTTAAATGATCCGAATTGTCTTGCGCCGCAAAGGGTTAAGCGTGACAGAGTCAGTCAGTCAGTGATGAGCGTCACTGTATATGCTGACGAGGCAGACGAGAAACTTTTTTTCGAGACGACGAGAACTCTTTTTCGGCTGCCTCGATATGCTGATAATAATTTTACTAGCAGGAGAGTAGACGGTTTATTTTCTTCCTTTTCTTACAAGCGACTATAAATTGTTAGAATTAACCATAGATAAATATAATTTCTGTTTTTTTTTTTTTTTTTTTTTTTTTTTTCTCTTTTACTAAACATTAAACTGAAATCATAATTAAATCAAAATACCGAAAGCAAAAAATTAAACAGCAAATTATTTTCAAAAAAAAAGAAGAAAATTTAACTGGAATATTAAATGAAAAATGAGAAAATATCCTGCTGATTTTTACTTTCTTCTATATGTAATATAGAGAAAGTATTGGATTCGCGAAAATTTTCGACCTCCGTTTTTTGTCGGATCTACACGTTTTGGGATGTCCTGAACACGAATTGATAGTTTTTTAAAAATGTCTGTCTGTGTGTCTGTCTGTGGTTTAGTGTTTTCAACGTATCTCACGAACCAATGAATGAAATTCAACCAAACTTGGTATATAGTTGGACCCTGGCGGGGCATTGTGCTGATTAGATTTGGGGATCAATAGTCCTTCAGGTGGCGCTGTGATCGCATATTATGTAAATTTTTAACATGGCAGTATAGGACAATTTTTCGTATTTTTCACCGTATCTCACGAACCAATGAATGAAATTCAACCAAACTTGGTATATAGTTGGAACCTGACGGGGCATGGTGCTGATTAGATTTGGGGATCAATCGTCCAGCAGGTGGCGCTGTGATCGCAAAATTTCGTATGTTACACCGTATCTCACGAACCGATGAATAAAATAGAACCAAACTTGGTGTATAGTTGGACCCTGACATGGAAAGGGTCTGATAAGATTTTGGGATCAATCGCCCAGCAGATGGCGCTGTGATCGCATTTTATGTAAACTGTTAACATGGCAGCATAGGACAAAATTTCGTATAAATGTACATAATGAGCGTTATTTTAAACTTGTGATTGTAAAATTAATATGAATTATTGATAATAGTAGTAGTTAACTACGAAAAAAATTTTGTGCATGTGGGGGCACCGGTTGCCCTGGGAGGGAAGTACCGGGGAAGTACCCCTGGGGGAGCACCCCTGGGGGGGAAGTACCCCCCCGGGGGGGGGTAAATTTTCAAGATGGGTATCTTTCGAAAGATCTCGTCAATACCTTTTAAACGAATGGTTGAACTATAAATCTGTGATAATTTAAAACAAAGTTATCGATTTTTTTTTACTTTTAACAAAAAAAAAAAAAACTTAGAAAAAAAATCGTTTTTTTTTTTTTTTTTTTTATAAATATTGTTACTGTTTGAATATGTATTACTTTTACAAAAAAAAAAAAAAAAAAAAAAGGAAAAAATCGTAATTTTTTTTTTTTTTTTTTTTTTTTTAATATTGTTACTGATTGAATATGTATATAGGAAAATATAGAAGAAAGTCTTGTGGTGGCCACAACATACTAGTTTTTTAATATTATTACTGGTTGAATATGTATTACTTTTAACAAAAAAAAAAAAAAAAAAAAAAAAAAAAAAAATTAGAAAAAAATCGTAATTTTTTTTTTTTTTTTTTTTTAAATATTGTTACTGATTGAATATGTATATAGGAATATATAGAAGAAAGTCTTGTGGTGGCCACAACATACTAGTTTTTGTAAGATTTGATTTACGCTTGGAAAACTAACTTGGAGTAAAAATGTTCCAAAACTCGTTGATAGACTTAAATGATAGATACGAACCTAAGTTCTGAAGATTAGTGTTCCCACCCTTTGTACTTACCGAACATATATATGTAAGGAAAGTATTGTAATCATGCCAAAAATCTGACTTTGAAATTTTGGGGTTTCTATACGTTTTGAGGTGCCTGGAGTTCATTTTTGCTATTTGTACGATGATGTATGAGTATGTATATCAGGGGTGATTGTTTTCAGGTATTTTTTTCCTTTTCAGTACCAGAATTCCTATTTTGCTTGTACTTAAATTTATAAAATAAGACTAAAGTATCAAATTCATATAATTATTAAACCTATTAATATTACTATTTTTTCATAATGAGAAGATTTAGACCTCCCTGCAATAAATTATATGTTCTTTACCCATACAGGAGCTTTTTCTTGCTAAAATTTCAGGTAATTTTGCTTGAATTCACAATCATCCCTGATATATGTGTGTATGTGAGTGAACACGATAGCGCCTAAACGCTTTGTTCAAGTTAGCTGAAGTTTGGTACGTATACGTATGTTGTATGTCACCATAGTACGAACCTTATTGGTTTTGGTGAATCTAGCGCTTATAGTTTTCTTACAGGGACACAAAGAAAAATCCTTTATCATTATGGCCTATGGGGACAAATTTTTCAAAGTGCAATAGCGTCTAAACACCTTATTCGTGTGAGCTAAGAATTTACACTCATATTATAAATCACCGTCGCACGAAGTGTATAGAGTTTGATGAATCTAGTATTTATAGTTTTTTTACAGGGACACAAAGAAAATTTTTTTTATCATTATGGTCTATGGCCCCAAATATTTTAAAGTGCGATATGGTTTAAACGCCTTATTCGATTGAGCTGGAAATTTATACACATGTTGTAGATTAGCGTCTCACAAATCGTATAAATTTTGGTGAATCTAGCCCTTATAGATTTTTACAGGGACGCAACGAAAAATTCTATATCATTATCATCTATGAGCTAAAATTATATGAAGTGAAACAGCATAAAATTAAACAATGGGGGGAAATACTCAAATCCCCTTGCTTACTTTAATTTATTTACACAACCGTGCATTTTACTTCATGTTCGGAAAGTTGAGTGGAGTCACTCCAGATTTTTACTTTCCGAACACTATAGTGAGGAAAGTATTGTAATCATGTCAAATATCCGAATTTGAGATTTTGTTGTTGCTATACTTTTCGAGGTCCGCTGAGTCCGTATTCACTATTTTTACAATGATATATGTATGTATGTGTGTGTGTATGTCTGTGAGTGAACACGCTAGCGTCTAAACGCTTTGTTCGAATAAGCTGAAAGTTGGTACGTATATTGTAACTCACCATAGTACGAACCCTATTGATTTTGGTGAGTCTATCACTTATAGTTATTTTACAGGGACACCAGGAAAAATTCTTTATCATTATGGCCTATGGGGCCAAATTTTTAAAAGTGTTATTGCGTCTAAACGCCTTATTAATCTGAGCAAAAAAGTTGTATACATGTTGTAGGTCACAGTTGCACCAACTGTATAGATTTTGGTGAATTTAGCACTTACAGTTTCTTTACAGGGGCACAAAGAAAAATTCTTTATCATTAGAGCCTATGGGACCAAATTTTTAAAAGTGCGATAGCATCTAAACGCCTTTTTCAATTGAGCTGAAAATTTATATGAATATTATAAATCACTGTTGCACTAACTATAAGCATTTTGGTGAATCTAGCATTTATAGGATTTTACAGGGACACAACGAAAAATTCTTTATCATTATGATCTATGGGCTCAAAGTTCAGTAGCGTTAAATAAAACATCGCGTAATATATGGAGAAAAATACTCAAACACTGTATTATGGTTTTCTCTCTTTTGTTTGTTTAACAACTCCTCTTTCTTTACTTTATCTACAAAACTGTTAATTACTCAATGTTCGGAAAGTCGAGTGGAGTCGCCCCAGATTTTTTTTTTTTTTTGCCAAGAAAGCGAATAATTGCCAAATATAACTTAAAAAGACGACGTTTCGTCCCATATAATACTTTTTAAATTATCTATCTTAATTAAATATTTAACAAAAACAAAAAAAAAATAAATAAATAAATAAAATTTCCAATTTTTTTTTCTTTTTAATAAGAGCATTTTTCAATTTATAATGTTAATTGTTTTGATTAATGAGGATATACTGCAAGTTATCTATACACCCATCGCAATCTTTTGTCAATGAAAAATCGCATTGATTATTTAGTACTTGTCATTTTCATAACCTTGTACCTTGTACTCTTGTGTATATATTACTTCCAGCTTCAGTTGCTATTTATTTTTTATTTTTTTGCCCGTTTATTATTATTTATTTATTTTATATATATACATCACAAGAATTATTTATTTTCGCACAGTAAAACACGTCAATATTGATCATTGAAAATTGAAAAGAAATTTTACATTTTTTACATTTTTAACATATCATCTCTGACAACGTTGGGAATTTTAAGGGAAAAAGGGAGAAAAGTTATATACTTAAACTAGAAATAAGAAAATTTGAACGATTAGCATTATCAGTTAGTTTAATGATTGAATGATTTTACAATTGATTGTCAATGACATGACCATAGTGTATTTATGATTAGTTTCAGTTTCTTTTTATTATGCTACATTTTGCTATGAAATTCCAATTTTTAGCCTATAATATATATATATATATATATATATATATATATAGCTGTTATATATTTTGCGTCTTCTTGTTGCTGTTTTTTAAAAATTTTTAATACTTATCTTTTCTTAAAAAATCTTTTCAAATATTGTTTTAGATAATTTAAGGAAATAATGGATGCTAGTTTCTTTCTTCCACGTTAGAATAGAATCGAATGATTCAAATTCTAGTTCACTTTTAATCAAATCTATAGTGTGCTCGCTGGGCACTCAAATATTCTTCATATTGTTTTTTAGTCTTAAACTTTGAAGGACAAAGAGAGCAATTTATTTGGGATGTTGGGAAAGAAGTTTCAATACCGTAAATATTTCGTAGATGTGTATATAAATTCTTTCCACATTCTGGACAATCATGCAGAGAATTTACTTCTACATCCATTGCAGAAATATATATCCTTTCTCCTTGCAAATTTGATGTGCAAGTAAAATAATAAATAAGTTCAACAAAAATAAATAGAAATTTTAAATCTAACAAATGTAATGAAAACAAATTTAAATTATAACAATTAATTAAAACAATAACAAATTAAAAAATATAAATCAATGTATGAAAAAAAAAAAAAAAAAATGCCCTCGAGAATGAACAGAAAAAATAAAAAATGTTCTTTATTCTGGTCAAAAGGAGGGGGGAGGGGGAGCAAAATCAAATAAGTTCTTACTTTAAATAATCAGAATATGATGGTACTTTATTCTAATCATGATTATTTAAAAATCACAGTGTTATTAGTAAGTATTGTTCAGCATGAAAAACAGAGCACGTAAATGTATTATAATTAAGCATAAATATATTTTATTAATACAGAACGATTTATATGTATATATATTATGTGTAATGGAATAATTAAAAAATTTATAATTCTGAATGAAAAATAAAAGTTGCTCCCACATAACTGAAAAATATTACAGGTTAATATACATTAAATTTGAATAAGATTATTAATAATAATTAAAATTTACAACTTATTCTTTAATTGGATTCCTGTATTACAATTACATTATTCAAAGTATGTGAAAAATATAATAGCTACATTAAATTCCTTATTATGTGTTACATTCGTGGTTAAATAAAAAAAGATAAATTTATACTTGATCTTTGAGAAATAAAGATAAACTTACTGATTCGAAATCACAATAGCTTGAAACAATCTTGCGAGGCAATCCTGCAAGTGTTTACATTAAAGCAAGAAAATAAATAAAACTTTTTGCTTTTTATGTAACACCAACTGGCTGAAAATCTCCGAAATAGAAGTAAGAGAGACAAAATATCCATATCCTACATTTGAATTGTGTCCCATACATACTTCCTCGAAACATTTGACACAGCGTATATTTTAATTACAAAATAATTCCGTCATTCAAGACTTCGCCATTTAACGTACAGAAACGAATAAAACATTTTAAGTAATGCGATAAAATTATAAAATTTATATTGGTAATCAATTCCTTAAAATGAGTCAGAAAAATATCACAGTGAAAAAAATGTTAAAGTTGTAAGTAAACAAACATAAATATTCTTAGAGGGAAAATGTATTTAATTTCTCCCCATACGGTACTTTTTTCCCTTTTCAGCTTTCTTTTTACGCATGCGCAAGAGACACGAACTCAAGCTAAAAAATTTTCTAACACAAGAAGTCGTTCTGTGGTTATCCGCTTGTTATAATAGCGGAATATTTTTTTTTCAGCCAGATGAGGAAAGGCTGGTTTGAAACGCTTGGCGCTTTATCGTCAGGATAGCAGGTTATTACATATCCTGTAGTCTACTTTAAATATTTTCTATTTTAAAATGGGTCGGTGTAGAAAATCTGGTACTTTACATTTATCAACAAAAAGAAAACGGCGTACTGCAGAACAATTAAAAGCATTTTGGAGAAGGTAATTATATTTTTACTTTTTATTTGTTATAGAGTATACGGGAGGGGAGGGGGGGGGAGAAAACTGTTTTAAATAGAGTTAAATAATATTATGCATAAATAAGTTTTCTTTGGAAATATGAAGGGAAATGTCGACTTGTTAAACACGTCTTATTTAAATGCTCCTAAAAAAAAAGAAAATTTTGGGGAAAAAAAAAAACCTCCGATTTTTAAATATTTTGTTTGCTTACAAAATAGATTAATTTTAAGGCAAGTTTTTATGGGTATATTTTTCCTTTTACATAGGGCCCACCAGTTGTCAAGAGGGTCTGCTCTCAATGTTGCTAGACGGGAAGTGCCTGGTTCGATCACAGGTCACTCTCGTCGGTCTAGCCGTTCTTAGTTTTCCGTGTTTTTTTTTTTTTCAAAACTTGTAATATCTCTTATAATGAAGGGTAATATCGCTTATATCCTCACCGATTCCGCTCTACCCAGGCTTAGAATTCTTGTGTAGTGAATTGGCGTTCACACTTACACCAGCAATTTTTACAAATAAAGAAATATATGATTTTTTTTTTTTTCTTACCTTGCCCTACTTCTTTTGGAGAGGAGAGGGGGCTTTAAAAAAGATCTTCAAATTGATTTTTAGTAGTTATTTCTATTTCTTTTAGGCTGTAAAAAATGCGTTGCCACCATTTGCAGTAGACCTTGAATATTGCATAGTAAGAAACAATATATTACTGATACGTAAAGAGGAAGGTTAAAAATAAATAGCACTCAAATACTAAATTAAATTCTGTTTAGGAAAGTTCTTTTATTATTATTATTATTATTATTTGTTTAAAAAAAGTTTTAAAAAAAATGTGAATACCTGCAATAAATAATTTTGCGTAATCTAAATCTCCTATCTTTCATATTTTTGTTGTATTTTAAAGGGAAAAAAAAATATTGCTTTTTTTTTTTTTTTTTTTACTTTGTTGATACATATAGATTATGTTAAATAATAATAATAATAAATATTTTATTAAGATTATATAGATATGATCATATGTATTATTTTTTATTTTATTTTATTTTTCTAAGAGAGTGGATATCTGCAATAAATAATTTTGCGCAATCTAAATCTGTTATCTTTCATACTTTTGTTGCATTTTATTGCTGTCCCCCCCCCCTTCCCCCTTTGAGACATTATGTTAAAAAAAAAAATAATATTTAATGAAGATTATACAAAAATAATAATAATAATAATAATAATTTTCCCGCCCTTTTAATTATACATACATTATTTTGCTTATTGTAAAATATTGGCGCAATTCTTTGGCGCAAAAAAGCATTTGATTTGTACACGTGCAAGAAAGCAGAATGAAGAGAAACCCCCCTTTGTGTCGAAAATGGCCTTTCCCGCCGTAGGAGGTTTGGCTGGCCGGAAGAAAGAGAGAGAGAGCGCCTGACGTAGCAGAATGCATTAATCACAATCCATCATTTTCCCCCTCGGCTCAACTGATGATCGAAAAAGAGAAAAAGTTCTCTTTAATTTTGGAACTTGTCGCTCGATTTACAAAAAATAAGATGAGAAATATTAATAAAAGTGGTATGATACAAAACCTAAACCATTAATGCATCTTGGGGCAGATTTACATTTTAATTTTTCGCTCAGAAATATAAGTAACCGTTCGTTAAAGTTAAGTATGTGCAGTTTTTTCTATGGAATAAGTTATTTATTTATTTTTTTTTAATAAACGAATTAATAACGAAGGGTAAAATGATCTGTATTACAACATTGTAAAATATTTTTTCAAGTTGTTGACTTATGCAGTAACTGTCACAGGACAAAATTTTCTGTTAGACTAATATCAATACAAAAAATCCTTAACGGGTTAAAAGTTTGTGACGCAGCACTGTACTTTATGGGCTATAAGAATTAGAAATACGGGTCTTAAAAATAATGATATCAAATTTTCAGTGACGATTTGCTATTAATTAAAAAAATACACAGATTTTCTTATTTGAATTTGCTTTTTTCTTCTATTTATTTTTACAGTGTAAACATTATTTTCATCATAAATAATATATAACATTTATATAAATCTATACTAATATATAAATGCGAAAGTTTGGATGGATGGATGTTTGTTACTCAATCACGCCACAACGGCTAAACGGATCAGGATGAAATTTGGTACAGAGATAGAGAATAGTCTGGAATAAAACATAGGCTACTATTTATATCGGAAATTTGAATAGATTTTTTAAAATTAATTAAAATATGAAAATAATAAACTGGTAATTGACTTAATATAAGCCATTTAAATTTTTAATTGTTGCCAAAAAAAGTTTACGAGATATTTTTATTTATTTATTTATTTATTGTTTTCAACATAAAATGAAATATGTTTTCACGCGAAAAATAAAAAATTACTAAATGTTAAATTGGTCAATGAGAAAATGACACTTTATAATTTTAAAATAAAGTAGTAATATTACAAATCTAACATATTTCTTCTGAATTTTATTTCATAGCATTATTTCATAGCATTTTTTTTATATACCTACACTTCAGATTTCTTTTCTTTTCTTTTATTTTTTTTTTAGTACGGCGGATGAAACACGCTTGGCATAAAAGTTAATTCAGCATTATATTAAAGGTATTTTCTTACTGATAATTCTGGACATTTTTTAAAATTTTGATGCTGAAGTAGATCGGACATTTTTCGCAAATAAAAGATAGAAAGAAATACGCAAGAGAAGTGATGTTAATCGTTCGTGGATGCAAGAAAAATATTTCCTTTGTTAAACGCCCATTGGATTTTTTGTAAAAAATTATTAAAAATCTAGGAAAATTATTTCCCGATTTTAATCCCCATATTTAGGTATATATATGTATCAGTTATCATGTCCATGTGTTAGATTAAGTTATTTTTGTTGTAAAATTGACAAAATTTGAATTTTTAATTTCAAACTCTAGAAAAAAAAAAAGGCAAAACTTCCATATTCGATTGAAAACACAAACATTTCATTTCAAAAGATGATATTAACACAATAAATATCCAACTAATATACTAATTAAAAAGAAAATGATAAATATACTATCATAATTTGAAGTGAAATTTGTTTTCAAATGTCGAAATAAATTATCTGATATAAGATACTAATATGTTGCAGCGGAATAGATTTGATATCGGTCATCCTTATCAGAAAAAAAAAAAAAAAAAAAAAAAAAAAATCGCTAAATTATTTGGCGAACATAATTTAATTCATTTCAAAAATCCTGGTTATTTTAACTACTTGTATTAAGAGAGTAATGAATAATATGAAACAATATTTCGTGGAACAACTATAGTATTTCTCCACAGCTGAATTTGGCGATTTTTTTTTTTTTTTTTTTTTTTTTTTTTTTGGCGATTATGGCTAAATCATAAATCTCAAAATCATATATCATATAACATTAATGATAAAATCATAAGCTAAATTATAAATCATAAAATCATACATCCAAAATAAATAGCATACAGGCTGCCATATTATATCGCAAAAAGTCCAGAACGACATCGTTATCGTTCAAATCGGCGCCAAAGAAAAATCGCCAAATTCAGCTGTGGGGAAATACTATAGTTATACCTATTTCGTACAATGCATATTACGAAAATATACATCTGACATGTATATTTTCGTATTACGTTTTTGATCACCAAATACAATAAGCGCCAAGAACGACAGAGTTTTGAAATTTAAAATTAAAATTTTGTCAATTTGACAGCAAAATAACTCAATCTAACACATGCACATGATAACTAATACATATATATACCCAAATATGGGGATTAAAATAGGGAAATAATTTTCCTCGATTTTTAATACTTTTTTACAAAAAATCCAATGGGCGATTAACATAGGAAATCTTTTTCTTGCAATCACGGACGGTCAGTGACATCACACTTCGCTTGCGTATAGGAACAATAATCGCATAAATTATATTTTTGTCTAAAACGGCAACAAAAATTCCAAAGTAGCCAAAGACATTAAGGCTGTACCATGATCAAGTTTACATATTAATTACTTTATTTATTTTTCTATATACCAACTACTATTAACTAAGCATGAAGTATATATAACCACATAATAATAATAATAATAATAATAATAATAATTGTCTCATGCGATAGAAGTAGCCGATCATAGAATATTGTAATATTATATGTGGCTTGAAATTGCTGTCATTCTATGGTTGATCGATTAAATCAAATAAATATAGGAAATAACTTAAGAGCAAATATTATGTACATCACGTATTATGTTGTTCATATGTAACTGGGATTCAGATATAAAAGAGCTACTTCAAATTTTTCGATACTGTCCGTATCGAAACTGTCATATATGATAAGCACCGAAATGGAGCCCACGGGTAAGCCATTGTCGCAGGCAATAGGGACAGGCACCGGAGATTGCAAGGACGAACAAGGCGCTGCCAATGGCAGCGGGAACCCAAAGAGAGCTTTTGACCGATTTCAGTTTTTTTTTTTTTTTTTCATAAAGCTATATAGAAAAGAGTTTGCCAGCGAAGCGGGCAAAGCCGTCCAAAATTGTTTAAGAACTAAAATATTATTCAACAATTAGCCGGGAGATGAAAAAAAAAAAAAAAAAAAAAAAATCATTTCTTTGTAAAAAAAAAAAAAAAAAAAACTTAAAAATTTGAAACTCATAAATGTTATATGAATTTCACCACATAATTAAAATTTTAATTCACCAGTCACCAAATTATTATTAGAACCAGATTAATATTGTGCAATAGTGACTAAAATCATACAAAGAAAGGTTTCGAAATAAAATTCATAATTGACGACCCAGTTTTTATACTTCCGCAACGCAGTACTGTTTTAGTACAGGATCCCTATGAACAAATTTTAAATTTTTATCACCATGATGGCGATAACTTTTTATTTATTTATTTTGGCATTTTATTTTGGTTTTCAATGAGTTACATTTTTTTTTTTTTTTTAGTATACTTTATCAGAATCTGTTTTGCACAGCACCACAATGATAAGGTTTCATTACATTACATATTATGATCAAACCGTCAGTTCCCACACATACACATCAAAATTTCCACGTGAACGAAGTCGCGGGTAACAGCTAGTCATAAATAAAATAATATATAACATCTTATACTATTAAGTGAGCAATATGTGTATATTTCACTGATCTCGAAAACGGTAGCTCGGACAGTCACGAGATTTAACACAAAGGTGCCCCCCGAAGGGTCATTTTGCACATTGAAGTCAGATTTTCGAATTTTTGATTAGTTTTTTCTTAATTAATTAAAATGTAAAAATAATAACCTTCTAATTTCTGACATAAAAGCCATTTAAATTTTAACATTTTATCCATAATTTAATTGCTGCCAATTTTTTTTTTCGACAAAATAATAATAATGGAAAAAAAAAAAAGAAAAAGAAACGTACATTTTTTTAAAATGAGGAAAATAAATCAGAAAGATTAGAAAATAAATTAGAAATATCAGTCGCATCGTTACAAATAAAATACCAAATGAAAGGGAAAATTTTTGTAAATCCGATGCATTAAACAGCTTATCAATCGGATGATTAGTTTTTTCTTAATTAATTAAAATGTGAAAATAATAACCTAATTTCTGATAAGTCATTTAAATTTTAAAATTTTATGCATAATTTAACTGTTGCCAATTTTTTTTTTTTTTTTGGACAAAATAATAATGATAATAATAATAATAAAAAAAAAAAAACGTACATTTATTTAAAATGAGGAAAATAAATCAGAAAGATAAGAAAATAAATTAGAAATATCAGTCGCATCGTTTCAAATAAGATAGCAAATGAAAGGGAAAATTTTTGTAAATCCGATGCATTAAACAGCTTATCAATCGGACAATTAGGTTTTTTTAAAATTAACTAAAGTATGAATTTTAGGTGGCAATCCGCGTTTGTAATGATCGATAGACGGCGCTTTGTGAACACTGCAGTTGTTAGTAAACATTAGCCACGTGTGTTCCATTAGTTATTCTACTTAATATTCGTACTATAATTTCTCCGCCATTACATTATGGAAAATTGATTGCTTTTGGAAAAAATACTTCAGTTTATTCAAAGTTCGATCGGAAGTAGATTTTTAACTGAAGTTGAACAAATATTAATTTCAAATCATCTGATTAATTCTTTACTTCCATTAGCCGAAGCAACTGAAATTTTAAATTTGTCATTTGGAAATAAATGGAAGCTCAATTCTGGATTTCTTGATCCTTTGGAGTTACACTGTGGCACACAAAAGTATGTGTTATCTTTTTTACCGTATTTATTCATTTTTATTCAATAAATATATGTGAAACTAAATATCGGCAAGCAATGGCCGCTGTATGGAATTCGAATTAAACCATGTTTATTGTAATTTCACCTTAGCCCACCAGAGGGCGAGCATTTCATTACAATCGCGGATAGCAGAAGATTGTATGGAAACCGTTAGGAGAAAAAAAAAGAAAAATATGCTTCACATTAAGTCACATGATTTTTAAGTGGGATTAAAAATTGCAGTTTTCAAATTCTTTTAAATTTTCTTTCACGAACACAAAAATATAATATACAGCCTGTACCCCACAAGACCAACTTGCATTTCAAATTTCATCAATTATTTTGGTTAATAAACAAAAGTTATTATTATTTTTTTTTTCAAATTAAGTTTTATTCTATCTTCGAAAGAATTATGTGATCATAGATATAATAATATATATAGATCTATCATCCCCATATTATCGTGCAAAGATTTTTTGATGCCGAAAAAAAAGCTTTGGAATCAGCCATTAAGTGGTATTGAAGGAAAAAAAGAAGAATGAATTTGAAACTATATCTGGAGCTTTTCATTCACCTTTAGTAAATAAATTATTCATGAATTTTATTTGCTAAAACATTCGTGTGTATTCACTCGGGGAAAGACTGCCATATTTTGGTAGAATCGCCGTCTTTTCTCGAGTGAAAAGGAATCACTTTTTTCTCCCCAATGATCAATCTATATATTATTACTATATGTATGTGATACGATACATTAATAATTTGGGTTTTAAAAGTTTTTTTAAATAGATTATTTAAACTCTATGAACCATATTTTTATTTTATCAGTTTCATTAACAGATCCTGCTGGGCGATTTTTTAAATTTTGGTGTTGAAGTACACCGAACGTTTTTCGACAAGAAATTTAATATAGCAACAGCCATTTTAATATAAGTAGCACATCAAATATATAAAAACATAAATGATTTATTTTTACACAAAATTTACAGAACAAATGCAATTTTAAAGATAGGAAATTGATTTCAACAAGCACTATTTTAAACTTAAAAACCATTAAAAATATAAGCATAATATAAAGGATTCTTATGTATAAACAAAAAAGAGTCTGGTAAAATTATTAGCAAAATAGTCTTCCCCTTTTCATACAAAAAAAAAAAAAAAAAAAAAGAATCCATCTCTAATATGGCGACAAAAATTCAAAAGCCGCCAGTGGAGCAACATAATAAAGTTGTGCAACACGGTAATGTTTACCTATTTATTTATTTTTTTATATAATAATCATTATGCTAATTTATCATACAAACAAATGAGCCTCTGTGTGTTACTGCACTTGCACGCTGTTGAACGGAAATATTTGAAAAATTCAAATTAATATTTAAATAAATAAATAAAAATATGTGTAATGGGAAATATATAACCATAAAAAGATTAGTTGTCTAAAATATGGCAGAAATAGCGCTCATAGCATATTGTTATCCAATGTCATTTAATGGTTGATTGGATAAACAAAATAAACATATGAAATAACGTAAAAGCAAATATTATGTTGTCTAAACCCAGTTACATTTGAGTCCAGTCCTAGTTACATGTGAACAACATGTATAGTGTTGTTCACATGTAACTGGGATTCAAATATAAAAAGGAAACTTATAGGGGCGGAACTCAGAAAATAGGCTAATTTTAGTGAAACATTATTTATTTTTCACTTTAAGTTACACACAACACATAAAAGACACTATTTACAGGGGTAAGTTAAAGGGGTTTTTGTTGAATTGGTAGAAATAGAGTTCCACACCCTACAAGATGTGTTATTTTGTGGTCGTGGGCCATTTTCGGCAAAACACCGACCACACATGTACTTCCTTCTCTGGAAACTGCTGGAATCAGAATGTTCTCTACTTGGGTCTCTCAGCCAAAAAGGGTCGCTAGGGGGCGCTGAGGTTAGGCGCGCTACAAACTCCAGTTTTTTCGATACTATCTATTTCGAAACTGTTATATAATAAGCACCTAAATGGAAGCTCATTGGTAAACTATTGTCGCAGGTAATAGGGACAAGCGCCCGAGTTGCAGTGGATGACCAAATTGCTGCCGAATGCAGCAGGGACCTGGAGCGAACTTTTGAACAATTTCAGTAATTTATTTTATTTTATTTTTATAAAGCTATATAGAAAAGAGTTTCCTTTAAATTTAGTGGCCAGCGAAGCGGGCAAAGCCTGCTAGTTTATATAAAATATATAACATCACTGATACCTTTTCATTCACATCTCTTATAATATCAAAATATGTGTTTTAAAAGAAATGATATGAAATTCCAGCAACGCAGTAATGTTACACAAAATGATTTGTTTTTAACCCCTTAACGCGCGCTGTCCTCGCTGCGAGGACGCAAAATTTAAGATCCAGCTGCAAAAATTCATCCCGGAAATTTTTTAGCAAAAATTTACGTTTGTAACATATCAGAAAAGGCCTGTTTTTTTAACCTTAAAATTTAAAATTTCTTTTAGTTTAATTTAGTTCGTGAATTCCGGTGGCAGTATAATTTAAATGAATCGAATTGTCTTGCGCCGCAAAGGGTTAAATTGCACTGCAATTATTTTGTTTTACATATTAAAGTATATTTGCACACTGAGATATTGCTTTTAATTGTCAAATATATCACTTTCATTAAGTTTATATTATGTACTGAAATGTATTAATTTCAATGAATTATTTTATCTTTTGCGTCACGCTATTCAAAACTGTAAGTAAAATTTATGGAAATGTTTATTTTGTGCCATCTTATCCAAATTAATTGAAAATGCATGCAAATAGATAGTGTGCTGCAAAGAAAACATTTGTGAAATTTTTAGTTAAAGTGAAATATATAAAAAAAACAAGAGTTTTTTGGGAAAAACAGGGCACGTCTTCTCAGACAAAAGAAATTAAAATCATATATGAATTTTAAAATAATTTCCCGAGCCGTTTTCGAGAAAAAAAAAGTTACGCCATTACACATTTTTCCTTTCAAGTCTTAAATTGCAATTCCAGATCTCAAAATATACTGAATGTTGAAGTGTAAAACTTTCAAGATAGCATCAGGCAGAAGATAAAAGATTATTCTGAAAACATAAGATCAAAATATCTCCTATTTGCTGAGATATTAAATGTCGGCGTTTCCGAATTCCTTTGATGTTAAATTAACTGTATATATAGTGTGTCACTGCTAAGCTTCGTTTGAGCTTTGTCGCGTCTCATGATAGAATCCGACATATTCAAGATGGCGGGTACGATATCATTTTAGTTTTTGATGAATATATACTATTTGTTCAAGGAGTAGCGCCGAGTTTAAACTTTAGCTTACTTACAGTTGGTTGTTCGTTTATGGGTGTCATTCAAAGGTCTGCACCGTCCCTCTAAAGCTGCCTTTAAACTCTGCCAACTTACAAAGCTGCAAGTGCAGCTCCATTGATATTTCTTTGATGGGGTTTAGGAGATCGACGCTCGCTGAAATCGAAGCTCACAAACCTCCTAGTGCGATAACTGCATGAGAAGAGGGGTCTCTTTTGTAAAAAAAATAAAAAAAAATAAAAAGTAGTGTCATTCATTGTAAATGTGTGCAAAATTTCAAAGGTCACTTTCGGACAATGCTTTATGACTTTTGAAGCTTTGTATGTTTCCAGAGTTTGAAGGAAGCTTAAGATTTTAAAAAGGTACCTCACAGATCGTCAAGGTTATCCGAAGCCCATGTTATTCTGTTCGAAAAACTTTATAAAATTACACATTACCTATTTGTTATTTTTTAATTCCGTTTTTACATTTTGAAAATACACATCTCTTACATTAGAACTCGTTTTCCAAATATATATATATATTTTTTTTTTTTTAATTTAAAATGCGAATTTTTACTAAGTGCATTTTTCTCAATTTTTAGCTGTAAAGTGAAATATTAAAATTAAAAAATAATTCAATTTTTGGAAAACGTGTACTCATTTAACAGTTAGGAATTTTCTGAATGTGAAAACAGAATTTTTACAAATTTCAATTAGGTAATGAGTAGTTCTCTAAACAAATTTTGCCATAGACTTACAGGGGATGGATTTAGTGACTAGAGACGGGGTAATCATAAGAGCATATATATCATATATATCATTTTTAATATTAATATTTTTGATAATTACATGATATCCTGAATATACTGCGTTTCCAAAATAAATTCTAATGCTGTTTACAATGTCTCTCAAATTATATTTTTTCTAATTTTTAATATTTCGTTTGAAAGCTGTAGAGTGCGGAAAATTAACTAAGGGCAATTTTTGCGCTTTATAGTTTCGAAATGAAATATTGAAAATTTTAAATATAAATTTTTGAAAAACAAGAAACAGTTTTTAATTGTTTTGAATTTTCTAAATATGGAAACATAATAATAATAATAATAATAAACATTAAGTAATGAGTAATTTATAAAACAAATTTCTCCATAGAATAACATGGGGTTAGATTGCTTGTCAATTAGATGAAATATCCCGTGTTTCAAGTAAAGTCAACGATTATCGCAAACACATATATTCGTATCGTAACTGTCAACTCTTCCAATTTTCTGTTACCACTTATTTATTTTTTTAACTTTCTGAATATACATATGTAAGGAAAGTAGTGTAATCATGTCGAAAATCCGATTTTGAGATTTTGGTGTTTTTATATGTTTTGAAGTTCTCTGAGTTCATTTTTGCTATTTTTACTATGATGTGTGTGTGTGTATGTACGTGAGAGTGAACACGATGGCGCCTAAACTCTTTGTTCGAATGAGCTGAAAGTTAGTATTATACATGTTATATTTCACCATAGCACCATGGGTGAAAGTTTTCAGTCTATTGACTGAATTCAGTCTTTTTTTATGTGTTATAATACAGATAGGCCAATTTTATGGGATTAATCTTTATTAGGGGCAAATAAAGATCTCAATTTTTTTTTCTGAATCAGCTCCTATTAATGTTAATTCAATTGTATTAATGAATAATTTTCCTAAGTTTTCATACTTATGCTTATTAATGTAACCCTTGGAAATGTATGTTTTGAATATCTACATACATTATGTATGAGTTAATTATATTTTACCCTATATTACAATATATATATATATATACTTCAGTCCAGCAAAATTTTTTTACTTTCACCCATGCATAGCACGAACCTTATTGATTTTGGTGAATCTAGCACTTATAGTTTTTTTTTACAGGGACGCGAAGAAAACTTTTTTATCATGGCCTATGGGCCCAAATTTTTTAAAGTGCGATAGCGTCTAAATGCATTCATTATTCATCTGAGCCAAATATATATATATATATATATATATATATATATATGCACATATTATAAGTTACTGTCGCACGAACTATATAGATAGCTCTTATAGTTTTTTACAGGGACACAAAGAAAAAGTCTTTATCATTATGGTCTATGGGTCCAATTTTTTAAAAGTAAGATAGCGTCTAAACGCCTTATTCAATTGAGCTGAAAATTTATACACATTATAGATCACCGTCGCACGAATTGTATAGATTTTGGTGATTCTAGCCTTTATAGATTTTTACAGGGCTACAACAAACATTCTTTATCATTATGATTTATGGGCTTAAATTATTTGAACTGCAATAGCATAAAATGAAACAAAGGAGAAAAAACATTCAAACATCCTTTTATAATTTTATTTCACTTTTGTTTATTTAACGATTTGTCTGACTTTCGTTTATTCATACAACCGTTAATTACTTTATATTCGGGAAGTCGAGTGGAGTCACTCCAGATTATTTTTCTTTTTTGTCTTATTTAATTTTAGATTTTTCGTTAGTAAACAAAGCAAAAAAAAAAAATATATATATATATATATATATATATATATATATATTTAAAATTTATGTTAGAAAATGGGGAATGTTGTAGCTATGTATCTCCTTTTTAAATATTACATTTTTCTTTGTCAGTTGTTATTTTTAATTAAAAACTTATTGGTATATATTTGTATTTTTTCTCAGAAATATAGAAACCATAAAGTTAAACACAACGAAACTTCTCTGAAAGTCCACATCTGTCTAAAAACTAAACACCCCCCCCCCCTTAATTCCTTAAAGCACAGATTTATGTTTTACTGTCACAAAATTACTTATATTTACAGAAGATTATTACTTATATTGAAGAATGCATTAAAACTGAAGACAATGTATTTTTTAAATTGAATTTTTAAATAGAAGTATATGAACTTAAATAACAGTTCGTAGAAAAAATGAACCAGCTTGAATAACGTAGTATGTTTTCTATACCACAACTCTCTAATGAGTTAACGGCCCTCTTTACTCACCGTCACCGGAAGCCCGAGCCAATGTTATCCTATGGGGAAATTTTCTTTACAAATAACTTATTAACTAATACATATTTTTAAATTCTGTTTTCACATTCAGAAAATTCCCATCTGTTAAATTGACGGACCTTTTTTAAAAATGTATTTTTTTAATTTTTAATAATTTATTTTGAAATTGCAAAATGAAAAAAATTCACATATTAAAAATTCGTATTTTTAAGCTTCAAAATAAAATATAAAAAATAAAAAAAATATTTTTTTAGAAAAGGTGCGTCAATTTAACAGCTAAGAATTTTCAGAATGTGAAAACATAATTTAAAAATACTTATTAGTTAATAAGTTATTTGTAAAGAAAAATTTCCCATAGAATAGCATTAGGTTCGACTTCCGACGGCAGTGAGTGAAGAGGGCCCTTAAGGAGTACAATGTAATTAATACTTTCATCTACCATATTTCGTAGATTTAAAGGGCATATTTATTCTCCCCCCCCCCCCCCCTTTAACTCTATGAAACGTGAAGTAATTGTGCTAATTTAATATCAACTGCCATCAGAAATTGTAATCAAAGTTAGAAGTAATGAAAGAAATGGTTTTTTACCGCTTAGTTTTTAAAGCTTTTTTTTTTTTAACAACCCCCCCCCCCCTTCCCTTAAAAAAAAAAAAAAGTTACTATTTCTTATTTGTGAATAAGGGGCCGAAACTTTCGAGGGGGTTGGTGAGTGAAAATAAATTTTTAATCTTATTATTATTTATAATTTATAAATTTGAAGACAGCAGCTTCTAAGTGAATAATGTTTGCTTTAGATGATAAAATAAAAATGCTAAACCTGCCTGAGATTCGGGCCGAGCCTTTACATTATTTTAATTTCATTTATCAATACTAAAACAAATCATGTGGTAATAGCTTATACTCTATTAGAATCATTGCTACAATAAAGTTAATAAATAGTGCATAAATTTATTTCACTTATATAACTGTAATTGTACATGACAAAGATAAATATTAATACAGTCTCGGAAAAAACTTTGAGACCACATGTAAAATTATTATAACTTTAATTTTACTAAAAATAATTAAATGTAAAATAATAGCGTAATAAATGATTTTAATTCTTAATACAATTTTATAACTAAATATTTGTAATTATAAGTAATTTTTTTTTTTTTTTTTTTTTTTTTTTTATAATAATAATAATAATTAAAAAAAAGGGGGTGGGACCTGTAGACCACAAAGTTATATATCAACATACATTCTTACCCTTACGTTGCCTTATTCAGTAATTCACGTGTTTTCCTTTCACATGAATTACTTATTAACGGCCCTCTTCATTCACCGTAGCCGGAAGCCGAAGCTAATGTTATTCTATGGGAAATTTTTCTTTACAAATAACTTATTAACTAATACATATTTTTAAATTCTGTTTTCACATTCTGAAAATTCCCAGCTGTTAAATTGGCGGACCTTTTTTAAAAAGTTATTTTTTATATTTTATTTTGAAGCTGCAAAATACGAATTTTCAATATGTGATTTTTTTTTCATTTTGCAATTTCAAAATAAAATATTAAAAATTTAAAAAATAATTTTTTAAGAAAGGTCCGTCAATTTAACAGTTGGGTATTTTCAGAATATGAAAGCAGAATTTAAAAATATGTGTTAGTTAATAAGTTATTTGTAAAGAAAAATTTCCCATAGAATAACATTAACTTCGGCTTCCGGTGGCGGTGAGTGAAGAGGGCCCTTAACGCGATCGAATATACCCGTTCAATACACTTGTAATAGTAAAAAATTTTGAATAAACACTGTAAAATGTAAAAAACTCACAACAATTGTTTTGGGTCGAAAGAAAACACGACCCTTCATCAGGCGAACAAAGAAGGCCCGAGTACTACAGATGAAAATTAATTGTTTAATTTTATATTTAATTGCTTCACTAGTAGTCTCTATATTTAAAATAATTTTCAAAACACATTAATCAGTATATTTTAAATCGCTTTACATATAAAAACTAAAAGAAAAAAAAAAAGTCCATTGAAATAATTTAAAACTTGGCTTCGGCACCGTCTTCTTCGCATGTGCTACGGTTTCAGGTTCCCACTGCTTTCATTTGCGCGTCCCCCAAAAACGGTGGGTGATAGAGCAAAATGGACATCATATTCTGATTCAGGAGGTCATTTTACATAAGAAATAGGGAAAAAAAAAAAGAAGAAGCTGTTGGGGGCCGACTTTCATGCAAAGCAGTGTTATTATTCAATCTTGTTAATATATTGGTTCCATAAACCCATTTTGTACATCAACGATTTTATTTGATTTTATTCTATTTATTTATTTATTATTTTTATTTTAACGAAGTGTGATTATTACTTTCTCTTGCCCATACAATGATAGAGAAAGTATTGTTTTTGAATCGAATTATCGAAATGGAATTTTTGCTATATTTGCACGTTTTGAGGTGCCCTGAATCAAAAATAAGAATTTCAGCAGTTGATCTGAGTTTGTGTGTGTGTGGTATCTTTCAAAAGAACTCGTCAATATCTTTAAAATGAATGATTTGAACCATCGATTTGTGATATTTTAAAATAAAGTTATCGATTTTTTCATCTTTTTTTTTTTTTTCTTTGTTAAAAGTCATTTATAGAGAATAAAACTGACTTGCTTTTGATATTTAGTGCTATACTCTAGCAGCAAAAAATATTGGCCGATGTCCTACCGATATTGGGAGATATTTTGAACGCCATTGAATATCTTACGTCAAACTTGTGATAGTAATGAATATTGCCAGACATAATTAAAAATTGTTACTATAAAAAAGTATTTAAAATAATTATTTTCTGCACCTACAATGTATTATTATTATTCAAAAACAATATGGTAAAAAATAAAATTTTACATAATATATGTATATATATATATATATTCAAGAAGTATAATTTCTTAATGGTTTATTTATTTTTTTTTTTTTTAATATTTGTTAATATTGCCCAATGTTATTAAAATGATATTGTTTTAACAGTATTCTGGGATTATATGCCGACATTCGAAAAGCAATGTCATTTTTAAGATATTGAGATACATTTGTGATTTGTCGACATTATGAAAAGAATGAACATGGTCTTAAACACGCTTTTCATTTGAGATGTCAAAAAGTGATATTTATTGATGTCAGGAAATATTGCCAATGGCAATATTACCAGATATTAGAAAATAATGTCTGTAAATATTTTTAGAGGAGGATCATTTTATATTCTCCTGTACTGTATTTTGATATTGGCCGATATCTTTGTGTTACCTACACTGTAAAAAAAAAAGCTATTACCAGCTGCAATCTGTGATTTATTTTATCCAATCACAGAGAATTTCTTGCAAGAAATTCTCTGTGATTGGATAAAATAAATCACAGATTGCAGCTGGTAATAGGTTTTTTTTTTACAGTGCAAGTACTTCTGTAAGAGAAGTACTTAGGTAACACACACACACACACACACACACACAAAAAAAAAATGCAAATTTTTATCCTAGAAAAGTTCTTTAGGATAAAAATTTGCATTTTTTTTTGGCTGACTAATACCTTTCGATTGGGTAGCTATAGCTTAGCTTGTTGTTATATCAACCACGCCATCGTGGTAGTGGCTGTAACCACAGACAACTTATGTGTCTGTAACGAAACCAGTGATGCTAGATGGCCGAAAATTATTTCCCCAAACATATCTTCAAATTTCCCCAAACCAGGGTTTTTTTTTTTTTTTTTTTTCGAAAAAATTCCCAGCTTGATTTCTACTAAAAAGGAAAAATAAAAAATTTTTCAAAAAAAAAAAAAAAAAAATTTATATATATATATATATGATATATATCAAGCAGATTTTTCTATCATTTAAGCTCAGATTTTCCCCCCAATGAAGGCGATTGAAAAAAATCCCCAAATAACCCAAAAAAGTCCCCATAAACATTTGGTCCCCAAAATTTGTCCCCAGAAGCCCCAAAATGGGGTCCAAATCCCCAATCTGGCATCACTGCGCGGAACGCGAAATGCGTCTGCGCAAGCCAGTGAGGCAAACTAGATGGCGCTTGCATCCGACCATGAAAATCAATTTGTGGCGTGCCATTGATTCCAGCGGGGAACAAGTGTGAAAAAAAGCTGTTATTTTTAAATTTTTATCAGGATTTAATCAACATTTTCAGTCTTATTGAATAAAAAGCTGTTTTCAGAGCTAAATCGAAGATTTATTTAGTTTGATTTTATAGGATTTTAACCGGTGCGTTGACCTAATTTTCTGCTTTGTCGTTCTGTTTACGGTTTACAGTTTCATTGAACAAAAAATCCTCTTTTAGGATTGCACTGAAATTTGCCAGACATATTTCATTGGATCGAGCGGAATTGTGGACTGTGGTACAACGTTGATAAAATTACATTAAATCGTGTACAATGGTGTACTGTTGTGTACCTCATTGTTCTTCAAGGAAGGTCAAGGGCAGTACTGTGTCACTCCACGAGTTTCCTGTTGATTCTCAGCTGCAGGAAAAGTGGCTTAAAGTTATTTCGCGTGATAATTTTGTTGTTAATGACAAATCAGCATCATCTGTTGTTTGTAGCTTACATTTCCGCCCGGACGATTATCAGTCTGGTATTAAGATTAGAAGACTGAAGAAAGGCAGCATTCCTAGTATTTTTCCAAACCCGTCGTATGTGCAAAAAAACCAAGCCAAACAAAGAAAAACAAGGTTTGGAATTTTTTATTTTATTGTTTTGTTTGTATTTTTATTCACATATTTTTAGAGGGATTCAGGGGTGATCGTTAGTGTCCCATTGGGTTGGTGGGGGATCTTATAATATTTCTGTTATAATCTGTTTAAAATAAAACATTTTTGGGAGGAAAAAAAAAATATATATATTAAAGATGCTTATCACAACAAATAAGTGTGTAAAATTTGGACCATTATAAAATGGTAAAAAAAAAAATACTGTTACTGTAAATCAAGTTTGGTTGTACTGAATGGGGGAATTTTGAGAGGGAACGTTTTAATCCCAGTTCCATAGCTATTCAATCCAAGATCCAATCTTCCCCAGCTCCATCAGTAGCCCAGCGGTTTTAAGATCTGAGCGGACAAAGTTTTCTGTGGTTGTCTCCGAAACTCACGTGAATACAGGCTAGAACACCCCTTAGAAAGACCCCCCACGGAGGGCACTCCGCTTATAGGCGTAGGATCCTAACCCAACTAAATCTCACCCCCCCCCCCCCCAAAAAAAAAAAAAAAAAAAAAAAGAAGAGAGAGAAACTGAAAAAGAATTTGCATTGTAAAATTAGCCTTTCAATCCTCTCCCAAACGCACAAATAAATAATTTAAAATTACAAACTAGAAAATAAGTAAATAAACACTACCAAAATAATACACACACACACAGATATATATTTCTTTTTAATCCTTATTTAATTTCTTTCATACAAATCAGGTGTTTCAAGAAGAGTAGCTTCTATGAGTAAACTAAGAAAATCATTTATTATTTTTCTGTGAAGTGACTTAAAATTATTGCCACAATTATTTTTATGAGTCATATATTTTTACATATCCGCCGTGTTGAAGCAGAGTAATCTAGCCAGGCTGTTTAGTAATTGAAAATCTCAAAACTCAGATGAGTGCAATTTAATTTTTCAAATTCAGGTGACTCTTTAATCAGTACAGCTAGTGCTGCCATCTGTCGGAATGATTTGGAATAAGATTTTTTTCAAACTATCTCCGAAAGCATGGCGTACTTGATCTATACCGAAAGCATATTCTTTCTGAATGGTTCCGAAAAGCGATATAGATAAAGATAAATATAGCCGATAGATGGCGCCAGATACGAACTTGTCGCCATAGAATTATAATCAAAACATGCTGTTTTATTTTTATGTTGCTTTTGTTTAATTTCATTTTTCAATTAGTTTTACCATAGCGTTTTACTCATGAAGGTATAAAGATATTATTTTATAGCTTATATTTTATTCATTTTGCAGACGGGAGAGTTTTTTTTTTCCTTGTTTGTTTACAGTTTATATCTGTTAAAGTATGGTTTACTGCATAGTTCCATTTTGCAAAACAGATAGTAATCGTGAAAAAATAAGCTTTCATGAATTCCCAAGTGATCAAGCTTTACGTGAAAAATGGCTATCAGCTGTTTCAAGACAAGGTACGTAAATTTTATAAATAATTAGTAAGTTCTGTTTATTAAAAAATGAAATAAGATGAAATGTTTATGTATTTTTATTGATTTAATTTGTAGACATAATGTTAACAATCTTTTTTTACTATAAAGGTTTAGTAATGAATGAATTTACAAACTTCAGTAAATTATGAATAAAGTTATGAAGTAAATCAATACAGAAACAAGATTGGTTTATAAGTACTACTATTACTAGGGCTTAACAAATGTAGTAGCCAGGTTGCCACTGGCGATCAAAATTTGCGAGTTGACCATCAGTTATTTTAAATCGTCGCTGTTTTCCTCTCAATATTTAAATCTTTTGTTACTGTGATAATAACAGATAAATATTGTTTATTTTAACATACAAAAGGAAATTTCATTATCTAATCAGAAAATTTTATTTCATGAAAGCCTTAAGGCAGGCAGAATTTGAAACGTTCGTCCCAGAACAAATAACTTTATAGCCCAACAATTGTAGATATATTAAGGAAGAAAATTTTTTGACTTAGGTCGTTCATTAAAATCCGGTTTTAATCATTGGAACAATTAATCAAAATACTTCTAAAGTAGTTGTTGATTGCGCTGAGAATTTTCTATCCAGCTTTGGTTTATTTGTTCTTGTTCTTTTTTTTTTTTTTTTTTAAATATAATTTCAGTAAAAATATCTTTGAATGTTGTTTTATAATAAATATTATTACTGCTTTGTTTTGTTATTATAAGCATAATAATATTATAGCTCATCAAATTTCAAGATTTGTATTTTTATGAGTGTGTGAATAATATTGTCAGAGTAAATTTATAGGAGAAGGCTTTGTTCAGGAGGGGCAAACTTAAAACTGCAAAAGTTTCGATATATTTTAGAACTCAGTTTTACTTAAATGGTTGGTTGATTAAGATGATTAGTTAGCCAGTATTTAATCATTTGCAATAACAACTTTTTATATAAGTAATTTAAGCTAAGACATTTTATTTAATAAAATTTCATTTTTTTTTTTTTATCAAAAACAATCCAAATAAGTTATTCTTAAATCAACTGTTACCATCCTGGTCCATAAATCGTGTAGGTCTGGTTCTAAATCGTTCTATTTTGATAATTGAGATAATCATTGAAACATTAGTGATATAGCTTTAAACTTAAATATAATAATAAAAAAAAGATAATTTTTTGCCGATTAGAATTTTCTTGGAGGGGCAAGTGCCCCAATGTGTCGACGCCCTTAGTTGCAGAGCCTTTAAAAGTATTCTGCTATAGGGCACAAAAGTATTATTATAATTATTGTTTAATAGTAAATTATTTTGCATTGGTAAACATGGTGCTAGATGCATAAAATTATATTACTGATGATTTCACTTATTTTTTCATAAGTAAAACTTTAAAAAAAAAAAAAATCAGTGTAAGCATATTATTTTATTACTACATACCACATATTTTTTTAACTGTCTATTTTCTCTGAGTTAAATAATTGTTTTTACTGTAAAATTCTATTTATGTTCATTTTGATTAAAAATTAAGACAAGACAACTAAAGAAATCACTTTCATTGAAATAACATAGTTTAGTATATTTTATTTCTAAGTTAAATTATATCTTAAGTAAAATATAATAGCTCTAAATTAGGTAATTTACAGAAAATAATTTTAAGATATTAAAAGTTATGTTATTTATTATTATTGTATTTTTACTATTCATTTTCGGTGAAAATGTAGTTTAGCCCACTGCTTGGTGACTTTTTCAAAAATTGCTAATTTGGCGTGTTTTCGTACCACTGCTTGGTGATTTTCTGGAAATGGGCAATTTTATGTGATGTAAATGAACTTTCTAAAATTAAAACTAAAAACTTGCTTCTCAAAAACTTAAACAAAAGACAGTCCAAAGAAAAATACATATTTTAAAAATTTGCACAATTTTCATAAACAAAAAGTACCAAATATTAAACATTACAAAACAAATAATGCTAGAAATATTTTCAAAAATACAACATGTAGATATTTGAATAAAAAATGAGTTTTTTCACATACTCGATTCCAAAAATCTCCAAGAAAACAGTGTTTACCTTGGAATAACAAAGATTTAATCGTTCGGTCAAAACTTTTATCGGCAAATTAACATCATTAAAAATACAAATCAAAAATTTTTTCAAATATGTTACACATAAATACTGGCTACTGCAAAACCACGAATTAACAAACTTTTTTATATACCATCTTGGTTTTTTTTTTTTTTTAAATAGGTTAGCATTACACAATCATATTTCAAAGAATTATGCTTATTGCCTAATAACTTTCATTTACAATGATTGACAATAAAGATAGTGAATATAAAATGTCGGGTATTCATAACTTTTTTTTTTAATGAAATATGTAAACAGCAAGGCTGTAACCAAAAGATGGGGGTGGTGGAATAAAATAACCCTGAAATTTGCAGATTTGTGAATTTTTTTTAAGTTATACATTATTTTCAAAACTCGGTAGTAGGCGTGTGAACCCCTTTGAAATTTTTTTTCTGGATACGGCTTTAACAGGAGTATGAATTCCTGTTATTTGTAAATATTGCATCTACTTTAATAACACATGCCTGTAAAATTGAACTTGTTGATAAATACAAGAGAATATTTAATAAAAGTATAGATTTACAGTGTAATTAAAAATATGTCAAAGTAAACTTTTTCTACAAATAAATGATTAAAAAGTAAATTTATTTTAGAAATTGCTTGAAACTAAAAAAAAAAAAAAAAAAAAAAAGTTCTGTATAATTCAGTTTTTTGTAGACATTTAATTAATAATAATCATTACATTAAATACAGTTTGAGCTATTTTGTAACAATGTCATGATAACTTGCAAAATTGATTTCTGATTATGAAGAAATCCTGATTTTTCCTGAACTGTAAGTAGATTACCAGTAAAGTGTAATTTTTCTGAGTAGGACAGTAAATCATGATTAAAAAAAAAAAAAAAAATTCTCTTTATTTGTCATTGCCCACAAAAACATTGGAGCCATTTCTAAGAAAATCAAATTTCTGTGAGAATACAGTTGTTTCTGTGAAATCTGCAATCCTTTATTATCCACTGCTCTTTTCCTATTGTAAACAAATAATAAAAATTATAAGATAAAAAACTTTTTATAAACCATGGTTTTAAATTTTTTGTTGAATCATAGCTATAGAACTAACTACATTCGCACTTTATCAATGCATATGGAATCTTTAAACCAATAGTGACGTCAATTTTTGTGAGATACATAATTTAACTTTTTACAATTTTTTAACACTCACGTTTAATTAAATTATTTAATCATGTTTATTTATTTTTATGTCGAAAGAAAATGAACTTGTAAATTTTTTTTGGCAACAATTAAATTATAACTAATATTTTAATGGCTATATATAAGGTATTAGGAGGTTATTTTTTCATATTTTAATTAATTATAAGAAAACTGTTCGAAAATCGAACTTATTGTATATTGTGTTGTCATCAGGTTGTGAGCTATTGTGAAAGTTTCAAATGTCTAGCTTATAGGGAAGTTAGTTAAAATTCGATTGCAAGATTTGTACCGGACAAACAAACAAACAAGAATAGAAGTTAATAAAAACATGGTAAAAATTGGAACGAACTGTTTAGCAAATTTTAATTATTTTTCAAAAATAAAAAATAAAAAAGGAATTTTTGGCAGGGATTTAATCAAATTGTTTGAAATTGTATGGAAAACATCTATTTTTAAAGCAAAAATTTTGAAAAAATACTCAAAAAAAAAAAAAAAAAGTTTATTTACTATTAGAATAAAAATTATTTTATTAATAAGTTATTTGAATGTAATTTTAATTATGATTTTGTGAACATTTTTGTTTATATATATTCTTTAATTAATTTTTGTTTTATTTTATTATTATTATTATTTTTTTTTTTTTTCTAGGAAAAACAAATGGGTCACCTTGGGTACCAAACCAATATTCTTCACTTTGTGCCAAACACTTTCGGCCAGATGACTTTAAACCCAATGTAAAAAGAAAAATTTTGAAACCTGGTGTTATTCCATCTCTTTTTGATTCACATCCAAAGTATATGGCAGTTAAAAAAGTGCATGCACGTTTGAATAAAAGGTTAAAAACTACTCCTGTTAAACGCATCCTGTTTGAAAAAAATTTTAGTCTTATTGCACCTATTTCATCTGCCTTTGCCGATTTCCAGCCTTAGTGCAGATGAAATATTCACCAGCAGCAAACCTGTGCGGAATTTTTGCACTTTATTTATTTATTTTCTTCTTATTTACATTTAAAACTTGAAACTCATAAACTTATACCAATTTCCCCACCCAATTTGAATACTAATTCACCAGAAGTCAAATTATTATTAGAACCACTAATATTGTACAATAGTGAAAACAAATTTCAAAATAAAATTCGTGTTTGATGACCCAATTCTCATACTTGCACAGGCAGTACAGTTTCAATATAAGGCCCTCATGGCGACTTTTTTTTAAGTATATGACCCCCATGGTGATTTTTGTTGTCAGGTTGGCGATGCTTATTTATTTATTTTGACATAATTTTTTGTTTAAAAAAAACTGGTGCCTATTTTGATTATACTTTTTATTATTGCGTTTTTTTGTCAATGTTTGGCAATAATTCATATTCAGTTTAATATATTTAAAGTATTGCTAGCTTTAAAATGGTGCGTGTAAAGATGCAACTTTTAAAATACATTTTCCTATAAAAAGATGTCATCAGACAAATGTCGTCATTTTTCTGATTAAATCATTGAACTAAGTTCGTGTGCTTAAATATTGCTGATAAATATTTTTTTTTTTTTTTTTTGTCCTTATTATTTAAACTATATGATTCGAAATGCACATCGAAACCCGAAACATACAAAAGTTTGAAAAATTTCAATTTAATTCATATAGCAGCGTTTAATGGGTTAAAACAGGCAAGTAGATTGTCACCAAACTTGGTTTAGAGATGATTCATGAGATGAGCATGTCTATTTTAGCTGAAAGAGCTATATGTATAGTAGAAATTTAATTATAACCATCTTGTATCTAGTATATGCAATATTTTATAATAACTTAGTATATAAAATAAAAAAAATAACCATTTACTTATATATTTGCATAAATTATAAGGCACTTTTAAAACTGTAAGATTGATTTTGAAAAAAAAAAATAATTGTAAAATAAGTATATACACTAAAATGTTGTTAAAATATATTTTAATAATCAAATCGGTTATTTTGCAGATTATGATCCAAAACCAATTAACTTTTTACATTTCTCGAATCTGAAGATAAATGAAGCCTATCATGTTTGAAATGATAAATATTTTAAAGTTCTCATTTCATATGTAAATTTCAAGCGTCTTAAATTAAGTCTCTGTGTATAAGAACTTTCATAGTTCTTTTACAGGAATACATAGAAAAATTCTTATACATTATGGTCCATGGCTTCAAATAATTAAGTAATGGTAAATTATGTAAATATGTTTTCTACATGAAAAAAGATGGGGCTAATTACCCATGTCCAAAAAAATAAGAAATAATATTATAGTTTTAAAAAATTAAAGAACACGCTTTTATAGAAATGTGAACTAAAAAGCACAAAATATCTTAGTATTAAAATGCAGGGTAAGAGAAAATCATGTGAGTGACACACCATAATATTTACATACATTTAAATCTTTAATTAAAATAATTTAGAATTAAACAAAAACCATTTAAAAAAAAATCTTCCCTGACTGGGCTTGAATGCTAGACCGTTAGGTTCGTAGTGTGGAGCTTTTCCTCAAAGCCAAAGCGTTCACGTAGGGAAAGTGTTTTTTTTTTTACAATATAGATTTTTTGTTTGTTCCCAGAGCGGTTACAAACATACATTGATACATACAAACATACATGCAGGTGAAGCTAATAAAAACATGTTAAAATAGAATATTTTTTCAGCTACAATACATGAAACTCCCTACCTACCAGAGGAGACTATGCACCTTATTAAACTGCGAAATAACCTTTTTATTTTGAAAATTTTCATTAATATATGAACTGTTATTTGTGTACTTTCCTTTCAAACTGTTTCTTCAGATAATAAAAGTGCTTAATATCCATTTGCATTGTTTTCTTGTGGTATTACTGTATTGCACTCGCATATCACGTTTTCCACCATTTACACTTACAAGGGAAACTCACAAACTGTGACATGCCGATTGTAACCATACATTATAGGTAATTAAAGGGGACGAAGATGTATACTTCTATAAATTTATATTGGCAAAGGTTACTTTAGAACGGAAATATTTGTGTTCGAAGTTAAAACAATTTTTCCGAATATTGTGACGTGATTTTCTATATCTATTTAACTTTTGTATTTCTTTTCCCACTAAACACACGCTGTTGATTTATTTCTTTAAATTGTATTTTCTAATCACATGCATATTTTTCTTGCTCTGAAATTCATTTTATTTAACAGATTTGAAAAATAACACTGTGTTTTTATGTAAGAGAGATTTCAATTAGAATTTTTAATAGTTAATTTAATCCCTATTTTATTATATAGCATGGTAACACGGAGTGTATCAAGCAGTTAATAATAGAGAAAATAGCTAATACTAATATTGATAGAATGGTTATGATTACATTGCTGGTATCAAAATCATCTGCTTTCTTTATCTTAAATACTTTTATGATAATAAATAATTTATGAATGAATTTATTTGAATGACGCCATATTGAAAAAAAATTTCAAACTCAGTTATCTCCATTATGCATAATTTTTGGACACCAATGTCGTGCCTTAGCAGCAATTTATGAGAATAAATATATGATAGGAAACTGAACAGAGTTTATGTGTACAACTAGTTTTATAAATAATTTTTTTTTTTTTTATAAAATATGAAAAAAAATGATAAATACATATATATATTTTTTTTTCATTGAATACAGTAAATATCCTTTTTATATTTTTGTTACTGCAGACATTTTCACTTCCTGGATGCAGGGCATCATCAGGTAAAACTGATTATCTGTCTTTGAGAATATCTCAAAAACCTAGAATCAACTTTACCTAATAATGCCCAGTGTCCAGGAAGCGAATAAATAAATGAATAAAAAATTATTATTATATAAAATAAAGGTATTTATTGTACTTAATGAATCGAATTCTTAACTTAAAATAAAATTGAATACACAATTTTCAGTTATATTTTGTATTTATATACAAGATTTGATTGATAATTGCATTACAGTAGAACTTGGATAATTCAAAGTTGAAGGGACCAGAGAAAAATTCGAATTACATATACTATTTTGTCCAAAAAAAAAAAAAAAGAGATAAATTAAAATAATGAAACTCTACGATCAAAGATTTAACACGTAAACTTTATATCTAAGAATACTGCTACATTAACCATCCTTCCCCCCCCCCCCTACACACACACATTAAATCAATATTTTTGTAGTTTAATTATTCAACACTTTTTAAAAAATAGACAGATATTTTTGATTGCTTCTTTAAGTACAATCTTTGTGTCATAGCATATGACTTCAACCTATCGATTGATACAAAAAAAGAATCTTCTACATTAGATATAACTTTCAATTAAAAAAAAACCTCGAAGTTCATATACATGGATCATACCTTCTTCTGATGCACTAAGGAAATACTCTTGTATTTTCTTATCCTTATTTTGAAAGACTGTTTAAAAAAATAATGCACTTTAGCTGAGAAAAATCTCGGGAACAAATTTTACTCTAATATTTTAAAAGTAATCGTATGACAAATTCGAATTATCCAAAATAGAATTTGAATTATCCATGATTTTTTAACATTATTTTAATACAAAATTGAAGGGACCGAGTAAAAAATTTGAATTATCCAGAATTTCGAATTATTCAAGTTTCACTATATATTTGGTCCTTTAATAAATTATTTGATTGCATATGCATTCTAATTTATGCAATCTAATCTCTGTAAAATAATATTTTATATCTCTTCCAGTTCTTTAGACAGATCAGTGTTTTGTAGGAAAAGCTTCATGTGAATTAAATGCAGGTTGACTTCCTCTGCTAGCTTTCTTCCAACAGTAAGAAGGGGGGGGGGTAGACCAAAATGCGACTATTAGCAAAAAAATAGTGCAACGACTCTCAGGTTAAAAACTCAAGAAAATTGTGAGCCTGTATGTGTTATCATCTAAGGGAATTTGTTTTATATAAGTGTTGTCCTATTTGATATAGAAATTCTACATTCTCAGAAAGTATTTAGTTAAGGAGGCTGTAATTCAGTTTACTTTTGAAATGTTTATTTTGTTTGTGGTTACAGAAACTGTTAGTAGGTTGCGATACTTGCATGATAGATTTTCAGTTTTCGTATGAAATATAAAATAAAGAAGCTTTTATTTTTGTTGTTATTTTTCTTATACATATTTAGTATTAAAAATGTATTCCAGATAACACTTTAATTTCTGAACTGATTTTCGAAAATGCGACTATTAGGAAAAAATAGTGCAAAGACTCTCAGGTTAAAAACTCAAGAAAATTGTGAGCCTGTATGTGTTATCATCTAAGGGAATTTGTTTTATATAAGTGTTGTCCTATTTGATATAGAAATTCTACATTCTCAGAAAGTATTTAGTTAAGGAGGCTGTAATTCAGTTTACTTTTAAAATGTTTATTTTGTTTGTGGTTACAGAAACTGTTAGTAGGTTGCGATACTAGCATGATAGATTTTCAGTTTTCGTATGAAATATAAAATAAAGAAGCTTTTATTTTTGTTATTATTTTTCTTACACATATTTAGTATTTCCTCAATATCAGTTTAATAGGGAATATCTGAAGAACAACAATATTGCATTAAAATGTATTCCAGATAACACCTTTATTTCTGAACTGATTTATTTATTTTCCCCATGGGATGCTTCACCAAATTGATTCTGCTTCAACCGTGTGTTTTGTGTATAGTTTCGGAGAAAACCATGCTACTATGTAATTTCGATATAATTTTGATACATACTTTTTTTCTTATTACAGCAGTCAGCAGTGATATTATTTTAATATGGGGCGTCCTAGAATGAACAAATATCGTCAACGTAAAAGAACAAAAAGAAGCCAGATAGCTAAAAAACTGAGTTTTCAAAGATACGAGAAAGAAAGAAATGACAGGCAATAACGCTTGTTTTTTTCCTTTGTTTTATATTAATTTGATATTTTCATGATTTAGATGGGCTCATTTGTTCAATCCCAAATTATAGACGAAATTTAACTGAATTTTACTAAGCAGTGTTCAAAACTAGTATACCATGATATTGTATAGAGAAAAGTATTTTGCTGTTATCATTTTGAAATATTTATGTTTTTTTTTTTTTTTTTTTTTATCGGACAAATTATGTTTTTTATATGATCATCCCATGTAATTCTGTAAATCTAATTTTTATATACTATCAATTACAAGTTAGACATAACATATATTTGATTACAACATAAACTTGACAACTTTTTGGTATTTTTTTTTTTTTAATCTCATATTAGATTTGCTTTCATTTTTAATGTCAAAATTTACTAGTACAGTCAGTAGCAAAAGTCTCCAACCATTAGCAAAAATTCCTATATAAAAAAAGTACACTTAATACAGTTTTGTTAACTAAATCCTTGTCGAATCCTGTTCTTAGTCAGTGTAAAAACAGGATTCGACAAGGATTTATTTAACAAAACTGTATTAAGTATACTTTTTTTATATAGGAATTTTTGTAGTGTTCGGAGACTTTTGTTACCGACTGTACGTTTAAAAAAACTGACTGATATTAAAAATAGTTATTTTATTAAGAATAAGAATATTTATCATTTTAAAATGTTTTTTTAGGAATCAGGCAGATTTACTTTCTTTTATTTTGCAATAAATAATTAAATAATTTAAAATTTTTATATATCTATCCATGTATTTAAATTTTGTATATGACATAATATGTTTGGTTACAACATATGTGCATAACAATTGGATATTTTATACAGTTTGAGTTTTAGAAAACGATTAAAATTTTAAAAGTCAGTTGTATGTTTTTTCTTCATCTTTCTTTCAAATGCATTAATTGATCATTTTCTCATAAGAAATTTTATTATTATTAATTATTTAACCAGGGCCCGAAATTTCAGCTCAATTTCACTCGCCGAAAAAAAAGTTTTACTCGCCACAAAATAGGTTATCACTTTTTTTTTTTTTTTTATTACGCATTTTGGGTTTTTTATTTTTCTTAACTATATCAAGTGCTTTTACAAATATGCCTAAAATTACATATATATATATATATATAAAGTGTGTCGTATATCATCATGTCTCATAGTCTCTATAATCAAAAATCATTATAATGCATTGCATTTGAGATTTGTAAAAGATTAAAATATCTATAAATGCAAAGAGTCATTAAATAAAGAAAGAAGAACAAGAAAAAACTTCGTCAAATAATATCCTGTGAAAATTTTTTTATTATGAAAGATTAATCTTCATTATTTACCTATTTATTTATTTAACTTTTTACATCAGAAATGTTCTTTTCGTCCTCTTTATTTTTATAATCAAATGGAATGTCGATGAGTATAACTTGTTCATTGCTGTCATTTGAAATGGACATTTCGGAATTATTTTTTGATAAAATCGTTGCTTACAAATTATAACAAGCACAAATCCTTGCCGTTTCAGCAAAAAACAAGAAAATGTGAACTGTTTTTTTTTATCATTATTCAACAAAATAAACATAGGCAATATCTTTAAAAGGTCTCGGGCTCATTTTTACGCGCCAATATCGCACAGGCAAACTTTCACATTTTTCTTCTCAGATAGTGGGAGACGGGCAAAGAGAATCTCAGCTCGTCTATTCTCACTCTGCTTTAAGAAATCACAGTGGGAGAAACGAAACTGCCGAAGAGGTTAAAAATTTTATGCATGTACTAAGCATTTTTCCTTTCCCAGGATGGGACGATCGTCGGACAGCGTGCACATAGACTCGGCACTCCGAGAAGAGAAAAAAGAGAGGTTAAATATAAGTTTATAAGATGGCAAGATTCTACCATATTTAAATCTATAAAAATAATGTTTTCTGTCCCAGTATCGTTTTCTGTCCCAGAATTCTGTCTATAACTAGACCAAATTTTTACTCGCCACAGTAAAAATTCCACTCGCCAATGGCGAGCGGAAATTTCGCACCCTGATTTAACAATACATTTCATGCTGAATCATCATGAGAGGCACTACTTCCACCTGGAGCCCCTAAATAAAATAATAGGCCGGTGCATCACTGCCATTTTTTTGCCTCCGAAGAGGACAGCATTCCCGCTTGGTGGCATCCTTATCGCTTCCCTAATGATTTAAGAAATCTTGATCTGAAGCTAATCCGGTCAAGATAAGAGCAATAAGCAACAATAATATTCCTAAAAACACATTTTTTTCACAGTACATTCTCAGGATGTCATTTTATTCTGAGGATATCCTATGGATGTACTGGGGTAAGATGTGTTGTTAGGGTGGTTTCTGTTTCTTTTACAAATTGTCGCCAAAACTCAAATACACAGTAATAGAAAGTCTGTGAACACTTTATATTCACTTCTTGAATGATTATAGCAGTTTAACGCTAAACAAACTTCCATATCATAGTTTACTTAGCTAAAATTATGAAATATAATAAAACAAGTTACTCTAAAGTAACGTAAGACGATAAAAAAAAATGTTTGTCGTTTGTTTATCATAGAAACGCGCTGGGTACATGTGGCAACAAAATGCCTGATGCGCCAGCTCGTATATATAGGAGCCTTACTTCCACCTGGGCATCACTGGATAGACCTACTAGCCTCTTAGTTTTGAACATTATGATTGTTCAAAAATTTGGAATCAAACCGATTTTAAAACATTAAGTATTGTAAATTACGTTGATACATATCAAATGTTGTTTTGTTTTTATAATGAATTGATTAAATTGTTTATTTTGCTGTTAAACAACCATTTAAGAAGGAAAAAAAATTCACAATTTATAAATTTAGAAGTTAATTTTAATTTTCTTATTTTAGGCAAAAAGAATTGGCAGCACAAAGAGAGGCTGGGCTTTCAAGTGGAGCAGAAACTTCAAATCAAAGATCCAATGCTCCTGGAAACGCAACTCACGAGGAGTACAGCATTGAAGAAATTCTTGACAGTATCCTACAAAATGTCGACTCTTCAGAAGTACCTCTGACATCTGGCGAAGATGACAATTCTATGTCAGTTACTGCAAGAACTGTAGATACTTCTAGTACGACACCTACACAGGCAGTTAGAAATGACGATCCTGTTAATTTACAATTTTCCAATAGTGTTCAAGGCTCGAGTGCTGTCGATGTTTCCAGTACAACACAAACAGTTTCAAATGATGATCCTTTGCCATCAATTTCTGATACTATTCAAGATTCTAGTGCTATGGATGTTTCTGACACTGCACAAATGGTTTCAAATGATGATCCTCTTAATTCAACATTAATTTCTAACACTAGTCAGGGTTCTAGAAAGAGACGGATATTTTCGAAAAATAGACCAACCATTTCTTCTAATGTCCAAAATCCTATCTCAATGCAAATAGTATTGCGAAGTCATCGTCATATTGGAACACAAATAAATTTTGATGCTTTTTCAAGATCTGGTAAAAACCTTTTTCAACGTACAACTCCTAAACCTAAAAAAGCGCTAGGTTCGTATGTGCGGAGATCTAATAGACGGGGTTGTTTAAACGGACGTAGATTCGTGGATGTTTCATACTTCCTTGAACAATTGCAACAAATAAATACTCACAGTCAGCATAGTGAAGCTGGGTGCAATCTAAATAACATTTATATATGTACTGAGAACAAAACTGGTATTTGTACATCTTATTATGTGAAGTGTGCAGTTTGTAACTTTGAAACAGTAATATGGTCTGAAAATGTATCTAAAAAGTTAAATGTAAATTATGATTTTGTAATGACTATGTTGAAAATGAACTTCAACCTTCATTATGCAAATAAACTGCTTTCTTTTATGCGCTTGCCTTCACTAAAATATGATGATTTCATGAAAGAGTGCAGGAAAATTTCAAAAGATACAAAAAGTAAGAAATTACGAAAGAATATTTCAGAAAATCTAGATAAAAGCCAAAAGAAAAAGTCCCAAAATAATACAACGATAGAAACTGTGAATACACAAGGTGTTTCACCTGCATTAGATAAAAATGTTGATCAGGGTAATTTAATAATAGAAGATCAAATTGAAATAATTAAAAATGAAAATGTTACTGAGAATGGGAATATTACTGAAAAGGAATTTGAAACTTCTTTACCTCAGCAAACAATGCAAACATCAGATGATAATTTGGTTACTGGCCAAGAGCAAGCAACATTGCATTCTAAAATTACTATTAAACAAGAAATTAATACAGATTCTGATCATGAAGAAATGAATCCTTCTATAACTAATGAAGTTGAAACATCAAATAAAAAATGCCTTATTGAAGATCATAGGCAGTCGAAGCCACCGTTATGTCAACAAAAAGAAGTAGGGTTGTCTGAAGACAATATGCTTGTTAATGAAAAAGAAATACCTCTAAATATGACTGTGGTCAAAGGGGAATGTAATCCAAATTTAGACGATAAAGAAATTACTTGTTCTATGAACTCTGAAATTAAAACATTAAACAATACGAGTCATCAAATGATAACTCAAAATCAAGGAATTCAAAATCAGTTTGAATTGAATAGATTTGTAACTGATAATTCCTCAAGTGGTGGAAATGTAACTGCAACATCATCAGTGACAACTGGGAATAGAAATGTATACTTAATGCAAATGCAGCAATCTGGTACTATAATTGTACCACAAATAGCAAGTAATGTAGCTAGAGGAACTTATCAGATGATGCCTGAGTCTAATTCAAGTGGAATTGTGACTCTGCCACAAATATCAAGTACTGCAGCTAGAGGAACTTATCAGATAATGCCCGAGTCTAATTCAAGTGCAATTGTGACTCTACCACAAATATCAAGTACTGTAGCTAGAGGAACTTATCGGGTGATGCCTGAGTCTAATTCAAGTGGAATTGTGACTGTGCCACAAATAACAAGTACTGCAGCTAGAGGAACTTATCAGGTGATGCCTGAGTCTAATTCAAGTGGAATTGTGACTGTGCCACAAATATCAAGTACTGTAGCTAGAGGAACTTATCAGGTGATGCCTGAGTCTAATTCAAGTGAAATTGTGACTGAGCCACAAATATCAAGTACTGTAACTAGAGAAAATTATCAAGGTATAGTTTTTCTTTAATTCTTTCTCATATTTTAAATTAGTGGTTATTATGATTCTAAGGTGCTTTTCCTTTTGACCACTGCTATCTGTTGCACTATTTGGCAGCTTATGCTCATGACAAGACACAATTTACTTAGAGCCCGAAGTAAAAATTTTTGTCTCCTGGATATTTGTAATTTTTCGTGCCTTATTAGAACAAATAAAATTAAAAGACTATCACTGGGTTTAATCAGCAGAGAGCAAGGTGGCAAACAGCTCCCCCCTATCAACTCAAAGTTGAAGAAATTATTTTAGTTGTCTATTGACCAAAAGAAAGAAAAAAACTAATAATTTTTTTCAACTGACATAATTTTAAACAGGCAAACAGGCCGATTTGAAAAAAAAAAAAAAAAAACTAGTTGGCATAGGTTGACTCTGCTCAGTTCCCCATCATATTTATGTTCTCATAAATTTCTAGTGTGAGACATATTATAATCATGTTAAAAGAAATGAATTTGACCAAACAATGACAGAATGAAATCCCCGCCTAATAGGCTATCCACCGTTCACTTCGATATATTTATCTTATTCTAATCTATTAATTTATTTTGTCAGGGTCAATTCCGTTGTTTAGTTTTCATGCTACTATTTCCAATCCAATAATCCTCAAAATTCATATTTATATGAAAAATTTACAATTTCGCTATGTTGATGAAATCGTAAATTACAAATAATTTACGAAATTTTCCTATTAGAATATTTGTATTCAATCATGTTCAAACAAATATCATAAATGTAATTTTGAAGTTGTCTAATGTATTTATGATCCCCAAATGGAAGTTTATGCTCAATTTTGCCTTATTCTGACATGTTAAGTAAATCGTAAATTCCAAATAACTAACGAATTTTTTAAAATGTAAAAATCATAGTCTATGATATTCATGCCAGTATCCTAAATAATATTTCGAAAGTGGTGTGACATCTTTACGATGAAAATATCTCTCAAAATTGATGTTTATGTGAAATTTTGCCCTATACTGCCATGTTAAGAAATTCGTAAATTTCCAATAACTTGCAAAATTTTCAAAGTAGCATATTTATAGTTACTGATGTTCATTCCGGCATCAAAAGTAATATTTTAAAACTGGTCTGACATTTTTACTGAAAAAAGTTTCCATTTAATGCACGTTTAAGTGAATTTTTGTCCTATTCTCCCACGTTAAGAAAATCGTAAATTTCTAATAACTTATGAAGTTTTCTAATTCGAATGTTGCAAATGAATAGGGTTCTTGCCAGTATTGAAAGTAATATTTTAAAACTGATCTGACCTCTCTGCGATCATTTGTTTGTGAGATATCGTATAAACAGACTAACAAACTACCGGACTAACACAACACACTAACAGACTCTCTACAGACAGACACCATACACATTTTAAAATTTTTATTTTTAAATTTTTTTCATAAAATTGACACATAGTTTAATTAGTGGAGGGGGAGGTGAAATTTTGTGCCAGGGTATGGCCCTTGATTGCTTATGTGATAGTCAGGTTCTGATCTGAGTACCAAAACTTTTGAAAAAAAATTTTCTCCTCTTCTGTAATTCATAAGCAAGATATAATCTCTAATAAATAATTAAAATTTATAAGAAAATTTAATTTATTGCTGGTAATGTTGAAATATTTATTAAATTCATTTTTTTTCCCTTCTTCTGGGGGTGGGAGTCTTTCCTCTAATTTAACGTAAATATTCAAAATTGATGACATTTTATCACAGTGGCCGTGAAAGAAGTTCATAAAATCACCAGTTGACAGTCGTCAAACAGAAAAGTACTATTTTCTGATTTTATTTTTTATTTTAAATATCTTGCTGCAGTCTGTTGTATAACGTAAAATACATTTTAAAAAATGCAGTTATTTTTAAAAATTTATTTCCTTGCACGTTTTATGCTTTCTTAAACCTTGATAAAACGAAATGAATAAATAAGATAAATATGAGATTTAAGAATACCACTATAATTCTTAGATATTATTATTAATATTATTATATTTTAAATAATCACTTTTCCAAAAATTAAAAAAATTGATTTTTTTTTTAAATTATTAATTTTTTAAAAAATATCAATATTTTTATTTTATAAAAAAAAAAAAAAAAAAGAGTCTAGTTAAGAATGAGCGATTGCCTTGACACAGTTTCAAATTTCAACGATGCCAACAGGACATCATGTTGTTTGTCTTGTGTGTGATTTGGCGAGAAAAAGGCCACCACATTTGATGTGCTTATTTGCATTTGTGATTTGCATTTGGCAACTCTCGCTCATTTTTAACTAGACCCAAATATTCCTTCTTGAAAGAATTCAGTATAGTAATCAAATTCTGTTTTTAACTTCTGTTTACAGTTATGTATTTGTAAAATTTTACATTCAATAGAAGGAAAAATCAAATTTGTAAAAATTTTTTACTTATGATTTTTGATGGATTTACATGTGAGAGAATACAGCACACAATTTGATCATCTTTTGAAAATATCTGTGTGTGTGTGTGTGTGTGTGACTAAAATTTTGTTACAGCTCTATCTCAAAACTAATGCATTGAATCTTATAAAAATTTATACGTAACACATTGGCATAAATGTGTGCTTATCAACTGTTAGTAAAAAATCACCCAAATGGTGAAATTGCTGTCACATTTTTTTCATATTTTTTCATATGGCAACTCAGAGTTTGCAATGCAATTGAAAAAAATGTTGAATGGGATTCTCCCACTCTGACAAAAAATTCAAGTGGGATTTTCCAAATTTAAGTGAGAAATCGCATAATTTACATTTTGCAATTTCTTTTTTTTTTTTTTTTTTTTTTTATTACAATTGCAAATTAAACAACAATAATAATAAATCAAGTAAATGTTAAAAATGGAAATTTATTTATTTTATTTTCTCTTTTGTGGCTGAGAACAGATTCTGCTTCAATATTCAGAATCTAAATTTTCATCGGAAATGCAGAAGGACTTACTCAAGTTATTACTTAATCTGTTTCAAAATTTATTTTCAATTTGACTTTGAATACTCAAAGAGTGCTTGGCAAAAGTGCAGTACCTGGAATAACTGAAATTATTTACTATATAATTATTTCAATTATTAGCCTTCACTGTTCATAGTTAGAAGTTAAAAAAAAAAAAAAGATAACTACAAGCTTCAAAGCAATTAATATATTTCCCAACTAAACTTAAAAAAAGAAAAAATTGATGAAATACTTAAAGAGAAAAAATTGGGGAAAACCCCCCCTTATGATATATTTTTAAGTGAGATTTTTCAAAATACTGCAAGATTCTCACAATCCTACCATTTAATCTAAACCCTGTGACAGTATATGATTAAATTTCGCATAAATGTGTAGACGGTGAATTATTTTTAATAGATCATTGTAAAGAACAAAAAAAAAATGTGTGCATAGGGATATTGCTTCTCCTCTCCAGGGTTTAAATTTTCAATATGAGTAATTTTTTAAAGAACACTTACAAATGATTACCTGTAATAATTTAAAACAACATTATAGTTATTTTTTTTTTCCACACATACACACACACAAAAAAATAAATTCAGTGAAGCATCGATAATCCGGCATCGGCGGGAAATAAACATTTCCAGATTACGAATTTTTCCAGATTATAGGTGTTCCAAGAATGTATATCAAAATCATATATCAGTCACAGCATCTTGTTTAAAAATTAGTTTTAAAAAATGTATGTAAATCCTTATCAAAAACGAAAATAATTAAAATAATGATTGAAGTACATTAAATTTTTTAAAATAACAATTATAAAACAGTAATACAGATTTATTTAAATCAAATTGGAATGTAAAGGTTGATTTTTTTTTTATTTACCAACTATGTGAAAAATACCAGAGCCGGGAATCAAACCCGGGCATCTCCGCTTAACGCACGGATGCTCTACCACTGAGCTACCCTGGCTGACAACCAGCTCGGCACTTCTCACATAATATTTGTTGGCAAAGTCACCGAGTCTGCAAACGCAGATATATCTGGTGAGACAATAATAATCGTAGCACAACTCCATAGACTTTGGTGACTTTGCCAACGAATATTATGTGAGAAGTGCCTAGCTGGTTGTCAGCCAGGGTAGCTCAGTGGTAGAGCATCTGTGCGTTAAGCGGAGGTGCCCGCGTTCGATTCCCAGCTCTGGTATTTTTCACATAGTTGGTAAATAAAAAAATATCAACCTTTGCACTCCAATTTGATTTAAATAAATATTCACGGTTGATGAATAAAGTTTCTAAAGTAATACAGATTGTTTATTTTCTTACAAATAATAATAATAATAATAAATTATTAAAACTGGCAAATGAGATCAGGAATTTGATGATGCTACATTCTATTAAATATGTTGGTCAATTTCATTTGTTTCATTCTTTTTTGTTTTTCAGTTTGCTGTTGACTGATTAACATATACATATTCATTAATTGGTTATTCGTGATAAAGTGATATTTTTCCAGTCCTAAAAACTGTTGACCAAAATTTTGGGTGGTCGTGTTTATTTTGATTTTCGGTATCAGGAATATGAATGATCAGCTTTTATTAATAAATTTTGGATTTGCCATAGCAAGACAAAAATTTCATTGTTCTTTTCTGGAATTTTTGCCATCATCCTGATTAATCTGTAAAAATTTCACGCTGGTCTGTAACTCAATAAAATTAAATGAAAATCCATAAACTTTCCTAATGATCCGTAACAATGGCAAGCATGCTGAGAATAACAAGTTGAGTACTACTACGATTTAAGGGCCCCGCTTTACTCACTGCCGCCAGAAGCCGAAGCTAATGTTATTCTATGGGAAATTTTTCTTTACAAATAACTTATTAACTAATACAGATTTTTAAATTCTGTTTTCACATTCTGAAAATTCTCAGCTGTTAAATTGACGGACCTTTTTTAAAAAATTATTTTTTTTAATTTTTATATGTGAAATTTTTTCATTTTGCAATTTCAAAATAAAATTAAAAAATGTATTTTAAAAAAGGTGCGTCAATTTAACAGTTGGGAATTTTCTGAATGCGAAAACAGAATTTAAAAATATGTATTAGTTAATAAGTTATTTGTAAAGAAAATTTCCCCATAGAATTACATTGGCTCGGACTTCTGGCGATGGTAAGTGAAAAGGGCCGTTAAGGGCAGAGGTTAAAAATTAAATAAATAAAAAGAAGCAGAGAAGGGGAAAAAACAGAAAATGTCATTAGTGCTGGTTTATGGGTGCTTCTGGATTATAGAACTCCGGATTATGGATGCTTCACTGTAATAATAAAAATATTTCCCAGGTATTGTCTATAAGGACACAAAATTTACTTTCTTCTAACATCTACTGGTTCCACTTCTGAGATGAAAATAGTTTATATTCATTATGGAAAATAATTTTCATAACTAATGAGTACTGCTAGAATTTGTTTAAATATAGAAGAAATTTTTGTGGTGGCCACAACATAATAGTTTTTAAATATTGTATTCAATATTCAATTTGATGAATTAAAAATTTATTCAATATCCTTACTATTTTTTTTTCCTTCATCACCAGATGCTACCCAAGCAGTACCTCAAATATCATACCAAATACCTCAAGTGCAACCGATACCTCAAGTTTCACCTGCAGTTCAGCAACATGCTAGCCCGTCCAATAGTGGCCTTCTTCCTTTAGCTGCCATGTGCCAGTCATGGACAAATAGTATGCCTGGGAACTTTAATACTCCTCTGATTATGATGCCTGGTATGTTCAAATTTAAGTATATGTATATTTGCAGTGATCAGCAATTTGGCTGAGTACCCCAAGTAGCAAAAACAGTGTACCATGGCAGTGACTGTGAGCACTGCGGATTGTTTAAAGCTCTGCTAATTAATTTACAAGGTATCTACTAGATCATGAAAGTCTAGAAAAGGTTTTGAAAATCGGCTGTCAGTTATGCTTGTGTTTCATTTTGCAAGACCCCTTGGTTTTTTTACCAAAAGGCTAATATTTTTATCTCTGTATTTTTAGCTGTCTACAAAAAGCACTGCCTTTTTTTGTGGTAGATTGATTATTATTATTATTTTTTTTTTTTTTTGTCAAGTCAGTAGGATACCCTGATTTAACATCTCAAAAAGAAATAACAATTTTAATATTTGAAAATGTTTTACAGCATTTTAGTGTTTCTCTTCCCCCCCCCCCCCCCCCCAATTCTTTATTTATTTGCCTGCTATTCAATAACACTTAAATAATATTCTTACATTAATGATAATCTTTTTTTTTTTTTTTTAACTCCGTAACAGTGGTGTCGGCAGAAAAAATTATTTCAGGGGGGGGGGGGGGGCATAACCTGAAAAAATATTTTTTTTAAATAAAATTCTGATAGCATAGTTTTAAATTTAAAGAAAAAATGCTTAGTAGAATTTTTCAGGGGAGGGGGGTGCAAGTGCCCCCCCTTGCCCCATTCTGCCGACGCCCATGCTCAGTAATGACTAATTACTTAGTCTAAATCTGTGCAAATATAGTAAATAAAAACATCTAATTCTGTTTTACACCCCCCAACTGCATATAAACTATCTTTACATTCATACAGAACCTAGAAATATTTCCAGCCTCCTCATTCGTTGGTTGTTTCTACGTCATAATTGATGTCACATTGACTTCTAGCCTCTTCATCCGTTAATTTTTCTACGTCATTCGTGACTTTTCGTTGACAGTACTTTTAATGGTGATTGTGACATAGCGCTTTCGACAAAGCAATTAAGTATAGTTCTATGTATATTTACACACACACACACACACACACACAGATATATATATATGTGTGTATGTATATATATATTTTTATCCAAATGTCTGTCTTTTCAGAAGATAAACTTCCAACTTCTTTTGATAATGAAGTTGTATCTAGATCATCAAATATAATTATCATACGTAGCAATTTAAAAAATATAGAAGACTGCAACAACTGGGTTAAAGAGTTTGGAAAACTGAACAATGCGAAATGGAATTCAAGGTCTTCAAAGCCATGTGGACAAAAGTTTGTTTGCGCGTGAGTATTAATTTAACATTTTTCAAGTGCAATGATTTGCCATAATTTTTATTATATATAATTTTATTCCTCATCTTTGTAGATTCATTTAATAATTGTATTTTTTGAAAATCGTTTAAATTAAAATATGGTGCCATCTTTTACAAAAATAAATAAATAAAATAGAAATCTAAATTCTTTCTTATTATGAATAACCTAAAGTTAAAATTTTATTTATTTATTTATTTTTCTTTCCTGTAGCTGTAAGTGTTTAAAAAAATGTATTATAGCCAATTTGAAATCTTTTCACACATATTTTTTAAAGGCATTTGTGTTTTCATCATTATTATTATTATTATTAATGTACAGGTGATTTAGCTTCAAATATGTTTGAAATTAAGTTTATTTAAAAATGTTTTATATAGAATATTTATTTATTATTGAATTGTTCTCATACATATTAAGTTTCGATAGAATCTTGTAATTTTATTATTAATGTTATGTTATTTAGAGTTTTATTAAAACTTAATGTCAATTATTGTCTCTAATTATAAATTTTGATTTAGCTAATTTACACTCTTTCCTTAGAAAGAAATTTGTTTGTCATCACAGCTCATTTATGAAAGTTCCAGCTGGGGTTAATAAACGAAGTTTTTCAAAAAATTCATCCTGTATGGCTTTTATAACTATAACAGTGAAATTGAATACAGCAGTAACAAGAAGGAATGATCCTTTTGTAAAAGTAAGTGAAATTTATTTTAATTATTATTATTTTTAGTTTTTAAAAGCTCTTTATAAGCAGGCATGAGATTCCTCTGCGGATCCGCGATTTTCAGTTTTTTTGTGATTTTCGTTTATTTCGCGTTTTTTTTTTTTTTTGTTTGTTTAAATCAAACTGCAATAGCAATCAGTGTTCAAACTAAAGGTGGAAATTAAGAAATTTGGTTGGTGGCCACTTGCCACTAGCCTTCATTTTTTTAGTGGCCACTTTTAAAAAGTTAGTGGCCACTCGCTGATAAAAGTAAAAGTAAAATAAAATTTTCTTTTCTATAATTTTTTCAATGTTCAGTCTCGACAAATCATTAAGAAAATAATTAAGGTAGTCAACTTTTTGAAACTCATTCACGATAATACATTTCTGATAAATTTTAATAAATGAAATAGGAATAGATTTACATAATTTATACTATGAATGTAAGAAAATACTATTCAATACAAAATTCATATGTTTAAAATGCTCTTTTGGTTATATTATTTTATAACAGAAAAATTCTGATTATATTGCCCCTTCACTATCCTGAATGGTGTCGATTTTCTACTTTTTCAAAGAAAAAAAAAAAAAAAAAAACATCTTTGATTCATGAAAATATATTAGTATATGTAAATAAATAAAAAAAAAAAATATTTTTTTAATAATACTTTATTTTGCAAGTTTCTTTTTCCTTTTTTTTTTTTCATGTTACAAATGAATTATAAATTAATTTTTCTTTAATAATAATGAATTTTTAATAATTTGCAATTATAATCCCCCTCTCTAACTGAATTTAGAGAGTGTGGCTGTACAGACATTTTTTAAAAACTATCAATTCGTGTTCAGGACACCCCAAAACGTGTAGATCCGTCAAAAAACGGAGGTCGAAAATTTTCGCGAATCCAATACTCTCTCTATATTACATATAGAATAAAGTAAAAAATAGTTCATATGCAATAACAAATATTAAATAATATGTAGTAAATAAATAAAATATTCAATAAATTATGCATTCTTCTGATTAAGAACTAAAAATATACATACATATATACATTTTTTTTTTTTTTTTTTTTTTAATAATAACAGAAAACGCACTTACCTTTTTCCGAAAAAAGATGTTATTTTTACAGAATTATCTGTAGCTCCACGTTTACTACCACTACGATTGCTTTGTGATTCAGGATTTTCTTTAAATCTCTTCATATTAAAGCAATAAATCCAAAATTTATATTACTATATAAAGCTTGTTTTAAAGATTGAAATTTCGAGAAACCACGCGTATGACTGAATGCGATACGGCCGTTGGGAATGGATAGAAATGCCAAGTTTGAAAAGAAAGTGGTATAAAATAACAAAGAAAATGCGTCGAATGACGTTTTAAATTTTTCTGTGAACGTAATACAATCGGAGTTTCAGCCGATTGATTATCTCACGAGCTTCCTTTTCGTCTCTGTCTCCCGAAAGTCGGCCGAAACTCTCATTTTGACATTTTTTTAAAATCAAAATCTAATACTTTTATAGAAAAATGGAAAAAAGCCATACGTTTTTTTAGTATATGAATAAGACTACCTGCCAATTTCCAGTGTTTACTGTTAAAATTGACTTCCGAAAATGTCTGTAAGTGGCGATGTTAGATTTGAGAAAGCCTGAATTCGAGGCGCACAGCGCGTTTACTGCGAAAATGCCGCCGCACGATCCAAGTTTGCATTGGAATGGGGTATTTCTATAAAGAATGGGTAGAAGAATTTTAAGTGTTTACTATTAAAATTGACTTCCGAAATATGTTTGCAAGTGGCGAGGTTAGATTTTAGAACAGCCTGAATTCTTTGCGCGGCGCGTTTACCGCGAAAAAGCCGTCGCGCGATCCAAGTTTGCCGTGGAATGGGGTATATTTTATAAAGAATGGGTAGAAGAGAAGTGGCCACTGCAGTGGCGACCAAAGGCAATTTCTTTAGTTGTCACTTTTGAAAATCTAGTCGCCATGTGGCGAGTGGCGACCGCTAATTTCCAGCTTTAGTTCAAACGCTCCACAAAAGATTTTAGATTCTCAATCTTTCTCCATCCAAAATATAAATGTCAATATTCATTTTAAACGTGCTTTATCAGATTCTATAACATATAAAAGAAGAGAATTATTCAATATTTCTCACTCATGTAATTTTTTTTTGTCCTGCTCCCCCCCCCCCCCCTTTTATTTTCACTTCAAACCCTGATCAAACATTCTGCGGGAAGCCTTTTATTTTTGAATATTTATCCATCCACAATAAAAATATCAATATTAATTTTAAACTTACTTTATGATATTCTAGAACCCATAAAGAAGTAGAATTGTGCTTAATATTTCTCACTCATGAACTACTTTTTATCCCCCCCCCCCCTTTTCCATTTTCAACCACCAATCAATGATTAAATGTTATTATTATTATTTTTTTTTTTTTACACACACGTTTTATCGTATTGATGTGCATTATTCTTTTAGTTTAATTTGTCACTTTTAAAATATTTTGTATAGTTTTTCCCTGTGCACATTATTTTTCATTTGTAATAAATTATATGAACATATTTGTATGGTTTTCCCCATGCGCGTTATTTTTCATTTGAAATTAATTTTGTGTTTTGTGAACATGCGTGTTTCCTCTTTTTTTTTTTTTTTTCTGTATTCTCATGCCTGTATAAGTTATTAAAAGTTCAGCTTAATATATCTTATTTTGTCAATGATTTATTATAAATTATATAGTGTTTTGAAGAAGCTTATGTCAAAATAGGTTACTTTATTACATTCTTTACTAGTACTACTACATAGCAACCAACTCTTACGCTTCGTACCTAAAGAAAATTTTTAATAGAAATTTTTATATATTTCTGCAGCAGTTTTCCCTGATTAAATTAAATGAAATTTCTATGAAAATTTTGCGGTAGCGAAATTATGTAAAAATTGACAATTATGTTATTTATAAATAAAGTTTCAGTTTTTTTTTTTTTTTTTTTTAAATAATTTATTCAATATATAAAAAGGTATGTTTATTATTATTATTATTTATTAATTTTAAATAACTTATCGGTTCAAAAAGCCAAGCTTTCGATTATTTATCAATACAGTGTAAAGCACCGTTTATACGTCATTCAAGGGACTGATCTAAAAGGGCGTATTTTAATAATAACATTTTGATTACTACAAATTTAATGACACTTAAGCAAAATTTATGTGAAAAATACTAATTAATAAAGTTTCCTAAGTTAGTAAAATGTATATTATATTTTTAAAGACAATTATTAATTAAAAAAAAAAAAAAAAAAAAAGATTTTTTATAAAAAGTAAGAAAAATAATGTTATTAATGCATGACTGGGTATAGTAAAAAGCTGAAAATCTGGACTTCAAAAATTCAGAATTTCCAGAAATGCGGACAATTTCAGCTGCATTTATCATCATCAACAGTGATTTTTTTTTTTTTTTTTTTTTTTTTTTTTAATATATCTAAATAAAGAACTGAAAACGTATTTTATTTCTTATTAATCTTCAAAACCAGAATTTGCAAAATCTGAAAGAGGAGGGAGAAGAAGATTATAATAGTAACAATTCTTAAACAATTATCTAATTGAGAGCTAAATTCTATAGTCTATTTAAATTATTGCTCAAACTTTTAATTGAAAAACCTATAGTACTAAAATAAAATAAAAAATAATTAATAATAATAAAAATCACGGAAATGTTTTAAAAATGGTATGTTTTTCTTATTTATTTTCTTTTATTGTAACTTGTACAAATTTTTTTATGCAAATATTTCAATAAATCTGTTTTGTTTTTCAAGTTTAATTTTATTTATTTATTGTTAAAGTTGATTAAAAAAAAAAAAAATATTACAGAATATATTTAAAAATTGTAATATATTATTTTTTACTTGATTTGCATACTATCCAAGTACTTAAAAACCAAAATATTATATCTTTTAGGCATGACTAAAAATCTGGAAAATCCAGAATCACTGCGGTCCCGATGATTCCAAATTTTCAGCTTACATTTCTTAAGAACTATATGAATACATTTTTAATATTAATTATATATAATATAAGGAGATATTGTGTATCTTTAATAATAAGCATACAATTTATGTCCATACAGATAGTTATTTAATAACAGGAAAAATCATTAATATTTGTCTGATTTGCTTATTGTCTATGAGTATTAAAAATTCTACTGTGAATTCAATTGAATTCTTTGATCAGTATTCTTCGATCTTTCCTATGTTTCTCCATTTACGATGCTTTCTAGAAAAGTGAGTCTTATTTAGAATGGAAAATAATGACAGGTCGAGAAACTTTGCAAATTTTAGTAAAGTGGAAAAGACATATAACGATATTAGTGGCGTATAAACAAAGAATTTTTGCATTAAAATGAATAGGAATGAATCGGGACTTCACTAAAAGGACTTATAAGTGTAAAAGATGCATAAACGGTGCTTTACTGTTTATATATGTATAATCCTTTGCAGAAAAAAGTTTATTATTTTTAACATGCTTTTATTAACTTCACCTGTATGTATGTTTGTATGTATGTTTGTATCCGCTGTGGGAGCAAAAAAAAAAAATCTATATTGTAAAAAAAGACTTTCCCTACGTGAACGCTGTGGCTGTGAGGTAAAGCTCTGCGCTACGAACCTAAAGGTCTAGCCTTCGAGCCCAGTCAGGGGAGAATTTTTAAAAATGGTTTTTATTTAAGTCTAAATCATCTTAATTAAAGATTTAAATGTATGTAAATATTATGGTGTGTCACTCACACGATTTTGTCTTACCCTGCATTTTAATACTAAGATAGATATTTTGTGCTTTTTAGTTCACATTTCTATAAAAGCATATTCTTTAATTTTTTAAAACTATAATATTATTATATTTTAAATTTCAGAAAGGGCTGTTTGCAGTAATTAAAATTATTGGTGAGCATAATCACAGTTTGAATACCCCTGAAGCTCTGAAATTTCTCCCTGCCACTGATTGCAAAGAAAAATTCCTTGGATATTTTAATGATGGTATGAGTGTTGCGGGTGCATGCAAATATCACAAAGGAATTTTACAGCTAGAGGATAACATTACAGAAGAAGATATGGTCAACAGTCAAATCAATCCTCCTTCCAGAGCTGTGCAATATTGGTACGACCAGTGGCGTGTCCAAAATCTGGGTCCAAGGACTGGTTTAAGGTCTGGATTGAGGTAAGTAATTAAAGCAGAAAAATAATGTGTGTGGGGGGGGAGGGGGGAGAGGGGCTTTTTTGTGTACACTAAATCACTAAATTAACATGGTTCATACTCCTCAGGGAATACTCAGGGAATTTGGAATTTGTTAAAAAAAGTCAGGGAAAATAAAAATTTTCATTAAAAGTCAGGGAAAATCAGTTATAAAACCTGGAAAAACAAATATATATTTTTTTTCTCTCAAGTTGTGTTTTTCTTGTTTAGCTTCGTATCAAAATTTAAATGATTAAGTATTGTGAAAATACGCATGTAAATAATGATTTCTACCCAAATTTCTATCATGATCGGCATTAATATGACATCATACTGTGGATGTAGCTGTATTTTGTCCTGTCTAGAAGAGCGTTTCTTGTAATATATCACTAATATCTTCTTGAAAGTTGTCTGGGAACTCGGGGAATTTTTTTCCCATATTTGAGTATGAACCCTGATTAAGCATTTTATTAAATGTTTTTTAATGGAAATTATAATAAGCTATTTTCTTTACTTTGATTGTTAAATTTTTTTAAGGAAAGAAAATGAAAAGAATATTGACTTATTATGTTTTTAAGAAAAAAAAAAAAAAAAATTAAACATGTAGTCAATTTTAAAAATAAAAAATAAAGAATTCTCAAAAATATAAAATAAATAAAAGGAATTTAAAAATGATAAATTTTTAAACACATTGACAGCTTATAAAAATCTTCTCTACCATTTCTTTGTTTATTTTTTCTTTCTTTCTTTTTTTATTTTATTGTATATATTAGTGTACAGTCGGTAACAAAAGTGTCCGAACACTAGCAAAAATTCCTTTGTAAAAAAGTACACTTCATATGGTTTTGTTAAATAAATCCTTGTCAAATCCTGTTCTTAGTCACTCTAAGAACATGATTTGATACGGATTTATTTAACAAAACCATATGAAGTGTACTTTTTTTACAAAGGAATTTTTGCTAGTGTTCGGACACTTTTGTTACCGACTGTACTATCTAACTATTTTAGATGAAAAGAATACTGGAAAAGGTCAAACAAGAATATAAATGATACGTTTATCTATAATTTACGCCTTATTTTTAAGTTGACAGACTTTCATATTTTATTTATTTATTTCAGCTGACAATAACGATTGTTTTCAGTCATCGTTTAAGGAGGGGAAAAAAAAATCCCCATAAGATTAGATGCACAATCAAATAATGCTCTAGAAATGCAAATTAGACAAAATGCAAAAATTTATCATATTTATTAGCTCACAAAGCCATATCATATTTATTGGCCCACAAAAATGTGTTAGAAAATCATATCTCACTGGATACATTATGAAATATTTTCCCACATTACATGATATATGGCAACAGTAAATGTGAGTGAATCAGAGAATAATTGAGTAAATGTTATGTTTTGAAAATGTAAAATTATAACAAAAATATAAAATATAAAAAGAAAGAAAAACATTATTATTATTATTATTATTATTATTATTATTTAAAAAGGAAAGAAAGAAAGAAAAAAAAAATTGTAAGAGATTTCATTTTTATTTTTTTTTACTCAAAACTATTGATATGGTTGAATATTTGTTTTCATTGCCCCTTTTTTCTTAATTTGTAATGTTTAAAATTTTAGAATTATAACATTATCATTATTTTCTCAATAAAATATAACCTTTACTTAATAAAATAGGCATTTATGTTCTTGTTACATTTTAGAGATTAGGTGGGAGATTCCACATTTTTTTCCCGCAAGTTTAAATATATTTTACTGTATAATTTTTCCTACATACTGTTTCATATATTTGAGTCTATGTTACAATTTGTTAATTTAGATATTAAAAGGAAAAATATTTATATATATGTATGATTTGAATTTTATATAAAACAAGCTTTTTCCTCTTATTTCAGAAATTCCGACTCCAATAATGAAAAGAGCTCATAATTTTTAATCTTCTGGTGAAGTCGTCTTTGTTGACCCAACCTCGTCATGTGATCCTGATAAGCACACAATTACATTTATACTGTGCCCCTGTTCCACTGGTGCTGTGCCACTTTCTGTTGTTATAACTTAAAGGATAGACTGAAGAAGCATACAAAAAAGGTTTTCAACTTTTGAATGATGCATTAGAAAATACTTTTAATGGCAAGAGATATCCAGAAATTTTTATTATGGGTAAATCCGAAGCTGAAATTAAAGCCCTTCAAACTATTTGGCCAAACTCAAGGAACTTGCTTTGCATTTTCCATGTATCCCAAGCTATATGGCGATGGCTATGGAACTCAAGTCATGTTTTAAAGGAGCATAGGAGTCAACTAAACTTTTGAATGATGCATTAGAAAATACTTTCAGTGGCAAGAGATATCCATAAATTTTTATTATGGGTAAATCTGAAGCTGAAATTAAAGCCCTTCAAACTATTTGGCCAAACTCAAGGAACTTGCTTTGCATTTTCCATGTATCCCAAGCTATATGGCGATGGCTATGGAACTCAAGTCATGTTTTAAAGGAGCATAGGAGTCAACTAAGCTTTTGAATGATGCATTAGAAAATACTTTCAGTGGCAAGAGATATCCAGAAATTTTTATTATGGGTAAATCTGAAGCTGAAATTAAAGCCCTTCAAACTATTTGGCCAAACTCAAGGAACTTGCTTTGCATTTTCCATGTATCCCAAGCTATATGGCGATGGCTATGGAACTCAAGTCATGTTTTAAAGGAGCATAGGAGTCAACTAAACTTTTGAATGATGCATTAGAAAATACTTTCAGTGGCAAGAGATATCCAGAAATTTTTATTATGGGTAAATCTGAAGCTGAAATTAAAGCCCTTCAAACTATTTGGCCAAACTCAAGGAACTTGCTTTGCATTTTCCATGTATCCCAAGCTATATGGCGATGGCTATGGAACTCAAGTCATGTTTTAAAAAGGAGCATAGGAGTCAACTAAACTTTTGAATGATGCATTAGAAAATACTTTCAGTGGCAAAAGATATCCAGAAATTTTTATTATGGGTAAATCTGAAGCTGAAATTAAAGCCCTTCAAACTATTTGGCCAAACTCAAGGAACTTGCTTTGCATTTTCCATGTATCCCAAGCTATATGGCGATGGCTATGGAACTCAAGTCATGTTTTAAAAAGGAGCATAAGAGTCAACTAAATTTTTGAATGATGCATTAGAAAATACTTTCAGTGGCAAGAGATATCCAGAAATTTTTATTATGGGTAAATCTGAAGCTGAAATTAAAGCCCTTCAAACTATTTGGCCAAACTCAAGGAACTTGCTTTGCATTTTCCATGTATCCCAAGCTATATAGCGATGGCTATGGAACTCAAGTCATGTTTTAAAGGAGCATAGGAGTCAACTAAACTTTTGAATGATGCATTAGAAAATACTTTCAGTGGCAAAAGATATCCAGAAATTTTTATTATGGGTAAATCTGAAGCTGAAATTAAAGCCCTTCAAACTATTTGGCCAAACTCAAGGAACTTGCTTTGCATTTTCCGTGTATCCCAAGCTATATGGCGATGGCTATGGAACTCAAGTCATCATGTTTTAAAGGAGCATAGGAGTCAACTAATGCTAAATTTTCATAGAATTTTATATGCTCAGACAATTAAAAAGGCCGAAGTAGCTTATCAAAATCCTTGCGATTACATGGGAACATATGTACTAAATTATGAAAATTGGAATAAGTTCTTGAAAATTATTGGAAGAAAAAAGAATTATGGTGCCTAGCTTTCAGAAGTGAAGAGGTGAGAGGCCACAATACAAATAATTTTTCCAAAGTTTGTATTCGTATCTTCAAAGATGAAATTCTTTGCCGTGTAAAAGCCTACAATGTTTTAACATCTCATAGACTTTGTGGCAACACACTTGGAAAAGCATTAAGAAAAAAAAAATTAAGAGATTTTGTTTATAACAATTGCTTGCACGTGACGAGCACTACGCCCGTCATGTGCAAGAAGATTTAAAAGTAGAAAATAAGGCAGCGGGTTTCGCAAAACATTCTTTGAGATCAAGGAAAGAGGAAAAAAATAGTTTATAAGTTTAAAATATTTTATAGAATTAATATGAAGTAGCTTTAGAAAACAAAGTGCTTCCCAAAGAATTTGCACTCCCCCCCCCCCCCCAAAAAAAAAAAAAAAAAAAAAAAAAAGGCATCCCTTAGCAACAAATGTGAAACAAAACCAACCAAATGCAAAACGCCACTAAGTAATGATTTAATGATTTTGTTATTTGTATAAATGTATATAATGCTGTAAATGTATATAATATGTTTATAAATGTATATAATGTATATAAATAAAATCTGTAATATTGAAATAATAATGTTATCAGTATTATTCAATTACAATTAATGATTTACATGCACTATTAAGAATTCGTTTCAGAAAATATTATATCTGATTATTAAAAGTATCATACAGCACATTATTTCATATTTTTGGGAATAAACTCTATTTCTGCAGAATTAGCTCTGAAAGTTTTGCATTTTTTAGTTAAATTTCATTATCTATTTTTTCACCATAAAGGTATTAAAATTTCAAAAAGAATACTAATTTATAATCAAATTTTAAAATTATTATCAAATATGCACCTAATTTGTCATTTTTATGTTTTTAATAACGGCAGTTTAAACAATACAAAAAAGTATTAAAAATTGAAACATGTATTTCTCTATTTATCATAACAAATTTATACAAATGTGTAAATTTTAGAGATTGTGTGACTAAAAAAAGTAAAATAATAATTTACATTATGCTTATCTTTTGTATTAATATGCAAACAGGAAATTTGTCATTTATTTTTGAGTTAGCAATTATAGTTGTAGAGAAATGAAAGTGGTATCAATCGAAAGGTATGGCTAATGTGAGTTTGAGAAAAATATTTTTCTATTGTAATGTCAAGAAGGTATTCAAAAATACCTTTATTTTTATGCAGTTTTTTTTTTTTTTTTAATGTGGTGCTTTCTATAAAAATATTCTTGCAGAAGAAAGATGTTAAATTTGGCAATTTCTTAAAATTCATATATAGGCAGAGCAAAGTAATTTATATAAATATAGCATTCGACTACAGATTTTTCATTCTAAGAGGCAACAGCTATTAGTGGCAGAAATGCTTAAAAAGTTAATGAGTGGTATGTCGAAATTTTTATGCTATTGAACACCTGTTGAGTAGTTGACCCCAAAAATTGATAGGCACTAACATATGTCAAGATGCATCTACAAATAAATTTATATGCATTTTTATGCAGCAGTACCTGAGATGTAACCCATTCTTAAATTGTGGAAATTGCTGCATAGCAGCACCACCTGTTGACTGTTTGACACCAAAAGTTGATAGGCACTAACTTATATCAAGTTACATCTATATATGAATGTATAAGTATTTTTGTGCAGTAGTTCCTGAGATATAGCCTTACCTTAAATTGTGGAAATCGCTGCATAGCAGTGCCACCTATTGAGCATTTGACACCAAAAGTTGATAAGCACTAATTTTTATATCAAGTTGCATCTGGCTTTATATGCATTTTTGTCCATTAATTCCTGAGATATAGCCTTTCCTTAAATTGTGTAAATTGCTGTATAGCAGCGCCACCTGTTGAGCTGTTGACACCAAAAGTTGATAGGCACTAATTTAGGTCAAGGCGCATCTATATATAAATTTATATACAACTCTGAGCAGTAGTTTTGGAGATACAGTCGCCACAAAATTTTTGTCACACAGGCACAGACAGACGTTTTCTAAAAATTATCAAATCGTGTTCTAGACCTCTCAAAACGTGTAAATCCATTGAAAACCAGAAGTCAAAATTTTTTACGAATCCAATACTTTTTTCTATTGAATATAGAAGAAAGTCAAAAGTAAAGATTATATAAATTACTTTATAAATATATTTAAGTAAACTATTAATGAAAAACTAAACATTCAATTATGATTACTAGCAAAGTTAAAGGCTATTAAACACAGCAAGTTTTTTTTTTTTTTTTATAAAAAAAAACAATTAAGTGTATTAAATTTAGTATAAGAGTTTTATACAGAGTGATTGTAGGGGAGTATTTAGGCTTAGGTCTGTGAGGCCTGGGCCTATGGGTGCCGCTGTTTGAGGGGCACCTAATTTTTACAAGTGTTTTAAATTTAAATGGTGGAAGTGGAGGCGATTAAAATTTGAAAAACAACTAAGATTTGAAAAGAAAGAATAATTAAAACTGAAAATTATCATCATTTTATCAACTATAAAAAGTGAGGTAAAATTTATAAATTTATTAAATTATGAAAAAAGTTCAATTTTATTCACAAATCCAAATATAAAAAGCAAGTGGAATTAACTGATTAGGTTTTCAATTATCAGTACAAACAAATTTGGAAGATCCTTGCTACGATCCAAACACGTTTTTATTGTATGAGTAAAATTACTTTTAAAAAATAATTATGTAATGATTTAAATAGAAATTAACAAACAAAAATCTGTAATGTTAATATTATGAAGCACAGCAGCTTGTCTATTTATGAAACATAATAATCTCCATATTATTTATTGGAAATATAAACGTAACATTTCACTGTTTGTTAGTAATTGAATAAAAATTTTAATTCTGCATATTTAATCATATATTCAAAGGAGAAACCAAAGCTTAATTTACTTTTAAAATATGAGCTAATTATAATGTATATGCATAATGATTCAAAATATGGAGGGGGGGGCACCATAAACAAATGAAATGGGCCTAGGGTGCAATCTAACTTAAATCCTCCTCTGGGTGATCGTAATTAAACTTTCTTTATTAAGCACTTTCTGTAACTATAACTAAAATGTCAATTGAATCGAACATTTGTATATAGACAATTCAAAGGATGCACGCAAAGATTCTGAAATTGCAAAATAAATATTTCCTCTTGAGGAAACCATGCTTAAAAATACAAACAAGGTACAAATTTCCATTCAAACATCTTTTTTCTCTGCAGACAATTATGTTATTTGTTGGAGACTGTTTAGTGATATAAAGCATGTTGTTTCATGTAGGACCCCGTCATTTACTTTTGTGCAACCTATGAACAATGACAGATCATCAGATGATCTCAACGGATCGCTAATCTTCTCTTTCACATTGTACTTCATGATAACCAAGTTTTTATAAAACTGTTTCTATATTACTACACTCTCTGGTAAAACTATCAACCAATGTAACTGTTAAAAACATAGCTGAAAATAATGTTACTAAGTCAATCACCACCTTCTCTACCAAAACTTACGCTGAATCCATTTGCTTAAGCAAATTAGATTGTTTTCTTCTTCACTTGCACTGCCACTATTGTTTTCTTCTTTACTTGCACTGCCACAGTTATCATTCTTTGTACTGTTATAATACTTCAAAATGTGAAAATAAATTTTAAATGTTGTAATTCTTGAAAATGTGAAAATAGTCCCCAGTTATTTATTACATTTCATTTTAAGCAAATTGGCAGTACAACTCCATATAGTGGATTTTTTTTTGCCTCAGAATTTTACTGCATCTTCTGAAAAGTCTATCTACAAAGTTTTGACTCAATCCACATTTTAGATAAAGCTACAGAGTGCTACAAATAGGCCAAGTTTAATTACGATTGCCCTTTGTATTATGTAAAAGTCTACTGATTCAGTTTGAGTGGATATCAGCCATAAAGTGGCTATGACTTTTTGAGGAGGGAAGGGGGTATCTTTCTTCAATCCAAATATTGAAGGAGATTTTGTAAGGAGATATTACAAATTTTAACCTTCTATTTTTTTTTTTTTTTTTTGAAAACTACATGAAAATTCAGTGTTGAAGTAAATGTCCACCAGATAGTAAATTAAAAAGTTTAAGGTAATTAGACTTATTAACTAACATAATTTTTAAGGTTTTAATTCTTATATAATATATAATTATAGATAAATTTAAAGTAAATAATATAAAGAAGCTTAAACATAATTTTAGATTAATAACAAATAATATGAAATGATTGGGCTCCTCTAAACATCCATAAAAGAACAACAGAAATTTTAATTAATAGCTAAAATTAAAATAGTTACGTGAAAACTAAACTTTAAGGCATAAAAAGAAGTAACTCATGCTAAAATTTATTTACTCACAGCTAATTGCTCAAATATATATATACCCAGTGGCAGAAACACGGTGACATAGTCAAGAACACAGAAAAACGGCTTGCAGACAATTTTTGACTGCACTAATAAAAAAAATTAGTCCGCAACTTTCGAACACTCTTTGTCTGTACTAATAAAAAAAATTGCCTGCAACGTTCGGACAGTCTGTCTGCAGTCATAAAAAAAAATTTCTGCAGTTTTCAGACATTTTTTTTTGCCCACGACATTACGCTACCAATGTATGACGTTTTAAATGTTCTCTGGTAGGAACTCTAGATCTCCCCTATAACTGCCTTGGTAGGAACAGACAAAACAGTACTTAACAATGGTGACCAGGGAGCCTAGATCTCCCTTGATAGGCAGTGTTATGCATGCATTCTTTTCTCCTGTAACTTTTCCTCCACGTCAAAATTCACATATAAAAATTTCTGTATCAAAACTAAAACTAATACTATTATTATTTATAATTATTGTGTTGTGTCAAACATTGCTATAAAATATTTAATTGAATGAGTTCAACTTATTATTTTATAATTGTTTATACTATATTGTTCTGTAGTAAAATTGTATTTGTGTATTGTTGCATGAGATCACCACTGTTGTTAAGTCCCCCCCCCCCCCCCCAAAGAAGATTGCCGCTATCAGCTTTCAGGCTTTTTGAGTGTAAGCCATTTTCACCCCTGATTACACGCAAATTTCGCAGACAGATTATGAAATTTTAAAAGCCTGTCGCAGACAGCTACTAAACTTTCTGCCACTAGGTATATATATATTTGTGTATGTGTGTGGTTTGATTGGGGGGGGGGGGGCAATTGCTGAATGCACAATCGAAATTGATGACTGAACTTCTGTAAATGAGACTCAAAACACTGGCAAAAAAATGTGTTTTTACTTTTTCTCTTTCCCCTTTATCCCTCCTTTTCATTATCAGCTAAAGTAAACACATAATTTCTCCCAGCCTCCTGTCATTAAAGTGTTTGTTTATGTATGTGGTTTGGATAATTATTCTTGCAGCATTCTGAATAGATTTAAAAAAAAAAAAAAAGTTGGAGATTTTATATTTTCTCTAGCTTGAATTAATACCAAATATTCATCTTCAAACTTCAAATATGAGATACACTTGTAACAGAAGAATACAGTTGTTAGTTTGTTGTTTAATATTACAAAGTTTATTTTTTCTGTGGATTTTTTTTAAATTTCGGTTTTCATTTTTATTTTATTCTAAAAAAATAAATATTCAAAATTTTCCTCGAACCTCGTTCACATGTTCGGACATATTTTGCACCCCTGACTATATTTAACATGGTGGCAACAATCAGGTAAAACAGGGAAATCATGGGAAAAATCAGGGTACTTTATCAGTCTGGAAAAATCAGGGAATTTTGTAAAAACACCCAAAAATCGTAGAAATTTCCATTTTTTCCCAACAAACATGATTGAAAGATCGCCAAACAGGCGTTATCTTAGCCATGATTGCACAAGATTGGTTGCTTTCTAATTGAATCTCACCAAGTTAACATTAAAAAAAATATTAAATATATTTATGTCTTGATGTTAACATGTTGTGCAATTAAAATAAGTCATATTTTTATATTTTGTTAATTTCTCCAATTTTTTTTTATTTTTTATTTTATTTTTCTTTTCGTAAGTGAACAAAGAAAAAAAAAAAAATAAAAAGATTGAGATATTTTTGCCCATTAATATAGTTTTTTGAATTGCAGTGTTTTAGCGAGGATGTTACACAAGAGTGATATACACAAAATTACAGAATGTATATAATAGGTAAAGGAAATCATGGAAATTTGTCAAAATTAATCATGGAAATCATGGAAGAATCAGGGAACTTTTTTTCTGAATTTTTGTAGCCACTCTGTCTAAGCTTTACAGTCTATAAATGAACAAAACTTGGCATGTGAGATGAATATTAGGTTAGACTATGCTGGTATACTTTGGAGGCATATCGAAGGACAGGTGGAAAAAATTACTTTAATTTTTTGCTTAAAATTACTTATTACTTTTCCTACTACTATATAAAAATGAAATATTTCACAATACACACACACGCATGTAAATATATTTGGTCATAAATTCTTAAATAATCATTAAAGATTTTTAAAATAATTGATATATTTTTTATGCAAATTTTTTTGCATTTGGGGTTAAAAATTAAATTAAATTTTCTTTATTTTTTTCCCATTTTGATGCTTTCTGAAATAACTGGATTTGATTCTTTCTTTATAGCATGTAAGAGGATATATTAAATATCTTTCTTGCTTTTTTCCTCTTTTCTTTTCAGACAATTTGTAATTTTAATTTGGGAACCGAGATGGCACCACAATATATATATTTTTTCATCTGTGAAATTAAGTTTCCTATTAAAATGATTAATAAAATTAACTTTCAGACATTGATTTACTGGAAAACATACATAATTTATGTGAGTAATTTTGAAAATTTCTGTAAATGAATTTCTGAAAATTTCTGTTCATTGCTCTAAATCAATCACAAAACAAATAGGTTATAATGCTTACAAAAGTTTGTTATTTGTAGCAAATTACATCACAAGTGACGTAGAAAAAAGCAACGAATAAGAAGTCAACATAGAAACAACTAACGAATGAGGAGGCTGGAAACATCTCTATGTTCTGTATGAATGTAAAGATAGTTTATATGCTCCCCGGCTTGGAAATTTTTATTAGTTTTTTAATTTATTATCATTACTTTGTTGTTGTTTATTTATATTGTTTTCTGCCTTTAATTTGTATATATTATATTATTCATAATTTATTTTCATGTATTTTGTACTGCCACTCTATACTATTGGTTGGTTTTTTTATTCACTTATTGGTTGTGTTCTTCCTTTACTCAGGACCCGCTTCCCAGAGTGGGTCCCTTACATATCTTTACTTAAACATGCAATTAAAAAAACAGACTAAAGTAAGTTTTATGTTTGATTTGGGGGCACACTCAGATACAGGGGCCTAGAGCAATTGATCTGCATGTCCTTGCCTCCTCTTCTCCTTTACTTTCCCGTTTCCTTTAAATAACTTTGGTGTGGCCAGATTGTATGTTTTTTCGTAACTGGGATGAAATTTTTCAGAACTTCAACTAATTCAGCTTTTTGTAGAAACAGCTTTTTTTTTTTTTTTTTTTTTTTTTTTTTAATAGTTTTTCAGCTTTATTTACTTATTTTTTCTGAAATGCGTTTGTTACATCAACTAATCAAATAAAACTTGATTGAATACTTAAGCATAATCATATGTTTATGTTTTTTTTTATACATTGAAGATAAAAATGTATGTCATTTTTATGTCTTGCTTTCACATCTAGTTTTAGTTTTTTTATCTCATTGCCAATCTCATCTCTGTCATAAGCTGTATGTTTTCTAAACTTTTTTTTTAATTGTATGTTTAAACAGTTACTATGATTTTTTTTTTTTTTTTTTTTTTTTTAAGTATTGCAGTTTTAGTAATTTTGTTAATAGTTTCAGCTTTACATTTCCAATTTTCTTTAAAAGTCTTAATTTTTTACATTTTTTTTTTTTTTTTTTACACTTGAATGTCATGTGCATATGTGCATCAAACAGACCAAAAAACAGTTTGCATCTGAAATGGCAAAAATTTTCAGGAAAATATGCTGAACCTATTGAATTTTTTTTTTTTTTTTAATTTTACCTTGATTTCAATAATTAAAAAAAAAAAAAAAAATTTAAATGTTTTAAGGAAAATATTATTGGCACATTGAAAATACAGGGTGGCCATAATTAAACTGACGATACTTACACAGGGTGGCGACAATCATGGCAAACAGGGAAATCATGGAAAAATCAGGGTACTTTATCAATCTGGAAATATCAGGGAAAAATCAGGGAATTTTGTAAAAACACCCAAAAATCATGGAAATTTATTTTTGCCCAGCAAGCATGACTGAAAGGTCGCCAAACAGGTGTTATCTTAACCATGATTGCACAGGATTGACTGCTTTTTAGTTGAATCTCACCAAGTTAATATTAAAAAAAAAAAAAAAAAAAAAAAGTGCAACAACTTCAGGAATAATTTGATGTCTTGATGTTAATATGTTGTGTAATTAAAATAAGTCATATTTTTATAATTTTATCAATTTCTCCAAAATTTTGAATTTCATTTTCCTTTTTGTATGTGAACAAAGAAAAAAGTAAAAAGATTGAGATATTTTTGTCCATCAGTATAGTTTTTTGAATTGCAGTGGTTTAGCGAGTATGTTACACATGAGTGTTATATACACAAAATTATGGAATGTATAAAATAGGCAACAAAAATCATGAAAATTTGTCAAAATTATTCATGGAAATCATTTAAAAATCAGGGAACTTCTTTTCTGAATTTCTGTAGGCACCCTGTTACAAGTCTCTATAGTGCAATCTAATTGCTAGAATGGTGTGTGAAGATTAAACAAGACGGGGGAAGAAGAATTCCGAAAATAGTAATAATGAAAAATAATAAATTTCAAAATTTACCAATAGGGGGAATATGTGGCGCTGTTTTTCTAAGTGAAGCTTTTCTCGCAGACAAATTAGATTTTCGATTTCAAAATAAAAAATGGGACAAAAGCAGTGCTTAAAAAAGTTCACAATCATCAATTTTAAATTATAAATTGCAAAAAATCTTTACTTAGAAAAACAGCGCTACCTATTCCACTAACAATAAATTTTGGAAATTAATTTTTTTAAAATTTTTTTTTGCGAAATCCTTCATCCCCCATCTTGTTTAATCTCCCTACAAACTTTGATGCCATTCTTGCAATTAGATCGCACTACAGAATACTGTAAGCACTGTCAGTTTAATTGTGGCTACCCTGTAAAAAGTTTTTTACTTACTAGAATGTTAAAAATGCTGGTAGTACAATAAAAACAAAGCAATTTAATGTTAAGTTAAAATCTTCTATAAAATTAACTTTAAACACGAAAATAATAAAAGAGCCTGCTACATAGGCATGTCAAAACATTATATTAATGAACGTTAAAAAGAGCACCAATCTAAAATTTAACAGACTCTCCACTGCTCTATCCACCACCTATAAAACTAACTCTATTAAACTTAATGCAATAAACACTCAAAAAATTTCCCCTATAATAACCACCATTATGCTCTCAAAAGACAAGCAATAAAAATAATCACTAACAATTATCTATTAATGACCGCGATCATAACATTATACCAACCACATGGCAACACCTGATGAAACTAGTTGGCATAGGTGGACTCTGCTCAGTTCCCCATTATATGTATGTTCTCATAAATTTCTTGTACAGGACTTATTATATACATGTTAAGAGAAATGAATTTGACCATACGCTTGACACAGTGACAGAATGAAATCCTCGCCTAATAGGCTACCCACCATTCAGTTCGATATCTTATTCTAATCTATTAATTCATTTTATTGGGATCAATTTCGTAGTTTATTTTCATGCTACTATTTCCAATGCAACTTTCCTAAAAATGCGTATTTTTATGAAATATCTCCCCATTTTGCTATGTTGATAAAATCTTAAATTTCGAATAACTTACGAAATTTTCCTATTAGAATATTTGTAGTCAATCATGTTCATACAAGTATCATAAATGTTATTCTGAAATTGTCTGATATATTTATGATCCTTAAAATGGACGTTTATGCTCGATTTTGCCTTATTCTGCCATTTTAAGTAAATTGTAAATTCCAAATATCAAATAACTTACGAATTTTTTAAATTGGAAAAATCATACTCTATGGTATTCATGTCAGTACCCTAAATAATATTTCGAAAGTGGTTTGACATCTTTACGAGGAAAATATCCCTCAAGATTGACGTTTATGTGAAATTTTGCTCTATTCTGCCATGTTAAGAAATTCGTAAATTTCCAATAACTTACGAAATTTTTATATTGGAAAATTCATAGTCATTAATATGTGTCCTAAATAATATTTCAAAAGTAGTCTGACATGAAAATATCTCTCAAAATTGACGTTTATGTGAAATTTTGCCCTATACTGCCATGTTAAGAAATTCGTAAATTTCCAGTAACTTGCGAAATTTTCAAAGTAGCATATTTATAGTCACTGATGTTCATTCCGGCATCAAAACTGATATTTTAAAACTGGTCTGACATTTTTACAGTAAAAAGTTTCTATTTAATGCATGTTTAAGTGAATTTTTGTCCTATTCTCCCATGTTAAGAAAATCGTAAATTTCGAATAACTGCTGAAGTTTTTTAATTCGAATGTTGCAAATGAATAGGGTTCTTGCCAGTGTTGAAAGTAATATTTTAAAACTGATCTGACCTGTCTGCGACAATTTGTTCTTGAGATATCGTGTACACAGACTAACAAACTAACACACTAACAGACTAACACACTAACAGACACTCGGATTCCTCACATCTGAACACGTGTAGAAAAGTAAAAAAACCGAGGTCGAAAATTTTCACGATTACCTAAGTTCCCTATACCTATAGTATGATGGGGAACTAAAAGTTTTATGAAGTGAAAAGAGTCAGTGATCAAGATGAAGATGAAAACAATTTAGAAAGGAGGACAGTGTCACGTTAATGCACTGAGGATGGATGCTAGACACAGCCAAAATATATTTGCTGTAAGTGCATGTTTTGAAAAGATGATATTTTTAAGGTATAAGTAATATAAGTAATGTTATAATCTTCTTTAATTTATAAGAAAAATTAGGCAACCGTAATCTACTTATGCTGTTGCATTGATAAGAGATGCTTTCTTGTGTACCCTATCAAAAAAGATGCAATGTTTTGAATTGTGTTGTGTCTTAATTTTTAATGTTATTTTTATGAAATGTTGACTATTCTAATATGTTTTGCATCAGTTGTTGTAACCCTCACTAATATCCTTGTATTTTATGCGGTTTAGGTGTTAATAGAACAGCATACATGCCAAGAGCACCCGGTGTAATTCAGGGCAGTACAAGTTTTTCTACCATAAATGCCAGTGGAGCAACTTATATGCCATTACCTGTGAGTGTGCCTCAGCAGTCAGCGAATTCGTCAAACAGTATGGCAACTATGAATATTAATGGTCCAAGATGGATAGGGAGAGCGAACATGAATGATGATAATCCATTTTGTAAACTCCCTGGTGGTGTGAGTATTAAATTTGGCTGTTATTCATAACTTAATTCATTGTATTTAGATTTCATAGAAATTTGTAATATTCTAGAATTTTAATTTCTAATTGATCTTTTTTTTTTTTTTTTTTTTTTAATAAGAATTTGTAAGAATATTAGCAATCAAATTAAGACTGCTTTTACAAAAGGTGACAAAATTATTAGATTTTTTTTTTTTTTTTCTAATGAAATACTGAACGAATTGGTCTCAACTCCTTATCTACTGATGGTATTTAAATTACCATTAGTTTAAAAAGCATGTAATATGGAATTTATGGAAAAAATGTTAAAGTTATTTATAACAATAGAACATACACTATTAAAAATGTCTCAGTAAATTTACAGTAATTGTTAGTTAAAAGTGAATAATCGAGATTATCAATCTTTATTCTGTATTTTTACCTAATTTTATTAAATTATTTAATTAAAATAAAAAATGACTGTTTCTACTTTAGAGAAAGCATTCTAAAGTCCTTAAGAAGCACTTGAATTTCATTTTCTTTTTCAAGGGCCCTTGAAAGTACTTGAATTTCGTGTAAAGTCCTTTAAAATCTTTGAATTTTCCACTCTAACAAATGCTCGATCAAGGCTAAACTATCTCCAACTCCACACGCACACACTATTGTCTAATATAATGCATTTTGTCATAAAATTCTCATTTCATTATCTTGCTTTTTGCATATAGTTTCAGCTCATTTGTCTTTTTTGCCATTCTCATACCTGTTTGGTAGACTAGTCATTAATTTTGAGCAGAAAGTGACCAGACCAGAACTCAAACCTAAGAACTTTAGAATAATTATAATCATTCCAAATCTTAAACTAATCATTTTTTGACTTTTGTAAAAGTTAATTTGGACAATCCATCAAAAATGTATTGTGAAAGCAGGCAAAGTTGTTATTCTAATTATTAAAAAATAATAATAATAATAATAAAAGTAGTTACTAAAGTTTTGTGCATAAGACTAGTGTTCTGTGATTTACTAAAGTTTTGTGTTTAAGCCTAGCATTCTGCAATTTTCCCCCATAATCCTTGAAAAATTTCAAATGGGCCTTAAAAAGTACTTGAAAAGTCCTTGATTTTTTTTTTTCCTTTTTAAGAGTGGGAACCCAGTGATAGTTATCACATTCACAATATTTCTTGTTCGCATAACCCTAATCAAGCTGTAGAAATTAGGAATAGCGTTATTCCTCATTCTAATATGTTCAGAAGGGAACAAGTGTTTAGGATGTGAAATACAAAGCGGTTTTTGTTTATGCGACACCGAAGATGTTTCCGGACCTGGATTTTTTGTCTTTATAATTTTAACTAGATTCGACAATGTATGTGCACTGCGGATTGTTATAGCTTAAGCTGCAAGCAGCTTGCCCACAATTTTTATTAATTGCTCAACTAAAATTTCAATTTTGTATACTTCTGTATTAATGACTGCATCAAATTATTTATAATTCACATATGCTTTGTCCACTGTACACATGCTTCAGTTCGGAAGCAAAATGAATCTACTGAGAACTCTGTTACTAGCTAAGCCACTTTTTCCTTTTTGGCACCTACTTAACATAATTCCTGTGTATGCCTATGGGGGTCTCCTTTAAGAATGGGAGCCCAGGGCAGCTGCCCCATATAGTCAGGGCCTGAATGCTGTCTTTCACATTAAGTTTCTGCATTTTAACTCTTTTACCAAACTTATCCTTGATATTAAAATAAATACATCTTTTTATTTCTCTTCATTTTGGTTTGCAGTTTAATTTGGAAATAAAGTTTGCATTTTTGTCAATTATTTATTCTTTTAGTAATGAATGAAGTTTTTTTTTTTTTTTTTTTTTTTTTTTTTATGTTCTACAGATGTCTTGAATATCATAATATATGGTTTAAAGGATATTAATTATACATTTATTAAATGTTTTATTTTTAATTGTAAAATACTGTGTCTATTATTATAATCCCTATATTTTTTTTTTATGACCTTCAAATTTGAAAAACAAGTTAAAATTTTATAATTATATTATTTTGAACAATGTTCATACTCATCAGGGAAAACCTGGAAAACAGGGAATACTCAGGGAATTTGGAATTTGTTAAAAAAACTCAGGGAAAATAAAAATTTTCATTAAAAGTCAGGGAAAATCGGTTATAAAACCTAGAAAAACATTTTCTTTCTCTCAGCTTATATTTTTCTTGTTTAGCTTCGTATCAAAATTCAATTGATTAAGTATTGTGAAAATACGCATGTAAACAATGATTTCTACCTGAATTTCTATCATGGTTGACAGTAATATGACACCATACAGTGGAAGTAGCTGTGTATTTTGTCCTGTCTAGAGGAGCATTTCTTGTAATATGTCGCTAATATTATCTTGAAAATTGTCTGGGAACTCAGGGAAAACTCAGGGAATTTTTCTCCCATATATGAGTATGAACTCTGTGAAGTATAAGTGTAGTGCAGAAAAAAAAAAAAAAAAAAAACCAGCTCAATGACCAAATATATCTGTCAGCAACGGTCAAATGGTGAATACTTTGGCTTTATTAGAGTCCTTTTGACTTGTAATCACAGTCGTCATCAGTACAGTTAATGGCCTCTTGTACTGATGATGACCCGTGATTACCTTTCGAAAGTACTCTAATAAAGCCATAAAGGTACTAATATAATATTTTATAATTAGGTTTTATTAAAATGTTAATCTTTTATGCTTTATTTTTATTTATTTATTTATTTATTATTATTATTATTTGTTTAGTTTTAAAATTAAAAGTAAAAATAAATAAATAAACTGGCATAAAATTCACAAAGGTCAATCCAGGCAAAAAGTGGGCCCCTTTTACTGCCCCTTCATAAAATTGAAACTTATAAATTGTTTCCATGTTTTTAGTAGTATTATTTCAATTAATTTATTCAACAAAACTCTATTAACTTCATATTTAACATTATGTAGAAGGGCTGTTAAAATGGAAAGTTTTACACAATATCTTATTTATTTAAAGTTTTATTTTTCACAAATAAAGGACCCAAAAATTAAAACCTGGGTCGACCCCTGGCTGAAATCTAGTGTTATTTTGAAAAAGTGAGAGGTTTTACTCGTATAGACCGAATACAAATACTTGAAAAGTGCATATTTTTTAAATACTAAAAAATTTAAATAATTTTATTTATTTATTTTTTAATATCAAGAATAAAATTGAAATATTGATTAAACAGTTAATAATAAAAATTCTCTCTCACCCCCCCCTTTCCCCCCCTTTAAAAAAAATAATAAAGTAATGACCCATCTGCGATTGAATTATTTAAAATTTACTGGAAAAATATAATAATTAAAAATAATTACTTTTATTATTTTTATTTTATAAAATATGTTAAATACAGACAAACAGAAAGTTATTTATTATAATTATTGTTACTTTTTAATTTTTTTGTTTTGTTATTTCTTTTAATGCATGGTATAATTCTAGCAAAATTTTCCTTTATTGATGTAATAATTTATCTTTTCATCTTCTAACAAAGTTAAAAAGTGTTTGTGGCTTCAGTTCATCTGCCTTTTACCGTGTTTTCATTTCCATAACAGTTTTTAGAATTCCATAAAACTCTTGTAAAGTAAAGTGTATTTACCCATCACATCACAAATACCTAAATCATAAATACTTATCTACATCATTGGAAAGAGTAATCCTGCAATTAATACAAATATTTTTGTGAGGCGCTCTGTAAAATGAATCCTTAATGTTAGTCACATCATTTTCTGTAGGAAACATCTTTTTTTTTTTTTTTTTGCTTTTGAAAAATGTATATTCATTTTGTATGTAGGATTCTTACTAGAAAAAAATATTGAGGGGGATTTTTCAAATTCAAATGAGTAATTACTTATATTATATTTTGCATATATCCTTCTCCTCTCCCTCAGTAGTTGCAAATATAAATGAAATTATGTTATTTTCAAAGATAATAGTACTTCATTTGGTAGATTTTCTGAAAACCATGTCATCCTAACTTGCTAAAAAAATTATATTGATTTTAATTATGTTAGGGCACTACATCATTTTAATATACACTATCCAACCATAGCCTCCTTAACTAGATGCCTGTTGTGTAGCTCAGAAACTAGACAACTGTTGAATTGAAGCGGTAGACAGCGCCACCTAGTACAGATTATAGGACTTTTTTATTCAACTGTCACAGATAATTTAAAGAAGTGATGTATGATATATATAATCGACGTTTCTTCAATTCTATCCGTCTTTTATGTAGATCATATCCCATTTTTTAAAATTTTTGGTGACTGTTGTGTCAACTGTTGCCTAGTTTCCGAGCTACTCGACAGGCATCTAGTTAAGGAGGCTATGATCTGACAATAAGTATTTGAATGCTTTCGAATTTAGACGTTTTGTCAAATATCTAGAAAAATTCTTGAGGAATCATCGTGAATAGGAATATAAAGAACATGTTAAACCCTCATATATTTAAGCAATGGTTTTGTGCTAAAGTGGAAGTAATAAAGTGGACCTGTAAAAAATTATACAAAAATCAAAATGTTTTGAATTACCCTGTAGATAGTAATGCTTGAAATTCTTTTTGGCTCAGCATGTGATTATGAAGATTCTAATTTAATTATCTGTATAAATTTTTATGAACCCAAAATAAATATCGGGTAAATTAAGAAAGTTATGAGAGATAGAATGAACAGAATTTCAGTTCTCTCAAAATAAAAGCTAAACTATAAAATAAGGGAATTTACTCTACAATTTTTTAAAGAAACTGTCATATCTCCATGAATATATGTGGTAGCCTTATACAAATTTATGAAAAATCTTCATAATCATATGCTACAGCCAAAACATATTTCAAGCATTTACTTTCTACAGGGTGATCCAAAACATTTTAATTTTTAAAAAATATATATTTGTAAAATGGCCTACTTGGAAATTTGCATAAATTTCTCGGTACGGGCCTGTACCATCATAGTGCAGATCCATCAGGTGTGTGCTTACTTAGCTTGGCTTGGCACTGTAGTCACTCTCTCTTCTCTCTGATCAGGTGTTACCACTTGTCGATGTCCGTTGGCTATTCTGGTTGTATGATTCTGTTTTTTTTTTTTTTCTTTTTGTCATACCTATATAACTACCATTATGCCGTAAATCGAGAGGCAATCAAAATAGTTAGCAATATGCACAGCTGCAATCAGAATGAACCAACGGACATTGACAAGTGGCAACACTTGATCAGAGAGAAGAGAGAGTGACTACAGTGCCAAGCCAAACAAGCAACTACACACCTGATGAATTTGCACTAAAGATGGTTCGAGCCTGTACCGAGAAATTTGTGCAAATTTCCAAGTAGGCCATTTTTCAAATGTGTTTATTTTAATTTAGAGTTGAGCAGGGTGCCCCAAGGGACACGGGAAACCACTCAGATATATATTTCTTTTTTTTTCTTCTATAGCTATTAACCCTCTAAGTGTGTATGGGAGTGCATCTGAGGGGAAAAACAGTATTGTTGTTTTCACTGTAAATTCTTTATAATATACTAAAACAATGAATTTTTCACTATGCATTTAAAGATGAACCTCATGACTGTTATATGATCTTTCATACTTAAAGAAACAAGCTTAAAATATATAATTATGCACATTTTAAGTTTATGTTTTTTAGGGGACGAACAATTACAAAAACACGTTCACGACCATTATGGGGTTAAAATTCAGGAAAAGTAAAAGAGAAGTAAAATACAGAACTTCAGAGAGAATCTTGGTGTCCAGCCAGAATCTGAATCTTGTTCTGAGATGAATCCGCTAACCTGTTAGAAGCCTGCATAGTACTCTCAATCCTCACTGAAAGTGTTCAGCAAAAAAATCAGAGGATTATGTCCAAAGCACAAGAGCCAATCAGAGGCCTGGAAATCGGCCAATGAGAGTTAACCAAAGAAACAGACGTCAGGAGTTATGAAAATTAATAAATTATTAAAAAATATGCCAAATAATAAAAAATAACCCAGCAATTGGGAAATTTTGAGAAAAATAAATATTTAAAAAAAAGTAAGCTTTAAATAGTAAGAAGGTTCAAAACTCACGACTGACACTAACAAGGAGAGGTCACGACATGGAAAATTCAGATCGGGACGAAACTCCGCAGGATTATAGTATACTATGAGGGTAACAACATATTAAAGCAGTAGGACCCACTATCCACAAAATTTCAAGAAAAAAGCATTTAAAATTTCAGTAATCTTTAAATACAAGTTATTTCGCAAGCAAGCAAGCGTCCCAATGGTGTGATCTTAAAGCGTGAGTCTGCTAGCCAGGCGACTTGGGTTCGAGGCTACCTCGCGACTACTTTTTTTTTCTTTCTTCTTCTTTAACTTTTTATGTAATCTAAACTTTTTATTTATTTTTACTTTATTTTATAATTCAATTCAAAATTTGAAAATTTTAATAAAATATTATTTAATTTTTTTGAATAAATAAATAAACATTAAAAAACATAACTTATTTACCTTACATAAGTCCTAGTTACTTTCACAATACGCATTTCAAGTGCCAGCGCACTCGTCTTCAGGTGAAATGTGACACCTCTTTCTACTGTTGTCGTCGGGAATCATCGGCGTTGTTTCTTCATTTCTCTTCGTCTTGGTGGATTGCTTGATTAATTGGCTCCATTCTTTTGGGATTCTTGCATGTTCGCGATCGTTGACTGCCATGGGGTTAGTAATAATCTCTAGACAGTCTCTACTAACCCCATGGCAGTCAACGATCGCGAACATGCAAGAATCCCAAAAGAATGGAGCCAATTAATCAAGCAATCCACCAAGACGAAGAGAAATGAAGAAACAACGCCGATGATTTCCGACGACAACAGTAGAAAGAGGTGTCACATTTCACCTGAAGACGAGTGCGCTGGCACTTGAAATGCGTATTGTGAAAGTAACTAGGACTTATGTAAGGTAAATAAGTTATGTTTTTTAATGTAAATTATCGTCCTATTATGAAAGTAATTAATATAAATAAATAAATTTTTCTATTTTTAATATTTATAACTTAAAAATACAATAAATTTCTATAACTTAAAAAATAAATTTTAGTTTTATTTTAACTGTAAAATAAGGTAAAACTAAAGAAACTGTTTTTGATTATTTATCGAAATATATTTTATTTTATTTTAGGTATGCTTGAAAAAACAGTACATTTTGTTTTTTAAATTAAAAAAAATAATAATACAGAGAAATGATCATTTTAATTGCATATATAATTACTATCCAAATTAAATAATTACTTCTCCAATCAATACAGTTTCTTGAAAAATTATAGTATAAAATTACGATGCTATTAAATTATTACAGGTAAAGAAATGTTATCTTTAAATGTAGATTTTAAATGTTAATGAACATCGTTTCTTTTTCGATAACGACTTTCTTTTTTTTATACTTCCTTGCACAAAATAAAATTCCATCTGCCCTTTATTATTAACAAGCTAGAAGCGTTTACGTAATTTATACACATTCAAACAAAATCAGGAAGCTCAAACCAAGTTTTAAGTAACACCTGCTAACTATTTTACACTTTGTTTACAGCTTGCTTATTTTTTAATTATTTAAATATTTGTTTTCTTTTTGTTTCTTGTTTAGGGTTTTGTAAAACTAAACTTTATTTTTTAAGTTATAGAAATTTATTGTATTTTTAAGTTATAAATATTAAAAATAGAAAAAGTCATTTTATACTCAAGAAAATTAAATAATTTATTAAAATTTTCAAATTTTGAATTGAATTGTAAAATAAAGTAAAAATAAATAAAAAGTTTAGATTACATAAAAAGTTAAAGAAAAAAAAAAAAAAAGATGTCTCGAGGTAGCCTCGAACCCAAGTCGTCTGGCTAGCAGACTCACGCTTTAAGATCACAACACTGGGGCGCTTGCTCGCTTACGAAATAACTGGTATTTAAAGATTACTGAAACTTTAAATGCTTTTTTCTTGAAATTTTGTGGATAGTGGGTCCTACTGCTTTAATATGTTGTTACCCTCATAGTATACTACAATTCTGCGCAATTTCGTCCCGATTTGAATTTTTCATGTCGTGACCTCTCCTTGTAAGTTCAGTTGATAAGCCTAATACTAAGATTAGCCACATCTAGATGAACTTTGGGTTCGTTGTTGGGGAAAATAGAATTTAGGATGGAAGTACAGTGTTAAGTGATTCCAGAAGTAACTAAAATAGCCAGATGCCGTTTCTTTCCACGCCCGCTCTAGGATCGTAATAATGAATTGAGTCTAACAGAGGATTTCTAACATTGGGAAGGGATCTGTGAAACTTCAACGCAAGTTTCTAAATTTCAGCATAAATAGGCTTAATTCGGAGATCCTTGTGAATAGTATCATTGCAAGGAATGTAGTAGAGTCCACCTATGCTAACTAGTTTTTCTTATACACCAGTTTAGTTGCATTGTATACGACAACTAGAAAAATCTTTTAGCAAACTCTCTTAAATTTTTTTTAGCTGTGCAACTTTAAGTTTATTTTAAACACTCAGGCAGATAATGTTTTTCTAAATAATATTTCTGATTATGTATTTTCTAAATAATCAAATGAGATATGTTTTTATTTTACTTTTGTGAAGTTACAAAATGATTTCTTTTATGTAAAATTTTCTATTTGCTTACTAATTTTTTTTATGTATTATTGCAGGGTCCAAAAGGTGTATCCGATCCTGTTCCTCCAAAATCAGATGCTGATCAATCTAATCATCAGTCTAAACGACAATGTTTTCGCTGTGATGACTGTGATATAAATTTTGCAAAATATGAAAGTTTGGAATCCCACAAAAATTCTCATTGTATCAAACGATTGAAACTTTCACCGTCGTCTACAGTCACTAGTCACATATCAGTGAATAATCTTTTGCAACCTGCAGTCACAACTCCATCTATGAAATCATCTATTGAAGAGCTGAGCTCGGCTATGGCTGTGAAAAGATCACTGCTTGAAGCGTCTATGAAAACTGCATTAGATGCCCAGTATATAATTAATCTCCATAAAACAGCTCAAGATTTAACTAAAAAAAGCTTCAAAGAGCTTGACAATGCTTTGAACAGGGAAAAAGCTTTGATACCAGAAGCCTCTTTACAGGAACAACGAATTGTTTCAGAAGCCAAAGCTCAAGCTTTAATGAGAGCTGAAGAAGCGTACAAAAAAGAAAAATATTCTGCAGCTGCAGTAGAACAAGCCTTATACAGGCAAAAAACTGCTATTGAAGCCACTTTAGCTGCAACTGAACATGAGCAAACTGCACTCATAGCAACTTTGGGAAACTTAAAAGTACAAGCAACTCAGGGTACTGTGCCATCTGTGTTTCAGGCTCAGTATAACAATCTTAGTGATGAGAAAAGTTTTAACAATGATGAAAAATTAGTAAATACTGTTACACTGATAAAAACTGTTTCTGACTTATCTTCTGTTTGTAAAGCTTCTCTTTCTAGTACAGATGTTTTAACTGAAAAGAAAAATGAAATTGGTACAACTTCTTTTTATAATGCTTTACAAAATGGTCCGCTTTTCAATATTCATTCAAAGGAACCAAGTATACTGAATTTTGGTGAGAATAAAGCCAGTGCTCTAAATGTACCACCTGATGATTCACCTCAACCTAAACAAAAAGATGCAACTTTTTCATACTCAAGCAATAATACTCCGACATTCCAGCAAGAAAGATTGTCTTGTGATAATTATCATCCTCTAAAATCTTCAAATTCAAATAAGATGCCATCAGCTGATGTTAGTTCAAGTCCTGAATATGATGAGAAAGGCAAGTCTCAAGTTTCTTCTCATTCTCAAGAATTGAAAAATGTTTTTTCTAAAAATATTCAACCCACAGTATGTTATGCTGATAAACGTTTTACTCAAAATATCCATTCTGAAGAAATGATGGATATGATACCTTCAAGTGAACATATTTCAGTTTTAAATAGAGATATTCAAGAAAATTGTGAGCCTCCTCATTTTTTACAAAGGGTGGTGTCAGGCAGTTCTTATTTTAAAGAATAGGCTTAGTTTCATATTTTCATTATTGTTATTATTGACTATGCATAAACTATCTTGTTCGCATTATAGTTAATTTTGAATATGTAACTACTTCAGATTTAGTTATATTGGCTAGTGATAAAATATGAGCTTATGTCATGTTTTGTACATAAAGTTTTTACTAAACTAGTCCAATTAATGGCCCTCTTCACTTACCATCGCCGGAAGCCCAAGCCAATGTTATTCAATGGGGAAATTTTCTTTACAAATGACTTATTAACTAATACATATTTTTAAATTCTGTTTTCACATTCAGAAAATTCCCAACTGTTAAACTGACGGACCTTTTTTAAAAATGTATTTTTTTAATATTTTATTTTGAAATTGCAAAATGAAAAAATTTCACATATTGAAAATCCCTATTTTGCAGATTCAAAATAAATTATAAAAAATTAATAAAATATTTTTTAAAAAAAGGTCCGACAGTTTAACAGCTGAGAATTTTCAGAATGTGAAAATAGAATTTAAAAATATTTATTAGTTAATTAGTTATTTGTAAAGAAAATTTCCCCATAGAATAACATTGGCTCAGACTTCCGGCGACGGTAAGTGAAGAGGGCCGTTAAGGGAACAAGGGATGATGAAAATTGATCTATGAAAATCAGTGATCTGATCTGATGAAAATCGATGGATTTCTGTACGAAGAGAAATACTTCTTAAATACTGTAAACTCTCGATTATCCACGAGCCGTTATGTTATGTGCGCTTTCGATTTACTGTGGGTGCAGAAAAAGGGTGGGATCAAACGAAAAGATTTTCTCAACAAGGAATAAAAACAAATTATTATTATTATTATTTTTTTTTTTTTTTTTTTTTTTTTCAGAAAAAATGTAAATATAAAAAGTATGTTGCTCCTGTTTTTTTTTTTTTTTTCACACCACTTTTTTTGAAGAGTGTTTATTTTTGTTTAATCGTAATAATATATTGGAGGAAATTTCACTACAAATAAAGTGATACGTAAAAAGGGCAGGTATTTACTATGATCTGCAACAAATTAAACGTTATGTCTATAGTATTGCTTAATTTTGGGCATAGATTAGTTTCCAGATTGTACTTGGCTTCATTATGAGTAATTTTTTTGTTTATTGCTTTTACATCCTATAGTATATAAAAAGTACTAATGTATTAAAATAATAATAATAAAATTTACTAATTGTAAATACTTCCACTGAAGTTTTATTTTGAAATATTACATTTTTCACACTATATTAAAATTCAAAAAATTAGTGTAGATATTTCCCAGTTTCACAAAAACAGGATCTAGTCTCTAAAATATGGACATACTCTAGCTTTTACAAAATTGTAAACTTAAAAAAATATTTTTCTTAGATTCCAAATTTCAGCAATAACCAAGTTACTTATTAGCTACTCCTCCATGCGGATTTGTTTTCATCCAATGCTTTTAAAAATTTGTATGAATATTAATAAAGTGTATTTGTCACAAAACTGGGTATTCACTTTAGAATGAAGAAATTACTTTTATCATGAACTTTAATTTTCAATCGCAAGGCCAGGGTTGCTACGGCACCTGGAAAACATGGAAAACTCCGGGAATTTGAAAATCTATTAAAAAGTAGGGAAAACTCGGGGATTTTTCAAAATTTATTGCAAAAACAGGGAAAATTCAGGGAATTTTGAAATTTTTTGAAAAAACATTGGGAAAAATTTTCATAATCGAATATTTTTAAAATTTTTAGTGCTTAAAAAGGAATCAATTATGTTTTTTTTTTTTTCAACTATAGTAAGTTAATAAAATTAATATGTTCAATTGATTGTTAGCTAAATATGTTCAATTGACTTGTAAAAACGTTAAATTCTAATGCTGCATGATTGTGTGTCATCTATTTTACTTCTAAAAAGGGCAGGGAAAACTCAGAGAATTTTTTCCCTAATTTGTGTAGCAACCCTAAAGGCATAAATTCATGAAAAAATTCAAAATTTACATTTTTGTTTTTTTTTTGTAATTGATACTGTAAGTGAGATATAAAAAAATTTAATCTCCATGTCTTCAGTTACACACTAGAAATCCATGGTACAAAAATTGGAGATTAGAATTTGCATGGAGCATTATTTTGTATTATTTTCTCCATGTAAGAGACCTTCTTTCCATCCCTAGACATACTTTTTATACTTTCAAATGTTCTTTATGCATAAAAAGGATCGATTCTGTGGCCTTGCTTGATTTATTAAGAAACGATGGCATGTACAACAAAACAAAACAAAAAAGAATTCAGCATCCCTTGTCCCTTTACATATTTTTTTTTTTTTTCCTGTACTTTTGTTTCTGTCTACTAATTAGTGGTGCTAATTTACTTCTAATTGAAGTGAATTTTGATATTTGGATGCTTCATATAAATGTCTTTTAATTGTCTGTTATGAATTGTTTTTGTCTTCTGTAAATGCTGTTTTTGTTATCTTCCATAATATGTCAGCAAAAAATGTGTGTCAGCAACAAAATGACTTTTTAAAGATATTTCTGTATTTAACCTAGAAAGTAAACTGTAAAATGATGTGAAAGAAAAATAAAAAGTTTTAGATAATTAATTCAGGAAGTCTTTTGTGTAAAATTTCATAGAAATAATTTTTTATTTTATTAGTACGACAGGACTATTTCTTTTAGACAGCGATTTTGTGGTGTCACACTTTCAATATGCCAAGATGCCTGCCAATATACAATTTTACCATTTAATTTCTTAAACTGTCTTAAAATATTTAGAAATTTTTTTCATAAACTCATCAACTGTGAAAATTCATTTTTAAGGCCCGCTTCACTTACCGCCGCCGGAAGCCGAAGCTAATGTTATTCTATGGGAAAATTTTCTTTACAAATAACTTATTAACTAGTAATACATATTTTTAAATTCTGTTTTCACATTCTGAAAATTCCCAGCTGTTAAATTGATGCACCTTTTTTAAAAAAAATATTTTCTAAATTTTTTTATAATTTATTTTGAAGCTGCAAAATACGAATTTTCAATATGTGAAATTTTTGCAATTTCAAAATAAAATATTAAAAATTAAAAAAATACAGTTTTAAAAAAGGTCCATCAATTTAATTGTTAACAATTTTCTGAATGTGAAAACAGAATTTAAAAATATGCATTAGTTAATATGTTATTTGTAAAGAAAATTTCCCCATAGAATAACATTGGCTTGGGCTTCTGGCATCTGTAAGTGAAGAGGGCCGTTAAGTAGTTTGGAGTATAAGACTGATTTTTTTTTTTTTTAATACCAACTATGTGAAAAATGCCAGAGCCAGGAATTGAACCCATGCCCTCTGCTTAACTTCCAGATGCTCTTCTACTGAGCCACCCTGACTGATAACCAGCTCGACATTTCTCACATAATGACCGTTACATCTGCGTATGCAGATACAGTGACCTTGCCAATGGTAATTATATGAAAATTGTTGAGCTTCTTATTAACCAGGGTGGCTAATAATATATATATATATTTTTTTATTACAAGATTGCAATATATAAATTAAGTCCTGCCATACTAAATTAAATTTTGTCAAGCACAGAATTTTATATATATACAGTACACTCTCAAAAATCCACGCAGCTTAAAACGAAGTGTTTTGCAGATTTCTGAATTTTGCAGATTTTAGAATAATTTCTCTTATTTACATCTTAGAACCTCATTTGAGTAGCAAATCTCTAAGAAACAATTTACATGTTATACATATAATGCTGAAATAAAGTAAGCCTAATAAAAGTACAAATATTTCATGAAATTTGATTTAAAGAACAATTTTTATACATCATATTATATTGCCTTGAAAAGTCTAATCAATAGTAGTTTAAGTAAGAATATTCATACATATTTATTTTCCTATAACCTACAAAAAAGTTAGCAATTCTTAGTCAATCACATAAATTTGTGCTATCAGAAAGTTTGAATATTTATCTTCATGAGAAAACATCTTTCATGAAAACTGTCTTTCTCCTTCTTCCTCTAAATTAATATGGTTTATTTTATGATAATTATATATAATTACACTTATCATTTTCTCCTGTGTAACATGCTGAGTGATTGGTCATTCACCAGCACAAGTTAATAATTGATTTATCTCCTAATACAGCTGGATTTTTGCAATCCACTAATCAACAAATCAGTTGTGACAATGTTTGTTTATATTGCAAATGATATGCGGATTTCAGAGAATTGTGGACTTTAGGGTTGTGGATTTTTACGAGTTGACTGTATATATAATTTTTATTTATTTACAATCAGGCTTAGCTTACTTCACAGGGCACTATATATTCAAATGAATTTTCAGAATAATTGAATCATCGTTATTATTATTATTCGAATCACTTACGAAATAAAAAATATTAAAGAGTTCTAGTAACTTAGCCCTTGCTCTATAATAATGAAATTATGAATTCAATAAATTGATAATTTTATTACTATTACATTATAAAAATTTTACAGAAACTCAATTGTTATACATTTAATTAAATTAAAAGTCTAATAAGTTTAATCTTTTCTACTATATTACCCTTTATTTCTGATAAATACAACAAATTAAATATATATTTTTCCTTTCAAAGAAATTATTTAAATAAATAATATAATAGCTGTTGTTAAGAAACAGAGATAATTCAAATGCAAAAATAAATTTAAGAAAATGAAAAAATAAATAAATAAATAAATAAATAATAAATTTCTAAAAATAAAAATTCAATTAAAAAAGACTTTGAGGTGTATCCCAGCAAGGTGCAAGCTACCCTTCTGCAATGTTTTGTAGCTTTATGATCACTAGCCTGAACTGCAGAGTCCAGATATACAGTTAAACACTTTATTTATATATAGATTTATTCTTTTTTTCCAACTCTATAATGTCAGAAAATATTTTTGACTTTTAAGCAAATTTTAATTTTTTCTGAATAATGTTTTTGAACTAATTCACATCACACTTCAAAATATCTCTCCTTCTCTGTTACTTTTCCTTTCTATATTCAATAGAAGAAGGTTTTGGTTTCTTAAAAGTTTTCCATTTTGTGTTTTTGTAGGATTTACACGTTTTGAAGTCTAGAGCATAATTTGACCATTTTTTAAAAAAGTACTTGTTTGTTTCTTTGTGTGTGTGTAACAAAAATTTTGTGGCAACAGTATCTCAGGCATTACTGAACGGAATTTCATACAAATTGATATGTAATTGCATCTTGATATAACAGAGGTTAATCCAGAACAAATTTAGTGCCACATTGAGGCACTTTCACAAAGTCAATTTTTAGCAGTGAGGTACCTTCACAAATTCAACTTTCAGCAAAGAGGTACTTTCGCAAAGTCAATTCTCAGTAATATAACTGCACACTAAAACATTTTATATTATAAGCTTCTCTGCATCGAACAGAGAAAAATACCCTCAATTTGAATATTTACTGGAGACAATGACAAATATCTAAGTAAACACCTACTTATCTTACATTATAAGAAACAACTTAACTCGCCCATATATATATTTTACAACTGTTTGTTTCATTTTATTTTTTAAATATACACTAAGCGACAAAAAAAAAGCCGCACTGCAGAAAAAATGACATTCCTTTTTTATTCGTAATAACTTTAAAATTAATGTTTGAAACAAATGAAACTCTTATTTCCGTAATACAAAAGGGATGAAATGATACCTATGTACATTTTCGATTTAATAATTTGCATTATTGCACACTACGAAGTAATTTTTAAAAATGTGCATAAAACTTTCTTTTTGAACATAATGCAATAACCATACACTCTGTATTCTGTTATGATTTATTAAATGAAATAAACAAGTTATATTTTAATATATGAAATAAAACTATTTTTTTGTTAGATCTAAGCAATTTTTTATTAAAAATATGTATTCTGCATTGGGTTAATTCCACCTTTATATGGAATTACTGCTTTAATGCGCAATGGCATAGTATTATACAGTGTTTTAATATAAATCTCAGAAATTTCAACGTGCAAAATATCACAAATAATTTTTTCTAGTTCAGGCAGAATTATAGGTTGCAAATTTCGAATCCTCTCCCCTCTCCCCCGCTTTTTTATTGACGAAACATTTTCGTGAGTATCGCGATTAGGACTATTCTCATGTCTGGTAAAGAAAAAATTGTACTATATCTTTTGTGGGATTTAACTTAAAGTGAAAAAAGATATGATTACTTACAGAATTATAGGTTCTCATTGGAATGGATAGGAAATTTTGACAATTTGAAGTAATAAACTGACCACAGACGCCGCGTAGTAAGGTGCATTTTCAGCGTAAAATGTTGTTTACGGAAATGTCTAAGATACTTCCAAAATAGTCGGTCAGGGAACACTTTTATGAAGATTGTGTTTTATTTCGAGTTAATTGATCCCTTGAGCATAATAATTTGTCCGACTGTTTGAAAAGTTATGCACCTCCGTACCATAATGTACGGAGATTATGTCACTGTTTTAAAAGTGTGATTTTCATTAAGTCGGTCATATTTTCGTTGTCAGTTCTGCTTGTTTTCTTTAGCTCGAAATAAGTTAAACTTGACTCATCAAAGAGAAACAGTTCAGCCCAATAATTAACTAATCATTTTTTATTTTTTTAGCCATTTCAGGTCATGGTTTCCTATTTTTCTTCTCTAAGAATGGAATTTTTTCAAATTTTCTGTCATTTAAACCTGCTTTGTTTAATAGTTGCTGTACTGTAGTTAAAGAAATTATGCTGCTAAACACTTTTTCTGAATCTCTTTTATGTTCTAAATGTAATACAAACCGATTTTATAAGAAATGGCTTTTTAACTTACGGTCATCTCGCTTGGATGATCAACATGGCCGCCATAAACCAAATTTCCAGTTTAAACGACCAAAAAACGTTATAACTTGCTAAAAACCGTTTTACCAATATTTCGTAAGCATTTAATTATTTTACCATCTCACGTATTAAAATATTTTTTGATTTTCATTCAAAAATTAATACTTTTTGTGGCATCGTTAACTGCCTTATTCTTATCATTTTTGAAATAATTTCTAAAATTACAATTTCCCTGACTATTGTATTTTGTTTTTAACATTGGACTGAGTACTAATGTGTATGTGGTGGACAACATAATAAAATCTGTTCGAAAAATTTGCTTTTTAAACGATAAATTTGGCAGTTGTAGAGAGCGAAAAGGAAAATATCCAAGTGCGGCTTTTTTTTTTGTCGCTTAGTGTATTTATAAATTTTTTAAAAAAAATGCTTTACGTATTTTAGTTAATTGTTCTGAAGTGTCATTAATTTTCACAAACTTACTTGATGTTTTCACAAATTATTTTATAAATTCACAAATGGGGTACCATTTTTAAAAAGCTGGATTAATCCCTGCATAAATTAGTGCCTATCAACCTTTAGTGAAAATTGCCCAGTAGGTAGCTTTGCCATCCCAATTTTTCTGAATATTTAACATGTCTAACAAGATTTTATATAAATGTGTACTATGATAATTATTTTTAATTATGAAATTGAAAATAATTATTTATACTGGTAAAAATAGTCAACTAGAAGGGAAAAAAAAGTAGAAGCAACGCTTTTCCCTCCCCATCCCGAGAAAGCCAAATTTTTGATATGGGTACCTTTCAAAAGAATTCATCAACAGTGGCGGCTCGTGCACCGTAAATAGGTGAAGAGGCACACTGTATTTTACACTGTATTCATTTATAGAATATAAATTTACATTTAAATAAGTATTTTTAGTTAGTTTTAGTTAAGACCCTGCTTAATAAAAATTATGCATTAAAAATACTTCAATATTATTTTTGAGCTCTTCACCTGTTTTCAGTTTAGAGCCGCCACTGTTCATCAATATCATTAAAACTAATAATTGAATTATAGATCTGCGATAATTTAAACAAAGTTATTTATTTATTTTAATGGGGGGGGGGGGGAAGATATACTTTTCAATTTTATATTTACAAATAACACTTTTTTTTTTATGTTTGTAAAATACAAAATTGATTTTCTTTGTGTTATAAGAAAATCATAAAAAAAAAAAAAAAAAAAAATAGCATTCACCATGGAAATAATTTTGATAAATAATAACTTTCATAAATTATTTGTGTAGAAAAACACAGAGGAAAGTTTTGTGATCCCCAGAACATACTAGTTTTAAGATAGTGTTTAACTTTTATCTATCAAGAGTGTTTTAAAGTAACATTAGATTAAGAAGTAAATAAAATTGATGTATGGAAGGAACATCAAAAATACTTGTAAGGATTGAACATTTATATTTCACTTTATTCTCACTCTATGGCATTAGAACTTACATGAAGCCATTTTTGTCTAAGAAATAATTGTCATTATTTATGATTGCCATTTTACATGAACTTCATCTGAGTTATAATTAAACTCATATAGTTAGTTATAATTAAACACTGTGAATCATCAGTATTATTGTTAGAATATATTGTCAGGTTCAGAAAGTAAAACGATAAAAAAATACATTTTTACTTTTTTTTAAATGTATATTTAATAAAAGAAAGTGTCCGTTAGTAAAAAGAACAAAAAAATAACTTTTATTTGATGGATTCTTACATTTTTGTATTACGCCCCTTGTCGTACTTTAATGTCTTTTTATAGTAATAAATTTAAGTGAAAAAGTGCAGGCGAGCCTTAATATAGAATGAGCTCCAATTAAGGGGGCCTAGTGAGATTTTTGTCCTGGGCTTTGAGAGTTCTAAATCTGCCACTGCCCCGAAACTCGCATAAATATGGGCTACAATCCCTTAGAAAGACCCCCTATAGGCCTAGGACCACAGTGTAGTTAGTCAATCAGCCTTAATCCCCACAAGCACAACCAAATTGATGTCCACAACATACTAGTATGTTATGTAGTATTTCCGATTCTTTTTCAACCTTTGCGTGTTGATGGTGCTGGATTAAAGAAATTAATGTACCACTTTTTTGAATCCGCATGAATTACTATGATGAGATGATAGGCATAATTTTCCTTGCTTGTATTTTTTAATGCTTGCGTGTATGCCTTTGAGTAATTAAAAAAACTATTTGAAAAATTATTTATTTATTTTATAATGTGATAAATAAAGGTGATGTCGTATATGTGGGTCATTATGTCATAATGTGATAAATAAAATAAGTATGCTGTTGCAGGGTTTCCAATGGTCAGAGTAAACCTGGAAAAGTCAGGGAATTTGAAATTGGTAAAAGAAGTCAGGTTTCAACTGTGTGGATGGTGCTGCATTAAAGAAATTAATGTACCACCTTATTAAATCTGCATGAATTACTAGGATGAGGTGATACGCATAAATTTCTTTAAAACTTTAAAGTAAATAGTACCATATTTGCTTCAACTTGGGCCGGAATACTTTCTGTAGGGATGCCTTGCTATTGTTGGCGTTGGCAGCCGTGTAGAAGTCTTGCAGCTGTGCAAAACTTCTACACCATGTCTGCCAATGATGACAACAGGGTGCCCCACAAAAAATACTCTGGCCCAAGATGAAGCATGTAAGCTGTTTTACTTTAATTAAAGTTTTTAGTTTAACATGTTGAGTGCCATGCAAATTCTTAAGGAAATCCCATTCTGGCCACGCACGCTGCTTAGAAACGTGTTATGTTTACCGTGTTTCAATAAAATCCATTGAAATGCCTTAATGATATAATCCTATAATAAATAAAAATTATGTAAATTTTAAATAAATTGTCAGTAATTACTTAAAACTATGTAAATTTTTTAGTTTTATATCACATTTCACACTGTCAGCCACCAGTGGCTGATGTGGCCTAAACGGAAAGTTCAGTATCAGCCACTGATGGCTGACATGACGCTGAACGTGTTAATGCTTCTAGTTATTTCATCTTTAATAATTTTCCTTGCTTTATACACTATCTACCAATAAGTATTTAGACAATTTCGAATTTAAGCGTTTTGTCAAATATCTAGAAAAGCTCTTTAGGAATCATCTTTAAACTTTGGGTGTGTAATGAACATGTTTACCTCATATATTACCACAAAAGTTATGTCCTGAAGTGGAAAAAGGGACCAGTAAAAAATTAAATAAAAATGTTTTTAGCTGAATCAAATTTAAAATTATGGTTTTCCTCCCAGCAATACTGGAGCAATATTTTTCTCCTAGCATCTGGATCCAGTCATGCCATAGCTAAAATTTCTCAAATAAGATGATTTTAAAATAATTTTTTCACCTTTCAATAAACTTGTCTTTTCTCAATTAAAAGATCCTATAGATATGTATAATTCCTTGGTGTGTCTATAGCATTTCTTGCCAGTGTGGTTTATCATATATTGGCCAAACTGTCTTAAATTCATCTTTAAAGAACATATTAATTATGCCCATAAGCAAGAAACCAATAAATTGGCTATTTCTAAGGATTGCTGGGAGGAAAACCATAGATTTAAATTTCATTCAGCTAAAATAATTTGCTGGCCTAAATCCACTCATAAACTCGATTTCTTTTTGAAGCTTTTTATGTTTATAAAAATATTATTAATTGTGATTTTGCTGTACCCCATTTGTCTGATTGTTGGAAATTTTACATTCAGTTCCCATTTTCTTAAATTCTTCCATATTTTTCACAACTAGTGTTTCGTAATTTCCTATTGGCCAACCACCCATATTCCGCGTAATTCTATTGGTTGATCATTCTGAGCTGAATTTGACCCCTTTCCTTTATACAGTAGAGAGTCAAAAATCCGCACAGCTAGCAACCAGAGGTTGTGCAGATTTTAGGATTTAGCGGATTTTGGAGCCGTAAAAAATCATATTCATTTTGAAAAATAAAAGCTGAATATTAATCAAACTAAGCATATACTAGTGAATAATAACACAATTTTACTTGTATATTATATTATTAGGTATATGAGAATAACACTGAACATTAAAAAATATTTATAATGAAAACAATAAATAAAAATGAAAAATTATTCATCAAATCTATGTTTTAAGCTACACTTGAGCATGCACACATATATCATTGAGTCTTTTTTTTTTTTTTTTTTTTTTTTGTCTATTTTAAGTAGTCTTCAATTCTTATTTTGTAACACAAATTTATTTTTCAAAGAATTTAACTGAATTCTTCCTTGCAACTATACCTTCATCAGATAGCATTCCTTTTTAAAAATTAGTTTATTATTTTCCTTATTGATATCATCATCATCATAATAATAATAATCATAATTTTCTTTTGGTTAATTTAATATACTGTAGATAATTTCCTTATCAGCAACTTGGTTCTTGCAGTTTTTCATATTTTTATTATTGTAATCATAAAATGCAAGCACAAAATCAGCAGTTTTGTAACTTAAATTTCATTGTTTGTATCTGAAAAGCTGTGCGGATTTCAGACTCCGGCAGATTTCTGGCTCTCTACTGTATATCAGCACTTCTCTCTCATTTCTTTATTCCAAGTCTTCCACTAATATTGATATTTTAATAACTACAGATCTAATGAAATTGAAATATGTTCTGTAACTTATTACATAAAAGCAGAATCGTCACATAAAATATACTTTTTATGCATGAAAACTACTTTTCAATATTATTTCTACAAAGTATGAACAATCTTTTGTATATTTTGAATTCATTGTTGTCCAAAGCCTGAGTAAGCCAGAGGCACACTGCCGTTATTATTTTTTTAACAAGATATTTCATTTATTTATGCCAGAAATTCTGTGCTTTAATTAGGAAATAAATATTATTAGAAAATAATAATAATAAAAAAAAGTAGTATGCTGTCGCCATCACAAAACTTTCTTCTATATTTTCCTATACAAATTCTCTCAGTACAAATGCATTATTGAAATTATTTTCCATGATGAATACTGACGATTGATGAAGGTAGAAAAAAAAAATCTTCTCAATAAAGGGGAAAAAAGGGGTGTATTCACTTCAATTTCTAATGCCTTATTTAAATAAAATAAAATAAAATATTTGTTTCAGTAATTTGTACTTCCTATATTCAATAGAGGAAAGTATTGGTTTAATAAAAATTTTCTACTTCAGTTTTTCGATGTATTTACACGTTTTATGATGTCCATGTTTTGACTATTTTTAGAAAATGTCTGTCTGTCAAAATTTTATAAAAATTGATATGTAGTACAGTCGGTAACAAAAGTGTCCGAACACTAGCAAAATTCCTATGCAAAAAAGGTACACTTCATACGGTTTTGTTAAATAAATCCTTACCAAATCATGTTCTTACACTGACTAAGACCAGGATTCGACAAGTATTTATTTAACAAAACAGTATGAAGTGTGCCTTTTTTACATAGGAATTTTTGCTAGTGTTCGTTCACTTTTGTTACCAACTGTAGCACCTTGACATAAATTAATTAGAGTCTTCAAATTTTGATGAAAGTTGCACAGCTGGTGGCGCTGCAGTCCCATTTCTTCTAAATTTTTAATATGGCGACCATTGGACAATATTTCGTATAAATGTGAATAATAAAAATTATTTTGAACAAGTATTTGTGAAATTAGAAATAATTATTTATAATACTAATAGAGTTGATTAGAATATGTAAGAACATTTCTTGGCAGATTTTCAGTATGTGTATCTTTGAAAAGAACTCCTCAGTACTTTTAAAATGGATAGTTGATTTGTGATGATTTAAAACAAAGTTATCGATTTTTTTCTCCATTAAAAAGAAGAAAAAAATACTTTTTAAAATTTTATTTGTAATGCATAAAATTGACTTTCGTTGAATATTTAGTGTTTTACTTTTCTGAGATGCAAATCATCTGCATTCATCATGGGAAATAATTCTAGTGAATAATCATTTTAATAAATAATATGTACTGCGGGAATTTGCATAAAGTAGTATCATACCTGGTAATATTTATAATTTATTCCATAGTACGGTTAGCCCCCTCCCCTTTTTTTTTCTCACCAATACATTTTAAAAGCATTTTTCTTCTTATTTCATTGTAATTACATATTGGAGAAAATTTCTCTAAAATCATTCTGGTGTGAAAAAGGGAGGGTAACAGTTCTCCAGAATAAATTATAAATATTACCAGGTATGCATACTTGCCAACCATCTCATTAATAACCGTACAATTGTTAATGCCCCTTGAAAAAATGCCCTTTTTTCACACCACTGTATTTTTAGAGTAATTCTCTCCAAATATTGTTATGATTAAATAAGAATAAAATTACTCTAAAAAATGACTGGTGTGAAAAAAAAGGCGGATACTAAAAATTGTACAATTCATAATGAGATGGTTGGCAAGTATGGGTATGTAATATAGAGAAAAGATAAGTGGTGTCCACAACAATTTCTTTTTACAGTTTTTTTAAATAATTTGCAAAAATGCATTAATGTGTAAATATGAAATAGATTTCTACAATATGCCCTATACAGTGAAATGTCTTACTCATGTTTGAACAGAGATGCCAACATTTTAATTTATTCTGGAGCATTTTTAGCCCCGCCTTTATTTCATACCACTTTTATTTTAAGAGTAATTTTTCTTATTTTAAGGTAGTTATACATTGGAGAAAATTATTCTATACATAAAGTTGTACAAAATAAAAGAGTGGCTAAAAGTGCTGCGGAATAATTTATCATAAAATATTGGCATCTCTGGTTTGAATAATGGTTAATGGTGTTATTTGCAGGAAAGTCGAAACAAAGAGGCAATCAAAATTTATAAAAACAACTCAATTTTATTAAATAATTGACAAATTTTAATATAACTTTATAAATGCATAATTTACAATGAAATGTATTTAAATCTTCAATATTTTTCTTTTTTTACATATATAGGTACACGATTGGCAACAAAAGAAAATGATAACAATACAAAATGATAACAGGCACAAATATTATAATAGAATTGTATAAAATTATGTAAAAATATATGAATGAGATATAAATAAGTATGAAAGAACATATTTATTATTATTAGATAGCTGTTGAAAAAGTACTTTAAATAAGGGATGTACTTACAAATCTAAACACAATATTATTTATTGGAACTGTTTGTAATTATTATTAATATTATTATCTTTGTATTTCTACAAAAGCAATTTCAAAACATGTTTTAATAGCATATTTTTATTTAAAAACCATAAGCTCCACCTTTTCTTTCATTCTTAGAAGTTGTCTTCTACTGTCAATTTCAAATTTTAAGACAATTAATTTCCACTTTAATTTAGAAGACATTTTCATTTTGTATAATCAATGAACACTGTGTACAGTGCTGCAAAATTTAAGGACGTTTTTATTTAATACCCACCACTTTTTTATTGCAACTGTTCCCTAATCGCTGCGAAAATTAATCGCCTATTATCTATATCAAATATTACTTCTCAAAATTATTGGTGAAAATTGAATTAAAAAAAAATCCCTAAATTTGGCAACCATCTCATCATGAACCGAATTTTTAGTACCTGCCTTTTTTTTTTCACACCAATCATTTTTTAGAGTAATTTATTTTTATTTAATCGTAACAACATTTGGAGAGAAATACTCTAAAAAAGGGAGCGTTAACAATTGCACGGTTATTAATGAGATGGTTGGCAAGTATGCAATACTGAGTTAAAACTGTTACGGAAATTTGTAAAAGATTTCAAATAAAATTTACCGTTGACAAAAATTGGAAAGGTGCTTTTTAATATAATCGAATTAAAGGCATACTTTTAAATTGCCTGATTATTTATTATAGGAAAAAAATATCTTTTTAATTATTTTCAATGCTGTCCAATAATTTATAAAACTTAAGGTTTTATAACTTATCTTTATTTTTTCTTTTTGTCAATACAATTAACAAACTGAAAACAGTTTATGCTGATTTCAAAGAATATTTGATTTTAGTTTTGCAGAATTTAGAAAAAGTTCAGAGTTGTCACTATTTATAATTTATTCCAGAGCACTATTAGCAGCGCCTTTTTTTTTTTTTTTTTTTTTTTTTTTTCAGTATTTTTTGAAACGAATGATTTTTTTTTTTTTTCCTTATTTAATCGTTGTCACATATTGAAGAAAAATATTCTACAAATATTCTGGTGCTGGAAATAAGGTGGGATTAAAAATACCCTGGAAAGAATTAAAAAAGTTCCATGAAATTATTGGCATCCCTGAAATTGTGTTATTTTACTCATGCTTTGGAAACAATTTGTATGACATATCTATTTAAGTACTTTTAATCCTAAAAAGCAAGTGTATTTTATTTCTACCATTCTAAAGCTTCGGACTACAATTTTTCAGTACTTTATTTTACATGTATTAGGTGTACCAGAAAGTTCTGTTGTTTTATTTTAAAACTGACACCAGGATTTTTTTTTTTTTTTTTTTTTTTTTGAGAACATTTAAATAAATTTTAAGAAAATATTTAATGTAAGACTGATTGTAGAAAAAATAGAGGTCACATCTTACTGATGTAAAATGAAGGGATTTTACGGTACACCTAATAATTTGTTAGGAATTCTTTTAGTATTAGGGAATTCCTTATTAATGTGTAGAATAAAGTCACAATTTGGTTTTCAATTGCAAAATTTTACTAGACAGTACCTTTTCTACAGCAAGAAATATATGTATAACAATAAACAAAATTATCAGTCAGTCTCAAATAAAATATATTATTGTAAAAATTCTGTTAATCGAAGCTATGGAATTTGACCAAAAAAGCTAAAAAGTATTTTAATTTACTGATGAAATTTCAACAAAGATACAATGATTTCTAACAGGTAAAACAATGAATGTAAAAAAAAAAAAAAAAAAAAAAAGCCTATTTACATATATACAAAGCTATATTTAATTATAAAATTTATTCATCTTTTAACAACTATAAATTTAACAGTATCAGTCTCTATGTGTTTATTCTTAAAATAAATACTAATTAAATACTCATTACTTAATTTTATGAATGTAGTCATCATAAAATGAAGCAAATTAATTAAATTACCGCTCAGGAATTTATTCTGAATTAAAAAAAAATTCTTTTCTGCGTTATTGTCTAAGTTTGGTTCCAAATTAGAAAAACACTCTTTATGCAAAATTGTGTGAAAGTATATAAAGCCAGTTTCATGATTATTTTGCTATTTTGTACAACTTCATCACAAAAATATTCTTTTCTCATATTTATTGGAAACATATCACGACTTCATCACATAATCACTTTAAAATTTTGTGTGTGTGTAATTTTTGTGTGTGTGGGTAATATTGTCACCACTATTTTCAAAGACTTTTCTTTTAATGCTATAATATTTATTTATTTAAAAAATGATTGTTCTCGTTCTGAACTCCCACCTTTAACCTTTTTGCTGTTTTACTCTATATTACGTATTTTTTCTCTTTTCTATTGCCTTTTGGGCACTAACTTCTCCCCAGAACCCTGTGTTGTCCTGCATTTGTTTATGTTAAGTTAGTCATTTTCTGTTAAAAATAAAATAAAATTAAAATTAAAAACTTTGATCCTAGAAAATACAAAAATATTCTTACTATCCTTAAACTTTCTATTAAATTTGTAATGCTGTCCTTAACTTTCCTTACGTTATATTTTTTGTGCTTCCTATTTCTATGAATTCTAGGATTACATATTTATGTTTTGGTTTTCCTTCTCTGTTTTTCCCCCCCTCTCTCCATTGCAGTGATTGTGATTTTTGCAGGACTCAAGCCTCGTTAGTTTCATCCTTAGGCAGAGGAAGATGCATGGCTTTTGTCACAGGTGCTTCCATCCCACAGTATCCGAAGAAAAATGATTGTACTGAAATAGTGGTGACAACGTAATAAAATAAACGTAAGATTTTTGGAACACTGCAAGTTTTGCATTTATTCAACACGTATTCCATAATAGGTTATTTAATAATCAAATATGCACATTGTATTTCTATATATGTGTTGAATAAATTTCCATATAAATGATTCAGTCAGGTCATTCATAATATAAACATAAAAAAAAGAAAAATAATAATAATTAATAATTTTATACATGCAAGGTGGTTATAATTAAACTTTTGTCATAAACAGTAAAAATATTTAATGAGAAATTTCAGTAACAATTCAAGTAATTGATTGCGGTTAATTGTATTGGAAAATACTGTCAGAAAATAGCGGTGGTTATTTAAAACAACAACAACCACCTTAGGTTATTTTTTTTAAAAAGAACCTAAATTTTGGCAACTATGCGATTATTATTATTTTTAAAGTGATGATATACTAATTAAATCACACAATTTCTGTATAAGTAAATGGTAAATTATTTTTTAAAAATATATGTTTTTTCAGTTCTCAGAAATTTTTTTAAATAATTTTTTTAGATAGTTGTGAACCTTTTTTACTCATAAAGAAAAAGTGTTAAAAATCGTACTAGCTGGCAGCTATGCTGGTGTCAGCAGAGCTGCCAACCTAAATCGGCAAATTGTTAGTATCGCCCCTTTTTCTACACCACTTAATTTTCAGAGTAATTCTCTTCAAATGTATTTACTATGAAAAGATTGGTGTGGAAAAAGGGGCGATACTAACAATCCTCCGGATAAGGTTGGCAGCTCTGTCTCAATGTGCCCAGGTCTTCAGATTCTCGTTGACAGTTCGACCTGTTATTTTCTATCAGTATCTACAAATGACAATTGATGAAACAATTACTTGTGCTGCATGGGCAATCTAATATTTTTAACCATTTCCATATAATGTATTTGCTACGTCCATAAATATCTATAATCGTTTTGGCAACAATGATATATTTGTAAACATGTACAAGAAACGAAACACTTTCTGTATAAATAAATGATCTGTACAGAACATCTTTGAGGATCAGTCTTTTAAAACTTGTAACAGTCTATATATGACTAGAAATTAATGATTGTTTAGTGCATCTTTTTCATTGGGTTCTTCTTCTAAATGTTTATAATCTTTCTCATCGTTTAACATCTTTTCCATCTGTTCTTTCTGTTTTCTTTTGAAAAATCCAAACTGTAAAAGAAAATATAACGAATTAATTTTTTGCCATAGTTAAATATTTTTGAAAAAAAAAAAATAATAATAATAATAATAATAATATTAATTTATATCAGAAGTAAAACAAAATAAGATGTTCGAGACAGCGCCACATTTTATCTAAAGCAAAGTAATTCTTGTTAAAATATCGCCGAAATATCTTTTATAGGGGGTCGATAGGCCAACTTATTTTCCCTGATTTAATCCACCACTATATTCATATAACAAGTTTTCACTTAATTCACCGCGAAAGCATACCATAGAAGATTAACACTTTCGTGACTGCATGTTTTTGTCTTTTTGATAGAAAGCTCTACCTATGGGCGTTATTCTTGTATATTACATTACTATAAATAAATGTTTTTTTATATTCATATTTATAATATAAATGAATATCCATTGCAGTTATACTCTTTCTAATCAAAGTATTTGTATCCATAGTGCATTGATTGTAGAAATATGAATATTGGGTACATTGTTGAGAAATAATGCAACCTACATAATCCAAAGAAACGCCCACTGGCGGAGTTACTGATTTACAAATGACGTGAATTCATGTCAGCGGTCTCGAAAGTGTTAATATAAAAAATACTGGTCTTCTATTCACACCCTGTGTTATTATCAAAATTTTGAACAAAACGTAGTCTATGGTATAGAGGGTGTTTAGAAAAATTATTAAAATAAGCGATGATTGTATTCATAAAAAATATATATAAATACATATGTATATATATATGTATCATGGAAACTTAAGTCACATTCCACTTTTAGTGCCTGAAAAGAGTAACTTCGAAACATGGTGAACAAGAACAGAAAAAGTAGCAAATGTTTAGAATATAGCGTGTATGCAAGTTTCGATATATGCGAGGCAAACTCGAGTGTTAAAGTTTGATTTATGATGATTCATTAGGAAGCCAATCGAAAGGAACAGTTTCTTAAAATGACTCATTCCCAATGGTGGATAATTACGATAACATACGTGCCAACATTCTAATTAATAGTCCATAAAACAGTTAGTGCTCGTGCCTTTTTCCACACTCCTTTACTTTTAGAGTGAATTTCTTCCAATGTAATTATGGTTAAATAAAAAGACAAATGCTCTAAAAAAAAGACTGGTGTAAGAAAAAAGGCGAGGGACTAACAATTTTATGGAATATTCATTGGGAATGTAGGGAAGTATGGTAATAACATCATCTGAAATGGTTACGTCGAAACTATTGGGAATACACATACGATAATTCGGCAAATATGCATAAAATTTATAGTCAAGAAAATGGACGTGAAACTCTAAGATTGTACAACGAACGATTACTGAATCGCCCTCTTCAAAACCATTTAACTTTTTACCTACAAAGTACCATTTATTTTCCAAAAAAAGGTTTTTTCAGTTTATTGCAGCCTCTTCTACTCATTATACAGAATTACATGTGATTTATGTATAAAGATGACTTTTCCACTGTTGTTCAATTCCCGTCACTTCTAAGCACAACATGTCTCGCATAGGGCACTTAGCCTCCACACACCGGACTTAAACCGACAGAACCTCTTTTTGTTGGGATACAATAAAACATTAAAGTACAAATCATCTGTTGATAGTACGAAAACTTTTGTTGTGGCGAGAATCGTTGTTGCAACAGACAGAATAAAAGTGGCATTAAGTCCTTTAGAAGATGCATCAGGCTTTCAATCGCTGGTATAATTTGTGCAACGTCACATTCGGTCGCCACTTTCATTATCTACTTTGAGTCTTTAATGATGCCAATAAATATATTTGCATTAATTATGATTTCGTTATTTAATTGTTGGCAGTTCTTGTTGGACGTCATAATTTAGGCTTTTTACTATTTATGAGGGTAAGTCATTAAGTAAGTCACAAATGCATATGGCATGATTTAATGTGGTAACAGATATCTCCAAAGAATGGTAATAGATGGCAGCACCATACAGCTTTATGACATTCAATTCATATTGAGTAGGTAGCATTCCCACGCATGCGTAATGCAGTTTCAAAAATAACGATGGTTCTGAATGAATGTACGATAGAAGAGCAGCGTGTTGCGGTCCAATTTTTATGGGCGGAAGGACTTGAATAAAAAAATATTCATAAAGAAATGGAAAGTGCCACAGCGTCCACCTTACAGCCTAGACATAGCCCCAAGCGATTTTTCTCTGTTTGGACCACTGAAACAACATCTTGGAGGCAAACAATTTGCAGATGACGACAACGTTCAACATGAAGTCCTACTGCGGATGAGACATCAACCCAAAGAATCTTATGCAGTTGGAATTGGGGCTCTGATAAAACGATGGGATAGGTGCATCAACGTTGCTGGAGATTATGTGGAAAAATAAAAATGGTTTGCAAGTGATTATCATGGTAAATTATTTTTTTATTATCTTTTGTGACTTACTTAAGGACTTTCCCTCATAGAAAAGAATGTAACCCTGGGTTCCATAGTAAATATTGTTCGTCTTAGTGTAGCAAACAGCTCTCTTATTTTGTTAAAACTCCCTTTTGAACATCCTATAAATAACATTGGTGATTAAATTACAATGCCTCTCAAATACTTATTCTAATGTGATCACGCTTGACAGATATTGTCGTAAAAATCGTTCCATTCTCTTCATTATCATTTTATGAACAATATTTTTGGTTTGCATTAAATTCAAATCCTTTATTTCTGATTTTATAAGAAGACAGTGATTTCATATGAGTGAACTATGGTTTCCAAAACAATTGTAAAGTTTTCTTAAACTTGCAATCAGAGTTTTGTTACTTCCTACATACAGTTAGAATTCAGTGGTGTCATATCAAAAAATAAGAAGTGCATTTCTTTTTTCTACATTAACTTTTTTGATATTATTATTTTTAATGAAAGTAAGATATACCAAATTTCTATCAAAATTTGTGTACACAATTATCTTGTTCTTCATTGGTAGAATTTGAATAACGCATTACAATTTATTATTAGAAGATAGTTAAATAATTTAACCCGTTAGTAGTCGCTATAGACAGCGCCACCTATTACAGATTGTGCATTTTTAATTTAACTGTCACCAATAATTTTAAGAAGTGATGTGATCGACTTTTCTTTGATTTTATACGAGTTTTATGTATATCAAATGCCACTTCTAAAAATTTTTGGTGGCTATTGAATAAAAAGATTTGGCAAAACTAAAAAAGAAGATAGGGGGGTCGCCGCAGTCACTTTTTTGCATACCACTATTTTTATGAAACTGTCTTTGTATTATTAAATTGATGATATCTATTGCAAACAATTATTAAATTTTCCTATTAAGAAAAATGATATTCAAAAAAGGGATCCCGATGACCCCTATATCATAATTGCCAACATTTTAATTTATTCCGGAGCATTTTTAGCCCAGCCTTTAATCTGCACCATTTTATTTATAGAATATTTTTCACCAATATATAACAACGATAAAATAAGAAAAAAAATACTCTTAAGAAAAAAGTGGTATGAAATAAAGGTGGGGCAAAAAATGCTCCGGAATAAATTAAAATATTGGCATCTGACATTTGAATTCATCCTGGAATATTTTTACCCCCGCCTTTCTTTCATACTACTTTTTTTTTTACGAAGAATCTTTTCTTATTTTTTCGAAGTTATACATTGGAGAAAATTTTTCTATTAATAAAGTGGTGCGAAATAAAGGCGGAGCTAAAAAAAAAACTCCGGAATAAATAAAAATGTTGGCAGCTATGTTATATTTATCATTCAAGATCAATTCCTTATGAAATAATAGCTATTTTCATAGATGCACTTTATATTGCTTGGATTCTTATTGACCATGCATTCTATAGTTTTCGAAACTTTCATCTATTTGCACAGCAAACATTTGTCCAGAAAAATTAATTGACCATAATTTCTCACAAAAGAAAATCAATTAATAGTGTTTGCGGCAGTTTGGACACCTTTTGCTCAGAACCAGCTTTATATGGATTCTAAAACATTGCAGGTATTCAGGATTTAACTACGATTAGACTTCATTCAAGATCAATTCCTTATGAAATAATAGCTATTTTCATAGATGCACTTTATATTGCTTGGATTCTTATTGACCATGCATTCTATAGTTTTCGAAACTTTCATCATATTTGCACAGCAAACATTTGTCCAGAAAAATTAATTGACCGTAATTTCTCACAAAAGAAAATCAATTAATAGCATTTGCGGCAGTTTGGACACCTTTTGCTCAGAACCAGCTTTATATAGATTCTAAAACATTGCAGGTATTCAGGATTTAACTACGATTAGACTTCATTCAAGATCAATTCCTTATGAAATAATAGCTATTTTCATAGATGCACTTTATATTGCTTGGATTCTTATTGACCATGCATTCTATAGTTTTCGAAACTTTCATCTATTTGCACAGCAAACATTTGTCCAGAAAAATTAATTGACCGTAATTTCTCACAAAAGAAAATCAATTAATAGCGTTTGCGGCAGTTTGGACACCTTTTGCTCAGAACCAGCTTTATATGGATTCTAAAACATTGCAGGTATTCAGGATTTAACTACGATTAGACTTCATCAATTTTTTGTTTGATTAATCTTTTAGAAAAGATTCTGGGTGTAAACAGATAAGGAAAAAAAAAAAAAAGTTGTAATACAGTAAAAATGCAAACTACTTACTCTTATTAACAATATGAGTATGATCAGCAAAAGTAGGATTCCAGCTCCAATGCTGACAATTATTATCCACCAGGCAAGTTCTTCGGACGGTGGTGGGCCTTTGTGAACAAATACGGTTTTCACCTGCAATAAAGAAGGTGAAACAGCCGTGTTAAATGCAGTTTAAAATGTATATTCAGATATACAAACGAATTTTCTGAAATAACATATAATTTAGAGGGAGCCACACTAAATAAAGAAGCATTCTTGGAAAATTACAGTAAACTCCCGATTATCGCGAAGTTGAGTGGCATAGGCTCCGTGGATAAACCACAAAAAGACGCAAAATGAAGGGAAAATGGAATAAAAAATATTCTAGCTCGAAAACTTGATAGTATTTTATGTAAAACATAACACAGACAGAAAAACTATACTCAGTACAGTAATAGTGTTTGTATTTTATGCACTGTAAAAGATGTAAAAACAATATACAAAAAAGATTACTTACGATGTATCCAGGATACAATCTGTAAGCGAATTTATGTACTAAATTATACAGTGCCGTACTTCACAAAAATAAAAACAACAACAATATAGTTCTTTATATTTTTTGAAAAAATTAATCATTTGCATAGTTGCCAAATTTCCCGATTTTCGGGAAGACTTTACACCAGAATTTTATGATAGTGAACTTCGAGATCTTAAACCTCCTAAAATTAATATAAGAAATTCTTCTAAAAATATAGTGGTGATTATCCTTATTTTATGTAAAAGTTGGCAACTATGATCATTTGGTTTAGTTTCTTGTTGAGAAAAAACATTTTTGATCCCACACTTTCTTGATTTTTCCCTTTTACTGCACCTGGAAATATTCGCAATGCGTATAAATCCGCACGCTGGTAATCGGGAGTTTACTGTACTTTCATATTGTTTTCAGTTATACCTGGGCAGTTAAAAAGCTAATTACATTACAGTAAAAAAGTCACAAAATTAAAAGACAAATGGATAAATAAAAATTTTTTATTGAACAATATAAGCAAAAGTCATCTTTCGAAGTATTCTCGAAATGAATTTAAACACAGTTCAATAAGGTTTTCAATCTCAATAAAACAGAAATCTTCTCGAACGCTTTCCCAACAACTCATTGCAACCAGTTTTATTTCGTCACCGGTTCGAAAATATTGATTTTATAGGTCGTTTTCCTTTATCGAAGCCAGAACTCGAAGTCTCCGCCATTTTCCCAGGACAATTTGAGAAATGAGAAAGTTCTGCCTTTTTACTACCAGTATTTTTATGTAGAAATATTTACCATATTTTCATAGTAATGTGTCGTTATTAAATAAGATAGAAATTTTTGTATAAAAATAATGGTAGTAAAAAAGGCCTAATTTTTTCATTTCTGACAGTGTCCTCTGAAAATGGCGGAAGCTTTGATCAAAAATTGATGCATATGAATATGCGCGTCCATTAAGTTAGGACTCTATGATGAGTGGGGAGAGCTCTGAGCTTCCCGTTCTCATTCTCGAATTGTCTGCACTACTTCGAAACTGCAGGCCACATTATTACATGCTTATCGTAAAGTGCAATAATTTCGCAATAAATTTTTATGCAGTTAAAGGGAGTGCAAAAAATGCCTGCAGACTTCCTTACTTCCGATTCAGAGTAGGGATGCAGCTGACACGCCGTCACGAACAGCTGTTTAAACACTCTCGCCGGAAAATTGCTACATCTACCTTTCCTTCGAAAGCTTTTATATCCGTAAATTTTGTACTATTTACAATACGTAAGTGTAACTTACTTTTTGATTTACCCTCGGAACTTAGTTATTTAAAAGGAATAATAGAATGGAATTGTTAACAAACATTTGTCAATACCCTATACAATTTTCTGTTATTCTTCAAAGGATTAAAAAAAAAAAAAATGTTATAGCTTCAGCTGATACAGTTTTCTTTTCTGTACTTCTTATTAATATTAACATTTTAATAAAGTAGACACTTCGCATAAAACTATTTGTAATATTAAAAGAAAAAGTAACATAATAATTTAAAATCTGCAACAGGAAGTTAATGAGACGGATGAAAATAATTAAAATACGCAATAATGGTGCTCTGGTGCAGCCTTGGTACCATTTTTACGTGAGTAATTTTTTATAATAACTTTCTGCAGTTAAATAAGTGAAAAATCATTATTCGTAAATGCCATTGCTAAAGCTTCGCCAGAGTATTATTTCATTAGAGTATTACTTCTACATACATATACGTATATATTAGAGTATTACTTCTGCAATCTCCTAAACACATTTTAAACAAAATACCAATTAAATTTTTAGCTTATTTTCACACACAGACATAAATATATATATATATATATATAAAGGAAAAGAAAAGAAAATTCGCACCTGAGTAGTGTCTGGTACATGATTCTGCAAAACCACGTTTGAATCTCTCATCGAAACATGGCCCGTTGTTACAAGTTCCACTCTGTACCATGGACCCTAAATGATTGTGAGAAATACGTTGCTAAGAACTTCCTTAGGCGCAATAGATATATTCAATACAAACAAATCTAAATCATTCTTACTTACCAAAAAGTCATTAAGGACGGTGAGATTAACTTGAGCTGACACTGTTATTTGTGCAATTTTTCGAGTGTCTGTGAAAGGAGAGGCAGAGCACTGGATGGCTATACATTCCACGTTTTCATTTTCACAATTCTGAGAGAAATATAAATTTATTTAATTTTGATCGTGGTAAATACAACATTATTAACAAATGTACTTATTACAAAGTCACATAAAGCCATACCTGCTAACATACTAATTAATATTTCGTAGTATTGATAGTCCCGTCCTTATTTTCACACCAGTAAATTTGTAGAGTAATATTCTTCAAATGCAATTGCGATTAAATAATTGTAAAAGTACTCTAAAAAATATTGGTAAGAAAAAAAAAGTTAGGACAAACAATACTACGAAATATTAATTAGGATGTTGGTAGGCATCAGGGCTTGAAAAATCTCAAAATTTTTACATGCCCGAATGAAATTTTTACATGCCCAAATATCTTATTAAAATGCATATTAATAAAACATTCACATACCTAGTGAAAATAATTTAACGACATTATATCTATATTGACATTGTTTATTTCAATTTAAATAAAAGTATGACAAGATGCTATATTTTAAAATTATTTTTGTTTAAATATTTGCATGCCTAGCTGGGCATGTAAGAGAAAAAAGTACACACCCAATGTAAATTTTTACATGCCATGGGCATGTCGGCCCTGGTAGGTATACATAAAATCAAAGGAATTGTATCATTTTAAATATGAATCTTTTAACCCTTTGCGGCGAAGGGTAATTCGGATCATTTAAATTACCCACCGGAAATTTAAATGACCGGAAATTTACGAACAAAATTAAAATAACAGAAATTTTAAATTTTCAGGTTAAAAAAAGGGCCTTTTCTGCTATGTTATAAATATAAATTTTTACTAAAAAATTTCCGGGATGAGTATTTGCACTTCAGAATTAAAATTAGGTATTCCATCAGTGGGAACACTGCGACTGAAAAGGTTAAACGAAATTAAGAAGCAGTCAGTATGACTTTCTTGGGCAATCTAGTGTTAATTATTACGAATAAACAAACAAACGAACGACATGAGCAACACAAACAACTATAAATAAGTAAAAATGTTAAAAAGGGATTAAATCAGCTCCTATAAAAAGTATATTCCATTACTTACTATTACTACAGTTTCTCTGTACTTCGGCACACCTTTTTTATCTACACTCTTTTTTGAACGATAAACAACAGTTTCATCTTCATCTTCATCCGATTCCAATCTTAACTCATTTGGTGATCCCATGTAATCGCTCGAATGATTATAATGTCTTTTAGAAAAATTTCCCTTGTTTTGCTCGACCAGATCATCTTCTCCAAATGCCTGTCCTCGGTGTTTAACTTCTGGAACTTTACTTTTTATGTCAAGATAGGTATCATTACATTTGGCAGGGATAGTTAGTTGCTTACCACTGTCTACCTAAAAGAAAAATATTGAATGACAATGATTTTCATTATAAAAAGAAATAGGTATCATACAAGATGTAGCGTGAAATAATCAAAATAAGAACCCTAATACTACACATTCGCATTCGGGGGTATTTTTGATTATAAAATAGTAGTTAAAAAATGAAATTTCGTAACATGTTGACACCAGAATTTTTAAAAGTTTTAAAAGACAAAATGAGTTCTGGAGTTAGAGCTTCATCTGATAAAATGTTTGAAAACTACCCGGACGCTGTGCTACCAGATTGAGGGAAATAGTTATTCAATATCCACCACTAAATTTTACTTGCTACGGTTAAGAAATTAGATCGACGATTGTTTTGCAAGGTGTTTCAAAATAATTAGTAAACCGTTTTAATTAAAATTTAGTGGTGAGTGTTAAATAAAATGTCTCCTCAATCTGGCAGCACTGCACAGGCGTCGAATGCAGTATTGTCGGATTATGCGTCTTTTTTATTCAACAGTCACCAATAATTTTGAGAAATTGTATGTTACATACATAATTGATTAATCAAAGACTTGTCTACTGTATATATCAAATATTTTTTCTTGAAATTATTGGTGACTATTGAATAAAAAAGTCTCGAAGTCTCACAATACTGGCCGAATGAAGAATTTTTGCTTTCTATTTATAGTTTTCAATTTGAAACATCTTTGCATTTATTTTCAGACTTCTATGTTCAACGATTAGAGAGCAATAGGCATGGCAATGTTAATATATATATATATATTTTTTTTTTTCGAAATTACTGGAGATTACTGGTCCATAAATTATACTATATTCAAAGGCGCCGAATCTCCGTTTTTTTATGGAAGATTAATAGTGGGAAATTTTTATAATTGTTTTCAGTTTAAATATTTTATTATATTGTCACCACTACTATCAATAAGAAATTTTTTATGAATATTTTTAGATGCTTTAATGCTGTAATTTTATCTAAAAAGTAATTGTTTTTAAAACAGTGGTGACAATATTTAAAAAAAAAAAAATGTAAAATTTTAGGAGCGCTGCGAGGTCTGCTTTTAAAACATATTGGTGTTAAACCTGGTTAAAAAAATAAAAAGTTGGCGGTTATGTGTGTATATATATATATATATATATATATATATATTATATTTACAGAATTTTTGTTCGATTTAAAACGGTGAAAAACGAGAAGTATATTTTCATTACGAGAATTATATTATATGTATATATATATTAACCCACCAGAGTGACATCTGCCAAAAAAATACAGTTCGTTTGTTCATTTATTTGTTTTTTGTTGTTATCATCTGATATATATAAAAATTAGAAAAGTTTTAAATTGGTGGAACATATTTAAAAAATAAAATAAAATCCATATCAGATATCCACATCAGATATCCATATAAACCAGTATATTTTGGCAAAATGAATCATACGAAGTACATATATAACTAAAAATGAGAATTATTTTGAATCAAAAGTTAATTATCGTCCTTATTTTCTTCAGTTGTTGTAGTTACTCTAGTTTAATCAAATATGGAGTTCTATATTTTAACTGGCTTTAAAATATTTCAATTGTAACCAGTTATGCTAGACTCTGCGACTTTTTTATTCATTATTCACCAATAATTTTAAGAAATGGTTTTTGATATACATAAAAGACGAAGCGAAGTGTAACACTGGTCGTAACGGTCATAATGCATAAATGCCGCATTTTAATTTATTCCAGAGTATTTTTAGCCCCGCTTCTATTTCGCACCACTTTATTTATTGAAAAAATTTCTTCAATATATAACTACGATAAAATAATAAATTATAAAATTACGATAAAATAAGAAAAAATAAGTGGTACGAAATAAAGGCGGGGCTAAAAATACTCCGGAATAAATTAAAATGTTGGCATGCATGTATAATGACAAATAGTAAATAACTGCCACCGTATTGGGTGCAGTCTTTTATTTCCCTCTGCGCAATCACATACGTACATTTGAATACAATTATAGATATTCCGGTTCGGTTCATATTCAGAATAGTAATTACAGTAAAGTCTCGTTCAACGCGGGTGCAAGTTTACCTCATGAATATAACAATTTTAATTTTCAACACTACTAATTTTATATCAAAGCAACTGGTTTATACAAAAACAAATTCGAGTGTATAAACCAGTACATTGGTACTCTAAAAATTTAGTGGTGTTAAAAAATAAAACTATTTTATTTATTTGTCATCTCTGCCACCGCGTTGTACGAGATTTTACTGTATATGTTTTGATATTAATATGTTTTAATCGTACCGCACTCTTATAATCTTATATTTTTTCTTATAATCTTATATATTTTTGCCTTCTTTCAAGTATTTAAGGATTAGACCTTCATAAGTCACTATTTCAGAGTTGCCATCTTCTATAATGTATGTCGGAGAATTCTAAGTACCCGCTTTTATTTTTAAAAAGTTTAATGGTTGAACGAAAAATATGTCAATTTTACTTAAACTTTTTGATCGTACACTACAATGAATATTAATCAACATTTGTATTAATAATTTTCTTTTCATTCTTTCTAGATAGGTAGTTTTGAAGAAAAAAAAAATAATAATTAAAAGTTATAAATAGATGTATGGAACAGCATTATTATCACTATTATTATTTTAAAACTAGTAATTTAAAACTAATGGATAAATACTTTACAATTTTCAATCTTGGAAGAAAAGTTTTGTGAATAAAATATTTAGTGAATTAAAAGTTTCGTAAATTATGATAGAAACGGAATTTTTATCATCCGATATTTTAATGAAATACAACAGGGATTGAATACTGGTGTAGAACTCATACCACTATCAATGAAGTAAAATTTTCTACTTCTTAAATCAACGATATCATAGGTAGAAAAATTTCTTAAACAAATACCGGTATGAAAATCGCGCCAGTGTTCCATCTTTGATATATATACATGATTTAAGTAAATATATTGAAATTTTATAAAGCACCATTCTCTCTAATTTTTTCACTCTCCCTAATTTCTCATTATCACTGAAGATTATTTTTATACATTCAAATTAAAGCCTGCAGACAATATTGTGCTATCGCAATAAATTCTGAATTATGAAAGATTCTAACTACAGTCTTAAAAAATGTCAATATTGATATGATTATCTGATTTAAAATACTTACTTCAAGACTTGTAAATGTCAAGAATTGCATTTTCCCACTATGTCCAGTAAAAGACAAAGGCACATATAAAACGATATCTATTATCTGAAGAGGACTTGGCCCGTAATTTTTAACCTTGAAAAGAAAGATAATTGATATTACAAAATTGTTGAATTATTTTTTAAATTATGAACTTCAATATATATATATTTTTAACCTTGAAAGAAAGATAGTTGATATTGCAATATTGGATGAATTATTTTTTAAATCTTGAAAAACAACAATTCATAATCGTAATTGCGAACTGTTCCAATTTTTGGATATCGATTATGGTTTTATAGAAAATTTGACCTTATTTAATCATGAAAAATTGCTATAAAAGCTTATGAAAATTTTCTATAAAAAAATACTGGTGTCCAAAAAATCGAGTAGGTTAGCAGCTATGCGTAGTCTATAGTTTTTAAACTTGAACAAAAGGTACTTGATGTTACAAAAATGAATGTATTAAATTCTAAATTTGAAATACAAAATATAAGTACTTTAGTTTAAAAAATATTAAAAATAAATAAAAATAAATAATAAAATAAGCACCGATTATTAATCTTGATACATAGACAACGCTTACGCTTTTTGATTGCCAGTAATTTTTAATAGAAATCTTTCATATTTTTCTGTCTATAACAGTTTTTACTTATTAAAAAGAAAAAAAAAATCTGCTGAATAAAAGTAGTATAAGAAAAGCATAAATGTTGCCATTTATGATATATAAAGAAAATTATACCAATACAATATGGCTAAGAGTAACATACTTTATATGTAATGATTTACATAGCGAAATGACTACACATTGAAATTGGAATAAAGTTCAAAATTTTCAAATTATTTCTCAGTTTCAATGAAATATTCAAAGATTACATTTACATCCCAGATACAAAATATCAATTATTTGGATCAAAAGGTGTGAAAGTAACTATGCCCTATTCTCAATTATTATTTTTATTATTATTATTATTTGCAATTTCCTTTCTTTCGTTCTTTCATTTCTTTTTTTTTTTTTTTTTTTGTGTGTGTGTGTGCGCGCGTGTGTGTTGATGAATAATGAAAATGGTATTTCAGGTGTCACAACAGATTTTGAATATCACTATTTTTCTATAGCACTTTTTCTTTATTTAATTGACAAAATTAATTAATGTTTATAAAATGAAATGGTATGAAAAAAGGGCGAGTACTAACAATGCTTCAGAATGAAATTAAAATGTTAGAATGCCAGTAATTAACTTGCAGTCTAACTTGCATCTGTATTTAAATTGCATTCAAATTCTCAATCCAGATGTGAATTAATCATAATTTTATTTTAAAAATATTTTGTTAGATATACATACTTGCCAACCATCTCATTATGAACCGTACAATTTTTAGTACCCGCCTATTTTTTGCACACCAATAAATTTTTAAAGTAATTTTAGTCTTATTTAATCGTAACAACATTTGGAGAGAATTACTCTAAAAATATAGTGGTGTCAGAAAAGGGGCGTTTTTTCAGGGGGCGTTAACAATTGTACGGTTATTAATGAGATGGTTGGCAAGTATGGATATAGTAAAAAAATAAGGATTTATTAACAATGTGGTCACTGACTTAACATGTCCTTTCATGTTTAACATTTGTACCTGTCTTCGGTAGGTTAAATTACAAATCTTACGTTATATTTCAATTTAAAAGAGTTTATTTCTAGAAAGGAAAGCTTACCGAATAGGTATGAGTAATAGGAACGGGTAATTCAATTTCTTGATCTTCATCATATAGTACTTGTTCTTGAAGAGAAATGCTAAAATAATAAAAAATAAATAAAAAAGTGCATGCTTTTTAAACAATTCTTATAACATACTTTTCAATTTTTTTCTTTCAGTAATAACAGGAAAAATACACTTGTAATAGTAATACTTTTGAATTTTTAAATAATATTACTTTTGTAATAAATGTACTTCCAGAGCCTCCTTAAGTAGATGCCTTCCACGCGCGGCGAATCTCAATGTTAAATTAGGCAACATTTAAAAACAAAACTAACACTAGGTGACAGCACCTACGCAGAGCAACAATTTTCTTCTGTTTCATAGACAAGTTATATTTTTCATCTAAAAATCTAGCTATTAATTTCAATTTAAAGTCCAAAATTGTGATGTGAAAGTGCTTTATCGTAAATATTTTCAATAAAATATTCAAATATTTATATTTTAAAAAGTATAGGGTATAATTTTCTTCGAAAGTGGACAAGACCTATTTTAGCTTTTCAACTAATTGAATTACAACGTATCAAATAAATAACACCTTTTTTTTTTTAAATATACTATTAATTAAAAAACGAAATTTAAAATTAAATAAGGAAAAACATGGCATATCTATCACGCGATTAAATTATTCTTTATATATTTATTCAATAAAAATTTCAAATTTTTTTTTAATTTAGATACCAGATGAAAGTTTCGTTTATATAAATTAAAATCTCTGAACTTTAAATGAGTTTCAGTTCAGAATGAATAATTTATAATGATAAATTATTAAAATCATGTCTTATTTTTTTTTTTTTTTTTGGTCATGTCCTTTACGTTACATTTTTACCTTATTAGGTGTGAATTATTTTTCTTAAATCGAAAATTTTATATTATTTATAAGAAAAATAGACCAGCACGTTAACGAGATAAGTTAACATTCAGCAATAAAAATTGGAGAAGAAAACAATCTGTTGTCTAGTCCGTCACAAAAAGTAAATAAATAACCATTAAGATTTAAATTTTTAAAATTAAGGATTTCTTGAGTATAAGTTTTCTCTCGCACAAAGTTTTTTTTTTTTTTTTTTTTTTTTTTTTTTTTTTTTAATTCAAGATTTTATTAGCTCCACCAGTTCCGAGAGGGTATGCTTACGAAACTGATAGACATTTTCGAAATAAAGTTGTGTTATATTTACATGTTTTGCGGTCTCCTGAAACGAAGAATAATGTTTTTAGCGGTTGGTCTGTGCGCGTCGGTTTGCCTATCTTGGATATACTTGGAAAATGCTGAAAGTGTATTTCATTTTGTGTTAGGTGTTTTTCATATAAGACTAAATTTAAATGCACAATCTAATGTGCACATAGTTTATTGAAAACATACAGGGCTATCCAAAATTAAGCTAAACGTTCTTTTCTGTAGAATGTAATTGACGGAAGTGCTTTGGTACACTTTTTTATGTCGACGAATACTGTTGAAGAAGGAAAATTAATTTTTCGAACGTATAATGTAAACAAAGTAATTTTTTTTTTTTGAAGTTCTATTTTCAACTCAGGTTTTTGAATAAAGTCACGTTTTGAGGTTCCCTGAATACAAAAAACTTTTTTTTTTTTTTTTTTTTTTTTTTTTAGTTTTTAGCGATTGATTTATATGCATATTTATTATCAGAATAACTTAAAAACAAACAAATGCAGGAAATTCACAATTGCATTTTAAAACTCGTATTAGGTTTCAATTTGAAAAATTTGATAAAGATTGGCAAATTTAATGACAAATTAATAACATCCTTGAAATATTTTTACTTCCATTACCCTACTACCGTAGGTAATGAAAGTATTGTGTTCGGTCCAAAAATTCGATATCGAGCTTTCCCCTGATTTATATTTAGCCAGTATATGTGTTTGTGTGTATATACATGTGAGTGTATGGATGTGGGGATATTTTTCATTTTTCTGATAATTTTTCAAATCAGTACTCATGATATTTAATTTTTACATGAATTTTTAATTCAATATTCCATTTCTGTGGTAAAAGGTTAATAAAAGTAATGTTTTGAATCTTAAAACTTAATATTTTTAAAAAGAACAAAAGTAGAAATAAAAATTTTCTATTTTTTCTTTTCAAGATTCCCAACACTTTTGTTTCGATTTAACTGAAATAATCAAATTTTTATACGCATTTACACAAGTCTTTAAAAAACAGTGGTATTAAAAAAATATAAATCAATCTTGTTCCTATATTGGAGTATTTTATAGTTTTATTCATTTTATGAATAAAACTACAAAATACTCCAATATAGAGTGACTTGAAAGTAACTAAGAACAAGTTATTTTTCTGTATTCCTACATCAATAAATAAAAATTTTATTTCATTTTGTAATAAGCATAACTATTTTTATTTGTTAAATCTAACTTACTAACAGAGAGGTGTCAACCCTTCGAATTTTTATATCATAATTTCTTTTAAATTTATCTTCGTCTTAATCACACAATTTACGATAATAAAGAAAAATAATGTTTTTTGTGAAAAATATTATTGATATTCAAAAATCCGGAGGGTTGGTAATTTTGCATTAATTATTTATGCAGTTTACATACCTTGTCTGGAAATATTTGGAAGCAATTTTTTACGCTGAATTGCATTGCTTGGTATTTCGTGGAAACATATATTTTCACGGCTACTGTCTGAATTAGAAAATGGAACGACGCAATACACCATATTATAAAAAAAAACTCTCACATTTGTTAAATTAATAAAACATAAACCAGAACTCATGAACTCAATTGAAGCTCAATTGCATCGCGCTCGCGGGAAATAAACATAACTTTACGTACGGTATCAAGCGCCATCTACTGGCTATGTTCTTCTTGTACTGTTGCCAAGTTTTCGAGCGACTCGCTAGGCATCTACTTAAGGAGGCTCTGGTACTTCACTAAGGGACAAGAAAAAAAAAAAAAAAAGCCGCACTGCAGAAAAATTGACTTACATCTTTTGTGTTTGTAATAACTTAAAAAGTAATGATTGAAACGAATTATACTGTTATGTTTGTGTAATACGGAAGTCATAGCATGATACCTATGTAAACTTTTGATTTAATAATTCGTTTTATTACACTCTACGAAGTATTTAATAAAAATCTACATAAAATTTTCTTTTCATACGTAATATAATAATCATATACTTTTTATTCTATTATGATTTATTATATGAAATAAACAAGTACTATTTTAATGTATGAAATAAAACTATTTAATTGTTGGATCTAAACAATTATTTAATAAAAATATGTATTCTATATTGGATAATTCCGCCTCTATATGGAATTACTGCTTTAATGCGCAATGGCAATTGTTTTTAACACTTGGATCAATCCTAAATTGTACGTGGAACACAACGTAATAAAATCTGTTCAAAAATTTACTTTTAAAACAATGAAACTGGCGATTACAGAAAGAAAAATGTGAAATATCCAAGAGCAGCTTTTTTTTTTTTTTTCTTTTCTCCTTAGTGTATATGTTCCATAGTACATTTATTAAACTTTCAAATTTATTTGTCTAACAATTTATATCAAGGAGTCCAACAATTTATATCGAGGACGCTACACGTTAAAAGGTTAAATAATATTAAGTTTCAGAGGAATTCTAAAAGACAGAGCTTTCTGTTAAAAAAAAAAAAAAAAAAAATCAACGAGAAAGTGTTAAAAATTGATTTACAAATGTATTGAGGTATTGAGGTATCAAGTTCTGTTGGTGATTTTCGACAGGGAAAGCAACCGAGTACATATTTCATGGACAAGGAATTTCGATTTAATTTGCCTTGTTTATCACTCCACAGATGACTTACAACAGTTAAAATTTAATTTATTAAAGCTATACTGTGAGTACGTTTGTCACACATAGCATTAACCCATTTTATCCCATTGTCCCATTTAAAGGACAGCTGGAAAATAGCGTATAGAAATCAGAATTTGCTTGGCGCGAATATTTTGTCAGGTGGAATATATAATGGTATATATAAGCTTCTGCTAGCGTGTTATGTGTCTCACCTCCTCCTCCTACATCTGGAATCTTTGTTTAATTATTACATTAGGGGTTTAATCATTACATTATCTCATTTGCGGTTGAAAATTCTTTCTGGAGAACTATCATGTAAATAAAGAAGTGTATTATACAGATAAAACAAAACTTTACACTCGAAAAGCACTTTTCACTATTGAAGAGAACACTAAAACATATAAGTGCAAATTTCATCCTCTTTATTTCAATGTCCTGTGTACAAGGTGGATAAGATTTCTTATACAGAATATATATATATATATTTCAAATTTTGTTGTATTTAGTTTATTAACATTAATTAACATTAAAAAATATAATTTTTCTCAAATTTGAGCAAAATAAATAAATTGGGATAAAATGGGTTAAGGACGATTCCAAAAGCTTGGAGGGGTGCCAAATTGACCGACAGGTAGATTTGGTAAACATCTAGTCATTCGGCATTCTCTAATAGCTATTTTCTTCCTAATATAAGGGTTATCTCCCCTATTTTAACAGTGAACTCGTTGAGTCAGTACTTGTGCAGAGGCTCCGGTGGTCCCAAAAAACGTGGTTGAGGATTAGTAAGCTATTAATAGGTTACTTACCTTATAAATGTTACTAAGCCAACAAAATAAAATTTTAAGGGTGAAAAAATGCCATTACTTACCCTGTGATACCAATGTCCGCAATAGCTTGCAAACGAAGAGGAATTCTAACTTCGTTATCTTCGGGTGTAATCTCAGTGCTTACTGTTCGAGCTTCTAAAAAAATATCCAATGCTTTCCGATCAGTTGGGATTTTCGAAACATCCAATTTTATTAGAATTTTTACCTGTATTCGAAATATAAATCAGATTCAGATTGACAATTTTTTAATGCGATAATTCATACCTACCAACCGTTCCGATTTTTCATAAGGCATCTTTTTTATAGAAAAAATTTATAAGGTTCTGAAGCAGTTTCCCTAACTGAATAGAGTAAAAATTTCTGTAAAAAATACCGGTATCTAACTATCGGAACTGTTGGCAGTTTTAAATTATTCAGTTATTTATTGAAAAGAAGTGAGAAAAAATACATTTGAACAATTTCTAACAAAGTGCAGCTCATCAGTGCCTGAGAGGTTTTGGTTTTTTAAGTGGTAGAAGAATGGTGCCTGGTTCGATCACAGGTAGAGTTCATGGACCTAGTCATTAAGAGTTTTCATAGTTTTCTCCGAAATAAAATTGAATGCAAACAAGGAACCCTTAGAAAAACCCCCGACGGAGGGCATATAAACCCTGCCTAGGTCAATGGTAATCATCTTGGTCCCTACCGCCCAATGGTGAAACTATAATACATGTGAAGATCTTGATAAGTGCCATACAAAAACAGCGAGAGCTTTCTATAAAATCCTTTCTAGAACAAAAACAGCTGCATGTATCGTATAGTGCTTTATCAACTAGATTAAAGGGAGGCATATATTCTCTATTCTTAAAAATATCTCTTGCAGTGCTGCCAACCTAATCCGGCAAATTGTTTGTACCGCCCATTTTTCTACATCACATAATTTTTAAAGTATTTGTTTTCTTAATTAATCGTAAAATATTTGAAGAGAATTACTCTAAACATTAAGTGATGTAGAAAAATGGGCGATACTAAAAATTTGTCAGATTAGGTTGGTAACTCTGCTCTTGGATGTACCTTCCATAAATTCGATTTTATAAGCTTTTTAAACTAATGGTACTTTAAAGTACCGTCGGTAGATAAAGGGTTAATATGTTCATCTTCTTACAAACCAGCAATATTTTTTGATGATTTCAGAACAAGATTGACAAAATTCACCATGAATTTATTGGCGTACATACTTGCCAACCTTCTCATTAATAACTGTACAATTGTTAACGCCCCCTGAGAAAACGCCCCCTTTCTCACATCACTATATTTTTAGAATTACTCTCTCCAAATGTTGTTACGATTAAATAAGACTACAATTACTCTAAAAAAATTATTGGTGTGAAAAAAAAAAGGCGGTTACTAAAAATTGTACGGTTCATAATGAGATTGTTTACAAATATGGGCGTGTTCAGTATTCTCAAGCAGCTGACACTCGTATACATAGTTGCCAACATTTTAATTTATTCCGGAGCATTTTGAGCCCCGCTTTTAATCCGTATCACTTTATTCTGTAGAATATTTTTCTCAAATATATAACTACGGTGAAATAAGAGAAAATTACTCAAAAGAAAAAAGTGGCATGAAATAAAGGCGGGGCTAAAAATGCTCTGAAATAAATTAAAATTTTGCCATCTCTGTCTTATGCATAACTGCCAAGTTTCTTAATTTATTCCGGAATGATGTTAGCCCCGCCCTTTTTTCACACCGTAATCATTGTGGAAATATTTTCTTCAAGATATAATTACGATTAAACTTAAGAAAATCACTTTAAATCCGTTTCCATCATCTTTCACAAAGTCCAGTATTTTCAAGTTTAATAATCATTTTCCCCAGGACCTGTCTCGGCAGAGGCTTTAAACTTTTCAAGCTTCGATGTTCTTGCGGTGCAGTTGAAAAATTACTACTCTTCAGATAAAACAACTCGATTAGTAAGGATTGATCTTTACCCTCTAATGACATGGTGAAGAATGATTTTAACTACTGATTTTTTACGACATTGACGATTGATTTTGTAAAACGCTTCAAACTTGAATAATTTCATTTCTACACGGCACGAAAACAGCCACCTATCGACTGAACTGTGAACTATTAATTTCATTACAGATTTCTTTTCTCATGGTGCATATAACGCATGTACTAAGTTTCAAAGAAATATGTCTGCAAGCACAGGATCAACTAGGTTTAAACAGGGTAATTTTTTTTTATTCATGCACCCTGTATATAAAAAATTATTTAAAAATGAACACTATTCTCAACAAAAGGTTTTAATTATTAAAATCTTTTCTGTATTTCTAACATCAACTAAAGTTAAAATTATCTAACACCTGTTTTTTTTTAGCACCGTAAATTAACAAAAGGTTTTACCTCTGCATTTTCTAAAAGGGGATTTCCAAGGTCACATAAGAGACTAGCATTACTGTTAGAACTAGAACTGGCACAGAAATCTTGGTTGATGCTAGGCATATCTGGAGGCAAGAAGATGAACAATTCAGACAAATAAGCAGGTTCTCCTTTGTTTTGAACAGTTATTGATAATGATATGCTAGAAACTTCACCAAGTATTAGCTGCCCACTCCTGTAAACAAGATATCTTGTTAGCATTTGATACAGGAAAATTTAAAAGCAAGTCAACTTTTACATCTCTAAAAAGTATTAATTGTAATGAATTTATTGTATAATTTTTTTAATTAATTAGTTTTATGTTATTATACGATCGCAGACGTAGAAAACTTATGTAAAAATTACAACCAATATGCAGTATTTTTGATGGAAAGGATTAATTTTAGCAAGAGCAATAAATTACCCTAGCAGGATTCGAACCGGAGTCTTTTAATATGTCGCGCCAGTGCACTACTATACTAACTAAGCTATTCTGTCACAGTTTAATTGACAATAATCTCTCATACGAACAATGGAATTTTTACGGTATTTTAAGAATTTAGATACAGTTTTACGAATGATGTCAATTTTTATTTTATTTAACTCTATTATTGCTAGATATCACTGAATAGTTTAAATTATAGCTTCGACCACATGCATGACACATTCTTTTGATGGATTAATTTTAACAAGACAGAAAATTGACCAGGCCAGGATTCGAACCAGAATCCTTGGGCATAATGCGCAAGTGCTCTGATCAGTGCTGTCAGATTGAGGGAAATTTTTATTCAATATTCACCACTAAATCTTAATTACAGCAGTTGGTTAATGATTTTAATAACATCTGACGGAAAAACAGTCGAAATTATAGTTTTTTCATTCTAATATGTCTTTAATGTAATTTTCTTGTTTATAAATCTGGAGATTGGCAAGTGTTTATGCTGCTCTAGCTCTAATGTCATATATAGGGAGGCCTAGGGATGACAAAGAGAGGAAATATTAAATCGGTAACTAATCTTATTTAAAATACTTTTTAAGATCGAATAAATTTGCTCATGGAGAACGATTAAATAACCAGTTAAAAAGCATTATATATCACTATGATAATGAATGCAACTGATTAAAATAAACATCGATTAGTTCGTAAAAAGTTTAAGAATTGATACTGAATACAATTTAAAGAATACAACTTAAAAAAAAAAAAAAAAAAAAAAAAGAAAGAAAGAAAGAAAGGAAAAGAAAAGGATCCGACTTATACGCAAACAACTTTCATTTTCCTTTCATCCCCATTCGAGCTCGTTGGCCAAGCAATTCGAAGTTTTCCAAAGTTTTCTCCTAAACTAGCGTAAATACGAGCTAACATCCACGGTTACCAACATCCTAATTAATATTCCGTAGTGTTGTTTGCCCCGCCCCTTTTCCTACGCCAGTAAATTTTTAGAGTAATATTCTCCAAATGCAATTGCGATTAAATAAGAAGAAAAATGCTCTAAAAAGATACTGGTATGAAAAAGAAGGCGGGACAAACAATGCTACAAAATATTAATTAGCATGTTGTCAAGTATGAACATCCCACTCATGCCTCTTGTCAAATTACATTAGCGTACAATATTTTTTCTTTTCTGTCTAAAATCTGCTTTTTTCAGAGGTAGGTATTTTTGATTGGGTATTTTAAAGAATATTTTCTAGCTTACGCAAGTGACGGTAAAGTAAGTTACTTCTTTTGGATTTCACAAACTCTTGTATATTTTAAAGCACAGAGTTGCCAACATTTTAATTTATTCCGGAGCATTTTTAGCCCGCCTTTATTCCATACCACTTTTTTTTAAAAGTAATTTTTCTTATTGTTTCGTAATTATGTATTGGAGATAAAAACTCTAAAAGTAAAGTGGTGCGAAATAGAGGCGGGGTTAAAAATGCTCCGGAATAAATTAAAATATTTGCAGCTATGAAAACATTTATATATACTTCGCGAATGAAAAAATATACATTACATAAAGATTCTAGAAAAATGGCAAGGGTATTAACTCGATCCTACGTGTTAGCCTATTAGAGATACTTTATTAATCCTCCCGCTTTTTCATTACTGTCCATGTCCTAGTAATTAGCAAAAATTCGAACAAAGATTTAATAAGACATTAAATAAAATTTTAAAATTCAACTGTTATTACAACTGTTTTTACCAACAACATTATTTAATTAAATAATAATATTATTATTATTTTACTCTAGTAGATAAATTTATTAAAATAAACATGGAAATCAAGATTAAAAAGGAATTCTAAAGTTTATTTTTTGGAAATATTATTTGTAATCTTTTAAAAATAGAAAGGAAAAATATCTTCTCACCCTGCGCTGCCTAGTATAGTAGCTGTCACAACAAGGTCTGAAAGACATTTATCCTCCCTGCCACATCCTGTCTGGAAAGTGACCTGTAATTAAAAGTAAAGAATATATCAGATTCTGCATAATAAAGATGTAGAAATAGTTTAACTGTGCATTATCAATGGGTAATGTTTCCCCAGTCGTTTATTTTTTAATAGACTGGGAAACTCTGCTGGCAATATTGGACAGCCCCTGCTTTAAGCTTAAGCAGCCTTCAAACTCTGGCAACAAAACAGAGCTTCAAAAGTCACAAATTATCCATTGTCCGAAAGTGACCCTTGAAATTTTGCACACATTTACAATGAAGGACATTACTTTTTATTGCTCTTTTACAAAAGAAACCCCGTTCTCATGCAATTATCGCACTAGAAGGTTTGTGAGCTTGGACTCCCTCAAGCGTTGACTCTCCTAAACCACATCAAAAAAAATATCAATAGAGCCGCACTTGCAGCTTTGTGAGTTGCCAGAGTTTCAAGGCAGCTTTAATTTACAATCTATAGATGCCAGATGCTAAATTATTACGGAGGTGGAGGAAAGAGGAGTGAGTTTAGCGTCGCACTGCAGGTACGCAGTGAGCTATTGGCGATGGTCTGGAATTCACTCTTAGGTGTGGGCTAAAGATTGCCGGAAGGGATGGCTACTCTGTGCTTTGGTAAACTCCAGTGGTATTAATTACGGAACATGGGTGCTATTGCAGCTACGGCAGATTTTACGTGAACTAGCTAGCTACCATTAATGTACACGACAGTCTTCGGCTTGCTTTAATATCGAACTAGCAATCTTCCGATTACGTGTTCGGTGCTCTACCAATAAAGCTAACGCCCTTTTCCCCCAAGTCATTAGGGATTGCCCGTAATCCTCATGCTACCAATTTCTAATAGTACCTTTATGTTAACATTACGCTGCAAAAAAAAATTTTTTTTCGAACCCTGATACCATTCCTGCTGATTCTTATGTAAAATGACTTCCTGAATCCGAATATGACCCCCATTTTGCCCCATCACCCACCATTTTCTCGGGACGTCACATTCTCCCCCAATTTTTATCACTCTTCGGTAATATTATGGCCATGAATTTGATTTGAAGAATGAAAAATAATTATTTTAACTTTAAAAAATAAAAAAAGATATAATGTATAAAAAGTGATAATAATAATTGATTAATAAAATATAATAAATGGAGATTTGCCATGTAAATTATAATTTCAGTGACAGTTCATCAAAATACAGTGTTGTGGTTATAATCATGTAACTCATGCGAAGTCTCTGAAGTCCTCGAAATGTGCTATGCAAGGCCGTAGTCAGAAAAAACTTTTGGAGGGGGTTCAAACTTCAGTATTTAATGTTGAATTTTAAAAATGAAGTATAAAAAAGTTTCGATCAATCTTAAAACTTTTGGGGAAGGGGTTAAACCTACTAAACTCTCTTGCCAATAGCTTTAGTGCTGTGTAATGATCCAAAAATAGCACATTGACGGACAAGTGGGATTAAAATTTCGAGTAATGGTTTTTTTCTACTGTTCCCGTGAACAGGCGAGAAGAAAGATTGATTTCGTCATGGGGCACAGGTAAGTGTGTTGATCATTATTGCAGTAAATTGCTCGACTTCAACTTTGCACACTTTGCAAACTTATGGCAGATGGACAATTATTGAGATTAACTTTGTTAATCTCAATAATTATGCATAATTAGTTCTTTGTTAATCTCAATAATTATGCATAATTAGTTCTTTGTTAATCTCAATAATTATTTTTGTTTGTTTTATTGATTTTAAGTGAAAGGTAAGGATCAAGCTTACAATTATGATTAACCTTTCAAAATGCTGTAATTTCTGGTTTATAATGTGCTAACGAATGTCCATTCTACACAAAAATTCTATTTTATAAAATTTAATGTTTTGATGTTAAGGGAAGATGCATTGCATTAGCCTCAAGCACTTCTAACAAGGAACATCACCCAAGTGTCCGGCTCGGATTTCAATGAAATTTAGGCGTTTCTTTCATATTTGATATGCTATCAAATTTTACTCAAAAATATGCGAAAAATTTGTATTTATTCAGCAAATGAATACTCAAATGAATAATTCAGTTGAAATAATTTTCAGTACTATAAATTTTCATTTGTAACTTAAACATGAAAGCGCAAAATCATTTTTAAGTCATGCCCAAAGGCGGAGTTTACTGTTGATATGTGGCTTTTAACATTTTTAAAATTCAATAAATATCGAAAACATGGAAAAATTCTATGATCAAAAATATTTGGTACATGCCCTCTATCAGAAATTAAAATTTCATTAAAATCGCAGCCGGACACTTGGGTGATGTTCCTTATAAGTAGTGTTGCCAGATCTGGCGGATTTTTTATTCAATAATTACCAATAATTTTTAATTGTGACGTTTATCTAATAACTTCGAAGATTAATTGTTATTTATATACATCAAATATCATTTTTTAAAATTATTGGTGACTATTGAATAAAAAAACCATCCAGATCTGACAACACTGCTTCTAAGCTCTAAAAATTTTGACGCTAAGCTATAAAATCTTTGTTAATTAAAACATCTTATATATATACAACGGATTTATATGATCTTTGAATTATATGTCGGAAATTAAGGTAAATTAATTTTCTTATTCAAACGAATACTGATTTGATATTTGACCGCAGTGTTTATCAAATATGTAAATCTAAATAGCTTATACACCGATTATTATTTTTTTTAAAGAAAAAATTGTTGAGCCTGATAACTGTTATACACAGATATTCAGCCCACTAAAAACCTTTATACATTAGAGAATGGAATTCTTACCGCCGATGTAATGTTTGCTGGGGAAGCTTGATCTATCACAGGAAACATTTTCTGGAAATATTTGTCATAATTAATTGGTTCTGCTAACCGGAATCGATACAGAATTTGGATGGGCGTGATGATGTCTTTGATATCCGGCTGAAATAGGATTTAGATTTAAAAAAAAAAAAAAAAAAAAAAAGGAAAAGGAAATATCAACACATGATTATACAAAAAAATATTTTACATTCAGTTGTTTGTAATCTAACATATTATTTTATAATAAAGCGAAACGGAACCTGTATCTAGCAGGTTCCTGCTTTGAATGCAGAACAGAATTGCATACTTGCCAACCATCTCATTAATAACCATACAATTGTTAACGCCCCCTGAAAAAAGGCCTCTTTTCTCACACCACTATATTTTTAGAGTTATTCTCTCCAAATGTTGTTACGATTAAATAAGACTAAAATTACTCTAAAAAATTATTAGTGTGAAAAAAAAGGCGGGTACTAAAAATTGTACAGTTCAGAATGAGATGGTTGGCAAGTATGGAATTGTATGAAATTAGTAAGAAAAATATGATAGTCAACGAACACTATTTATGACGGAACTTATTTGAAGCGGAAGCGATATTTAAAAAAGCTCTCATTTCCTTCAAATAACGTATTAAGTTTGCTGTGTACCTGCCATCTTGAATATGCAAGGTTCCATGTTAACTCATACTTGCCAACCTAATCCGGAAGATTATTAGTACCGCCCCTTTCCGCCTATTTTTTTCACACCAGTCATTTTTTAAAGTACTTTTCTTCTTATTTAATCGTATCGTAAATATATTTGAAAGAGAATTACTCTAAAAATTCAGTGGTGTACAAAAAGGGGAGGGAACTAACAATCTTCCGGGTTAAGGTGGCAAGTATGTTAACTTATGGGGAAATTTTGTCCTTTAATAATTAATATAAAAATGCTTAAAAGTGAACAAAAGTTGTATGACACACAAAAAAAAAAAAAAAAAAAAAAAAATTGTACCTCTTGGTAGAGTTTTTCTTTTTAGATTTTCCTCACCGAAATAAAGTTATCGATGTTTAAATAAGTAAAAGATATGCAAATTCTTTCAAAATAAATTTAATTTAAATGTATTAAAAACCATTTCTTAAATAAATAAATAAACAAATAAAACTGTAGAAATGTGTGAAAAGTTGTCCTCTACAACACTGACAAATATTTTGCAAATCTATCGGTTTTTGCATTAATTATTAAAGGACAAAATTTCCCTATAGGTTAGCATGGATTTTCGAATATTCAAGATGGCGGGTACATAGCAAACTTAAAAAGAAAATCCAAGCAAATAGGCAAATCTTTTGGAATTTCTTAAAAGGATTTTATTTTGTCAACCAAAGGGTATAGTCGAGGTTCACATTAAGCCACCTACGATTCACGGACACGCTTTTAGAAAATTGAAAAGATTTTGCGAGTTTTCCATTTACATTTAAGGCGATGGAGGAAAAGGGAAAATTTTTAATTATTTTTCCCGTTCTCCTTCTCTCCATTGTTGTGTTCCCTAAAACGTAAATAGAAGAGACGAAAATTCCTGGCAATGTGCCAACCGCAGGTCCATTGATCGTGGGTCGACAGTATCTGAAAATAAAAAATTTCTAACAGTAATTCCAAGAGTTGTACTCTAATGAAGTGTCTTTGTTACTAATTACTCATAATAATTATTATCATAAAACAAGCCTCTAAATTTAAAAAGATGTTTATTTTTTGTGATTAATGGTGGAATTTGTCTTGAAAAAAGGCATTTCTTTAGATTTCTTACTATATTTTTATGACATTTATTTCATTATTATTTTATGACAACACATATCAGCAAGAACTTGTTATAGTCTTCTTTAAATTATACTTTTTTTTTTTTTTTTTTTTTTTTTTTTAAAGAAATAATAAAAGTATTATAGCATTTGTTAAAAACAATTGTACTGTTTGTTTTCTGATTAGAGTCCAATGGGCGCTATTACGGATGAATCAATTCTGCTGCGATTTTATCAAAATAGGGGTGGAAAGAAAGATAAGGTGATAAAATTTTGGAAATGCTAATCTCAGTGATAGCGTCCACCCCTTTTTGAGTAGAATCGCCCTTATTTGTTTTGACTCGAACTGGAGAATGGACAGTACTATCAGAATTATAATTTATAAAAATTTGAAACGAAAGAAATGTAATTTTAATATGTTATATTACTTTATAAACAGATTTTGCTATATTATAAAAATAATTTTAAAATCTAAATATTTTATTAATTGAATGAGTAATTGTTAATCAACAATAAGAACAATAAGCAACAATTTTTAAAATATAACTTACATGTATATACAAAACGTGCCTAGCACACCGTTCAACGCCGATATTCATTTCTGCATTTTCAATAATGGCAGTCACTTGTCGTCCATCTTGAATAAAAAATCCTCGAGGAGATATTAAATTGGTTTGACTAGGGTGTTCCACATATATTTCATGAATAAAATCTGAAATAAAAAAATTTATTGCTTATTTAAAATGATATGTATTTATCATCATAATAGCTGTTAAAAAAAAAAAAAAAAAAAAAAAACTAGTTGGCATAGGTGGGCCCTGCCCAGTTTACCATCATAAATTTATTCACATACTTTGCTACTGTAAAGTATACGACATTCGTTTTAAGAGAAATGAAGTTTACTGATCACCTCGTCATGCTCAGAGAATGATATACCCCACCCACTGGGCTATCCTGACTCCGCTTCGATACATTCACCTTATCCTAATTTGGTGTTTAATTTTACTTGGGCCAGTTTCATATTTCAATTTTCATACAATTCCACAGTATTTCCAAACCAAAGATCCCCATAATGGAGACTATAGCGTTATTCTTCCCTCTTTAGAACACCGGAAATTTCGAATAATTTACGAAGCTTAAAAAACAGAATGTTCATAATTCTTGCCAGTATCATAACTGATATTTTAAAACTTGTTGAACATTTTTTACGCGAAAATAATCCTCATAACACACGTTTATGGGGAATTTCCCCTAGTTCTTTAGTGTTAAGAACATGGTAAATTTCCAATAAATTGCAAAGTGTTTATATTAGAATATTGAAAATAAATAGGATTTTTACTAGTGTTATAAGTGGTATTTTAAAACTGGTCCAACCTCTCTGTGATTATTTGTCCTTGATATATCGTGTACACACACTGATACTCTACCAGACGGACATCATACCGATTTTGTGATTTTCGGATTCCTCAAACACCAAAACACGTGAAATCATAATAAAAAAAGCGAGGTGCAACATTTTAACGATTACCAAATCCTCCGTAGCTATAGTATGATGGGGAACTAACACCAAAGTAATAATTTCTGATTCGAACATACCCAATGAAGAAAGTATGAAGTTTGTATTTTCCCTTTTAAATTAATAACATGCTTCATAGCTACAGCATTTACCATACATAAAAACTCGGTTTTATGAATTTATATAGGAAAAATATACTACCGCACTTTAGAATGTAAAAAAAAAAAAAAAAAAAAAACAAGGAAAAAAGAAGCTAAAACTCCCTAGAAAAAACATGGGATGAAAAAAAATAAAAAACTAAATAAATAAAAAAGTGTGTTAAAAGAAAAAAAAATGGCTTACACCGGAAGAAATAAAAGGCCAAAATTCACTAGAAATATTTATTTATTAAGCAAAAATAATCAATGATTAAATAGATCAATGGAGCTCATTATTCAAAATCATCTGGAAAAGGCATGTGTCTGGAGGTAATAGGACATTTTGCTCATGAAATGTGCAAACACTTAATTTTTAGAGTAATTCTCATCCAATGTATTTACGATGAATTAACCCTCTGCGTACGGCGTCCGTGATTTTGACAGGCAAAAGAACTTTTACATTAAATTTCATTTACACTACAATTTCTAAAATACTATTTTTAACAGATAAATTATTGAAAATTATTAACCCACTAAATTATATTTCCACCACTAATTGTAAAATGCAATGTTTGATATTTATAAATCCTGAAAACTAATGAAACATGTTTTTATTAAAAACTAGTGCTATTAAAAAATAACACTATTTGCAACCTGTGTATGTAAACACAGTAAATTCAAAATAATCTCCCCGTATGCGGAAGGTTAAGAAGAAAAATACTCTAAAAAAAAGACTGGTGTGGAAAAGGGGGCGGGTACTTACAATCCTCCGGATTAAGTTGGCGATTATAGGATGAGAACGGGGAAAACATTGCGACCACGACAGATTTTACGTGCGAAAGCCACTTTTAATGTATACGGGTTTTCAGTCAGCTCGAGGATAGAACCCGTAATCTTTCCAAGGTAGGTGGAATTGGAGTTTAGTGAAGAAAAGTTTTGGATGGAGTTACGAGTCGTGGATAGAGTTATGGCTTTCGGTGAAGTTTCAGAGGACATTCATTGTGATCACGATGGATTTTACGTGCACCAGCCACAATTAATGTAAACGACGGTCTTCGTCTGGCTGGAGTATCAAAACCACAGTTTTCCAATAACGAGCTCGATGCTCTACCGTTGTTTTTATGTATGTTACCGTTGTTTCTCCTTGTTTTTTTTTTTTTTTTTTTTTTTTTTTTTTTGGTACAGTGTTATATACAGTAGAACTTGGATAATTCGAAGTTGAAGGGACCAGAGAAAAATTCGAAATATCAAAAAAATCGAATTACATATACTATTTTGGCAAAAAAAAGATATAAATAAAAAATAAATAAATTCTACGATCAAAGATTTAACACTTAAACTTTATATCTACGAATACTGCTACATTACTCTCCCCCCCCCCATTAAATCAATATTTTTTTACGAGCTTAATTATTCAACACTTTTTAAAAAGTAGTCAAATATTTTTGATTGCTTCTTTAAGTATAATCTTTGTGCCTTAACCCTTTGCGGCGCAAGACAATTCGGATCCTTTAAATTATACTGCCATCGGAATTCATGAAGTAAATTAAACTAAAAGAAATTTTAAATTTTATGGTTAAAAAAACCGGCCTTTTCTGATATGTTATAAACGTAAATTTTTGCTAAAAAATTTCCGGGATGAATTTTTGCAGCTGGATCTTAATTTTTGCGTCCTCGCAGCGAGGACAGCGCGCGTTAAGGGGTTAACATATATGACTTCAACCTATCAATTGATGCAAAAATAGAATTTTCTACATCAGGCATGACTTTCAATTAAAAAACCCCTCGAAGTTCATGTACATGGACCATATCTTCTGATGCACTAGGTAGAAAATACTCTTGTATTTTCTTATCCTTCTTTTGAAAGACTTAAAGAAAAAAATGCACTTTAGCTGAGAAAAATCTCGGGAACAGATTTTACTGTAATATTTTAAATGTAATCGTATGAAAAATTCAAATTATCCAAAATAGAACTCGGATTATCCATGATTTTTTAGCATTATTTTAATACAAAATTCAAGGGACCGAGTAAAAAATTCGAATTATCCAGAATTTCGAATTAAACAAGTTCGAATTATTCAAGTTTCACTGTATATATATATATATATATATATACAGTGCTTTTTATTTTCTTGAGCAAGACTTTCCGCCATAAGAAGCTTTCTATACAAACTGCCCTCTCATGCGTCTATTTCTTGATTTTATATTAAAGTTTAAGATGTGTCAGAGATTTTTGGCCCATCCTGTATAATGAGATGGCTACAGATTTTATATTTTGTTACTTTTTTTTATTGTTATGGTTCGAATAAATAGAATAAAATGAACAATTGTTTATACGTTATTATTCGTGTTTTATAAAATCTTCTCAGAGAGGGACAGAAAATAGTGGGCTGCCACAGGGGACGCTTTAAATACCACTACAAATGGTAATCTTTACATTATTTAATCGTGAAAAATAAGTAATAAAATTATATTATTAGTTCTAAAATGTCGCCAGTGGCAGCCCCAATGTTGTTAAATTTATGAAATATTTTATTCAATAATTATCACTAATTTTGAAGAGTGATGATAGATATATACAATAGGCGATGTCATTACGAATAAAAATTAGTAATAGATATTGGATATAACAGTTCCTAAAAGTTGCCAACACAAGGCAGTTCTGCTTAAAATTAATTAGCAATAAAGCACAATTATGTTAAATACTAATGAGCAGTAACATAAAAAAGAAAAACTTACGCAGAGAAAAATTAATAAATCATATAATTATCTAATCTAGATAATTCTAATTAAATTTATTGAAAATTATTAAATTAATAAAATTAAAAATCAGTCATTAATAAAGCAAATAGATAAATATCATTATTTTCCTTTTTAATTCTTTTGTCAATTTATATATTTTTTTTTTTTAAAAAAAAAGGTCACGCTTATGTATTTGGTCATTTAAACTTCTGACGCTAAAAGATATTCTTTTAATGACATCGCATCCCAAGTTACAGAGGAAACTAAACGAGCAGATAAATACTTTCGAAGTGGCGACATATAAAAAATAAATGACTGTTTTTTTAAACATTTAATCGCCTGTTGATGAAAGGCGGTTATTAATTAGAAGCAAACATAAAGAAAAAAATGAGAATTAGAAGCAATAATTATACATACCTAAAGGAACATTTAGATGCTTTCCCATAAACCACAAGCAGGCGGTAACATTGACGCAGGGCAGTTTTTCGCCTCCAAATTCACATGATGTCACATTCATGTTAATTTGTTTGGGGCTGAACAAGAGTTTCGGAAATAATTGGATCACTGGATGAGTTCTATTAAAAAAAAAAAAAAAAAAAAAGAGTGTTTTTTAAACTGTTATTCAATTCGAAACCTTAGAATAAAAATATTTGTTAATGAAAATGAATGTAGTTGACAATTTTCGAAGATTAAGTTACTTATAGTTTTAAAAATGTTTCTTCTTATTATTATTTTTAGAATTTTATTTACAGTGAACTGGTATGTCCGGTATCACTCACATTATTATCACCCTAGACATATTATTATAGTGTGTTATTATATATTAAAAATGTAAAGGTTCTGTATTTGAATATTTCTAGTGTAATGTGAAGAATAATTCAAAATTATTTTAGAAACAGTTTTGTTTGATTTACATTTCTGTGTGTGTGTGAAGGGAATATATCACCCTTCAATTCTCCGTTTGATTATTGCAGTTAGATTCATAAAACAGTTAAGGTTGTTATTAAATGGATAATATATATATATAATTATTAATAGAACAGGCCTCGCAACTTTCCCTAAAATTGCATATGCATTTTATTATGTTTCCACCACTATCATTAATACGGAAATTTCGTTAAAACTTTTTTGAATGTGTTAAAGCAAAAAAAATTAGATTAAAATAGTGGTTGAATTTTTTATAAAATAAGCGTAAAATTTTAGAAACGCTGCAAGACATAATAAAAATACAAGGCTTCCGCAGGCGACATTTTTTTTGTTATAATATTTATACTTTCGCACTTTTTTATTGTGCAAAATTATATAGAAGAAAGTATTATGGTGGCCACATCATACTAGTTTTCCTTAAGAATTTCTGAAATAAAATTATATAAAAAAGATAAATACGTTACAGATACAGAGCTGCCAACCTACACCGGGGGATTATAAGTAACGCCCCTTTTCCTCATCACTCTTTTTTTAGAGTACTTTTCTTCTTAATTCATCGTAAATACATTTGAAGAGAATTTCTCTAAAAATTAAGTGGTGTGGAAATAGGGGTGGTACTAATAATCCTTCGGATTAGGCTGGCAGCTCTGCAGATATCTTAAACAAGACTTACCTGAATACTACTGCATTTGAAGATGCGTACGAACCAACTAGAATGTCTGAAAAAATAAAATAAAAAATAAAAATAAAGTAAAATATTTTTAAAATAACATAAATTTATGTAAACGAAATATTAAAAATTCATAACAGCTGCAAAGAAGGTCGAATAGAAATTTGGTTTGCACGTGCTTGACATTGTATAAATAGGGGGATAATTTGACAATACAAAATTCATAGTTATAATACTTATATAATTAAATGTGAGTGCGGATTTGAATCAAATTTTGAATACTCGTATTTTAACCCTATGTATCCCAACGGGACTTTAAAGTCCCATATAAAAAATTCCTCAATATAGCCTAAATTTGCTGCAGGATTTCATTGGGACTTCAATGTTCCTATAATTTAAGCTTTCATTTACAAAAGAAAAAAAAAAAAAAAAAAAAAAAAAAAATGAAAATGAAATTGAAAAAATTGTAACAATTTTCTTAATTTAATATGAAATGCTTCTCATGCATAAAGAAATATAATAAAAAGTTTCAAACTATTTTTCCAAAAGTAAGGTAATTTGGGATATAAAGGATTAAAGCACCAATTAAAATCACTATCTAATTTGATAAAGCACTTTTTAAGGCTTATTTTAATCGTTTACTATGTATTTTAAATGTATCGTTTTTAGTATTAAAAAAAAGAGAGAGAGAGAGAGAGAGATTTCTTTAGGTAATTTATAAATGTATTTAAGAAAATTTTAGAGCTAAATATTGTTACGTGTTAAATTATTCTTTGCGTACTTTGATTGAAAATCTATGAAAAATTTAGACCCAGGGTGATTCAAAAGGTTATGCCCAAACGGCACACGTTGATAGGACGTATTTTTCTGAATTACAGAAAATTTCTGGCAGCTAACAGGACTTTTTTTTTGACAGTGTAGGAACTGGGGGTAGGAAACGTGATCGTGACAGTGCAATTGCATTGTGACTGTAACGCTAGGAAAAGATAACAAACGGTGTAAAAAGACCTTAATTTTACAAAAAACGTAGTCGAAGTACAAAATAGAAGTGAAAAATATTAGAACTCATAAGAAGTGCTCAAAATGTGCCCCATTAGCTGCGATACATGCTTCACACCGTAACTTGTGTCTTTTTGCGTACGCACAAGTCGGCCACAGATCGCCCTCTAGCAGTTTACAGCCGTGTTTCCGGCCCCCCAGTTCCTATGTAATTTTTACTCCTCATCACTTGACACACCCACCCATGCCATTTGAGCATGATTTCTTGAACCATCCTGTAGATGACATTGAACTTACATAATTTTTATCTAATTTTCTTTTAATATTACTACATACTGATTAAGTCAAGTAATCAGGCTTATGAAGAACCCACGCACGTACCAACATACAGGCATAGGTCCCTCGTGTAAAGAATCAGCTTTCACACCTACATCAACAGTAATCGAAGTAATTATGCTGTTCATTTGTTAAATTTCGCAATTTCCGGTGGTTTTGGCCATAAGAATTCTATAAAGGTGTCGGAGACCTTAACAATTTTACAATGTCAAACGGCTTTTTCCGTCATTCAGAAATTGAAATGAAAGGTTAGTTTGACAAAACTTTGAAATATATCTTATAATATATATATATATATATATATATGGGAATATATGTTTAATAAGTACAGTAGAACTTCGTTAACGTGAATCTCAAGGGGGATAAAAAATGTGTTCATGTTATCAGTAGTTCATGCTATCAGTAGCTAATCTTCATATAACTAAACTAATCTTCATTTAGACGGGGATTGTGGAAACAGTTCATGTTAAAAGTAATTCACGTTAACAGTGTTCATGTTAACGAGGTTCGACTGTAATTGTAGTATAAATAAATGAATTGACATAATCCCATTATGCATAAAAATTATTTTATGAGTTATTAAAGAAATGTATGATCGCGTACTTTTTTTTTTTTTAATAAATCTTTCTTTACTCTAGTGAATCAGTATTTAAACTATTTACTTTTTTGTTCCGAACAAAAATGTGAACATGGAAAAAAACTTAAATTTTCTGTTTTGTATTTTTTATTTTTGTTAGTATAAATACACCTTTCTGAAGGCTGTTGATCAAAGATATTTAAAAAAAAAAAAAAGAGGAAGAAGAAAATCTGGTATAATCCATTGACAGGACACATTTGTTTTAAAAATAATACATGCAATATACGCTTACTCACCTGGATAACGATTGTTATCGATATCCAAACCTCGGGATATATGGATACCGAAGCCAGATAGCTGGGGACTGATATCGATAGCTTCAATTTTCTGAAAATAAATAAATAAATAAATAAAGGATTATCTCTATTATTTATGTAGGAGCAACTGTTTTAAATTGTTTTTCAGTGCTAGACTCCAGACAGTGCGTGACCAAAATGATTTTGTTCTTAACTCTGAGAAGATATTTATTAACTTTCTTAGACTACTGACGCGTCAAAAGTAATGAGATATTTCCGACATACCATTATTTAAAAAATAAAAGTTATTAAATATTTTAAACATTGTGCAATACAAAATACATAAATAATAATATATATTATAATACTTTACTTTCGAGATCTTTGTCAACATATAATAAGAAATTAATCTGTTACCTCAAAGTTTTTCTATCTCGAAGTTTTCTCGCTAGAATACTAAACGTCAATAAATGAGGATAGGCTTTAAATTTAAAACTTTCAGAAGAATTGTTTAAGTCAATATATTTTACTATCAGTTGTCTACATTAATTTAGAAATGAAATAATCAGTTAATAATATTTTGCAAAATTAATTCGGGCGTCAGTGGGTTAAAAAGTAATTTTTAGTTCAAAATATCCACAAGGTGGCTCTTGATGAGAAATACAAAATTCTTTTTGATTAAAGCCCCCATGTTGCGTGCAAGTGACAAGTCCAATCGCACATTAAAGTTAACAGAGACACAAAAATTAAAAACGAAAGTACTGTTTTTGTTTATACGAGTTCTAGGTATTTACGAACTTTTAAATTCTTTTTTAAAGAAAAACCACCACTATTTTTAAATATAATAATATCATAGATATTTACTAGAAAATCATTACTAAAAATTTCTATTAAATATTTGTTGCAATACATCTTCTGGAAAAACCGAAATATTTGGTAACTACGTATATAAATAAATATAAGAGAGAGAGACGCACCTCTATTTAAGGAATATTTATTATGGAAATTACTCATTTTTACGAACATCCTTGAAAGTAAAATTTTTTAAAAAGAATTTCTTTATCAGATAACCTCGAAGCAGTGAAGAACATATTCTATTTAACGAATTTTGGTCTTGTAACCAAAAATTATTTTACTCTATTTTTTAATATATCCTCATGTTTTTTATTCTTTTTTTCTTCGCATTCTATGACTCTCACAGCCTTATTCATCAAATGTTTAACACTGGGGTTAAACCTGGAATATTCTAGGTTATTTAAAAATTGGTATTCACCCCGCAAAATCAGTGATTTAACACTCGAGTTAACCCTCTTTTTTAATCATCTGAAATTGGTGGATTAAATCTGGTGTTACATGAGCATGTTACAGTGACAGCGAAAAAACACTTGTTTACTTTTTTTAATACATTGTTTATTTATTTATTTATTTTTTTTTTTATTGACCAATCAGCGAGACTCTTACAAATTTCTCCAGATTGGTGTCAACTAATCCATGGTTGGTGAATACGAAAACTTTCTTATCCAGGGTTAAGGGAGTGTTAACTCTAACACTAGTGTTACGTGAACTATGAGTTAACACTTGTTTGGTGAATAAGGCCGTCAGTGTGGTTTGCAGTTGAATGGAACACCCCTGAGGAAGCTATTCAGCACAGCAAAGATGCGAATCATTCTATTAACTCATTAACTGCCCTGGGCGTATATATTCGTCTCGCTATGCCGATGTGTTAACTACCCCGCGCGTATATACACGTCTTGCCGAAGTACGTGTTACACTGCTACCAGTGAAACTAGTCTCATGACTTTGGAGTGCAGTTAAATGACCATGACAGTGTTTTCAAAGGATTTACTTATTTCAGAGAAGATGGGGAGTGGGAGCAATTGGAAAGGGAATGTTTATGGAACAGTGAACGCATAACTACACGCGCCTGTGTGAAATATGGTGGCACTGGGAAGCGAATCTCGTAATTTTCGTCGGCAGGTAAAGGGTTAAAAAAAAAAAAATACTTTCTATAAACAAAGAACTTAGGTAAAATTAACACATTTTTTAAATAACCATGTAAAGTTTATTTATTTATTTATTTATTTATTTATTTATTTATTTTAATAATTGTACCAAATTAATATAATTTATATAAAAAACAAATAATTCCTTTTAATATAATATTAGGTGTTTTTTAATTTTAAATTTGCCCTTATATAATTTAAATTATTATGAAAAGTATATCTCTATTTATAGGCTTTTCCATATAAGGAACTCCTGGTTGGGATATCTTTCTGTGTGTTGTTAGTTAATTCAGACATGTTTGCCTGATTCAAGCAAACTGTCAAGTATATCTCTGAGTGTAATTATTCGAGCATATTTATCTTTATATAGATTTTTTTTTCTTATTTCTTTAAAATATATTATTTCCTGCCTCTTATTATATCCTTTATATTACTTTGTACTATTATATCTTTTAACATAATTTGCATGGAAAAAACCATGGGAGGTTGAGAGTCAAAAACACAGAAAAATGCACGATAAAAACCTCCCTCTCACAATCACAAGTGTAACAAAATTAAATTAATCGAAACACCGGTACAAAAATGTACAAAATATAATGAAGAAAAAACTTTAAAATGTTGCATTACTGATTTAAAAAAATAAATAAAAATAAAATAAAATACATTAGAGCCGTGGTTATCCGAGTTCCGATTATCTGAGTTCCTGGTTAACTGAAGTAGCCCCGAAAAGGCCATGTCTGTCAGAAGAGGCGTGTCTTTTGACAAATGACGCAGATAACTTTAACAAATTTTACTATACAGTACTATATTTTATAATTTATATATGTTATGTCTTGTATTGCATTTTTAACTGTGTGGACTACATTTAAATATGTAATAATTTACTTCCTTGAGTACGTTTTCATCCATTTTAAACTTTGTCATATGTTTCCCCTTCGATTAACCGTTTCAGGGGCGGTGGTTGCATAGTGCAACCACAAAATTTAATTCAAAATTGCGAAAACTGTCCCCGGAAAATTTCCATAAAATTTTTCTTAGACTAATAACTTCATTTATTTCTTGTCTTTTAATACTGATCTCAGGTGACTGTTGATTTTAAATGATAATAATTTGCTTGCCTCTGAAAGGGTTAACGACATAGTCCGTGTTATCCGAGTTTTCTATTATCCGAGGTATCCTCTGTCCACATTACCTTGGATAAGCGAGGTTCTACTGTAATGACAAAGTCATAATAAAGCATAATTAGTTTAGGTTTAGATGATGAAATGATAATAGATTCTGAAATCCCGATAAAAGCTCAGAAATCTTTAAGCATTTAAATAATTTTGCGAAACCACTGAAAGATTTTCATAACGGATTTGTATGCATTTGAGAAGAAATATTTGATAATACTCTTCTAACGCACACACATAGGCACAAAAGTGATTAAAGGGCTTTTTGTGAAACTTACTTGAACATATTGAGCTTTCATTCCTGTTTCAGTTCCGTGATATATGTAAACAGCTCCTTTTTCGTCTTCGTATGGTGCTCCTACAACGACATCTAGAAAAGAGAAAGACTCAGTAATTTAAATTTAATTAGAAAAAGATCAGTAAATGTTAAAAATAATATTTCACATTTTTAGCACTTTTGCAGTATTTATACTATGAAATGGTAGGAAATATTACTTTAGACATACATCCTAATTAATATTCCATAGTATTGTTTGCCCCGCCTTTTTTTTTTTTTTTTTCAAATCAATAATTTTTTAGAGTACTTTTCTTCTTATTTAATCGTAATTGCATTTGAACAATCTTACTCTACAAATTTATTGGAGTAAAAAAAAGGGCAGGACTAACAGAACTACAGAATATTAATTAGTATGTTGGTAGATATGCTTTAGATATACGATTGTTTATTACTAGGAGGGTTGGTTGGTTGGGATTAACATCGCACTAATACTGCGACAGTCTGGGACGAACCCCTAAGGATGGTCCGCAGACATGCCATCATAATTTTCATTCTCCACAGAGGGTAGTAAGATAGTGGGGGATACAAGCGTTGTCCCACACATACAAAAAATATTTCCTAGTTGGCTATTACTATTTTAAACAATTCTTTTTTATATTATAAAGATTAGTTAAAAATAATTCTTATTTTGCATATTTATAGGAAATTTTGTCCTATATCGTCATTTTAAAAATTTAAAGAAAGTTGAATGCAAAGCCACTTGTTGGACGATTTTCACTGAAAGTTGATATGCACTAATTTATGTCAAAGTGCAACAATATATGTATATTTATATGAAATTCTGTGCAGTAGTTCCTGCGATACAATTGCCACAAAATTTTTGTCCCACACACACCTATGTATAGACATTTCCTAAAAATGGTCAAATCTTGTTCTACACTCCTCAAAATGTGTGTAAATCCATTGAAAATCCGAAGTTGAAAATTTTTATGAAACTAATCTTTTCTTCTGTTCAATGTAAAATAAAGTAAAATAAAGAGATAAAAAGAAATACTATTTTGAAGTATAAATTGAAGAAAAACATAATTATAAAATAAAATAAAATAAAGTAAATAAATAATTGCTTAAAAGCCAAAAATATTTACCAACTGACCTTATACAGGCGTGAAAAAATAAACCTATATTTTATTCATATAAATAAAGCGAAGTGTTTGACTGACTGCTTGTCTGCACTTTGGACCTCAGGCTACTGATTACAAAGCTACAAAACTTGGCAGAGGGGGACCTTGCAAGGGTACATTTTACCGCTTTTTTTTTTCTTCTCCTGAATTTGAATTTATTATTTATTTATTTATTTATTTATTATTTTTCATCCATTGATTATTACTTCCATTACCCTACTATCGTAGGTAATGGAAGTATTGTATTCGGTCTGAAAATTCGATATCGGGTTTTCACCTGATTTACACGTTTTAAGGTCCCCTGAGTCCAAAAAAGTGGTTTTTGGCAATTGGTCAGTGTGTATGTATGTGTGTATGTATGTATGTATGTATGTATGTATGTGGAGAATCTTCTGGCTATTATAGCTCAGAAACTAATAAAGATAGATCTACGAAACTTTAGAATTGAAATACGTCTGGTGTACAGATGAAATTTCCAAATTTTGGTGAAAATTGAAAAACCGGAAGTGGGACATCGGAAACCGGAAGTGGGACCGTAAGTCCGTATCTCAAAAACGGCTCTAACGATTTTCTTCAAACTTGCTGTATAAACACTCTATTAGATGTCCTTTCGAATGACATAGTTGGTTAGTTCAGGAAAATTGATAGGCGGCCTGTATAAATAGCTCAATTTCAGGCCTCGCAAAGGCGTTCCTTTAAAAACGGTTGTACGGATTTTTTTCAAACTCGCCATTTTAACTCACTTTTAAATATGCTTTTGTATGTAATTATTGTTTTCCTGTTAGTAATTGAGTTTAACCGGAAGTAGGACATCGGAAACCGGAAGTGGGACCGTAAGTCCGTATCTCAAAAACGGCTCTAACGATTTTCTTCAAACTTGCTATATAAACACTCTATTAGATGTCCTTTCGAATGATATAGTTGGTTAGTTCAGGAAAATTGATAGGCGTCCTGTATAAATAGTTCAAGTTCAGGCTTCGCAAGGCGTTCCTTTAAAAACGGTTGTACGGATTTTTTTCAAACTCGCCATTTTAACTCACGTTTAAATATGCTTTTGTATGTAATTATTTTTTTTCCGGTTAGTAATTGATTTTTGTAAAAGTTGGTATCTCAAAAACGGCTCTAACGATTTTCTCTTTAGGTCACTTTTGTGTTTTCTGATCACATTATCTCTCAAAAATGCATATAATTCATGTAATAGCGGATAATGGAAGTCGTGTGGTTGTTTCACACCAGATTTTTTTTTTTTTTTGTTTCATTTTCTTAAATTTATTCTTTCACTTCAATTGTCTGTGTTCCCATAGCAACAGCTGTTATATTATAAAGTTTTTATTCATTTAAATTATTCACTGTAAAAAAATAACTATTACCAACTGCAAGAAACTCTCTGTGATTGGAGAAAATAATTATTTTCTCCAATCACAGAGAGTTTCTTGCAGCTGGTAATAGTTATTTTTTTACAGTGTTCCTTTGAAGGGGAAATATTCATATATTTTATTTTATTGTGTTTATTAGAATCAAATGGTAGTTTTGTAGAAAAGTTTAAACTTATTAAATTTTTTATTTAATTAAAATTTATAATAATTAAGTTTATGGTTTTTATAACATAATTAATGGTAATATATATTTATTGTACAGTAGATCCGCGGTTATCCGAGCCACGACTAACCGAGTTCCAAGCTAACCCAGGTAATCCCAAAAAGACCACGTGTCGGAGGAGGCGTAGCTTTTGACAAATTTCATAGATAACTTTCACATATTTCACTATACAGTACTACATTTTATAATTTATGTATGTATATATCATATTACATTTTAACTGTGACTACATTTAAATACGTAATGCATATAATATTTTAATTCATTGATTAAGTTTTCATTAATTTTAAACTTTGCTATATTCATAGCTGCCAACATTTTAATTTATTTCGGAGTATTTTTAGCTCCGCCTTTATATTTCATACTACTTATTTTCTAAGAATAATTTTTTCTTGTTTTATGGAAGTTATATATCGGAGAAAATTTTTCTGTAAAAAAAGTGGGGCAAAAAGGAAGGCGGGGCTAAATGTATTCCAGAATAAATTAAAATTTTGGCAGTTATGTATATATTTCTCCTTCTATTTACGACAAAGTCCGTGTTATATGAGTTTTTGAGTATACGTGGTACTCTCTGTTCACATAACCTCAGAGAAACGAGGTTCTACTGTACTTATAAGTTTATTTTGCAAAGCGAAGTCTCGTACTATGTTATTAGGTCTCGCTTTGCGGTACTCGGTTATTATTAATATTTAGTAGGTTAAAATTAACTGTCCATCTAAGTATTATATATTTTGAAGAAATAAAATGTTACAAGTTGAAAGCATTGATTGCGAATCACGTAAAAATGCATTTTGAAAGAAAAACGTACCTCGCCTTCAAGTGTCCCTATAAAACAATATTTTAAAAAGTTTTTGCGTATTCGGTTTAAACACTCTACGTGCCGCCGGCGTATATATACGCAAGTGGTTTTTACCACATCGATTGCTGAGAATAAAACCTTATTGATCTAATCACAAATGCGTGAAATCCTTTTGTTAAATAAATAATGCAACGTTTTAGAGGAACGCCAAAAGGTGGGATTTCAGCTCAAAATAGAAAAATACCTAAACAACAATATGTTAACACTTTCGCGACCGCATGTTTTTTATTTTTGACAGTAAGCTCCACCTGTGGGTGTTATACTTTTATTTTATATTATTTTAAATCAATGCCTTCTGTATTCATATTGAAAATATAAATAAATATACATTACGATTATACTCTTTCTAATCAAAGTATTTGTATCCATAATTCATTCATTGCATAAATGTGAATATTGGGTATAATGTTAAGAAATAATGTAATCTATGTAACCTAAAGAAACACCCACTGGCGGAGTTACAGATTTTCAAATGACGTGAATTCACGTCAGCGGTCACGAATGTATTAAGAAATAATTTAAAATTACATACATCTTTTCTATAGACACAAAATTTTAATCAATTCTTTTACGAATGAAATATAGTTATTAATCATCTCATATAAATTTAAAAAAAACTTTTGTTGGCTATTCCTGAAAATATGTCGCTCTACATAAATAACATTAACGTAAACCAAATTAAACCTAATAATTATTAATTCATTAATGATATCCTAATAGACATTAATTATCTTTTCTCTCTGAAATCTAATAACTCATTCCAGAACAGAAAAGATAAATTAGACATGGAAGCCTTTTTTTCACACTGCATCCATTATTCTATTTGACCATTAAGACCTTTATTTTATCGCTACATACAAAAGCCATTTGCTGAAATTGATGGCTGAATTAGGAAGTAGGAAATAATCATCTCTGAAAGCCCTTTTGTTTCACTTCCCACTAAAACATCGGAATTCCCACATTAGTGCATTCTTGGAAAAAACCACTTGAAATATTGTTCATTGAACGCCAGTCGCGAAATTATTTCAATATACCAATATCTAGTATTTAACCTTTCGGTGAAAAAATATTAATCTTTTTAAATATTGGACGTTTAAAGGGTTTACTACATCAACAGGGCGTCATAGAGACAATTATCGACAAAATTACACATACACCCCACGACAAAAAGATAGGTACAAAGGGTTTTTTCTTTGATTTTTCATAAAATAACATTATCTAAATTGTGCTTATCATTTATTATTATCATAAAATAACACTATTCCCGGACTAATTTTTGTTTTAAGACTAATTTAGAAAAGTTTTAAGACTAAAATTTTTCTACTTTAAGACTACACTCCGCGACAAAAAGATAGGAACAAAGGGTTTTTTTAATTTTTCATAAAATAACATTATCTAAATTGTGCTGATCATTTATTATCATAACAAAATATTATCATATCAAAAACATATTAAATATTTGAATCATATTCAAAATATTCATATTCAAAAATTTATATATATATATATATATATATATTAAAAAAAAAAAAAAACCTTTGTACCTATCTTTTTGTCGCGGGGTGTATAAAGATGATTTGTTTGCCGCTTAAAATATCTTTATAAACATATTTTTTCCATTTTCTATTTATAGTCAAAAAAGATAAAAAAAATAATAATGTGATTTCCATACATTATTCCCACTTTCCAATTTACCAATGCATCGTTTAACCCCTTCAATGCACTTTGCTTACGTAATCACACAAAGTGCAGACAGAAGGACAGAAATACAGATAGACTAACTCAATTCATAACCACTCTTAAAAGTTGTTGGAAAGTGTTAAAAACTCTTAACACAAACTGAAATGAAATTAAAGCAATTTCCAACTGTAACCCTTAATGTATCTGAATATTTTAGTGTGACAATGTATTAAAAGGACCGAAAAGTAATCGAAATTTCTGTCCCTTTGAATTAATATACTGACACCAAAATTCGATAAATGGTAATATATTATATAAATATTGTTAAACTAAATTTCTGATGTCATTTTACTAATCTAAACAGATAGAATTTTTGATTACTCTTCGGACCCCTAGTAAATCTTAGCGTTTAATATACCATAATAATCCATAGAAAATATCTCTATTTTTATTTTATTTTATTTTACCATATGAGTCACAAATGTTAGTTTTATTGTGATTTATACACTACAAAATTTTTAAAGTATGATTTATGAAAATGCTTATCATAGAATGCAATGTATTAGAATTCTTTTGGATGTCCCTGCATACAAACTAGTTGTGCTATAAATACTTTTTTAAATAGAAAGTATTCCATAGTGAATTTGAATAACATATAACAGTTTGAAGAAATTCTGAAAATATTTACGGATGCTATGGCGCGGACAGACGGACAGATAGACAGACTAATACACTAGATGAATTTATAATCAATCTTAAACATTTTTAGAAAACGTTTAAAATGCTTAATAAAAACGGAAACGCAATTGGAGTAATTTTCAGTTGTCGCCGTTAATGCATACTTGCTAATCATCTCATTAACAGCCGTAAAATTGTTAACGCCCCTTTTCTCACTCCACTTTATTTTTAGAGCAATTCTTTCCAAATGTTGTTACGATTAAATAAGAATAAAATTACTCTAAAAAATGACTGGTGTGAAAAAAAAAAAAAAAAAAAAAAAAAAAAAAAGGCGGGTACTTAATGTACGGTTCATAATGAGATGGTTGCCAAGTATGTTAATGTTTCTAAATATTTTTGTGTGGCCCTGTAAATAAATCTTTATGCTAATCATTCTACGCTCTGTCTAAATCGTTTCCCCCCCCCCCCCCTTTTGTACAATATGCATAATAAATGTCAATTTGATTATGATTTGTGCAAAACAAAGGTTTTGAAATATGATTAAAAAAAATATAGCTATCATACACAACACAATCATTTTGTTTATTGTTTATTTTACTTTGTGCATAAATATTTTTGTGTGGCCCTGTAAATAAATCTTTATGCTAATCATACTATGCTCTGTCGAAATCGTTTTTTCCCCCCTTTTGTACAATATGCATAATGAATGTCAATTTGATTATGATTTGCGCAAAATAAAGGTTTTGAAATATGATAAAAAAAAAAAAAAAAGCTATCATACACAACACAATCATTTTAATTAATTCGGGTGCCCCTCTATACAAACCAGTGGAGTTATTTACTCCTTTTACAATATGAAACATTCCATAGTGAACTTGAAGAACATATATCAGTTTCAAAGAATTCCACGAATATTTACGTGATTAAGAGCGTAGACAGAGAGACAGACAAACCGAAGTCATAAACACTTTTCAACCTTCTTGGAAAGTGTTAAAATATAGAAACAAATATATTTTGACATATATAATTTAATAGTGAAAATATCCTTTTACAAGTTAAAATCCATAATCTGAATAGCTTCATAACTTTTTTGATATCACTTTGTGTAGAAATGTTATTTTTTTTTTAATCATTGAAAATTGTTACAGAAATTTATAAAAGATTTCTAATAAAAATTACTGGTAGCTAATAAAGCATGAAATAAAAAATATAGGCTTTTTTAACATTTAGTTATTGCTATAAAATTTGAACATTTAAACTAAAATAATCAGACTGTTTATTTGACTGCAGTTATTTACATAATTTAAATTTTCAGGTTATATTCGATTCTATTCGATTTATTACAAATTATTAGTAAAAATAACCCTTTACAAATTTAAATCCACAATCTAAATAGCTTCAAAACTTTTTAAATATCACTTTGAGTAGAAATATTAATTTTCTTTAAGCAATAAAAATTGTTACAGAATTTTCTAAAAGGTTTCTGTTAAAAATTACTGGTAACCACTAAAACATGCATTTAAAAATATAGACTTTTTTAACATCTAATTATTGCTACAAAATTTGAATGTTTAAACTAAAATAATCATAATATGTTATTTTACCGCTTTATTTATATATTTTAAAATTTCAAGTTATATTCGATTCTATTTGACTTGTTAAAGTTGATTAAAAAAAGGATATTTACTTTAACCTCAAAAAAAAAAAAAAAATCATTTTTTAACAGTGGAATAGGATTACTCATACTTGCCAGCCATTTCATTATAAACAGTACAATTTTTAGTACCCGCCTTTTTTCTCACGCCAATAATTTTTTAGAGTAATTTTAGTCTTATTTAATCGTAACAACATTTGGAGAGAATTACTCTAAAAATATAGTGGTGTGAGAAAAGGGGCGTTTTTTTAGGGGCCGTTAACAATTGTACGGTTATTAACCCTTTAACGTTCACTACTTAATTTATTTTAAAAATTACTAAACTAATTTTAAAAATGGCTTTTAGACACATAGCTGATCATAAATATTTAAAAAATAAAAAATTAGCGTTGTTCCTTTTCGAGAAATTTTCGGTTTGAAACATCTGTAAGTAAACCTTATTAAATTCAAATAATATTTAATTTAATAAATAAATCACTGAATAAGTAAACATTATCGACAACAAAAACTCGTAAAAGTTGCATAGATCCCAACATTTCAATTTATTCCGGAGTATTTTAACCCTTTGTAGCGCAAGGTAATTCGGATAATTTAAATTACACTGCCACCGGAATTGACGAACATAATTGAAATAGAAGAAATTTTAAATTTTCACGTTAAAAAAAGGGCCTTTTCTGCTACGTTGTAAATGTAAATTTTTACTAAAAAATTTCCGGGATGAGTTTTTGCACTTGAGAATTAAAATTAGGTGTTCCATCAGCGGGAACACTGCGACTGAAAGGGTTAATGAGATGGTTGGCAAATATGGATTATTTGAAGAATCTTTAAAGTAAAAGGGGTGAACAGAAGTGAAAAGGTATTTTTTCTCAGAAAAGAAGTACGTAATAGAGCTTACATGGTACAACCCTTTCAGGGGCAAAAAAATATTTTTATTTAAAATCAAAAGTCACCAGAAATCACCAACGATATTAAAAGGTAAGAAATAAAGGAAGTTATTCTTCTAAGTTAAAAAAGAAAAATTTCATAAAAAAATTCCGGGGCAAGTTTGAGCAATTTTGAATCAAAATTTGCAGTTGCACTATGCAACCACCGCCCCTGAAAGGGTTAAAGAACTTATCAGAATTTATAAATTTATTGAACTGAATTCAACTTAGTTAATCGTGTTTTATTCCTTAAAGGCCTTGGATTAATCAATTTAAGAATTTTCTTTCCAAAGGTTTTCGAACTTTTATAACTCCATTCACAGTGTTTAACACATTAAGCTGTTTAACCTACAGTTTAAGCCAATTAACTATTTAACTTGCAGTTTTCATCTTCACGCGTTTTTCTAAGAATTTCTTTCTGCGAAGGCCTAATTTTTTATATTCGGTTTATTCTATTTATTTCGTTCTTTTATTAGTACAGATTAAACTTTAAAGCGATATGTGTACAAAAATTTACAGTTTTTAATTAGTTTTTTTTTTTTTTTAATAAATATATAAGAAAGAATTATGTTAATACGAGTAATATTTAACAGAATTAATACAGGAAAATTATCTTAACTTTACAATTAGCTTGATAGATTAACGTACTTTGAGTAAAATGCGTTAAAGCCCTATCGTCTATTGCATGATTGAAATTGAACTATACAGGGTAGAGCCCCTTAAATAAATAATAGGCCGGCGCATCACCGCCATTTTTTTGCCTCGTAAGAGGACAGCATTTCCGCTTCGCGATTTTATCGCTTCACTGGTGGTTTTAAGAAATTTTCATCTAAAAATAAAATCGACCAAAAATGATAAGCAACACAAGTAATCTGTTTCTGTTTCTTAAATAATTCATAACATTTGACAGGGGGAAAAAAAAAAAGAGCCTACCAATTAAAATTGGAAAGTTTTTTCAACGACCTAATACTATCAGGACACGGAAACAAGACAACTTTGGCGAACCAAAAAAACGTCGCCAAGACTCTACAAACACACAGTAAAAAAGCGTTTCTTAAAATAATTTATGGTTATTAAAATACATATTTAGATTTAAATAACACTTTTTTTTAAATTTTTTACTTTATAAATGTCAGAAATGCAAAGAAAAGTATAAGTGAATAACAATAAAACTTACTATGCAAAGCTGTGCATTAGGCCCCGGGATCCAAGAATCTGGACGACAATTCGCAGCCCATTTTCTCCTTCTTGCATTATCCGAAGGAAACCTAAACATTTTGTATCCTTTTCTGGAGTGTTTACAGCAGTTTATTGCTGAACAACCTCCCATATTGCAGTTTATTTCACTAAAATTACGAGCAAGACGGTAGAAACAATGGATGCCGTTTGTTTATCACGCTGGGTACATGCGGCAACCCTAAGGCAAAAAAATGTCGGATGCGCCAGCTCGTATATATAGGAGCCTTAATACAGGGTGATCAATTTAAAAGAGTACCCGTTGGTTTTTCTTATTACTCTAAAAATATGACGTATGTGGCAACTATTCTAACACTGAACTATAAGTGTTTGAACCGTGTTAAAGTGTGGGAGACAATTTCCAACACTGTTGGACTGTTACAACTTTATTTGTGAGGTAACACAGAAATGGAGACGCACAATGTTATTTAATCCTGTAATAATTTTATTTATGAAAAACAAAATTTAATTAATTTTTTTTTACATTATCATTCCTACATTACATTTACATTACGATTATCCTTTTTACATTATCATTTCATAAGTTTTTCCAGAGAAGTCAACAAACATCGATGAACTAAAACAGATCATAACTGAAGAAATCTCGTCAATAACACCAACAATGCTGGGAAGTGTGTCAAAAACTCGGTTCGACGTGTTCATGATTGCATTCAAAATGGTGGCGAACATTTTCTGTGATGAATGATAATGTAAAACAAATTGAATTAAATTACGTTTTTCAAAAATATAATGATTACAGGATTTAAAAAAATGTGGGTCTCAATTTCTGTTTTACCTCACAAATAAAGTTGCATCAGTCCAACAGTGTTAGAAATTGTCTCACAAACTAAAACAAGGTTTAAACCACCATTTGTTAATTACTTGCCAATTTATAACATTTCCACGGAAATGCTTTCTAGACTGATAAAAGATCAAGTTGGACAATACAATGCGCAATTGAACAATTTTACTTCAAGAAATATTATTAAAATAAGTTGGTGACAGTTATTTTTTAACCCTTTCATTCCCAACTTTTTCCCTCCATAAAACAATAAATCTTATATTTAGTCATAACTTTATTTCAAACGTAATGTATATAAATATTTTTTTTAAATAGGAGTTATAGCAGAGTACGAATTAATATAGCTAACAAAGCAACTGGTAGATGTTTATTTATGTTTAATATAATCACTGATGCCATTAAAAATCATAACTTTTCAATAAATAAAAATATCAAAATTTTGGAGAATAACATATTGTAATTAATTAAAATACATATTATAAACATTAAAGAATTAAAAAAAAAGTATTTCAAACAGTTAATTTACTTAAATTGCCCGAAACAGGAAACTGATTCCGATATTATTATCAGAACAGCGTAAAATATACTTTCAATTATCAACAAAGATAATGAAGTCATCCAAAATAGGTATTTTTCGAAGGGAAAATGTATATAGATTTTAATATTGTTCATTTTGAATCAGCGGGAGTGTTAGGTGGTAAGAAAGAGAATCTGAAATGTTATGATTCCAATTGGAATCACGGGGAAGGAAAGGGTTAATATTAATATTATATTATAGCTATCAAGTATTACAATTCTGAGATACTATCTTTTTTTTTAGAAATTTTTTGTTAGAATAGTTGCCACATACGGCATATTTAAAGGTTTTAAGAAAAACCCACGGTACTCTTTTAAACTGATCACCCTGTATATAATATGTAATATATTTAATCCAAGAAAATATTTTTCATTCATGGTAATTGATATAGCACGTACTAATTCAGTTTTCAAGATTGTAAGTCACAGGCGGCTGTATTAATCAGTTCTTAATTATATAAGCAGTTGGAATTGAACTAAATTTGATACATAAAATGATTATTAGGAAATTTACATTGCTTCACTTTAGAATTAATAGGGCCATGTTATTAGCCTGTTATGCCATGTTTCCTATGATCAGTATTATAGCGATATCTTAGCTTCTGTAAGACAGAAACGCTCCAAATTTATATCATAACGTCAGTATAAGGGGCAAAAAGTGACTATACAATTTACGTTTAGGACACAGCTATACTTTTGTAATGGTCACACCATCTTAATTTGAACTTACAAAAGACACAGTTATATGTTTTGAAATGGTCACACCATCTTAATTTGAACTTAGAAAAGACATAGCTATACATTTTGTAATGATTACCCCACCTTAATTTGAATTTAGAAAAAACATTTATACATTTAAAGTGCCTGGAAATTAATTCTTTTTTACATTTTTAAGTATATATTTATCATAAAAAGACAGTTAATAAATGATAATTTTAATTAAAAAAAATGAATTTTTTAAATTATATAATAAAATTTAATCTAAGTCAAATTTTTTATTGTACTTCTGAAAATATAATATAGTCGAACCTCGTTAACGGGAACACACTTTACGTGATTTACTTTTATCATGAACTGTTTTCACAATCCCGTCAAAATGAAGATTAGTTTCTAAGTTACTGATAACATGAACCAATTTTTTATTCCCCTTGAAATTCACGTTAACGAGGTTCGATTGCAAATAGATTCTATAATCACATAAATTTCATTTTAATAAAATGTTAGACTAAACTCTCTTACCATTGAAACCATCTTGATTTAAATCACCTGCGTTAGCAATGGCGGTTCCGAATCGGGCATTAGGTTTACTGCTCCCAGTAAGTTCGGCATATGCTTGCAAGCCCTATAAAACGCGAAAAAGATACACATGAATAAGAAAATATAGGATAAATTATATTTGCATTATTATTTAATATATTTCTTATTACAATAGGATAATAAATTACCAAACATTATTCACAGAATATGCATAGCTGCCAATATTTTAATTTATTTCGGAGTACTTTCAGCCCCGCCTTTATTTCGTACCACTTATTTTTTTTTAAATATTTTTTTTCTTATTTGATCAAAGTTATATATTAGAGAAATTTTTGCTACATATAAAGCGGGGCGAAATAAAGGCGGGGCTAAAAGTACTCCGGAATAAATTAAAATATTGGCAGCTATGAATATGTTATTTCTTCCATTTATTAATAAAATACAGTCATATGCAATACAGTTCGATGCATATTCGATGAATATGGATTTAATGCGTTTATATGGTTATAATTAAATTTAACCTATTTAGGCCTAGATAGTTCCCGTGCCTGTAGATGCATTTAATTGAAACTTAGTATATAAGTTATATGCACCATGGAAAAAAAAATGGTTAAAATAATAATAGTTTAAACATCGACCAATAGATGACGCTTTTCATGCAATGTAAAAATGTAGATTTTATGAAATTTCGGAATGATCTAAAAGAGCAGTAATCAATGTCGCAAAATCTTTTTTCTCGATGCTTTTAAAAGAGAAAGATCGAGTTTTACTAATCAAGATGTTTCATGCGAGAGGTAGTCATTTTTTAAGTGCACTGCGAAAATTTTAAAAGTTTTATTTAATCATTTTATCGTACTTATATACTACAGAAAAATATTCTATAAATTAAGTGGTGTGAAACAAAGGCGGAGTTAAAATGAATTAAGGAACTTGGCAACTCTGATACTGGTGTCCAGAATTCGAAACGATTGGAAACTACCTCATTAAATATTTTAGAAAAGAAATGAACACTATAGATGTGTGCACTCACACATTCAAACACAAATAAAAGGGGAAGGGGATAGTTTGTATTACAGAATTTCAGAAATACGCTGTGTGGTACCACAATTCAGATGTGTTGAAAATGAACTGAAAAGTAAATAAATGAATGAATGATTAAGAATGATGATAAGAATGATGATAAGAATTGAATTATTGTAAGTTGCTAAACTACTTTATCACATAACAAATTATTTATAAAAACCATCAGATTAGAGATGTTTGTTACTTTTTCCATTTTTTTTTTCTTTTTAAAGAAATCACATTTTTAAAATGACTTTATTATTATAATTTTCATGCAGTTAATCTAAAATTTCTTCTTATGAAACACACTGAGCTGCCAACACTCCGGATTAACACTTTCGGGACCGTATAGTTTTGTCTTTTTGACAGTAAAGTATGCCTGTGGGCGTTGCTCTTTAAAATCACAATATTTCAGAACAAAGTTCTCTGTATTTACATTTATATTACAAATGGATATGCATTATAGTTATACCTTTTTTAATGAAAGTATTTCTGTTCATATTTGAATGTACAAATATGAATATTGGGTATATTCTTAAGATATAAATGACATACCAATTGCGAAAGAAACACCCACTGGCGAAGTTAAATATTTTGAAATGACGTGAATCTACGCATAGCTGCCAATATTTTAATTTATTCTGGAGTACTTTTAGCTCCGCCTTTAATCCATACCACTTGTTTTTTAAAAATTAAATTTTTCTTATTTTAAAAATATTCTAAGAAAAATATTCTAAAAATAAAGGGGTGCGAAATAAAGGCGGAGCTAAAGATACTCCGGAATAAATTAAAAAATTGGCAGCTATGTCTACGTCAGCGGTCGCGAAAGTGTTAATTTAATTTATACCACTATTCCCCAAAAGTTATATTTGATTAATCTAATCACAGTTTTTGCTTTCTAAAATATAAAGCAGATATTTCTATAAAAAATAAATAAATAAATAAATAATTGGTATTCAAAAATTCAGAGAGTCTTCAACATCTCTGAACACATTTTGCGTACAGATATTCATTCATCGCATAATCCTGTTTAGGTTTTAAGGATTTGTTTCAAAATTGACGATTTATAGAGATTTTACAGAATTTAGAAATGCGATATAAGTAAACTTACTACGCCGTTGCTGATGTAAACGTATACTTTGCCTTCGTCTCCTCCAGTTTCCAAAGAAAAGAACGGAGCACCAACAAGGAGATCAGTGAATGAATCACCATTAAGATTGACTCCTAAGACACAAGCACCAAAATATTCACCAAACTAAAATGCAGAAAAAGAAAGGAAATCATAGAGCTAAACTGCAAAATAATAATCAAATAATATAAATTTCAAATAAAAATAATTAAATAAAAACTAAAAACATTTACAGTTAACATTAACTGAATTGTTTGTCAAGAATTTTATATTATTAATGTCATTAGTGCAGTTGTAAGAAAAACAAGGATAATTAGTAGAAATATTAATAATGATTATTATTACAGGGTACATTAAAATAATTGATTAATAGAAATAGTAACAGGCTTTAACAGTCATAAATATATTAGTTCAAGAATTACAACTTCGAGTGATAATAATAACAAAAAGGATATAAGTAGTAAAAATGAACTACTAATAGTTATATCATAATTACTAACTCTCCCGTTTTTCTTGTTTATACTAGACATTTTATAGAACTATTTTCAAATTTTTAATCGTACAAAATTAATATGACATTATTCCATTAACAAATAATGATGATAAATCTGTTTCAAAAATTGAAAAAATTGACAACTTTGTTACAATAGTAAATTAAATTCTAGTACAAGTAGTTGTGATAACAGTAACGAGATCGGATAGTAGTTACAACAACATTAGTTCAGTCGAACCTCGTTAACGTGAACCTCAAGGGGGATAAAAAATTTGTTCATGTTATCAATAGTTCATACTATCAGTAAATAATCTTCATATAACTAAACTAATCTTCATTTTGAAGGGGATTGTGGAAACAGTTCATGTTAAAAGTAATTCACGTTAACAATGTTCACGTTAACGATGTTCGACTATTCTAATAATCACAGAAAGCAAAAGTATCAACAATACTTGTAGTTTCAATTACTATAGTATTTGTATCAATACTGATGTCATCAGTAATAATAATAATGATAATAGTAATAGTAATAACAGTAATAATAATAATAATAATAATAATTCCAGTAGTGGAAGTACCGTACTTTCTGGTAGATAAGCCGCAGGTTATATAATCCAGTTTTGCACCAGAAATTTCAATTGATAAATAAATTTATATTTGTACGAGCTCTTCCTTCGAAAAGGTATAGATTTCTCTATTAAATAAAATTCCTGGTGTAGTAATGACACATCTAATCTGCGGCTTATCTACCAGAAATTACGGTAGTAGCAGTAATGACAGCAATAGCAGCAACTATGAGAACAGAAACAAGAGGAATCGTCATATATGATGATTTGTTTTCTTAATTGTATATATTTTCGGCATAGTTATTTACTTAAAAAAAAAAAAAAAATCGAAATAAAAAGCAAACAGGAAATTTCGTATAATACTTACGAATGCTGTGAGCGACTAAACTAAATAAGCCGGCGGACGATTTCGTAACAATATTGTCTCAAATCGAAATGTTTTCGAATCAAATTTCCAAACAATTAAATATTACCAAACCCAATCAATCAATCAGTCAGCCAAACAATTAAAAACAAGAAAAATATAATTTTTGTCGTTTGTCATATTTTTCACGAAAGAATCCGCGATTGTAATGAAATGCTCGCCCTCTGGTGGGCTACGGTGAAATTACAATAAACATGGTTTAATTCGAATTCCATATAGCCGCCATTGCTAGCCGATGTTTAGTTTCACATATATTTATTGAATAAAAATGAATAAATACGGTAAAAAAGATAACACATACTTTTGTGTGCCACAGTGTAAATCCAAAGCATCAAGAAATCCAGAATTGAGCTTCCATTTATTTCCAAATGACGAATTTAAAATTTCAGTTGCTTCGGCTAATGGAAGTAAAGAATTAATCAGATGATTTGAAACTAATATTTGTTCAACTTCATTTAAAATCTACTTCCGAATCGAACTTTGAATAAACTGAAGTATTTTTTCCAAAAGCAATCAATTTTCCATAATGTAATGGCGGAGAAATTATAGTACGAATATTAAGTAGAATAACAAGAACACTATTGGAACACACGTGGCTAATGTTTACTAACAACTGCAGTGTTCACAAAGCGCCGTCTATCGATCATTACAAACGCGGATAGTTCTTAGATGATAAAAATAGTCAAATTATTTTAAGTTTTACTTAAAAATTTATTTCATAAAAATAATAAAATAAATTATTGATTAAAATTTCTTTTCATTAATCGAAAAATCAACGGGTAAGTTTAATAAAATAAATGCATTTAATGAAATTAATTGCTATTTATTGTGGGAAATTAATTTAGTGCTTAGAAAAATAAACATAATCGGATAAATAGGCTTATTTCTAAAAAAAAATAATTTAATAAGATTTAAATAAGATTCATATTAGGCAGTAATACTGAATAACAACTTTTACCCTTTTTTTAACACAACTTTAAATGAGTACGTATTTTTATGTTAACTAATCTGAAAAAAAAAAAAAAAAAAAATAGGTTGCAAAAATTTATAAAAAATTGCTATAAAAAATTACTGGTAGGAAAAATAAAACGCAAAAGTTGGCAAGTATATGTTATAAGATTCATAATTAGCAAAATAAATGTGAATCTTTTAATGAAATTATATATTTTTTTTGACAAATATATTATCTCTAACAGCACAGTTAGGCTTAACTTATCCACAGTACATCTTAAGGACGTTTCTGGGATGTATTTCATCCAGAAGACATCTTGAAGATATCCTCGGGAGGCGATGTGCTGTCTGGGATACAATAACTATGAATAAAACCTTCTTCTATTAATTTCTTATGACACTTTTAAACTTGTGCATACGCATATGCAGAGCTGCGAACCTAATCCGGAGGAGATTGTTAGTACCACCTCTTTTTCTACACCAGTCTTTTTTAGAAAACTTTATTCCTTAATTCATCGCAAGAACATTTGACGAGAATTAATCTAAAAATTAAGTGGTGTGGAAAAAGGGGCGGTACGAACATTTTGCCGGATTAGGTTGGCAGCTTTGCATATGTCTATTATGTTAGTTATGCAATATATGCATACATATCATGTGAACGTGTAATTACCTGAGCGTAAATTTGTGCCAGAAAATAAAATTCAGTAATTAAAAAAAAGAAAAAAAAAAAAAACTGGAATATAATTTAGTGGTGCAAAAATAAAAAATGGCAGATATACATACACAAGACTACAAGAACTTAAACCTCAAGACGGAACTCTTATGCAATTTTTTATCGATATTTTCAATCATAATTGTACAGAAAATTTTTAACATTGAATATCATAGAAATTATTGATAAAAAATAGTGGTGTAAGAATTCCGTCTTGAGTCAAAAACCCTTTTACCTTTGTACAGACACTAGTGTAACAGTTTTTATACATATTTTTGCTACGTATATCAATTTTGTAGGCGAAAACAACACAAAACTTTAAATTTTAGATATTATGAATACAAACTATGTATTTCTATTTTTATTATACTAATACTAATTTATATAAAGGAATAATCTGGTTTGTCACTCACACGACTTTCTCTTACCCTGAAATTTAATACTAAAAATACAGGTTGCAGATTACGAGGTAAGATAACGAGTACTGTTATGTAAACCTGTGTTAAACAATTCAAATTAGGCTTCGGAAGAGTTTTATATGATAATTAGTTCTGTGTGAGGGGGGCTACCACCCTCCTCAACCTCCCGTTTCATTAATGCACCTACATTTACATAGAATTTAATTAGGTTATTAAAAAATAATTCTGTTTTTAAAAAATAATTTATTGAAATTATTATTAAAAAAAAATTATCTTTTATGATAATGCAGACGATTTCCATATTAGAGATGTAGTATAACACTAAATAAAAAGAAAAAAGTTGAATTTATTCTCAATATTACATTTAAAAAAATTCGATAACTTTATTTTAAATTATCGCAGATCGATGGTTCAACCATTCGATTTCAATGCATTGGCGAGCTCTTTTGAAAGATACCCATCATGAAAATTTACTCCCCTCGAGGGGGGACTTCCCCCCTCCAGGGGGGGAGGAGGCTAGGCTCCTACATACACAATTTTTTTTTTCCCAGTTAACTATCTCTATTACAAAAAATATATATTCGTTTCATTTGGCTTAGTGCAGTCTATAGATGTTAAACTCTACTTACCTTCAATTTCCCCCATAGACGTAATGTATTTGAATAATTTTGAGTGTCCCTGTACACGAACCATTTGCTTGATCTGAACGAAAAGCTTACTGTAGCATCCCTATATGATACACATTTAGAATGCCGAGTTTGGAATTTCTGGAACTATTTGTTCTTGAGATATGGTGATAACAGACACACTGACAGACAGACAGACCATTCGCTAAAAATATGATTTTCGTATTCAGGGGACCTCAGAACATGTAAATCACGTTCGAAAATTTGACCCTAAAACAATACTTTCTCGACCCTATGGGTAAGAGAAAGTAAAAAAAGGTTTAATTTCAGTAATTAATTTGAACAAACGAAGCGTGTTATAGAAATTTTTAACAAACGCACTTGGCGACAATTGTCTCTATTTCGCTATGCTGGCGTGAATCCTAATTATATTTAATACAGGTTATAAAATTTACCACGTTCTCATTATGTTGGAATTAAGAAGCTTATTTATAACTAACGAGCAAAATATTTTCACCATTTTTGTAGCACCAATAATTATATTATTTATTTATAGCAGTAGTTTAATTAGAAGCCAGTTATGCTACAAGTAAAGCAGCGTTTTATACGACGGGACCGCTTAATTAAAAATAAACAAAAGCTTTTTTTTACAACATATAGATAGATGCCTTTTGCTAATGTTACTTTATTATCATTTCGTGCAAAACATTACAAGATACATATAGTAAAACAGAGTATAGCCACAACGTATTTCTTTTTATGGAAGCATCGAATTACGTGGAGTATTACTCATGATATCGTAGAAAAATACATTTCTGACAAAAGGTCCAATCTTGGAACAGAGCTATCCTTGTTCGTGACTTTTATAAACAAAGTTTGTAAACATATTAAGTAGTATCTGACTTTTGGTCCAGCTCTTTTAAGCGCCGTTGTGTCGGAATAATAACTTTATCATAAATTGCATTTATCGTAAAAAAAAAAAAAAAGGAAAAGAAAAAGAAAAAAGAAAAAGAAAAAAAGAGAGAGAAAGAAAAAAGAGAAAAAACTTTCTTTTATTATTTTCCCTTTTAATGAGAGAAACTACGTATATAATATTCGAAATAATCAGCGTAGCAGACGATTACGATTAGGAAAAAAGAGAAACTTTGTAGTTAAAATTCAGTTTCTTTCTTCCTTGCTAATTGGTAGTTAATTTTTGAGCGATGACCTTACTTCTGATATAAATTAATCAGTCAGATCTCGAGTTCTTTTAAATTTTTCTTGTAACATTTTGTATTAATCTTGTAACATTCTTTATAGCTTTTTTCAGTTACATGATTCGTCAAAAGTATATATAACATATTCCATTTAAAAATACTGGTGTCAATTCTGATCTAAAAGTTAAAAATGTTGGTAACTATGTGTTCGTTACTGAGAGAATACTAAAATTAAATTAATTTAATTTAAAATACTTCCAATATAAAATGATTTCCACACTAAATAATTATAAATTTTATTTGAAAATCTAATTTCACGAAATTTTATTTGCAGTTATTATAGAGAATGAAATGTGGCATAACAAATAGCAAGTACGCTACCTAATAACCAAAATAATATTGCTTGTAATTCATACTTCTCAACTAACTTTCAAATGAGAAACGTAAATAATAAATTATATCTCACATAAAACTATATTCAAAATGTTACCTGCGTTCCTTCTTTCTTTTGATGCACTAGCAGTTCATTCTTTTTGTGTTCTAAAGCTTTAAAGATATACACCTAAAAATAAAAATTTAAAGTCTAAAAAAGATATTAACATCTATCAAATATGCAATTTAAAAGCATTGTTTGTGATACATATGCATTTCTTTTTCTTCTTTCGAGTAAAGTTCTTTACCTTTTAATTATTTGAAATTTATTATTTAAAATTATTTGAAGCTAAATGATAGCAGAATTATTAGAATGGATTAATAAACGGAATTATTATAAGTTATATCCAGTAAGATTAGCATATTCAGGGACTAACTTAGTGTGGGGTAAACTTCTATTTTTTTTTCAAAGAATTTTTGATTCATTTATAAAATAAATTCTATTATTTAATTAGTAAATGATTACTTTTAGAAAATAATGATGTTTAAGAAACAAATTTACGCAGAAAAAAAAAAAAAAAAACTTCTATTTTTTACAAATAAGTATTATCCTAATTTTAACGATGAATTTCTGCCAACTGTAAAAAAAAAAAAAAAAAAGATAACTATAAAAAAAAATAGCGGTGAGAGTTTGCTCTGTACTTATTCGGGTTCTGCGCATGTTATGATTGAAGATTTGAATCTAATTATGTACGATATCATTTTCGATAATTTTAGTTTACAAGAAGATGATTTCAGCTACACTTCTTTTGTTTTATCACCATTTTTTTACTTATTCTTCGAAAATGAGGCTCTAAAAATATGAAAGTTGGTAGATATGCAATAGTCCCATTAAATGATTTTTTCTGAATTCTAATTTGTCATTATTCAGAAAACTTGAATACTTTTTTTTTTTTTTTTTAAGTTCAGGCAAGTTTTTTGTTAGTTATTTAAAGTTGTTAATGTTGTCTGCAAAACCTTTGTGTATATAGTAACAGAGATAGACACCCCCCCTCCCCAACCACATGCCAACCCGAGTGTTTATGGCCGGAGATCCCAAGGGTGGTGGAGAAAAAACATCTCTTAAGTTGCGTTAAAACACTAGCAACATTACTTTTTATTGCTCTTTTACAAAAGAGACCCAAGTTCCCCATTCAATTATCGCAGCAGGAAGTTTGTCAGAGGAGAAAACGGCTCTTACAGATTTCTCATGACTCAAATCTCACATCAAAGAGATTTGAATAGAGCCTGCCCTTGTCACCCTGCTGTTGCTAATGTTTGAACACAGCTTTACCAGCGGATCCGTGGACAGTGTTGCGGCCCCGAAGAGATCAGTGGAGGGAAAAACAAACAACAACAACAACAACAACAAAACGGAAACCGCTCGACCTAGTTGTTTACCGGCCCGGCCGGTATATATAATAAAAGTATAGACAAAACGGCATACAAAATTTGTAGTTATATATCGGTAGAGCGTCGAGCTTGTAAGATTGTGGGTTCGATATTCGCACTGGCCGAGGAAAAGTGAGTACATCAATGATGACTGGTTCAAGTAAAATTCGTCGTGGCCGCTATGTCTTTCATGTTCCCATCCAAAATAATACCTCTGGGGGATTGTTGGCAATGTTGCCAAATTTAGGGACATATTTTATTCAATATCACCTCACTATCGGTTGTCTAATCACTTTGAAGATTATTCTCCCGTTATATATATTAAATATCACTCCTCAAAAATATTGGTGGTAGTTGAATAAAAGCGTCCCAAAATTTGGCATCAATGGGGGGCCGAAGTAGGGGAGTCATCCCCACTGTGAAGAATCAAAATTGAGAAGACATGTCTCCGGACCACCCTTAGAGATGAGTCGCGGAATATCGCCAATTATCCACAGCATAACTTTAGTGCAACGTAAAACCCACTCAACCCTCAACTATTAACTATTATTATTATTATTATTTAATAACTTACCCGACCATGATTTCCACTGTCTCTGGGTGCTCCGACAGCATAAAAGGTATTATTATTGTCGAAGAACTTTCCAGACGTTACTGAATATCCTATAATAATAATAATAGTAACAATAATAATAAAATCATAGAAACAAAAATAATCGTTTTCAAAGAAATGTGTAACTTGTTTTTAGAGTACATTTTAAAAAAGGAAGGAGATAATAATTTCAATTACATTAATTTCATTTTTTTAATAAAAATCTTAAATATTTTGCAAAGACAGCATGAAAAATTAACGTTACGCAAAATAACCCTTTGAATGAAAATTCCCTTGAGCACAATGTTCTCTAGTTGATATTTGAGATAATTAAAAAAAAATTGCGTTATTTTAATTTGTTACAGTACATGAAGTTTTTATTATTAAGTATTTATTAAGTTTAGGTGGATTTGAAATTACTTTATTACTTCCATTACCCTAACTACCGTAGGTAATGGAAGTATTGTATTCGGTCCAAAAATTTGATATCGAGTTTACACCTGATTTACATGTTTTAAGGCCTCCTGAGTTCATAAAAGTAGTTTTTGGCAATTGGTCAGTGTGTGTGTATGTGTGTATGTATGTGGGGAATCTTCTGGGTATCATATCTCCGAAACTAATAAAGACAGAACTACGAAACTGCAGAATTGATACAGGTCTAGTGCACAGGTGAATTTTCTAAATTTTGGTGAAAATTGGAAAACCAAAAGTGAGTCATCGGAAGCCGAAAGTGGGACTGTAAGTCCGTATCTTAAAAACGGCTCTAACGATTTTCTTCAAAGTTGCTATATAAATATTCTATTAGATGTCCTTTCGAATGATATAGTTGGTTAGTTCAGAAACATTGATAGGCGTCCTTTATAAATAGCTCAATTTCAGGTCTCGCAAGTGCGTTCCTTTAAAAACAGCTGTACGGAATTTTTTTTTAACTCGCCGTATTAACTCCATTTTAAATATCCCTTTGTATGCAATTATTGCTTTCCGGTCAATAAATGAGTATGCCAAGTTTTGGTAAAAGTTGGTATCTCAAAAATGACTCTAATGATTTTCTTGAAAATTGTTACATAAACCCATTTTAGATACCTTTTCTCATATATTACGTGGTTATTACAGGAAAATTATCGGTCATCCTGTTTAGGTAGTTCAGTTTTAGATCTCGGAAATTGGTGTTTAAAGAAATAACTCCATCATTTCCCCCCCCCCCCCCCCCCCTTATTTTTAACTCATTATGTAAACTCTGTTTTGTATGTCTTTACACATGTATCAAGTTTCTCTTTCTGGAAAATTAAAGAAAATGCATATAATACATGTAATAGTGGATAGTGGAAGTCGTATGGTTGTTTCACACCAGATTTTATTTATTTATTTATTTTTTAATTTATTTATTTTGATATATAATATTTTAGTTGTACATAAAATAATGTAATTTTGTTTTCAAAAAGTTCTTTCAAAAAATACTATTTCGAATTAAAATATTAAACATAGGTAAATATTAATATTATATTAAACTGTGATATTTCAAACTTTCTATGTACATCACTTGACACCTATCATCTTTTACTAAGAGGCTGGCATATTAATAATTTCCCCTAAAACGTGGATTTAAATTTGTTTAATTTCTCCGAAATGCACTTAAAAATATCCGCATCGTTTTGCTATCACGATGTAGAAAGAAAATAAACGATAACGTAAGCGCCAATATTTATCTTAAAATAGATCTAGACTACTCTCTGATCGGCTGTTCGAATCTATGTATAAATCGTTTAAAGAAGAAAACCCTCTTCATGCTCATGAAAGATTTTTCCGGTGACTACCGTTCATCTTTTCGCAGAATATTTATTTTGTTAACTCGAGTTTCTGGTTTGTTGCTTCTGGTGAGATTTGAGCCACATGTTCTAGGTATATTGTTACTTTTCTTGGAAAGTTTTGTGTGTGGATTTTTATATTATGATTCTTTTAGATACTTTATATGAAGATTATGAAATAAATTGATTTTAAAATTACTGTATTACATTTAACCCGTTAGTAGAAGTAGTCGCTAGTTGGTTGATTCGTCGCCCATCCATTTAGTGTTGCCTGACTTTTTTATTCAATAGCTACCAAACATTTTTAGAAGTGGCATTTGATATACATAATCGACGATTATTCCAGTCGATTCGCCTTTTATGTATATTAAATACCACTTCTAAAAATTTTTGGTGGCTATTGAATAAAAAAATCTGGCAACACTGAAGGGATGGGCGGCGAATCGACCAACTAGCGATTACTAACGGGTTAAGTACAAGTACGAAATACATTTTTACTCCCATTAGCATATTACCGAAGTAATGGGAGTACTGTATTCGGTTCGAAAGTTCGATATAGAGTTTTAAGGTCCCATGAGTCCAAAAAAGTGGTTTTTGGCAATTGGCCAGTACGTATGTTTGGTATGTGTGTATGTGCAGGGAATCTTCTAACTATCATGTCTCTGAAACTAATAAAAGTAGAATGACGAAACTTCAGAACTGAGTTAGTCCTGGTGTACAGATGCAGGGATGGAACACGGGCGCAGAATTCATACCACTATCAATGTAAGAAAATTTTCTACCTCTTAAATCAACGGTATTATAGGTAGATAAATTTCTTCAACAGATTCCGGTATGAATACTGCGCCCGTGTTCCATCCCTGCAGATGATACTTTTAACTTTTGAGGAAAATTGGAATACTGGAAGTGGGAGATATGAAATCGGAAGTAAGACCGTAAATCCGTATCTCAAAAACGGCTCTATTGATTTCTTTCAAAGTTGCTATATAAACACCTTATTAGATGTTCTTTCGTATGTAATAATTGGTTAGTTCACAAAAATTGATAGGCGTCCTGTATAAGTAGGCTAAGTTTAGGTCTCCCAAGTTCGTTCCTTTAAAAACGGTTGTATAATTTTTTTTTTTCTATTTTATTTTATTTTATTTCATTTTTTTAATTTTGGAACTCGCCATATTAATTCTCTTTTAGACACCCTTTTGAACGTAACTACTTTTTTTTTTTTTTCCCAGTCACTAATTGAGTTTGCTAAGTTTTGGTGAGAGTCGATGTCTCAAAAACAGCTCTAACGATTTTCTTGAAAATTGCTACACAAACTCCTTTCTAAATACCCTTTTTCATGTATTAAGTGGTTATTACAAGGGAATTAACAGTCATCCTGATTAGGTAGGTCACTTTTAGGTCTCGGAAATGGGTTTTTCAAAAAACGGCTCTACCGACTTTTTTTTTTAAAAACTCGTCATATAAAATTTGCTTTTATGTCTTCACACGTGTATTATTTTTCTCTCACAGGAAAGTTGTTATATGCCTAAATTGTTAGGCCAATTTTACGTCTTTTGACCACATATTATATCGAAAAAGTACACATAATGCACTTAAAAGTGGGTAATGGATGTCGTGTGATTGTTACGCACTAGATTTTTATTCTTATTTTATTTTTTTAATTTAATTTTAGAACAGGTGTATAGGAAGGCCTGCCACTGGCGACTGTTTTATCATTAGTATCATTATTATTATTATTATTATTATTATTTTCGTACTACTCTTTTCAAACAATAAAATTTATTCTAGATTGATGAAGACAAATCTGCGTTTTACCTGTATGAATATTTTTAAATTTAATTTTATGGAAATAGTGGTACGAATAAATAAATAAATAAATAAATAAAAATAAATAATTAATAATAATAATAATAAATAAATAAATAAAGTCGTTAGTGGCAGTCCTTCATAGGCGTCAACTCTTTCTGTTTTTTAACACCGCTATTTCAAAGCACTTACTTTCATCTTATTTAACTACAAAATTTCAGTTTTAATAAATAGCAAATTTTTTTTTTTAAATATGGAAATAGTGGTGTTAAAAAACCAGAAGTATTTACACTTATGTGTGTATCGAAATTTTGTATCAAGCTTTTAACAAGTGTGAACAGAGAAGTGGATAAAAAATTATAAATGATTGTCAAATGATTACATCATGATAAATTAATTCATTTATGGTTAATTATACATCATAAAAATAGATTAAGAAAATTCAGTTTTTATAATAGATAATCTGGCTTTCATGTTCTTTTTGTGAGTGTTTTATTGCCATCCTTAACTGTTCTAATTCTTAATAAATTGCCTTTCCATTTCTTATGAGCTAAAGTTTTTTTTTTTTTTATTATCTTATTCCACTATTATTTTAAAACTTTTATTTGTATTGTTGTTCAACTTCATTATTTTTGTTATTTACCCTCTGGTAGGCAATTAAATTCCTAATTTCCTCCCCCGTTATTTCCTCATGTTTCTACGTAAAGGATGATGAGTGGCATTGGCCACAGGTGCTTCTAAGCTCCAAAGTATAAGTCAGTCAAGTTACATACGCACGCACCGACACACAAAAGCAGAGCTGCCACAGGGGCTGCCACGACTTTTGTTTTGTTTTTTATTATTTTCGTACCACTATTTGTCTAACCCCTTCCTTCTCGCTATGGCAGTGACCACGCCCCACGTGATTTCTCCTTTAATATTTTAGTGTAAATGAAAGCACCAGCCAGTACCAAACTATATATAATGTATTTGAAAATATGTACAGAATAAATATATATAGTATTCATGTATTTATTGTCAATCTATTTGTTTTAATTAGACAAAAATATGGATTTTATGGGCGTGCCTTTGAAAAATATGCGACCGTTAAGGAGTTAATATAAAATTTATAATAAATTTATACAGGCAAATTGCAGTTTCGCCTGCAAAAATACATTATAAATCAGGAGTGGGAATTTGGCACAAAACTCATACCGGTATTTATGAAACAAAATTTTCTTCTTAAATCAACAATTTTATTAGTAGAGAAACTTTTAAAATAAGTACCAGTATCAGTTCTACGCCAATTTTCTACCCATGTATAAATTTTATTTTATTGAAATTGTTGTACGAAAAGAATATAAAAAAAGTCGCCTGTGACAGCCCTGCAAAAGAATGCTATAAAACTACGATGAAGATTTCGATATGACAATAATGGTAGGAAATTTTATCCTTCTAAGCGACTGACATTTCCTACTGACAAGGAATTACCTCGCGCTACAAAAAGGTATCGAAAAGACCGTTCTTATCTGGAATGTATGATACAGTCCAGAATGTCTTCAGTATTTCATGTATTCATGTATTGCCAGCCATCTCATTATGAACCGTGCAATTTTTAGTACCCGCCTTTATCTTCACACCAGTTATTTTTTAGAATAATTTTATTCTTATTTAATCGTACTTACATTTGGAGAGAATTACTGTAAAAATAAAGTGATGTGAAAAAAAGGGCGTTTTTCCAAGAGACGTTAACAATTGTGCGGTTACTAATGAGATAGTTGGCAAGTATGTATATTTATATATAGCACAACAGAAATTGTCAGAGAAAGCTGTCTCTTGAATTATCAATCAATAAATAAATACATAAATAAACTGAAAAATCTGTGTTTAATCTATTAAGAACATAAAGTTAGGAAACAGAATACTTTTCTCCCTAACATACAGATTTTAATATCGCCCCAAATAACTATTTATTTATTTATTCATTTATTGTGAATCTTTAGTTTTATCTTTTTTGAAACATGGAATCAGATTGTGAATTCTTCTTATTATCTTTAGCGATAAAAATTCGTGATATCAGTGAGCGTGGGTGAGCGTGAGATCCTAATCCATATAACATTTGAGAGGTCGATGTTTGTGTCAAAGGTTAAATTTTTTTTTAGCCTCATAGGGGACCATTGTAACGCGAAGTTCGAGTGCATTGTATTCACGGCCAGTTCAAGATCAGCCTTATGAACAGATAACAACAACAACAACAAACTTTGATATTTTCACTGTTCAAAATTCTATAGCAGGGTGGTGAGAGGCCATATTTTTTCCTGATTCTTCCACCAGTATTTTTCTTTTAGAAATTTCAATAGTGAGTTTTCACGATTAATTAAGTAAAAAATTATCATATAAATATACTGGTGGAAAAAACAGGGGGAAAATGTGAGTCTGTATAAGCATAGCCTCCTAAACTAGATGCTTGTGGAGTGGCTTGGAAACTTGGCAACAGTTCAAGCGGTACACTGCGCCACCCGCTGGAGATTGCGTGACTTTTTCATTCAACAGCCACCAAAAATTTTATAAGTGGGAATTGATATGCATAAAAAGAAAACAGAATCGAAGAAACATCGATTGTATATACTATATATTGCTTCTTAAAATTATTGGTGAGAGTTGAATAAAAAAGCCGTGATATCTATACCAAGTGGCTCTGTCTACGGCTTGAACTTTTGCCGAGTTTCCGAGCCACGAAACAGGCATCTAGTTTAAGAGGTATAAGCAACTCTGTGTAGATTTACTATTTATTTCGTTTAGAAAAAAAAATCTTCATAGTTTTATTTTAATTTATTTTATTTTATTATTATTATTATTATTATTATTATTATTGAGCATAACAGACAATATTATCAGTAAGATAAAAAATTTTTGCTTAAATTCTTTCCACGGATTTATTTTAAAATTGCAAGGGTATTTATTCAAATGTGCAATTTCTTAGGATTATGTTTAATCAAAATAAAAAACACTTAATACTCCACGATGTTACAGTTTGAAATCGTGAAAGAATATTTTCTCATTGAAACAGTAGTTTTAATTTACATATAGTTTCATATTCATGAGTTTCATTCATGAAATTTAGAATGTGGCATATAGTGAAAGAAAATTAATGAGCGTAATTAGTTATTTGTATATGCTTGTATTACATGAGCACCATTCAACAATATGCATGATTCTTCCCTAAAAACTTAAACTTACAGCAGAACTGACATCAGAAAACCTTCTATCAAAATATTTTATCCCTACGGTAGGGACTTCTAGAAGTTTTTAGTTTCATTAGAATGTAGGGACAGATTATGAATTCATGGGAACGTTTTGGGGGTACCTTTTTTCAGACTTTTCAGAAGATTTTACCTTTCCCTCTTTTTTTCATAATTTTCTTTCTTTCTTTCTTTTTTTTTTCTTTTTTCACTAAAGTAGGGACATGGGAAAGTTTGAGCTGGAAACCCTTATCTATTTATCGTTTTTATGAAGTTAAAAGAAATCTTTATGACATGTAACTTAGTTCTTGATTATAATAAATGAGCGTCTAAAATTGTAAGCCCCAAAAAGACCCTGGCTTTCTTCTATTCTCGAAACATGTCGACAAAAGTTTGACCCAAGTCACGCTCGTTGGCTTAACCGTTCAGAGTTTTCTGAAGTTTTCTTTGAAATTCGCGTGAATGCGAGATAAACACCACGGAGGGCACTGGCCTAGATCTCCAGCCGAGTTGCCAACTTTTATAATTTATTCTGGAGCAATTTTAGCCCCGCGTTTTTTTTTTCTAACCAGGACCTTTTTAGAATATTTCTCTCTAATATGCGACAATGCTTGAATAAGAAGAAAATCATTCTTCAAAATTACTGGTATGAAAAAAAAAAAAAAAAAAAAAAAAAAAAAAAAAAGACCCGAGCTAACGATGCTCCGGAATAACTTATGAAAGTACTTTTCTCCTTAATTTATCGTAAACACATTTGAAGGATAAAAATAATAATAATAAGTGGTGGGGAAAAAGGGGCGGTATTAACAATCCTCCGGATTAGGCTGGCAGCTCTGTAAAAGTTGGCAACTCTGCTCAGGGCAAACTATTGGTCTTAATTCTAAGATCGCCAGCAAACCGGGTTATTCTGAAAGCATGTTTTAATTTGCAAAACAAATATATGTAATGGTGATCGACATGTCAAACACATTTTAATTTAAAAATTCACCATGGGAGTTAATTTTGGCAAAATTATGTTATCACGGAAGAACGAGTTAAATATCATATTTAATCCAGTAATCTAAACATTTAAAAATATCAGCGTATGGGTGATTCCATGGATGAAGGTAACATCAGTCACACAAAATAATAAAATTCCCTCTTTTTTTGCCACCACTATTACCATACAGAAATATTAATAGCATATTTCCTGGAATTTTTGTGATGATATAGGACAATGATACTTGTTAAAAATTATTGGTGGAAGCAGAAATATCTCTGTGTCTGACTGATGTTACATTTTTCGTGGAATTGATATAGTTCCGCTTATCAGCGTCTGACTCTGTCACGCTTTAGATTTAAGAGATTTCTTAAACAATTAAATTCATAAACAAATAAAATATTACCTAAATAAGATTCAGGAGCCAGCCCGGAGGGAGGATCTGGAATGATTGGATTGATGTAACGTGTACTGGGTTTGCTTGAGTCAGATGAGTAGCTAACGATACTTCCTGTAAAAGAAGATAAATACTGCACTTATTGAAAATGTTATTTACAGTAACAATTTATAAATAGAAAGGGTTTTCAATAAGCGATCAGATTAAAGCAAATAATTTATAACTCATAGCTATTATTACTTACAAACTTTGAATAAACACCATAAAATGCAATAAACTCGCAACAATTGTTTCGGGTCGAAAAAACCACGACCCTTCATCAGGCGAACAAAGTAAGCACGAGTGCTGCAATCAAAGCGGCAACGCTATTAACTTTTACGGTCATAGCTATTAACTTTTTCAATCATAGCTATTAACTTTTACGGTTTTAGGTACTGGAAATTTTTATATATATCATAGCTGCCAACATCGTAATTATGAATCTGGAGTATTATTAGTACCAGCCTTTGTTTTTCACACCAGTATTATTATTATTTTTTTTTAGAATATTTTTCTTCTTATTTCATCGTATATACATTAGTAGAAAAGTACTCTAAAAATTAAGTGGTGTGGGAAAGGGACAGGCACTAACAATATTCCGGATTATTAATTAGGATGTTGGCAGCTATGAAGTATGTATATATGTATCTGTAATGGGTTTTACTGATTACATAAAACAAAAAGTCTATTAAAAATTTCCAGTAGCCATAAAGCGTAAATATAGTCACGATGATATCTCTTTTTGCCAGACTAATCATGGATGGTTATTACCACAAATTTAGCTTCAGGGAGGAAACAATGATTTCAATTTATTGATACTAGGAGAGAAAATGTGATACACTTTGCTGCAAAACCTCTCGAATTTTGAGTATTACTACTTCCAAATAAATATTTATGCTCTATTCAGTAATGAAAATTCTGAATTTAAATTAGATGAAGGTAACTATTATAAAATAATGTATTATAAAATCGGGAGGATTGGCAGATGTGTTCTTTATTATTATTATTTTTGGAATTTTTTTTATATGTAGGAAATACATAGTTGCCATTATTCATATTATTGCAAGCATTAGAATATGGAGCCGAACTCATATTACTATTTACAAAACTAATAACCTTTAATGCAAAATTTTTTAAAAAGATTTTTTTTTCATAAATGGTGGTATGAGATTTGTGCCAAATTCCCATCCCTGGGGACGTTTTTTATCCCGACAAACATACCAAAGTTTTAATTTATCCCAGAGTACTGTCAGTACCCACCCTTTTTTTACACCACATTATTTGTAGGAAAAATTTCTCCAGTAACTTATTACAATTAAATAGGAAGAAAAGCATCCTTCAAGAAAAGTGATATGAAAAAAGGCGTGTACTAGCAATGCTCCGAAATAAATTAAAATGTTGGCATGTCTGCCAGTATTCAGAAAAAAAAAAATCCATTCTGATTATACGTTTCTATAAAGATTCAAAAAAGAAAATTTTACAAAAATAGTGGTGAAGAATGTTGCAGATAACAACAACTCTGGAAATAAATGTTTGCATCCGTAAGTTCAAGTTCATTTTCTTCGAAGAAGTAATGCTATATTAAGCAAATAAAATTTACTAGAAATTTTCGGTATGAACTTTTGTAATTATGAATTAGAATTAGGTGGGATAAAACATATACCACCGCCCCTCAAGGGGTTTAAAAGCTTAATTTTCTTTAAAGTTAGAATTTAGAATGCTGATCAGTAATGATATCTATATATATAATTTTATGTAAATGGGATTTCCGTGTCTCATTTTTTTTTAAACAGTCATTTTTGAATCATTTAGAAAAACTGCAATATGATGCCTATATAAGAATAATTGTAATTTTTATGCTAAATATTTAAAAATACAGTCTATTAATAACTTTAAGTTCTATATACATTTCTTCTCGGAAGTGCATACTCATAGTTAGCTTTTATATTTCTAAAATTTGTCATTCTATACTTGTGTTGAAAGTACAATTAATTTAACTTTCAAACAATTCACATTTAGGTGTTTACACTTACATATTATGAAAAAAAAAAAAAAAAAAAAAAAAAAAATACGGGAGGAGGCAAGGATAAACATATAAAAGAAAACTGCCAATAAACTTGAATTTGGAACTGTTGTAACAATAAATATATAATGCAGTTTTGAAGACACCTGCAAATCAATATTCAGATATCGAGGTGCATGTTTAAAAATAATGCATAAACACTAATTTCATTTATAAAGTGAATATTTATTTGGCAGTTACTGGAGATTGAGAAAACTTCTAAAAATAACTTTCAAGCAAAATACTGTTTTAATTTAACAGAGCTGCCAACCTAATCCGGCAAATTGTTAATACCGCCCCTTTTTCTACACCACTTAATATTTAAAGTATTTGTTTTCTTCATTCATCGTAAATATATTTGAAAAGAATTTCTCTAAAAATTAAATGGTGTAGGAAAAGGGGCGGTACTAACAATTTGCCGGATTTGGTTGGCAGCTCTGATTTAAACTAGCTTGAAATTTCTTATAAAGTATTTTTTTTTTCTTCTATGAAAATTTCAATTACTCTAATTTAGGCAGAATTATGCATTTGGAGATGATTAAAAAATGATCATTTATCCAATAAGTGTGAAAAAGCTGAATATAGATTTCTCATAAGATTTTTTTTTTTTTTTAATCCAAAAAATGTTTATGATTTACAAAAAATTTTCAATTTCAACAAATTTTACTTAAAGGGAAATTCTCAAATATAACTTTTTTAAAATTAACATTTTCTAAACCGCTGACGTAGATTCATGTCATTTGAAAATCTGTAATTCCGCCTGTAGGCGTTACTTTCGCAATGTATATGTTATTTATTTTTTAAGAATATACCCTTTAAATATATTTGTACAACCAAATATACTTTATTATATTTTATATATTTTTTATATATATTTTAAATATACTTTAATTAAATATACTTTATTAAATATACTTTATATATATTTTATTCAATAGCCACCAAAATTTTTTTAAAATGGGATATGATATACATAAAAGGCGAATGGAATCGAAGAAACGTCGATTATATGTATCATATATCACTTTTAAAATTTATAGGTGACAGTTGAATAAAAATATCGGGCAATCTGTACCAGGTGGCGCTGTGTACCGCTTCAACTGTTGCTAAGTTTTCGAGCCACGCGACAGGCATCTAGTTTAGGAGACTATGGTTAGTCCCAACTTTTTTCAAGGCCAATAAATTTTTAGAATACTATTCTTTAAATGTAATGACGATTAAATTAGAAGACAATTACTCTAAAAATATATTGGTGTGCAAGAAAAGGCGGGGATAATAATACTACGGAATATTGGCAAGTATGGGTAGTATCATAGATGCCAATATTTTAATTTATTCCGGAGTATTTTTAGCCCCGTCTTTATTTCGCACCACTTTCTTTATAGAAAAATTTTCTCCAATATATAATTTCGATGAAATAAGTAAAATTTATCCTTAAAAAATAAGTGGTATGAAAAAAAGGCGGGGCTACAAATACTCCGGAATAAATTAAAATGTTGGCATCTATGGTAGTATGAGTGATCCTCTAATGCAGAGTTTCCAACATTTTAATTTATTGCGGAGCATTTTTAATTCTGCTTTTATTTGATACCACTTTTTTTTTTTTTTTTTTTAAAGAATTAATTTTTCTTATTTCATCATAGTTATACGTTGTCAAAAATTATTCTATAAATAAAGTGGTGCGAAATAAAGGTGGGACTAAAAATACTCCGGAATAAATTAACCATTTGAGGGGCAAGAAAATTTTTCTCATTTAAAATCAAAATCCCTCAGAATTCACCAACAATATTACAAGAGAAAAATATATGAAGATTTTCCTCCAAGTTATAAAGGTAATATTTTATTTAAAAAAAGTACCAGAGCCAACTTTTCCAATTGGGAACTAAAATTTGCGTTTTCACTATGCAAACGGCGCCCCTGAAAGGGTTAAAATGTCAACTACTCTAATATAAAACAGTACGTTATTAGAGAAAAAGATTCTTCATATTTGTGCTTAATCTCTTAAATAATAGTTACCAACATTTTTATTTATTCTTGAGCTTTGTTAGCCCCGCCTTTATTTCGCGCACTATATTATAGAATAATTTTCCCCATTATATAACTATGTTAAAATAGGAAAGAAATACCTCTAAAGTGAAAATATTATGAAAAAAAAAAAAAAAAAAATGCGGGGCTAAAGATGCTCTTAAATAAATTAAAATGTTGGCAACTCCGCTTATATGTAGTCGGCGACCATATACGCAGAGTTCGACGTCTAAATCCTTTTTTCAAGACAATTTCAGGATTGAGAGCATTCTACTTTTTTTACTACTACTATTTTTATATAGAAATTTTTTATAGTAATGTATCATGATTAAATAGGCTAGAGATTCTTGTATAAAAATAGTGGTAATGGTGTCCTTGAAAAAGATAAGAAAAAAAGAAAATGGTGGAGACTTTGAGCCTTGTATACGCCAGTGGCTTTTAACCTATCGATTTCTGAAAATAAAATTTAAGTGATTATAAACTTGAATGTTCAAAATTCTTTTCTTAAAGAGTGCAACATTTTAGAGCAATTCCGATAAGTGAGGCTTAAAGTTGAAAACAAGAAAATATCTCGATGACATGTGTTAAATTTCACCTATAGAGCACCCATGCGCTCACGAAATGGATATTTCTTTTTTTTAAAACGATTGTACTAAGAAAAAGGAGAAGAAATAGAACTACCCACCGACCCAGTCGTAAATTCCAGGTGCTCCTAGAAGCAGATGCTTTCCATCCTGAAAGTAAAAGAAAGAATAAATAAATAATTTTATCCATTTAATGATTATTCAAAATCTAGTTTACACACAAAATGATTTGGTTAAGCCGGAAGAGACATTCTCTCAAGATAAAAATTAAAGGTTTTCAGTAGAAAATCTTTAATTCTTATCTTGCGAGTTAAATTACTTAATTTTTAAACAAAGTACATATCTGTCAACTTTTTCGATTTTTCCGGAGCAATACTGGAACTCACATTTCATACAACACCAAAGAATATTTTTCTCCAATAGGTGCAGCTAACATTGTTAATTTTTAAATCGGATTTATCAACCAGTATTTTTAAAAAGGAATCTGTCACATATATTTTCGCATACCTACCAACATCCTTATTAACATTACGTAGTGTTGTTAGCCTCAGACTTTTTTTTATAGAACCAGTAAATTTAGAGACTCGTATTCTCCAAATGCACTTACGATAAAATAAGGGAAAAAATACGTAAAAAAAACACTGGTGTGAAAAGAAAGGCGGAATACTACGGAATATTAATCAGGATGTTGGCTAGTATGATTTCCGATGAATAAATGAAATTAAATAAATTGCTTCTAAAAAATTATTAATTAATTAAAAAAAAATGCACTTATAAAAGCTTTTCGGTATGAAGTCTTTGTTGAAAATAATGATAAAGTAGGAATAAATTGGAAATGACGTCATATATGTTTTACTATATCTTCCCATCTGTCACCTCCCCGAGCATTGTTAGTTTTCATGTTTTCTTGAACACAACTTCTTATGCCGACATTTCCAATTTATTCTGGAGTATTATTAGTACACGCTCTTTCTTTCTTTTACACACCACTTATTGTAATTTCCTTTTTATTTACTTGTAATTACATACTGGAGAAAATAACTCTACGAAAAAGTGGGCGGGTACTAACAATGTTCTGGAATAAATCAGATGACTTAGATATTGTATCAGGACGTATAATAAACATATGCAAATGTTCTGTGGAAAATTGAATGTTGCTATTGAAAATTAAAAATATAACTTAAATTTCCAAATCCAATATAACTTAAATCTCCATATTTTAAATCATTAATATTTATTATAAGGCAATAGACTAATTCTATTCGGTTGATATTTTTATTATTATTGCATGTTTCTTTGCCATGGAATTAGAGTAAGTCAGACATGCTAACATCTTAATTTTTCCCGGAGTACTGTTAATAACCGCCTATTTTAACACCACTAATCTTGAAAGGTATTTTTCTTTAAATTTAACCGTAATTACATATTGGAGAAATTCTAACTACAAATAAAGTAGTATGAAAAAAGGCAGTTACTGATAGTGCTCCGGAATAAATACAAATACTTATTCCGGAGTAATTTTAGACCCACCTTTAATTCCGCACCACTTTATTTATTTATTATTATTTTTTAATATATAACTTCGATAGAATAAGGAAAAAGTACTCTTAAAAAATAAGTGGTATGAATTAAAGGCGGAAAGTACTCCGGAAATTAATATGTTGGCATCTATGCAAATGATTATTCTATTTTCTGCATTTGTATTAACATTCAGTTTTTGAGTTAAAAGAAATATCTTGTTGAAATAAAGAGAAGGAAATGCAGTAATAGTCAGAGCCTGATTAAAACTGGTGCACATGAACACCAGTATTTTTAATCAATAATTATTGACTTACTTATAATAGAAATTTTTTGCTTTAACCAGGGACTGATTATTATTAAAAATAGAGGTGTATAACAAATTAATTTACGAAAACCCAAACATCCATCTCTATTTTCAAACAGTAATTATTGCCTTATTTTAATGACAATTATCTCCCAAATATAAGTAAAAATAATTTTTAAAGAACAGCGGCGAATCATGCGTGGTTGTGGTATAGATTGTCAAACAAATGTTCCTGAAAGAGTTATTTAAGGATCATCGTTGCAGTTCAGTATTCAAACATAGAAATAATTGTAGGTGTCCCACTGGTCATGCAGTATAAGATTTTTAGATTCTGATATATATCACAAAAATCAGTATTTTGACAACCAATCATATTGGATCACTGAATATATCTGTACTGATAAGTATAAAAGATTTAAGTCCATATTTTTGATTTTTCAGGAGGCCAAAAATAAAGTTAAAGTAACTAAAAACTAATCAGAAGAATCGATTAGGAAAAAGAGATTATGTTGATTTATACCCTTTATACCATTCAGTGAGTATCAACCTTCATTTAATAAAGGGAAAAAATTGAATTAAATATTTTATATCAAAGATTAATGCTAAATTTCTGACTTGAACCTTTTTTTACCAATGGATTTTCTCAAAGACTAAATGACATGAATTTAAATCCTTTATACGAATCGATAGAGAATTTTCTTCTGAGTCTGACTATGTACTTAACTTAAAATCCACATTTTTGGACTTAAATACTTTATACTTATAAGTACAGATATAATCAAGCTAAAAAACTATAATGATAAATCAGTTTATTATTATCTATTTTATGATTAATTAATCTTTTTCGTTCGTAAAATCTGTTTAAACACTGTTAGTTTTTTTTTTCTTAAAATATTTAATACAGAGTTTCACACTGACAAAAATTTAATATGTTAGAAAACTAAAAATAAAATAAATATTTAATACAGAATATCACATTAAGATAAATTGAATATGTTAGAAAATTAAAATAAATAAGCCAATAAATAAATGTTTAAGGCAGAGTATTGAGGAAAAATGAATACGTTAGAAAACTACGAAGTAATTTAAAAGTAACATTAACTCTTTGCTGACCATAACGCTCTAAAGCTCTCTAAATTGTGTTGTCAAATTTAGGGACGTTTTTATTCAACTATCACCAATACATAGGTGCCAACTTGTACGGATTTTTAACAGCAGTATTTCTATGAACAAAAAAAATCTTTTTTAATCAGGAAAAACTGCTAAATAACTCATTAAAAATTTCCGGTAGCAAAAAAAAAAAAAAAAAAAAAATTACAAGTTTGCAGTTATGCTAATAATTTTGAGGAGTGATATTTGATATACATAATGGACGAATAACCTCCGGGTTGATTAGGGAATCGTTCGAATTAAAATTTAGTGGTGGATATTGAATAAAAAAAGTCCCTAAATTTGACAGCATTGATCAGAGGAATGAAATTAAATAAGACCAGCAAAGAAGAGTTCCCAACTTTTATAATTTATTCACGAACATTTTTAGCCCTGCCTTCTTTTCGCACCAGAAATTTTGTAGACTATTTCTCTTTAACCTTTTGCGGCACAGGGTAATTCGGATCATTTAAATTACACTGCCACCAGAATTTACGAACAAAATTAAAATAAAAGAAATTTTAAATTTTCAGGTTTAAAAAAAGGTCCTTTTCTGCTATGCTAAAAATGTAAATTTTAGCAAAAAAATTTTCGGGATAACGGAGGAGTTTTTGCACTTGAGAATTGTAATTAGGTGTTACATCAGTGGGAACACTGCGACTGAAAGGGTTAATATGTGACAACGATTAAATAAGAAAAATCATTTTTCGAAATTTCCGGTATGAGAAAGAGGCGGGGCTAAAAGTGCTCGTGAATAAATTTTAAAAGTTGGGAACTCTGCAGCAAAGGATTAAACATCTTAGGAAATTAAAAAAATATTTTAAAGTGAAACTACCATATTTACCACCGTACTACCTGCGGGTTTTACACCAAAAAAATTTATTTAGAAGCAAAGGGTATATTTAGTTAAAAGACCTGTTTAATGGAGACAAACCATCGTTAAAAAACAGCTCTTCCTATTGATTAAAATATACGGCATGAAACTCTAGTTTTAGAAATTATGTAGTTGTAAATTATGCAACTGCTCTATTGTAATATTAACACCAAAACTTGTTTTAAATTTTCGAAAGCATTTATTTAAAACAAGTTTGTGTTCAACTGAAAGTGAGAGGAACCTATAAAAATTATTACAATTTTTTTTTTTTTTTTAAGTTCTGGCATTAACACTTATTTTATAACCAAAAACATATCTGCCAATTTTTAAGCATTTTTGTCTATCGAAAACTTTTAAAAGAAATCTTCACTTAATTTCTGGATTAGTTTTGATTGATTTAATAAAGTAAGATTTTCTATAAAATCAAAGTGTTATTTTAAAAGCGTAAAAGTTGGCAGCTATGGAAGATTAAATATGTTCTTTTAGGCGTTAATCAGACAGTACAGCATGATAAAGGCCGAGCTACACTCTCACCATAAAGTTTTGACAATATATATATTTTAAAATCTATTTATGATAGAAATTTCCCGTCTTAATAATCAAATAATTTTCATAAATAATTAATGGTGTCAGAAAATCAAATTTAAGCATCGCGATTTAAACATCAATATTTTTAAAAAATGATTGCCTCCTTATTTTAATGAGGAATTTCTGTTTATTACAAAAGGAAAATAATTGTTAATAAATAATTTCTGTCAAACACCCAGCACGCTGGGTATTAAAATACTCGTTTGGTTTAATGAAATCTATCATAATCTGCAAATATCTACACCGTTGTTTTTCCATTGAGACATCTTTTATTAGTGCAATACATTATTCACATATATATAAAACTGCTTAAAAAGTAATAAAAAACTCATTTTGCATGGACATATTTTCCCATTCGTAATTTTAGATATATCTGTTGAAAATTTTTAATTCTAATTTCAATAAATACACACAAATAATAAAGATCCTTACCTCAGAAAATGCGGCGGATGTTCCAGCCTGTCCAAAAGCATAGTAATATATTCCTGGCGGTATGATAGCTTGTTTTGCTGCAATATTACAAATAAACATTATTGTGGTAATATTTCAATTGTCTTATTAATATTTACAGTCTTATGAAGAAAGTACCACGTATCTCCAAAAATTGCTAGAAGCATAGCTGCCAATATTTTAACCCTTATCTCTCGAATGTCCCTTCTGAGGGGACATTAAAAAATCGAGCCACGCCTTAAGGTGCTCCTCTGCAAATGAAATGTTATTTTTTTAAAACGTGTAACTATAGGCTACCTTTCGGCTACCGGAAAATTTTAACAGAAAGATTTATTTTATTTAGTAATGAAGTAAAATAAAACAAATTATCAGAGCCTGATTAAGGGTGAGGCACACATTATTAAAACTTACACCGTTATTTTTTTACAAATAATTTCCTCCTATAATAAACAGAAAATTCTCATTAAAAATTATTTTAAAAGAATTCTGGTGTCTAATAACGGTGAGTAAATTGGATTGTTTTACACCGTTCATTTTTTATAAAAAATATTTCCTCGTCAAAGCGTGCAATTTCTAAGACATATGTAAAAAATAATTGTAAAAATATGCCGGTGAGAGTGTGCCTCACCCTTAATCAGACTCTGCAAATTATTACAATTTTTCGGTAGCCAAAAGGTAGTAAGTTGGAATCTATACATGTGACGTTTTAAAGGAACGCCAAAAGGCGTGTCTTAATGTTCAAAATAGAAAAATATGTCGAGCGCAAACGGTTAATTTATTCCGGAGTACTTTTAGCGCCGCCTTTATTTCGTACTTCTTATTTTTTTAAAGTAATTTTGTCTTATTATATCGAAGTTATATATTGGAGAAAACTTTTCCATAAATAAAGTGATGCGAAATAAAGGCGGGGCTAAAAGTACTCCGGAATAAACTAAAATATTTGCAGCTATGTAGAAGTAATCGACTGTATTATGGGAATAAACTTCTAAGTAAAAAAAAAAAAAGAAGTTTCTACTTTCACCAGTATTACAAAATAATTATATTTGAATTTTAATTTACACTTATCTTGAAATCAACAAGATAATTCTGTAAAAATAATACAGTGCGTTAAGAAATTATAAGACCACAAGCGTATTGGTGCATTTATGAAGAAGAGATCATAATATGCAAATTTTTAGTTGCGTATTTAAAATTGATAGGAAAACGCATCCTATACTAATTCCAACTTTTAAAATTAAATTAAATTTCATTAAAACTTATACATTTTTCTAAAAAATAAAGACTGTGACTGTTAAGAAATTATAAGACCACCTGAGAAAGTTAGCATATTATACATGACGTCAAACTCAATATAAAGCGCATGCGTCAGTATTTCGTTAAAGCATTACCTTCGAGGCAAAGGCATAGGTTTTGAATGTGTTATCTACGATTAATTTGATGATGCCTCGAGGTAAAGAATTATCGGAGTGCGAAGTGAGAAATATTTTATTTTATAATGGTTCTGGTAAATCTGACAGAGATATCGCGAGGTTAATGAACCGTTCTAAAACTGCCATTCAAAATGCCATAATTAGAAAAGATTATGCAAACAAAATAAAACGATCTGGAAGAAAAAATATTTTGCAGCAGGTGATAATAGACAAATTTTTCGACTGTCAACTAAAAAAGGTCTTTCAACTCGTGAAATTTCGAAACGTTTCAGCAAGAAAACTTCATATGTAACAGTCTGGAAGAGTCTTAAATTAAATATTAATACGAAATTTATGAAACTGAAGAAAAAACCCAAAGTTATTGAAATGTTATCAAGAAGAAAGATTAAAATGGGCTAAAAATGTCATGTCATGGAATGATGAGTGGAAACAAATTATACTTTTTGATCAAAAGAAATTTAACTTTGATGGTCCCGATGGTTTCAAACACTACTGGCATTACTTGAGGAAGGAACCAAAAGAATGCTTCAGTCGACAAATGAGTGGAGGATCAGTAATGATTTGGGGAGCTTTCAGTTATGTGGGGTTGTGTGATTTACAGCGGATTTCGGGTCATATGAACTCTACGCACTATCGGTCTATGCTATATGATCATATGATACCGTTTGGACCTTTATTAGGTGGTGCTAATTGGATATTTCAACAGGACAATGCTGTTTGTCATACATCTAAATCCACACAGGAGTGGTTTAAAAAAGAAAAAAATAATGTTTTGCCATGGCCAAGTCGAAGTCCTGACTTGAACCCCATGGAAGACCTATGGGGTATATTATCTCGCAAAGTTTATGCTAATAATAAACAATTTTCATCTGCCAATGAACTGGAAGTAGCCATTGGAAGAGAATGGTACAATATTTCTATAACTGGACTTAATCACTGGTTACTTTAATGAAAAACAGAGTTTTTGAAGTCATCAGGAAAAATGGAGGACCAATATCCTATTAATGTTTCATACAATTTTGTTTTTTGACAAGTGGCCTTATATTTTCTTAACAGATTATTTTTCACTTATTTTAATATATATTTTAATTAAACATTTATTGCATTATACCAAGTTATTGAAAACTAATTATAAAAAAATAGAGAGCAATATGTTATTTTATGTATTTAAATTATGATTAGAATCTTTATTTTTCTTATTTGCAAAATTAAAGTGGTCTTATAATTTCTTAACAGACTGTAGTGTTTCTTTATTTCTGCGTAACATCGATTCTTAAATAATGCTTTTTATTTATCTATTTATTTATAATATGTCTATGATAATCGAAAATTTGCCGTAAGAAGCATTAATATTAATACTGGCATGCCCCAAAATAATGAAAAATAGAAATTTGATTAAATTCACTTTAGCAAAGAAATCTGTAATAGGATTTATCATATACTTTTTTTTTTTTCGATCGCTTTTTGTCTTAAGAAGCGAAAATAATATACGTCAATAAAATGCATATAGTGAATTTTTGAGAATTAATTTCGATAGGGTACATATGATTAGGATTGAAACGTTACTTTAAATTGAATGTGATAAATTTTACATTAACTCATGCAATCATATTCATAGGGCAGGGAAGGAACACAGGCACAGAATTCATACCGTTATTTATTTAAGAAATTTTTCTAACTGTATAGTATCGTCGATTTAAGAAGTAGTTTTTCTTACATTGATAGTGGTACGAATTCTGCACCCGTGCTCCATCCCTGACAGGGTAATTCCGTGGTAAATGCCCCAAGAGGGATATTTCTAACTATAATTATTATCTCACAAAAAAAAAAGAAAGAATAATATACTCATAGCCAGTGTTGCCAGATCTGGCGGATTTTTTATTCAACATTCACCAATTTTTAAAAGTAACGTTTGCCTAATTACTTCGAAGACTGACACAAGTACCTCCAACCTACATCATCTGAAGATCCGAGGTCTATTATGTATATCAAATATCACATTTCAAAATTGTTGGTGATCATTGAATAAAATATCCGCCAGATCTGGCAACATACTTGCCAACTTTTGCGCTGAATTTAAGATTTTACGGTAGCCAAAAAGGGTAAAAAATGGCAGCTATACTCATAGCTCCTAACATTTCTAATTTATCCCGTACCGTTGTTAGTATTCTCCTCCCTCCCCTTCTTTTTTTTCCACACCAGATTTTTTATGAGGTATTTTTCTTCAATTTGTAATTAACACATTGTCGTCGGGCTGTTTTCTTATTATGTTTTCTTATTAGCACCCTCTTTTGGTGTTCCAATGAAACATTACATTATTTATTAAAATGATCTTACGTATTCACGATTGTTGATATTTTGTTCTTAGTAATTGATTATGTAAATATCACTGGCATATATACAGGGTGTTTCAGTGAACCGTTTCAGAACTTCTAAGAGGGGTAGAGTACATCCTGACAACTCGAAATCATATAGCAATGTGGGGTCGGAAATGCTTTCCTGAAGCGGTGTTATACACAGAAGCACCATAAAGAAAAGAGACCGTAAGTGAGAAATCGTTTTAATAATACATGAAAAGAAGCAAAAGGTACATGGATTAAAGTAAGTGTTCGAAGTTTCTTCCACAGGCTACAATGCACGCCTCACATCTCCGACGCATGGACATCCGAACATTCTGGAATACTCCAGGCATATCTCGAATTTCTTCGCCATCTACCGCGTCAGGAAAGCATTTCTGACTGCCCATTGGTATATGATTTTGGTTCGTCAGGATGTACCCTACCCCTCTTAGAAGTTCTGAAACGGTTCACTGAAACACCCTGTATACACCAGTAGCATATAAAGTGTTAAACACATACACGTAAAAACTTTTTTTTAAAGTAAAGTTTTCTTTTAGAGAAACGTCTGAAGGCGGGGGTCGTTTTTCATAAAAACGTATTTTTTTTACCCGTAAGCAAAGTGCTAAGATTAATCCTTTGCCAGTTCTATTTAATTTCACTCCTCTCGTCAATATGTAGCCAAATTTAGGGACATTTTTAATCAATATCCACATCAAAATTTAACTGTGACGGTTGCCTAAACACTTCGAAGGTTGCTTGTCCATTAAACATATCAAATATCACTTTTCAGAATTATTGGCGCTAGTTGAATGAAAGAGTCCCTAACTATGGTAACACTGTTTAGAGTGCTATTTAGAGCATTAAGGGCGGCAACGGGTTAAATAAGAAAAAAAGTTACTTAAAAAATAAGTGTGAAAAAAAGTGGTACTAACACTACTATGGAACAGAATGTTAACAACTACGTATACTGTATAGGTTTCTGTATGCTAATAGTGGTAGCAAAAAAGGCGAAAACTTCGCCCTTTTGTATGTCTGACCATAGCATCCTAAATTAGATGCCTGTCGCGCGGCTCGGAAACTTGGAGGTAGACAGCGCCTGTCTCCGCTTGTCAACTATCACCAATAATTTTAAGAAGTGATATATGATATATATAATCGACGTTTCTTCGATTCTATTCGCCTTTTATGTATATCAAATCCCACTTTTAAAAATTTTTGGTGGCTGTTGAATAAAAAAGTCTCGTAATCTATACCAGGTGGCGGTGTCTATCGATTGAATTGTTGCCAAGTTTTCGAGTCACGCGACAGGCATCTAGTTTAGGAGGCTATGGACTGACAATACTGTGTGCTATCGAATTTCCCTATAGAGAAATGAATTAGTGTTTCTTTAGAGACATCACAATTGAACCTTTTTCGTTATCGCATAGTGTCATTATTAAGTCTGTGTGAATACAATTTTAACAAGTGCTATGACGGTGGAACAGTCGAACACATAATGTATTCTTTTCGTTTTTCTTCTTTACTCTCGTTGAAAATCAAATGTCATGGGTGGCACCCTATCATGACTTTTTACACCACCCATTCTGTCAAAAACTGTCGACCGTCATAGCGGTGCTTTAAAAAAAAATCAATGCATTTTAAAAGACGAAATTAATGTAAGATGCGAAATAAACGAATTAAATCTTGCCACAGTCTTTATAAATGTAAATAGAAAATCCCATTTTCTCTTTTAAAACGATGAAATGTACTAACTACGGTAGTAATGACAAAATTCTTTTCTAATTAAAGTTTTCACAGTTATGACTATTTGCTGTTAATTACGTTGATTATACACTGCTATTTTATTCGCAGTAAAACACTAGAACGAATGAATATTAAAAGTCGCATTAAAGTGACTATTGCATGAAAGCAATTTCCTATGTAGTTTAGAATTCTTTTTACATACTATTACCACATTTTTTGCTTTAGAATTCTGAATTCAATGACTAATACAAACAACAGAACAATTTACGTGACATCACATGTTTTCTTTGACCTTGGACATATCTGTAAATTTAAAGTAGTATTTAACAGAGAAATACGATCTGTTTCACAACATGATTTAAAATTTTACGCATTTTAAATGTTGCTAGAATCACTGAAATATATATATATATTTTTTCCTTTTAAGGTAAAACTTTTTGTCGCAATCAGAATTGAATTAAAATGTCAGAGGGTTATTTGATTTCTAAGCATTATAATTTTTAAAAGATAGATAGGTATTTCACGTTCCGAAAATCAATAAGTAGAAAAATCCAAAAATTTAGAGAATAATTTAGTGTTTGAGGAGGAGGTGAGAAGGATAATATAGCAAAATCATACTTGCCAACATCCTAATTAATATTCCGTAGTGTTGTTAGTCGCGCCCTTTTTTTCACACCAGTAAATTTTTAGAGTAATATTTGCAAAATCCAGTCACAATTAAATAATAAGAAAAATTCTCTAAAAAGATACTGGTGTGAAAAAGAAGGCAGAGCTAACAATACTACGGTATATTATTTAGTATGTTAGCAAGTATGAGCAAAATCAACACCATATATGCTTCACTATGGACGAAATTATTTACGCTGTGACGTCAGAGAGAAATTTCTATTACTGAAAAATTACTATTACTTCGATTACCCGACTACTGTAGGTAATGGAAATATTGTATTCGTTCAAGAATTTCAATATCGAGTTTTCATCTGATTTATATGTTTTAAGGTCTCATAAGTCCAAAAAAGTGTTCTTTGCAATTGGTCAATGTGTATTTACGTGGGAAATCTTCTAACTATCATATCTCCAAAACTAGTACAGACAGAGTGACAAAACTTCAGAATTAATACAGATCTAGTGTACATATGATTTTTACAATTTTTGGTGAAAATTGAAAAACTGCAAGTGGAATATTCTGAATTTAAATTTACTTGCTGAAAAATGAGGAACAAAAAACATAAAATAACACGTGCACAAGAAATAATAAATTTTAGAGTTTATCAGAAAATGGAAGTACGATGATAATTAGATAGAAAGCTTAAGGACAGCATTACACATTTCTTATAAATTTTAGGGATAGTCAGAATATCTTTTTATTTTTCAAGAGTAATTTTTATTTTATTTTATTTTTTACTTTAACTTCCATTTTAAAATTTAACGCACGTAGACTGCACTCAGGCTGCAGTCATCTCTCCAGATATTAACGGTGAAAATTATTTTAAAATATTATACAAAAATAGTGGCATCCAAATTTCCCTTTGTGAGAACACTGACTATCACACTTACTTTGTTATGAGAATCTTCGACGCAGTTGCAAATGTTTGCAAAATGTCGGGCATTTTCCAAAGAGTTCGACAATCGATGCGCTGTTGTTGTGAAGTGTGAATGATTCCCAGGGCATTCAGTGGTCCCTTACTTGAATACCACTTTTTTACATAGTAAACTTCAGAAATAGATTACATTGCTTTTCTTCGATTGAATAATACTACAGAGATTGCTAGATAAAAAATGTTGTATTCAACTAAGGCATATTGATATAGATTTCTGGATTCTCTTCTAGTGTACATACTTGCCAACCATCTCATTAAAAACCGTACAAGTGTTAACGCCCCTTTTCTTACACCACTTTATTTTTAGAGTAATTCTCTCCAAATATTGTTACGATTAAATAAGACTAAAATTACTCTAAAAAATTACTGGTGTGAAAAAAAAGGCGGGTACTACAAATTCTACGGTTCATAATGAGATGGTTGGCAAGTAAGAGTGTAAAAATATCCACCCCCACCCCTCAAAAAAAAAAAAAAAAAAAAAAAAAAAAAGCTTTTTTTCCACCCAGTAATAATTTAACAGAAGAAATTTAAATAATTTTATTTCAATTAATTTGTTGAAATTCGTACTTACATCTTTGTATGAGAGGGACCAATTTTACAACCCGGCTTTGGTCGAGATCGCTATTGATGACATAACAGACTCCGTTGGCTAAGTGATGACTACGATAATACTGGTTTTTCCATAAATGACCACAGGCCTGCAACAAAAATTTGAAAATTGATTACTATATTTCCGTTAGGTACACAGGGATGGAACACGGGCGCAGAATTCATACCACTATGAATGTAAGAAAATTTCTACCTCTTAGATCAACGATATTATAGGTATGGAAATTTCTTAAACAGATTCCGGTATGAATTCTGCGCCCGTGTTCCATCCCTGGGAACAGCATACTATCTACGTATTGTTTGTACACACGAATATTACAATTATGAATCTTCGGTGGTATTACAGAGGGGTTTCAGCAGTTTTTTTTTTTTTTTTTTTTTTTTTTTTTTTTTTAATGCGGTTTTTACTGTTTTGTTGTCCCTATTTTAAAACGACAATTTCTAAAATACTATTATACGGGCATGAAAGAATTTTTATACATAAATTATCATACTTTTACAGTTATTTTCGTGCTTTTTTTTTTTTTTTTTTTTTTTTAAGTTAAAATTTTTGTAGAAAAATACTAGCGGTTAAAAAAAAAAAAAAAAAAAAAAAAAAAAGTGGAATTCTTCTATACCCATATCCGCCAACCTACTAATTAATATTCGGAGGATTTTTTAGAAGCCACCTCTTTTCCATACCACTTTATTTTTAGAAAAATTTTCTTCAAACGTAATTACGAATAAGTAAGAAGTAAAATACTCTAAAAATTGATTGGGTTAAAAAAAAAAAAAAAAAAAAAAGAAAAGGGCGGGTACTGAGAATCTTCCAGATATTAAATAGGAGGTTGGCAAGTATGCATCCTTGATTATAGAATTTGAATTTTTACAAAAATTTGTATTTGAAAACAGTGAAAAAACACACACACACACAAAAATAATAATAAAAAAAATAATAATAACAAAATTAAAAAATTCAGATCGCTGCGATTCTTGTATCCACAGGCCCTGTATCCTCTTATGGGCGAATTTTTACATTATTATTATTTTCCAATAATACGTAGATAATCTTAATTACTCGATGTGAAATCAATGTGATTCATCAATGCACTCGTAAAAAGTTTTTAAAGACTCCATGGGGGATCAACAGAAAACTCGTTATATCTATCCTATTAAAATGTCCTTAACCAAACCATGACAATCTTAAATATTTATAGCTAAATGCTTAAAAAAAAAAAAAAAAAAAAAAAAAGGGATAGAGTAAAGGGTGTGTATATGTAGAAACCAACGTTCATGTCTGATTTGACGATTTGATAAGAAAGGTATTTGAGTAGGAGTAGCTAGTTATTATGCACCTGCATAATAACTAGTTTTTCATTCGACATTTTCAGAAAATTCTGTTAGCCAGGACGCGTTTTGATTCATTGCTCCGCAGAAAAATAGGTTTGATTAATGTATTTCTTCTTGGATAACATATCAGTGGAAAAATAACATTTAGCAAATTCTAAAATTTTAAATTGATTTCTATGGGAAATTTAAAACTAAGGGAAGAAAATTAAAATACGTATATATATATATATATATATATGACAGGGTTTCAACGACACCGACTTTTTTACCTGAACTTTCCACCACTATATTTATGCAGAAATTTTTCCCTTAAGGGGCCGCTTCACTGACCGTCGCCGGAAGCTCAAGCCAATGTTTTCCTATGGAGAATTTTGTTTAATTATAGCTCATTAATAAATTCATAATTTTAAGTTCTGTTTTCACATTCAGAAAATTCACAATTGTTAAATTGGCCGCCGTTTTATGAAAACAGATTTTTTTAATTTTTAATATTTTATTTTTATGCAGTAACATGCAAAATTTCACATATTAAAAACTCGTATTTTACAGCTTCAAAATAAAACATTTAAAATTTTAAAAATCCGTTTTTAGAAAACGGCGGCCAATTTAACAACTGTGAATTTTCTGAATGTGGAAACATAATAAAAAAATATGAATTAGTTAATGAGTTATAATTGAACAAAATTCTCTATAGAATAACATTGGCTTGGGTTTACGGCGACGGTCAGTGAAGCGGCCCCTTAACTGACACTATATTTTTTCCCATATATATTCCCTTAATTGACCTGATAATTTTTTCCTTAAATTGATACAGTAATTTTTCCCTTAATTGATACTATATAATATTGCTGATATAATGTTGGAAGAATTAAGGGACAATATGGACTGTAGCAGTCCGGTGTAAGTAAGTATACAGACAATGGTAACTCCTTTTATGGAAGATAGGGAAAAATATTAAGTTGAATATGAATATTCAAGTAGTCAAAATTTTGGTATTTAAAGCTCAACAGCTATGATCAGAATTGCTAACATTTTTCCGGAGCATATTTATCCCCGCCTTTATTTCATACAACTTTTTTTTTTTTTTTTTTTTTTTTTTTTTTAAAGGATTTTTTTTCTTTCTGAATTTATTGTAGTTATATAATATCGCACAAAAATATTCTATAAAAAAGCGGTGTGAAATAAAGACGGAGCTAAAAATGCTACGGAATAAATTAAAATGTTGGTAACTTATGTTATGATCTTTGCAAATGTGGATGATCGTCAAAAAATGAACCTATTGGGACAAGACGAAATCCAAACGTCTTTTATGTCTTCAAAATATCTAACTCCTACTCACATAGTAAAGGATACATTTATGAATTCACTTAGAAAGAAATGTAAAGTACACTGTTGAATGCTATATCATATAATGTAAGTGTTTTTATTTTGTTAATCTGATAGCAGCATAGCGTCCAATATTGCTATTTTTTAAATCAGATTTTTCACTAACATATATATATATATATATATATATATATATATATATATATATATCATACTTGCCGACATCTTAATTAATATTACGTAGTGTTGTTTGTCCCGCCCTTTTTCTCACACTAGTAATTTTTTAAAATAACATTTTCCAAATGCAATTACGACTAAATAAGAACAAAAATACTCTAAAAAGATACTGGTGCGAGAAAGAAGGCAGGGCTAATAATACTACGGAATACAAATTAGTATGTTGGCAAGTAAGATATATATATATATAAATCTGCTGTATATATTTTCGGCAAATAGATAAAATAAATAAACCAAAAACCTTTATAAAAACTTTCCTGTGTGATGTCTCCATTAAAAATTACGGAGACTTGTACCAATGTTGCCGATTTGCAACATCAAATATTATTAACAAAATCGAAACAACTATCATTTTTGGTGATACAACACTGTAATTGATGCGACAATTTAAAACTTAAATAGCAGTTAAAATTTCGCAGCTGGTAAATGCTTTCATTTGAGATAATGCATAAAATTATATTTAAATTTATTAAGTGTTATAAAACATACTATTCTTAAATAACAGTTAATTTAAAAATGGGATGGCTGAATGCTCATTTTAATTGTGTATTGAGGCTTCGGAGTAAGAAGAGTATTTTATTTTATATATATATATATATATTTTTTTAAACTAAAGTACAAGAACAAATGAATGATTTTTTTATTTTTATGCAATTTTAGCAAGCTTAAACAATAACTCTAATTTTCCGAAGTATCGTTAGTACACGCTCCTTTTTGTGCACCAATATATTTTTTAAGTAATATTCTCCAAATGTAATTACGATTAAATAAAAAGAAAAATATTCTAAAAAATGACTGGTGTGCAAAAAAGGCGGGTAGTAACACAGGCCTCGCAGTTTTCCAAGAATTGTACCCCCCATTTGTTCTATTGGCGCCACTATCGTCACTAAGAAATTTTTCTTAAAAGTTTTATTCGTAAAGCATGCATAAACGTTCTCCTGAGAGGTTATACCCTGTGTTTGTTTATGGTAAGTTTGTCATTATCTGTTAAAATTAAAAAAAATAAATAAATAAATTAAAAGCCAATACAAATTAAAAAATTTGTTCCTAGAAAATACAAAAATATTTTTACTATCCTTAAACTTTCTATTATATTTTGTAATGCTATCCTTAACCTTCCTTACTTTTTTTTTTATTATTATTTATTTATTTATTTATTTTTTGTACTTCCTATTTTATGAGTTCCAGGTTTACTTATTTATGTTTCGGTGTTCCTTCACTATTTCCCCCCCCCCCCTCTCTCGGCTGCAGTAATTGTGATTTTTTAGGACTCGCGCCTCGGTAGTTCCATCCTTAGGCAGAGGAAGATGCGGGGCTTTTTTCACAGGTGCTTCCAAACAACAGTATCCGAAGTCCATGAATAAATGTTATGTAAAAAAGTATTATTTTAAACTAGTGATGACAATATAATAAAAGTAGCTCGAAAATTTAGGAACGCTGCGAGGCCTGCTAACTTGACTACTGAATATTAACCCTTTCCCGAACTTAAGGCTCTAAAGTGCACTAAATAAATTTAGTGATTCTTTTATTCAAATCTCACCAATAATTCTGAGGAGTGATTTGATATTAATGTTCGAAGTTATTAAACAACCGTTAGAGTTAAAATTTAGTGGTAGATATTAAATAAAAAGATGCTTAATTTGACAATACTGTCAGAGGAATGAAAATAAACAGGACCGTCAGAGGGTTAATTAGAATGTTGACAGATATGATTTAAGAAATAATGTTTCACCCTAAGAAACATAAATAATGTGATGATTTTTTATTTTTATTTATATTTATTTTTTATTTTTTAAAGTACTTTGTGATTGTAAAATAAATGATCTGTTTGCAATTTTCATAACTATGTCTAAATAATATCTAAAAAAAAAAAAAAACTATAATCTTCATTTTTCTCCCTCCAGCTATAATTTGGAGATAATTGACAATATTGCTGGCTTTTGGGAAATTTTTTAGTCATTTTCTTCATTTGATTATTTATTAACTTTATGTTAACTTATTACGTTGTTTTACTTTTGATTATTGGTGTTTATTTTCTGCCTCGATGACGCATGGTATTAGAATTTTATTACATATGTATATATGTTTGTAACTGACAATCACCAATTGAAAAAATTACGTATAGAGTATTAATATCTGAAAATAATTCGAAAACCTCAAATAATATTAAAGCCAAAATCTAAACTTGTGTTATTGAGAAAATAATAACATGAAACAGTGAAAGTATGAGGTGAGGTGATATCAATAAATAACACACATACATAATTCTAACTTTTATGCATTTTGAAACCATTATTTTTAAATAGTTTTCTTTAACTTATTTAAGAATTTTAGTCTTTAAATAAAGCAAAAGTTTCTCTAAAAAATGTGGTATTTTTAAAACACAAAATGTACATACTTGCCAACATACTAATTAACACATGTTGACCGCTCACGAGTTAACTCGTTCCTTTTAAAAGTCTAGCTCCACCTTTAGGTGTGCCTCTAAAATAAAATATTATTTTTAAAATTAATTTTGTGTATTCGTGTTTAATTCATTGAGTGCTATCTGTGTTTATATTTTTCGGTGGCAATTACCGTGTCGATTGCCGAGGATAAAACTTAAGCGATTTGTACATGAATACAAAAATTTCTTTTCGTGAAACAGTATAACTTTTAAAGAAATAGAAAAGGGCGGGACTTAGAAATGGAAAATAGGAAAATATGCGGTCAACAATGTGTTAATATTCCGTAGCATTATTAGCCTTACCTTCTTTTTCACACCAATATCTTTTAGACTATTTTTCTTCTTATTTAATCATAATTGCATTTGGAGAATATTACTCTAAAAATTTACTGGTGTGAGAAAAAGGGTGGGACTAACAACACTACGGAATATTAATTAGAATGTTGCCAACTATGAATATACCTGCCAACCGATTAATTAATATCTGAAATATTTTTAGGTCCCGCCCCTTTTTCCACCCTACGTTATTTATAAAGAAATTTTCTTAAAATGTAATTACGATTAAATAACAAGAAAAATACTCTAAAAAGAGACTAGTGTGAAAAAAAAAAAAAAAAAAAAAAAAAGGAGGGATCTTCCAATTTTCCGGATATTAATCGGAGGTTCACAGCTATGCGTAAAGGCTGGCAACTGTGTTCATTTAAATCGTCATCCAGCATAATTTTATACTATAGAAAATATTTACATGTGCGTTATTTACTGATAAATCATCGTAATAAGAATATTGAAAACGAGTACATCTTCTAGAAGTTATATATTATTGTATGATTTTATTTATAAAATAAAAGATAAATGTACATGTTTTAATAAACGAATCAAATTAATTTAAAAAAATTAAAATTATTGAGTAATTAATGTACTAATTTAATTCACTTTACCACAATATCGTTTTGAGCTTTATCTTGTTGTATGTCGAGACTGACTCCCAGCCACATGTCATCTTTCTTGTCATAATAAGAATAATCTCCGCCTTGAACTGTCTGTGTATTACCTATAATAATAATAATAAAAAAAAAAATATATACCATGATGAAAGATAGAAAGTAAAATAAAAAAAAAAAAGAAAGAAAATAAATATAAACAAAATTAAGGAATTAGGAAAGAAAAATCAAAACGTGTCTCCTACAAATATCCCACAATGCAAAATTTTACTGCGTGAGTGTATTTGTTAGTGCTTGTGTGAATGTGCACAGCTGACAATATTTTAATTTATTCCGGAGTACTTTTAGCCCCGCCTTTATTTCGTCTCACTTTATTTATAGAAAAATTTTCTTCAATATATAACTTCGATAAAATAAGAAAAAGTTACTTTAAAATAAATGAGTGGTATGAAACAAAGGCGGGGTAAAATTACTCTAGAATAAAATAAAATATTGGCAGCTGTGAATGTGTGTGTATGAGTATGTGTATGTGCTTGTATGCAGGGCCTGATTATCGTACGGGCACCCTGGGCTCGTGACCTGGGCACGAAATTACTGAGGGGCACAAAATTTTACTAATGGTTAAAAATATCTGATCTAAATGCCCTAGTTTTTCTTTCGTTTTTTAAAATTTTATTCATAAAAATAAAACATAGTTTTATTTTTATGAATAAAATTTTAAAATAAAATCTTGATTGATACTGTACATCAGATCATTTGAAATACATGAAATTACACAATTTATTAACGTACGGAGAAGCATCGATAATCCGGAAACTTATAATCCAGCAGCACCTATATTTGGCTGAGTGAAATAATTTTATTAAAGCCAAAAACAGAAACAGATATTATTATTATTATTATTTTTTTTTTTTATTTTTTTTTGGGGGGGGGGGGGGCACTAAAATTTGAAAGTGCCCTGGGCACAAAACTTTGTTAGTAGGGCCCTGCTTGTATGTGAGTAAAATTGAAATTTGTCTCCTATAAATTCTAATAGCTTCGCTTACATATGTCATGGGAAGTATTTTACACGAAAAGTATGACATGGAAAATATTTCACAATTTATAAAAAAGACATGTTTCTACTTTCTTGTTTCTTTACTATACAATGGATTTGGCTTATACATATATAAATGCATAGTTGCCAATATTTAGTTTATTCCGGAGCATTTTCAGCTCCGCCTTTATTCCATACCACTTTTTTTTTTAAGAATAAATTTTTCTTTTTTATCATAGTTATATATCGGAGAAAACTATTCTAAAAATAAAGTGGTGCGAAATAAAGGCGGAGCTAAAAATGCTCCGGAATAAATTAAAATATTGGCAGCTATGTAAATGTCCCAAAGAAATTAAAGTCTTAATTTTTACTTTCTATGAATTGCAACTATATTCAGTAGTATGGGAAAGTGTTTGATATATTTTTATTCCAGATGTCTGGGGACGACGCTCTTACAATTACTTCAAAGCAATAATATAATACCGTGGTATATGATAACAGAAAATATAGATTTTTTTGGTTTTTTCTTACCATTAATGCCATACAGAAATCCTTATCGTATTACTATACTATACTTTGAGTTCGAAAATTGTGGGATGGATGTACCTGTGTCAGGCTACATGCAATTTAATTTCTGCTGTATAAGATACAGCGTATGCGTACATAAAAAAATCAATAATTAACAATAAATAAATAAATAAATAAGTAAATAAAGCCAAACAAAGCCGTAGTTTAGCAAAGGAAGGTGTTAATCTAACGTTCAATGATCAGGCACATAACAAATAATACATTTTTAGAAAAAAAAAAAAAAAAAAAAACTTTCAAAAATATGACATTTTTGTCATAATAACTTCAATTTACCATACTTTAAATTCTTTTTAATTTTTTTAGTAATAAAATTGGAATCTTTATTTTAGTAACAATTGATCTATTGAAGATTATAATTGGTCAACAATTATTAACAATTGATCTATTATTATATATTGTTAATAATATCAATATTATTAACAACTGATCTATTAAAGTATTTTAGTAATAGTAAGTACTAGACTCTAACTAGTAATAGAACTTATGTTATTAATGTTAACATTCTCGTTTTTAGAATTGTTTACGGACATTAATCTTTATTAATTTATTTTTGTAGTATTAAATTAAAACTAGTATGTTGTGGCCACCACAAGATTTTCTTTTACATAATTTTACAGAAATTCATGCAGTACAAATTATTTATTAAATTATTATTTATGAAAATTAATTTCCATGATAAATGGAGACGATTTTGATCTGACAGAATTATTCCTCTAAATGCTGAAAGAAAGTCAATTTTGTGCCAACATCAGAAAAAATGCGTTATTTATTTATTTATTTTAATAAAAAAATCGATAACTTTGTTTTAAATTATCACAGATCTATTGTTCATCCATTCGTTTTAAAGGTATTGACGAGATTTTTCGAAAGATCTTTCTTCCCATATTGAAAACTTACATCCCCGGGGGTACTCCCCCCAGGGAAGGGGAACAATGACACAAACTTTTTCCATGCACAAACTTTTTCCATAGTTTTTTACTACTACAATCAATAATTCTTATAAATTAATATCAATCTCACGATAAAAATACCTCTCATTATGTATATTTATACGAAATTCTGTTCTATACTGCCATGTTAGAAATTTAGAAAAAAATGTGATCATAGCGCCACCTGTTGAGCGATTGGTCCCCAAATCTAATCAGCAACAGTTTGTGCCAAGGTACAACTAAATACCAAGTTTGATTAAATTTCGTTCATTGGTTCGTGAGATATTGCGCTCACAAAATTTGGGATGCAAGCACAGACACACAGACTGGCATTTTCTAAAATCAGTCAAATCGTGTACAGAAGGTCCTAAAACGTGTTAATCCATCAAATACTGGAGTTTGCTAATTTTCACGAATCCAATACTCTCTCTCTCTCTCTCTCTCTATATATATATATATATATATATATATATAGAAGAAAGTGAAAAAGAAAGAAAAGAATAAAAAAAAGAAAAAAAAAGAAAGAAAAGAAAATTCATAGTTCTATTCACCTATTCACGTTGAATCTATTATGAAATTAAATATTTCAATTTACGACAATATTTGTATAATTTCCTCCTCAACTAATAATCCATAGTCTTGACAACTAGTAGTCTAAGATAAACAAAGAAAACCAGAAAGTTTTATTTTTTTCGAAAGAAAGATAAAACTAGCAAAAGAAAAGCAAAACAAGTCAAAGTTTATCAAAGGAAGACGTTAAACTAATAAAGTGAATGTTTAATGACCATGTGCACAAGAAGCCATGCATTTAAAAAGCCAAAAATTATATGGTATTGAGAAATAGACATATCATCCTTGCCTTAGTTAATGTTCTTTCATTATCATGGGCAGTGGAAAGTTATCATACGTCATTTCTACTTGACAACTGAACATTAGCTTCATTTATTGTTACTATCTGTATTTGTGATAGCAGCAGGAAGTTTAGTGGCAAAAGAGAGAATATCGTGCCCAAGCTTTAAGTTGTGTTCTTTTATGCATAACACGTTTCCTGTGGCACTGACCTTGCGAAATTCTGAACACGAATTTACAAACATATCAGGAAACTGGAAATGGTGTACTTTAGAAAATTATATAAATATGAAAAGAATATGAAATAGTTAATAAGGAGTATGCAACAAAGTAGAAATTATATTAAAAAAAAAAAGTCACTTTTTCTTAAATCAAAGCAATTTTTGGTCAACAGAAATAAAAATTTCTTAATTGTTGTCGATATTTCAAATATAGTAAGAAAATTATTCATAAAGAAAAAGAAAAATCGGTGTGAAAAAATGACATGTACTAACAGACATGCCACACTTTTTTAATTGCACACTTTCCTAATTTATGTCGTAGCATGTTTAGCCCCGCCTTCTTTTCGCACTAAAATTTTCGTAGAAATTTTCTCTCCAATGAGTGACAACGATTGAATAAGAAGAAAATCATTCTTTAAAATAACCAGTATGAAAAAAAAAAAAAAGGCGGGGCTAACAATGCTTAGGAATAAATTAAAAAAATTGGCAACTCTGGTACTAAAAGCACCACGGAATAAATTAGAAATGTTCGCATATCTGTAACAATACCGTGTGATTGCCTTTGCAGGTCCAGTTTAACTTCGCTCCTTTGGTCAGTGCTGCAAAATTTAAGAACTTTTTTATTCAATATCCACCAATGAATTTTGAATGTAACGGTTGCCTAATTCATACCTACCAATATTTTAATATATTCCGGAGTACTTTTAGTCCCGCCTTTATTTCGCACCACTTTATTTATAGAAAAATTGTCTCCAATATATAACTTCCATAAAATAAGACAAAATTACTTAAAAAAAAATAAGTGGTACGAAATAAAGGCGGGACTAAAAATACTCCGGAATAAATTAAAATATTGGCAGATATGCCTAATTACATCGAAGGTTATTTATTCGTATGCTATGCATATCAAATATCACTTCCCTAAACTATTGGTGGTAATTGAATAAAAGAGTCCCTAAATTTAGTAACATAGTTTAGAGCGTTTCGGCCAGCAAAGGGTTAAAATTATCGAAACCAAAACAAGAGGGCAAGATAAATTCAGGCGGACATCGAGAATTTTGGCGCTCGAAAGTAACTGTGCCCAACGAAGCGCGTCTTCCTCAGCATAACATGAGAAAAATAACGGGTAAAGGTACTAGATGTAGATAAATTCAATTCGTACTGTTTCATGCTACTAATAAATCTTTTGTATAATTTTTGATAATTGAAAATTTATTATTTGTTAGTTCTCAGCTTTTGTTGTAAATTAAATATTTAAACTTGATGTGGAAGTAAAGAAATGACATTCATTGCAGACATTCATAGTTTAATATGGACATAACTATTGAAATAAAAAATATAAAAATCTTTTATTCTGACAATTCATAATCGATAGGCTACAGTAAAGAAAGACAGCATTTCTCTATGAAAAAACTATCAGAAATACTGTCTTTCTTTACCGTAATCAGAATTAGTAATCAGAAGGGAAGCATTTTCTGTGTACGACCTATTTCTTTTGTAATTCTAAGATTTATAAATTAACCCATTCTTGCTTCGAGTAAAGTACAATCTAGGCAGACGAGGTCACGGTTCTTATAAGCAAATATAAAGCTGAATAAACTTTATCTGATTCAGGAGGTTTAGGCAATAGCAGGTGTGTAAATACAAGAAATGGTCTATCCGGTCCAACGGAAAAGATATAAAGATATTATTAAATCATATCCAGTCAAATGCTGTATTTTTAAACGAATACTGGGAAAAATTGCCCAGAACAAAAATATATATACAAGATTCAGTGCTAACTTTTTCCTTTCGAATTAATTGCAACTGATCTCGGAGATACATTTTGTGAATAGTTTAATATTAGAATTTATTTGTAAAGTCTTTGGTGAAAAAAATAGCTCATTAAATAATTTACAGATTTGACATTTTAAAAATTTGCTTAGGAGTATTGCTAGTATCGCTTTCCTTTCGTATTACCCTTTTTTAAGTATAATTTTCTTTTGTTTAATTCCAGATTCATATTTGAGAAAATTATGCTACAAAAATGCGCAGCGCAAAAAAAAAAAAAAAAAAGGGCGACCATTGCAATAAGAGTAGGTCTTTTGTTGACCAACGATTATAAATGGCCGTAGTCTAGATTGATGACCTAATCTTTGGCAATCTGTTGGCCCATACGCAGTATTTTACTTCGCCAATACATTTCGGTATTTATTATTTGCTATTTTTTATACTTTTTTTTGCGAATAATCAACATCTTCTATGATATTTTAATAAATGTAATAAAATTATGTATTTCTTTGGCGTTACGCATTGGTTAGAACCGTTTACCGTAGACTGCATGCCCAGTTTGGAGAAGCCACTTTGTACAAGTATGTAGTGGAGAAGGAAAGGCGAAGGAAACCCTTAGAAAGCCAAAACTCGATTGTCCGCGGGGAAAGTGATGGCCACGGTTTTTTGGGACTAGAGGGGGTCCTACTGGTGAATTTCTTACACGGATGTCGGACCATGAACGCAACCTACTACTGCGGACTCTTGGATCAAGTTAGGCTTCAGTACCGTCGCAAAAGACAAGATTGTCCCATCTGCGATGTGTTGATCCACCACGACAAATGTGTCATAAAAGGAGGACATTATGTAGAAAAAAAAATTGTACAAATGTAGATGTATCCTATAAAATAAATTTTGTTTGAACATAAGGCTCGTTTATATTTGATTCACCCTCGTAATTACTCTAACGTATTTCCCTTTGAATTCTTTATGAGAAAACAAAAACACCGTGCGATTTTTTAATAACTAAGCTTCAACAAACTTCATATGGAAGAGAATAAAATGTAAGATCTGGTTTGTACCATACCATATGATTTCTATTAACTACTACTACACATATTTGCCAACTTTTATAGTTCATTCTGGAGCATTTTAAAAATTGCCTTTATTTTACAACACTTTATTTATAGAATTAATTCGATACACACACATACACACATATATATATATTATATATACAATATAGTAAGACCTACCTGACAACATTTTAACTGATATTCATAGTTGCCAACATTTTAATTTATTCTGTAGCATTTCAAGCCACGACTTTATTTCGCACTACTTCACTTATAAAATATATTTCTCCAACATGTAGCTATGATAAAATTCGAAAAAAAAAAAATGAAAGTGGTATGAAATAAAAACAAAGGTTAAAATTTTTTCGGAATAAATTAAAATGTTTGAACGCGGGGTATTACCTAAAATGGCTGGTAATCACCCCTTTTTTCACACCACTTTTTGTTGAGAAATTTTCTCCAAATTTAATTGCAATTTAATAATAATAAGAATACTCTAAAAAAGACTAGTGTGAAAAAAAAGAAAAAAAGGCTGGTACTAATAATTTTACGAAATATATTCATTAAAATGTTGCCAAGTCTGATACAAAAAAAAAAAAAAAAAAATTAAAAAAGTGCTAATAAAATAGGCGGGACTAACAACACTCCGGAATAATTTATAAAAATTTTCCACTCTGTACATATTATAAACTTTTTCTGGCGACAGCGTGGTCAAAAAACATTAATTTGACTTAATAAATCAAAAGCATACCAATTTTCCTGTTGTAACTAAATTATAGAAGCACATTTAAAAGACTCTCTATAGAAAGTGTCTAAAGAAAATCGGTAAAGCCGTTTTTTGAAACACTTATTTCTAAAATCTAAATTTGACCTATCTAATCATGACGCCTATGAATTTTCTTCTGATAACCAACTAATGCATAGAAAGAACATCTAAAAGCGAGTTCATGTAGCAAATATCAAGAAAATCATTTCAGGCATTTTTGAGTTATCGCTTTTTGGTCCCTCTTCTGATTTTCCCCAAAATTTTCCAAACTCATTTACGTACCGAAGAACAACTAATACATTAGAAATGACATCAAAAAGAGAGCTAATATAACAAATTTGAATAAAGTGCGTAAAGCCGTTCTCTAAGACACACACTTTCTAGACCGAAAATTGGACTACTAAACCTGGATGCCTATCAATTTTTCTCTAGTAATAAACTGATACATATGAAAAAACATTTAAAAGGGGAATACATAACATAAATAAATAAATAAAAATCGTTAGAGTATTTTTCAGAAATGGTCTTTTAATTACTTTGCCGAATTTTATGATATAATATGATACTGGGTTGTTCGGAAAGTAATTTCGTTTTTTCCTTCGAAAATGAAAGACGATTTTCTTATATTGTATAAATATTTTAATGAATTATATATTCTCCACTTTGATCGGTTTCTTAGCGATCTCACGAGTTGTTATTTGGCAGCTTTTCATAAATCAATACTTTATTTTGTCTTCATTAGCACAAACTGGTTTTCTAGAACGTTATGCATCTTCAACTCAAAATTGCCAGAACAAAATTTGGTAAACCAGTTTTGACAATAGCGTTCTTTAAATAAATTTTCTGTGCACACATCGTATACTTTTTTTCCTTGTTTGAATAGTATTTTCGCATTTTTGATAGCAAAAACAAAACATGCCGAAAATGTCGCTTCTGATTTTCTTTATTTGATAGGGCACCAATCAAAAACTATTGAGCAGAATAAAACGACCTTTTTCACAAGCAAGCCTTGCTATATCAGCTGTCACAATATGTAATGGCAATGCAACTTAAATGTGAAGAAGGTGTGAAAAAAATACAATTAAGTCCTCTGCTGAGAAAAACGAAATGACTTTCCGAACAACCCAATATATATATATATATGTACCAATCACGAGCCATAATATTGCAATAACTGTAAAGTTCTTTTTTTTTTTTTTTTTTTTTTTTTTTTTTGTTTCTGCGTAAATTAGATAAAATCAAAAACAAATTTACAAAAATGTATGCGACTTTTATATAATATTGTTCTTATACTAATTGCCGCATCATGCATTTAATTTTAACTAAAATTTTCGTGAATTTGCATATCACAGTTATTTAATTTTTGTTGTTTTTGTGACGTTCCTATTATTTTTCACCCTCCCGCAGTACAGAGTTTCATTGTTTAATCTTTTTTCGTTTTGAAGATATGCATAGCTGCCAATATTTTAATTTATTCCGGAGTACATTTAGCCCCGCCTTTATATCGCACCACTTTATTTAGAGAAAAATTTTCTTCAATACATAACTTCGATAAAATAAGAAAAAATTACTTAAAAAAAGTGGTACGAAATAGAGGCGGGGCTAAAATTACTCCAGAATAAATTAAAATATTGGCAGCTACGGATATGATAATCAGGAAAATCCCCCCCCCCTCCACAGACACACATTGACCAATTAAAAAAAAAAACACCTTTTTTTGGAATTAAAGTCTCCGCCCTTTCTCATGACCCTTTCAGATAAAAAAAATTTACATTTTTTGCTACCACTATTTCTTTCGATAATCTCTATCGTATTTAATCATGATACATTATTATAAAAATTCATTTCAGATTTCTGCATGAAAATCATGAACATAGTGGTTGCAAAAAAGGCAGAAACTTTCCATATCTGAAAGTGCAGCTTCATTTATTCCAGAGCATTGTTAATACCCGCCATTTGTTCACAACATTTTTCTTAAAGGGTATCTTTCCCTTTGTTTAATCGTGATTAAATATTGAAAAAAAAAAAAAAAAAAAAATCACTATGATTAAAATGATGTGAAAAAAGGGCGGGTACTCGCAGTGCTCAGAAGTAAATTAAAACGTTGGCAATTCTGAAAGTGTCCAAGAAAAGAGTAGATACTTCAAGCTCTGGACCTTAATACAATAAATCAGGTGAAAACCTGGTACCGGAAGTTTTGCCTGAATACTTCCATTACCTACTGTAATCGAAAGATTAAACTTATAAAAGCGAGGTTGCAAGAGAATGTTTTAACAAACTCTTTCTCATGAGTAATTTTTATTTATATCAAGTTAATAACTTACAAAGATCGCTTCATTTTACCATTAAATATTTTCAGTGTAATTTTTGTGGTAAGAAATTTATTTATTTATTTATAAATTTTTTATCTCTTCATTTATTAATATAATGGTCATGCATACTTGCCAACCATATCATTATAAACCGTACAATTATTAGTACCCGCCTTTTTTTTCACACCAATAATTTTTTAGAGTAATTTTAGTCTTATTTAATCGTAACAACATTTGGAGAGAATAACTCTAAAAATATAGTGGTGTGAGAAAAGGGGTGTTTAATCAGAGGGCGTTAACAATTGTACGGTTATTAATCAGGTGGTTGGCAAGTATGGTCATGTATACAGGTACAATGTTACTAGAATATAGATTGCAGGGGATATTTTCGTTCAAGATTTACACTAAATTCACAAAATGCTACATATAATATAATTATTTAAACATAATACAGGTGATTAAATAACGCAAACATAACAAATGCAAATTTGTGTCATAGGTTTCCGTTCCAAGTATATTTCTGTAAAATATATTTCAGTTTTACGATACAATTACTTTTTTTTTTAAATATGTATTATTATGTTTATTTATTTATTTATTTTATTCATTTATTTTTTAAATATTGGGAATTTTATTTCCCTTTATTTCATTTTTCATTTTATATTTGTATATTAATTTCAAGAAAGCAACTTAAGACTTTTTCGTTATCATATTTTCCTATTCCAGGACTGCCAACCATCTCATTAATAAGCGTAGACTTGTTAACGCCCCTTGAAAATACGCCCCTTTTCCCACACCACTTTATATTTAGAGCAATTCTCTCCAAATAGTGTTACGATTAAATAAGAATGAAATTACTCTAAAAAATTACTGGTGTACAAAAAAAGGCGGTGACTAAAAGTACTACGCTTCATAATGAGATGGTTGGCAAGCATGCTATTCTGAACAGTAAGTTTTGTCTTTTGACTCTTCACTGAAGCGTTTTTTAACAAATGAATTTTATGTATTCATGTTTAAATCACTAAATTTTATCCCCACTAATCGATGCGGTAAATACTATATATATTACGATTTTAAATAAGAAGAAAAATGCTATTAATATATACTAGTGTAAACAAAAGGCAGCCCTAACAGTGCTCCAGAATAAAAATAAATATTACCAGGTACACTATACATACTTGCCAACCATCTCATTATGAACCGTACAACTTTCAGTACCCGCCTTTTTTTTCACACCAATAATTTTTTAGAGTAATTTTAGTCTTATTTAATCGTAACAACATTTGGAGCGAATTACTCTAAAAATATAGTGGTGTGAGAAAAGGGGCATTTTTTTAGGGGGCGTTAACAATTGTACGGTTATTAATGAGATGGTTGGCAAGTATGACTATATACCATAGCTGCCAATATTTTAATTTATTCCGGATTACTTTTAGCCCCGCCTTCAGTTCGCACCACTTTATTGAAAGTAAAAATTTCTCCAATATATAACTTCGATAAAATAAGAAAAAAATACTTTAAAAAATAAGTGGTACGAAATAAAGGCGGGGCTAAAACTACTCTGGAATAAATTAAAATATTGGCAGCTATGCTATATACGTACATACTTGCCAACCACCTCATTAATAACCGTACAATTGTTAACGCCCACTGAAAAAACGCCCATTTTCTCACACCACTATATTTTTAGAGTAATTCTCTCCAAATGTTATTACGATTAAATAAGACTAAAATTTCTCTAAAAAGTTATTTGTGTGAAAAAAAAAAAAAAGGCGGGTACTAAAAATTGTACGGTTCATAATGAGGTGGTTGGCAAGTATGCACGTATATATATAAATACCGGGTGATCCAAAAGTCAGGATAAACTTTAAAAATGTATTATTCGAAAACGAATCAAGATACAAAGATACGGTTTGCACCAAACGGATGGAAAAGAAGCCGGGTTTTGTGTGGCAAAGAAAAAAAAAATAGTTCTGTTGGCGACCAACAGATGGCTCTGTCGTGTTTCTGATGTAGGATTATGCAAAGCAACAAACGATATAAAAAGGAACAACTACAGCATGTAATGGTAGTCGAAGCTTATATGCATCGAAATATCATATTCTCAGTCGCTACTTTAATCACGCATGACCTCCAAGATCTCCCGATCTGACACCCTGTGACTTTTGGCTGTGGGGATTCTTGGAAGTCTAAAGTGTACTTTGACCAACCGGCATCACTAGCAGCACTGAAAGATGTCATCCGCCAAAATGTGTCTGCCATAACGCAAGAAATGCTACTAAATGCTGTGAACGATGTGGTGAATCATCTCACAGCTGTACTTCTGAATGATGCACATTGAACAGTTACTGTAGTAGTACTAATTAACTGTAATTAAGCTGACTTGTAAGTTGTCAAACTTTTTTTTTCATTTGTAAATCATCTTTTGGTGAAATAAAACACTATAGCGCCATCTGTTGGTCGGCAACAGAACTAATCTTTTTCCTTTGCCACACAAAACCCGGTTTCTTTTTCATCCGTTTGGTGCAAACCGTATCTTTGTATCTTGATTCGTTTTCGAATTATTCATTTTTAAATTTTGTCCTGACTTTTGGATCACCCGGTATATATGCCAGTGATGGCGAAACTTTTTGAAAAGTGTGTTAATTTCTGTTCATTATTATTTTCTTAATACTTGACCGTGTGTCACTTAACCAGTGGCATCACTTAAAAACAAGGGAAAATGAGGGATGAAAAGTACAGAAACAATTAGAAAATATTAACAAAAAACTCGACAACTGACTCGTTTTTTTTTTTTTTTTTTGTTCTTGTATACCTGGTATCATTTATATATATTCTGAAGCACTGTTAGGGCTGCTTTTTTTTTTTTTTTTTTTTTTTTTTTTTTTAAACTAGCATATTTTAATAACATTTTTCTTCTTATTTAAAATCGTAATTACATCTTGGCCAAAAATTTCTCTGAAATCTGAGTGGTGTGAAAAAGGGCAGGACCAATAGTACTTCGGAATAAATAATAAATACTACCAGGTATGGTTCTTGCTTTTAAAATACTTAAAAAGATTTTATTTATCCTTCCCTCCCAACCCACCAAATTTCTTTTTAACAACTTTTACTTTTCTAAGGAAAAAATTCAAAATCAAAGGGATGATACAATGAATTATTGTGCTAAGTGATTACCCCTTCACTCAGTATTTGAATGGAAAAGAATAAAGAAAACGATACGCACATTATGAAATATTCTTCATTAAAAAACATAACTGCAAATGCATATAATAAATTAAATTGTGCAATGATTTTAATACATATGCAAAATCTACCAAATAGTTTAATTTTAAGAGCTGGTAGATGATTCATGCTCGTTTTAAGATGCAAAAATAAAGTACAACATTCAACAAGTTTATGACGGACAAGTTTATGAATCACACATACATAGCTGCGACCCTTTTTAACTTTCTAATCATATTTATCACCACTACTTTTTAAAGGAATATGTTACCATAGCTTCCTAAACTAGATGCCTAACGCGTGGCTCGGAAACTTGGCAACAGTTCAAGCGGTAGACAGCACCACCTGATGCAGATTGCACGACACTTTTACTCGACTATCACCAATAATTTTAAGTCGTATATGATATACATAATCGACATTTCTTCGATTTTACTTCCCTTTTATGTATACAAAATCCCACTTTTAGAAATTTTTGGTGGCGCTGTGTACCGCTTAAACTATTGCTAACTTTCTAAGCCGCGCGAAAAGTTTAAGAAGCCATGATACTACATAAGTTTCCGACAATAAAGTAAGTTGAAAAAATTTAAAAATATTTATGGTATAAATCTCCCTTAAAAAAGGAAAACACTCATGAGAAAAAAAAAAAAAAAGTTGATGTTTTAGAAATGTTTTTTTTCTTATAAATTTGACATTACATACTTTATTTATTATTTTTTTTTAAAGCAAGTTTATGAATGTGAATGCGTAGATCATTTAAAAAGCCTTGGTGGGTTTGACTGTCTGATCTGAATCATGTGGCTTAGGTTCGCCACCATTGATATATGCTGACGCCACTTAAAAGGTTAAACACGAATACCAAAAGTTATTTTTTAAATCAATGCATCGATTTTAAAAAAACGGCTGAGATTGGAGCTTATGAAATTACAATTATTTTTTTATTAAATGGGAATTTTTTGTTTCTGGTTACTAATGTGTTATAGTATTTTTCTTTTCTTTTTCTTTTTTAATATAATTAAAAACGGATTAGTATTAGATTGGAAATTTAGATCTGACGTCATTAAAATCATCTCATAGATTAGTGAATAAAGTATCCTTAAAATATAAGCTTGTTATCATAATATATTATGATTCATTTTTATCAGAGATTATTCCTTGTATAACTTACAAGTGGGAATTTATAGTATATGTTATTGACTTATAGAAAACGGAGAAAATTGAAAAGTTTTTGAATAAGCTTTATTCTTAGATAAAGATGAAAAACAAACATTATTATTGTATGTAATTCTTTTATTTTTAACTCTTTAAATAATAATAATAATAATAAATATTTTAGGAAAAATTATTTTTATTTTATTATTATAAAACTTTTCTTTTTCACTTAGAAAACATTATGACATTCAGATCAATAATTTATATATTTCATTGTTATTTGGACAATTGTTTTTTATTAATAACCTCACAATGTAGATTTCAATATTGATTACTCCTAATATAATTACAAATGGATAATAAAGTATTTTATTTAATTAACTTATCATTTTTTTTAAAATATAACATAGATAGATCATTATTTATATTCTTTTCATTATGTAACATATAGTTTTGTTTTAAAAGACTGATAGCTTTAAACTGAAATTGATTTTACAAAGCGTGCTGCAGTATTTTTACAAATCTATCATTCTTTACTCTAATTTCTTCGATCATTCACAAGATTTGAAAATGACTATTCAAACCTTGTTTTACTGCTGTATATCTAATTTATTGCAAATAAACTTACATCATTTACACTTCAATCCGCAATAAGATTTATTATGATTAATGCAAATAGATAATTTTCTGTTGGCTTTATAAGTGCAACAATCATTCCTTTCTCATTCTGATTCCGACTTCTGATAAGTGTTAATCATAACCGCTAATATTTCTAATTTACTCCTTAATATTGTTTGCACGGTTTTTTTTTTTAATCTTATATGCTGAAGAAAAGTAATCTACAAAATAAATAAATACGGTATGAGAAAAAAGAGGTTCTAACAATGCTACGGAATAAATAAGAAAAGTTGGAAGTTATGGTGTTAAACATGGTAATAGGCTCAAGGCCACTTACCACGCTAAGTGGCTACCACTAAGTCTGGGCGGTGTGCCTACCTTGGCGGTCTTTCTAAAGCAGTGGTTTTCAGAGGGTGTGTCAGGATGCACTAATACTTTATAAAATATATACCCAGGGTTCCCACGGCCACGCCTTTTTTCAAGGACTCTGCCACCAGAATAACTTTAAGAAAAATTTATTCTTAAATAAATAGTGCATATTTCATAAGAAATTTATTTTTAGGTATTTCTGGTGGAAGAGTCCTTGAAAAAAATCGGGCCGTGGGAACCATGATACCCATACTTGCCAACATGCTAATTAATATTTCGTAGTATTGTCAACTCCGCCTTCTTTTTTACACCGGTATCTTTTTAAAGTATTTTTCTTCTTATTTAATCGCAATTGCATTTGGTGAATATTTCTCTAAAAATTTACTGGTGTGAAAAAAGGGTGGGACTAACAACACTACGGAATATTAATTAGGTTGTTTGCAAGTATGTATACTCTATGGTATTCTAGAGAAACTAATTCAAAGATGCCAATATTTTAATTTCTTCCGGAGAATTTTTATCCCCGCCTTTATTCCATTCAACTTATTTTTTAAAAGCATTCTTATTTTATGGAAGATATATATTGGAGAAACTTTTTCTATAAATAAGGTGGTGCGAAATAAAGGCGGGACTAAAAATACTTCGGAATAAATTAAAATGTTGGCATCTATGCTAATTTGGTCAGTGCCTTTGTAGTACCTAATTTTTATTCGTGTATTTGCATATTTATTTCTCCTAGTCAGTTCAAGTTTTATAACCACGTGCATACTTGCCAACTTAATCCAGAAGATCGTTAGTACCGCCCTTTCCGCCTATTTTTTAACACCAGTCTTTTTTTAGAGCACTTTTCTCCTTATTTAATCGTAAATATATGTGAAGAGAATTACTCTAAAAATTAATTGTTGTACAAAAAGGAGCAGGAACTTCCGGATTAGGTTGGCAAGTATGCATGTGTCTATTTATTTATTTAGTTAGTTAGACTATTAATTTTTTGTGAGGTAGCTGAAATCTATACATTGATTTTTCAGAGCTGCCAACCTAATCCGGCAATTGTTAGTAACGCCCACTTTTCTACACCACTTGATTTTTAGAATATTGGTTTTCTTAATCCATCGTAAATATATTTAAAGAAAATTACTCTAAAAATTAAGTGGTGCAGAAAAATGGGCTGTACTAACAATTTACCGGATTAGGTTAGCAGCTCTGATTTCTTGTAAGGTAGATTTTTATTATTTTTATTTTTATTATTATTATTTTTTTTTTTTTACACTGTAGCGTGACCAAAGGGCTCTAATATAAATATCTGAAATGATTATAAAAAAAAAAAAAAAAAAAAAAAAAAGACAGAGAAAGAGAGAGAGAGAGAGAGAAAAGAATCTGCTTGTATAATGAGGGCAGACGTAAGATATAGCATTCCATTAGCATAGCAATAGAGCCTTTGATTTTTCAAATGAAACATGTATTCCAGAGAATAATGATTGTATATATAAGGGACGTTACCAGTTACAGATTTCGATAGTTCTGGATTGTTGCTTATTCTATCTTTTTGGGAAATTTAATTTTCCTGAATTCTAATTTTTAACTTCTCCCAAATTAACTTCTTCTGTTTCCCCACAAATTAAAAAAGATCCTCCCTGCTATTAAGAAAAAAAAATTGTTTATTTTGAAAAAGAAGTACTTTGAGGTCGACATAATTTGAAACAGAATAGTCCTATTACATTTTTATGTAGGATAAATTGGAAGGGGAAGAAGAGAGGCTAATGTGCCTATCATGACTTCATACTGCTACTACGCTACACATATACATTTATAACAATATTTACTTAAATCGACCTCTCGGTCTTCGATTTCCTTGGAGCTAATACTCCGCTCTTCATTTAGTTTTTTATCTTTTACCTTTTTTTACGCCTATTTTTTCTCATATAATTGATCGATAAACTAAGATTGTGAGATTTGATCGAAAATTATACATTATCCGACATTAATTCAAGTAGTATTTACTTTGAATTGCACCCAGAGAAAGGAAAATGATAAAAATTACATGCATATAAAAAGAAAATAATCTGGCCATTTTTAAGAAGCTTTTATTAAAAGCAAAAAAAAAAAAAAAAAAAAAAAAGAGGTTTTATCCAAGGGGGAAAAATTAATTAAATTTGCAGTTTTTTAAAAACCTATTTTATTGACAGGAAATCCATATTCTGCATTTTAAATCTGTATCATATAATGATATTACCTAAAGCATTTTATTCAGATTGAAAGAATGGCTCACGTACAGAGACCAATAAAATAATTCACAAACATGATAATTTAGGAGCGGAATTTCTTTTAATTTCGTGTTGGTACAAGAAATTCCGAAAGTTCAAATATTTACGGAAATTAACACACGCGCACACACGCACACACACACACACACACACGCACACACACACACGCACACACACACACACACACACATATTTCCATCTTTAAACAATTTAAGAAAAAGAAAGGAAAAGAAACACAAAATGTTAAATAATATAAATGTATACATATATATATATATATATGCAGAGCCTGATTAAGGGGGAAGCACACATTATCTCCGCTCTCACCGGAATATTTTTACAATTATTTTTTACTTCAAGTCATAGAAATTCCACGCTTTGACGAGGAAATATTTTTTATAAAAAGTGAACGGTGTAAAACAATCCAATTTACTCACCGTTATTAGACACCAGAATTCTTTTAAAATAATTTTTAATGAGAATTTTCTGTTTATTATAGCAGGAAAGTATTTGTTAAAAAATAACGGTGTAAGTATAAATAATGTGTGCTTCCCCCTTAATCAAGTTCTGTATGTATGTAAATTTGTTGGAATACACAAAGAATTTGTGGTGGGAAATTAAAAATTCTGATTCTGTGACCTCAAAAATGGGGTTGAAAAAGAACTTTTACAGAAACATAGTTGCCAATATATTAATTTATTCCGAAGTTTTTAGTCCCGCCTTTATTTCATACCACTTTATTTATAGACTATTTTTTTTGCAATATATAACTACAATTAAAAATAAATAAAATAAAATAAAATAAAATAAATAAATAAATTAAAATAAAATAAATTGCGGTATGAAATAAAGGCGGGGCTAAAAATGCTCTGGAATAAATTAAAACGTTGGCATCTCTGTTGAAAACAGAGGGATTTGAGTGGACCATCAGTATTTATTTATGAGTTGTTGGCAGCAGATGTAATATTCTTGTTATTTGTAATACTTATTTTAAAAGCGTTAGAAATGGAAATTTTGTTCATATTAATTACTTATATTCAGCTAAATACAATATACTCAAACAAAATAAATAGATTTTTTTTTTTTTTTTTTTTTTTAATGGAGCAATATATTCTCCAGTCTTACTCTGGAAATAAACAAGTCTGGAAATATAACAAAAGTCATTTCTAACTCCATATTCGTGTAAATTAAGATCTTTTTTATCCTCATCACAATTAAGCATAAATGGAGCAGAATTCTACAACACACTTGTGAAGAAATGGGAGTTTGTCTTTTAAATATTTAACTTAATTATTATAATGTATGAAATGTGTATCAACGCGTCTAAACTTATTTCTAGTTTTTTAAATGCGCACCGACTTCACAAGTTTTGAGAACAAATATATTGTTTCCTAGCCAGTATTCATGCAACTATCGAAGAACACTTCGTAAAACTCCGCACGTTTAGGAGAACGAGTTGGTTCTTGGATCGAACCCGGTATCTCGCGTCTATTACCTTTGACAGTAGAAGCTCTCGACCACTGGTGGGGTTCGAACAGTGAACTGCGCACTTTAGCGCTCTTCTAAAACGTTACATTAATTAACAAAAGGATTTAACGTATATGTATTTCATTTATTTAAATTTTACCCTCAGTAATCGATGCGGTAAAGGTTACTGGCGTATACATAAGCTGAGGGACCTTAAGGGGTTCATTATGAACACGCAAAATCCTTTTTTAAAATAATGTGTTATTTTAGAGAAATACGAAGCTTTTTTCTTTCTTTCTTTCTTTTCGTTTCTTTTTTCTAAATTTAAATGAATATTTTCGTTTCTTGCTTATCATGCGTTAGCCACTTGTCTAGTTAATCTGAATTGACTGCCATAAAAAATAATTATCATGAATTAACTCGTGATTCATGATTCATTACAGACTACATCTCTTTCAACCGGCTTTATTTTTATTTATTTATTTATTTTTCAATTTGTATGTTACTTTATTTAATAAGAATTTATACAATATTCGCAATTGTCCGTTTGTCATATAAACATTAACCCTTTCAGTCGCAGTGTTCCCGCTGATGGAACACCTAATTTTAATTCTCGAGTGCAAAAACTCATCCCGGAAATTTTTTAGCAAAAATTTACATTTATAACATAGCAGAAAAGGCCCTTTTTTTTTTATCCTGAACATTTTAAATTTCTTTTATTTTAATTTTGTTCATAAATTCCGGTGGCAGTGTAATTTAAATGATCCGAATTACCCTGCGCGGCAAAGGGTTAATACAGAAAATCTTGATTTTCAATTACAGTAATGTAATTTGAAGAACAACTCCCACAAGCAGAGCTTACTGTGAAAAATAATAAAATACTGTTAAGTCGTTAAAATGATTAGTTTTTATTAATAGGTGCCTCAAATTACTTTAAACTTTTAATACATTTTTACAATGCATCATTTTTCACCAGCATCAGATAAGAGCGATTATACCAGAAACTCTCTGAGAGAGCTAAGATATACGAGGGTAAGTCATTAAGTAAGTCACAAATGCATATGGCTTGATTTAAAGTAGTAACAGATATTACTTACAAACTTTGAAAGATATTACTTACAAACGAGTGCTGCAGTCGAAGCGGCAACGCTGCAGTCGTGCGTTACCGCTTCGACTGCAGCACTCGTGCTTACTTTATTCGCCTGATGAAGGGTCGTGTGTTTTTTCGACCCGAAACAATTGTTGCGAGTTTATTGCATTTTATGGTGTTTATTCAAAGTTTGTAAGTAATATTTTTTACAACGCCAGTTTTGTGGTGCTTTTTTATTAAAAATAGTAACAGATATCCACAAAGAATGGTGATAGATAGCAACAACATACAGCTTTATGATATTCAATTCATATTGAGTAGGTAACATGCACACGTATGCGTAATGCAGTTTCAAAAATGGCGATGGTGCTGAGTACGACAGAATGTACGACAGAATAGCAGCGTGCTGTGGTCTGATTTTTGTGGGCGAAAGGACTTGAATAAAAAAATATTCATAAAGAAATGTTACCTGTTTATGGATGATACAGCATCCACCTCACAGCCCAAACTTACCCCCAAGCGATTGTCATCCGTTTGGACCACTGAAACAACATCTTGGAGGCAAACAATTTGCAGATGACGATAACGTTCAACATGAAGTCCTACTGTGGATGAGACAGCAACCCAAAGAATTTTATGCAGCTGGGATTGGGACTCTGATAAAACGATGAGATAAGTGCATCAACGTTGCTGGAGATTATGTGGAAAAATAAAAATTGTTTCCAAGTGATTATCATGGTAAATTATATTTTTATTATCTTTTGTGACTTACTTAATGACTTTCCCTCGTAATTTCATTTATGTTAACATTATTCATTTATTCAACATACATTTATATATGTGTGGCACTACTACCGCAGTTGCAAACACTTATTATTTAAAAAAAAATATATTAATAATAATAAATAAAATTTATTACCATTACTTTTAATAGAAACTTCTGATATCAATTTTCTTGAAGTTTATTACTTGGCTTTATTGTGCCTCAATTTTCAATAGAAATGCAAGAAATTTATAGGAACAAGTATTGATTAATTAGAATACGATTATGACATAATGCTGATCACGGGGCATACGAGTTACGAATCTCTTCAAGATTTCTTACAAAAGGACAGGTCAGTACGAAACCTGTATATATATGTGTGTGTGTGTTTGTTTTTATGCGATTTATTGACACCTTTTGTTTCCTTTCTCACATTTTCAGATACAGTAGGGAAAAATATATGTAATCCTATATTTCTCATGTATGAAAGCATTCATATATAACGGCGATGTATAAAAAGGAGAAAACAACTTTATTTTATTCCAAAAAAAAAAAAAAAAAAAAAAAAAAAAAAGGGAGGAAAGAAAAGAAAAGGAAAGAAAAGAAAAAGAAATTTACAGAACTTTCAAAACTTTCTTAAGTTTTGATCAATTTACTCTAGGGATAATTCATTTAAAAAAAAAAAAAAAAAAAGAAAGAAAAAGAAAAAAATCAATGCATTGACAGAAACAAAAATAAATATTTCAAAACATTAATAATTTACAGATATTTCATACGCTACCCTCAGAAAAGTGCACGATTTGCCCATGATGAAATGTTAATGATATAGCTGACAAACGTTCGATTAATTAAATCCAATTTATCACTACTGTTTTCTTAAAAAACCCTATCACACGTATATATATATATATATATATATATATATATATATATATACAGAGCTGCCAACCTAATCCAGCAAATTGTTAGTCCCGCCCATTTTTCTACACCACTTAATTTTTAGAGTAATTCTCTTCTAATATATTGACGATGAATTAAGAAAACAAATACTCTAAAAATTAAGTGGTGCAGAAAAATGGGCGGTACTAACAATTTGCCGGATTAGGTTGGCAGCTCTGTATATATATATATTAATTTTCAACTATTAAGTAAACTGAAAATAATTATAAAATAATTTTTGGTATGAAATCTTTCCTGAAAAACGGAAGAGTTTGTAGGTATGGAGCGATGTTTACGGCTAGTATAGGCAGAGATGCCAACATAACTTATCCTGGAGCACTCCCCCCCCCTACACACACACACACTTTATTCCATACCACTTTTTTTTTTTTTTTTTAAAAGAGTAAATTTTTCTTATTTTATTGTAGTTATTTAATGGAGAAAAATAGTCTAAAAATAAACTGATGCGAAGTAAAGGCGGGGCTAAAAATGCTCCGGAATAAATTAAAATGTTGGCATCTATGGTATAGGCTTACCGTTTCCTCGAAATAAGGCCCCTATTTGTGTAAAATTTAATTGCTAAAAGATGTATATTTTTCACTGATAAACATTTAGCTCTTCTAAAAAAAAAAAAAAAAGGAATTATTTTTACCTCTGGTAACTTGATTTCTGCATGTTTTTCACTTTTACATTTAATAACGGAGGAAAAAATAACAGCTTTGTAGCACCGAAGAAAGCAATTTACATTGACGCAGTAGAGAGCTTTTGCAAGCTCTTTCGCTTGAAAAGTTGGACTTTAAATTATTTATAGTACACAGAGCTAAGAAGCTTTTCTAATATCATCACAAAATGTCTATATCATTTTTGTGGTGAGAATTTCATTTTCTTTTAACATATTTGTAAAAAATTATAGCTATTCTGCTTTCAATGCTGTTTTTCATTGGTGTCCTATTATGATGAATCATTGAATAGAGATTTACCACAAATTTCAAAGAATAAAATTTGACATATTAGACGGTTCATGAAACTACACAAACAATATATAACTAAAATTTTCGAATTAAATATCTCCCTACAAATTAACATTGTTTGTTTGAAATAAGATGTGGTTTAAATACATTCTAATAATAATAAAAAAAATCTCATTTTTGGGATAAAAGTATAACTTTTTAATATCATTTATATATTTTATATAAAACGTTTGAATCTGATGTATATATATATATGCATACCTGCCAACATCCTAATTAGTATTCCATAATATTTTTATCCGTAATATTTTTAGCCTCGCCTTTTCTTTTCTTTTTTTTTTTTCAAACAAATATTTTTCTGCTTATTTCATCGTTATCGAATTTCAAGAATATTCCTCTACAAATTTACTGGTGTGTAAAAAAGGGCAGGACTAACAACACTACAGAATATTAATCAAGATGGTGATAGCCATGTAATGCAAAAATATCGTTCTGCTCGTAGTTTACTGACGCAGATATGTTACATCTGCAATTCAAAACCAGAAATGTTTCTTGAGAAAATGATAAAGACATCTGATTAAAGTTTACATACTTTTAAAGATATATTAGCAATATATATTTTATTCTAGAAAACAATAGAAAACAGAATCTTTTTAGTAAATAAATTAGAAAATTCTCAAATATTTCTAATTTTTTTCAAGGTTTTGACCTAGTTGTGTATGGGGATTTTCATTCAAAAAAAAAAAAAAAAAAAAAAATTAAAAATACTGATAGGGAAAAAAAAAAAAAAAAAATTTACAGGCCGTTGAAATTTTGTGGTTCCGGGAAAATTGCCCATGAAGCAATATTATTGATGATTACGACAGGTGTAAGGCTCGCCGTTTTCTCGAAATAGGACATATTTTTGTATTATAATTAATTAGTACAGAATGCATATTTTTAACTATCAGGTCTAAAAATGTGGTTTAAGGTATCTGCTTAAACCAATTCACTGAATTTGATATGATTCCACCGAAATTTACTTATCTCTTTTATAGAAAAAGAAAAAGTATTGTTCAATTTCTAGTAACACAAATTCTGCATGTTTCATGGTTGTATGAGTAAATACATAAAAATGAATAAATAAAATATAAGTCAGAAATGCATTAGCAGAACGACAATTTTAAAATTAACAAAATAATAAGCTTTTGAGATATTTTACTCGAAATGTTAATTTTAAATTTACGACTGAAATCGTAAATTCCCAAAACTTCATCTTCGTATTAAAATTTTCTATATTATTTTGCGGTGAAAATTTATTTTCTAATTTCTAACTTTTCTCTTTCCTAGCACTATGTTTCAAAGGTGGCATATTGTAAAGAATTTTAAATTGAAGATATACCACAAATTTTGAAGAATAAAATTTGATATATCAAATTATAAAAAACAACATAACTAAAAATTTGTTAAGGGTTTTGGAATTGACACTATTCGATTATATAAATTAATGCTAAAAATTGAGAGCAACGTTGTTTCTTCGAAACAAATTGCCATTCTTCATACCTTTTCATAGTTGCCAACACTTCAATTTATTCTGGAATATTTTTAGCCCCGCCTTTATTTTTGCACCATTTTATTTAATGAATAATTTCCCCCAATATTTCACTACTATTAAAAAATAAATAAATAAGTAAGTAAAAAAATAAAATAAATAAATAAATAAAATTACTTGCAAAAAAGTAGTGTTTGAAATAAAAATGCGGGGCTAAAAATTCTTTGGGATAAATTAAAATGTTGACAACTCTATCTTTTTTAATGAAAAAAATTATCTCATTGCTGGGATAAGAGTATAACTTTTTTATTTTATTTATGTGTTTTACTCAAAACATTTCGAATCTGATATTTATTCTTTTTTATAAATTTCCTTCTAATTTACTTAGACGGTTATGTCAAATCTATAATTTACATTCCCGCCAACATCTTAATAAATATTCTGTGAAATTGTTATTACCCGTCCGCTTTTCAGCATCACAATATTTTTAGAGCAATTTTCTCCAGATGTAATAACGATTAAATAATTAAACAAATAATAATGCTCTAAGAAAAAAACTAGTGTGAAAAAAAAAGGCAGTACTATCAATTTTAGGGCATATTAATAAGAATGTTGGAAAGTATGATATTATAACAAGAAAAATGTCTGAGGCAAGTCATAAAAACAAGTTTAAGATTTTCATATTTTGAAAAAAATCGCTAAATTAAAAAAAAAAAAAAAAAAAAAAAAAAACAGAGAGAGAGAGAGAGAGAGAATGTCACAAATTTCTAAAATTAGTAGGTTTTGATATCTATGGAGGATTTTTATTAAAAATAATTTAAAGTATTAATAGAAAAAATAAATTTTTCAAAAAATTAAGAATTTACAGAACCATAAAATGTGGGGAACCCCGAGAAAATGTCTAATTTGGGCATACCAACGGTATGTCTGGTATAGAGCTTGCTGCTTTCTCTAAGGGTTCTATTTGTTTTATTATTAATTTCTACAGAATATATATTTTTCATAGTCAAGCCTGGGAGATTGGTTTAAATTACTAAACTAAAAGTTTAAATATAGATATTGAGTTATAATCATCTATAAAATCGTAGAATTTAAATAATAACAGTGCCCCTTGCATACTTGCCAACATCCTAATTAACTCTTTCGTGACCACTGACGTAAATTTTCGTCATTTGAAAATCTGTAACTCCGCAAGTGGGCGTTTCTTTCGCAATTTGTATTTCATTTATTTCTTAAAAATATACACAATATTCATATTTGTACAGCCGATATGCTATGGATGTAAATGCTTTGATTATAAAGAGTATAATTATAATGTATATCCATTTCTGATATGAATCTGAATTTAGAAAATTTTGTTCTGAAATATTGTAACTTGGTTGAATAAAGCCCTTACTGTCAAAAAGACAAAAAGTTTTAACATTCCGTAGTGTTATTAATCCCGCCCTTTTTTACACCAGTAAAGTTTTAGACTAAAATTCTCCAAATGCAATTACGATTAAATAGAAAGAAAAAAACTCTTAAAAAAAAAAAAGAATTGGTGTGAAAAAAGAAGGCGGGGCTATCAACACTACATAATATTAATTAGTTTTGGCAAGTATGCACTTGTTGCCAATAAAATTTAAGTGTCCGAGATATGCATGTCGCAGGCAGTAGGGACAGGGATCCGATACAGTGCGGTAGAGGGTGGTGGTAAGATGCAGCCAATGGAAGTATGTACCTGAAGCGAAGTTTTGAGCGATTACAATTTTTTTTTTTTAATTCATTCAAATATAATGAGTAATGAAAAGCCTGTTAGTTATTAATATAAATAAATAAATTGTTATTAGCTTCACATTATAAAACGCAATGGGATATTTTTTTTTTTTTTATTGTATTAATTCTGGCTGCAAAATCTGCTTCTCCTGACGTGTTAGAGGAGGGTATTTTAAAAAAAGCAGTTTTTTTTAAAAATCAAGGTCATTGAACTATTCGAAAATTTAAATGTATTTGTAAAATACCCACATTTTTTGTGGTGCTCACTATACAAAATTCAGAAGAAGAAAAAAAAAAAAAATTGTCCCCGATGGAAACAGCCAAGCTACCATTTCATTAGCATTAAAAAAGAGACAAAAGAACTTATGAAAGCAATAATTTAATCGGTCAACAAGTTAAACGAAACTCCATTCCGGAATTGAACTGTGATAGAGCCTTATCAACTATTTTAACCAGACTGAGGACAAACCATTTAAAGGGGATGAGGATTTCTGAGGACGGGCAGCGTAGTTACACCAACTTTTGTCCTCACTGCCCAGACGACATCCCACTGTCACCCCAACACATCTTCATCTGCCCAGCAATCCAGGCCAAACTTCTTAATATCGGCTTTGAAGACCCAGTAGACCTACTTTATACAGATAGGGCTGTCGAGGTTGCTAAAGCTGTCTTCGACAGTTTCGGAGCCATTTAAATTGCACTTTCATAGACACGACATCATCATCAAAGCAATAATTTAAGGCATACTGTCTGCTTCATTTTTATACGTAAATGTGTAGAATTAGCAGCATCAACACACAGTTGTCAACATTTTAATTTATTAAGGAGCATTTTTAGTTTTTAGCCCCGTTTTTATAACATACCACTTTTTATTTAAGAGTAATTTTTTCTTATATTATCGTTGTTGTATACTGGAGGAAATTATTCTATAAATAAAATGGTACGGAACAAAGGCGGGGCTAAAAATTCTCCGGAATAAATTAAAATGTTGTCAACTACGTATCAATATTGTAAAAATTGGGACTAATGTTTGCCTCAACCTGAAATTTAGGCTTCATTTGTAATTTAAATTGCTGCAAGTTGGTGATCTCTTCTTCACTGTCATGTCTTTAATATCGAATCAATATCAATACTCGGAGGTAATTTTTCTAAATGTTATTTTCCACTTTATTACGGAAAATTAGAAAACACTTATCATTTTCTTAGCAACTGAATTTCTGAATATTTTATATGTTCATTTATTGTTTGGTTTATCACTCAATGGTCCTTTTCTTTGCTTTCTAAAACTAATTAAATATTCTTATGAAAAAAAAAAAAAAAAAAAAAAAAAATAAGAGATAAAATTGCACGTAAAAAGCTGCCAACATCTTAATAATCCGGAGGATTGTTAGCACCCATGTTTTTTTTTTTTTTTTTTTTTTTTTACACTGGTCGTATTTTAAGGTTTTTTTTCTTTAGATACAAAACTTTGAACAAACACCATAAAATGCAAGAGCTCTCAACAGTTGTTTCGGGTTAAAAGAAAACACCACCATTCGTCAGGCGAACCAAATAGGCACGAGAGCTGCAATGCAAACAAAGCGGGTGTTCTTACGAGTTCTTGCATTTTATGGTGTTTACTCAAAGTTTCGCACTCATTAATTTTAAACACCAGATGTGTGGTGCTTTCTTATTATAACTTTCTTATTTCATCGTAAACACATTTAACGACATTTACTATAAAAATTAAGTGGTGTGGAAAAAGGGGCAGGTATTAACAATACTCCGGATTAGGTCGGCAGCTATGTACATACATTGTTGTCTGCGGTATTTTTATATTTTGAATAAGCAGACCCAAACTTTTTGCTTTTATATAAAATATTGCGTTATTTAACAAAAGGATTTTATACATTTGCAATTAGATCAATTAAAGTTTACCCTAAGCAGTCGATGCGGTTAATGCCACTGGCATATATATACGCCGGTGACACATAAAGTGCTTAATATAAACATAAACACGCAAAAATTTTTTTAAACCAAAATGTGTTTTAGAAGAACGTCTGAAGGCGATGTTTGTTTTTCTAAAACACATTTCTATGTGACTCGCACCCTCGTTTTTCTTAAAAGCATAATTTTCGTTTTCCGAAAGCAATTCATTCTGGCTAATGAAATTTTGCCATGTCTCTCAAAATGGGTAGCTCAAAATGTCCGCATATTGATGAAAAATTATCTATTTTAATGGAAAAAATGAAGAAAATCTATGCAAAAATCATATAAAAAGTCACACAAAAGTACAACTACAAATTTTCTCTACAAAGTCAAAAGTACATTGAAGTCCCTAGGCATACAGACAAAACCCTACAATTGGCAGTGCCGAAAACCAATGTGTTACGGTACTGTTTAAATTTGTAAAAGTAAAGCTCGTTATCAAAAGCCTTCTCACGTGAGACCTCATAATGTATTCACAGTCATACTGCTACGCTCAATATTAACAAAACTTCGTGTCCGTTTTATTTTTTCTGCGTAATTTTTCTGGTAAGAATTTTTTTTATTATATTACTATTATTTTTATAATTTTCTTTTATTTTTCACCTATAAAATAAGTAATTCGTTTCTTCTTTTTCTACGTTTTAAAGTACAGGGAATTTCTGTTTCAGAATTCCCCACGAAATTTGTAAATAAATTTGATAAATTATTTATCAGAGAAAACCACAATCGCTTCTGCTAATTATATATATACAGTCTCACCTCGTTAACGTGAATCTTAAGGGGAATAAAAAATCAGGGGGATAATTATCAGTAGTTCATGCTATCAGTAACGAATTTTCATAAAACTAAATTAATTTTCCTTTTGATGGGGATTGTGGAAACAGTTCATGTTAAAAGTAATTCACATTAACAGGTTCGACTGTATGTATATATATATATATATATATATATATATATATATTGCCCATTAGGTCATTTTCCCCTATAATTTGCCCCACCAGTTAACGACAGGATCTGTTTTCAAAGTTTTAATAGAGGGTAGGACTGAAGTTCGAACCCAAGTCACGTTTGTCAACAGAATTTCTCTTGGGTGTCTGCGAACTCATGTGAATATGGCATATTACTACTTACAATGGCCTAAGAAGGGTATTTCACCCAGCCCTCTAGATTCTTTATGCAGATGTTCGGCTTTAAATACACGAAACCACCACCATCATAAATATTTATATACACCAAGGGACAAAAAACAAAAAAAAAAAAAAAAACGCAATGCAGTAAAATTGACTTATACCTTTTGTGTTTGTAATAACTTAAAAACTAATGATTGAAACAAATAAAACTGTTATGTTTCAATAATACAGAAACCATAACATGACACCTATGTACATTTTTCATTTAATAATTCGCTTTATTACACTCTACTAAGTATTTAATAGAAATCTAAATAAAATTTTCTTTTTGAACGTAATACAATAAACATATACTTTGTATTCTGTTATGACTCATTATATGAAATAAACACGTTATATTTTAATGTATGAAATAAAACTATTTATTTGTTAGATCCAAACAATTATTTATTAACAATTACTTAATATGTATTCCGCATTGGATAATTCCACCTTTATATAAAATTACTGCTTTAATGTTCAATGGCAGGGTATTTTACAGTTTTTTAACATGAAACTGATCATTGATTAACATAATCTGATGATTGATAATCTTCCTTTTGATAGCTATGCACCGACAATTTTCTGAAGAAATCAGTTTTGACGGGACTATCTGGAAATCATGTGCGCTTTCTTTTTTTCATTTTAATAACGAAATTCAACACATTTTATACGTTTATGATCGGAAAAAATTTCGTTAGAATTGCGGCACGTTAAATCTATAAGCAGCAGTACAGAGCTCTTTATAACAAGCTCTTTTTCTTGAAAAGTTTTTAATCCCTAAGAGGAGAACAGTCTCGAATTACAAACACTACATTTTGGTACGACATGTTTTCTATGCAAATTTTTATGGTGATAATTTTTTTTTTTTTTTTTTGATGTTGCTGCTTTACAATTTACAACTGACAAAAAATTCAATAAAATTATTGAGTTTTGCATTAAAGCCGATTACATAAAACCAATATCATCAAAATTATTTATAAATTAAAAAATATAATTAGTATTCATAAAGTTAAACTTGATTCTCCGGTAGTTCCTAAAACTAAACATACTATTAGCCTTCTTTTTTATAATAAATTTGTTTCCTTTAAGCATTTCATCCTCCGTAAATTTAACGAATTAATCTCTTTTACCTCTGAAATAAAAGAATGTTTAAAAATACGAATAAACAAGAAATATTTCCGTGATTCTGAATAAATCTCAAGTTGTCAGGATACGCATAATTTTATTTAAGATTTAAGCTTCGTTCTAAACTAAAACTTTTCGAACATGATATAGCTGTTGCCATTTTACAAACATAAAAGTATAAAACATACATGCTACAATATGTAGACAATGAATCTGAAAATAAATTATGATCTGCGACAAAATATTTCTATCAAACTTACCTTTAACTATGAAGCATTAAACATACTTCATAGCTGCCAATATTTTAATTTCCGGAGTACTTTTAGCCCCGCCTTTATTTCGTACCACTTTATTTATAGAAAAATTTTCTTCAATATATAACTTCGATAAAATAAGAAAAAATTACTTAAAAAAAAATAAGTGGTACGAATTAGAGGCGGGGCTAAAATTACTCCGGAATAAATTAAAATATTTGCAGCTATGATACTTGCCATCGTAACCCGGAAGATTGCTAGTTCCCGCCCCCTTTTGTACACCACTTAATTTTTAGAATAATTCTCTTCAAATATATTTTCGATTAAATAAGAAGAAAGTACTCTAAAAAAGGACTGGTGTGAAAAAAATAGGCTGAAAAGAGCGGGTCTAATAATCTTCCGGGTTAAGTTGGCAAGTATGCATTAAATGTAAACGATCGCGACTTTGCAAGACCTATTGGGGGTGAGGGTGGGATTATAAGATTCCAATAAAATTAAAATCAGACGTGTTTTATTATGTTCAACCTAACGCACTCTTAAAAAAGAATTCAATAATATATTCGCAGTGTGAAGGAAGAAATCATATCAGCTCTCGTTTACTTCACTTATAAAAAACCTGGCGCTACACTTATCTGGCCCGTGTTAAATGTTATTTCTGCATCGTCGAACTTTTCTGAATTAATATTTTCTGAAGCAATCTATATAATTAAATATAAAACCTGTATTAACCAAAAGATTCCGCCATTCTACCTAGAGTTTGACAACGTCTATTTGAGAATAACATTTTATTTGTTCTCATTTTATAAGCATATACACGGCTGCCACAAACGACTTTTTTTCATCTTTTTTTCGCACCATTATTTCCAAAAAATAAAATTTATAATATATTTTCACAGGTAAATGTGCACTTGGTCATGGTCTGCATAAATTTATTATAAATTTTATAATATGGAAATAGAGGTACGAAAATAATAATAATAAAAGATCGCCTGTGGCAATTCTGCATAGATTTTTAGTATCTGTAGCACACCTACCAACCATCTCATTATGAAGCGTAAAATTTTTAGTACTCGCCTTTTTTTCACACCAGTCATTTTTAGAGTAATTAAATTCTTGTTTAATGGTAACATCATTTGGATGGAATTACTCTAAAAATAAAGTGGTGTGGAAAAAGAGGCGTTTTTTTCAAGGGGCTTTAACAATTTTACACTTATTAATGAAATAGTTGGCAAGTATGCTATATGTAAAACAAATAATGTAACATGCAGAGCTGCCAACCTAATCCGGCAAATAGTTAGTACCGCCCCTTTTCCTACACCTCTTAATTTTTCGAGTAATTCTATTTAAATTTATCTACGATGAATAAAGAAGAAACATATTCTAAAAATTAAGTGGTGTAGAAAAAGGGGCGGTACTAAGAATTTGCCGGATTAGGTTGGCAGCTCTGAACATGTTAACTCCTGATAGTTCCATGGTATCATAGCTGCCAACATTTTAAGTTATTCCAGAGCATTTTTAGCCCCGCCTATATTTCGCACAACTTTATTTAAAAATAATTTTTCCAATATACAACTATAATTAATAAAAAAAAAAAAAAAAAAAACTTGCTAAAACTTGGCTAAATATGTTCCTGAACAAATTGAAATGTTGGCAACTGTGATGGTGATCCATTCTGAGTTCTTTTCAAGTTTTCGTCTTTTGTGCTCCTCCTTAGCTTTCCCTTCCTTTCGTGCTCTAGCCTCTTCCATGTTTCGCCTTTCAAGATCGTAATTTTTTTTCTCTCTCTCCATAGGAGAACGCTTCCCCAGTGGCAGAAAGTTTTGTAGCTGTCTGCAACAGGCTTTTAAAATTTCATAATCTGTCTGCAAAATTTGTGTGTAATCAGGGGAGAAAATGGCTTACATTCAAAAAGCCTGAAAGCTGATTGGGGGGAAGTGGGGGGGGGGTGCTTAACATCAGTGGGGATCTTGTGAAACAATACACGAATACAATTTTACTGCAGAACAATATAGTATAAACAATTGTGTGTATTCATTCAATTCATCTCATTCAATTATATATTTTATAGCAATGTTTGACACAATACAATATAAATAATTATAAATAATAAAAGTATTAGTTTAAGTTTTGATACAGAAATTTTTTTTTAAGTCTATTGTTATTCGAAAGATGCAGACAAATTTTTTTATCAGTGCGGACAAAAACTGTCCACAAGCCGTTTTTCTGTGTCCGCGACTATGTCGCCGTGTCGCGGTGTTTCTGCCACTGGGAACGCTTCCTAAGTTACAAGATTTTAGTCCCATACGGATTCCAATTACTTAAACAAGCTTCGTTTTCCCACCAATGAATACTGTTTTTTCTTTCTCAGAAGCTGAGTTTAACCTTCCATCGCAACGTGAACTTTCGTATATATTGTTGACTGCTGTTATGGACATTCATATCATACCTGAATATGCTATTTTAATTATAGCTAAAAGCTCTGCATTTTTTTTTATGTGTACATTTTAACATTTTCGCGACCACATGATTTTATCTTTTTGACAGGAAAGTCCGCCTATGGGCGATATTCTCCCAAGGTAAAATATTTCAGAACAAAATTTTCTGTATTGACATTTATATTATAAATGGATATATATTAAAATTATATTTTTTCTAATCAATATATTTGTATCCAGAGTAAATTTTATCACAAAAATACGAACACTGGGTAGATATTTAAGAAATAAGTCACACATACTAAGAAAGAAACGCCCACTGGCGGAGTTACAGATTTTCAAATGACGTGAATCTACGTGAGCGGTCGCGAAAGTGTTAATTGAATATAAAGACTTAAAAAAAAAAAAGGCGTATAAAGGTGTTTCTTAAAAAATTTAATATCCGCAAACATTCGCGATTTCCTCAAGTGTGTGTGTGGAGGGGGAGGGCGGAGGGGGCAGGGGGCAGGGGAGGTAATACAAAACGTGGTGAACTTAACGTAAATGGACAATTTTATTACAATTGCATGAAGAATTTTTACAAGCTCTTTTACTTGAGACACTGCCCAGAAACAACACCTTCGCCATAAATGACATAAAAACCCGTTTCAAAATTTTATCACAATTTTCTATATGTTTTTTTGTGGAAGAAAGTTTATTTTTTAATCTTAATCTGCTTGTACCATATAATATCGCTGTGTTACAGTAGCACCAAATTATGCGGAATTTTTAATTCAAAATTTACCACAGATTTCGCAAAATAAAATCTGATATATAAGATGGTTAATAAAATTACACAAGCAATAGAATGGAAAATTTGTGCTAAGTTTTTATTGAATAACTCCTTCAAACTGACAACAATGCAGCATGTAAGAAGTAAACTGCCGTTACAATCAATTCTAATGAAAAATTTTCTAAATTTTCGATAAAATACCTTTTCGAATTTTCTTTATATATTTAATTTATAAACTTTGGATTTGAAATTTGTTCTTTTATAAAAATTTTGTTTCGGGTAATTCCAAGAAAAATATTAGCCCCATACAAGGATGAGGTATCGGTTTATTTCCTTTGACACTGTTTTCTAACAATAATTGCTGTGTTATTCAATCGCAAAAAACTGCGGTGAAAATGCGATCAAGATTTCTGTAAGGATTGAGTGACAGAAAAAAAGAATAAGCATGAGGGAAAAAAAAATCTCGATATATTAAAAATATGTATTTAAATAAAATGTTCCCCTGCAAATAAAATAAAATAATAATAATAATAAATAAAAATAGTACCATCTGAGGATCATACCATTGAAAATTTTATCATCTCGCAGAATTCGTAAATTTAAATTTTATTTTAAGCTGAATTTAATTTTGGACACGATGCCTACTTTTGCCCCTCGGTATGTAAATAATAGAAATAATTTGGTATGTCACTCACTCGACTTTCTCTTACCCTGAAATTTGATACTATAAATACCGATTGGAGATTAAGGGGTAAGACAATGAGTACTGTGATGTAAAAATATGTTAAAACAATTCAAATTAGGCTTCGGAACAACTTTATTTCACAAATAATTCTATGTGAGGGGGGGGGGGGGTTACCGCTCCTCTCAACCCCCCGTTTCATTATTGTACCTACATGTATATAGAATTCAAATCCGTTATTAAATTCAAAAGTTCATGTAAAATTATCTTGACAACTTCCATACGCAATATTCCTTGAAACTTATCAATCTTGATCAAACTTTTCTAGTAACAAACGTACTAACTTCAAAATACAACATTTGGATATCTTGGATTGCCTGAAATTATTTGTTTTTAAGTTACTCTAAGAGATACAAACAAAGATCAAACGTTAAAACTTGACTTCAGTATTCAGGAAACCCCAAAACGTGTAAATATACAAAAAAAAAACAAAGCGATGAATTTTTAGATTAAAAAATACATTATTTACCATATGGATATGATGAATTAATTTCCATTTCTGAGCAGCTTTCCTAGACATGGTAAAATATTATAGTAAAGCACTTCCACTAACTATAAAAAATAATGTTGTTCTTTAAATATTGGCAGCATTGTATATCTTCTGAAGATTATGTACACACCACATAGTGTAAATAAATATAATCATACATTAATTACAAACGGCACAACCTGAAATACACTTCGAACAATTTTCAAGTATTGCCGCATACAATCTAGTTCGTTTGTGTAGCCCTGTAAACGGACAGTGAATGATTTCCATACCATATTCTACATGAAACATATTTTTACTTATATAAAAAATATATATTGGCTTCTTTTGGTTTAGTGCAATCTGTAGATGTTTAAACTCTACTTACCTGCAATTTCCCCCATAGACGTAATGTATTTGAATTCTCTTGGGTGTCCCTGTACACGAACCATTTGCTTCATCTCAATGAAAAGTTTAGTGTAGTATCTCTGTATGATATACATTTAGAATACCAAGTTTGGACTTTCTGCTATTATTTGTTTTTGAGATATGCTGATAACAGACAGACATAAAGACAGACCACATTTGACCCAAAAACAATACTTTCTCTACCATGTACATGATTAAGAGAAATTAAAATAAATATGTTGCATGAGGCAGAAAGAAATACCACTGATTACATCTTTCCTTGTATAATTCAGTTATCTTACATTACGTTGTATCTTTCAAGCGACACTTGTACTTTTCTCGCCCAGTGAAGAGCCGTGCTTTATTTTTTAAACTAAAAACAATTGTTGCAGTTTTCTACTTTTATGATGTTAATATTCAAAATTTACATTGATCATCAATTAACCTTATTTCATTTACTATAACTTCACCTACGTAGAAACGAAAAAATATTTTCGAACATAAACAATTACAAAATGTATAAGAGTGGCAGTAAAAATGACATATTCCTCCAACTGACAACTAATTGATTCAATCAAGTTATTAACTTTTTTCATTTGCTTCAATTAATTACAATTATTTCCGACAAGAAAAAAATTCAGAAATCATTAAGTTATATTTTAACACTTCGAAGATGAATAGTTTGCATTTCCTCTGAAACTACACGTCTGCTGATCGGGACCGTTAGCATTTTTAATGTTGAACACAGCAAAATTGATAACATATTAATAGAATAGAATTAATAAATCAAGTAACAAATAAAAAAAATTAATTTCCAAGACTTTAAAAAAAAAAAAAAAAAAAAAAAAAAACTCCATTTTGTATTACTGTTATGCAATATAGGAAAACGTTATGTTTTTATTTTTTATTAAAAAATTTATTTTTATATATATTATTTAGTAGTTGAGTTGCCACTTTGCAAAAATACATTTAATCTATAGCTTATATATTCATTTATTTCCTACAATAACAAAAGGTTTTATACTTAAGCTTAGGGGATAACTTTTTTTGATTTATATTATTTACAAACGCTAAAAAAAGATATCATTTCCATAGCAAAATTGGGAAAAATATTATATAAGCACAGTGTTGCTAACAAAAAATTATGAATCTTTACCGTATTGACTTCATATGGAAATAAATAATGCAAAAGTATAATTATAAAAAAAAAAAAAAAAAAAGTCGAATGTCACATGTAGGTGACTCTGGAAATTAATTAGTTAAAGAAAGGAAAAGGTTTGCATACTTGGCAACCATCTCATTATGAACCGTACAATTTTTAGTACCCACCTTATTTTTCACACCAATCATTTTTTAGAGTAATTTTATTCTTATTTAATCGTAACAACATTTGGAGATAATTACTCTAAAAATAAAGTGGTGTGAAAAAAAGGGCGTTGACAATTGTACGATTATTAATGAGATGGTTGGCAAGTATGGGTTTAGAATGTGAATAAAACTTCAGAACGTTAAAGATTCGAGCTAACAGAAGAAGGAAGCGATAAAATATAAGTAAAGCAAATATCGCGTTATGTTTGATAATTTTTTTGCATGTATATTTTAGTATATATGTATAGCTTTTTTTTTTTCCTCATAAAATGCAGGTTTGTCAATTTTTATAATTTATTTTGGAACCCTTTTGGTATTCTTCGACCAATTTTCTTGAAACCATGGAAGCATCTGCGCAAGTACTAACTCAACCAGTCCAGTGCTAAAATAGGGGTGACAGTCACCTGACTCAGATAAAATGAGCAATAACACACACAAACAGAGCGCAGAATTACTGGATGTTTTCCAAATTCCAAACTATCGGTCAAGCTGGCATTCCTCCAACATTTTGGACGCGTCCTCACTGCTAGTTTTAGGATATGAGGCTGCACTGTAAACACTTTTTTTTTTCACATCAGTATCTTTAAAGAGTAATTTCTTTTTTACATTTTAGTATTTACGTATCGGAAAAAATCTAAATAAATTGCGGTGTGAAAACAGGGCGAGTACTAACAATGCTCCGGAATAAATTATGAAAGTTGGCAACTCTGAAAATGTAGACAGAGCATGGTTCGTACGCTTCAGTGGATTCGTGAAATTTATAACATATAAACATAGTATAAATTAATTATCCTGATATATAATTAATAGACTTTCTTTTTTAACAAAATAAGATAATTATTTGCTAAAAAAAATTCTGATAATTCATGCTTGAAAATTTTGAGATATAAAATACTGAATACATTAATACGGGTAATACAATTAAAAGAAAAAAATAGTGGCAAAATACCAGGAAAAGCTATTTGATAAAAGCTATTTAATATCCTCTTATTTATAATGTAAAAGAAAAAAACATATTCGTCGAGTATATTCATAATTCCCAGCTTTAGCACTTTCCGGCTACCGGAAATTTTTAATGAAACTTTCATTTTATTTAATCAGTGAGAACTTAAAACTTTTACAGAAATACATAAAAAAAAATTCTATTGAAATTTTCCGGTAACCAAAAAGTGCTCAAGTCTGCAACCATGCATACATTCATGCCTGCTAACTAGTTAATTCTTCCGTAAAATTGTTAGTAACACCTTTTTCTTTTTACGCTAGTACTTTTTGCGAGTTTTTTTTCTTCTGATTTAATCGTAATTACACTTGGAAGAAATTACTCAAAAAATAGAGTGATGTACAAAAAGGGGCGGTTGCTAACAATTTTTTAGAATATTAATTAGCAGGTGCAATGTATTCATATTGTGTACAGTAAGTTCCATCTTTTGGTTTTCTTCTAAAATGTTACATTATTTAGGGAAATTAGTTTACGTACTTGTGTTTAATTCACTGAAATTTTGTCCTCAGCGATCGATGCAGTAAATGCCACTGGCGTTTATATATGCCGGCGTCATAAAGAGACGCAAAATCAAGTTTCAGTGTAAAGTATCATTTTAGATTACTCTAAAAAAATACTTTACGCATCACTGCTTAAAGGAGGGGATTGATTACAATATCTCAATTTCAATGCGTTAATTTAACAAAAGTAAGTCAATATGAATAGAAAACATCGATCATTGTTTACAAAATATTTCTCTGGTCAATTTTTGAATTTTTCTTTATAGTATTCAAATGGTATAACATAGGACAGCCTTAAAATGTAATGAACTCGCAACAATTGTTTCAGGTCGAAATAACACACGACCCTTCGTCAGGCGAACAAAGTAGGCATGAGTGCTACAGTTAACCCTTTCAGTCGCAGTGTTCCCACTGATGGAACACCGAATTTTAATTCTCAAGTGCAAAAACTCATCCCGGAAATTTTTTAGCACAAATTTACATTTATAACATAGCAGAAAATGCCCTTTTTTTAACGTGAAAATTTAAAATTTCTTCTATTTTAATTATCTTCGTAAATTTCGGTTCCAGTGTAATTTAAAGTATACGAATTACCTTGCACCGCAAAGGGATAAAATACTCCGGAATAAATTGCAATGTTGGGATCTATGCAACTTTTACAAGTTTTTGTTGTCGATAATGTTTACTTATATAGTGATTTATTTATTAAATTAAATATTATTTGAATTTAATAAGGTTTACTTACAGATGTTTCAAACCGAAAATTTCTCGAAAAGGAATAATGCTTATTTTTTATTTTTTAAATATTTTTGATCAGCTATGTGTCTAAAAGCCATTTTTAAAATTAGTTTAGTAATTTTTAAAATAAATTAAGTAGTGAACGTTAAAGGGTTAAAGCGGCAACGCACCTAAGTGCAACAAGGTGTGCACTTTGACAACAGCACACGTGCCCACTTTGTTCGCCTGACGAAGGGTCGTGTGCTGCAGCACTCGTGCCTACTTTGTTCGCCGATCGTGTGTTCTTACGACTCGAAACAATTGTTGCGAGTTTGTCGCATTTTATGGTGTTTATTCAAAGTTTTGTAATATTTACTTTAAAACGCCAGTTCTATGGTACTTTCTTATTATAGGACCGCCTTCCTAACACCAACATACCTGCCAACATTCTGATTAATATTCCGTAGTATTGCTAGTACCGCCAACTTTTCCACACCGCTTTATATTTAGAGTAAATTTCTCCAAAATTTAGGTACGAATAAATAAAAAGAAAATACTCTAAAACAAGACTGGTGTTGAAAAAAGAGCAGGGACTGCAGGACTACGGAATATTAATTAGAATGTTGGCAGGTATGCACCAATATGAAATAGAGAATTACTATAAGATATAAAAAGTAATATTAAGGATGGGATATGTATGTTTAAAAAAACATGTTTTTGATGATGCTTATTCTTTTGCCAAAATGCGTCACCGTATGGCTCAATTTACATTTCATTTCCGAAATGGGTAATTTTCTTGGGATCGATGAAATAATTCATGCTCGTGAATTTCTCGAGAGGGAAAAAAAAAAAGCCCCGTTCTTAATTCTTTATGCTGCATCTTTATATTACTTAAGTGGCAAGTGACCAGAGGAAAATAGATATTTTTAGGTCTGCAAAATATACTATACAAAAATAGTGGATCAGGAAATTGCAAGCTCTCGGAATCCTATATTATTCATTATGTAGCATAATCGCCAACTTTTACGCTTAATGTAAAAGTTACTTTTAAATTTTTACGCTTTTTTTTCCACATAAAAAGAAATTTATTTATTTATTTTTGGCATCATTTATTTCTTTTCTTTTTCATAATTTTAATATTAAAATTTTGTTTTACTTAATTTTTTTGTATCAGTTATCCGATTGAACTAAAAAGTACGGTGTCAGCAAGATTTTGTCCTGTTTAATAGGTGCATCAAATTTTGATGATATCTGAAATTCCGGACAAATACAGGGAAAAAAAAAATGTTTGCACGTTCATTTAACCCTTTGTATCCCACCGGGACTTTAAAGTCCTATAAAAAAATTTCCTCATTATAGCCTAGATTTACTACAGGATTTCATTGGGACTATAGTTTTAGCTTTAGTACCTATAGTTTAAGCTTTCCCTATAGTTAAGCTATAGTTTAAACTAAATTTAATACTTTCGTGACCACTGACGTAGATTCACGTCATTTGAAAATCTGTAACTTCACCAAAGGACGTTTCTTTCGCAATTTGTATGCGATCTATTTCTTAAGTATATAACCAATATTAACATTTTTACGATGAAATATACAGGGTGTTTATAAAGTCCCGGACCCATTTTGATGTTTAATAACTCATAAAATAATAAAGATAGATTAAAATTAATAACATAAAAGGTTAGATAGACTCAAAAAGTTTCATGACCCTTGTCAATGAACTTCCACGTGTGCCCCCTTCGTCGCACGGAGAATATCAAGTCGACAGTCAATTTCACGCCAGGTAGCGGCAAACATGTCGGCATCCACAGAGGCTATTGCGGTTGTAATTCTGACTTTTAAGTAATTATTCAACTGCCGCTCGAATAAAACCTCACATACAAAAGTACTACATAGAACAAACACATCAAAAGTAAGCATAACTTTGCAATAGTTGACAAAAACAAAAGAGAAAAAAATGCAATTAATAAGCAGACGATATTTAGAAAAGTACAGATATTTAGACTGGAAAATGAAATTATCTGAAATTAACCACACGCGCAGACGATATCTACAAAAGTAAAGATATTCAAACCTGAAAAGAAAATAAATATATGAGTTATTCCATCAATAAATGCCATAAGTTTGTTTATATCTTCATTATTTTATGAGTTATTAAACATCAAAATGGGTCCGGGACTTTATAAACACCCTGTACTATGGATACAAATACTTTGATTACAAAGAATATAATTATAATGCATATCAATTTCTAATATAAATGTGAATACAGAAAATTTTGTTCTGAAATATTTTAACATGGGAGAATAACGCGGACCTTACTGTTAAAACTTCAAAATCATGCGTTCGCGAAAGTGTTAATATGTGATAATTCTCATGCATAAAGAAATATAATAAAAAAGTTTCAAACTATTTTTCCAAAAATAAAATAATTTGGGATATAAAGTGTTAAGATGATAGATGTAACTTGCTAATGACGCGCCGAAAACGCTTTCTAAAAGAAATAGTACAACCAGTTGTACTAAAAAAAAAAAAAAAAAAAAAAAAATTAGTGCAATTGTAAGGCATGATATCTGGCTTATCTAAAGCCGCAAATGTGTGGAATTATCAATGATATAATAAAAATTGTGCCTGCCGTTTGCCATATTTTTTAACATTTAACGGATGGTGTTATTTTTTTCTGTCTGTTTTTCTTGAGTTCAGGGATTTTTTAAAGAGAAATAAATAAACAGGTTTCTACAGTTTTTGCAGTAATATTAAATCAATATAATTTTTGTAGAGTTTTTTTTTTTTTTTTTTTTTTTTAACAATCTAACATTACTATGTAAATAGTATATCTGACGAATGTGATACCAGGGTGTGATACACAGACCTCATTATTTCCCTGATTCTTCCACCAATATTTTCTTTCAGAATTTGAATGAAATGTTTGCATAACTAATTAAGTACAAATTATCATGTAAATTTTCTGGTGGAAGAATCAGGGTAAAAAGGTGCGTCTGTAATCACCGCGGATACTTTTATTAAACTTTCACTCTTGTGAAGTGAACTCTGTTATAATTGAGAAAACAAAGCTCACAAATTTTACTCATGCCCTCACCCTTCATTGTGAAACACGTAAATCTACGGTGCCCGTCTTAGGAAGTCAGATTGAGAAATCGTAATTTTATGTTGCCCGTCTGCTAAGTATAAAACGAAGTTCCATTTGTAACTTAAATTACTGCAAAATAGTGACATCTGTTTGATTGACAAATTGCGGAAATGGGACCAAAATCCACCCATAGATGTGATTTTTATGGATATTTTTTTGATTGCATAAAAAAAAAGGTGTTGTATTGGTGGTGTTGGGATTAAGGCCAATTGAGCACACAAGAGTCCTAAACCTGAGAGGGAGTGCAATCCGCGGGGTGATGGGGTCTTTACAAGGGGTCCTAACCCGTATTTACGCAAACAAAAAAAATTAAAAAAGTTATTCATTTTCTTAACAGCTAATTTTTGAATATTTTATTTGCTTATGATTTAATTTGTTAGTGCACGGCCCACTTTCATTGTACTCTAATAGCAATTAGATCGTTGCTTATATGCATAATTGTCAACTTAGCAGCTTTTGACTATCAAAAAATTTTATCCATTTGCTCTCGAAGCCTTTTTCGCTCGGGTAAACCAGCAACTCGAACCAATTATCAGATATTTGGTGATTGGCATATAAAACTTCCTAATTTTTCCGGTTCTAACGGAATAATTTTTCGTACTAGGAAATGGTTCCTAAAAGGGCGTGGCTTGAGAACAGATTTAGAATTGTGTAAGAGATCTATTCAAAAGTATAGAAGTACTGCAGGGGTTGTAGTCACCGCCATTTTTCAGGACACGTTCAGGAATGTGAAATTTATACCTTTTTTGATCCCACTATTTTTTTACGATAATTTTCACGTTGTTTCACCAGGACATATAACTTTAAAAATACAATCAAGATTTCAGTAAAAAAAGAAAAAAAAAGTGGTAGCTAAAGAGATGGAAATTTGTTATCCCTGAAAATGTCCTGAAAAAAAAAGCGGGTAGTACGACCTCTGGTACAAGGTATCCAGCGTAAAATCCTGCGTAATATAAGATCCTATGTTATGCTGGCCATGTAATAAAAGGCGTGGCCAGCAAAATATAGGTTTATATCACGTCTACGAAGGCCACGTCTTCTTCTTTCTTTCTTTCTTTTTTTTTTTTAATGTCAGCTTTTCTTTTACGCTGACCACTGTGTATTTTTCAAATGTGCGACCTGAAGTATGACGAAAAATTAACCTTTTGCATTCGAACCTTCTTTTAGTAATGGTAATGAGCTACCCGACAAGTTTTAATTAAAAAAAAAATGTAAAATAAAAAACTTAAGCCTTATGCTTCTTTAATGCAATTTTATGCAACATTTAAGCTTCCACTATCCTAGTTTCAGCCTGCTCACTGGTTCAAAGTAACGCCCAAAGACACAACACTTTCGCGACCGCTGACGTGAATTCACGTCATTTGAAAATCTATAACTCCGTCAGTGGGCGAATCTTTAGGTTACATAAGTTACATAATTTCTTAATATTATACAAAATATTCACATTTGTGCAATCAATAAATTATGGATACAAATACTTTGATTAGAAAGAGTATAATTGTAATGTATATTAATTTATATTTTCAATATGAATACAGGAAACATTGATTTAAAATAATGTAATATAAAAAAAAAAAATAATACCCACAGGTGGAGCTTAGTGTCAAAAAGACAGAAACATGCAATCGTGAAATAAATGTAGGTGGAGTCTCTTTCATAACGGAGAATCACACCTGCTATAGCACTTTCAGTTGTAGAACATTACTGGTGGATATAAGATATATAGTAGTTTAATTAGTCATGGCGCCTCTCAGGCGACGTTTGAATTGAAGTAATGAGTAGAATGTCGCCTGAGAGGCGACGTTCGAGAGCAAACGGTTAATATTTATTTTATTTAATCACCGAACTCTCTGTAAGGGCTTTCACTGATTAAATAAAATTAAAATTTTCTGGTAGCCAAAAGGCGCTAAATTGGCAACTATGCGTCTTAAGAACGTAAAATTAATTCGAAAATGCATCATATTTCATAACAATAACGAGCTTGTTGTATTAAGCTCGCTCACTTGAGACGTTTCACTGGAAAAATCTAAAATATTCGAAACATTTAAAGTAAAACACTTTATTAGTATCATATTTTTCCTGTATACTTTTTGTGGTAATAATTATTATTACTTTCTTCTATATTCGTTAGAAGAAAGTATTGGATTCATAAAAATTTTCGACCTCGGGTTTTTGATGGATTTACACGTTTTGAGAGCTGTAGAACACGATTTGATCGTTTTTAGAAAATGTCTGTCTGTCTGTCTGTCACTCTCTCTGTGTGTGTGTGTGTGTGACAAAATTTTGTGGCAACTGTATCTTAGGAACTACTGCACAGAATTTCATACAAATTGGTATGTAGTTGCACCTTGACAAAAATTAGTGCCTATCAACTTTTGGTGAAAATTGTCTTACAGGTTGCGTTGCCATACCGCTTTTTCTAAATTTTTAACATGGTGATATAGGACAAAATTTTGTATAAATGTGCATAAAGAGAATTATTTTTTAGTAATCATTATGAAATTTACAAGAATTATTTATAATAGAGATAGTCAACTGGGAAAATTTTTTTCGTATGTGTAGGAGCCTCGTCAACCCCCCTGGGGGGTAAGTCCCCCCTCGAGGGGAATAAATTTTCAAGATGGGTATCTTTCGAAAGGTCTCGTCAATACCTGTAAAATGAATGGTTGAACTATAAATCTGTGATAATTTAAAATTAAGTTATCGATTTTTTTTTTTACTTTTTACGAAAAAAAAAAAAAAAAAAAAGAAAAAAAAAATCGTAAAAAAAAAAAAAAAAAAATTAACGAAATTTAACCAAACTTGGTATTTAGTTGGCCCCTGACATAAACTGGTGCTGATTAGATTTGGGGATCAATCGCTCAACAGGAGGCACTGTGATCGTATTTTTTCTAAATTTATAACATGGCAGTATAGGACAAAATTGCGTATAAATGTACATAATGAGAGTTATTCTTAACCTGTGATAGTAAAATTAATATGAATTATTAATAATAGTAGTAGTTAATTAGGAAAAAAAATTGTGCATGTGGGGCATCGCTTCCCCCCCCCCCCCCCCCCCCCGGGGGGGTAAATTTTCAAGATGGATATCTTTCGAAAGGTCTAGTCAATACCTTTAAAACGAAGGGTTGAACTATAAATATGAGATAATTTAAAACGAAGTTATCGATTTTTTTTACAGTTAACGAAAAAAAACTTGATTTTTTTTTTTTTATATATTGTTACTGAGTGAATTTGTATAGGAAAATATAGAAGAAAGTCTTGTGGTGGCCACAACATACTAGTTATTATTATTATTTTAATATCATCTTCATTTACAATAAAATTAAAAATCCGCTACATGTATTACAGTGTTTGTAGATTATAGGGTATTTCTGATTCAAAATTTACCACCAAACTTGAAAAGAAATTTCCTGAGTTATTTATCAGAAAAATTATTATTTCTCTTGTGAATGTCACACATACAGATTACAAGATGAAGAGTGTGAATTCTTGTATTCTGGATCATGTTTAATTGAAAATAGACCAATAAATAAATTATATGTTACCGATTTATTATTTATGTAACTGTTTAATTTATCGTACATAAATAATTGTAAAGCATAATGTCTGACAGTTTTATGATATTTAAAATGGAAAGGTAACACCCATAGCAGGTAATACAATTTCGAAATGCTGAAATATGACGTTTTCGGCCAATAATATATTAAGTACATTTAACAATAATTGAAAATATTAAATATGCCCAATATTTATTTTTTTTTCGTTTTTTTTAATTATAGCATGATTAGAGAGGAGATATTTTAGTACTTTGATAGATATTGAGACAAGCATTTTGACATACATCCAGTGGGATCTTTCAATGTAGCGTCATAGCCTAAAAGAATCATTTTGAAAAATTGATCTTCTTATTCTTTCTATAAAATTAGCTTTAACAATAGAGTTTTTTTTCTTTGGGGAGGGGGGGGGGAGGAGATATTAATTCGGAATTCCAAGGAAAATAATAATAATAATAATTATAATAAAAAAATAAATTAAAAATAAAAATAAATTAAAACCCTCTAAAACTCTTTCTGAAAAATGTAAATATATTCTGTCTATTACTAATTCATAATTGTCACCATTTTAATTTATTCCGGAGCATTTTTAGCCCTGTCTTTATTTTGCACCATTTTATTTTTAGATTATTTTTCTCTAATGCATAACAACGATAAATTAAGAAAAAATTATTAAAAAAAAAAAAAAAAAAAAAGCTGTATGTAATAAAGGCGGGGCTAAAAATGCCCCGGAATAAATTAAAATGTTGGCAACTCTGCTAATCTTGATTTGAATATTGTTATATTATTCTTAATTTTTCTCATTCTTAGTAAATTGCGTTTCCATTTCTTAAAGACTGTCTTTTTTTTTTTTTTAAATTATTTTCTGTGCATTGCATGTATTGATGTTGAATTTGATTATTTTAGCAGACTATTTAGTTCATCATTTCCCCACCCCGCTGTTACTTTCTTCGATATTCAATAACAGGAACTGTTGGATTCGTAATTTTTTTTTTTTTTCTCAGGTTACTATAAAAAGGAAGATATGTGATATTTGTCACATATGCTTCGAAGCTTCAAAATATTCTAAATCAGTCCGTAAAGTCTGTGTGACGAAAATTGAGTATATGAAATCAGGCTTGTCCAACCAAAAACACTTGGTGGAAGAAAACAGCATTGGAAATACATTTTTAATGTATACACAGCTGCCAACCTTCTAATTAATAATCCGGAGGACTGTTAGAACCCGCCTTTTTTTTAGAGAACTTTTTTTCTTATTTTATAAATACATTTAAGAATTGCTGTAAAAATTAACCAGGTATGGAAAAAGGGGTGGATACTAACAATACTTAGGATTAGGTTGGAAGCTATGTATATACATAAATATATATACATTGGAGCCAAGTCTCCCGTTTTTCTAAGCAGATTTAACAGATGATTTTTTTTTCCCTTTAAGTTTATTTAATCGTCGAAAATTAATGTGACATACTCCTAAAAATAAAATAAAATAAAATGTAGTGATGAAAAATCTGATTAAAAAAGTTAGAAAGGTTAGCAGCTACATCTCTCTATATTATATATATATATAATGTAACAAAATTGTAGAAAGCAAAAGAAACAAATGATTAAATGCCAAATTTATCCATAAGATTAAAAATATATTTTCAGGAAAAGTTAAACAAAATATAAAATAATGCACAATATCGAAGTTCTTTAATGAACAGGAATACAGATACACGCCATTAATGAAACAGATTAAAAATATCATATTGAACACAGACAAGAATGCTTATCTAAACTGAAATCTTTAAGTGAAGAAGAAGAAGAAGAAAAAAAAAAAAGATTGAAAAATTTAATTACAGGTGCGGGGATGGAACACGGGTTCATACCACTATCAATGTAAGAAAATTTTCTAGTTCTTAAATCAACGATATTATAGGTAGTAAAATTTCTTAAACAGATTCCGGTATGAATTCTGCGCCCGTGTTCCATCCCTGCAGGTGGAAAAACGCCGAAAGTAGAAGAATTCCTCGTCAAGGAACGCACATCCTTCACTGAGTAAAAAATATTGTATAATTTCGAAAACTATAGTAGCTGCGTTAAATGATGCCTGTCAACATACTAATTACACTTTCGCGACCGCTGACGTAGATTCACGTCATTTGAAAATCTGTAACTCCGCCAGTGGACGTTTCTTTCGAAATTTGTACGTTATTTATTCCTTAATATTTATTTTTGCACAATCAATATACTACGGTTACAAATATTTTGATTAGAAAGAACAAAATTATAATGTATATCCATTTGTAAAATAAATGTGAATACAGAAAATTTTATTCTGAAATACTGTTACTTGAGAGAATAACGCCCACAGGCGGGCTTTACTGTCAAAAAGACATGCGGTCGCGAAAGTGTTAATATCCGGAGGATTTTTGGAACCCGCCCCCTTTACTATACCACTTTATTTTTAGAGAATGTTTCTTCGCATGCAATTACGATTAACACTTTCGAGACTGTATGCTTTTGTCTTTTTGACAGTTAGGTCCGCCTGTTGGCGTTATTCACCCAAGTTACAATATTCTAGAACAAGTTTTCCGTATTCACAATTTATATTACAAATGGATATACAGTAAAGTTTCTTACAACGCGGGTGCAAGTATAGTTGCCAACTTAGCACGTTTTGGCTACCGGAAAAATTATATAATTTTTTTTTTAACTTTGCTTTTTCACTGATTAAATAAAATAAATTTTTCTATTAAATTTTTCCGGTAGCCAAAAGATACTAAGTTGGCAACCATGGGTGCAAGTTTGTCTCATGAATATTTCAATTTTACTTTTTAACACCAACGAGACTTTACTGTACATTATACTCTTTCTAATCAAAGTATTTGTATCCATAGTATGCTGATTGTATACATATAAATATTGAGTATAGTCTTATGAAATAAATAACATCGAAATTGTGAAATAAACGCACATTGGCGAGTTACAGATTTTCAAATGACGTGAATTTACGTCAGTGCTCGCGAAAGTACTAAATAAAATAAAAAATACTCTTAAAAAATAAAAATAAAAGGGAGCGGGTACTGCCAATCTTCGGGATATTAATTAATAGGTTGTCAGGTATGGTTATATATATAAGGAAAGATATTTGAAAGGTTAAAAAACAAAAAGAATTGCTGAAAGAAATGATGACCACAACATCATCCCATACTTAAGGGCTAAGAAGGGATGTTGACATTAATCATTCTGGTTTTACATTTTGCCACGAAATCTATCACTTTTTAACCATAGGGCACATTTCAAAGCACACAAAATAATTATAGCGATGGAAAGAACTCTTTTATGGCAAAAATAATGCCTAAGTACAAAGTACTCCATGCTAATTCTAAATTATTTTAAAGCTCCAATTTTTTTACTGTGTATCTTTTGTATGTAACTCTTAACATATTTTTATACCTCATTAATTATTTTTTCATTAATTTTTTTATTATATCTCAATTACAGCATCAGTTACAAACAAAAAGTTTTTAATTTGAAATCATCATGAATTTTGGTCATGCTGCTAAATTTAACCTTTGTTTACCAAATTATTTTATTTTTAGAAAAATAGTTTGAAACTTTTTTATCATATTTCTTTATGCATGAAAACCATCTCATATTAACACTTTCTCGACCGAACGATTTTGAATTTTTGACAGTAAGGTCCGCCTGTGGGCATAATTCTTCCATGTTACAATATTTCAGAACAAAATTCACATTGAAGCCCTACTTCTACAACATTTTTTCCATAGTTCAATATTACTATAATATACATATAATTGCCAACTTACCACCTTTTAGCTACCGGAAAATTTTAATAAATTTTTTTATTTCACTTAATCAGTGAAAACCGTTTCAGTTCGCTGATTAAATAAAATAAATATTTACATTAAAATTTTCCGGTAGTCAAAAGGCGCTAAGTTGGCAACTATACATATACATACATTAATTCCACTTTTTAATGTTAAAATTAATTCTTATTATGTTCATTGAAAAGAAATTTTGTCTTATACGTTTTATTAAAAGTTAGGGGGGGGGGGGGTACTGGCTGACAGCACCAACTGTTAACCCCTTAACGCGCGGTGTCCTCGCTGCGAGGACGCAAAATTTAAGATCCAGCTGCAAAAATTCATCCCGGAATATTTTTAGCAAAAGTTTACGTTTATAACATATCAGAAAAGACCGGTTTTTTAAACCTTAAAATTTAAAATTTCTTTTAGTTTAATTTAGTTCATGAATTCCGGTGGCAGTATAATTTAAATGATCCGAATTGTCTTGCGCCGCAAAGGGTTAACTGTTGGGCGATTGATGCCAAAATGTAATCAGCAACAATATTTGTCAAGGACAAGGTTAAACTAAATATGAAGTTTAGTTAAATTTCGTCCGTTGGTTAGTAATATGTTAGTAATATCAGACAGTCGAAATTTATTCCCTGATTCTTCTACTAGTGTTTTTTTTACGTAATTTTTAGTAGTGAGTTTGCACGATTAATTAAGTAAAAATGTATTGTATAAATATACTGGTGGAAGAGTCAGGCAAAACATTTCGTCTGTAAGATACTCTAAATATGCAGAGCCTACAAATTTTTGGCGCGCACACCCGCAGAGACCGACACTTTCTGGAAATGCTCAAGCATAGCTGCCAACTTTCCACCTTTTCGCTACCACAATATTTTAATAAAATTTTTTATTCTTAGTCAGCGAAAACCGCTACAGTTCACTGATTAAATAAAATAAATATTTCTTTAAAAATTTTCTGGTAGTCAAAAGATGCTAAATTGGCAACTATGAACTACTCAAGCTGTGTTCAGGTCATCTTAAAACGTGTAATTTTATCGAAAACTAGAAGTCGGAAATTATCACGAGTCCATTGCTTTCTTTTCATATATATAGAAAAAGTTAAAAAGAAAAAAAGTATTCAATTAAGGAAACCCTAAAACCCCTGATATCTGTAAATGTATATCAGAAAAAAATAATAAAAATGGAAATTTATCTTGTGGTACACATTCTCGCAGAGTTCCCAACTTTTATAATTTATTCACGATCATTTTTAGCCAGCCTCTTTTTCATACCGGGAATTTTGAATAATGATTTTCTTCTTATTTAATCGTTGTCACATATTAAAGAGAAATAATCTACAAAATTTCTGGTGCGAAAAGAAGGCGGGTCTAAAAATGCTCGTGAATAAGTTATAAAAGTTGGGAACTCTGCATTCTCGTGACGAATAGACTTAGACTAATCATTGCCTAAGACTATTTTATTCCTTGTACATTATGTTTACTAAAATTCAGAAATAGAAAATGAGAAAAAAAAATGAGCAAGGAAGCAAACGTTAGGGGAGGAAATCCGGCGAAATACGTTTTGAGCTGCAGGAAACTGATAAAAAGATACGAAGTTTGTTTTCGTTTTCCCTTTTAGGAAATAAGTGGGAAGAAACATCTTCAATTTTCGAGATTTCATTGTAATTCTCATTTCGATGATGTAAACTATCTTTTAGTTTGATACTAGTAGTTGCTGAAAAGATATTGCGTAAGCCACTTGATTTAAGTGAATTAGTTTTTTTTTTGCATCCTACGCTATTTTTCCAAAAATTTAAGAATGTTTACTGGAAAATATTTGCTGCGATAATATTGAAAGTAATGGTGCTTTATTTAAATGGATAAATTCGATATATATATATTGAAAACCTTTTCAAACATTGAATAGATGAAAACAAGAAACATTGAAAAAGATAAAACAGAAAAATTCAAAAAGAGATTGCGACTATCAAACATACATAAATGGAAACATGCAAATTCATTACGTTTTCAAGGGAGCAGAATGAATGTTGCATGTAAATTTGGTGTTATTTCTGTCTTGTTGTATGCAAATTGCTAAATATTTACAACAAGCTACCCCCAATAACACCACCAAAAAAAAAAAAAAAAAAGAGAAAATTAAAACTGAAAAGTTATGGAAACCTTATTAAAATCAAACATTTAGAGCCATGCAGCAATAAACAATATTATTAATAGAAATACAGTGGAACCTGTCTAAAGTGACCACCCTAGGGACCGGCTAACATGGTCACTATACGCAGGTGGTCACTTTATAAAGGGTCTTTAAAATTGGAAAATGGTCGCTTTAGTCAAGAAAATGGTCACTTTAGTCAGGTGATCACTTTACCAAGGTGGTCACTTTTACAGGTTCCACTGTACTAATAAAATAGTTAAATGAAATACTAGTAATAATTAATAAAACTAAAGTATAACATACATTATATCTGAAAAACTTGTATAAGAAACTTGCACCCATGCACGTAAAACTAGATCACGAGACATACATGTGGCTGTATACAGTTAGATTCACAGTTAATTTTGGAATCGTATTAAATAACTGAACGATTAATTTAGTTTTGAATTTGTATTAAGCAACTGAACGATAAAGTTGAGTAAACTGTTTGATTTTAATAATTAATCTAAAAGTGATAATTTAAAATTAAATTTTGATTAAAATTGAGATTAACTTAATGTACGATATTGCATAAACTTCAAAGTGTCATTTTATTGAAACATAGAAATCAGACTATTGAGATAGTGACGCCATCTTGTGTAGTTGAGAAAAAGTAATAACCGTAATTTTTTTTTTTTTTAATTATACAGGGTGATCAATTTAAAAGAGTACCCGTTGTTTTTTCTTATTACCCTTAAACATGACGGATGTGTCAACTATTCTAGTACTGAAGTATAATTGTTTGAACCTTGTTTAAGTGTGGGAGATAATTTCCAACACATTTGGACCATAGCCTCCTAACCTAGATGCCTGTCGCATTGCTCGTAAACTTGGCAACAGTTCAAGCGGTAGACAGCGCCACCTGGTACAGATTGCGCGACTTTTTTATTTAACGGTCATCAAGAATTTTAAGAAGTGATATATGATATATATAGTCGACGTTTCTTCGATTCTATTCGACTTTTATGTATATTAAATCCCACTTTTAAAATTTTTTGGTGGCTGTTGAATAAAAAAATTGCGCAATCTGTACCAGGTGGCGCTGTCTACCGCTTGAACTGTTGCCAAGTTTACGAGCAACGCGACAGGCATCTAGTTTAGGAGGCTTTGGTTGGACTGTTACAACTTCATTTGTGAGGTAAAACAGAAATGGAGACGCACAATGTTATTTAATCCTGTGATAATTTCATTTTTGAAAAACATAATTTAATTCAAATTTTTTACATTATCATTCCTACATTACATTTGCATTATCATTTCATAGAATTTTCCAGAGAAGTCCTGCAAACTTTGATGAATTAAAACAGATCATAACTGAAGAAATCTCGTCAAAAACACCAACAATCTAAAAAGTGTGTCAAAAAACTTGGTTCGACCTGTTCATGTTTGCATTCAAAATGGTGGCAAACATTTTCAAAATTTTCTGCAAGGAATGATTATGTAAAAAATTTGAATTAAATTATGTTTTTCACAAATAAAATTATTACAGGATTAAAAAATGTGTGCGTCTCCATTTCTGTTTTACCCAACAAATAAAGTTGTAATAGTCCAACCGTGTTAGAAATTGTCTCCCACGTTTAAACAAAGTTCAAACAATTATACTTCTGCGTTAGAATAGTTGCCACATTCGTCAGATTTAAGGGTAATTAAAAAAACCAATGGGTACTCTTTTAAACTGATCACCCTGTATATATATATAGATTATTATCACTATTATTGACCATTAACTGAAATTTTTAACATATTGAAGTGTTCCTTTGACGATTATGAGTCAGTACTAAATAAACGGAAAAATAGTTTAAATACGTTATTGGAAAAAATCCTTGATTTTTTAGATCATTTTTTTAAAATTACTATTAATGTTTTTATTAAGACCACATTTCTATTTTTTAAAGGTTTAAATAAAGCGTCGTCACATTTTGAGGTAAACTACCTAGAGTTTTGCATAATATGAAATATATAGCCGTCAATATCTAATTCATAAGCCGGAGTATTCTTACTACCCGTCTTCTTTTTTTCACACCAGTCTATTTTTAGAGTATTTTACTTTTTATTTCATCGTAAATACATTTAAAGAGAATTACTAAAAAATTAGGTGGTGTGGAAAAAAGGGCGGGTACTAACAATTCTCCTGATTAGGTTGGCAGCAATGGAAATAATTTATTACAGGATCAAAGTGTTTACAAATACGCAAAAGGAAGACTCCGTATATATCCAATGCACACAACATTCAGATTTGTACAGTTAATACTTTCGCAACCGCATGCTTTTGACTTTTTAACAGCAAAGTCCGCCTGTGGGCGTTATTCTTCTAAGTTACAATATTTCAGAACAAAATTTTCTGTATTCACATTTGTATTATAAATGGATATAGATTATAATTATATTCTTTTTAATGAAAGAATTTGTATCCATAGTATATTTGATTATACAAATGTGAATATTCTGTATATTCTTAAGATATAAATAACATACAAATTGCGAAAGAAACGCCCGAAGGAGTTACAGATTTTCAAATAACGTGAATCTACGTCAACGGTTACAAAAGTGTTAATGTATTATGAATACAAATACTTTGATTCGAAAGGGTATAATTATAATGCATATTCTTTTATTATATAAATATAAATAAAGATAACCTTATCCTAAAGTAATGCACCTTCAAAGAATAACATTCACAGTCAAAAAGACTAAACATGCAGTCGCGAAAGTGTTTGTTACTACACCCGCTATATTACCGTTGCGTTTGTCCTGAATGGTTTACCATTCAACAGTAAAATAGCAACTTGAATATTAATATAACTATGTGGATTATGAATGAAACCATTAACATATTCGTGATCGCTGACATAGATTCACGACATTTAGAAATCTGTAACTACGCTAGTAGGCGTTTCTTTTGCAATTTGTACGTTACTATATTTCTTAAGAATGTTCCCAATATTTATATTTGTACAATAAATATACAATGAATACAAATATTTTAATCAGAAATCGAGTATTATTAAAATGTACATTCATTTGTAACACAAATGCAAGGTTTTCTGCATATTCAATTGTAACACAAATAAAGATGCAGAAAACCTTGTTCTGAAGTACTTAACTTAAAAGAATAGCGCCGCCGCAGGCCACAGGTGGAACTTACTATCAGAGAGAAAAAAAACACGCGGTCGCGAAAGTATTAATAAAAATCGCTAAATGTAAATGATCCCAATTAGATCTCAAAAAGAAACTCTTTGTTAATTCTTAAGAATTCTACAAGTTACTTTCAAAGTCAAGGCAAAGCAGCAATGAAGATAAGAACAGGTTCTACAGAATGAACTCAATGCACGAGGTTACAACTTGTTTGCCGTTTATATACGCCCAGTTAATCACTTACACATATCCCAGTCTTTTTCTTTTCATAAATTACAATTTTTTCCAGAGATCGATTCATTCATACAGACTAAAACTGACAGAGCCGAAAAACGCTATTTCATATTACTTAAATACATTACCTTGCCATAAATAACCAGACACTTTCAACTTTAGACGTTTTGTCCAATACATATTCATAGTTGCCAACCATCTCATTAATAACTGTATAATTGTTAACGCCCTCTGAAAAAAAGCCTCTTTTCTTACACCACTATATTTTTAGAGTAATTCTCTCCATATATTGTTACAATTAAATAAGACTAAAATTACTCTAAAAATTTATTGGTGTGAAAAAAAAAAAATTCGGGTATTAAAAATTGTACGGTTCATAACGAGATCATACTTGCCAACCATCTCATTAATAACAGTAGAATTGTTCACGCCCCCTGAAAAAACGCCCCTTTTCTCACACAATTATATTTTTAGAGTTATTTTCTCCAAATGTTGTTACGATTGAATAAGAGTAAAATTGCTCTAAAAAAATATTGGGTGGAAAAAAAGGCGGGTACTAAAAATTGTGCGGTTGGCAAGTACGTATATTCAACGAAATATCCAGACATTTCGGATGTATGAACTATCAAGACATTTACTATCAAGACATCTTGCACTGGAAAAATTCGGTTAAAAACTAAAACATACGTATAAAAATAAAGCCTCTGGCAAATAAATTAACTACGACTTTTGTCTAAAAATTAAAAAAATAAATAAACAAACAAATTAATTAATTTATATTGTGTTATTAAATCACATTTAATCTTAATTATTGAATTTATCAATATTTCAAAAGATACATGATTACTTTTCATTGAATTTAATGACTAAAAATACGAAAAAAAAAAAAAAAAAAAAAAAATTCAAGGCAATTTCGGATTATTACCACCGTCGGTTTGTTAACTGTAAGGTCCCAATTGTTAATAAACCACAATTATAAACTTATGTACATACACAGCGAAGCCTCAAAATTCGTTAATAACGCATATTTTTTCCAGAAACCCTATATGGATTAATCATTTCTGAAAAGCCAAACTTTGTTATATGTTTCTTTTTGGCAACAAATATTTCTTATAGAATCATACCGCATTATTTAATTACAACAGTCAAAACACACATTGTGCTTCTCTTTAAATATTGAGGTTTTCTTATCAGAAGACATGCTTGCGGTTTTCTCATTATTTCGCAACTTTTCTTAAAATAATAACATTTATTATTAAATCCTCAAAAGGACCACGATTAAGACTCCCCTTCTCATTACTGAAGTGTTTCAGCGAAAGCATATAAATAACAGAAATAGTTGCCTCTTCCCGTGCAAACAGCCCTATTCATTCAGAAGGTTGTGTCTGATGGGAAAAGACATTTAATTATTATAATTTTTTTTTTTTTCTGTTTTTGACATGAACAGTTTTATTCAAAGAGAAATATTGAAATAAAGACGCTTTGAAATTTTTGCAACAGCAAAAATAAACTTTTTACACACACATACACACACACACAAATAAATAAAATAAATAAAAATAAAATAAATAAAATCAAATAAATAAATATAAAAACTCTTTTCTGAAAGATATTTTGTTTATTCAAAAGAAAATCAAGAAAGTTTCCAAAATGAGAAAGTAATGCAGGGGTCGTACTCACCGGCCTTTTCCCAGGACACTCTCAGAGATAAGAAATTTACGCCTTTTTTGCCACAACTAATTTCATTCAGAAACACTTCTGGTATGTTTATAATAACGTGCCATGATTATACTTGCCAAATATCTGATTAATTGTTACGTCCATTTAAAACACCTCCTTTTGCACATCACTTTATTTTAAGAGTAAAATTCTCCAAATGTAATTACGATTAAACAATAATAAAATTATTCTAAAAACAAGACTTGTATGAAAAAAAGTGGAGGCACTAAAAATGTTACGATTCATAATGAGAGAACTGGCAGGTATGTTATACCTGCTAGAGATTATTTTATCAAAATAGTGGTAGGAATATATTAAAAAATTTCTGATCCGTAAGGGTGTCCTGAAGAAAGGGTGGAGAGTATGACCCCTGATAATGCTATTAGTATTATTATTAATGCTATTAATACTGGTTGCTAATTATGGAAGAACAAAGTTTCGGAAGTGAAAGCTCAGAGTTGCTAGTTGCCGACATTTTTATTTATTCCGGAGCATTTTTATCCTCGTGTTTATTTCATACCACTTTTTCTTTGAGATTAATATTTTGTTATTTTATCCTAATTACATATTAGAGAAAAATATTTTATAAATTAAATGATGCGAAATAAGGGCGGGGTTAAAAATGCTCTGGAATAAATTAAAATATTGTCATTTATGAAAGCAAGAGGAGTCGCACTCCCCACCCTTTATTTAGGGTACTTTCATAAATGAAAAAATTTCGGTTTTTTTGCCACCACTATTTTTATAGAAAAATTTTTATGGTAATTTCATAGTAATGTATCACTATTAAACAGAATAGAGATTTTTCTGCAAAAGTAGTAGTAGTAAAAAAACGCGGAAATTTCTCATTCTCGATAGTGCCTCCCCTTAAAAAAAAAAAAAAAAAAAAAAAAAAAAAAATGCGGAGAATGCAGCCCCTTTAACAATACAATCCGTAAAATGATTTTCAATGGGGATGTTTATACTGAGCTTATATAATACCTTCTTCAAGCATTTGAAGCCAACAAGCGAAAATTCATGAAGTTTCTGATGCCAGATATTTTGAACTAATGTTGACTCTGAACTCTAACATTAAAAGTGGATTATGTACAAGTAAATGAATAATTAAAGCTTTTAGATACATGTACAGAGTGATTCTAAAATCATGGACAAATTTTGAGGAGTATTATAGCTCCGTTAAATGAACATTTTTATTATACGAAATTATGAACAGAAGTGATGTGTAGAAGCATACACACACACACACACACACACAAAAAAAAAAAAAAAAAAAAGCAAGAAAAGTAAAAAACTTTGCTTACACGCAATAACTATGTCATGCTATTTTTTTTACAGCAATTATTGCTTGAAATGCTCAGAATTATGTCAACTAACAATAATGAAGCTTGGCAGCGTTGCATCGTTAGAATAGCTGGCAATCAGTTTTAAATATGACAGATAATTTTCGTACGCACACTGCGGCATCATGTAATTGCAGAGTTGCCAACATTTTAATTTATTCCGGAGCCATTTTTTTTTTTTTTTTTCTAGTGATAGTGTATCAAAATATTCTTGGGATTGAAATAGATTTAAAGAAAGAAATTTGATAAAATTAGATATTAGATAAAATTTATTCGATTTTTAATCCTTTATTGGGTTATGAGATGTATACTTACAACCCAATTCATTAATTTTAATGAAGAAGGCGTGATTAACTACCTTTCTACGCCTACAGTTTTCACTATACGTACCCATTTTTGTGGGCAGCTATAGTAAATTAGCTTAATACACATATCCTATTTAAAAATTAATGATTTTTGTGCTAAGTATACTTAGCACGGCCCATTAAAGTATTAAAATGGTGTTAAAAAAAGTGAAAAAATTGACAGTTATGCATAAATAAGTCAACAATTATTATTAAAAAATGGTTGTGACAATGGGACCCGGTCCGGCTTTAATCAATATCTGAAACCCCTGGAAGAAATCAGTATGAGATTCTTTCCCATATTACGAAATATAGATACAGATAATCAAAAATGAAGAAATTTATTTCATTTTGGCATGGGTGCCAAACTATATGGTTTTTAAACACCGTATTAAAAAAAAAAAATCATCTTGATTTATTATACAAAACTGCTGAAAAATTATTAAAAATTTTTAATAAAAATTTCTGGTGGAAAAAACACATGCAAGTTGACAGCCAGAGTTCCCAACTTTTATAATTTATTCACGAACATTTTTAGCCACGCCTTTTTTTCGCACCAGAAATTTTGTAGATTAGTTCTCTTTAATATATGACAACGATTAAATAGGAAGTAAATCATTTTTCAAAATTTCCAGTATGAAAAAGAGGCGAGGCCAAAAATGCTCGTGAATAAATTATAAAAGTTGAGAACTCTGTATGACAGCCATGTTTTTGTATGTACACGTGTTTAAAGAAATCCATATCACAGTACGTAACTGCCAACATTTTTTTTTTTTTTTTTTCTACCGTAAATTTTTAGTAGGAATTTTTTATAAATTTTCTGGAAGTTTTAAACGATTAAATAAGGTAAAAAAAAAAATTCTCTGAGGAAATGATGTAAAAAAAAAAAGTGTGTAAGTTGACAGCTTTTTGGTAGTAAAAGCAAAAATGCACCATTCCTGAATTATAAAACACGTTCCTGTATTTGGATTAACATTTTAAATCATTTAACACTTTTCCAACATTGATGTATTAGAACAATAAACCTATTTGTCTGTGTATAATCAGTATTGTGAAAATGGATTGCATCTTTTCTTTCCCGAGTATTACTCTTTTAATCTACACGCCTCAACAACTACAAAAAAAAAAAAAAAAAAAAAAAAAACAGAAATATAGTAACTAGTATAGATTCGCACGAATTGAATTCTTTTACCATTGTCAAGCCAATTGCGTGTTTAATTTCTAGAATTAAAGTATTTCCTTTAACTTCTGAATAAATTTAGTCAGAGATTTCTAAAGAAAGACAACCTCTTTTCTAATTTAAGAACACAGTTTAAAAACAGCGATTAATCATATTTAAATTCATCATTTGGTTAGAGTAGGTTATGGTTAAAGCACAGTTTGTTTGTGAGTTTAAAGATTAGAATTCACGATTTAACGCAAATGTTAGCATGAAATGTTTGCTGTACATTCATAGATTATAATAGACTTTTTTTTTTTTTTTTTTCAACGTTTTGAAGACGCTATTTTATTTCACTCTTCTGATCAGTAGCCAAATTTAGGGACTCTATTATTCAATATCCACTACTAAATTTTAACTGTAACAGTTGTCTAATAACTTAGAAAATTATTAGTCCATTTGATATATTAAATGACACTTTTTAAAATAATTGGTGGTAGTTGAATAAAAAAAATCTTAAATTTGGCATCATAAAAATAAATCTACATCATTTTAAAGATATAAAGTATCATGGCTCTTTTACATGGTGACCTTTTATTATTAATCATACCAAAAGGCTAGCATTATGTTGATAGTATTTGGCGAGTTCAGTGGTATGAATAACCAACAAAAAAATTCGATATATGAAACCAATTTAGGTATACGAAAGTTATTTTATTTTCTTGTATAGTTCGAGTAATTGGCGATGGGAAAGCACATTATAAAGAAAAAAAAAAAAAAACAAATCCCTCTTTTTTTCAGCAATATAAAGTATTTTGTTTCTAAGTAAAATATATATAATGCAATTTATATAGCTGCCAACATTTTAATCAATATTCCGTAGAATTGTTAGTACCCGTCCTTTTTTCCACACCACTTAATTTCTAGAGTAATCCTCTCGAAAAGTATTTACGATGACACTCTAAAAAAAAAAGACTGGTGTAAAAATGGGTACTAATAATACTGCGGAATATTAATTAGGATGCTGGCAGCTATGATTTTACTAAATTAAATTTCCTAATCAAAATATCTCAACGCTTAAAAAAAATATTATCGACAAGTTTTCTCGTCCATAATAATTTATACTTTAAGCATCAGTATTGGGATAAGATATAAACTAGAGCACTCGATTTAAATCAAGGACTCTAATATAAACCACTGTGTAAGCAAGACAAATAAAAAAAAGAAAAAAAAAAAAAAATTAGTTTGAAAACTTTATCTGATAAACAGGTATGTTTGAATGGTGAACTGAAGAAGTATTTTCAGAGGCATCTGTAGTCTTTTGCTTTGAATTTTCTTTAAAGTATTAGCATGCATTTGAATTACCGAGTAAGATAAGACAAATAAATGTGTTTTAGCATAAACAGAGAATCTGGGACTATGAACTAAACCAACGATTTCATCGGTTACTTTTCTCATGTCTCTATGTTAAAATATTAGCTTGAGTCACCGAGTGAGGCAAGACAAATAAATATAGTTACCGTAATTTCTGGTAGATACCCTGCAGGTTATATAATCCAGTTTTGCACCGAAAAATTTCAATTGATAAATAAATTCCTATTTGTACGAGCTCTTCCTTTGAAAAAGTAGAGATTTCTCTATTAAATAAAATTTCTGGTGGAGAAATGACACATCTTACCTGCGGGGTATTTACCAGAAATTACGGTAATCTAAAAACTTTTATCTCTTAAAAAAAACTGTTATCTCTTAACTATGAACAAAATTAGATTATCATATTTGCCAACCTAACCCGAAAGATTTTTAGTAACGCCCCTTTACGTCTTTTTTTTTTTTTTTTTTCCCCACCAGTCTTTTTTTAGAGTACTTTTCTTCTTATTTAATCGTAAAGATATTTAAAGAGAAGTACTCTAAAAATTAAGTGGTATACAAAAATGGGCGGGAGCTAACAATCTTTCGGGTTAGGTTGGCAAGTGAGGATTATGATAAGGTATTTAACGATTATGGCAGTAGTTTTTGGGCTTTCTCATTGAGTTCAAGATTACGTCCAGAATGAAATGCATGCTTTATATGTGTCGTTCATTGTAAAATGGTGTAACTCCATATTTTTTTTAATGTGGATTTTTTTTCTTATTGTACGTAGCTGCCAATATTTTAATTTATTCCGGAGTACCTTTAGCCCCGCCCTTATTTCGCACCACTTTATTTAAAGAAAAATTTTCTCCAATATATAACTTCGATAAAATAAGACAAAATTACTTTTAAAAAATAAGTGGTACGAAATAAAGGCGGGGCTAAAAATACACCGGAATAAATTAAAATATTGGCAGTTATGTTATTGTATCACATTTAGTCATATCTTTCATTATAAAAGTGAAGAAACTCCAATAATTGCGTTGAAAGCCCATAAATGGCATAACTTACTTTTTTCAGATAACCAAAATTTTTAAATTTTCATTATAAAAGTGAAGTTTTAAAGTCACTTCAAGTTAATTATCTTACAATTGACAAATTCCTATAATTCTGATTTGTATTAAATATTAAAAAATCTATAACTCAGACACTTTTATTTTTTCCTATAGACAAATTTGCAAAAAGCTCGTTCTTTCAAAACCTCTTAGAAGGAGATAATATGATATGAACGAAATATGAACTTTTAATACATATGAACGATACATATTATATAAAATAATATCATTTAAAGAGTATAATTCTATCAAAGCTACTAAACATGCAGTGTTAATAAAAATAAAAAATAAAAAAATATATATATATATATTAATATTTCAAATCAAGTTGGGAAATGAAAAACTATTGTAATATCAATCTGCTCTTTAAGATGACTAACAGCTGGGGGAAAAAAATAAAAAAATAAGTATAATACAATAAAGTCTCGTACAACGCGGGTGCAATTTTGCCTCATGAGTATGACAATTTTGTTTTTTAACACCACTAATTTTATATCAAAGAAACTACTCTATATAAAAACTAAATCGAGTGTATGAACCAATAGATTGGATCGCTAAAAATTTAGTGGTGTAAAAAAAGAAAATTGTTTTATTTATTTGTCATCTCTGCCACCTCCTCATACGAGACTTTACTGTAATAATAATTGTGAACAGAATCACCCAAAACAGATGAAAAATAAAATAAATAAAAGGAGAAAAATAAGAAAGAAGAGCATAATAATATATTTAAATATAAACAAACAAATTACATATTTAAGTTTATTAAATAGAAATGGTTTACATGCAAAAGTAGAGTAAAAAGAAGTTAACAGGGCCGATAAACTTAAAAATTACTTTGAAAAATTAATACATCTTTCTTTTTTTATTTTCATAAATGGTAAGAATTTTGGTTATTAATTTATGAATAGATTTTCAAAGAAAAATTTTCTGGTTCATGAGTTTATTTATTTTTGGATTTAAGTGTTAAGTTGAATTATATAATTCATATATTAAATACTGACTTTACATTTTAGACGTTTTCAATTGACTTTAATCATTTTCTTAAATATGTCTATATGAATTTAAATTAAAATCTGCATGTGCATAATGTTAATTAAAAAACGGGAAATTAAAAAGTAAACCAATAAATAACATTCAAATAAAATAAAAAGACTGTTAAAAATATTTCCGCTTACGTAGTCACTGTTATGATAGTGTTGCATTCTTGCATACAAACATTTTTTTCAGTCACGTTTAGTGAACAAAGAGATAAAAAAGAAAGAACGGAAATGTGGTAAATGTGAGTAACCAACGTCTTCATTAACGTGAAATGAATTCCTCTTTCTTGGTCACTCAGCCGGCTGCGGGTTGTATATCTGGGTTTAAAACATTTATTTTCTTTTCGGAATACATTTGTAGAAATGTTTTTCAAATGAACACAAGTTTTCAGTTAGTTCTAAATGTCTAAAAATGTTTTGTGCTCATGTATAACTTCTTCTTCTTTTTGTTCTTTTTTCTTTTTGTTCTTTTTGTTCTTTTTTTTTTTTTTTTTTGTTTGCTTAACGGCCCTCTTCACTTACCGTCGCCGGAAGCCCGAGCAAATGTTATTCTACGGGGAAATTTTCTTTACAAATAACTTATTAACTAATACATATTTTTAAATTCTGTTTTCACATTCAGAAAATTCACAACTGTTAAATTGATGGACCTTTTTTAAAAATGTATTTTTTTAATTTTTAATGTTTTATTTTGAAATTGCAAAATGAAAAAAAAAATCACATATTGAAAATTTGTATTTTGCAGCTTCAAAATAAAATTAAAAAATCAAAAAAATATATATTTTTTTAAAAAAGGTCTGTCAATTTAACAGTTGGAAATTTCCAGAAAGTGAAAACAGAATTTAAAAATATATATTAGTTAATAAGTTATTTGTAAAGAAAAGGTTTCCGTAGAATAACATTAGCTTCAGCTTCCGGCGACGGTGAGTGAAGCGGGCGCTTAATGTGGCAACACTGTGGACTGAGATAACTGAGGTGTTAGAAACTCATTTATTGTTTCTTATTGGTCAATTTTTATAAATGGATTAACAAGCTAAATAAATAAATAAATAAAAATCAGATAAAAATTAAATTATTGTACGACAGGCGTATGAATATTATTAGAACAATATGACCGATATTTTTTTTTTTTTTCGCTAAAATTTAAAAGCGTTCAGAGGTCAGCGCAGTTCCTTTTTTGAATACCAGTATCAAAAATAATCTCAGTATTATTAAATCGAAGATTACTACTAAAAACGAATTTCTGTTAAGAACACCTTTCTATTAAGAAATAGTCGTATTCCAAAAAGTTACCGCATTGACCTATTATGACTTATGCATAGCTGCCAAGTTTTTTAATTTATTCCGGAATGTTGTTAGCCCCGCCCTTTTTTCATATCGTAATATTTGTAGAAAATTTTTCTTCCGTATATAACTATGATTAAATATGAAGAAAATTACTCTAAAAAGATAACGGTGAGGAAAAAAGGGCGGAGCTAACAACATTCCGGAATAAATTAAAAAACTTGGCAGCTATGCTTATGTTCGTCTGGCTATTTAAACGGTACATGACAAATAATATTAAACATTTCGGGACAGCCCTACTTGGACTTCGGTCCTTGTATAGCTCAACACCGCTCTTTGAGCAGTGAGCCGGGGCTGCGCCCCTGTTAAATATTAAACATCATCGAAAAATGTAGAAAAAGCAAAGCACAATTAAAAATACACCTCCAGCAATTTATCGTACAGTATTGTCAAAATTTTCGACATTTCTATTCAACTGTCAACAGAAAATTTTAAATGTAACTGTTGTGTAATCATTTCAAAAATTAATAGTTTGTTTCATATATCATATATCACTTCCCAAAATTCTTGGTGATAGATTATTGAATAAAAACGTAGCTAAATGTGGCAGTACTGTTCTGTTACCATAATGAAACTGGATATTTTTGCGTGGCTCTACAGATGAATTATTAATGTTAATTACATTATTTTTACTGGAAATATTCATTAATCGTTTCCGTACGAAGTATGCAGATAGCTGACAACAGAAAAAAAAGAGCTCTGTTTTTTAGAGTTCCTCTAAACCAATACATTATTTCAGAGGTAGAGTTGTCAGCTTTTCCGTTCTCATAAAAAAAGAAAATAATAATAATAATAATATTGCTATTTTCTTATAGTATTTCACAATATATTTTATCGTTGAAATTAAAACAGAATATTATTATTACATTAAAAAAAAAAAAAAAAAAAAAAACAGAACTAAATCTGTTACCGAAATCTGGATACATGCAACTATGGATATGATAGTGGCATTTATCGCATTCATTGCTGTGAATAAAATTTGAATGATTTTAATACGAATACGTAAAAACCTTTTGTTAAATAGTGAAACATTTTAGAGGAATGCCAAAAAGGCGAGGATTACTGTTTAAAATACGAAAATATATTTCTTCAGTTACTGCTTGCATTAAAAAAATTTCAGAAACAAAATACTCGAAAATTCAGAATTTCTCTACGGTTTTCACACACATGTGTTTCAAATTATATGCTAATTCGCTGCATAGCAATTCGGAATGCGCCTAATGTTTATTAAATGCAGTTAGAATGAATGAATAAATAAATAATATAAATAAAAACTGTTTTGTTGTTAATTCTACGCAGTTTGATACAAGCGTTAAGTCGATTATATGGGGTGTACCACTATTTTTGTAACATATATGAAGGGTTCTAACATATATTAGGAAGTGATAGAAGAAGTCTTGTGGAACACAAAACAATATACAAATCCTATCTAATCTCCAGCCATTCACAAGTTACTGCGGGTAGAATGAAAACTATCCCGAACTTAAAAAATTTTCAATTTCAGAAATTTCTAAAACTCCCTTATGTAATGAGTATGTCCGTTCTTTTTTTGTTTACCATTTCATGCACTTTTTGTTTTCATTGCTTTGTAAACAAAACACATTGTTTGTTGGTGTTATGCAAGAAAAAAAGAAGCTCCTCCCGTTTTTAATTATATATATATATATATATATTTAAGGATTATTTTTTAATCAAAATACAGATGAATGCATATCATGATGTTATGATACAAATAAACATATAATTATTATCCATGTAATAAATGAGGTATAAATTAATGCGTACAAATACCATCAAAAGTAAATTAAAAATTTAAGGAGGAAGGAAGCAGAGATTAGACAGCCTCTTTTTCGAGAAATGTGAAATCATGGTCTATTGCATACTTGCCAAGCATCTCATTAATAACTGTACAATTGTTAATGCCCCTTGAAAAAACACCCTTTTTTTCACACCACTTTATTTTTAGAGTAATTCTCTCTAAATGTTGTTACGATTAAATAAGAATGAAATTACACTAAAAAATGACTGGTGTGAAAAAAAGGGTGGGTACTAAAAATTGTGCGGTTCATAATGAAATGGTTGCCAAGTATGTCTATTGCAATAAAAAATTTCAATTTCAATTTCTTCTAAAATATGAGTTTACTCTGAACATTGAACCAACATGGTTCAAAGCAAGCTCCGTTGAAAACTGCTAGAATGGGCAAGGTTTTTTGAGGGGAAAGTGATCGTCTCTTGTTAGAACGATGTTTGCGATGTTGCCAATTTGATTTTTCGTTTTTCAGATGTTTTAGCGTTTGTATTTTGACATTAAATCTAGATATTGATTGTAATCATTCTGATGTTATTGTATACGATTTTTTCTATTCTTTCAAAATAAGCTCTTACTTTTTGTACCGCATTTTTAGAATCTTCAGAAATTAAGAATTTTTAAAGATTTGGACATTTTTCATTCTTTTCGCAAGAATTTGGAGAAGGGGTTTCGCAAAGGTTGGAGATGGATAGAGTTTCTGTGTTGACTTGTTTTCAACAAAATCTTTTTATCATCTCCTAAGCGTTCGGAAACAAGCTGCATATTATCTTTTAATTAGCATACATTTCATTTCACTCTAAAAGGTTAAAAATGAAAACAGTAAATGAAATAGAAGGTAAATGTACCTTTAAAATTAATTAGTTGTTTTTAATTCTTTAACCCAATTACAAAAGTAATCTATTTTATTTCTGATTTTTTATACATTCTACAATTAATTGTTAAATCTTTTCTGTGATAAAATTCAAAGAATGTTACATACAGTATTAAATAAAAAAACCTTTCTAAATGTATGAAAATATTTTTCGAGGACTGTTCATTTATTAAATTACACTTCTTTAATTACCAGCTATTTTCATGAGTAGATAATTTAAAATTACAGTTCCTCTTTTAACATTTGAACTGAAATATTACATTTCCGTAGCAAAAATTATTATTATACATATCATAGAATTGGATTTATAGCGCGACTTTTTCATTCAGTTGTCACCAATAATTTTAAGAAGTGATATATGATATATGTAATCGACGTTTCTTCGATCCTATTCGCCTTTTTTTCTATATCAAATCCCACTTTATAAAATCTTTGATGACTGTTGAATAAAAAGTCGCGCAATCTGTAGCAGGTGGCGCCGTCTACCGCTTGAACAGTTGTCAAGTTTCCGAGCCACGCGACAGGCATCTAGTTTAGGAGACTATGGATCAAATTATGAAAGGAGAATTACATAAAATTTTCATGGTTTTTTCCAAGAAATTAGGGTGAATAGGGCTAGGACCCCTCAAAAAGACCTCTGGCATTCCACCGAAATCTCGGTCCCAAGTGTACACAGTGAGCCATAACCATAATACTATCAGTAATCCTAACCCAATAAAAATTATGTTTGAAAAAGGTAATTCATTAAATTTATATTTTTGTAACAAATTAAAATAACAAAATTCAAGTGTAAAAAAGGAGAACCATAACTGGAACCGCAGAAATCTGATCGGATCATGTCAAATAATAAATACATGTAATTTATAAGATGATAATTTAATTCTTTTCTTACGAAAAGTCGTTAGATTTGAATCTTCTCGTCTGCCTTCAACTTCAGGTTTTTCCTATGGCATGGAATTGACCTTGGCATATGATAAAATGAAATCGTCTGATTAATCAATGAAGGAAGTTGAAATTGAGAGTTTTTGAGATATTTGAACTCTTAAGTTTCGAAAAATAAAACTGAAATAATTAAAAATTAATTGGATTGGATTCATGATAGATAATTTCATAAAGAAATTAATATTTCTAAAAGCAAATTCGCTTGTCGTGCTATTTAATTTCATCTATTGTATCTGGAAAAAAAGAATTATTTTGTAACAAGAGATGTAAATTTTCTAAATATTTTGTTACGTGGTCTTAAGAAATGATATTGATACTTGAATTTAATACTTCTATTGTTCTGAAGGGCAACGATCAGTCCATAGTCTAAATAAAGAACATAATTTTTTTTTTTTTTTGAAAAGTGTAATTATACATAAAAGTATAATCCCAAGTATACATAGCTGCTAATATTTTCATTTATTCCGGAATATTTTTAGCCCTGCCTTTATTTCGCACAACTTTATTTTTAGAATAAGTGTGTCCAATACATAATCACGATAATAAAATATGAAAAAAATACTCTTAAAAAAAGTGGTATGAAATAAAGGCGGGGCTAAAAACATTCCGAAATAAATTAAAATATTGGCAGCTATCAGTATATGAGAAACATTGTTTGTTAAAATAATCGTTGGGAAAATATTCTTTTGTAAATTACTAGAAAATTAGAAAACATAGAATTATAAACGGAGTTACCGTTTGTCACTAATAACTTACAATAAAATTTCATACCGTACAATCAGTTTTTAAATTTGCAATGGATTACGATACATAAGAAAATACTTAATAACCATCTTATTAATAATCGTAACATTGTTGTGCCCCTTTGAAACACGCCCCTTTTTCTATAACACTTTATTTTTCGAGTAAATTTTTCCAAATATATTAAATAAGAATAAAATTACTTTAAAAAAAGATTGGTGTGAAAAAAAAGGCGGGTACTAAAAATGTTACGATTCATAATGAGATGGCTAGCAAGTATGCATAAGAGTACAAATTTAGTCTTACCTTTAGAATCTAAAGTAATTTCTGTACATTTAGGTTGTGCGTTATTTACAGGAATTTTACATTTGTACAAAACACCAGGTTGGTGTACAGGTAAAAAAGAGGAATTTGCTCTTGGTGCTCCGACTAGCGCTCTGAAATAGAAAGAAAAATCCATATAATTAAAAAGATTTAAACTTATTATTATAATTTACAACTAATTTAAAAACCTATGTATTTTACACACATTGACTAATGAATTAGAAACCTATGAGAGGTTCTTCAAATGCTTGCTATCGGTGTAAGTACGCAAAACCTGTCATCAGGGTGCGGTAAATGTTCTGCTGGTATGGAAGTGCTCACCTGGTGTTACTTGAAGGCAAATAAAAAACCATGCAATACCTGGACATAATGGGCAGATCAAGTGGATCTTGGAACGTTATATTTTTTTTCGAAGGAGACGGATACTTCATGGATGATAATGCAGCAGTGCCAAAATTGTTCAAGATATGTTCAATGAACCTGATTTCTAGCAGGTTCTCTGGCCGCTGCAAAGTTTGGATCTTAATCCAATAGAAACTCTTTAGGACATGTTGGTAACAGCAATCTCTTTTTTCCTCCAATTTGGGTGGTCACAGACCACTTATTTTCCCTGATTTTTCCACCAATGTTTTTCTTTCGGAATCTTTAATAGTATGTTTGAACCAATAATTAAGTAAAAATTATTGTATATATATTCTGATGGTTGAATCAGGGAAAAAAGACTGGTCTGTAAATACCTTGTTACAGGATCTTAAAGTCTGTGTAACCAATCATAGGTGCCAAGTCACCGTTATTATTAACGGAGACTTCATACCAGATAGATTTTATAAATATTTTCTCTTTATTAAATTTTATTTATTCATCAAAAACATATGTGACAGATTCCTCTTTAAAAATACTGGTGTATAAATCTGATTTAAAAATTATCAGTGTTGGAAGGTGTACAATGCATGGAATTCTCTGGACGTAAATGTACTCCGGAAACTTGTAGGATCAATGCCCTTATGAATATGGGCTGTTATACGTCCAAAAGGAGGTCTAATAAAATATTTATCTAAAGTCTCTAATTCAATGGCCATTGTGTGTAATAGAATAAGTTATAAATATCTTGAAAAGAAGATATTTGTTAAATGAGCATGCAGGAAATTGTTACAAATAATTATGTATATACAAAAATAGTTAAATATTTAAATTTATGTATATACAAAAATAATCCACGATTGTAAGTTATTTTGTAAGAAAATATATAGGAATAAAAAAAAGTATAAGTAAAAAACATTTCCTTTGTGTGTGTGTCTATAAAATAACAACAATAATAATGATAAAATAATTAACTGAAGTTATACATGCAGCTTGTACATTTTGCATCTTATTAAACTTTTCGATAATACCATATGTATATAGCATACCTGCCAACCATCTCATTATAAAGCGTAAAATTGTTAGTACCCGTCTTTTTTTCCCCACCAGTCATTTTTTAAAGTAATTTTATTCTTATTTAATCATAACAGCATTTGGAGAAATTACTCTAAAAATAAAGTGGTGTGGAAATAAGGGCGTTTTTTCAAAGGGCGTTAAGAATTTTACCCTTATTAAACAGGTGATTGGCAGATATAATATATAGCCATACTTGCCAACATCCTAATTAATATTCCGTAGTACTGTTAGTCCCTCCTTTTTCTTCACATCAGTAAGTTTTGAGAGTAAAATTCTGAAAGTGCAATTTCGATTAAGTTAGAAGAAAAATCTTCTCAAAAATTACAGGTGTAAAAAAAGAGACGGAGCTAACAATATTACGGAATATTAATTAGGATGTTGGCAGATATATATATATATATATGATATTAATTAACAATTACTATGTACACTGTACTGTGTTTAATTTTTAAGCGCCCTTTTGTGGTTTTTCATATTTATACGCATTTTTCACTTATGCGTGCTTTTGTCATGGTCCCTTGCGCCCGCGCATAAATGAGAGATCCCATTATTTTCTTTTGTAACATTAACCCTCTTTTCCAATTTTCTGCGAAATGCTGTTATTATTATCTTCTTCTTCTTCTTTTTTCCCAAAAAGATCATATAAAAGTCATGATATGTAGTCTCAGTGTGCATATTTTATTAACGAAGCTCATGAGAATGACATTAAATTATCATTGTGCAGGAAAATGATAGATTTTTTTTCGTTTGTCATAAATCTTCCTGCAATATCAAAGAATAACAATAGGCTACTATACTTTTTTAGTCCATCCGATGTCATATTATTTCATAATCAGAAAATTACGGAAGCATTGTTTATTTCTAAGAATAATGTTGGTAGAAATGGCAACAGTAAAAAAATTCTTGAGGCATATACGTTGTTGCAGATGTAAGCGATATGGTAAAATATTTCTGAATATTGTGCAATTCAATAATATATCGTAAATAACATCATAATAGCATGAAGTAATATCGTAAATAACCAATCGTTAATAGTATCTTAAATTGAAAATTTATATTAAAAGGAGAATAAAATAAAAAAAATTGAAAATTTATATTAAGATTGCAAAATTAGAGATAAAAAGTGGAGTCAATATCGATTTTTTTCATTTTGCTAGTAATTACTCTGTATTCACTTTACGTTTATAGAATTTTCCAAATAAAGGGACTAAGACCGCTTGCGTAGTTGCCAACTTCCATGCATTTTTGACACAGGAAAATTCTAACAGAAATATTTATTTTGTCTAATCAGCGAAAACTGTCACAGACATATATAAAAATTTTTTGTTAAAAATTTCCGGTGGCCAAAAGCGTTAAAATTGGCAACTATGTGATTGTCTGCTCCCTAGCCTCCTAAACTAGATGCTTTCCACGTTGCTCGGAAACTTGGCAACTGTTCAAGCGGTAGACAGCTCCACGTAATATAGATTGAGCGAATTTTTTATTCAATTTTCACCAATAACTTTAAGAAGTAATACCTTATATATATCAAATCCCACTTTTAAAAAGTTTTGGTGGCTGTTGAATAAAAAAATTTTGGCAATCTGTACCAGGTGGAGCTGTCTACCACCAAGTTCCCGAGCAACACGTAAGGCATCTAGTATAGGAGGCTATGGTCTACTCTGAAGACCTAGTCATGAATGGGATGCCTTTTGTGGAGGTCCTTCTAAGCGGTGCTAGCTTACAAAAGTTTTGGAAAAACTACGGAAAATTCAAACAACTAGGTTAACGATCGCAATTTGTATTCGAACCCATTGCGTTGCACCAACCAGTTTCGCGAGCAAAACCTGCCATAATTTGGACTCTTACACTTATGAGATAAAATATCATCAAACTTACAGAAATTTTTATTTTATTTAATCAGCGAAAACTGTCACAGACATATATAAAAAAATTTGTTAAAATTTTCCAGTGACCAAAAGCGTTAAAATTGGCAACTATGCGATTGTCTGTCTATGAGCCATGAATGGGATGCCCTTTGTGGAGGTCTTTCTAAGGGGTGCTAGCTTACACAAGTTTTGGAGAAAACTACGGAAAAATTCGAATAACTAGGTTAACGATCGCGAACTGTATTCGAACCCAGCTCATTGCACCAACCAGTTTCGCTAGCAAAACCTGCCATAATTTGGACTCTTGCACTTATGAGATAAAATATCATCAAACTTAATATGTTAAGTCTAATTATGAGAAATTGTTGATTATACTTTAGTCTTATATATAGCATCACTTTGTCGCTCCTTGAATGATTTATATAATCATTAATTACATCTTGGCTTTTATCACAATGTTCATGATCGAGTGTTTGTTATGAAAAATTGGTCGATTACGTTATATATCGCCTTGTAGATCCCCTTGCATTTTTACGATTATGATTCAAATGATGAATCACGAGATAGCTATATCTCAGCTCGTATGGTATGAAAACGCCCCATATTTTATGTATAAAATAATTATGAAAACAACTCTAATTCATTTATTACACTGGGAACAATGCTATACTAATGTTTTATAGATAAAAAATACTTTTTGTATTTCGTAATGAAAATTGCTTTTTGTGATAGAGTCAGGGATACAAGAATTCCGCTTTCTTTGACACCACTGTTTTCCTACAAAAATAGTTAACTTATAAAACCACGAAAATAACTGTAAAAACATGAAAAGAAAAAATCGATATAGAAATACTTGTGGCAAAAAACAGAGGAACTCTTTCATTTCTGGATAGAGTACAGGAGTCGTGAAGTCACTGTTTTAAACACCCCTTATTTTTAAAGGAAATACTTAGTAATCGTTTGCAGTTATTTACTTCAATTGAATAATACGAATATTGCGCTCTTAAAAATAACGGGATTCAACATAATGATTGCGCCGAGTCCTGCAGTAACGTATAAGTAAACAGAGTTTACAAAAACAACAGTCCTCAAAAAGTATACAAATTCATTAATTTTTATCACTACTTCGTTAAAGAAAACGGAAGAAATATCATCACCATTCATTTTATCACATTTTATGCTTTACGAAAGAAAAAAAAAATATACATATATATTAAAATGTTACCGAGTCCTATTTCAGTGTAAACTGAGTCATGTTATCAGAGTTCAGTGTAACATGTTTATCTGATGTCTGCTGTATTTTCAAGGGTTACAAAATGTGAGACTCCACTGAGATAGAAATCTTTTTTTCTCTCCTTTTTCTCATGTCGGTTAGTAGCACATTATTCTTGACAAGATGTCCTTTTCATTTAACAGTTGCTTTTCTTTCGTTTTATTTTCTGACAAATTGGCGAACGTAAATTAAATTCTTTGAGTCTGTGTTTGTAACCTTGATGATTAAATCATTACAAGAGGGGAAACAAATAACAAGTGACAAGATTCTGAACGACAGAGTAGCTTGAATTTTCTTTTTGATGAATTGTGTTTACTAACAATAAACTATAGCGCTCTTTTGCTATGTAAGATTAATTAAATGGTTCAGCTTGGCCAATTGTTTTACGATTAGTTTCTGTACACAGGACTAATTAGACCAGGACTTACTACTTAACCCTTTCAGTCGCAGTGTTCCGCTGATGGAACACCTAATTTTAATTGACAAATGCAAAAACTCATCCCGGAAATTTTTAAGCAAAAATTTACATTCATAACATTGCAGAAAAGGCCCTTCTTTTAACGTGAAAATTTAAAATTTCTTCTATTTTAATTATGTTCGTAAATTCCGGTGGCAGTGTAATTTAAATGATCCGAATTACCTTGTACCGCAAAGGGTTAAAATACTCCGGAATAAATTGAAATGTTGGGATCTATGCAACTTTTACGAGTTTTTGTTGTCGATAATGTTTACTTATAAAGTGATTTATTTATTAAATTAAATATTATTTGAATTTAATAAGGTTTACTTACAGATGTTTCAAACCGAAAATTTCTCGAAAAGGAACAATGCTAATTTTTTATTTTTTAAATATTTATGATCAGCTATGCGTCTAAAAGCCATTTTTGAAATTAGTTTAGTAATTTTTAAAATAAATTAAGTAGTGAACGTTAAAGGGTTAAAGGGTCTAAGGAATAAAATAAGGTCTCACCTTAAAAATAAAATGACTTTTTGGAAAAGATATACATGTTGAAAAATGAACAATTCTGGAAACTTTGATGCTTTATTTATGCTTTTTGTGAACATTTGTTAAAAAGTTATGAACAGAATAGTTACTAATGTCAGTTATTATTTTTATCGCATTGCTAAACTTTAAGACCTATTATTTCAAAAAGGGTTTTTGCCACTATCTACAAGATTTTGAAAAATCTTCTTCACTTATTACTATAAAGTTTTGCACATACATTTATATAAAGGATAACTACAAAATGAATTAACATTTAGTAAAAGCCACTTCATTTAGTCAAGTATTATTTTTCAAAACCGTTTTAACGTTTATAAAATTTTTAAATTTTTATGTTTTAGATGTTTTTTAAGATACTAATTTTTTAAACCTCTAAATCCTTAATTTAAATTACGAAATAGGTTTGTATAAACATTTTAAGACCATGAAAAATGCCAATAGATTAATTTTACGTTAAGATATCTTACGGATAGTGGCAAAAAAAAAAAAAAAAAAACCTTTCAGAAAAGAAGCGTTAAAAGAAGCATTAGTATGCAAAAAGAAAAGAAACGTTAGTATGCAATGAGGTTCAGCACATTAACATCAGTTTCAATTTTGCTCACAAATTTTGTACCAAAGTACGTGGAAAAAAAAAAAAAAAAAAAGGCCTGAAAATGTTTAGAATAATTTATATTTCAACGTATCGATTTTTTCTATTAAGGTTTAAACCCCTAGACCCCTTAAGGACCCATTTTTTATACCTGCCTACAACCAAGTCCCATGTTATTCTAATCAGAAAATTTGTTTATGGGAAAAAGGCGTTTAGTTCATTTTTTTAGTTTTTTAGCTCGAAAATAAAACATCAAATAAATTTTTGAAAAACCAATTTTTGGAGAACGAGAACAAACTTAACGGTTACGAATTTTCTGAATGCAAAAATGGAAAAAAAAAATACTTTAAGTAATAATTAATTTTATATAAAAAAAAAATTCTGTACATGGACTTTGGTTGTCAGGGAGAATTGCAGGTGTACTCTCCGCCCTTTTTTCAGGACAGTCTCATGAATGATAAAAATTTAAATTTATTACTACCAATTATTTTATAAAATAATCTCTACCCTGTATAATCATGACACATTACTATAATTATACCAGCAGTTTTTATGCCTAGAATTAGTGGTGGCAAAGAAGGCGAAAATTCCTTGTCACTGTGAGTGTCCTCTTAAAATGGATTCTGAACCGCTATGAGCACCTATATCTGATACAAAAAAAAAAAAAAATTGGTATTCGGACATGGTACTTGACTATTAAAAAGCAGATCACTTATCATTTAGCTGCCACATAACGGTAATTAATTTTGAAAAAAACTGTTTTTTTTTTTTTTAATTAACATATGTGCCAACTCTCCGTTATTTTCAACGGAGACAAAAAGATTCCCTTTGTGGTGAGAACCCTGTGCGCTGTATAGATACAACATTATCTTCTTCTTAAAAGCAGTCGAGTACATGATTTTCCATTTGATGCAATTGAAAGGAAAGCGTTTTAGTTTATGTTATAGAAGTTTTAGAAATTTTCACGTCAATTGTGCAGTTTCAAGCACACGCACACCCCTTTTTTTTCTTTGTTTACCTCAAATTTTATTGTGCAATGAACCATCAGGGATGGAACACGGGCGCAGAATTCATACCACTATCAATGTAGGAAAATTTTCTACTTCTTAAATCAACGATATTATAGGTAGTAAAATTTCTTCAACAGATTCCGGTATGAATTCTGCGCCCGTGTTCCATCCCTGAACCATACAAAAATGCAGTTACTTTTAGCTGAAAAAGCTGAATGATATAGTTTCCCCTTGCGACCAAATTTTGAAATATTTCATTTCATTTAGAAACCCTTTTCCCAGGTCTAGATAATATATTCATATATATGTATTGAAAACCTTTTCAAACATTGAATTAGATGAAACCATGCATCACATTATATACACTAATTTAAATAAAAATCCAAACAGGCTCCATAATGGTCTTAAAAGAGTCATTACAATCCATTTATATTTCAGAATCATTTAAAAAATTCATTACCAAAACACCATTATCTGAAAGCTGTATACTTGTCGAGCAAATTCCCACAATGGGAACTACTATTTTTTTAAAAGCAATTTTAGACATGATTAATCGTTGATACATAGCTGTCAGCAGTCTAATTAATATTCCGTGATATTGTTAGTACCACTTTTTCCTACCAATAAATTTTTAGAGTAATTTTCTCCAAATGTAATTACCTAAAAAAGAAGAAAAATATTCTTAAAAAAATAAATAAATAAATAAATAAAAATAAATAAGACTGTTGTGAATAAAAAGGCGGTTACTCATAATACTACTACGGAATATTAATTAGAAAATTGGCAGGTATGGCTGAGGTCTAGGGATATCTATTTTAAAAATCATTATGCAAAAAGTTTACTATCCAAACTTTCCTTTGTGGGAACACTGTTGTCGAGTCATACTCGGGTTAATCTTCACTGCACAAAACATCTATTTCAAAAGATCAACCCACAGTTACTAACTGAATCAGAGTTGCCAACATTTTAATTTATTCCGGAGCATTTTTAGTCCAGCTTTAATTTCTTACCTTTTTTTTTTTTTTTTTTTTTTTTTTTTTAAATGAAGAGAAACGTTTTCTTATTCTGTCGTATTTCGTGTAGTATGCCAATTATGGTAATTTATCTGAAATAGTATCAGACCACGTTTTCTTTTTTCACACCAGTATATTTACAGAGTTACAGTTTTCTTATTTAATCGTGAGTCCATATTGCTGAATACCGCTCTACAATTTTATTGGTGTGAAAGAAAGGCGGGGCCTAACGCTATTATGAATAAATTAGCATAATTGACAGGTCTATTACATAGATGCCAATATTTTAATTCATTCTGGAGTATTTTTAAACTCGTCTTTATTCCACACCACTTATTATTTTTTTTTTAAAGTACTTTTTTCTTATTTTATCAAAGTTGCATATTAAGGATTTTTTTTTTTTTTAATTAATAAAGTGGTGCGAAATAATGGTGGGGCTAAAAATACTCTGGAATAAATTAATATGTTGGTATCTATGCTGATATTGCAAGTATACATTGAGGAAAACTATTTTATAAATAAAGTGTGTGGAATAAAGGCGGAGCTAAAGATACTCCGGGATAAATTAAAATGTTGGCAACTAGGCTAATTGTTATGATTTTTAGTCATATATACATATATGTATATACACACACACATATATATATATATATATATATTCAATTTATTTTGTGACGTTTTTCCAGGGTTAAATACGGCGGAAATTTTTACTCCGACAAAATGATGATAATAATTTGCAGTAGTCACCGTATTTTCCGACGTATAACGTACAGACTTGTTAAATCAGTTATACACCGAATATTTAAATTTACAGCAAAAGCTATTTTTAACAAGTTTTTGTTTTTTACAAATATAGCTTTATTTGTACATTAAATTTTCTCGCGTGTAACTCATTTAACTAACCTGCGTGTTATACGCTGGGAAATACGGTATATTCCCATCCAGTTTAAAATTACAACATGGTAGGTATAACTTGGACAATAATTAGTCACCACTGAAAGGGTTAAACTGCGTATTCGAGAGAATAGTTGAATCTTATACATAGAACAATGTGATAAATAAAGGTGAAGTCATGTGATTATTTTTGTCTGCATTTTTTTACAACATTCCGGATATTTCGAAAACTTCAGCATTTCAATTACAAAAAAGAACTGAATAACACATGCTGACCTTGATTGCTAAAAATCTATGAATTTCCTGTTCAGTTTTATGCTTTTTAACATATAATTAAAATGTGTTTATTTCTTTGGTTTGTCTGCTTGGCTGTCTAGCTCACTGAGAGTTATGGAAAACCGGAAAAATGTTGTTTTCATGCTATTCCTAAAATTTTCAACAGAAAAATAATGGTAGTCATTTATCTTAACGCTTTCAGGGGCGGTGGTTGCACTTGCAACCACAAATTTCAATTCAATTTTGTAAACTATTCTCCCAAATTTTTTATAAAATTTTTCCTTCATAACTTGCACGATTAATTTAATTTATTTCTTTTCTTTTAATATTGTCGGTGATTTCTGGTGGATATTGATTTTAAACAAGAAAAATTTGCTCTCCCCTGAATGGGTTAAGTCTAACATACAATCGCATAAAAAAAATAAAAGGAGATATTAAAAAGTGTATTGAAAAATGTATTTTAATGACTAATATTAATTTAATTAACTATTGGCGAGAATTATATTTGTGACTTAGAATGTTTTTTCTAAAGCAGAAACATTCATTTTTTTTACTTTTATTGAAAAATTATAATAATAAAAATAGATAAAAATATAGAATAAAGATTGAGAAACTCGATTATTTACTTTTTATTAAGAATTAACTCTGGATAAATATTTCAGTAAATTCACAGAATTTTTTGCAGTGCACAACGTACTAAAACCATACTTACTTCAGTTTGAAAAAAAAAAAAAAAAAAAAAAAGATGATGCCTTTAAAAGATAAACCTTGCGACTGTTATATGCGACCTTTATACTTAAAAAAAGCTACGAATTTATAATTATTCACATTTCAATTATCAGTGTGCAGTATAATCCCGATCATCCGAGGAATTGAGTAGAATGCGTTTTGTGCATAAACCGCAAAAAAGGCTAGAAATAATCCCCACAAACAAGGTTTATATGGGCCAACATTGGGTTTTTTGAGGGCCAACGGTTATAATTGGCCGTTGGCTTGATTGGCGACCCAATCGTTGGGAAACAGTTAGCCTATATGAAGTATTTTAATTTAGTAATGCATTTTGGCATACTTGCCAACCATCTCATTATGAACCGTACAATTTTTAGTACCCGCCTTTCTTTTCACACCAATAATTTTTTAGAGTAATTTTAGTCTTATTTAATCGTAACAACATTTGGAGAGAATAACTTTAAAAATATAGCCGTGTGAGAAAAGGGGCGTTTTTTCAGGGGGCGTTAACAATTTTACGGTTATTAATGAGATGGTTGGCAAGTATGTTTTGGTATTGATTATTCGCTATTTTTTTACTTTCTAGGGAATAATCAACATCTTCAATGATATTTTAATGTGTGTAATAAAATTACATATTTTCTTTGAAGCTAAACAATTGTTAGAAATGAGTCACTATATGTCAATTTAACACATAATTAATTGTTGGATTCATAACGTTGTTCATTATGGTGGGCCATCCGTAGCTCCCCCTCATAAAAAAATGCCAATGATGGGGACAAAAAGAAACAAGGACGTTGGCCAACTGCAACTAATCCTAAGCATAGGCTCCTAAACTTGATGCCTTCCGCGTGGTTCGGAAACTTGGCAACAATTCAAGCGGTAGACAGCGCCACCTGGTATAGACTGCGCGACTTTTTTATTCATCAGCCACCAAAAATTTTAAATAGTATAATTTGATATATATCAAAGGCGAATATCAAAGAAACGTCGATTATGTACATTATATATCGCTTAAAATTATTGGTGACAGTTAAACAAAAAAGTCTCGAAACCTGTAACAGGTGACGCTGTCTACCGCTTGAACTGTTGCCAAGTTTCCGGGCCACGCGGAAGGCATCTAGTTTAGGAGGCTATGTCCTAAGTAACCAAATGTTAACAGAGCGAACAATTATCTACCGATGGGCCAACGACTCATGTTTGTAGGGATAGGTAAATTACGTAAAAAATATTCTGGCTCAAAAACGCATTCAATAAAGAACATAACACAAACAATGAAAATATTCACAGTATAGTAAAGATATTTGCATTTTATATGCAATAAGATGCAAAAACAATAAATACTTTTTCGATGAAGCCAAGGTACAATCATGTAAGCTAATTTATGCACTAAATTAAACAGTACTGCAGATATGCAAACATTTGAATTCTTTTCGGAACATTGTCAATATCAGCGGTTTTTACACACCACTTTATCTGAATTGAAAATTTCTCCGATTTGTAATTAGGATTAAATAAGGAGAAAACACTCTTCCAGAAAAGTGGTGTGAAAAAATGATGTGCTATCAATTCACCGAAATAAATTAAAATGTTTGCTTATCTGCATAGCTGCCAAGTTTTTAATTTATTCCGGAATGTCGTTAACCTTTTCTCTTGATCTAGCCCTTTTTTTACAGCCAGGGATAATTCGCAACATGTATAATCCGCTCGCGGATAATCGGGAGTTTACTAAAATAGAGAAATTATAAGAGCTCAGTAAATGAAAAATATTTATCAGCAGCTCTGTGTGTACTACTTTCGTGTGTGTACTCTAATTTTCCATAAGTTTGTTCAAGTTAATACAAATTATAAAAATAAAATAAAAGACACCAAAATCTGGCTTCTATAAGCTTTAATATTTTCGCTTATAACGGTGATGTCTTTCTCTACAAATATAGAAAATATTTCATATTATAAGTGTGACGCATGATTTTACTTTCTTTTTTTTTTTCACTATAATACGGTTTTGTCTAATACACGTGTCAATATGCATAATTAAATTCTTCATTTTCAATTTCCACGAGTGGTAATTATAACTATGTCTCTTGACATAGGAAAATATTTCATAAATTAGGATACATGTAGCCCATTTATTACTATTACGTATTTGCCAACGTAACCCGGAAGATTGCTAGTACCGCCCCTTTCAGCCAGTTCACACAGTCTTTTTTTGAGTACTTTTCTTATTATTTAATCGTAAATATATTTGAAGAGAATTACTCTAAAAATTAATTGGTGTGCTAAAAGGGTCTTCCGGGTTAGGTTAGCAAGTATGCTATTATATATTATTCTGCTCATTTTTTCCCCAATTATACAGATTTGTCTAATATTGTATATATATATATATATATATATATATATATAATTAAATGAAATACTCCTTTTCCCCCTTATTTAATTATAAGCCCGTAATATGGAAAAGTATTTCATTCTAGTTATTCTAGGTGGTACACTGCAAATAATAAAGATACTTTCATAGCAGACTAAAAGAAATAGACTTTGTCGGTTAAAAATTTAGTTGTTATAATTTTTTAAAAAATTGTAAAAACTGTTTACTGAACATTTCTTGCTTCAATTAAATATCTGTAAATACCAATAAAAAATTAAATTTACAAGAGAAAAATACCTCAGAATAAATACACTTACTTAATTTAGTTGCAACTACTTCTGCGGTTTGTGATTTTCGATAGTCATAATTTAGCATAGCCTCCTTAACCCTTTGGGTACATTTGACGAGTGAGACTCGACATGTGCTTACTTGGGCGAAGTTACGGTGGACGAGTCTGACTCGTCATCTGAACTTAAGAAGTAGGCGTTAATGTTTGCGGGGGTGCCGCAAACATTAGGCGTTGATCGCAAACACTTTCCTGGTGTTTTTTTATGATACCTTACAACCATACTTATATCATCAATATAAGTATATACCAAATAAAATGTATTACTTTTACGTATTAAAACTTTCGCGACCGCTGACGTAGATTAAAATCATTTGAAAATCTGTAACTCCACCAGTCGGCGTTTCTTTTGCAATTTGTATGCTATTTTTTTCTTAAATATATAATTAATATTCACAATTTTACAATGAAATATACTATGGATACAAATACTTTGATTAGAAAGAATAAAATTATAATGTATATACATTTGTAATATAAATGTGAACACAGAATTTTTTTTTTTCCTGAAATATTGTAACATGAGAGAATAACGCCTACAGGCGGACCTTACTGTCAAAAATTCAAAATCATTTGATATAGCGACAGATTAAATCCGTCCCTTGGGCATAAAAATCTTCAAATAATTCAGTACTCAAAGGGTTAACTAGATTCCTGTCGCGTAGCTCGGAAACTAGGCAACAGTTGAAGCGGTAGACAGCGCCACCTAGTACAGATTATGGGTCTTTGTTATTCAACTGTCACCAATAATTTAAAGATGTGATACATGATATATAAAATCGATGTTTCTTCGATTTTTCTTCGCCTTTTACATATATCATATCCCACTTTCAAAACTTTTTGGTGACTGTTGAATAAAAAATGTCGCACACAGTGTGCCAGGGGGCGCCGTCTACCGCTTCAACTGTTGCCTAGTTTCCGAGCTACGCGACAGGCATCTAGTTAAGGAGGCTATGAATTTAGCTTCGCTATCAAAACGAGTACAACGAGAAGTATGACAATGAGATTAATAAACATGCTTACCATTGATGATATTTAAATTTTTTTTTTCCTTAGTGTGGTGCTTAGTGTGGTGCTCTTTATTTACACCACATTATTTGTGGAATAAATTTCTTCAATATATAATTGTGATTAAATAAGACGAAAATTACTCTTCAATAGGTGTTGGGAATGGGCTGGTCCTAACAATGTTACGACATAAATTTAAAACGTTGATTTATGGTTACCATATATTACGAATTTTGAGTATCGCTATTTTAACACTTTCGCGTCGTCATGCTTTTGTCTTTTTGACCGTAAGATCCGCCTGTGGGCGTTATTCTTTCAAGTCATAATATGTCAGAAAATTTTTTTCTGTTTTCATATTTATATTACAAATGGATATTCATTATAATTATAATCTTTCTAAACAAATTATTTGTATCGATAGTATATTTGATTGTACAAAAGTGAATATTGGGTATATTCGTAAGAAATAAACAACTTACAAATTGCAAAATAAACGCCCACTGGCGGAGTTACAGATTTTGAAATGACGTGAAACTACGTCAACGGTCACGAAAATGTTAAAACAGTTTGCTTTGCATTATTTAATTAAAGAGTTTTAGTTTCTAAATGATGCAAAAATCTTTCTACACAAATAGTAATATTCGAAATATATAAAAGCTGACAACGACAACTACGAACGCCCGTGAAAAATAAGAGAGATTATAGCATATTTTTCTCATATGGAATGCATTTTTTAAACATTTATTATGCTTCTATAAAGATAAAAATGAAGAAAGAGCTTCTTAGAATTTCTAAGATGACTGATTTTTACATGTAAAATGATCTTAAATGATGATTTGGTCATGAAGATATATGATTTCCTTTTCTGTTCTTCCTTTTTTTTAAAAAAAAAAAAAATTTAAAATAAACTAAATATGTTCTTTTGGAAGAAAGAGCTTCAGACTCCTTATATCAGACATGTAATCAAAAAATCATCACTTAACTAAATATGATAATGTGATATCTTGCTGAAACCAAAGGCTATAAGTATTCCATTTCTTTTATCAATTTTACATATGTTTCGTATGCATTACAGAATGTATTTATTATTATTTAAACGCAAGCATTTAAAATCATATCTACTATCTTATAAACAATTTTAATCCATATATGCGCAAGCAACTTTTCTGCCAGAATGTAAGAAGTTGAGATCACATGTAAATTGGAAAATGGCTTTGTAATCGAGTGGTTATGTTGATTAGCTCCGCTATTAGCAACTTTGAATCACAGGTATGCAAGGGAATTGAAATTTCAGGTCCGGGTCCAGCTCGAAGTAAAAATAAAAATATAGGCCATATGACACAGCTTGAGAAATAAAAAGTAAAAGTAGACATATTCCAGCTTAATAATAATAATACTTTTTTTTATTATTATCATTATATTTGTAGCTTCCGGTTTTCGATGGAGACGTTTTGAGAGGTCCAAAGCATTATGTAATCATTAAAAAAATGTCTGTCTGTGTATGTTTTTCTCTCACTGTGTGTGCGGGACAAACATTTTGTGGCAGCTCAAACTCAAGAACTAATGCACATAATTTTATATGAATTTAATGCAATTCCATTTGATATAAGTCAACTTTAACCCTTTGCGGCGTAAGACAATTCAGATCATGTTAATGCTCTCTGGCGAGGACGCAAAATTTAAGATACAGCTCAAAAAATTCATCCCGGAAATTTTTTTGCTAAAATTTACGTTTATAACAGAGCAGTAAAAAGCCGGTTTTTTTTAAACCTTAAAATTAAAAATTATTTTTAGTTTAATTTAGTTTATGAATTCCGGTGGAGTATAATTTAAGGGCTTCAGTGCAAATTGGTGGGCAAAGCAGGGGGGTTGCCGTCCCGTGTATTTTTATTTCTATTTTTAATATGGCAGCATAGTATAAAATTTCGTATAAATGTACGCAATATAATTATTTTTGACAAATCTTTCTAAAACTGAAAAAAAAATAATAAAAAAATAAAAATAAAAAATAAAATAAAATTTTGTGTACATAGGAACATTATTCCCTCTCCCCTTCCTGAGAGGGGAAGGTGAGCACCTCCTTGAAGAGTATACACTTATGAGTAAAAAAAAAAAAAAAAAAAAACTCGCCCATCTATTTAAAATGAATGGTTAAATAATTTATCTACGTTAATCTAAAACAAAGTTATGTCTTTTTTTTTTTTTTTTTCTTTCTTTCTTTCCTTTTTGTGTGTGTGTGTGTCATTTTTAACAAAAGAATTTCCAAGATATAAAAGTGTTTCCTAAAATATTGTCTACAGGGCACAAAACTGTTCCCCGGAATTAGTTAGGTTCTATATTTTAACCCTTTATATTCTAAATTATTTTATTTTTGGAAAAATAGTTTGAAATTTTTTTATTATATTTCTTTATGCATGAGAATCATCTCATATTAACACTTTCGCGACCGCATGATTTCGAATTTTCGACAGTAAGGTCCGCCTGTGGGTGTTATTCTCCCATGTTACAATATTTCAGAAAAAAAATTTCTGTATTCACATTTATTTTAGAAATGGATATGCATTATAATTATATTATTTCTGATCAAAGTATTTGTATCCATAGAATATTTCATTGTAAAATTGTGAATATTGGTTATATATTTAAGAAATAAATAGCATACAAATTGCGAAAAAAACGTCCACTGGAGGAGTTACCGATTTTCAAATGACGTGAATCTACGTTAGCGGTCGCGAAAGTTTTAAACTTAGCTTAAACTATAGCTTAACTATAGGGATTAAACCTTAAACTATAGTCCCAATGAAATCCTGCAGTAAATTTAGGCTATATTGAGGAATTTTTTTGGTGGGACTTTATAGTCCCGGTGACATACAAAGGCTTAAACTGTATTCATACTGCTAACGTTCACGGTTCACGTTCATTAAATATGGAAAACCACCAGAATTTATCAACAAAGTTAAAAGAAAAAAAAAATGATATTTTCCCGCTAAGTTCTAAAAGTTAAATTTTGTTGAATAATTCCGGGATGAATTTTTACAATTAAATAATAAATACGTCTTCGCGATGAGGACGTGGCATGTTTGCCTACCATCTCATTATGAAGCGTAGTACTTTTAGTCACCGCCTTTTTTTGTACACCAGTCATTTTTTTGAGTAATTTCATTCTTATTTAATCGTAACACTATTTGGAGAGAATTACTCTAAATATAAAGTGGTGTGGGAAAAGGGGCGTATTTTCAAGGGGCGTTAACAAGTCTACGCTTATTAATGAGATGGTTGGCAGTCCTGACGTGGTATGTCAACCATACCTGGTAATATTTATATAATTTATTCTGGAGTACTGTTAGCCCCGCCCTTTTTTCTCACCAGTTTGATTTTAGTGAAATTTTCTTCAACATGTAATTATTCTGAAATACAAAGAAAAATGCTTTTAAAATATACTGCAGTCAAGAAAGGGCGGGGCTAACAGTTCTCCGGAATAAATTATAAATATTACTAGATATGCATCAACCCTTTACTTGCTGAATTACGAAATAGATAAGAAAATGTACTTCAAATACATTTTGTTTAGTTACTAAAAAGTAATTTTTATAGATATAAACAAAAATCTATACATAGCACCTCATCAGAGTATTTAATAAGGATTTCGTGAGGTATTACTTTAATGTACCATTGTACATCGAAAAAGAGATCAAAACCTTAAATAAAATTTAAAATATGTGTATTTTTTATGTACTTTTTTTTACAGTTATTTATTACGGAATTAGTAGGCAGTAATTTTTTTTCCACTGTTGAACATTTTCACCTTTTACCATAAGGGTTAGTTCGCATGTCATGGGCGTATTTTAGTCGACATATATTAGAAAAATAAATTGCTTTTGTAACAGTGTTTTAATAGTAAGTGCTTACATTTACATTAAAACGACATTGTCTTACATGTTTTACATCAATTTTTGGCGGGGCGACCTATATACAGAAGAACACGCCTATTTTTGTTGCAATTATTTCACTTACACCAAGACACTTCAATTTATTTCAGCATTTGATGAAATTTATAAAAAAGACTTTTATTGACTTTTTATTATTCATTCCTCTTTAAAGCAAAACTTTTATTCGAGGATTTATTTTTAAATTTCATTTCAGTTTTAATATATCTTTTTTCATAGTTGTTACACTAAACAAGAAACAGGTAACCCTACCATAATGCACGATGTCCACGTATTAAAGAATTATTAATTCGAAATCTTATAATTTTTAAAAATACAGAGTGTCTCATCGGGTACGCAGCATGAGACACCACTACATTACTTAAAATGTTTTCAAGATATGAAATTTAACCCCTTAACTAGTTCTTTTTTTTTCAACTTTATATTTTAGTTCATGTTATTTAACCTGCAAAACTGTGGTGGCTTTATGGGCTACCTAGTTGATGAACAACTTTATGCCCTGTTGATGCATGATTGTAGATAGCTGTGTCAGGAGCCATAAAGTTAAAAAAAAATTATAAAAAATTTAACATAACAAAAAATAAAAGAAAAATGGTGAAGAAAGCCTCACACTTGAGGTATCTCACCATAGACGAGAGATAAAATTTCGTAGAATCACAATAAAAAGGGATGGTTTGAATCGTCGAAAATTATTGGAAAGAAATACTTTGAAAAAATACCGGTGCCAGTTTCTACAAATTGCTACAAAAGTAATGCCTGCACACTGTACGGGCAAACCGGTTAAGGGGTTATATCCGCGGGTGCGGGTGTCAGGTCTCATCTTAGTCCAAATACGCAAAGAAATAAAAATATTTTGACGTTGAATTTACAGCCGTCAGTTCTTTAACGAGTTAAAATCAGAACGGAAAATTAGATTTACTAAAAATATTTCTAAAATGTTCTGGTATTAAAATGAATTTTGCAATTACGATTGGTATAATTAGACAATTATAAAATTAATTTTAACGCCAGCATTTTCACAACGTTTTTAAACATAAATCGTTTATCTCAGTATGGGATTCTTCATTTAAATCGAAAGAAAAAAAAATCTGGTATTAAAGTAAATTTCAAAATAAAAAGATAATTTTTTCGAAAAAGGAATAATTTTTTTTTTTTTTTTTTTTTTTGGTAATAATTTTTCAAGGTTTAGACGCTGTATTAACCACACATGGACATGATAACTGCCAATAGTTCATGACATTTTGATTCAATGATAATTTGAACCTGGTTAAAAATCCTCCAAATAAGATGTTCAAATTACGTAAGAATTTAAATATTAAACTGAATACAGCTTCTTAAGTGGGATATGTTTGCGTTTAAATTATAGGTGCTCGTATTAAAAATATAAAGCGGTTTTAAATTTATTTTACATATTTTCTGTACTATTATTTAATAGATTTCTTGCAAAATCGTATTCCTGACATTGTCTACATGATTTTAGTCAAATAATGACTCGATGACCTTATCATTAACATGTAAGAAATGGCAACCATGTTAAAAATATTTGTAGCAATTGTGGTTCAAAATCATCCAAGGCAGTGGTTCAAAAATTTTTATTATGTAACACTTTTAACATTAAACTGAATACAATTTTTAAATGGAATACGTCTGCGTTTGGATTATTGATGCTTAAATTAAACAGATAAAGGAGATTTTATTATATATATATATGCATATTAATTTTATTGAAGAGATTTTTTTTTTTTTTAATCAAAATATTGACATTGAATTATATCGTCAATAAAAGCCTATATTACTTTAACCAAATAATGTTTCGATGACCTTATTTTTAATGCATAAGAAGCAGCAAACCGTGTTGTCCAAATTTAGGGATTATTTTATTCAATTGTCACCAATAATTTTTAGGAGTGATATTTAATATATATAATAGACGATTAATCTTCCAATTGATTAGGCAACCGTTACATTCAAAAATTAGCAATAGGTATTGAATAAAAAAGTCCCTAAATTTGGCAACAGTGATGGCAATCAGTGTTAATAGTGTTACCACAAGGGGGGCAACACGTTAAAAATATTTGTAAGGATTGTGGTTCAAAATCATCCAAGGGAGTGGTTCAAAAGTTGTTATAAAAGTTTTTTAACATTAAACGGAATACTATTTTTAAACAGAATATTTTGCGTTTAAATTATAAATGTTCGAGTTAAACAGATAAAGTAATTTTTATATACTAGTTATTTTTTTTTAACTATCATTTTAAAAGTTTTCTTTTAAAATTTTATCCTTGACATTGACAATTGAGCACTTTCAATCCAGTTCTACATGGCTTCAGTCAAATAATGCTTCGATGACCTTATCCTCAAAGTGTAAGAAGCGTCAACATATTAAAAACGTTTGTTATGATTGTTTTTCAAAATAATCCAAAGGAGTGGTTAAAAAATTGTTATAATGTAACACTTTTAATATTTAACTGAATACAATTTTTAAAAAGAATATTTTATTTTTTAATTATCGATGTTCGAACTAAACAGATAAAATGATTTTTATATACTATTTCCTTTATTTTTCACTATCATTTAAAAAGTTTTCTTTTAAAGTGGTACCCTTGACATTGATCATTCAGCATTGTCAATCAATGTCTACATGACTTTAGTCAAATAATGCTTCGATGACCTTATCCTTAACGTGTAAGAAGCGGCAATATATGAAAGATGTTTTTAAGGGCTGCGGTCAGATGGGGTTGTTTTTTATCTAAATTATGATGGCGATAAGTGAAAAGGAAATGTCAGAGAGCAAGCCTTTTCCGTTCAAATATTTCATGCTGAAAGATATTTTGATTTATATGGATAAAAGACTTTCTGCATGTTTGTTTTTTTGGTCTTAATCTCGAGTGATAAGCAAGAAAAGTTCCTCTACAGTTTTTAGCGTTTCTGTTAAAGCAGATTGATTTTTATTAAGGTATCTGATTGGCTGGGTATTATATTTACGCCCATGATTTCCGTTCCCGAACATTTTTTGTACCCCCTTCGCTTGACAGACATCTTGCAAGAAGTGTTGCCATCATGTAGCAACCTTTTTATTGAATGGTCACATTTATTTTTACTTTCTCTAACCCATATATGGTTAGGGAAAATACTATTTTGGGGGTTTAAGGGGCTTCCTTTAATACTATTAAAGGAAGTTTTCAAAACTGAGTTGTTGCTACAATCACACGTTTTGCGATTTCTCTGATTCCGAAAATCATCTGTTTAGCGTCTAGTCTATATGCCTGTTTGTACGCATAACTGAGAAAAAAAATATTAGTAGGAAGTTCAAATCCATTATTCTAAATCTACATCCCGTATTTATATTACTGTAATTTTATTTATTTACTTAATTATTTATTTATTTTTTACCGAGATCAGTTAAATGGTTTGTGTACAGGATCATACAAGAAAACTCAAATTCGTTAACATCAATGTACGGATTTTCCTGTTCGTGCATTTTAAAATCTCTAGATTGCACTAAATGTAATGAAATTAATATACGCATACATACAAACAATGTGCAGAAATACATGTTTCCTATACATTGAAGTATAAAAAACATTGTTTATTTGTTTTTATTTAATTATAATTGGAAAAACTCAATAAAGAAAACATTGTTAAAAAAAGCGGGTACTGACAAAGCTAGAAATGTTCACAGATATACTATGACCCCACTACTAATATCAGTATTTTTCATTATTGATTATTGACCAACAATTCATGACAGAAATTTTAGATTTCATTAGAAAATGACTATTATTAGAAAGTAGTGGCGTATAAGAACTTGATTTCGCAGACTCAAATGGACACCGCTGTTTTCGAAAAATACTTATTGCTTTATTTCAATGACAAGTTTCTAACAAATATAAGTAAAAAAAAAAAAGGAAATGTGAAAATCAGTAGTGAGAGTGCATCCTGGATTAAATCATGCTCTGACTAGATGTAATTTTTAAATAATTTGTTACAACAAATCTAAAATTTATATTTATTATTACAAATTTAATTGTTAATATATTACTATAAATCTAATATTACTATATTGCAGTTATTAATATAAAATTATTTTTTTAATCCACATTATACTTTATATTATTAATTATTAATAACTTTTTAATTAATATGTAAGATAAAAAATATTTAAAAAGAATGTTATAAAAATGTGTATAGTTATAGTAAAAGTGAAGCTGCGTCAGAGATTGATCGAGTGAATGCTATTTAGAAAAGAAGTTAGTCTAAGTGAAAGTATGCATCACTAATAAATAATGAAATAATTTCCCATATTACAGGATACAATTATAATAAAAGTGAGAGTGACTTAGAGAATCAGTGACTGAATAATTATATATATATATATAAAAGCAAAATCAAGCATTGCTGATGAACTATGAAGCATTTTCCTTTATTATGGGATATAAATGTAAGAGTGAAAATGATTCAGAAAATAAGCCGGTGCATAATAAATAATAATAATAATAAAGACAGAAAAGAAAAAAAAAAAAGAAAAAAAAAAAGAATGTAATAATAAAACCAGAAATTAAAATTCTACACCAATCAAAGATAATGAAAGACTCTTTAACATTACGGGATATAATTGTGAAAAAAAAAAAAAAAAAAAAAAAAAAAGAAGAAGAAGAAGAAGAAGAAGAAGAAGAAGAAGAAGAAGAGAGAGAGAGAGAGAGAGAGAGAGAGAGAGAAAAGAAAGAATAAATCATTGCATGTTTAAATCAAAAATGCAATCATGAAAAGCAAAATCATGCATTATTTATAAATTATGATACACTTTCCCACATTTGTAGCCAATGAAACAGCCTTTGTGAGTAAAACTACTTATATGTGTAGCAGACAGGCTTTGATTTTAATAATTTTTACTTTTATAATATTTTATTTCTTTATATTTGATCGATTTACTAAATCCGAACCAGCAGCAAAAATGCTTCAAAATGAAACGCTATAGGTGACACCATTTACTATTTCATACTATTTCTTAGCTATAAAAAGTAGCTTCTGAAAGACGTCTTTTGCATTGCGCAATCAGAAAGGAATTTTCTAATGGGACATACAATACCGAGATCTAGCGTAATCCCCTATGAACTCACGTGGAGATGCGATTACATTAAATACCGCATAGCTAAGGCGTCTTCAGACAGACAGATAAAAGATTTTTTCCCCGTCTAAATAACGATAGATATATTTTCGAAATGCTAAGGAAATTCGTAAAACACTTTGCATTAGAGACTAATCCGGTCCCTGATTTTTCCCTCTCCCCTCAAAATCGTCGATGTCTTTAATGAAGCATTTTTTCTTTACTAAGAAGGGAATTACAGATCCGTAAAATTCCTTTTGAAGCCAAACCAAGTTTAAATTGAAGGCCATGGCATAGTTGTCAACATTTTAATTTATTCCGGAACAACTTTAGCCTCTCGTTTATTTCGCACCCAATATTTACAACATACTAATTAATATTCCGTAGTATTGTTAGCCACGCCTTCTTTTTCACACCAGAATCATTTTAGAGTATTTTTCTTCATAATTAATCGCAATTGAATTTGAAATATATTACTCTAAAAATTTACTGGTGCGAGAAAAAGGGCGGGACAAATAGCACTACGGAATAGTAATTAGGATGTTGGCAAGTATTCGCACCACATTATTTACAAAAAATAAAAAATTTCCAATGTTAAACTAAAACAAAATATGAAACTATTAGTCTTAAAATAATTCTGGTATCGAATAAAGGCGGGGCTAAAAAGGCTACGGAATAAATTAAAATGTTGACAACTTTGCCGTGGTCGAAAACCGTAAACGTATGACAGGATAAAATTTTGCACATAGTCAATATACGACTATGAAGTTTTAGAAGTTTTAATTGTTTTGAACACGTGCTGCACACTAGATGCAGGTGAAAATTCACGTATTTTCAAAAATGAAACGTATTTTCAACCTCTTTTTATATTTTTCATTTTTATTTTTTCTTTAATTTCTTCTTTTTTCGTATGTAAATATCTTTTTAAAAAGTATATATACGAAGAGGAATATCGCATGAGACCATTAATATTAAACGCATTTGTACATTTGAAGAAATATAAAATGAATTCTCGTATCTTGAAAGGTCATAACCAATAATATATCACCTGAAGATGCGTCGTTCGAGAGTAAAAATAAAATTACGCAATCAGGAATGGTTTAAATTTTCTGTTTTAAAGTACAAATGTTCCATTTGTAGGAAAATATAATAAAGTTAACCATGGGAAAGTATTAAAAAACAACCGAAAATGATGAACATGTGTCGGTAGACACCCTACCCTGTATTGGCAAAAATTATTTTTTCACCAATTGGATTTTTAGCACATGTAATGTTACTTTAAAGAATGATACTTTTTGCCTAATTGAGATGATTTAACACTAATTGTCATCTCAAAAATCCTCAAATTCAATTTTTTTTCATTAATCAAAATAGGTTTGAACAGTTTCAAAGTAAACTGGATTTCATACGACATTATGCTCCGGGCGGAGCGGGGATACCAGTGAACGCTAATTTTGCTACAGATGAGGATAATTCGAATTGAACTGTCATAAAGAAAATTCCTTAATTCTAATTTTTTAACCAAAAATAAATAAATTAAATAAAAACTTAAATTTTTATCAAAATCGTTCGAGAAATTTCGTAGAAAATAAGATTTTTGCTATATTTTGATACAGGTGGAATACAGTTTTACCATCGATTCTTAATTTTCTTGGATATGAAATCTACAACATTTGTACAAGATTAACTCATTTAATATTAAGGAGGATGATACCCAGAGCCTGATTAAGTGGGAAGCACACATTATTTATACTTACACTGTTATTTTTTAACAAATACTTTCCTCCTATAATAAACAGAAAATTCTCATTAAAAATTATTTTAAAAGAATTCTGGTGTCTAATAACGGTGAGTAAATTGGATTGTTTTACACCGTTCATTTTTTATAAAAAATATTTCCTCATCAAAGCGTGGAATTTCTATGACATGAAGTAAAAAATAATTGTAAAAATATTCCGGTGAGAGCGGAGATAATGTGTGCTTTTTTGTGACAATGACCTTTATCATAGTTGCCAACATTTTAATTTATTCCGGAGCATTTTTAGCCCCGCCTTTATTTCGTACCACTTTATTTATAGAATAATATGCTCCAATATATAACCATAGGTGCCAACATTTCAATGTATTCCGGAGTATTTTTAGTCCCGCCTTTATTTCATACCACTTATTTTTTTTTAAGTAAATTTATCTTATTTAATTTTTTTTTTCTTTTTAACAAATAAACTGGTGCGAAATAAAGGCGGGGCTAAAAATAATCGGAATAAGTTAAAATGTTGGCTTCTATGTATATAACTTCTATAAATTAATAAGAAATCATTCTTAAATTTAAAGTCAAGTGGCATGAAATAAAGGCGGAGTTAAAAATGCTTCGGATTAAATTAAAATGTTGGCTACCCTGCCTTTATTAATACAGGGGTCGTATTCTCCACTCTTTTTTCAGGAAACTCTCACGAAGGAGAAAATTTAAAATTAATTGCTACCACTACTTTTATAAAATAATCTCTACCCTGTACAATCATTGTTCATTACTATAAATATACAAGAAGTATTTTTGCATGAAATTAGTGGTGGCAATAAAGGTGAAAATTTCTTATTTCTGAGAGTGTCCAGAAAAAAGGGCGGAGAGTATGACCCCTCTGTTAATAAACTTAAATTTCATAGCAGTCGGAGATCATTAGAGGGCAAACAGAAAGACGGGTAGCTAAACCTCAGTTAATACCACTTATAACATCATTATAAAGTGTAAATATGTGACAATGTTAAAATAATTCGCAAAAAGAAAGTGAACCGAGTGAAACGGCATAGAAAAAATTTCCCAGTGATTGGGGAACATCATTAACAAACGACATAAGCTGTAAGCATGGCGGGAAAGTTCAGTGCACCGATTCATATGACGTCATTAGCGGTATATAAAGAAAAAATGTAAACAATTCGTCAGTTAAGTATGCAACGCCGAAAGAATAGTAATTGATAATCGGAAAGTCATTTTTAGCTGTTTTAAAAATTAATTCGACCAATCCATTTGAAATCTGTGGGATAAATGATTGAAGTTATTAATCTAATTAATTTTTCTTATTTTCTTACAAATGTAAGTTCTTCTTATATAGAATTTTGTTCTTGATATTTGCATGGATAAACGGTAATTAATGTGAAAAATTTATTAACTGGAGAAAAATGTAATTTATGGTACAGAATGTCTCATTAAGTTAATTACAAACCCTGTTAATATATATCATTTTTAATGCCTTCAATGTACGATTAAATAGAATATTCCTTTTTAATTTCTTCTACATTAAGCAAAAGAAAGCATTGTACATAAAAATTTTCAATTTGCGGTTTTCGATGGACTTACGTATTTTGAGATTTTCTGAACACGATTTGACCATTTTTAGAAAATGCCCGCTTGTCTGCGTCAGTTTGTGATAAAAATTCTCTATTAACGTTAGACCACGAATTAATGCACAAAATTTGATAAAAAGTAAGTTTTATTTTCAGCATATCGCTCAGCTGGTGAAGCTATCGTTAGATCGTGTACAGGGCTATCCAAAAGAATTCAAATACATTACGTGCATGGAAAAAATTTCCGGTAGGTAAATTTTGTCATCTTTTGACTGCACTGAACATAACGAAATTAACATATAATTTTTTATTCATAAATAATAATAATAATAATAATGTTTCGTTTATAAAATGGTATGGAAGTCATTCAGCATTCGTCTACAGGGGCAGGCAAAAGAACTGGAACATATTTGAGTTAAGGCTATACTTAAAAATTGTTAGAAGTGCATTTCATGTTGTGTTATGTTTTTACCATACTGCCTTAAATTTAAATACACAACATTATGTGCATATAATTTATAGACAATATAGAAGGCTACCCAAAATTATGCAGAAAAAAAGTTCTTTTCTTTTAAATGTAATTGATGGAAGTGCTTTACTAAATCCTACAAAGCTCAGAAAAACTACTTACGTTATGCCTATATGATAGACAAAGTAATGTTTGAAATCCAATTGTTAATATTTAATGTTTATTTTTCTATTATAATAACGTGTTTTGAGATTACCTGGTTATGAAAATAATGTTTTTAATGGTTGGTTTCTGTGTATGTCTTTCATAGACACTCTTTAAAAATTATTTGTAAAAATTCAAATTTATTATTTTGAATATATATATATATATATATATATATATAATAAAGATGATCTATTAAGCATACAAGAAGCCAAGCAACAGATACAAGATCACTGAAACACCAATGACCAATAAGATTAAATTTTTTTTATCCATATATATATATAAATATAATAGTGCCACTAGAGTAATTTGGATTTTTTTTTTTTTTTTTTTTAATTTAATAATCGTTTTAAATTGTTTATGAAACAAGGCAATATATTCAAACAGGAGTTCAAGTGGGTGTTGTCTTCCTCACATAGAAATATAAGTGAAATAAAGCCGTTTCTAAAATTATTTTGTAGAGTTTTCAAAGTATATTAATATATCATACACTTATCTTAACCTTTAATCTGCTATCTGTTTTAATAATATTCAAATGTTGGACAAAAGAAAGTTGTGTGAGTACCACACCAGATTACTTAATAAGAACATACATTCATAAGTTTATCTTCCGGAAATCTTAAGGATGGTATTTGGGGGGGGGGGTGTCGGAGATCCCTTTTTTATTTTTTTATATAATGTTTATCTCTTTTATAATATAATTGAAACATATCGTTCTAATCGAGAGTTCCAGCCTTTCTTTACATTACAATTACTATTACACTTTTTACGTATCGCGGAAGCAAAGCTTCTATTTTTGACTAACCTAGCCGGCTCCGCTCCATTCATATCCGTTCCCCTTTCAGAAAGCAATTATTGGTAACATAATTTAAGGCTTATACAAAGGCTCAAGGACGGCCATTTGCCGACTTAAATGAAAAACAAAACTCGAGAGATTTTTAAGTCAATTCTAAATGCATGTAAAGCAGAACGCCACTGCAATCAAATGATTAGTTGGAGACACGTGACCATGATGACGTATTAAACCCTTTGAATCGAGGAAATTACTTAAATTATTCGATTCTCGATGGATACTTCTGTAGTAAAGGCCAAGGATTTTATTGGCCTTTATGTTATCGCAGATGCAAATGCGATTGTAAAATCGACTAAAATAACGTACAGAACAACGTAACTATGGTACTTCATGTCTTATTTCCTGGTTAAGGTATATTAAGTTGAATCTTTGTATTAACTATAGAATGAAATATAGAATCGTTTCAAAACATTTAACGCTTTATCTACCAATGGTACTTTTAGGTAGCATTATTTTAAAAAATGTATAAAATCGAATTTATGAAAGATACGACAAAGAGATATTTGTAAGAATAGAACGTATGTACCGTAATTTCCGGCGTAAAACGCGCAGGTCACTTAAATGAGTTACACACCAGATAGTTTAATTTACAAATAAAGCTATACTTGTAAGAAACAAAAGCTTGTTAGAAAATAGCTTTTACTGTAAATTTAAATGTCCGGTGTATAACTGAATAAACCTGCGCGTTATAAGCCGGAAAATACGGTACCTCACGTTAATGTCACTGCGAGGCACTTGATGCCACATGTAGCCGTTTTTGTTCCAGAAATGATTTTAGAGAGTGCTCTCGCTATTTTTGATTAGAATTTTTCAGGATTTTGTCGTGAGTTATAATTAAGTCATATATCACTTCAAGAATCTCCCACCAATCTTAGAAAAATATATTGTGTACACACACACACACACACACACACAAAAAAAAAAAAAAAAAAAAAAAAAAAAACTTTTTTACAGTTTTTTAAAGTCCAAATATCTTTATCGGCAACTATGCATACCTGCATACTTGCCAACATCCTAATTAATATTGCGTAGTGTTGTTAGTCCCGCCCTTTTTTTCACACCAGTAAATTTTTAGAGTAATATTCTCCGGATGCAATTACGATTAAATAAGAAGAAAAATACTCTAAAATGACACTGGCGTGAAAAAGGCGGGGCTAAAAATACTACTGAATATTAATTAGTATGTTGGCAAGTATGCACCTGCCAATCATCTCATAGTGAAACGTAAAATTTTTAGACACCGCCTTCTTTTTTTTTTTTTTTTTACACCAGTCATTTTTTACAGTAATTTTATTCTTAATCGTGACAGCATTTGGAGAAAATTACTCTAAAAATAAAGTAGTGTGAAAAAGGGGGCGATTTTTAAAGGGACGTTAAGAATTCTACGCTTATTAATGAGATGGTTGGCAAGTATGTACAGTGGTACACAAAAGTACCATCTCACAAGTCCTCACTAATTACTATGATGATGTGACATTCATAATTTTTATTGCGCATATCTTTAAAAATACTTTTAAGTAACCAGAAAAGTACACTGGTAGACAATTGCTAAGGACGGATGACAATAACTAAGCTATTGTCATCCGTCCTTAGCAATTGTTCACCAGTGTATGCTTCAAATACATTTCTTGTGTGTTTCATAATGTGATAAATAAAACATTAATATGAGAAACAAAAAAATAAATATAACAGCCCTTTAAATTAGTATGCTGTGGCCATCACAAAACTTTCTTCTATAATTTCCAGTAAAAATCCATGCAGTGCAAATTACTGTATAACATTTTGCTAGTAGGTAACGTAAAATTACGTTTTTCATGAAAAACCAGTTCGCTTTCAAGCGTTCCTCTAATAAAATACTTTCCCTACAAACACACTTATCCACAGTTCATCCTAAAGATATCCCTTTCATCCACTTTACATCCTAAAGATGTCTATTTCATCCTCAAGATGTCCTATAAATGTCCTGGAAAGAAGATGTGTTTGTAGGGATTATATATATATATATATATATATATATATATATATAACGTGTTTGTGCTTAGCACTTTATATGCTGCTGGTGTATACATACGCCAGTGACATTTACAGAATCAATTACTAAAAATAAAATTTGAATAATTTAATCATGAATAAGTAAAGTCATTTTAATGGATAATATAGCGTTTTAGAGGAACGCCAAAAGGCGGGGCTTACTGCTCAAAATAGGAAAATACCCCGACGACAATGTGTTAAAATTATTATTTACCAAAAAATATTTTCAAGGGTGAGTGCAGATGATTATCAACCTCTGAAAAAAAAAAGTATGAAATGATGAGTTGAAAATGAGTTCTAAATCTTTTTAGAATAAAAAGATCCTCTGAAATGGTGAAGTTTAACTATTAATGGAACTCTGGCGTAGATTTTATACCACTATTTCATACCACATGAAATTACTCTTGCAGATTTAATTAAAGGAAAGACTAGTTGAATTCCAAGAAAACTTTTTTTTTTTTGATAAAAATACAAATACGTTGTTAAATGCATAAGTTAAATTGGAGACAAGTAGCAGAAATAAAACAATCGCGTTTTATTTTTAGTGATGAACTGTTATTGTGAATTCTTTGATTAATTTATTATTTTTAGTTGAAACAATTAGTGTTGGATAAAACATAACATCCGCGGGTTACTCGCTTTGCGGGCCGAGAGCGGGTTGTAAAATACTTTATTTAAGAATTTTTTATACTTATTTAATGACTCTAACTTTTTAAATGTAGAGATTGGATGAAATTCTTTTCCTGTATAGTAATTTAAACCAACCTGACTCGTAATATGAGTATAGGGATGGAACACGGGTGCCGAATTCATACCGGTATTCGTTTAAGAAATTTCTCTACATATTATATCGTTGATTTAAGAAGTAGAACATTTTCTTACATTGATAGTGGTATGAGTTCTGCGCACGTGCTCCATCCCTGTGAGTTTAATTACAACTGCTTCAATATTATTAATACTTAATGTTAAAATCTCTATAGGCGAATATTATTTGACTTCCAATTAGAATCATGGATCGGGTCGGGTAACCCAATTTTACCCGAACCCGACTCGACACGCGGATCGGAATTGGGTCAGGTCGACTAATTTTTTTCTTTTACGCGTCGGTTTGACTAATTTATTTATTTATTTATTTTATTTTATTTTATTTTTGTGCAGGTCGTGTTCAAGTCGGGTTTACTTGAGAATATTTTTCAAAAACATTCACCTTAATAAGCACAACATTGTTTGGTATAATTATAAATTATGACTGATGCAGATGTCAGCGCGGTCACTTTTTTTTTTCATACCACTATTTTTACAAAGCAATATATTTATTATTTAATCGAAGACAACTGTTGACTGTCATAATACAAGTATATTGTTTTATAAAATTGTGGTATGAAGAAAAAAAAAAGAAGAACTAGACCGCACTGACCATTGCTTACGTAGACTTACTGTATATACACATAATTAAATATAGGTTTATCCAAAGTATTATAGTAAGTAAACATTTATATCGGACTGAAACAATTAATAAAGAAACACCAAATTATTATCATTATTATTATTATTATTATTATTATTTAGAATATAAGCATTAAACAATAAACTACAAACATTAAATTCAAAAACCTTTTTTGTTCACTTAAAGTACACAACACACATAAATGGTTAAAAATGCAGAGCTGCCAACCTAATCCGGAGGATTGTTAGTACCGCCACTTTTTCTACACCAGTCATTTTTTAAAGTATTTTTCTTCTTAATTCATCGTAAATACATTTGAAGAGAATTACTCTAAAAATTAAGTGGTGTTTAAAAAGGGGCGGTACTAACAATCCTCCGGATTAGGCAGGTAGTTCTGAAAATGATAATCCATTTTTCAGATTTTTAAATTTTCACTTATGTGTATTAGTAATTACATTTTTAATTCTTTGTAAAATAAAGCATCAACTGCGTGACAATGAAAATATACTTTATTTTATAACTTAAAAATGTTTTGAATGATTTTTAGTTGAATTACTAATTTTTATTTAAATTTTGTGTTTCGGGTCGGATGCGGGTCGTGAAAATTCTCTAGTGTGGGTTCAGATTGATTTTAAATTCATCTGTCGTGTTCAGGTCGAGTAAAACCCGACTTGCAAGACTCTACTTCCAATGTACGTTTACTTCATTATTTTACAATTTTTATATACTCACAAAACATATTGATCAGTAGATTTTTGAAAAGTAAGGTTTAGTACATACATTTCAAATTTTGTTATATGATATACTTAAATTTTGTTGATATTTTTAAATTAGCAAATATAATTATAATTATACAGTTTTTTTTAATATAATTATATACTAATAATTTTGTATGTAATATTTAATTCTCCTAACGGTCTGTTCAATAATACAATTGTCTTTTGTGCAAGAGAATTCTTACATAACACAAATTTAACATTTTTTTGCGGATCACAGGTTGGTTTGTGAGTCTAAATCTCCCCTGCGCGGGTCCCCGAAAACCTTGCGCGGGTCGGGAGAACTTTACCCGCACCCATCCCGCGCAGTGTTTTGAAACAATTGGTAGAACCGTTCGGTTTTAACCACAAATATATAAAAAATATTTGATGACTGTGGTTGTGGGAATTAGGACCGATTGATTACATTAGGGTATTATAGGCTTATATATCGAATGCCCTCCATGGAGTCTTACTAAGGGCTCCTAACCCGTATTTACACGAGTTTCTGAGGAAGCCCCGGAAAACCCCCAACGGCTAGATAAAAAAAAAAAAAAAAAAAAAAAAAAAAAAAAAACACTTAAGATTTAAAAAAAGAAGAAGAAAAAATTACGTTATTTCTAAATGTAAGTAAAGCGGAACGGTGCAATAATCAAATGATTAGTTTGATGTGCTTGGCCAGGATGGTGTACTAAACCCTTTAAATCGAAAGAATTACTTATCATAAAAAATGCAAATACAATTGTTAATTCTCCAACACTACTTAAAAAAAAAAAAAAAAAGAGTAATAAAAAAACTTATGTTTCATTTTCTGCGTGAAGGAATATTACCTTGAACCATTGAATTAATCATGAAATAATTGGTTAAATCGTTACATATCAAAGTGAATATATATATATATATATATATATATATAAAGCATATATAAAACTTAAAAAGGACATACGTTTAAAATTTAAATAGAAAACAAAACCTTAAAGATGGATATACAGACAAAATGCCTTGCAAATCAAACAGCTCGATGATGTATTAATTCCTTTAAATGAAGACAATTATAAAATTATTCTCATAGACCCAGTCCAAAAAAGCTTTCCAACATTACAACTTTTTTCATGTTTGTTCTAATACAAATGAAAATATCATATTATATTAAATGCATAAGAAAAATTAGAAAAAAGAAAAGAAAAAAGCAGTTGACTATTAGAGATGATATGACATTTTGATATTTTTAGAGATGGATTATTAATATTGTGAAATCTTTGATTAACCAAGATGTTTAGTCGAAACAATTCGTTGACCAGTTCAATTTTTGAACATAAATATCTCAAAAATATTAAAAATGCACTTAAGATTTAAATAAAAAATAGAATTTAACCCTTTCAGGGGCGGTGGTTGCAAAGTACAACCACAAATTTTAATTGAAAATTGCTGCAAAACCTATCCCTGGAAATTTTTTATACAATTTTTCTTTTATAAATAATTCAAACAAATAACTTCACTTATTTCTTGTCTTTTAATATTTTTGGTGATTTCTGGTGGTTATCGATTTTAAATGAAAAAAAAATTGCTTGCCCCTGAAAGGGTAAGAAAATTGTCAGTTAGTCGGTCACAGTTATCAAATAATTAATCGTGAGCGTGATACGTCAAGATATTATATTAATCTTTTTAAACCAAGAAAATCACTGAACGTAATCTAACGTTTTCTAAATGAAAGTTAGTGTTAAGGAAGTTAAACATCAATATTTTTCTAACACAAAAGGCAACGGCAGCAGTGGAACTTGAAAAAAAAATGTCAAATTGTTGCTTTGAATTTTTTAAATTAGATTATTTTTCTCTCATTTCCATCAATCGGTAACGGTTTTATTTGACATTAAGTGATAATATAATTATATTTCATGATAAATGTGAAAAAGAAAAAGAAATAAATTGCCTCCAAAATTGTGATGAAACAGTTAGTGATGGACTATTTATTACGATTAATCATGAATTTTAACCGAAACAATTGATAGAATAGTTCTGTTTCTGAACATATTAAAAATATTAAATGGATTGGCACTTAAGATTTAAATGACAAATAAAACTTAAGAGATCTTTAAGTCAGTTGGTCACGTTAATCAAATGATTAATAGTGACATGTGACGATGATGACGTATTAATCTGTTTAAATCAAGGAAATTACAAAACATACTCTAGCGTTTTCTGAATGGAAGTTAGTGTATATTAAACCTCAAGGTTTTTTTTAACATGAATGCAAAGACAATGATGAACTCAAGAAAAACGTTAAATTCCTGTTTTATATCCCTATAAGTGTATTATATTACTTTTATGACATTTCCATCAATAATGATTTTATTTCACATGAGTGGTAATATATTTAAATTTCATGATAAATGAAAAAAAAAAAAAAAAAAAAAAAAAAAAAGAAAGAAAGAAAGAAAGAAAGAAATTGTCATAAGCCATAGCTGTCAATATTTTAATTTATTCCGGAGTATTTTTAGCCCCACATTTAATTCATACCACTTTTTATTTAAGAGTAATTTCTTTTTATTTTGTTGAAGTTACGTACAGAAGAAAAAAATTCTATTAGGTCTTTGCATAAATTCGTGCGGATTTTTATTGCTTCATTTCATAAAAATACATCAAATCAAATGACAATTTTTAATCAAAATACTCTCCATTACTTTCTACAACCTTTGCCCATTTTTCGGGTAACAAATGTATACCACGGCGATAGAAGCTCTCGTCTTTGGAGGCAATAAAATGATCCGCGTCCGCACGAACTTTTGCAACGACCCAATATAAATAAAGTGTTGCGAAATAAAGGCGGGGCTAAAAATACTTTAAAAGGGCAAACTTATAATATTGTTTTCACTACATAATTTTATTTAATTTACAAAACTAATGTTTATTTCAACATGACATTAAAAATTTATCAGAACATATAATTATAATCTTCATGACTACCTTTAAAGACCTTCAAACATTAAAGAAAAGCTAATAATACCTAATAATATAATATCTAATTTTAAAAGTATTGTGGAAAAAAGAACAGCTTAGTGACCGGATATATCCGTTACCGGCCGTCAGATAGTTAAAACGTGAGCATTTGTAGTAAATTAAGAAAATTATTCTAACTACCACAAAAATGATGTTATAATAGCAAATCCATATATATTTTTTATAAGAAGATGTAAACCCTAAAATTATAGAGTTAACTGTCTGACTGTATTCCGTTTTTCAAGATTTTTACCTCAAACACTGATTGATAAAAAATTGATACAAAAATTGATACAAAAAATTGTGTTAAGTAAAATGTAGCTGTTTAACCAAGATATACTTATCTTTAATTTTTACATTTGTATTTTCAGATATTTTTATCTTACCAAAATGGTAATGTATTCTTGACTGACTTGATAAAAAAGAAAAAAAAAAAAAGTACATAAACATAATTTTTCAAAAGGATATGAACATTTATTTCCTAACATTTAATGTAGAATTATACAGAATAAGGCGAATATATATTTTCTTCGTATTAAAACGAACAACGATTTATTTACAGGAGAAACAAATCTAGTTACTTATTTATTTATTTAAATAAAATTTTGTAGAAAACATATGATTTTTGAGAGCTTTCTCAAAATATAATATTTATTTGTGAAAAAAATAAAAATAAAAAATAAAAATAAAAAATAAATTTCTTAATAAACATCGACTAATATGTATTACACAGATTTTGTTTGTATTTTTCTGGAAACGGTACGTTTCAACAATTTGATTGTAATGATATTTTTTATGATACTTATCTCAAAAACTAAATTCGATTAATATATTAAGAAAAAATTATCTTATTTTCAAGACGAATTTATATCACTTTAATTCGAATTTCTGGGTTTCAAACATTTTTAGATGACCAAATTGATTACAACGTATTATTTGCAATTCGACATTACAATTAAAAAAAAAAAAAAAAAAAAGTAAAAAGGGTTACCACACGGAAATTATTTTTCTGTATCACTAATTCAGAATAATACATTTCTAATTAATAAATTCACACTGAAGTTAACTGTGAGAGAATAAGCATGAAAAATATTTAGAAAATCAAACGTTCATGAGATTTGTATAACTTTTAACCCTTTGCGGCGCACTGTTCTCTCCGTGAGACACAATTATTAAGCATAGTTGCCAATATTTTAATTTATTCCGGAGTACTTTTAGCCCCGCCTTTATTTTTGCACCACATCATATATAAAAAGATTTCCTCTAGTATATAACTTCGATCAAATAAGTAAAAATAAGTGGTACGAAATAAAGGCGGGGCTAAAAGTACTTCGGAATAAAATAAAATATTGGCAGCTATGACTAAGTTCAAATTGCAAAAACTCACCCCAGAATTTTTTTTTGCAAAATATTACTTTTATTACATAGCAAAAATGCATCAATTTCTTTTATTTTAATTTTGTTCCTGAATTCCGGTGACAGTGTAATTTAAATCATCTCAATTACATTGTGTCGCAAAGGGTTAAATGCTGAAATCAGAAATGGCAAAATTTCAAAAATATATAATCAAGTAGTTTATTTTATATACTTCGGATGATACAGAATTACAAAAGACTATCAACAAATATAAACTATATTTGTGGAAAGGAAAAAAAGATAAATTTCCTAACAAATATAGACTAGTGCACTGACAAGGAAACATGATGACAGTTGAATTATAATTGATCGCTACTCGTGGGCCTAAAAAAATGATTTATCATGAGAGTCACATGTGCGTTACGTGTATCAAACAGTGATGCAATTGCACTGACTATTCAGATGACTGTGTTTTCAATAGAGCATCTCATTGCCCCAAACCTTTTTTGAGGTCAAAGACACTCAAATAATAAGCATGGTGTTTTTTATAATCAACTAACAAAATAAACAGTATATATTGTATTTATTTTTTTATTCATTATCTTGTTGTTATCACATTTAAGGGGACAACATTTGACTTGGCACAACTGGAGCAGATTTTATATAAAAGCTTATATTTCCATTTAATATTTATAAATTGAACTACATTAGGTTTGTTCAATAAAATATATATTCAGGCAACAATTCTTATGGTTTTTGATGCACTTTTTACATATTTGGATCTTTAAATTGCATTTTATCAGTTTACTTTTTTTTTTTTTAAATTGCATTTACTTATGAGAAAAATCACTTTATAGATAAAGTGATGTGAAAAAAAAAAAAAAAAAAAGAGGTGGGTGTTCACGATGCTCGGAAGGAATTAAAATGTCGGTATGTCTGCAGTACAGTTTAATTTAGTGCATAAATTAGTTTACACATTCTAGCTTGACCTCGTCGTAAATTACTTTTTAAATAATTCTGTATAAGTTTGGTTAACACAAAAATTTCACCTTTTAGCCAAAACTAAATTTACTAAATTATTAATATTTATGAAAAAAAAATTAACCAGTTTAAATTAATTAAAAAATAGTGAAAACAATCAGAAAAGTTATATAATAATAAACTATTATTATTGATATGTTACGTATGTTTATAATATTAATGTAGATAATAATCAATATAATAATAACTAATAATATATATATATATATATATATATATATATATATATATATATATATATATATTGTATAGACTAAAGATCATTAATACATTAATTACTAAATAATATGATAATCACAATTAAATTTTATTAACAGAATATAGTTTATATTTATAAAAACTCTTATTTATTTGTTTTTATTTGTTGTTATTCCTGTAATATGTAATAAGCCCTTTCACAAAAATTATGAAAATGACAGTAAAAAAAGTATGATGTTGTAAAATTATCATAAAGTAATTTAAAAAATATATTATTATTATTATTAATTTATTGATATCAAATCCTTCAACTGAAATATATATATATATATATATATATATATATATATATATATATACATATTATTGGATTATTTTTTATTTGATTAACTGCAATTATCTTAATTTTGTTGAGTAAAAAAAAAAAAAAAAAAAAAAAATGTTAATCAAACGAATTTTTATAACAAATTAACTGTAGTTTATAATTTGACCCCAAAGAAAAAAAAAAAGGATTATTATAATTACTATTATTACTAAAGGCTTAAAAAAATTATTTTTAAAACAGAATTTTAAAAAGCTATTATAATTTTTTTAAATAAATAATAATAATTATAAAAAAGATTATCTAGTAAGAAATAAAACGAATTTACCTAAAACAAAAATATCTTAAAATTTAATTTAAAACGAGTGTAAATTTTTGTTAATCTATTTTAACTAAATCTGCATTTAAAAAGAAGTGTTCAATAAGACTTTATTACATCTATAAATTTCAAATAGAGTTTTTTAAAACAGAAATGCATTGATTCGAAATGCGTTATTAACATAGGTTTATCATAGCAATAAATAAATAAATAAGAAAATTATAATAATTTAATAATTTAAATAAACGCATAAACAGAAAATAAAAATGTTATTCCTAATTCATATCATCTTAAATCTTTAAAAGTACATATTAAAAAAAAAAAAAAAAAAAAACAGATATTTTTTGCTAATTAATTTAAAAAATGGTTACAATAAAAGCAAAATACATTTATATTAAAATATAGGAAATTAAATTCATTGATGAAAAAATTCGTTTTAAATTTGGTTTAAAAATAATTTACAAAATTGCTTATTAAAACAAGAAAATTGAAAGAGTAATTACACAGCTATGCACATTTCTAATTTTTTATTCAGATTTATCACTGCAATTATTTTTTTAAAAGAATATGTCGCATATATTTTTGACGATTAAATAAGTAGACAACAATCATGAAAAATTTCCTGTATTAAGTCTCTTTTAAAAAACGGGAAACTTGCCAGCTATGCATGTATAAGATGAAAATTACAGGATTAAATAAATGTAAAGTGTTAATTACGTATATATAAATATACATACATATATATATATATATATATATATATATATATATATATATATGCAATAATAATAATATCGGACGATACTTTTATAAAACATGAAATAAATTACTTATATTGATTAAATATGGGAGAAAAAAATCTTTATTATTATTGTTATTATTAGTTTTTATAAAAAGAAAATGTAAATTATTTATTAAAAAAAAAAAAAAAAAAAAAAAAAAAAAAAGTAAAAGTTCTTGTTGAAATTTTTAAATAATTAATTTTTATTTTCAAATTGTCATTTGGCTTAATCTGGTAATAACTTGAAACGTTACAGTAAATTAAAAAAATAATTCTGTCTATAGAAAGCATGTGAAATTTTCTGTTTATTTAAATATTTAAATTGTTCATTAACAAATATCATTGTATTGTACTGAGGAGGAACCTTCTCTGTTTTTATGACATATATATATATAAATTATAAACAATACTAAGCATAATATATTTCTACTGAAAATAATAGAAAAATAATTCACATTATTATTTTTTAATTAGTTAAAGAAAAAATATAATTATTACAAAATATTTTGATTTAGAATTAATTTAATTAAAATATTTAAGGATACTTCTTGAGAGTTCTATTTAAAATTAGTCTAATATAATATTTCATTAATTTTTTTGCATTAATTCTTTTTAATTAGTTAAAGAAAAAATACAATTGTTATAAATAATTTGATCTGGAATTAATTTAATTAAAATATCTAAGGATACTTCTTGAGAGTTTTATTTAAAATTAGTCTAATAAAATATTTCATTATTATTTTTTTTTCTTTACATTAGTTCTTTTTAATTAGTTAAAGAAAAAATATAATTATTATAAATAATTTGATCTGGAATTAATTTAATTAAAATAGTCGAGGATACTTCTTAAGAGTTTTATTTAAAATTAGTCTAATACAACTTTTTTACATTAATTCTTTTTAATTAGTTAAAGAAAAAAATATAATTATTATAAATAATTTGATCTGGAATTAATTTAATTAAAATATTCAAGGATACTTCTTGAGTTTTATTTAAAATTAGTCTAATACAATATTTTTTTTTTACATTTCTTTTTAATTAGTTAAAGAAAAAATATAATTATTATAAATAATTTGATCTGGAATTAATTTAATTAAAATATTCAAGGATACTTATTAAGAGTTTTATTTCAAATTAGTCTAATAACATATACTGTAATACAATATTTCATTTAAAAAAAGAAAAGAAGAAGAAGAAGAAGAAGAGAGAGAGAGAGAGAGAGAGAGAGAGAGAGAGATGGGGGTAGGGGGAGGGAGAGCCGCAAGAAAAAAGAAATATTATTATTATGATCCGCTGAACTTTGCAACGAAAGCGTAAATAATAAGTATTAAAGCTTTTTCATTACTAATAACAAGTTTTCTAAATTTCATTCTACGGCTTTATACAGCGAGCAGTCCACAATAATGGATACATTCTAAATCTCCACCGTTTTCGTTTCAAGAAATTTGTTTTTACCAAGTAAAAAAAAAAAAAAAAGAATATTAATAAAATATAAAACATATTTATTAAAAACCAAATTGCTGTAGAAATATATGGACTGCTTCATGCTTGATTAAATAAATTGTGTTGTCCTTAAAATAAATAAACAAAATAAATAACAATAATATATATGGCAAAGAAAACTCAATAATTAGTGGTATTAAGGAAAAAAAAAAAAAAAAAAAAAAAAAAAAAACTAGTCATGGCAGTCCCGAGAATTTAACATGCAATTACAAAAATATATTTATAAAAAAATACTTAAAAAAAAAAAAAAAACTTTTTAAACTTTATAAGGTTTTCATAAAACACATAAAGAAATAATCATTTACCTGGACAAAAATTTCGATGAAACAATTTCTTAAATAAAATAACAGGGATAGAACACGGACGTAGAATTCATACCGGTATTTGTTTAAGAAATTTCTCTACCTATAATAAAGTTGATTTAAGAAGTACATTTTTTTTTTTTTTTTTTTACATTGATAGTGGTATGAATTCTGCGCCCGTATTCCATCTCTGAAATAATTACCGTATTTTTCGGCGGGTCATATAAATGAGTTATACATAAGAAAATGTAATTTACAAATTAAGGTATATCTGTAAGAAACAAAGGCTTGTTAAAAACTAGCTTTTACTGTAAATGTAAATTTCCAGTGTATAACTGATTCAACAAACCTACGCGTTATACGCCGGAAAATAAGGTAAATAATTTTATTTATAATTTTTTTTTCCATATAACAATTATTTATTAAAATTAAGTTAAAATAAAAGTTTTCTATTTTTATGTAATTCAACTCTCAATCTAAAATATTACCCCAAAATAATAAGTAATTTGAAGTTTTGTGCCCGCACTTTTTTAATCAAAAACGCGTTGAAAAAAGGTGTGTTTAATATATATAATATTTATATATTTGAATATAGAAAATTTACAAAAAATACTTATTTTCACAATCGTTTTTTAAATTTATAATTACGATAAATACAATCGATATAACTGCAAGCTTGTACGTTTTACTGTTAACGCAAAATTTTAATAAAAATCTTTAATAAATATGTTAATAGTTTGTTACAATTAAATATGAAATTTTTTACTCAAAATAAATAAATAAATTAATAAATAAATAAATAAAATAAAAAATAAATAAAATAAAAATAATAAAATAAATAAATAAATAAATAAAAAATAAAATAAGTAATGTTAAAAACTATAAAAGCTGACACCTGTGAATCGGCAATTGCTTTGGTTATACCCCCGTTTCGCCGACACTAAAATTTCCTACCCCCTTTCGTTGACAAATTCCCCCAAAAAGGGAAAATCATCATTATCGGTTCAACATCTGTTTTGCTGACATTGTGTCGGCGAAACGGGGTATAACAAAAATTTTTCAAGAGCATTTAAGAATGTTGAACATCTGTAAGAAGTGTATTGTTTGAAGACAATAATCCTAAAAAACTTAGATGCTAAGATGCAGAAAAGATTGGGAAGTAAATAGGCTACACTCGGAGATAGAAATTAGAATGTGAAAAACAAGCGTCAATGGCAGTTAATTATTTTTTCTTTTTACCAAAATGGTCTACTCAGGCACAATTGTTAAAATTTTTAATAGGATAAGACTGAGTTTATTATTATTATTATTTACTTAAATAATAAATACAAACACACAAGTTAATATAAATATAATTATATTTAAAAAAAGTAAATAAATAAAATAAAAACGTCCGTAAAACTGAATAAATAGTAGAATTTCATTTTAATTACCCGCTGGCCGATTCATTTTTAAATTCAGCCGAATTCCAAATATTACATCTTCAAGCAAAATGAGGATTACTAGAAAATATTAATTTAAACATTTTTTTTTTCGGTTGTTTTAATTATTAATTTTTACTTTCAGTTGTATAAGTCCATATTTGATTAAATTAATTCAATATTTCAGAAATTATCATGACGACAAATTTTTGATTATAAATTGATAAACTAAGAATTAACAATTGGTAAAAAATTAAAAAATGAATAAATTGAATTATTACGATCATGATAGAACTTACTTCAGTGTTGTTATTTTAGAAATGGAATCTAATGAAATAAGGAAAGTTAATTTTAAGCAAGGTCTAGGTCTTGAAGATAAGTACCTAAATTCTTTTAACCCAATAATATTTATGCTTAAAAACACACACGCACACACACAGGCAGATAGAGAGAGAGAGAGAGAGAAAAGAATCCATAGACTCAAAATATAAATAAATAAATTATTTGTCTTTACCTACATTTCTAAATTGTAATAAAAATTGTAAATTTATAATACAATTATTCTTATACTAGCAGGCTATGTCCACTTCGCTGGTCCTATATTTAAATGAATTTTCAAAAGAATTCAATTTCTATTCATTTTCAACCTTATAAGTAAAAACTCAAAAAAGCATAATTTAAATCGCTCTAGACCTCGCTTCGGGTAACCGTTGCCTACGGCAGCAACATTTTCGCCAACACTACATCGGGTCAAAGTTCTTACTACCATGCAGAAAGGTCTTTCCTAGGCACTTCAGTTTTTGTACTTATCGACGACAAGTGGATCTGTTATTCTTTAAGAACTGCGATTGGCAGATATCAGCATGTAATATTTTAGCTTTTGAACTATGTATTTTATAGACCTCGTTCTTTACATTATATCGCCATTTGATTCCAACCAATATAATAAATAAAAGAAAATGTAGATTTTCCTTTTAAAAAGAATTAAATAAATGAAAAACAAATAAATTTTAATGAAACTTAAATTAAAACTAGTATGTTGCGGCCACCACAAGACTTTCTTCTATATTTTCTTGTACAAATTCACTAAGTGCGAATAATTTATTAAAACTATTATTAAAAATATTTAACATGATGAATGAAATGATTTTCATCTTAGGGAAATCTAACACAAAATATCCAAACAAAGATAATTTTATCGTCAATGAATAACATCTTAATATATGTAATGTTTTTATAATGGTTATCTGAAATATCAAGTTTCGTACAGTTACATGCAATAGACATTGAGATATAGCCATGAATAGATGAAATTTGCAGTATAGCAGCGCCACCTATTGGTCGATAAGCATCGAAACTGAGTCAGCATAATAGCATTCTCACATATCAAGTTTTGTTTGATGATACGCAATAGAACCTGAGATATAGCCTTCCTTTGAACTGTAGAAGTCGCTGTGTAGCAGCGCTACCTGTTGAGGGGTTGACACCAAAAGTTGATAGATACTAACTTAAGTTAAGGTGCACCTATATACAAATTTATATGCAATTCTGTGCAGTAGTTTCTGTGATATAGCCTTTCCTCAAATTGCGAAAATCGCTGTATAGCAGCGCCACCTACTGGCCGATAAGCATTTAAATTGAATCAGCGTAATATCTCATAATGGTCTTCTCACCTATCAAGTTTCGTTTCATTATACGCAAGAGAACCTGAGATATAGCCACCCCTGAAAATGCAGAAATCGCTTTATAGCAATGCCACCTGTTGAGTGGTTGACACCAAAAGCTCATAGGCACTAACTTAGGCCAAGATGCATCTACAAATAAATTTATATGGAATACTGAACTGTAGTTCTGGAGATACAGTTGCCACAAAATTTTTGTCACACGCACAAACAGACAGACAGACATTTTCTAAAAATGGTCAAATCGTGTTCTAAAACTCTCAAAACGTGTAAATCCATTGAAAACCAGAAGTCGAAAATTTTTACGAATCGAATACTTTCTTCTATTGAATATAGAATAAAGTAAAAAAACAATAAAACAATATAAATGATAAAAAGTTGCTATATTATAAATCTCATATGTGTGCTTTTATTACATTTATATTCTTTATTTGCGTTCATCTATTTATTACTTCCTTCTATATTCAATAGAAGAAAGTATTGGATTCGTAAAAATTTTAGACCTCGGGTTTTGGATGGATTCACACGTTTTGAGAGCTGTAGAACATCATTTGACCACTTTTTTAAAAAATCTGTCTGTCTGTGTGTGACAAAAATTTGTGGCAACTGTATCTCAGGTACTACTGCACAGAATTTCATACAATTTGGTATGTAGTTACACACTGACATAAATTAGTGCCTATCAACTTTTGGTAAAAATTGTCCAACAGCATGCGTTGCCATCCAGCTCTTTCTAAATTTTTAACATGGTGGGATAGGACAAAATTTTGTATAAATGTGCATAAAGAGAATATTTTTTTAATAATCATTATGAAATTTAAAACAATTGTTTGTAATAGAGATGGTCAACAACTGGGGAAAAAATTGTGTATGTAGGGAAGGAGCCTCGACAGGGGGGGGGGGGGTAGCCCCCCTCGAGGAGAGTGAATTTGCATGATGAGTATCTTTCAAAAGAGCTCGTCAATACCTTTAAAACGAATGGTTGAACCATCGATCTGCGATAATTTAAAAAAATGTTATCGATTTTTTTTTTTTTTTAACAACAACAAAAGTAAATTTGTAAGAAAAAAAAAAGTAATATTGTGAATAAAATTGACTTTTTTGGGATATTTAGTGTTATACTACTTCTCTAACATAGAAATCGTCTGCATTATCATGGAAGATAATTTTTTAAAATAATAATAATGTTAATGAATTATTTTTACTGAGTGAATTTGTATATCAAGATATAGAAGAAAGTCATGTGGTGGCCACAACATACTATTTTTTCTTTAATATTTCATAGATTTTCTGGGAGTGTCCTGTAAAGAGAAAAATTTTATGACAATAATCTGGTCATAAATTAGGCGTAACAAATGGCGAATGAATGGGGTATTTTGGTCGTTAAACTGTACTTTCTAGATGCAAAATACATTTAATGACTGCTAATTTAGCACCTTGGCTATACCAATATATGTATTTTATGCTAAATTATTATTTATAAAAGTATATTGCAAATAAACATTGTTATAGAAAATTTATTTTCCCTAAAACAAGAAATGTTTACGTGAATGAATAAAAAGAAAGCTACATAACAATGGTTATTAATCATACACATTTTTATCATATTAAAATATTACATTTTTGTTTAACATTTAAGTACTTAGTTATTTAAATGAAGCAAATATCCTACAGCATCAACATAAAAAAAAAAATCGACCCAAAATCAAAAAATTCTAATTCATTATGTGTTTGTGCACCTGGGCCTGTCAGTCATATCAACCGATAAAAAGGAGTGGACTGGACACTAACTAATCTTCTTCTTACGTAACTGGTACCTACCATTTCGTCGAATTGAAATTTTCTTTCCACTTGTTTTCCCCATTTCTATAGAACAAATACCTAAATAGCTCAAAAGGGAAGCTTGAATGGGAAAAATAAGGGGGTAGAAAATTTCTTGTCGGCGAAACGGGGGTTACACCATTGCTTTGATATGTAAAAAAATATTAAATAGTAATAATAATAATAATAATAAAATGAATGTTTAAAAAACACACAAAGAAATAATTATCTAAACAGATTAATTTTATGAAAAAAAAATTATTTTAGCATAATAATTAACTTTTTTAATTAATTATTTTTAAAATATAACAATTATTAATTAAAAATAACTTACAATGAGCCTTCTCTGTTTTTATGTAAAGCTACTGTGAATCCAAAATAATCCCCAAAAGTACTTTTATAAATAATCGGAAATTTTGTATCTACATTATATCCACTTACAGAGGTCCACAATAATAAAAACACACATACTCCAGCAGTTACAACCACATTAGTTACTTTCACAAAATATAATTTCATCTTGATAATGTTCACTTGGCGAAAATTTCGCCTAACTTTCACCCGATGTTGTTCAACACTCGACACTCTCTTCCGAACTACCTGTTGCGAACTTCGCGCGCGGTTAGTGTATCCCGCAGTTGCAGCGGCCGAGAGTCAGAACCTTGTGACGTCACGCCTCGTAATGGAACGTGCAATATTTTTGTTCTTTTTTCCGAGGAGTGTTCAGGTTTATACCGTTAACAGGCAAAAGCGATGGGTGACGCATGCCGGAAAAAAGCCGCGACTTCCGATGGATTTCGGAATATGTTGGAATGGAAGGAAGGCATATCCATTTTTTATGGGCCATTTTGTGTCTTGATATCTTTCTTGATTGTTGGCGCCAGTGTCACAGATAGAGAAAATTTTAGTTGTTCATAAGATATTCAGGGGTTTATCGGGTCACTGACGCAATAATCTCCAGGGGCGTAGAAAGGGATGGATTGTGTAAGAAACTGTCCAGACCGGTCTGATAGGGATGTCTCTCTTCACTACCCAAGAAAGGGCAGATGCAAAACATACTAACGATTCTTTTCTTAATCGAACACGACATAATCCTTGACATAGAAAAATACTGAAAGTATCTGTTGATAAAGCAAAGAAACCGATAAAGCACTTATCCTGATGGCGAGAGGGCTCAGTAGTCAAGAACAATGAGTTATTTCATCCCGAATGAAAAGGTTTATATTTAATAAAACTCCGAAAATTTGGATAAGATTTTAAACCCTCCAATGATGGTGCTAATAACTTGTGGGGGGAGGCGGGGGGGAATCCTACAAAATATCTGAAGGATCATTTCACAAAAAAAAAAAAAAAAAAAAAAAAGTTTGTAACAGTTAATTTTAATTTTTTTACTTACAAAAATTTTAAATTTTCTGTGTTTATCAGAGCCTCCACATCTTCCAGATTTAAACCCGCGACTCGAGCTTTGAAGGTCTTATTGTATAACGATATATGTATTTGGGATAAATCGAGCGTAATGTGCGGGTCAGATAACGACCGTGATATGTCTGATGGTAAAACATCGGGATCAAAAGTCTTACGTTCGAACGTTACGTTAGTAAGGTGTGTCTCGCTTTCGTAAAAATTATTTCAGCAAATCCACCAAAAATGTATTAGATAAATGTAATTAATGGTCCAATGGCGACTGCAAGATCATTAAACAAACGATAAGTATATTTAGTTCATTTAATTAATTATGATTATGATTGTTTTATTATTATTAACTCAGCAAAAATAGTACTTAGAAATAGAAAAGGAAAAAAAGAAAAGTTGCCTTGGCAAAGCTGACAGTTAAAAGATATCATTTTAAATGTGGCTTTACATTTTCTGGTACTTAGTCCAATAATGAAGAGATAATTAACACTCTCCACAGTTCCAAAATAACTGTGTACTTTTACATTAAAAATTCTCCTGTTCTAACTTATACTTTTTTTTTCTTAGAAATTTCTTTTGAAATAGTATATCCAGAAATTTCTATGTTAAAACTTTTATTATAAAGTTCTTTCGATATCTTTAATGTCAAAACTTTTAAACAAAAGTACTAAAATAAAAGTTCTTACAAAAATTATTTGGTTAGAATTTTTATAGTAATAGTTCTTACAAAAATTGCTTTGTGATGACTATACAAGATTTTAAATATAAAAGTTTGTAAGGTTCCTCTGTGAGTGGAAATCTTTTGCGAAATCATCCTGTCCGTTGTTACTACTCGTTAATCCTTTAAAGCGCATTGTCCTCGCTGCGAGGACGCAATTTTTAAGTTCCAACTGAAAAAAACTTATCCCGGAAATTTTTTAGCAAAATGTTACTTTTATAACATAATAGAAAAGGACGTCATTTTTTTTCTTTTTATTTTGTTCGTGAATTCCGATGACAATGTAATTTAAATTATCCTGGTTACCTTACGCTGTAAAGGGTTAAATGAAGCAATAGGTCTATCGGAAAGTTCTGTTCTTTTAAATTAATAAACTGGCACCGGAAAGTTTTGTTCAACAATATTTATATGTTGTTTTACCAATAATGATCTTATAATCAATAGGGCCCCAAACGCAACAATTCGGCAAATACTTGATATGCCATGGTATGTTCGAAATTTTCACATTTATAAGGAAATTTCTACTCTAACTCTCAATAATTTCATTCAGTACTTAAATATACAATTTCATTTGGCTCTAGAATCCTTAGATAACCCAGCTTTAAACACACTAGCAGCGTATGACCATAACGATCCTATGAACAGACGCAGACCCAAAGCGGGCCTCGTTCTGAACTCCCACCTTTAACCTTTTTGCTGTTTTACTCTATGTTACGTATTTATTCTCTTTTTTATCGCCTTCGGGCACTGACTTCTCCTCGGAGATTTATACCCTGTGTTGTCCTGTGTTTGCTTATGTTAAGTTTGTCATTCTCTGTTAAAAACCCAGGCAGCACATAACGTTCTTATAGCGTTGAAAATAAGTCTGAACAGTTAAAAATTAGTTGTAAAAACGTTAAAATAACGTTATGTGCTACTAGGGAAGGAAAAAAAAAAAAAAAAAAAAAGAAAAGAAAGAAAAATTGCTCCTAGAAAATATAAAAATATTCTTAATATCCTTAAACTTTCTATTATATTTTGTAATGCTATCCTTAACCTTCCTTAATTTATGTTTTTTTTTTTTTTTTTGCTTCCTATTTTATGAATTCCAGGTTTACGTATTTCTGTTTTGGTGTTCCTTCTCTGTTTCTCCCCCCCCCCTCCCTCTCTGTTGCAGTGATTGTGATTTTTTTAGGACTCGTGCCTCCATCGTTAGGCAGAGGAAGATGCGTGGCTTTTGTCACAGGTGCTTCCATCCAACAGTATCCGAAGAAGAAGAATATCTTATAAAGTCACCCAAGAATATCTTAAATACTATTCGGAATAAATTTTCAGTGTCATTTTATTAATTCAACAGGACAGAATTTTCTTGTAGACCTAATATATGATGTTAGGTGAAAATAAAGTAAAATGTGTCGATGTATATTGTGCCCAAACTTCAGCACTCCCCTCTCATCACAATGAAAAATATAATAAGCAAATATCTGAAATAATTTGTCTACTAAAGTCAGCTGCTGAAGTTAATTATCTTTTTCAGTATCTTTACTTTATTTATTTAATTGTAAATTTAAGATAACTTTTTTATCTAGCAAAATACTTTTTTTAGAGTCTTACAACCAAGTCTGGTACACTTAGAAAAGTAACAAAGATATTTAAATAAAAAAAAAAAAAAAAAAAAAGAGAGAGAGAAAAGAAAAGTAATTGAAATAGCTTGATGCTTTATGTGAGTGTGACTTGAACACTTTTAACACTAAGAAGAATACGCCAATAAAACCGCTATCTCCAGAGGTTTCTGCTCAATCAATGCTGTCAAATTAAAGACTTTTTTATTCAATATCTACTAATAAATTTTAATTGTAACTGCTGCCTAATCACGTGGAAGATTAATCACCTATCAAATATCCCTTCTCATCAGAGTTCCCAACTTTTATAATTTATTACGAGCATTTTTAGCCCCGCCTTCTTTTCGCACCAGAAATTTTGTAGATTATTTCTCTTTAAAATGTGACAACGATTAAATAAGAAGAAAATCATTTTTCAAAATTTCCGGTATAAAAAAGAGGCGGAGCTAAAAATGCTCGTGAATAAATTATAAAAGTTGGGAACTCTGCTTATCATAATGTTTAGTGATTATTGAATAAAAAATTCCCTAAATTTGGCAACACTGTCCGTAATGATAGCATGTCAAATTCTGAGCCACACGTTTGGGAACTTAGGTATTAGAATTTATATTCAAATAGTTCGATTATAAACAGTACTTTTATTTAAAAAAAAAAAGAAAAAGAAGAAGAACTTATATTTCCAGAATTTTTATGAAAAAGTTCGTTTGATGAAAGTTCTTAAGGAACTTTTTATTAAAAATCATTTTTGATGAATGTTCTTGTAGAAATTTTATGTTAGAACTTTAATTATAAAAGTTCTTGCAAACCAGTTAATTTAGACCTTTTTGAAAAAGTTCAATAACTGTTTTTAATTCTGTTACCTTCATATAATTTTATTCGAGGATTTTATCAACCTTAAAGTTTATCGTTTAGTCTCAGTAACGAACGAAATGCGGGATAAAAATTTTTGTTAAAGTGAAAATATCTGTTGTCGTTGCGGATTTTCAAGTCAACACTGTCAGATATCCATTGTTGCTAAAATTTTCCTCTTTTAACAAATAAATTAATTTTTATCAGTTCTTTTAATTAACCGTTTAAACGTGGGGAAGACAATCTTTTTATACCTACATACATGCCAACCATCTCATTATGAACCGTATAATTTTTAGTACCCGCCTTTTTTTTCACACCAATAAATTTTTAGAGTAATTTTAGTCTTATTCAATTGTAACAACATTTGGAGAGAATAACTCTAAAAATATAGTGGTGTGAGAAAAGTTTTTTTTTTTTTTTTTTTTTTTTTTTTTTTTTTATGGGTGTTAACAATTGTACGGTTATTAATGAGATGGTTGGCAAATATTTACGTACCGCCCACTTTTGTATGTCTCTTAGAAGTAAAAATTTCTAACCACCCACCGGTTCTACAAATATGTTGATTTATAATGTGGGTAAAAAAATTTACTTTATAAAATTTGTAAAACAGACATATAGAAAGTTAAAGCACATAATAATGAAACATTTTTCCATTTCAAGATTTTTCAAAAGTAAATTAATTTTTAAAAATTAAAGGGCTTAATTGTGGCACAAAACCCCTACAGCCCACCATAATAGTTGGAACGCACACTAGTGGGCGGTAGCAACCGATTTGATTGGCATTGGTTTAAACTGTAATGACTTCGATTTTTTGTTACTGACCTCACATTTTATAAAAATCAACCATGACATTGTCTAAAATGTTGTTAGGTGAAATTGAGAATCTATTTCTCAATTCTTCAGTATAGTCATGTATATGCATTATGTGTGTGTGTTAAATCTGTGAAAAAGCGTTTTTTTTTCTGGAACATAAGAATTATTTATGAAATTCGGTTAAGTGGAAGGGAAACAGGTTAATATCTTTAACACTTTCGCGACCGCATGTTTTTGTCTTCTTGACGGTAAGGTCCGCCTGTGGGCGTTATTCTCCCAAGTTACAACATTTCATAACTCAATTTTCTGTATTCACATTTGCATTACAAATGGATATACATTTTTGTTATATTCTTTCTAATCAAAGTATTTTTATCCATAATATATTTGATCGTACAAATATGAATATTGGATATATTCTTATGAAATAAATAACATACAAATTGCGAAAGGAACGCCCACTGGCGGAGTTACAGATTTTCAAGTGACGTGAATCTACGCCAGCGGTCGTGAAAGTGTTAATACGAATCCTATCACTAGTAATCTTTGAGTTTTAGTTCCTCCATATTCTCTATAACTACCACTGATATATTTTAACAACTTATTTTGTCCTGTAATTGGCAGAAAGACATTATTAAAATGAATTCTATATCTAACATCTTGTGCACGGCGTAATGAAGTTATGAAAACAAGGAAGGGATCCAATATTGCGAACAATTTTTTAATAAATGTATATATATTTTTTCGTTTACAGTCTTATTATTCCAACATTTTAAAATTAATTGGCTAATACTAAATAACAAAATATATGAGATGTTATACTTTAATGAGTCTTAAAAATGCATTTCGTAATAAAAAATATATAAAATGCAAAACGTGTTGCCGATACAAACAACGTAAACAATTGCTTCTAATACGTACTTTAAACTTATGTAAAATCCTCTACCGTTTTTATGACTCTTTTTTTCAATCAACTTTTCCATTTTCAAGCTAAACCCGCCTTCATGCATGCTGAAGATATCTAGTTTTAGCTAAGCATTGCATACATGCAGAAGGTCAGTAATGAGAATAAATACGTAAATCTTAATTGAACAACTCAGAGATTGACGCACATGGAGATAAATTTAACTTTCAAAAGTTATGATGTGAGAAAATACTTTTATGATACGAATGTATTGCTGATGCAAATAAGCTGGAAATAGTGTTGCCAAATTTATAAACGGATTTTTTATTCAATATCCACCACTAAATTGCAAGATTGATCTTCCATAATATATATCAAATACCGCTTCCCAAAGGTTTTTGGGGATAATTGAATAAAAGAGTCCTTAAGTTTGGCAACGGAAATTTTCCCCCTGACCTGTACTTTTAACTTTTAGAAAATTAGGTGATCACTTTTATTTCAATCGACAAGTTATCAATACACTGTTTGGTTCCACGTTAGACCCAATTTTGTATTCCCACAAAAGTTACCTAATTTTAACTAATCGTTGTAATAATGCAGAAATGAAGATGATTAGTAATAAGAACGAAAATTTGAATCTTAAATAAGATGATTCAGCAACTGCAGCAGACATATATTTTGCTCTAGTTTTGCATATTTACCATCCTTTATCCTGCTTGGCATAATAGAAGTATCCAAACAAAAAAGAAAGCCAATTATATGTGGAATAATAATAAAAAAAATGTATTATCTTTCACAGTTTTAATATTTTTACATTTTAAAATAGTTAGTTGATACTGAACAATCAAACATGCTATATATGATAATTAACTAACCTTAACCCTTTGCGACGCAAGACAATTCGGATGATTTAAATTATACTGCCACCGGAATTTATGAAAAAAATTAAACTAGAAGAAATTTTAAATTATAAGGTTATAAAAAACTTGCCTCTTTTGCTATGTTATAAAAGTAGCTTTTTGCTAAAACATTTCCGTGATGAATTTTTGCAGCTGAATCTTAAATTTTGCGTCCTCGCAGCGAGGACAGCGCGCGTTGAGGGGTTGAAAGTTACAGTATGCTATAAAAATATATAAAATGCGAACTATGTTACTGATACAAACAAGTTGTAAAGTGTTCTTTAATCCGTACTGTGAACTGATGAAAAGTTATCTACTTTCTTGTCCATTCTTTTTTTAAATGAACCCACTATTAGCTATGTTAGACCCACCTTTATGCACGCTAAAAGTATCTAGTTTTAGCTAAGCATTGCAATAATGCAGATGTGAAGATGATCGTCAATAAGAACAAAAATGTCGGCTTTAAATCAAATGACTCAACTACTGACGCAGACGAGATTTCCCTTTAATTCTGATTCAGAAATTAAGTACTCAATCCGGACCAGCAGGTTTTTTCTTTGCATCCAAGGCCGCAAACCGCATTTGCATCGGAAGAAAAGGTGAAACAGTTCTAGGAGAAAGTGAAAGATATTTAGTTGATCTAAGGAAAACCTTATAAGCGGTTAAATCTTTTGAGCTGGTTTTGTTCAAATTAAAAATAGACACGCACTTCAATTTTAATCGTTATTTTGAAAATTATAATTTCTGAGATTCGACAAGACATTTATAAAGTGTATGACTGATGGATGAGGATGCCACAGGTGCCAAGTCATTACAGTTTGTCCGTAATTTTAATACCGGAATTTCTTAACAGAATTTTTTATAGTAATTAACTACGATTTTTATGCTCTGGTTCCTCTTCATCCTTTCATCATTCAAGATTTGAGGACTGCGATTTAATATGACATACATTACTATTTATAAATACTAGTATGAAATTCATTTTTCGTTAGCTGTAACTTTGCACCTTTGCGGTATGTACTCAAGCAAATCATCACGATTTATGACTTACGAAAATGAACAATTTTAAGTTAAATGAAGTTACTCCATTATGGCACGGGTGACAATCTTCTCCACCTTTTCTTATACAGAAATTTATGTTACAGGGGGGGGGGGGGATTGGTGAAGAACTCATACCGGTATTTGTGAAACAAATTTTTCTACTTCCTGAATCAAGGATTTTATAAGCAGAGAAAATCTTCAAACAAATACTGGTATGAATACTGCACCAATTTTCCATTCCTGCATTATGTAGTATTTTGTGATAATTTGCTGTGATTAAATACGATAAATGTTATTGTTTAAAAATAGTGGTAGCAAAAATCGCGGAAATATCTCATCACTGGTTATGACGAATAGTTATTTCTACGACATAAAATACTTAATGGAAGGCTTAGAAATTACTCTACATACATATGCATTATATTATTCTAAAACAAAAGAAAAAAAAAAAAATATTAAACTTTCGGGTTTTTTTTTTTTTAATAGCTTATCTCACATCTGAAATCCTTCACACTCAGAATAAGACTAACAGAAGCGTTGGCATCTACCAATTAAGCTAGAGATAAAGATGTCTGGGATTTAATGATTGGTTGCTCAACCACGAATTGCTTTACGTATTCACACGTATTTGCATTAAGGTCGCTACCAATGGGTAAATAATGTTGAGCAAAACTTGTTTAAATACAAGAAAAAGAAACTGTAAAATTAAAGAATATAGAATTTTGACACAATATTTCTAAGCGAGTAAATGATGCTGAACTAGACTTGTTTAAATACAGAAAGTTGTCACTTTGTTATAAAATTATAATTTTAGAGATTTGACAAACGATTTCTAAGTGGGCAAATCATGTTGAGCAAGAATTGTTTAAAAACCAAAAATCTGTCTTTTTCCTTTAACCCTTTGTATCCCCCCGGGACTTTAAAGTCACATAAAAAAAATTCCTCAATATAGCCTAAATTTACTACGGGATTTCATTGGGTCCACAGTTTAAGCTTTAGTCCCTATAGTTTATACTTTCCCTATAGTTAAGCTATAGTTTAAGCTAAATTTAATACTTTCGCGACCGCTGACGTAGATTCACGTCATTTGAAAATCCACCAGGGGGAATTTCTTTCGCAATTTTTATGCTATTTATTTCTTAAATATATAACCAATATTCACATTTTTACAATGAAATATACTATGGATACAAATACTTTGTTTTGAAAGAATATAATTATAATATATATCCATTTCTAATATAAATATGAATACAGAAAATTTTGTTCTGAAATATTGTAACATAGGAGAATAACGCCCACAGGCGGACCTTACTGTCAAAAATTCAAAATCATGCGGTCGCGAAAGTGTTAATATGAGATGATTCTCATGCATAAAGGAATATAATAAAAAAGTTTCAAACTATTTTTCCAAAAATAAAATAATTTGGGATATAAAGGGTTAAAATTAAACAGTTAAAGAATTCACAAAATTTCTTAAACGGGTAAATCATGCCGAACCCTATTTGTTTAAATAAAAAAAAGTTGTCATTTAGTTTCAAAATTATAATTTTAGAGATTTGACAACAGAATTCTAAATGAGTAAATCATTTTCTGCTAGACTTGTCTGAATGAAACAAAGCTTTCGGTTTTGTTTCATAATTATATAATTCCATTTAAAACGATATTTCTTTTAATTTTTTTTCCTTGATTGTTCTTCTTTTTCTTTATTATTCAAATTTTCATTGTATCTATATTTCCGGGATTTTCTTATACAATCTAGATCTTGAAATTTTCTCGGATGAATTTCTTCTTTCCGTTGTCATGTGACAATAGGAAATATCTAGCAACTTCTGGCTTAATTATATGCAATTCCTGATTTCCGTTTGTCTACCAACCTGTCTGCACATCCATCTGTCCATTTAATTTTTTTGATCTTTTCGCTTGTTGATTAATTATTTTGAAATGAGTGCTTTATCAGAGTTGCCAAGTTCCTAAAAAAAATTTTTTTTTCTTTTTTTCGTACCACTTTTTTTTATAAGAATTTTTTTTTCTTATATCATCGTAGTTATATATTATAAAAAAATATTTTATAAATTAACACTTTCACGACCGCTGTCGTGAATTCACGTCATTTGAAAATCTGTAACACCGCCAGTGGGCGTTTCTTTAGGTTACATATGTTACATTATTTCATAACAATATATCGAATATTCACATTTGTACAATCAATGCACTATGGATACAAATACTTTGATTAAAAAGAGTAAAATTGTAATGTATATTCATTTATATCTTCGATATGAATACAGAAAACATTGATTTAAAATAATGAAATATCATAGCGTCCTAAACTAGATGCCTTGCACGTGGCTCGGAAACTTGACAACAGTTCAATCGGTAGACAGTGCCACCTGGTACAGATTGCGCGACTTTTTTATTCAATAGCCACAATAATTTTAAGAAATGGGATTTGATATCCTTAAAAGGCGAATAGAATCGAAGAAACGTCCATTATAAATATTATATATTACTGCTTAAAATTATTGGTGGAAGTTGAATAAAAAAATCGCGCAATTTGTACCAGGTTGCGCGATGTACCACTTGAACTGTTGCCAAGTTTCTGAGCCCCGTAGAAGGCATTTAGTTTAGGAGGCTATGGTAATATACAAGAATAACTCCCACAGGCGAAGCTTAGAGTCAAAAGGACAAAACATGCGGTCGCGAAAGTGTTAAGTGGTATGATATAAAGGCGAGGCTAAAAGTGCTCCAGAATAAATTAAGGAACTTGGCAACTCTGATTTATCGTTTCGAAACGCGTGCCTAAGCTGTTGACCAGAAATTAAAATAAAGAAATAGAATAAAATATATCTGTTATGAGAAATTCTTGGTAATTCTATATGATAAAATCAAACGTCTTCCCTTCTTAACACTTTCACGACAGCACGTTTTTGTCTTTTCCACAGTAAGATCCGCCTGTGGGCGCGATTTGTTCTCTCTTGTTACAATATTTCAGAACAAAATTCTCTGCATTCATATTTATATTACGAATGGATATACATTATAGTTATTATCTTCCTAATCACAGCATTTATATCCATAGTATATTGATAGTACAAATATGAATATTGGGTATATTTTAACCCGTTAGTAGTCGCTACAGACAGCGCCATCTATCACAGATCGCGCACTTTTTATTTAACTGACACCAATAATTTTAAGAAGTGATGTGATCGACGTTTCCTCGATTTTATTCGCGTTTTCTGTATATCAAATGCCAATTTAAAAAATTTTGGTGGCTCTTGAATAAAAAAATCTGGCAACAATGAAGGATGGGCGGCAAATCGACCAACTAGCGACTACTAACGGGTTAAAGAAATAAATAACATACAAATTGCGAAAGAAACGCCCACTGGTGGAGTTAGAGATTTTCAAATGATGGGAATCTACGTCAGCGGTCGCGAAAGTGTTAATAGAACTAAGACCCACCAGTATTCGAGGAACTCTGCTCTCTAAATACGTGAGCCGGAGATGCCGAGTTCAGACACAGGTTGCCCTTATAGGCTTAAGAATTCGAAGTTTCCTGCTCTTTCCTACACTCTCGTAACTACGAATTTGCAACAGCAGAAAGACCCCCCAGAGGGTATTCAACCTTAAAAAGTACACCACTGAATAGAACTGAAACATTTTTTACTAGGTAAAAAGAAAAACAAACCTGTAAAATATAAAATAATTAAAAGAGCTAAATATGTCATTTAATAAAAATAATCAAGACCTTTTTCTTCTTTCTTTAAGACTATTTTCTTTCTCTCGTCTTTTTTTTTTTTTTTTTTTTTTTTTTTTTTTAACCTTTTGTAAATATTCAGATCAGGAGTTGAGTATTAATGTTAAAAAATGAGAGTGTGCGCAAGAATGAAAATTTGTATGATCATGAGAAATTTAACTCTGAAGTTAAAAACCAAATGACTATTCTGTAGCTGCTTTTAACTCAATAAAACGATAAAGAATGCGAATATTTTAATTTTTGTGTTCTTAAAATCGATTAAATATTTTAAATAAATACATAATAAAAAGAAGTCGATTTATTTCGAATATTCTTCTATGCCCCTTAAAACAATTAAAATCATATACAGCTTAAATAACTTTGTTTTCAAAGGAAAAATTTCTGTGTTACTTTCAACAGCTTTCAATTTTTAATGATAAACTTCGCTTTAATTAATCGTCAATTCTTTAATTTTAAATAAAAAAAAATATAATAAAAATATAGTGGTATATAAAAAAAAAGTTTTGCCGCTTTTGTTTTAAATACCAGGACAATATAAGTTTTATTTCTATTTAATATAAATTTTATCTAAATTATGTTAAAAAAAGTTATTTATAAAAAAATAAATAAATAAATAAAAAACCCTTATAATCTTTTTTTTTTTTTTTTTTTTTTGCATGTTTCATTTATTTTGTTTCAATTTCTTTGAAAAATGTGCAATAACGCGTGTTTTTTTTTTCTTTTAAATATTATTCTATATTATTTTTATTTATTTATTTGTTTTAAAGAAAATTTTTCATATGTTAAAATATATGTATATATATATATTTGCCTAAACATTTTCTATAATTCAGTCAAAATAATGTAATTTTCACTTATTATCCTTAATGCGAAAAGCAAATGTTTCAATGAATACATAAATATTTATTTAGTGTGTGTAAACGTGTGAGTGTGTGTAGTGTAATGTATAAGATTTTCTTTTCTAAATTCGTTATAAATTTTCTAATTTTTTTTTTTACTGCCAAAGGAAAAATAAAAGTAGAAGAATTATTACATATGAAGTGGTAGAACCAATATTATATTTTATATATTATTATATTAAATATAAAGTTATATTTTGAGAACCAATTATTTTTTAATAGTAATATTTTCTTTATTTTATTACAAAATTTTATGATTAATTATAGAAAAGTTTATTTAAAAATAAAATAGTGGTATTAAAAAAAAAAAAAAAAAAAAAAAAAAAAAAAAAATCTGGAATTCCTACATAAGGCTTATAAAATCAACTATGAAGGAAAACTGCAGATTGAAATAAATAAGTCTTGACCTGTAAAAATAAAAATAAAAAAAACTAAAAGCATGAATCTGCAACTCACCCCTATTTTAGGACTACCCCCACCCATATTTGCAAACAATAAAGTTCTTCAAACTTATTTTTAAATGTATAGGATTATTTTATGACAAAAACTGCTGTTCAAAAAATTAGCTATATAGAAAAATAAGAACAGTAAAACCCCCTAAAAAGAACAAAATCAGAAAAATAAAATAAATAAATAATTATAATAAGAAACTGTTTTCTCATTAATATTTTCTCAATATGTATCACATGATAAAAATTGTTTGAATCCGATAAAAGGGAGAACAAGCTGAAAAATCAAAATATAGTTTGTAAAATATTCGCCCACGTCCTTAAATATAATTGATCAGAGGTTCATTGACCACGGTACTTTTTTTTTTCTTGACCATGATCAGAGGGAAAAGAATCTTGTTTCAGCTAACCTTTATCTATTTTCTCAGTCCTTGAACAGTTTCGTAAGAAACCTGTTAGATAGTGCCAGACTTGTAACATTCTGCTCTTCTGTCTCATCTGATATTTTTCTCTGTAGAAAAATACAAGTATTAATGTGTTTTTAAACTAAGATTAATTTGTTAATTTTTATCAGATAATAAATTGGATGTTGATAAAAATTTGGTTTATAAAAACTTTTTTTTTTTTTTTTTCGCAATTCTGAAGAATTGGGAGTAGATGAAAAATGTGAATTTTGCAATCCATTGGTGTGATTGTAGCACTCATACAACTTAATTGGCCCACATTTTAAGCGTTTATTGAAAAAAAAAATTATAGCATAGAAAATAAACAATATAAAAGCAGTGTTGCGAGATTTTGAATATTTTGATACTTTTTTATTTAAGAGCCACCAATAATAATTTTAAGAAGTGATATTTGATATACATGATACAATAGATAATTGACCTTCGAAGTGATAAGGTAACCCCTTTACATTAAAAATTTAGTGGTGGTATTGAATATAAAGTCGAACAATCTACCGTCACTGTATAAAAGCATTGGGATATTAGCTTAATCCTTAAATGCATGAATTCTGTTTTTTTAATAAATAACATTTGAAATCAAGCGGGTAATGGGTGTAGTTAATGGGAAAAAAAAAAAAAAAAAAAAAAAAAAAAAACATAGAATTTACTTTAAGATTAGTGAACTGATATAGAACCGATTTTGCATATTGATGTATTTTTACAACACAATAAAGTTACATTTTGATTTTCCTTGCATAAATTTATCAGTATATGCAAAAATACAAATATTATTCGTTACAAACAATTTTTCCTGTATGTTTTTATTACTTTTTATGTAAATAATCGTAATTCCTAACACCCGCCGAAATGAAATTGCACTCAGATAGCGCGCCAACAATGAAAATTGTCACAGATAAATAAATAATCTGTCTAATATTGTAGTTGCGTTCGGAAACGGTAAAATAGTTTTGGCAGGGATGGAACACGGGCGCAGAATTCATACCGGAATCTGTTTAAGAAATTTCTCTACCAATAATATCGTTGATTTAAGAGGTAGAAAATTTTCTTACATTGATAGTGGTATGAATTCTGCGCCCGTGTTCCATCCCTGTTTTGGTAGAAAAAAAGAAAAACATTTTGTAAAAGTTATTGCTACATAAAGATATATGAGGTTTTAAACATCCGGGTAGATCTATATATATATGCATTTAAGGGTTAAACTATGAAACCAAGTTTTTAGACTATGAAACCAATTCCTCTGATTTTTTTTTCTAGTGTTAATTTTTTTCATTTAAGAAGAAGATGATTATTATTTTTAATTTATTAATATTAGTATTGTTGTTATTTATTTATTTGTTTTGTAAAAAAGTATGCTAACATGATTTAATGCGTTTTATTAATAATAATAATAATAATAATAATAATAATAATAATATCATTATTTTGCTTTAAAATTTTCCAAAATTCAAATACTCTATTCAAATATGAGATAATAATATCATTTATGCCGGTACTCCCCATTTAAATGCTAATCTAAGGTGCGCTGGAGGAAAAATTAATAACCAGAGAAATGGAAAATGAGTAATGCGATTGTTAAGTACAGCTGACAGAAAAAAAAATCGCTTTGACAGATTAGCCTAATGATCAATGGGGGGAAAAGTGACAAGTTTTATTCTTTCAAACGGCAGATCTGATTCAGGCAAACCACCTGACAGTTTCTATTGCTAATTCTGATGCAACCAAACGTATGATTCGTCCATAACGGAAGCATTATTTTCATTACAAGCTTGCCAGTCATATAAAAATATGTTTTCGAGTGCGTTTTATTTATTTATTTTTTAAGGGATAGGAGTTTTTTAAATAAAATCACAATAATTAGAAGGTAAGGTAAAATCTCGTACAACGCGGTGGCAAAGATGACAAATAAATAAAATAGTTTTATTTTTTAACACCACTAAATTTTTAGAGTATCAATCTATTGGTTCATACACTCAATTTAGTTTTTGTATAAAACAGTTGTTTTGATACAAAATTAGTGGGGTTAAAAAATAAAATTGTAATATTCATGAGGCAAACTTGCACCCGCGTCGTACGAGACTTTACTACTATAATTGGAAGCGCTGATTTATTGGGTCGGGATACAGTATTTTGGCAACAGCTATTTTTTAAACGTTGGCCTAAATTGCCAAAATTTCTAATTTATTCCTCAGCAGTATTAGTACTTGACTTTTTTCCATACCACTATTTTTAAGAACAATTTTTTTCTGGTAAATACATGTTGCAGAAAATTACTCAACAAAATAAGTGGAGCAAAAAAACTGGTGGGTTCTAATAATGTTTTGAAATAAATTAGCAATTTTGGCAACAATGAATTAGGGTTAATTATATTAAAACCTACAACAAAACCTATATTAAAAACTACAGTGGATTTCGGACCACTACGAATATTCATACCTTAAACGGTGCTCGAATCCTGTACCCGGCAACAGAAGACCAGAGGGTTAATAATTATGTTCCTAGATAACAAGAGTTTTTGAGAAAAACCGCTGATAAATACAAACCAATATGACATCGAGCACGATCTAGGTTCGAGTTCAGCTAATTTTATCTGCCAGCTTACATAGTAGAATTCTTGACCATTGATGGGGCGTTACCATACCATACAAATATTTTATGGTTGAACTGATTTTCAGATAAGTCGAGAAATGTTTTTGATGCCTTGTAACCATCCACCAAAAAACAATACTGTATTTTTTAAGAAACATGCTTTTTATATGAATCTGAATAATAAAGAAATTTTCGCCGATGTCTTTTAACAAATCATCAAACATCAATACTGTAATTTTTAAGAAATATGCTTTTGTTAGTCTGAATAATAATAAAGAAATTCTCGCCAATGTCTTAGTAACTAACCATCAAACACCAATACTGTATTTTATAAAAAACATGCTTTTAAGTGATCTGAATAATAATGAAATTTTCGTTGACGTTTTATAGCCATATCACACGGGAGCATATATATTATACTCAACATGTTCACTCAGCGTTGCAGATGCTGAACGAACGAGAAAACCGATCAACTGTCCGTAGAGTTACCCTCTCTAACTTCATGCCCTGAACTGAAAGCGTGAGGTATTCCAGAAAAAAATCGTGTCTTTCCCTCCAATTGGTAAATTTTTATGAGCACGCTCAACACAGTCAACTCTTTCAAAAGGCTGTCGAAAAAGTTGATCATCTGAAAATGTGCTGGCTTTGAACAAGATTAAGCTCAGCGTGTTGGCTATAATGTTGTGTTTAGTAAAAAAGTTGAGTGAAAATCTCGCGTGTGATACGGCCATTAGTAACTAATCATCAAATGCCAATACTATATTTTATAAGAAACATGTTTTTCTGAGTCTGAATAATAATAATGAAGACATTTTAGCCAATGTCTTAGTAACCAATAATCAAACACCAATACTATATTTTATAAGAAATAATAGAGCATAATGAGTCTGAATAATAATAAAGAAATTTTCGTCGATGTGTTAGTAACCAATCATTAGACATCATAATTATATTTTATAATTAACATGCTTTTGTGCATCTGAATAAAATAATATTAACCCTTTGGGTACATTTGACGAGTGGGACTCGTCATGTGCGTACTTGGGCGAAGTTACGGTGGACGAATATGACTCGTCATCTGAATTTAAGAAGTAGGCGTTAATGTTTGCAGCATCCCCGCCAGTGGGCGTTGATCGCAAACACTTTCCTGGCGTTTTTTATGATATTTTACAACCATACTTATATCATCAATATAAGTATATTCCATATAAAATGTGTATTACTTTTACATATTAACACTTTCGCGACCGCTGACGTAGATTCAAACCATTTGAAAATCTGTAACTCCACCAGTGGGCGTTTCTTTTGCAATTTGTATGCTATTTTTTTCTTTAGTATATAATTATATTCACAATTTTACAATGCAATATACTGTGGATACAAATACTTGGATTAGAAAGAATAAATATATAATGTATATCCATTTGTAATATAAATGTGAATACAGAAAATTTTGTTCTGAAATATTGTAACATGGGAGAATAACGCCCACAGGCGGACCTTACTGTCAAAAATTCAAAATCATTCCATATAGCGACAAATTAAATCCGTCCCTTGGGCATAAAAATCTTCAAATAATTCAGTTCTCAAAGGGCTAATTTCGTTATATTTTCTGCAGTACATTTTTCAATATGCGTTAAAAATACACCTCTCTTTACAGCAAAATATATATCTGAGATTATATGACTAGATGCGCAAATCTGTAGTATTAGTCGATTATATTCAACATGAAGCATGCTATAGTGATTAAAAAGTAACATTAGCTATATATATGTGTGTGTGTATATACGGTTTTTGAGAAAGGAACTCCCTGACTTTGATGTAACCTACCTGCGAAACAGTAGAGGCACAAAGGGGAAACAGGCGGTATATTAGACAGACAGGCCGGGAATTTCCTATATGAATAAATCATGAACTCTTTTGTGGTCTGGACTTTTTTTAATATTAAATTTTTGCTGAACACTTCGCCTTGTCATCGTCGCACTTCGACGTAATCGGTGGTATTCCAGTACAATAAAAACACGTTGCTCCAACAATTAATACGACATGATATTCTGCATTTTCCTATAATAATGAATTCGATACAACTCCCCTACACGTGGGAGCAATTAAACAGACTGACGAATGAACTTTCCTTATTTTTGACTAATGTTTAAAGCTTCATGTGCTAGTGGTGCCACCTATTTGCCAATCTGAGACTTATTTCTGCAAAACAGTGTATAACAAATTCGCGGTCTGGCCATTCAACATACTACTACTTTTACTTTTTTGTTTCTCGCTGTTTCACAGTTATTCAAGTTTGGGGTATCCTTTCTTAAACACCCTGTATATATTCTTTTTTTTTTTTTTTTTTAATGGAAGAACCGAATTAAATTTCAAATAGTTAAGATAACAAAGATGCTCTTTAAGTTGCTGATGCTGTAGCATTCTTAATATAGTTAACTATAGTTCTTTTAACAAGAACTATATTTACGTATTTTTAATATATCATAAACGCCAATTCGGTCAAAATCGAAACTAGAATCAAAAATAAGTAAATAAAATGGAAATCATGAGATCAATGCAATATCAGGGGTGATTATATTTCGAATTTCTTTCAACCAGAGTTTTTTAACAATAATGTTTTTGAAAGGTTTTAGCAATTTTCACCAATTAACAATAATAAAAATTACAATTAACAATTTCTGGTGAAAAAAGTACATAAAACATGTACTCTTGCATCATGGAACTATCAAGGATGGAACACGGGCGCAGAACTCATGTAGCAAAATTTTCTACTTCTTAAATCAACGATATTATAGATACAGAAATTTCTTAAACAAATACCGGTATGAATTCTGCGCCCGTGTTCCATCCTGAACAATACACAAAATAATAATAATAATAATAAGAAAAATGATAATAACAAATAAATAAATTAATAATCTCAATCTCAGTAATAATATAATGATGCTTATTGGGAAATATTTTTAATGTCAATATTTTTATTTATTTATTTATTTATTAATTAATGTCTTTTTCTTTCTTGAACTTATTTAATCTTTTTCAGTCTCATTTATATTAAATTATATTTTGTTATTTAACTGCATGGCAGGCCATTAAAAAAAAAAAAAAAAAAAAATAGAACTTTCCAACTTTTTTAAATAGTTTTACAAATAAGCTAATTCATACTTATTTGGACCTCTCGAAAAAAATCGGTTTAGTAGCTTTTAATTATTATTATTATTATTATTATTATATATTTTTTTTCATGCGTGGTAACATCGCCTTGGTACTATTTACCAGCGTTATCTGCATTTTAATATATTTTACTATATTATTTTATGCCATTATTAGACAACTATAGTATTGTTATATCTTAAAAGTTGAATATATTTTTATTTAAAAAACTTGCAGCAATTTCGGTTTATGCGAAATTTATTTTTTACCTTTAAGATTTCCATTTCCATGGAAATGACCTTATATATAAGGATATTACACTATTTCAAATTCCGCAAACATGAGACATTAAATTGACCGTTCAACAAAAAATAAGAAAGAAAAAAAAAAAAAAAAAAAACTTTTGTCATTTTAAAAGAGCAATCTGAGTCATGCATATCAATCATTTGACTGTTACTAACAGTGATGCAATCTGACATCTGAATCAACTGAAACGGATGCGTCTGTATCGCATTTAGATTTATCCATTTCACTATGAATAACTAACTATTCGATATATTTTACCAAATAAGGATTTTTTAAAGCTGTTTCCCAATCATTTTATATAAACATGCAACATTTTTGGTGCAGTGGTTAACTTATTTGAGAAACTAATTGGTTGAGTTTATGTTTCTACTTATAGTTACTTCATTTACACATTTATAATGCTTATCAAATGCATTTCTGTTAGGGGAAAAAAATAAGAAATAATAATGTGATATGGATTGCATTATAGCATAGATGCATGCTTGTCAACCACCATCTCATTATGAAGCGTAGTACTTTTAGTCACCGCCTTTTTTTGTACACCAGTAATTTTTTAGAGTAATTTCATTCTTATTTAATCGTAATACTATTTGGAGAGAATTACTCTAAATATAAAGTGGTGTGGGAAAGGGGGCGTATTTTCAAGGGGCGTTAACAAGTCTACGCTTATTAATGAGATGGTTGGCAATCCTGTAGATGCCAACATTTTAATTTATTCCGGAGTATTTTTAGCCCCGCTTTTATTCCATACGACATAATTTTTTATAGTAAATATTTCTCATATTTTATCGAAGTTATATATTGAAGAAAAAATTTCTATAAATAAAGTGGTGCGAAATAAAGGCGGGGCTAAAAATACACGGGAATAAATTAAAATGCTGGCATCCATGTTATAGTAATTGAATCACAAAAAAATTTGTGAAATTGAAAATCAGACATGCAACAATTTCTAAATTTATTTCGGAACAATTTTAGCACATGCGTTTTTTTTTTTTTTTTCCCCCGCACAATAATATGAATGAACAATTTTTTTCTTATTTAAGCCTAATCACATATTGGAGAAAATTACTCTACAAAAAGTGTGGTGTGAAAAACTGTGGACAGTAACAGTGCTCGGGAATAAATTAGAAATATTAACATGTGTAAAAAATGAAAATTCAATAGAATATTTTATTTAAAAAATAAATAATTAAATGAAATAAAAATCGCTAATATTATTAATTATATTAAATTATATATTTTATGTTATTATTTTATCAATACCGAGACAGATTTTTGTGTTTTTCTTTCCACCTGTTTCGCTTGTACTTTTGTATAAATTTTATCATTGAAAAATGAATTATTTTTTTTTCTGTGTAATTCTGTAAACGAATACACATGACATAATAGTTGTCTTCTGTAGACTTATTTGTAGGCGAATTATATTAATTGAACATAACTTTTCCTTATAAATAATTTTGAGAAATTATGAAACATATAAACCATAAAAATAACGCCCATTGTGACGGCATCGAGTTGACACTGTGTTATCGATACAGTCCCAGAAAAGTTATAAAAAAAGTTTGTGTTTCTTTTTGTAAAAAATAATGAAATCTTGCTAAAAGTTTAGAAATGTATAATATATCAAAACACTTCGAAATCTAGAAAGTCTAAATCAGTGTCGTACGAACGCAGATGGTAGAAACTGCAGCACTTTTCGTAAAGTTGCCAAATAACGCGCAAAGCACACTTTGTAAATAAAAACTTTCGCCTAAGCATTTTCAATAACACAAACATTATGTTTGTTTAAAAGTCTGTATGGTTTTGAGGAAAAATGTGCCCATCTTCAATAACTAATGTTATTTGGTTTACTGTTTAAAATTTTGCCCCTTCCCCCCTTGTTATTTTCAGAGCTTATAAAAAAAAAAAAAAAAAAACTTCACAACGAACAACTTCATTTATTAATTGTCTTTTAATATTGTGAGTGATTTCTGGTGGCTGTTGATTTTAAATGAGAAAAATTTGCTTGCCTCTGAAAGGGTAAAAATAGGAAAGATTGCAAAATGACTGCATCGAAAAGTGCTTTTTTTACTTTATATTTAAAATTAATGTTGTTGCAAATTTGTTATGATTTTATGATTAATTATGATTTTTGCTTAAAGAATTAAAAAATATATTTTTACCAAGAGATTTTTGAAGATATTAATTGCTAATGATAGTTAATTCATATGATGCTTATGACGCCTTAGCACCTAGATTTACTGATTATCCATGAAGTCGTATGTAATCGTTCGTAGAATATGGTTCTTAAATAATATGTTTTTAGGATTAATAAATGATTATACATTAAAAGCAAGGCATATGAATTTAATCAAAATTATAAATTCGTGGGTCGAACCTACACTTGAAAATGCAACATAAGTAAATAAATTAAAAGAAAAAAATCTATGCTGTTCATTTACTTCCATTTCCTGACTATCGTAGATAATGGAAGTATTGTATTCGGTCTAAAAATTCGTTATGGAGTTTTCACCTGATTTATACGTTTTAAGGTTTTCTGAGTCCAAAAATGTAGTTTTTAGCAATTGGTCAGGTGTGTGTGTGTATGTATGTGGGGAAACTTCTGACTATCATATCTCCGAAACTAATAAAGATAGTATTACGAAACTTCATAATTGAGACAAGTCTGGTGTACAGATCAATTTTCCAAGTTTTGGTGAAAATTGGAAAATCGAAGGGGGACATCGGAAACTGGAAGTGGTCTGTATTATAAAAACGGCTCTAACGATTTTCTTCAAATTTCCTACGTAAATACTCTAATACATGTCCCTTCGAATGATATAGTTGGTTCGTTCAGGAAAATTGATAGGCATAATCGCTAAAAAAAAAAAAAAAAAAAAAAAAAACTTAAAAAGCTGTTAAAAATTGCTGCACGTTTTTTTTTTTTTTTTTTTTTTTTTTTTTTTTCAAACTCGCCACATTAACTCCCTTTTAAATATCCTCTTGTATGTAATTATTGTTTTCCAACTAATAATTGAGTATTCCAAGTTCTGGTAAAAGTTGATATTTCAAAAACGGCTCTAACGTTTTTCTTGAAAATTCTTAGATAAAATCATATTAGATATCCTTTCTGATGTATTACGTGGTTATTACAGGAAAATTAACAGTCATCCTGCTAGGTAGGTTAATTTTAGATCTCGGAAATTGGCGTTTCAAAAAATAACTATATCACTATATATATTTTTTTTCTTATTTTTTAAATCACTATGTAAATTCTGTTTGATATGTCTTTAGACGTGTATCAATATTCTCTTACCGGAAAATTTTTAGGTGTCTACTTCGTTAGGTCAATTTATGTCTTTTGACCACATTATCTCCAAAAAGTGCTCTTAATACCCGTAATAGTTGGTAATGGAAGCCGTGTGGTAGTTTCACACCAGATTTTTTTATCCAGTCGTATGTTATAACGTAATCACCACTCAAGTGCCAGGTAACAAAGTATATATTGACAACACATTGAAAATATTTAAATTTTGAATTGACATATTAATTATGATTTGAATTTAATTATACAAAAATATAATCTAGTGTGACATTCACATGACTTTTTCATACCCTGCATCTGAAATACTGTAACGACAGATTACAGATTAAAATGTAAGATATTAGATATTGCACATAAACATAGTATTCCAATATGATACAGATTTAAAATACAGAGTTTTTTAATATTAAGTCTTGAATTATGCTGATGATAACCACACAGACCAACTGCTAATTTTCGGATTCAGGGCACCTCAAAACGTGTAAAACGGATTTTTAAAAGTTTAATCCAAAACGATAATAAATAAATATAAAAGGGGAAAAAATTACTAAATTGAGCTAAGTTATATAAATATTAGTTTAACCCCTTGCTGGCTTAACTCGAATTCAGCTCTGATAGGCGGAATGAAAAAGAAAAAAAAAAAAAAAAACTTTAAAGTTTTTTTTTTTTTTTTTTTTTTTTTTTTGTATTTGAATATATATTTTTTTTTCATGCATGCATCTTTTCATACATGCATTTTTTTTTTTTTTGTTGTTGTACGCGAATTATGTTTAAAAAATGTATGTCAATGAAAATCAGCATTAAAAAATTTGACATTTTTTGACTTTATATCCGGGATAAATTGAGCCAACAATGTGTTAATACTGGGATATGAAACAATCAAGAAATATCAAATCTTTCAATTATAAATGCATTATTTTAAACCATTACGAAACACACAATTTTTTTTTATTCGTATTAAGTGCAAGAAAAGTTGCTGCTTATCTAATAGTTTATAAGAGTTTTTTCAATGAAATTAAAATGAGATTTACTGTTTAAAAAAACAAATAAATTTCTCTAAATTCTTTTAAAATCCCTTGAGGGGTGGTAGGATGGATTTTTATACCTTGTAATTTTAATACCCAAGTGCCAAAATTCACCGCGGAATTTTCTAATTATTTTTTTTTTTTTTCTTTAACTTAGGCGAAAAAAATAAATAAATAAATAAATAATAAAAAAAAAATTTTCTTTATTTCTAACGTTGTTTTCAAATTCTGATAGCTCTTTCTTTTAAATAAGCATAATTACATTGCCCCAGAAAGAGTTAAAAATAGCTTCTGAATCAGTTGTAATGAAATAAAATTCGTTCATGAAGCGAAAATTGACTAAATAAGGGAAAAACAAATTTTACGTAGTCGGCACTGATTATGAATCATTAGCGAAAAAGAAAAAATAAATAAATAAATAAAAAACATAAAAATAACAGCTGTGGTAATAAAGAAAGCACGTTTAACCGCAAGCAAACAGAATAGAGCTCCTGAAATTATTAACTTTTGAAGATATTTAGTGCTGCCATCTATTCGTTTATTCATAAAATATTTATCGCTTACTTAACACAGAGCAAAATATCTGTTTTACTAAAAATATCCTCTATCTGATAATTATTTAATATTTCCAATAATAATTCTAAATTTCATTTCTGTTTTTTAATTGTTCATCTTAATACTTCAGTTCAGATTGTTTTTTGATATTAATCACCTAACGACTGTGTAAAATTTGATTTCATTTTCAGTTGTGATTTATTCTGTTTAACTCATTTTAGTTTCGTGGTATTGGAAATAACAGCTGTGTTGTTCCTGTTGTGTCGCCGATTAACTACTCTAGGGCCCTAGGCCCATAGGTAGGATGATCTGATTGGGGATCTTTCTAAGGAGTCCTATCGCGTATTTACGCGAAATAACAGTTGGGGAAATAAAGAAAGCATGACATGGTTTGCAGCAAACAATCAGAACAAATTATAAACTAAGTTAGATAACTAATGCTGCCATCTATTGTTTTATTAATGAAACATTTCGTTTACTTGACACAGAGCACGATATGAATTTTATTTCTAAATACCTGATTACATTTTAGGATTTTTCTTTTCTGCTAATATACTCTAAGACAATAAAAACGACACATCAGGAAGGAGTAATGCAAATTGGGCACCAATCGATATGCATACAGGTTTCAACAGAAAATGCAAAATTTTACATTTTGGCGGCTAATGCATAATCATGTAATGCTGCAGCGCATCTTAACTGCACAATTGGTGGGATACTGAAGAGAAGAAATTTCGATTCTAAATCGGATATCTCCTCCCCAGTGAGAACACTTGGAACATTATGAAAAGGGCTCTACAACCAGCTTAGGATTTTGCTAATCTAAAGTACTATTTGGACAGAATTTCGCATGATATCTCGCAGTAGAACATCTGCCAACCCTGTCAGCCACTCCGAAATCGAATAGTGGCTTACATAAGGTCCAGAGGTTGATAAAACGCGTTATTGATTTGTTCACTTTGTGAAGCTTTTTCTCTTGATTAAATCACTAACATTTCCGAAATTGTAATCATTTGTTTTTCTCTGTATGTACAGTCGAAAAAAAAAAAAAAAAAAAAAAAAAAAAAGCCCCCCGCCACACACACACTTAATTTCGCCGTAAATTATCGTAGAAACATGCGGCTGGTACCAATCAATTTGTAATAACAACTATTTTATAATGGTATAGTTAGATTTTGCTTAAGGGTTCATCTACATATTAAAAAAGGCATCAACTTCGATTTTTTTCAATGGCAACCCCTATTTTTGATCTCATATTCAAATTTCTGAGATCAAGGCTGTTCGGAAAAAGTCCTATTTATGTACTTTAAATCAATTCTTGATAGTGCTACTAGCGAAAATGTATTAGGGGTCCGTCTATACATTTAGAAAAATAAATTATGATCTACCAAAGAATGAATATTATTCATTAAGATTCCTCCCTGAAAAAAAGTACAAAAATATTAATTATAAATTGGAAACAAAGTTATCATACTTTCCAACCACCTCATTATGAATTGCAACATTTTTAATACCCGCCTAATTTCGCCTTTGCTCTTAAGAGGATGGGGATGGGGGCAAAAACACTTTTCCAATCTTAACTCTGTTCCAAATTATTTCGGGACGACAATCATTTGGTATTTGCATGTGCTATATGTACCAGACACGCACTATAAAAGGATTTTGCGAAGTGTCCTTCTTCCCCTCTTTGATAACAGGTGGGGAAGGAGCAAAAAAATACTTTTCTTATTGTAACTATCTTCTAAATTATCTCAGAGAGGCAATTTGTTTGGTGCATAAATTGGTTATGAGTGTTAAAAAATTTTTATAAATATATTTTGTAATGCGAAATACCTTCCTTCACCATATGACGGGGAGAATGCGCATCCAGGTTAACTATGTTCCAAATTATCCTAGGAAGGTAATTTTTTTGGTGCGCGGTTTTGCTATGTGTAGCCAACATGCGCTACAAAAGGATTTTGTGAAATGTCCCCCTTTAGAGAAAGGGAGTAAAAAAAACTTTTCAAGTGCAACACTATTCTAAATTATCTCATGAAGGATATTTTTCGGTGTGAAGGTTAGTTATGTGTACCCAACACACATTATAAAGGAATTTTTCGAATTCCCGCCCTCTTTGGCTTGGGGAGGGAAAAAACTGAGTTTTTAATCGATTTCAATATACTTTTTTTTTTTTTTTTTTTTTTTTTAATTTTTGATGATAAGACATATTTTTAATATTAATAAGTTATATGTAATTTTGAGAATTCATTTACGTATAGTGTTAAGCAAAGTGGGCAAGACCTGTTAGTTTAGAAATAAAAAATATACCAATAAACAAAATAATTAATGAGAATCTGTATTATAACGGATATTTAGTGATTCCATCATCAGTAGCATGTAAATGTTTGTAAAGCGGAAGAAAACAGAGGAAAGGAAGATTGACGTCATTTCTTGTAAACTCAACAAGTTATGGTTGTATGGTTTCAGTGGAAAAAAGTTGCTTTTAAGCAACATTAAATGAAAAGTGTTATTAAAAAAATAAATAAACACTACATTCATTCAATGAATAGCATGCATGGAAAAAATTCCCGTTATTATATGTTATTATCTATACTAATAAAAGAAAGTGTTTGTATGTCTGTGTACGACGTACAGAAAACTATGGTACGTACAGCTGTAAATTTCCCTCCTCCCATTTATGCGATAAAATAATGCGTGTAGTTTTCCAACACATTTTTCGATTTTTGATATTCATATAATATTTTTATTTTATACTTTATGCGATCTTTTGCATTTTCTCTCGACATTTTCTTTGAGTTCCAATGTCTATTGCCGTTGAAAATGATATGTTTATTTATTTATTTATTTATTTTTTTTTAAGCACTAGCAGGCTACGCCCGCTTCGCTGGTCAATAATATTTAAATGAATTTTCGAAAGAATTGATATATTTATTTTTTTTACACCACATTATAGACAAAAACTTAAAAAAAAAAAAAAAAAAAAAAAAAAAAAGAAAGAAACTGAAATTGCTCCAAACCTTGCTTCAGGTACCCGCTGTCTACGGCAGCTCTTTTCCCGCCCGCGCTGCATGAGGTCTTGGTTTCCCATGCCTGCAGAAAGATATTTCCCGGGCACTACAATCTGGATATTTATCGACGACAGGGGGGACCTGCTACTATTTAAGAACTACGGTTTTAAAGATGACTGTATCTCAGCATCTATTAAATATTTTAGTTTTGAACCATGTATTTTATAGCCCATGCTATTTACACAATATTACGATTTGATTCCGACCAATGTAATAAAATAAAATAAAATAAAAAGTAGATTAATATATATATATATAAACAAATACATTTAATCATTTTAATCCTTTTTACTATGTATATACCACCATTTTTCTCGATAAAAACTGTAAATAATAAAAAAAAAAAATAATGAATAAAAGTTTTTTCTTTTAAAGGAATAAATTAAAAAATGAAAATTAAGAAGTTGTTCTACTATAAAAAATTAAACATAACTGTGACAAATACGTTTTTAAATTTAAAACTAATTATACTTGATTTTTTCTACTGAATTGCGATTTTATTTTCAATAAATATCACCAAAAAAAAAAAAAAAAAAAAAAAAAATCGTCTTCAAGTGAATGTATTAAATAAAAATAAGTTGCGTAATATCCGTTGCTAAGATACGCAGACGATTGAGGCAAAAGAATAAATCTATGAAAAATGAAACAAAGAAGCCAATATTTAAAATCGGAAAAACATTAATTTAAAAAATTCAAATTCGAAATTCGAAAAAATCTCGATGAGGGGCACGCCTGCAGGGTTCCAGGTACCTATATGCCAAAATCTAAAAATTTAATATGTTTAGTTTTTTCTACTGTATGCGTATAACTATTTGATTTCAATAAATATAATAAAAAAGATTTCTTCCTCAAATGAATTTAAACTAGCAGGCTTTGCCCGCTTCGCTGGCCACTAAATATAAAGGAAACTCTTTTCTATATAGCTTTATAAAAATAAAATAAAATAAATTACTGAAATTGTTCAAAAGCTCGCTCCAGGTCCCTGCTACATTCGGCAGCGATTTGGTCATCCACTGCAACTCGGGCGCTTGTCCCTATTACCTGCGACAATGGTTTACCAATGAGCTTCCATTTAGGTGCTTATTATATAACAGTTTCGAAATAGATTGTATCGAAAAAATTGGAGTTTCCCTTTTATATTTGAATCCCAGTTACATGTGAACAACACTATACGTGTTGTTCACATGTAACTCGGACTGGACTCAAATGTAACTGGGTTTAGACAATATAATATTTGCTTTTACATTATTTCATATGTTTATTTTGTTTATTCAATCAACCATTAAATGACAGCAATTTCACGCCAAATATTACAATATGCTGTGACCGGCTACGTCTGTCGCATGAGACAAATAATTTTTTGTGTTTATATGTAATTCATGGGTTGTAAACCTGATAGTACAGCCTTAATATAGTTCTCTTTGGCGGCTTTTGAATTTTTGTCACCATTTTAGACTTAATCCATTGTAACAATAAGACTTAATCCCTTGTAACAATATGCTATGGGCGCTATTTCTGCCATATTTTAGACAACTAATTTTTTTATGGTTATATATATTTCCCATTAAACATATTTTTATTTATTTATTTAAATATTAATTTGAATTTTTCAAATATTTCTGTTCGACAGCGTGCAAGTGCAGTAACTCACAGAGGCTCATTTGTTTGTATGATAAATTAGCATTGTGATTATTATATAAAAAAATAAATAAATAGGTAAACATTATCGTGTTACACAACTTTATTATGTCGCTCCATTGGCGGCTTTTGAATTTTTGTCACCATATTAGCAATGGATTTTTTTTTTTTCGTATGAAAAGGGGAAGACTATTTTGCTAATAATTTTATCAGACTCTTTTTTGTTTATACATAAGAATCCTTTATATTCTGCTTATATTTTTAATGGTTTTTAGGTTTAAAATAGTGCTTTTTGAAATAAATTTCCTATCTTTAAAACTGCATTTGTTCTGTAAATTTTGTGTAAAAATAAATCATTTATGTTTTTATATATTTGATGCGCTACTTAGATTAAAATGGCTGTTGCTATATTAAACTTCTTGTCGAAAAACGTTCGGTGTATTTCAACACCAAAATTTAAAAAATCTCCCAGCAGGATCTGTTAATGAAACTGATAAAATAAAAATATGGTTCATAGAGTTTAAATAATCTGTTTAAAAAAACTTTTAAAACCCAAATTATTAATGTATCGTATCACATACATAGATATAGTAATAATATATAGGTTGATCATTGGGGAGAAAAAAGTTATTCCTTTTACGGCGATTTTACCAAAATATGGCAGTCTTTCCCCGAGTGAATACACACGGGAATACACACGAATGTTTTAGCAAATAAAATTCATGAATAATTTATTTACTAAAGGTGAATGAAAAGCTCCAGATATAGTTTCAAATTCATTCTTCCTTTTTTCCTTTTTTCCTTCAATACCACTTAATGGCTGATTCCAAAGATTTTTTTCGGCAACAAAAATCTTTGCACGATAATATGGGGATGATAGATCTATATATATTATTATATCTATGATCACATAAATCTTTTCGAAGATAGAATAAAACTTAATTTGAAAAAAAAAAAATAATAATAATAATAACTTTTGTTTATTAACCAAAATAATTGATGAAATTTGAAATGCAAGTTGGTCTTGTGGGGTACAGGCTGTATATTATATTTTTGTGTTCGTGAGAGAAAATTTAAAAGAATTTGAAAACTGCAATTTTTAATCCCACTTAAAAATCATGTGACTTAATGTGAAGCAGATTTTTCATTTTTTGTCTCCTAACGGTTTCCATACAATCTTCTGCTGTTGCCACCTAAAATTCATACTTTAGTTAATTTTAAAAAATCTAATTGTCTGATTGATAAGCTGTTTAATGTATCGGATTTACAAAAAATTTCCCTTTCATTTGCTATCTTATTTGTAACGATGCGACTGATATTTCTAATTTATTTTCTAATCTTTCTGATTTATTTTCCTCATTTTAAATAAATGTACGTTTTTTTTTTTTTTTTTTTTTTTTTTTTTATTATTATTATTTTGTCGAAAAAAAATTGGCAACAATTAAATTATGGATAAAATGTTAAAATTTAAATGGCTTATTTATCAGAAATTCGAATGTTATTATTTTCACATTTTAATTAATTAAGAAAAAACTAATCAAAAATTCGAAAATCTGACTTCGATGTGCACAATGACCCTTCGGAGGGCACCTTTGTGTTAAATCTCGTGACTGTCCGAGCTACCGTTTTCGAGAACAGTGAAATATACAAATATTGCTCACTTAATAGTATAAGATAAATAAATAGTTTAATAGCCGTTGCTAAGATACGCAGACTTTTGAAACGAAAGAAATTTCTGAAAAATGAAACATTGAAGCCAATATTTAAAATCGGAAAAACATGAATTTAAAAAATTTAAATTCGAAATTCGAAAAAATCTCGATGAGGTTCACACCTGCAGGGCCCCAGGTACCTATATGCCAAATTTGGAAGCTCTGTGATGAGTAGTATGAACACCAGAGCGCAGACAGACAGACACACACACAGACACTTCTCTTTATTTATATAGACTAGCAGGCTACGCCCGCTTCGCTGGTCACTATATTTAAATGAATTTTCGAAAGAATTGAATTAATATTTATTTTTTTACACCACATTAGAGACAAAAACTTAAGAAAAAAAATGAAGATTAAAAAATAAACTGAAATTACTCCAAACCTTGCTTCGGGTACCCGCTGTCTACGGCAGCTCTTTTCCCGCCCGTGTTGCATCGAGGGGTCCAGGTTCCCACTGTCTGCAGAAAGATCTTTCCCGGGCACTTCAATCTGGATATTTTTCGACGACAGGGGGGGGGGGGGGATTTGCTACTATTTAAGAACTGCGATTTTAAAGATGACTGTATCTCAGCATCTATTAAATATTTTAGTTTTGAACCATGTATTTTATTGCCCATGCTATTTGCACTATATTATGATTTGATTCTGACCAATGTAATAAAATAAAATAAAATAAAAAGTAGATTAATATGTATATATATATAAAAACAAATAAATTTTAATCATTTTAATCCTTTTTACTAATATACTACCACTTTTCCCGATAAATACTGTAAATAAATAAAAAATTAATGAATAAAAGTTTTTTCTTTTAAAGGAATTAATTAAAAAATGAAAAATAAGAATTTGTTCTACTATAAAAAATTAAACATATCTGTTATAAATACGTTTTTAAATTTAAAACTAATTATACTTAATTTTTTCTACTGCATTGCGATTTTATTTTCAATAAATACAACAAATAAAAAAAAAAAAAATCGCCTTCAAATGAATGTATTACATAAAAATAAGTTGCGTAATAGCCGTTGCTAAGATACGCAGACGATTGAAGCAAAAAAATAAATCTATGAAAAATGAAACAAAGAAGCCAATATTTAAAATCGGAAAAAAATTAATTTGAAAAATTCAAATTGGAAATTCGAAAAAATATCGATGAGGTGTACATCTGCAGGGTCCCAGGTACCTATATGCCAAAATCTAAAAATTTAATATGTTTAATTTTTTCTACTGTATATGTATAACTATTTGATTTCAATAAATATAATAAAAAAGATTTCTTCCTCAAATGAATTTAAATAAATAAATAGTTTAATAGCCGTTGCTAAGATACGCAGACTTTTGAAACGAAAGAAATTTCTGAAAAATGAAACATTGAAGCCAATATTTGAAATCGAAAAAACATTAATTTAAAAAATTCAAATTCGAAATTCGAAAAAATCTCGATAAGGTGCACACCTGCAGGTTCCCAGGCACCTATATGCCAAATTTGGAGGCTCTGCGATTAGTAGTGTGAGCACCAGAGCGCAGATACACACACAGACACACACACAGACACACAGACACTTCTCTTTATTTATATAGATGAAAATAAACATTTCTTTTTTCGTAATAAAGTAAAATAAAAATAAAAGTTAAACCTGATTTATTAAAATGTCTTATAAAACTTATAAAATTTTCTCGTAAATTTTTATACTTATTTATTTATTAAAATATTAATTTCACTTAATAAAATACTCTTTCTTATATGTTATTTTTTTTTCTTGATTTTATCGTCCTTAAACTAATGTGAATGCACATTCAGCTTATTTTTAATTAACCGTGTTTCTATTTGACATAATGAAAATCAAATAATTAACATTTTATTAACGGCTATATATCACTGTATTTGGTCATAGTTTTGATTTGCTGAAAATAGTCGCCAATTGAAATATTTAAACATTTAAACATTTCAATTATTCAATTTTTTTTAATTCCTTTAAATATAGTGATCGGCGAAGCGGGCAAAGCGTGCTATATTTCAATATAAAAAATAAAAAAAATCTGGAGTGACTCCACTCGACTTTCCGAACATTAGTAACTAACAGTTTTGTAGATAAAATAAAGAAAGAGGAGTTGCTTAACAAACAAAAGAGAGAAAACCATAGCAGAGTGTTTGAGTATTTTTCTCCATATATCACACGAGGTTTTATTTAACGCTACTGAACTTTGAGCCCTTAGATCATAATGATAAAGAATTTTTCGTTGCGTCCCTGTAAAAATCTATAAATGCTAGATTCACCAAAATGCTTATAGTTAGTGCAACAGTGATTTATAACATTCATACAAATTTTCAGCTCAATTGAATAAGGCGTTTAGATGCTATCGCACTTTTAAAAATTTGGTCTCATAGGCCATAATGATAAAGAATTTTTCTTTGTGTCCCTGTAAAAAAACTGTAAGTGCTAGATTCACCAAAATCTATACAGTTGGTTCAAATGTGACCTATAAAATGTGTACAAATTCTTTGCTCAGATTAATAAGGCGTTTAGACGCTATCACACTTTTAAAAATTTGGCAAAGAATTTTTGTCCAAAGAATTTTCTCCAAAATCTATACAGATTCAGTATCTGTGACCTATAATATGTGTATAAAGTTTTTGCTCAATTGAATAAGGCGTTTAGATGCTATTGCACTTTTAAGATTTTGGTCCCTTGGCCATAATGATAAAGAATTTTTCTTTGTGTCCCTGTAAAAAAACTATAAGTGCTAGATTCACCAAAATCTATAGGGTTCGTACTATGGTGACTTACAATATACGTACCAACTTTCAGCTTATTCGAACAAAGTGTTTAGACGCTCGCGTGTTTACTCACAGACATACACACATACATACACACACACACACACATACACACATATATACACACACACATACATACATCATCGTAAAAATAGTGAAAACGGACTCGTTGGACCTCGAAACGTATAGAAACATCAAAATCTCGAATTCGGATTTTTGACATGATTACAATACTTTCCTCACTATAGTGTTCGGAAAGTAATAAAATGTATATTTACATAGGTATATTTACACGGTAAGTAAAACCGATGCATAATATCATATATACACATGAAATTGCGTTTTGTCAATTTATTTACTTATTTCCTTACACGCACAAGGAAACTTTTCCAAGTACTAACTTCTGATTGGATTAAAGAAATTGCAGGAATTAGTTTACAGTGTTAAGTTTCGATTTGGTAGCAAGTTTTTAGCTGTAAGAGTCTCGAAACTTAAAAGCCACAAAACATATTTAAATTTAGAGTGCCAAATACAAAAATGTCACAGCCAAATTTCTTAACTTTCGTTCATTAGTGTCAAGCGATTTAAATACATCCATCAAGTTTAATTCGTAGAATGTGATACTACGTCTTTATATTATATCTCAATTTGCATTTATTTTATGCAACCTGCTCATTACTGCATAGAGTTAAATTAATGGAAATTAAATTTCAGATTACATTTTTAGATTGCGTTTGATTAATATTATAAATTATTCGATATATACATTTTCAGCAGTCTGCAGACGATAACTGAATTTAACTGAAATTGAATATCACAATCTGAAATCGTAGAATCGGCAATAGGACACTTATTTAGAGCATAGATATAGTAATAATATATAGATTGATCATTGGGGAGAAAAAAATGATTCCTTTTCTCTTGGGAAAAGACGACGATTTTACCAAAATATGGCGGTTTTTCCCCGAGTGAATACACACGGGAATACACATGAATATTTTAGCAAATAAGATTTATAAATAATTTATTTACTAAAGGTGAATGAAAAACTCCAGATACAGATTCAAATTCATTTTTCTTTTTTTCAATACCAGTTAATAGCTGATTCCAAAGTTTTTTTGGGGTGGGATTAAAAATCTTTTCACGATAACTTGGGGATGATAGATCTATACAGGGTGTTTCAAAACTCGTGGACAAAAATTTAAGGGTTGGTAGAAAACATCTAAACAAGCCATTTTCACAATACAATGCACGGGCGGAGAGCAAGCGGTGACCACTAGAGAGAGGGCGAAGTAATGGAAAGTATGAAGCGCTCGTTTTCTTACACATCGTCATTTCTACTGCGGATTTCAGCAGGCATGGCGACATAAAGTAATCTGGATTAGGCGGACATGAATTCTATGTATGGTCTGGCGAATGGGAATGCTCTGGAACCCGCAAGACTGTACAAGCAGCGTTTCCCAAGAAGACACGAATCAGACCGAAAAATACCACAACAGTCTTGCGGCTTCCAGAACATTCCCATTCGCCAGACCATACAGTCGGTAACAAAAGTGTCCTAACACTAGCAAAAATTCCTATGTAAAAAAATTACTCTTAATTCTGTTTTGTTAAATAAATCCTTGTCGAATCATGTTCTTACACTGACTAAGAACATGATTCGACAAGGATTTATTTAACAAAACCGTATGAAGTAAACTTTTTTTACATAGGAATTTTTGCTAGTGTTAGGACACTTTTGTTACCAGCTGTACATAGAATGCATGTCCACCTTTTCCTGATTACTGTATGTCGCCATGCTTGCTGAAATCCACGGTAGAAATGACGATGTGTAAGAGTAAGAAAACGCACGCTTTATACTTTCCATTACAGCGCTCTCTAGCGGTCACCGCTTGATCTCCGCCCATGCATTGTATGGTAAAAATGGCTTGTTTAGATGTTTTCTACCACCTCTTAAAATTTTGCCCATGAGTTTTGAAACACCCTGTATATATTACTATATCTTTGATTTAGAGATATTTCAGACGCGAATTGATTTTTGGTAATCATTTTTAGCTTTTCTACTGCGATTCAGAAGCTAATATTTGCGAAAAATACAATACATGATTAAGCCTTATGTCAGTAATTTTTTCCTGATAATCGGAGATTAGCACTTGAAAAAGATTTTTAGTCATTTTTGCCTTTTTCTTTCTTTTATTTTTACTCAGTTTACTCAATTATTTAAAGAAATTCAATATGAAGAAAATTCCATAATCAATTTTGAAAATAATCTTAAGTATATTTACTTATTCATTATAGATGAAATCTAATATCCAGAGTCATAAATACAGTTGATGCGTAATGTAACATGTATACATGGTTATCACGCTCAATTAAATTTTTTTACACACTGTTCTTGCTGTTTGAATTATTTTGTTCTTTTCATCAAAATCGTTGGGAAAAAAAATAATAAATAATAATCAACGTAAATTTGGAAATCATTTTAAAATAATATTTTAACAATGCATGTTATATTTCAGTTCATCTTAAATATAATTGATGTATTATAGTCTTAAAAATAAATTTTAACAATGCATGTTACTTTTTATTTCATCATAAATTCAGTTGATGTATTATAGTCTTAGGAACACGTGCTTACCATGTTATAAGAATAAATTTTAACAATACATGCTACTTTTTATTTCACCATAAATACAATTAGGAACACGTGCATCTTAGGGAGTGTTCGATCGTGTTAGGAGCGTGTTAGGGGACGTGTTAGGAATATCTTAGGAACACGTGCTTACCACGTACTTTGATAGATACTTTGACTGAATAGATAATGAACCAGGTAAGCGCATTTCAATTCTCTTTCACTTTTCTTCAAAGACATTTTAAAGAAATTGAATTAGAAATTAATAATAATAATTGCGTTCGCAAGTACAGTCGGTAACAAAAGTGTCCGAACACTAGCAAAAATTCCTATGTAAAAAAAGTACACTTCATATGGTTTTGTTAAATAAATCCTTGTCGAATCCTCTTTTTAGTCAGTCTGAAAACATGATTCGATAAGGATTTATTCAAAAGAACCGTATGAAGTGTACTTTTTTTACATAGGAATTTTTGCTAGTGTTCGGACACTTTTGTTACCGACTGTACATTTATCATTATTATTATTATTATTATTATTATTTTACTAGCAGTCTTGAATAGCAATTTAAAAAAAAAAAAAAAAAAAAAAAAAAGCTGCAAATTTTAAAAGAAGTTTATTGATCGAGAATGGTGGTGGAAGCATCTTTGGAAAAAGGTGGGTCTTTACAAACCTTGCAAATCAAAACATAATAAATACAATAAATATCTGATGTCGTATTTACATATGGATATCACGTTTCCTCTCTCACTTTTTTTTTTTTTCAGTCTGATATTGGTGTTTAAATTGTTTTGTTCTTTTCTTCATTAAAATCATTGTGAAGTTAGTATAAAGAAATATCGAGTCAAAAATAAACTTTGAAATAGAATTTAAACATCTTTATTATCTTCATTATTCTTTAAAAAAAATCACAATTCATTATTCAAGAGATATATACATTGTAAAAACAACTGACGTATTTATGATAAAATAATATTTACACATTCTGTCCATTTTTTAATAAATCCAGCTTTTAGCATTTGCACCTCTATTTATTTTTATTAAAAAGCAAAGTCATAGAAAAGAAATTCAATCATAAAGAAATTATTATGATAATTTTGGGAAAAATAAAATAAATAAATAAATAAATAAAATCTTTAATAATGTCGATTAATAGAAAAAAAAAAAAAAAAAAAGGAAAGGAAAGGGGAAAAAAAAAAAAAAAAAAAAATCTCAATACCCAGAGAATATATACAATATAAACGCAACTCATGCATAATGTTCTATTTACATACGGATGTCATTAATGCTGTAAATTTTATGACCCTGTTCTTGGAATTTTTGTTCTCCTGTGCTTGTTATCAAAGTCATTGAAAAGAAATTCTGAAATTTGTTTTGAAAATAATTCCAGCAATGTATATGAATTTAACATTTTAAAATTATCTTTCAATATGTTTTACAATGATCCCAACATACACATTTTCTTTTTCGTTTTAAGGGGAGTGTTTACCTTTAAAACTTCAAAAAATCGAATTTTCAATTTTTGCATATTCATAAAATTTTGAAGTAGCCATTAATAATTAAATAATGTTACAAGTAAAATTTTTACTTTAAACTCATTTTTCTCAAAAGTGTATTTTTTTTTTTTTTTTTTTTTTTTTTTTTTTTTTGATGGCGCGCAGTGTATACAAAAATATTTTGAACATATCCTTTTGAAATTTTCAGAGTAAGTATATAATGTTATTACCTACAAATTCCACCTAATTTTATATAAAAAGCTAATTTATAAATTTTGCATACAGTGTTTGAAATGAAATTTTTTATGTGATATTTCCTAATATTTAAACATATCGTAGTTTGTAGAAAATATATCTTAATGTATGGTAAAAGTAATAGGTGTAGATGCATATATGATGTATTTATATTATCAAAATGTCAAAAGCTTAAATAAATATAATTTTTTATGCTTGTAAGGCTGCGCGGAGTAATTCAATGGAAATCTGAAATTTCCAAAAAGGTGTATTACATTTACTAACTAAAAATAAAGTTGTTCTTTTTTGATAATAAAGTAAATTTATACACACAATACAAAAACTAAGACAAATTAACTCTGAAAATTTGGCTTAAAATGGATAATATTTAAAGAAACTCGTGGGCTTACCATTATGAACCGTACAATTTTTAGTACCCGCCATTTTTTCCACACCAATAACTTTTTAGAGCAATATTAGTCTTATTTAATTGTAACAACATTTGGAGACAATATACTCTAAAAATATACTGGTGTGAGAAAAGGGGCGTTTTTTCAGGGGGCGTTAACAATTGTACGGTTATTAATGAGATGGTTGGCAAATATGGAAACTCTTGTGAATCGAAAACAGGATAAAATATTCTGGATTTTAGTATCTCAAAAGTGAACACTCCCCTTAAATGAAAGAATGATTTGGCAGTATTTCATTTGTAAAAGAATCAAATGTAATGTGAATTTGTATTCAAAAGATTTTTATAACTATCAAAAGAGATAGTTATTGTGGTTCCGGCATTGCATCAGAATCGTCAATTTCTTGAGGGTTTGTCTCCCCAGTTTTGGTATCACACAGCAATTCTTTCATTCTATCTTTTTCTTTTCTTCTGAAAAATCCGACCTGAAAGTTATAAAGAAAAAATAAGTATCGAATTCAATTGTAAAATGTGGAAAAAAATATTACTATTATAAGAGCGTTATTACTGTTGGAAAATTTCTTCTAAAAATAAAGTTCCGAATATATATGTATTATTTAAAATATTACAATGACGGTTTGCAAAATGCTGTTTACCGTTCGAAATGTTTTGTGTGACATTTCTTAGAAAACATTATCAGGTACCGAATACGTTTCTTTATGAAGTATACCCAAAATATATATTTTAAACAACTGTGTTTAAAAAAAAAAAAAAAAAAAAAAAAAAAAAACAATAATAAATCTACAAATAATCTAATGCTAATAAACTGCATTTAAAAAAAAAAAAAAAAAAAAAAAAAAAAGAAAGGTTTCTAATGAAATAAAAATTAAATATAAAAAATCTGCTGTGAAACAACCACACGACTTCCATTACCCACTATTATAGTGTAACCACGTTTCCTGCGCCTAGCAGTGAGGACGAGCCGAAAATCTTGGAGGGTTTCCAAGTTGACCAGCAGGTTTGATTTTAGTAAACATCCAATCATTCGGTATTCCCTTATCGCTTATTTTCGCTCAACGAAAAGCTTTTCTCCCCTATTTTACTTGCGGACTCGTTGAATTCGCACTTGCGCAGAGGCTTCCATGGTCGCAAGAAATGTAGTTGAAGAGTACACGTGTTATATACATTATTATAACTTTTTTTTTAGAGATAATATGATCAGAAGACATAAAATTGACCTAACGAAGTAGTAACCTTAAGTTTTTCCGGTATCAGAGACTCAATACACGCTTAAAGACATATAAAACAAAATTTACATAGCAAGTTAAAAATTAAGGTTTAAAAAAATGTAGAGTTTTTTTTTTTTTTTTTGAAACACCAATTTCCGAGATCTAAAATTAACCAACCTAAGCAAGATGACCGTTAATTTTTCTATAATAACCCCGTAATACATGGGAAAGGATATCTAAAATTAATTTATGTAACAAATTTCAAGAAAATTGTTAGAGCCGTTTTTGAGACATCAACTTTTACCAAAACTTGGCATACTCGATTATTGACCGGAAAATAATAATTACATACATAAGGATATTTAAAAGGGAGTTAATGTGACGAGTTTGAAAAAAATCCATACAGCCGTTTTTACAGGAACGCCCTTGCGAGACTTGAAATTGAGCTATTTATACACGACACCTATCAATTTTCCTGAAATAACCAACTATATATTCGAAAGGACGTCTAATAGAGTGTTTATATAGCAACTTTGAAGAAAATCGTTACAGCCGTTTTTGAGATACGCACTTACGGTCCCATTTCCGGTTTCCAATGACCCACTTCCGGTTTCACAATTTTCAGAAAAATTTGGAAAATGGATCTGTACAGCAGATCTGTATCAATTCTGAAGTTTCGTAGTTCTATCTTTTTTAGTTTCGGAGACGTAACAGCCAGAAGATTCCACAAATACACACATACATACACACACACTGACCAAGTGTCAAAAACTACTGTTTTGGGCTCGGGAGGCTTTAAAATGTGTAAATCAAGTGAAAACTCGATATCGAATTTTTGGACCGAATACAATACTTTCATTACCCTACGGTAGTAGGGTAATGGAAGTAATAAAAATTAAATACGAATGTAAATTAAGTAAAAATTAAACTAAACGTTAAGTGTAAATAAATAAAAATTAAGTACAAATGGTATTTGATTAGACAGTTACACACGTGAAATTTTAATACTTACTTAAATATAAATTATAATTATTTCATTCCAAATGAAACAAAAAAGATAAGAACAATTTTTGTAGCACTGAAAAAAAATCTGTTACTAACATCTAGAAATTAAATTATGACTCTAGTAAAAATATTTCCATGACATCCTTATAAATTCTACTTTCATTTTGCTAGCGTGTTTTAAAGATCCTTATTAGAATTCTAGAGCGTTTTTCTATATCATTGCGGTCAATGCCGTTTAAAAATCTCTGCAAATAGATGCGAACATAAGAGACGAGTTTCAGCAACTATAATTTTGTTTTATGATCGAAATCTACAAAATCAAGTAAGAATTTCTCGAAATACAAAGGATTCATAACATTCATAATATTGTTTCACGATCTAGAAAAGTGTAGTCTAGAAATCCTCGATCCTTTCGTCTATTCAGGTTATTTGTTTATACTTCATAGACCTATTTTAAGAGTGTACGAAACATTCTATTATTAAGGGAATATAAGTAAAGGGACCAAAGATGAAACACCTGACTGCTGAAAAAAGATTATATTTTCTGGCATTTGTCGCGCTATTGGCTATTTTTTGTTCTGAATATAAATATTATTATTATTATTAAAAGATACAGCAAGAAAAACTTGTATAAAACGAAACAGCTGCTGGAATTTATTTTTACCTTGTTATTAACACTTTTCAACAAAGTTCAAAAGTGTTTATAACTTCGGTTTGTCTATACTCGCTTTAACTCTCATAAATAATATGGACATTTTTGAAATCATATAAGGTATAATATATTTAAACTAATTTAATTTAGAGAATTAAGTATAGCAATTACAAACATTTTATAAAAATAATTACTTAAAAAGAACGAAATATTAAAATATTAAAAAGAATCTTCCCAGTGAAATAAAATCCTTATTTTACATAACTTCTAGGGCTTCTAAAGTACATCTAATTACTATTTCTTACTATAAAATTCTTTTTAAATTCAAAACAATCTAACTTTTAAAGTGAAATACAAATTTTAAAAAGAACTTTCAAAGAAAAAAGAATAATATCGTCTGCTTAAGTAAAAGCAGAGTTTAGAGCATGGCGAGAAAATTTCAATATTGGCCAGTTTGGCTTCCTGTAGTTCAACAGTCACGTGATCTTTTTATGAGTTATCTTTGCCACTGAAAAAGGTTGCCATTGTCCCGTCCACTTTTATAATAGGTCTATGGCTTATTTCATACGTACAATTCGAAAATCTAAACTTTTAGTTTAAGAATTCAGAAATTGACTATTTATTCGTTGTAGATAAACGCGGCATATTTTTTTCTCAATGTCCAAAAGATCTTATTATCATGTTACAATGTTATTGCAAACACCTGTATTTTTAATACTGATTTTGGAACGTTATAATAAATTAAGTCAATCTATGAAATTTAATTAACACCTAATTTTCGGACCAATCTTTCTGTCTGGGAAAATAATAATACTAATGGGAATAAATAATAACAACAATAATAATAATAACAAAAGAACTAATTCAATTTACAGTTTAAAAAGTATTGAAATAAGAGACAAACTATATACACTTCAGATTAAAAAAAAATGTATAAAATTTTTTCTATACTCTTTCATATAAACAAGAGTAAAATCTAATTCAAATATGCATGTGCTAAAATACCGTATTCTAGACTAATTTTAATATTAAGATGTTCATGATTTGAGAATTTTTGTTTAATTTCATAGATTTTAGTTCGATTTAAAGAAGCATGTTAAAAACATTATAAGCAAAATTTAAAATTCTTAATGTGTTCATTCAATGAAAACCGTGCATAATCAATCTTCTCTCTTTTATTTAAACTAAATTAAAATCTAAAGCAAATAATTATGCGTTAAAATTTCTTATTAAAAAAATATTTTAATATAAGCCACTCATGATTTAGATTTTTTTTTTTTTTTTTCAATCTCATCGATTTTGAATCGATTTCAAGCAATATCAACAGATTTAAACAAGTATATAAAATTTAACACAATGAAATTTAATAATTAAACTTGAAATTTTTCTGTGTATGCTTTCAGCAAATACATTAAATTTAATTAAATTTAAATTTTGGTGTCTCATCGGATTTTTCAATATAACTAAGAAAATATTTAAATTATATTTGGTAATGTTTTTTAGAAGTGGGAAATTTTATATTATATTAAAAATACGTTTTAAAAGTAATTGACATAATAAAAGGAAATATTTTGGAAATTAACAATATACGAGCCTTTTAAGGCTTAAAAAAATAATAATGACTCATGCTTACTTTGATAAGTATCACAAGAATAAGCACTAACAAAACAACTCCAACGCCAACACTCACAAAGAGGATCCAAGGAGCAAGTTCTTCAGGAGGAGGTGGACCTTCGTGCAAAAGCATTGTTTTTACCTTAAGTGAAAAAAGAAGATAAAAATTAATTAAGGGAAAACAAAAGACCACAAAGTAAAACGTTTATTTTAAACTGACACTACTTAGATCCATAATCAACGAGATAAATAAAGTAGAGTGGATAAAGGATTAGCTTTCCGTGGTTCAGCATAAATCATGTGATATGAACTAGAGTAAGAAAATAAATTGCTATGTTTAGCCCTTTACAGCTATTTTTGGCATTTAAAATTTCAGTTTGGAAAATTATCATTATTTATTATCAACACGACAGCCCTCTGACCGAAAACTTTGTTTTTAAAATAATTTTCATACATTTCACATTATATTAAAAAATAAAATACTTTTTTAAAAATTATTTTCCAACAACGTTGAGAAGTGTTTAAGAAAATTTATACTTTTAAAAGAGCTAAATTTACAACAAATAATAATTCCTCAACTGCTTTCAAATATTATGCCGGTTAAATTTTGACTACACGATATAAAAAAGGAGTAAAATAAAAACTAAAATCATTTAAAACCAAAAAAATACTAAATTATGTAAATAAACAAAAACATTGGCAGTTATGACTTTCGCCAAGTACAATCTTCAAACATTTGTCATAGAAATTAATTGAAAATAACCTGTAACCAAGGTAACCAACGAATAGATGCTTCATGTTAAAAGACGCATGTTGCACGATCTCAAAGGTTACCATTTATCACTCTACTTTATTTATCTTGTTGGCCATAATCGCCAATTTTAGCCCATTCTAGCAGTGTTGTCAATATTATTGACTTTTTTATTCGGTATCACCAACAATTTTGAGGCGTGTTGTTTGATATACATGATAGACGATTAATTTTGTATGTGATCATACTTGCCAACATACTAATTAATATTCCGTAGTACTGTTAGCCTTCTTTTTCACACCAGTATCTTTTTAGAATATTTTTCATCTTATTTAATCGTAATTGCATTTGGAGAGTAATACTCTAAATTTTTATTGGTGTGAAAAAGAGGGCGGGACTTACAATACAACGGAATAATAATTAGGATGTTGGAAAGTATGGCTATGATTAGCCAAACATTATAATAAAAATTTAGTGGTGGATATTGAATGAAAATGCCGCTAAAATTGTCAGTACTGCATTCTAAATACCAGAATTTTTTTTCTATTAAAATATTCCGGTAAGCAAAAAAGTTGGCAACTATGCTTAGAGGCGTCTGTACATATCCTCCTAAACTAGATGCCTGTCGCGTGGCTCAGAAACTTGGCAACAGTTCAAGTGGTAGACAGCGCCACATGGTACAGATTGCGCGACTTTTTTATTCAATAGCCACCAAAAATATTTAAATGTGGGATTTGATATTTATAAAAGGCGAATATAATCGAAGAAACGTCGATTATATCTATCATATATCACTTCTTAAAATTATTGGTGACAGTTGAATAAAAAAGACACGCAATCTGTACCAGGTGGCGCTGTCTACCGCTTCAATTGTTGCCAAGTTTCCAAGCCATGCGACAGGCATCTAGTTTAGGAGGCTATGATCTGTTGTTCGACGTATCAATCAGAATGTCACATAAATTAGCAAGAAGATAAGGGATGACATGAGAAAAAAGCTTCTATGAAAAGAAAAGTTCCAACAGTCACAGCTAAGGTAAAATGTGACGCTCTAGTAGCTCACACAGCCTTACATCATTAGAACTATCGTCGAAGAGAAAATACATGTAAAGGCATGAGAAAAATCTTGGAGGGATAATATGAGAGGAGATAAAATGTTAAGAAAAACACGTAGCCAAAATCATAACCGCAGAAACCATTAAGTAATCTAGTACTAGCCAAGACTCAATATGGTTCTTGCAGTAGCCTTGGCTGATACTGTCAGCAGAAAAATTATTCGAGCGCTAGCAATAATTCCTATATAAAAAAAATCTACACTTATTACTACTTTTTGTTAAATAAATCTTTGTGAAGTCATGTTCTTAGTCCGTCTAAGACCATGATTCGACAAGGATTTATTTAACAAAACAGTATTAAGTGTACTAAGAATTATCGTTAGCGCTGGAATAATTTTGCTGCCGTCTGTATTACAGCGGCCATCTTGAGTAGACATCAGCTAACCTTCATTTGCCCTACATGCTGATACGCTGCATGACAACTCCTCTTAAATCTTTCCTACAAGGAGGAAAATAATAAGATAAGGAGACCAGATTTTTTTTTATTTATTATTATTATTTTTTTTTTAATTAGACATAGAAGCAATATCCTCTATTTTAGGTGAAAATAGAAGACATTCAATTCTGAAAAAGAGGACATTTTAGAAGACACAAAATTAACTAAAATTGATTATAAAAACTGATTGAAAAACTACTTTAGACCAGTGGGGAAACTATTAAATAATATTTTAAAAGTTTCGAAACATTTTTACCTCAAATGATCACCCCGTTAGTTACCATCCTTAAGTATCGGAAGCTGTGTGGTTTTTGTCACAGGTGCTTTCATCCCACAGCATCCGAAGAAACCTCAAATGATGATTTTGGATCAGTACATTTCAATTTAAGCTACCGATATACAGATGCGATAGAAAATACCCTAAAGTTTTACAGGTGATAACGGATAACATAGATTAAATATATTTATAAATCTCTTCTCTCTCTCTCTCTATATATATATTAATTTTTGCTAAAAACAAACTTTTTTTTTTACCGTTCAAGCAGCTATAACAAATGTTGGTAGACATTTTTTCTTAAAATCATAAACATAAAAGAAAATAAAAGTAAGTTTACCAAAAAAAAAAAAAAAAAAAAAAAAAAAAAGATTGACAGATAAAATGATTTGTTTTAACAAACAGCCATTCTTTATAAACAATTTGAAAAAAGTCCTCGCAAGTGTAATCTAAAGTAATCTTAACAGTTATTAGGCTTTTTAGAGTAGCCGCATGAAGCTGAATTTTTCACGTGTCCACATTTTGTTCAATGAAGAAAACACTTACTTTATAAGAGAGTTTGTGACAGACAGACATAAAACAAATTCAAATAACTTTTGTATGTTTTTGTGAGAAAATTATTCATGTGACCAAAAAAAAAAAAAAAAAAAAAAAAAATCATGTCAACCGACGGTTTATCAACCGTAGTACCACCTTCTCAATGATTCCATGGCAATTTCAACATGATTCTGTGTTTTGGATCAAAGTGTTGTAGCAATATAGGATATTACACTTTCCTTTTTGTCAAAAAAATCACAATTGCCCATTGCGCAGCATTAGAACCCAAACAAACAACCAAAAAAATCAGGGGTAGATGCAACTCCTATAATAATGCCTTCGAATTGAGTTTTACGTCACGAAAGATGGGCCCAATTGGTTGGTTGGTTGGTGTCGTGTTCAGTTGAAGTCAAATCAAATAATTCCATGTGCCAAAATCACGGTCTTAGCAATGTCCACAATTTTGTCACTATAGAGATTTCCCTGAAAGGGAAATTCATCAAAGGCCTGTAAGCTTCTTATGATGGCCGGGCAGTTGAAAATGTGTTCTGGAGTGAGTTCCTCCTTCAGGCAATTCCTACATGATTTGTAAGTTCTGGTGCCCTCTGTATTTATTGTCCAAAGTGTTGGGTTCTTAGTCTGGAGATAGTCTTGGTAATCATCCTGTCTGAATTGATAACACATAGTTGATGTTCCTTTTTGATGTGTTTTTTTTTCAGTCTGTATCTAGCAACTGCATTAGCATCACCTAAAGTTACGGTGCTGCAAATTTCCAAGTTTAGGGCACCCAATTACATCCAATTAGCAATTCCTATACGCTACTGAAGTATGACGTCAATAGCCTGAGATATCATCTGTTCGGAACAAGCGAGTTCTATAGCTAATGTCGAATTCCCATAGAAAATAGTTCCGCTTGTACCTATCAACGAAATTTCAGCTCACTGACGTCATCACTTCGATAGCGTCTTATACCTATAAGATAGTGCGGACTGGATGTAATCGAGCGATCGAAGGCTTTATTATAGTAGGTGTTGGCAGATGTATACTTGTCAATCAATCACATTTGCTTGTTTTTGAAAATCCCCTTAAATTTCCCTAGGCTATCGATTCGAATTACAATCTATTTCATTTTAAGAAAAAGTAATTTGAAAATTTAAGAATAAAGCAAATTAAGAATTAAAAATATACAAAATATATTTTTTCTCTGAAATAAATTTTAAACATGATATTTTTCAAGCAAAAACCATATAAGCGAAATTAAGAACTTACGCATGTCGTATAAACTAAATATTTTAACGTTAGAACACAATGGAATAATTTGGGACTAAAATTATCAATACAAAAAACCCTTAACGGGTTAAAAGTTTGTGACGCAGCACTGTACTTTATGGCTATAAGAATTAGAAATACTGGTCTTAAAAATAATGATATCAAATTTTCAGTGACGCTTTGATATTAATTAAATTATACATACATTTTCTTATTTGAATTTGCTTTTTCCTTTTATTTATATTTACAGTGTAAACGTTATTTTCAACACAAAATAATATATAGCATTTACTCATTGATACCTTTCCATTCACATCTCTTATACTATGAAAGTATGTGTTTTAAAAGAAATTATGTGAAATTCCAGTAACGCAGTGGTGTTACATTAAGTGATTTGTTTTTAAATTTCTCTGCAATTATTTTGTTTTGCATATTAAAGTATATGTGCACATTGAAATATTGCTTTTAATTTTCAAATACGCTGTCAAATATATCACTTTCATTAAGCTTATATTATGTACTGAAATATATTTATTTCAATGAATTATTCTATCTTTTGCGTCACGCCATCCAAAACTGAAAAAAATTTCACAGTTTTTTCCTTTGCATCACGATATCTATTTGCATGCATTTTCAATTTATTTGGATGAAATGACACAAAGTAAACATTTCCATGTATTTTACTTACAGTTTTGGATGGCGTGACGCAAAAGATAGAATAATTCATTGAAATAAATATATTTCAGTACATAATATAAGCTTAATGAAAGTGATATATTTGACAGCGTATTTGAAAATTAAAAGCAATATTTCAATGTGCACATATACTTTAATATGCAAAACAAAATAATTGCAGAGAAATTTAAAAACAAATCACTTAATGTAACACCACTGCGTTACTGGAATTTCACATAATTTCTTTTAAAACACATACTTTCATAGTATAAGAGATGTGAATGGAAAGGTATCAATGAGTAAATGCTATATATTATTTTGTGTTGAAAATAACGTTTACACTGTAAATATAAATAAAAGGAAAAAGCAAATTCAAATAAGAAAATGTATGTATAATTTAATTAATATCAAAGCGTCACTGAAAATTTGATATCATTATTTTTAAGACCAGTATTTCTAATTCTTATAGCCATAAAGTACAGTGCTGCGTCACAAACTTTTAACCCGTTAAGGGTTTTTTGTATTGATATCATTACTTTTTAGGGGTTAATGATCAAAACGTAAAATTAAAGGAGCATGGTAATGAGTTATAACACTGTATTAAAAGTGTTGTTTTATAGGTCATGCTCGAACAAAATAACAAACTAAATAAAATTTCAAAATTTTATAAAAAGTGATAAAAAAGATGGACACATGCAACATTACAAAGGCATAATATAGTACATTTTAAAAATGACAAAAATTTCTTATTTATATTTATTTCTTATTATAATTTTTTAGGTATAGATTTGATTTAAAAGAGAAAAATAAATAATAATAGAAAAATCTTTAAAAAGTGAAAATTTTATACTGGTAAATATTTAAGTAGTATAGTTTGTTATGAATTTAATTAAAAAAAAATCTTAATCTATTCAAAATTTTATTATAGCTTAACATTATGTAATTTATATATTATATATACTAGAAACTTAATGAGCAAATTAATTATTTTCAAATTCTGATTTAAGAATTTTTTCAATCCGTAGTTTAAGTGATTTATCACCTAATTTTGAAAAAAATACAAATATTTGCATATGATTATCATATTATTTGTCATTTTTATGAAAATAAAGGAAAAATTTTTTGTTGTTACAATCACCTTTTAAAATAGAACCAATTTTGAAAGTTAACAACGTATCAGCATGAAAACAATGTAAATACAAAGAATATTTTTGATAAACAAATGTCATATAAAATACAAGTACCTAAATAAATAACTCATTTAATATATATATTAAAAAAAGAAAAATATTTTTTATTTTTATTTTTTGTGTTTATTTTTGACGCTCTCCGATAGATGGCGCCAAAACGATTATTTGATATTGAGTATTTCAGAATATTCTTTGGACTGTATTCGTCCGCGAAACTGCCGCATCACGGTATTTTCGGAGTAAAAAATAGTTCGATTTTTAAACTGAGTTATAAAAGAAACAAGAGTTTTCCTAGGGAAAAGGGAGACGTCAGGCACATCAGTTAAAAGCGATTAATATCATATATGAATTAAACGACATTCGGTCGAGCCATATTCGAGAAAAATTTATACCTTACATACGCCGCCCATTTACAACTTAAATGAGCCAATTCATATCTCGAAATATATAGCACGCAGAAATATAACGATTTCAGGGTAGGATCAGACAGAAGGTGAAACTCTATTTTGAAAATATCAGAACATAACCTCCCATATTTCCTGAGATATTAAGTGTCGGCTTTCAGCGGTTTGTTTGATCTTAAAATTCTTGTATATATAAGTGTCGCAGTTTACGTTCGTTTTTCCGTTTCCGCTGAGTGTCGTGGCGTTCGTTTGTTTTTGCGCTTGCGTCACTAGAAAAACTGCCGTTTTTCATGATAAAACGTATAAAAGGTGCTCCACTGTACTTTAACCCTTTTTCGTCCGAAATGCTCTAAACTGCATTGCCAAATTCAGAAGTTTTTTTATTCAACTGCCACCAATAATTTTGAGGGGTGATGTTTCATATAATGGACGAATAACCTTCGAAGTGATTAACCAAAAGTTGCTGTTAAAATTTAGTGGTGGCTATTGAATGAAAAAGTCTTTATATTTGGCAAGACTGGCCAAAGAAGAAATTTAGTAGGACTGGCAAAATGTTACAATAAAGACCAAACTAGTGGACAATTTGATTTTTGATAGTTCAATAAAAATGAAATGGCATAAACTTATTTTTGCTAAATCACACACATACAAAAAAAAAAAAAAAAAAAAAAAAGTAAGAAAGAAAAGAGAAAAAAAAAATGTCTAATTGTTAACCCTTTCAGGGGCACTAAGTAAAAATGATTGAATTTCCTTTTAAATATATATATATGATAAAGTAAACATTCCCTACAAGTCATATTTGATGAAGAAAAAAATTCAGCATGTGGGGATTTTTTTGTGGGTGGTGGCTAGGCGTTCTAGCCACTGTGTCTATATCCACCTAAAAGATGCTCCTAAAAATCAAACTAAAATTAATGATCTAAGACAATATGTAAATCTGTTGTATTTAAAAGGTGCATTACAGTATATTTACACTAACAAATACTTTTGAATAAAAAATTATTTTTCATAAAAATGTATAAAAGAAACTTCAAAAAATTTTCCCGCAACTTGTCCATTTAAAAAAGTCACAGGCACATCCTGCTTAAAGTTACTGTAGTTCTGCCATCTCTATTTCAATTTTAGAAGTACACATTAACTTTTCATAAAAGTGGATAAAAAAAGTAGCCACTGCACACTTAGAGAAAAATTTCTAAAGTAGGTGGATAGACCCTCTAGCCACCGCCCCTGAACGGGTTAAACCTTACAGAGAGGAGTGAAATTTCTATTAACAATTTTATTTGAAGCAAAAGAAAAAAAATATATTTTTTTCATTCGGTGAATGAAATCAGTGTAAACATTGCTTCATTCTTCAACTCAAGATTAAAAGAAAGAAAGAAAAACAAAACTTACTTTTGAATTATGGATTTGAACAACAGCTTCATCATTGACTGATATATTACCGGATGACACGAATTCTGCTTCATACCATGAACCCTATAAATAAATACACTTTTCTGTTAGAAAATAACTTACCAATAAACGGAATATGCATAACATATGTATAATATATTTTAGTGGGGTGTTTTGAATAAAAGTATTTATATTTAAAAAAAAATAATAATAAGTTTTTCAACTTATTTCCAATAATAAATCTTGTTTTTAAAAGTTGTCTTTTTGACAACGCATAGAGACTTTTGATTTAAGTTCTATACGTACAAATACTATTTCAGACTAAAGTTTTACATGAACAAAAGTAGATAACAAATGTCTGCAATAATAATAATAATAATAATAAATAAACAAACAAACAAATAAAAAATAATAATAAAATGTAAATGCATAAATAAACAGATAAAATAAAATAAAATGAGCTGCATGATTTTTTTTAAAGTGAATATTACGTTTTTGAGGATATTGAACACAAAAATGACCTCCATTTCTGCCCATTAAAAAAAGGCAATATCCAATCTTGACGACAGCCAAAGCCTATGTTATTCTATGGGACAATTTGTTTCCACAAGTATTCATTACCATATTTTAAAATTCCTTTTTCAAAATCAAAAAATTCTCAACCGGAAATTTTGTTTTTCTTTTTTTCTAATATGGATGTTAGGATTATCCCGTCAATTCGGCACGTGTTAACATTATCCCAGAGAGCTGATATTTTGTAAAAGTGTTTAGGGTAAAAGAGAGAAAAAAAAATAGAGGATATGCGTGTCGGGTTTCTAAAAAGAAAAAACAAAAACAAAAATTTCTCCTCATGTAACTGACTATTTCATAACGTTCCTAAAAAATACATTAATGAAATGAATATATATATATATATGAAATAAAAACAATTTTATTTTAATACAAACAACAAAATTTATTCCAGATTTAATGGGATTGTTTGTATTTGTGTGAAATTTTTCATTGAAAAGTATACTTCAACTTAACAATATACTTCTGAATTATTGTATAAAAATAGAACACCATTTTCACATCTAATTCCTATAAAACCGCGAATCATTGACCGGTATCAACTACTGAAGAAAAGAAAAAAATTTTGTTAAAAAATAAATAAATAATTGTATTGAAAAATCAAGAGGGTTTTCAGTTATAAATATCGTTTTATGATAAACGTTGTTAATACTTTGAGAGTGTCGATAAATAGTCGCATGAGACATTTTCATCTTCCTTCAAGCTTTTCCCTAAAACAATACATTCAGGGTACAAAGCAAGTTTGGGAGGTCATTATATCCGCTACCATAGTCACAGACACACTCTTCCAATTATAAAATATTTTTAAAAATGTAAACATAAGTGATATGACATTGTAGAATAAAAACATCAATTTAAAAAAAAAATACAAAAATTAATTTTTTACACAGTTCCCACTTTCCTATTGTCGTATTTACTAATAGTTTATCATACTTGCCAACCTAACCCGGAAGATTGTTAGTTCCCGCCCCTTTTTGTACACAACTGAATTTTTAGAATAATTCTCTTCAAATATATTTACGATTACATAAAAAGAAAAGTTTTAGAAAAAAAGACTGGTGTGAAAAAATAGGCGGAAAGGGGCGGGACTAAGAATCTTCCGGGTTAAGTTGGAAAATATGGTTTACACTCATCATATGAAATATAAAGCAAAAAAGATTCCCTTCTTTGCGCACAAAACTGACCGAGATATTTCGTAGTTTGGGATCCCCCCCCCCGTGCTTATTTTTTCAAATTTTACTAAGGAATGGCTAAAAATTCTTTATTTGTTTGATATTAAAGGTATTCTGCTATTCGATGAAACTAGGGAAATAACCTACTCAGTGATTTTATTAGTTATCTCTCTCCAAATTCATTTATTAAGTTAAATATATCCATTTTTTCAATAGTCTGAAATAATTTGTTTAATTAATATTTTCACTAGCCATACAGCTGGCATTTCTAATTTTTTCTCGAATGAATTATTTTAAGCAGACGATTATTTAAAAATTAATAATCAGGTGAAATTTAACATCAAGGATAAATTGTCGATACGATATAAATTTAAACATCTCTGATATTAGCTTAGACATGTTTATTTAATGTTGATATATTTTTTTAAGTGACAAAATATGTAATTATTTACGTAGGTAATAGTTTATAGGAATTCTCTTCTTTTAAAAGAAATACATAGATACCAACATTTTAATACAATCCGGAGTATTTTAGCCCCACCTGTATTCCACACCACTTATTTTTAAAAAAATATTTTTTTCTCTTATTTTCTCTACGTTATATATTGGAGAAAATTTTTCTGTAAGTAAAGTGGTGTGAAGTGTGAATTAAAGGCGAGGTTAAAAATACTCCAGAATATATTAAAATATTGGACTATGGGAATATACGGGAGGAAAAATAGAAGGAAGTTTGTTTATGGTCGGGGTTGGTTTTAATTAATATATAAATATGTTTTATAAATATATTAATACAACATATTAATATATTAATATATATATTTAAAAAAGCTTCTCCGAATATTCGGAAGATATCCCGGGCATATATTAAGAAGATATAACCATCTATTCAGAAACTATTATCTTTAAATATCTAGAAGAAATAGCCAACAAATATTCAGAAGCCATAATCAACATTTATTCAGAAAGATATCGTCAACACATAGATAGATGTCATCATCAATATGTATCCTAAAGATACCGCCAAGAAATATTCGGAAGCCATCATCAATATGTATTCATTAGATACAGCCAACAAATGTTCAAAAGCCATCATCAATACATCTTCAGAAAATATCTCCAAGAATATCTATAAACCATTTTCAATACGTATTCAGAAACCAACCAATTTCAGAAATGTTGATGGTCCGGGATACCAAGATCGGAAATTCATTTGTGCATGTAGATGTAAGGAAGTAAGAATCTCTAGCTTAACAGTAGGTTTATAAAAATGTAAACGTTTTTACGAATTTGACAAAATATTTTAAATTATTTCATTTCGGATAAATTGGAGTGGAAGGCTCATTTTTATACCAACTACGGGAAAAATACCAGACCGGGTATCGAACCTCGACCCTCCGCATAACACAGGGATGCTCTACCACTCAGCTATGCTGGTTGATAACCAGCTCAGCATTTCTCCCAAAACATTCGTTGTCAAGGCCACTGAGTCTTCAAAAGCAGATATATTAGGTAGGAATAGTGGCACAACTCAAATAGACCACGAAATTTTAATTTAGAACTTTTACGCCAAGATTAATATTCTTGCCTGTTATATCTGCGTTTGCAGACTCGGTGACCTTGCCAATGAATATTATGTGAGAAATACTGAGCTGGTTATCAGAAAACGTCTTAAAAAAAAGAAAAGAAGGAAAAAAAAAAAAAAAAAAAGAAAGTTCTAAATTAAAATTTTGTGGTGTATTGGAGTTGTGCCACGATTAATACTCTCGCTTGTTTTATCTGCATTTGCAGACTCGGTGACCTTACCAACGTATATTATGCGAGAAATGCTGTGTTGGTTATCAGACAGAGTAGCTCAGCGATACAGCATCCGCTTGTTAAGCGGAGGGCCCACGTTCGATTTCCAGGTCTGGTAATTTTCCCGTAATTGGTGTAAAAATCAGCCTTCCTCTCCAATTTATCCGAAATGAATTTTCAAGGTTGATGAATAAAAAAATTCTAAATATTTTAAGATAATTTAAGAAATTAAATGTTAAAATTGAATATTGGAGGGTGGCTTTGAAGCCACTAAAGAATTTCGACTAAGTATCAATTTATGAATTTCGAATTAGGGTGGATTAAATTTAGAAACTCAGATTAAGAATTTCTAACGAATTTATATTAGATTCAAATTCTGCAACTTCTACTCTATCACAAATAAGAATAACATGCATATTAATCAAATGAGAATAAGTTTAAATCTACTTACCCTCTCTGCCAGATTTCCCGGGATTAGTAAAACTAGAACTGCCAATACATAGACTCTGACTTCTAATATCTACTCACTACAAACGATTTATTGTTACAATCATAACTTATGTTATTTGAATCGAATAATGACGAATAAGTATTATTATATTAAATAAGTTTGTTTTCTGGTTTTAAGATGCATCGCATCTCTCTCGACTCGAATGAAAAGACTGACTCAATCAGCTCCGTCCCGTCACACAAGAGTTCTGTTCTGCGCATCGTATTCTCTCTTCCTCTCCTCCCCGACATCCTCCGGGGGGGGGGGCTGAGCATGGCAGACTGGCAATTCTATTTACAGGTCTCTTGATTATTCCCGATGGCGTCTTCAGAGTAATCACTCTAATAATTCCATCCTCACCCGGATGGACTTCCAGAAGGCGTGCTAACTTCCACTGAGCTGGCTGAATAGAAGGTTCCAACACCAGGACTAGCTGACCAGGTTGCAGATGTGTATTACCACTCTTCCATTTTTCTCTTGACTGGAGTGAAGTCAAATAAGACTTTGCCCAGGTGCTCCAAAAGGACCTTTTGATCTGCTGAAGGAGTTTCCATCTGGAAGAAAAACTGGTACAAAATGGATTAGTTTGGTTAAGCGATTGTTCAGGAAGCTGGAGAAGCGGAGCCCCAATTAAGAAGTGTCCTGGTGTAAGTACTAAGAAATTATTGGGCTCGGTGGAAAGTGGGACTAAGGGTCGTGAATTTAAACAAGACTCAATAGTTGTGAGAATCGTAGCACACTCCTCAAACGATAGGCAACTGCCTTTACACGCTTTAATTAAATGGCGTTTGGCTAATTTAACCGAAGATTCCCATAGGCCGCCAAAGTTAGGCCCGTAAGGTGGCATAAAATGCCAATGAATTTGTCTATTTGCGACAAAGTCTTGAATAGTGTTGGTTTTTGAAAGTGTCACGAGTTTCTTCAAATGGGCATGTGCACCAACAAATTTGCGTCCGTTATCGGAGTAAATGTCAGTAGGATAGCCTCGACGCCCTATGAATCTTTGCAGGGCATATAAAAAATGCTCGGTAGATAAACTAGTTACTAATTCGAGATGAATTGCCTTGGTGCACATGCAGATAAAAAGACATATATAAGATTTAAATTTGGTACCCTTCCGTTTATGGTCACACTTAGTTTCTATAGGACCTGCATAATCAATTCCGACATGTTGAAAGGGTCTACAAGGATTGACTCTTGCACTGGGTAAGTCACCCATCATTTGTTGAATTGGGGTCGGTTGGACTTTGGCACAAGTGACACATTTACGAAGCTCTTTTTTCACAGTGGATCTACCATCAGGAATCCAGTAAGACTGGCGAATGAGATTTAATACTAGGTCGACACCTGCATGCAGACTGTTCACATGAAAATGTCTGATTATAAGAGAGGTAAAAGGGTGATTTTTAGGCAACAATAATTGATGCCTAGTGTCATAGGGAAGGGTCTTGGCTTTGTCAATTCTACCTCCCACTCTTAATAGATATTCGGAATCAATAAACACATGGAGAGATTTTAATTTACTGTTGTTTGCAACGGGTTTGCCGCGCTGCAAAAGGGCTATTTCTGAAGCAAAGGACCTTTGTTGGACGAATTTAGTCACCAGTTTTTTAGCTTCTGAAATTTCTTGTACTGAGACTGGTCCTTTCAAATTTGTAGCATTTCTGCTATTATTTATAAATCGCTTCATAAATGCAATTACACGAAAAAGTTTTGTGCTTGATGAAAATTTTGAAACGAAGTCGTCTATCATGGAGTCATTCATTGGGTTTGACTCTATTAGACTTGGAGTTTTCACAACTGTACATTTGACTGAGGTCGACATTTCTGAATCGTGCTCTGAGACCTGGATCTTTGGCCAATCAGGTCCAGACCACCACAAGGCAAATGTTTGTAATTTGTTTGGTAACAACCCACGAGTTGCACAGTCAGCTGGGTTGTGTTTGCTTGGTAAGTGATGCCATGTGGTTGGGTCTGTCAGAGCCGCTATTTTGTTGACTCGGTGTAGGACGTATGTGTTGCCCTTTAAGGGTGGATTTAAGATCCAACTACGGGCGATTGTGGAGTCTGTCCATAGACGAATTTCCTCCACCGGAGAATCTAGTGAGTTCTGGACGACTGACAAAAGTTCCGATAACAAAACAGCCGAGCATAGCTCCAACCTAGGCAATGTAATGGGTTTTAAAGGAGCTACACGGGTTTTAGCTGCAATCAATTTTAAAGGTGCGTTCTGTCTGGGACGTATATAAATTACAGCAGCATATGCCTTTGTTGACGCATCACAAAATCCCTGTATCTGGTAAATGGATTCGGATTTCAAGTTTAAAAATCTGGGTACTGACATGTCCTTAAAGGAAGCAATTTTTTCATAAAATTCGTTCCACCTGTTTTGAATGTCTGGTGGTAAAGGATCATCCCAACCAAGTTTTAGCTTCCAAACATCTTGTAGAAGCAATTTTAAAAGAATAGTGGCAGGGGATAACAGACCCAAAGGGTCGAAGATGCGTGCAATTACGGACAATAATTGTCTTTTGGTTTTGACGTTTTCTTCTGTGTTGACGCCAACCTGCAGTGTATCCGATGTTAAATTCCAGTTTAGTCCTAAAATACGTTGGGATTGATCGGGGTTTAAGGATAATTCCTGATTTGTTGATTTTAAAGGATCTGGGACTTGAACTAGAGCTTCCACATAATTTGAAGCCCATTTTCGCAGCTTGAAGCCCCCAGCATTAAATAATGCCTGAAGGTCTGTGACCAAAGATTGAGCGGCTTCGATTGTTTCAGCCCCTCCAAGGAAATCGTCCATATACAGGTTGTTGCGGGCAGCCTGCACAGCTACGGGAAAATTGGGTTCTTCATCGTTTAATAGCTGTAATATGGTACGCAGGGCTAAAAATGGAGCACAGGCTGTGCCATAAGTAACAGTGTTCAATTTATACACTCTGAGTGGATCTGAAACATTGGCCCTCCAAAATATTCTTTGAAAGTCTGTATCAGGCTCTGCGACTAGAATTTGTCGAACATCTTTTCGATGTCACTCGAGAGGGCGACTTTATTTAAACGAAATCTAATTAAGTTGCTGAAAATACTGGATTGGAGTTTAGGCCCTTTATGCAAGTTAGAGTTCAGGGATTTGCCATTTGTAGTTACGGCCGACGCATTGAATACTACCCGTAGTTTCGTAGTGCTACTATTTTCATTTATAACTCCATGATGGGGCATATAATAATTGGGTTGGCGATTAAGTTCTTCAGCCCTTAGTAAAGTCATATGACCTAAGTCAGAGTATTCACACATAAACTTACAGTATTCCCGTTTAAGATTAGGGTTCTGAATAAATCGATTTTCAAGCCGTTTAAACAATTTTAGTGCACAGTTGGCACTTTCACCTAAATCTATCTCATCATGGAGGGGTAATTTCACCACATAGCGACCTTCGGGGTTGCGCTTGGTGGAAGATTTATATAGTTCCTCTGCCGGATCGGCTTCGGTTTCACTCTTAGAAGATATTATGGGCTGATTGTCAAAAAAATCGTTCAAGTTAAGGCAGTGTAACGAGGAGCTATATGTTGATTCTGGTTCCATTCCATCCCTTGAGAGGGGGCCACTGAGTAAGTACCCAAGTGAACTGGGAATGGCAGATGGTTCTCCTGGCCTTCCCGATACCGGTGTGCCACAAATTAGTGACGCAAAAATATCTGCGCCTAATAATACTTCGATTGGTTGTTGCCTGAAGAAATTCATATCGGCTAACTGAAGATTTTTTGTATGTGGCCAAGACGTCGTTTTCACCAGGAAATTTGGCAGAGGGGTAGTAACCCTATTTACTACAAGCGCTTTCAAGTTCCTATACTCGTTAGCGAAATATGGCGAGAATGAGAATTCCGTAAAATTTAAAACAGTTTCTGCGGAAAGACCGTTTATGCCTACAAGTCGATGAGAAGTGCCAAACAAAGGCAAATTTAGCTTCTCAACGCACTCCTTTGTTATAAGACTATTTTGTGAGGCACTATCAACTAACGCCCGACATTGAATAATTTTGCCGTTAGGTGACCTAACCTTTATAAGGGCAGTAGCCAATAACACCTTTTGGTTACTAAAATTTGCATTAGATTGTGAACTATTGGCCACCGACGTAGTAACAAGGCCGCCTCCCTGATCTGCAGAATTCTGTGTATAAATGTGCAGAAGAGTGTGATGTGAACCTGCACATACTTTACATTTAATATTAATTCTACATTGACGCACTTGATGATTAGTTCGCAAACAATTTTCACACAGTGATTTTGATTTAACTAAGTCCCATCGCTCCTGAACACTAATTCGATTGAATTTGGGACATTTAAACAATTGATGTACTTGAGAACAGGCGACGCATTTATTTTCTTTGACTAGTATTGAATTATTGACACAAGATTTTTTTACACTACTACCTTCTACTGGCTTCTTAAACATCCCTGGTTTATTTTCAAGCTTTGTTTGACTCGACGCCTCCCTTTCTATGAATGTACGAAACGAATTTAAATCGGGAATAGTTTGCGTATTCTCTAGACTGAGCTCCCACCTATGCCTAACGGATGAATCCAATTTTGAAATCATGAAATTTATAAGAATAAGATCGCTAAGAGGATTAGATTCCAATCCGAGGGTCGATAAATTTCGCACCGCTTCGTTACAGGTATCTATTAAATTGAAAAACGATTTAGGATCATCCGCTTTGTTTACTTTTACTGAAAAGATTTTATTTATTTGAGTTATAGCTAATTGACGTTTATTTTCGTAGCGCTGAGTAAGAATTTCCCAACAGTGTTTAAGATTTTCCGATTGTAACGAAAATCCACGAATAAGTTTTGATGCACTACCTCTTACACACGATTGGAGGTATTGTAGCTTTTCAACCTCACTAAGGCTGTCATTATCCAGAATAGATGATTTAAATAAATTTTTAAATGACAACCAAGATTCATTATCCCCGTAAAAATAAGGAATTTCAAGTTTGGGAAGACTAATATGCGAATTAACAGAAGTCCCGGGTTTGGCACGTGCATCATTATTTACATTTGGAGTATTTGATTGCGATTTACCCTCTAATACAACGGATAATTCTAACAGAATGTCCCTATTCTTTAACACCTCCTCAGAGTTTTCATCGTTTTCCTCTTCGGAAAAATTTGTAACTATTTCTTGGAATTTAACCTCCAGTGTATTTATCTTATCCTTTAAGATTTTTAATCTGGCTTGATCGCTTTTATCGCAATCATTGACCTTTGATTTTATAAATTCTATTTCTCTAATAACATTTTCAAATTTTATCACTTCATTAGATTTTGGGAACAACGCACTCTGTTCGGCGTCATTCGCCCTTGTTTTCCCCTTTCTACCCATCTTTTGAGCAAACTAATTACAAACAATTAAATTTAAATATGAATTAATCGATCGAATTAAATTATTATTCTGGAGACCAGGAAGTAAAATATGAAAAAAAAATAAGAACAAATGAAAAGAAACAACACATAATAGAATAGATTTTTTTTTTTACCGAAATAAATAAACTAATAAAATATTAAATGCACCCTTTTCATTCTCATACACTCATTTATTCAACAATTATTTAACACGAATAAGCTATTCCTTAAATTCCCTAACCGAAATTGTTCCGGTTTGAAAACCAAACTATTTTGAATTACGTTTTCTCTAAACCAAAACTTTAACGTAAGCATGAAAGCGAAACCACTTTGAATTACGTTTTATATCAAAACAATTTAACCTAGTATTAATGACTTATTTCAACACATTAATTTTAATTTACTTTAAAGTTCTTATACAGATAATTTAATCCTACGTAAACAAAAGAATTTTTTCAATTTTCCAATTTTCCAATTTTTTTTTTTTTTTTTTTTTTTTTTTATTTAATGAATTACAATTAATTATCTAATTAATAGATAATTAAGGCTCCGGCTCGACGGACCACTATGGCTTTGAAGCCACTAAAGAATTTCGACTAAGTATCAATTTATGAATTTCGAATTAGGGTGGATTAAATTTAGAAACTCAGATTAAGAATTTCTAACGAATTTATATTAGATTCAAATTCTGCAACTTCTACTCTATCACAAATAAGAATAACATGCATATTAATCAAATGAGAATAAGTTTAAATCTACTTACCCTCTCTGCCAGATTTCCCGGGATTAGTAAAACTAGAACTGCCAATACATAGACTCTGACTTCTAATATCTACTCACTACAAACGATTTATTGTTACAATCATAACTTATGTTATTTGAATCGAATAATGACGAATAAGTATTATTATATTAAATAAGTTTGTTTTCTGGTTTTAAGATGCATCGCATCTCTCTCGACTCGAATGAAAAGACTGACTCAATCAGCTCCGTCCCGTCACACAAGAGTTCTGTTCTGCGCATCGTATTCTCTCTTCCTCTCCTCCCCGACAGAGGGCGTCTTGGCAAAAATGAAAGTGAAATGATGACAACGAAAAATCTCTGTCTGAAAGAAATACTCCTGTCACACACAAAAAAAAAAAAAAAAAAAAGTCTGGTTTATATGAAAAAGATTGTTCATGTAGAACCGCCCTATTTACTGAGTCTGCAACCAGTATTCTGAACTAGAATATTTCTTAAATTTATAAGCTTATTTTTTAACGAAAATCGCTTCTCTAAATTACTAGAATAAGATTTAGGGATAAAGTAAGGAGTATAGGAAATCTGAAATAATTGAAACAACAAGTAGATGCGGAAAACATAGTAACATGGGTTCTACAGCTAACCCTTTGAGTGCTATGGACGCAAATACGCGCTTAGCAGATGTTATCAGTATGGACTATGAACGCAAATACGCGCCCGGCAAAAATGATCAGTGTACTATGCAACACTCACATAAAGCGCGTCCGCGATAAGAATGAGAGAACTCGTCAGAGCCAACCGCGCGCCGTCCGTATGGACCGCATAGGCCGCGAGTATTCAGCACTCAAAGGGTTTAAAACTCAGATCTGCCACATGAACATGCATAGTCCTTCCGAACTACTTATTAAATAAGAGAGAAAACATTAAAGATTAAGCAACGATTCCACATATTCAGAATTAATATAATTAATATTTAGAAAATAATTTCTGGTGTAAAAGTACTTAATTCATTTTCTTAATTAATTGTTACTCATGTTTGTTCAAGACAATCCAGTATGTTAGAAATAAATATATACTTGCCAATATTCCAAATATTCCGTAGTAATTTAGCCCCGCCTTCTTTTTCATGCAAGTATCTTTTAGAGTATTTTTCTTCTTATTTAATCGTAACTGAATTTGGAGTATACTACTCGAAAAATTTACTGTTGTGAAAAAAAGGGTGGGACTAACAACACTATGGAATATTAATAAGGATGTTGGATATAATAAAAATCTACAGATCAAGGATTTAATAAAAATCTACAGATCAGCTGTGCACTCGCTCAAAAAAGAGGGAGAGAGGGAGAAAGAGAGAGAGAAGAAAAGCAAAAAATTCTATTTGAATAATAAATAGTTGTATTAAAAAATCAGGAGTGTTTTCAGTTATAGATATCGTTTTATGATACACGTTGCAATAACTTTGTGGATGTCGATAAATAGTCGCATAAGACAATTTCATCTTTATTCAAGCTTTTCCCTAAAACAATGCATTCAGGGTACAAAGCAAATTTGCGAGATCATTATATCCGCAACCATAGTCACAGACACACTCTTCCAATTACAAAATATTTTTATAAAATATAAGCATTTGTGATATGACATGTTTAAAATAAAAATATAATTTTTTTAAAAATTCCAAAAGTTATTTTTTTACACAGTTCCCACGTCCCTATTGCCATATTTACTAATAGTTAACACTCATCATATGAAATTGACCAAGATATTTAGTTTCATAGCTTGGGAACATTTTTTTTTCCAGACTTTACTAAGAAATGGCTGAAAATTCTTTATTTCTTTAATGTAAAAGGTATTCTGCTTTTCGATGAAACTAGGGAAATAACCTACTCAGTGACTGTATTAGTAATCTCTCTCCAAATTCATTTATTAACACTTTCGCGATCGCTGGCGTACATTCACGTCATTTAAAAATCTGTAATTCCGCCAGTGGGCGTTTCTTTTACAATTTGTCTGTTGTTTATTTTTGAAGTATATTTGCAATATTCATATATTTCCAATGAAATATACTATGGATAGAAATACTGTGATTAGAAAGAATATAATTATAATGTATATCTATTTCTGATATAAATGTGAATACAGAAAATTTTGTTCTAGAATATTGTAACTTAGGAGATTAACGCCTACAGGATAACCTTACTGTCAAAAAGACAAAAACGTCGCGAAAGTGTTAAGTTAAAAAATGTCCATCTTTTCAATAGTCTGAAATGATTCGTTTAATTAATACTTTCGGTAGCCATACATCTGGCATTTCTGATTTTTTCTTGAATGCATTATTCTAAGCAGAAGATTATTTAAAAATTTATTATTGAGGTGAAATTTAACATCAAGGATAAATATTGCCAATACGATATAAATTTAAACATCTCTGATATTAGCTTAGACATGTTTATTTAATGTTGATATATTTTTTTAAGTGACAAAATATATAATTATTTAGGTAGGTAATAGTTTATAGGAATACGTGTGTGTCTTTTAACCCTTTAAGGTTCACTACTTAATTTATTTTAAAAATTACTAAACTAATTTTAAAAATGGCTTTTAGCCACATAGCTGATCATAAATGTTTAAAAAATAAAAAATTAGCATTATTCCTTTTCGAGAAATTTTCGGTTTGAAACATCTGTAAGTAAACCTTATTAAATTCAAATAATATTTAATTTAATAAATAAATCACTTTATAAGTAAACATTATCGACAACAACAACTCGTAAAAGTTGCATAGATCCTAACATTTCAATCTATTCCGGAGTATTTTAACCCTTTGCGGGGCAAGATAATTCTGATCATTTAAATTACACTGCCACTGGAATTTACGAACATAATTATAATAGAAGAAATTTTAAATTTTCATGTTGAAAAGGGGCGTTTTCTGCTTTGTTATAAATGTAAATTTTTGCTAAAAAATTTCCGGGATGAGTTTTTGCACTTGAGAATTAAAATTAGGTGTTCCGTGTAGTGGAACACTGAGCGGCAAAGGGTTAAAAGAAATACATAGATACTCCGGAATAAATTAAAATGTTGTCATCCATGGGAATCAGAGTTCCCAACTTTTATAATTTATTCACGAGCATTTTTAGCCCCGCCACTTTTTTACACCGGGAATTTTGAAAAATGATTTTCCTCTTATTTAATCGTTGTCACATATTGATAGGGGTCATACTCTCCTCCTTTTTTCAGGGCACTCTCAGGAATAAGAAAATTAAAATTTATTTTTACCACTATTATTATGCATTTATTTTTAACCTCTATAGTTATATCACATTACCATAAATATATCCAGAAGTATTTCAGTATAAAATTAGTGGTGGCGAAGAAGGTGGAAATTTCTTTCCTTTGAGAGTGTCCTGAAAAAAAGGCGGCGAGGACAACCCATGTATTAAAGAGAAATAATCTGTAAAATTTCTAGTGCGGAAAAGAAGGCGGGGCTAAAAATGCTCGTTAATAAAGTTGAGAATATATGAGAGGAAAAAGAATGGAGTTTGTTTAATGGTAGGGGTTGGTTTTAATTAATATATCAGAAGTGACATGTACAAGGCTTTTAAAGTTTTGCACTTATTACTTATAAATGGCAGTTATGTGGTGCTTTTTAATAGTAATGTCGAAGAAGATTTGTCTAGTATTTATTTACTCAGATATACTAGATTACTTAGAAGTATTTATTTACTGAGATGTTTATAATTATATCTGAAATTACTGATAGCAACTGGGAATAAAAGTACGTAATAGAGTGTTCGTGTGACAAAATACATATTTGCCAACATCCTAATTAATATTCTGTAGTGTTGTTAATCCCGCCGATTTTTCCCACCAGTAAACTTTAAGAGTAATATACTTCAATTACGATTAAATAAGAAGAAAAATACTCTAACAAGATACTGGTGTGAAAAAGAAGGCGGTGCTAACGGAATATTAATTAGTGTGTTGGCAAGTATGCAAATGGGCTCAGGAACTTTTTTTTTTTTTTTTTTTTTTCAATGTGGTTTTATGTTACAACGAAATTTAAAATTAAGGAATAAGATGTTGTTTACATATTTTGTATCTTAAATAAATAAATATTTATTAATCTAACTGATATAATAAGATTATAAATATTTATGTTTATTATTTATTATTTGTTTAAATATAATTTAATTAAAAGTATTTATTTACTCTTCTTTTTTTTATCTTAAGAAACTTTAATTTAGAACCCATTTACACTTATTCTAGAAATTAACATAAATTGTATTTTTCAATGTACACATACAGTCGGTAACAAAAGTGTCCGAACACTAGCAAAAAATACTATGTAAAAAAAGTACACTTCATACGGTTTTGTTAAATAAATCCTTGTCGAATCCTCTTCTTAGTCAATCTAAGAACATGATTCGATAAGGATTTATTTAACAGAACCATATGAAGTATACTTTTTTTACATAGGAATTTTTGCTAGTGTTCGGACACTTTTGTTACCGACTGTAGCTTGTTTAATTGTTAATGGAAAGGTATAGTGTGTGTGTATTTAGAACATACTTGCCAGCATACTAATTAATATTCCGTAGTATTCTTAGCCCAGACTTCTTTTCCACACCATTATCTTTTGAGAGTATTTTTCTTCTTATTTAAGCGTAAATTCATTTGGAGAATATTACCCTAAAAATTTACTGGTGTGAAAAAAATGCTCTAAAAAGATACTGCTGTGAAAAAGAAGGCGGGACTAACAATACTACGGAATATTAATTAGGATGTTTTTAAGCATGATTTAGAAAGAAATTGTTCGGAGTCAAATTACAGGAAACTTATTGCGGATAATAAGACCAAAATTTAACCACATTTGTTTCTGTCTACCGAAATTTGTTAAAACGAAAAAAAATAAAAATAATAATAATTAATATAAACAAAGGAAAGAAAGAAAGAAAAATAGTTCAATACATACTAGGGGTAAAACTACCACTGCATGCACAGTTTTATTTAGTTTGTAACGAAATCAAATGACTACAGTGTAAAAAAGGTTATATTCAGATTTAGTTACGACTGTGCTTCGAAATGGTGCTCATTAACTTACATCGAAAAGTTATTTCTATACAGAGTACATGGTTACACATGCTTTCCGGATAAGGCCCAACTATGCTTTTGGAAGATACAGGACACTGATGATGCTAGGAGGTCCCCCCCCCCTCCTCTCCTCTGCACTATAGAGCTCGCCAAAATTAATCCATAAAAAAATATAAAAAAAAAGGAAATATAAAACGAAAAAGAAATTCTGAGATTTTTTTTTTTTAATGTATTTGGAGCTATTTATGTTGTGTTGTACATTATTTAAATTTGTCCATCAGTTATACCTTCTACTTTCTCAAATTTTAGTAACCTATAACAAAATGGTTAGTTTTATGTAAAAGACAACAAAAAGACTAATGCACATTTGATAATTAATATAAGTCATAACTTAGTTCAAGATTAGTGACAAAATTTAACATTTGTTTAATCTCTTAATTCTAATATTATCAGGGAAGATAAGGAGAATTTTAATCAGTTTTTGTTCTAACTGGACACTTCATGAGAAAATTTGTACTACGCCGATTTTGAAAGTGAGACCCTCTAAATTTGGAGGCCCTGGGCTCGTGCAATAATATGGTTCTGTTTCTGGAAGATATATCACTAATTTCTAACAGAAATATTAAGTGCTTAAATTCCACAAATCATCGATTGTTAAATGTTTTGGAAAATACTATTAAAAAATATTGTCGTTATTCTTTTAAAACGCACCTAAAAGTTATCAATTATGAAAATGTTTCATAGCAAAAAACGCAGAAAGTGATAAGTACCTTCCCCCATTACAACCACACACAACCACACTTTTTCACAAGAAAATGGACAATTTTTTTTCTGCTAACCGGGAAAAAAAAAAAGGCGTGAAATTTTTTTTTCTGTTAGCAGAAATAAATTTTGATATTCTAAAATATAAGTAAAACAGATTTCGTCATATTAGCCGCATTGAAACGATTCAACTTTCAAACACATACCCAAAAAAACTCCATGACAGTGCTCCCGGTTAGAGGCTACAGTAATAACTAGTTGTTGCACAAATAACGCCCTTATAACTCAGCTATATAAAACGTGTATACAATCAATGTTGCCAGATCAGGCGGATTTTTTATTCAATATTTACCAATAATTTTTAATGGTAACGTTTGGCTAATCATTTCGAAGATTGATAGTCTATTATGTATATCAAATGTCACATCTCAGAATTATTGGTGATTATTGAATAAAAATCCGCCTGATCTGGCAACACTGTATACAACGTTGTTGAAGCGAAGCAAAGCAAAATTAATTTTCATTTTACAAGGCATTGCATCTTATATTAGCTTATCAGTCTCTTCTTTAGGCCAGATATTATGCCCGAATTTTATAGTAGAGATGGAAAAAATAGTTGTTTTTCAGTAATAGTACTTTGTTCTATAGTATATTTGGCAACAAGTTCTCATTAAATGTTTTTTTTTTTTTTTTTTTTTTTTTTTAAACAAACTTTTATTTCTTAGTTTTTACGTAACTTATGTCTGTTCTATTCATTTCTTGATACACACATATGTTGTACGTAGTAAGTATGTTACAAAAGTTGGCAACTCTCCTATCCAGTAAACCGCTCAAAAAATATTAGGGCGTAAGACAGAAAAATGTAAACTTATATATTAATTTTAAATTGCAATATGTACCATTTAAAATGTTAATATAACTAAAATCTTACCAAATAATCGTCGAGAGCAGTAAAATTGATCTGAAATCTCACAGAAATTTGTGCAAATCTTCTAGGACTGGTAAATGCAGCAGCAGAACATCGGAGGTTCATGCACTCAACATCTTTCCTATCACAATTCTAAAAATGAAATAAAATATATATTACTTAAAATAATAATAATAATAATAACAGTAAATTGAATATTTCAGTGAAATTTTATGCCAAAGTGGATACTTTTTTACAGAGCATTATAAGATCCGCATTCTTTTCATACCAGTCTTTTTTTTTTTTTTTTTTTTTTTTTTTTTTTTAAGAGAAATTTTCTTTTAAATTAATTGGCCCACCAACAACTGAGTGGTTCTATGCTCAAAGCTGGTAGATGTAAGGTGCCGAGCCGATCGCAGGCCGCGCTCGTCTGGCTAGCCGTTTGGAAATTTCTGTGGTTTTCTCTGAAACTTGCATAAATACCTAAATACGGACTAGGACCCTTTAGAAAGACCCCCATGGGCATCACCTCCACTCAGGCTTTGTGCAGTCAGTCGGCCTTACTCCCAAAACACTAAAACACCAAACTTCTTACTTATTCGTTATTACACATTGATGAAAATTAATCTACGAAAAAGTGGTGGGGAAAGAAGGCGGTACTAACGGATTACTACGGAATAAATGATAAAAATTGGCTACTCTGCTCATGGTAATATCAGTCACACAGGAAAACGACATTTCAACATTTTTTTTTTTTTTTTTTTTTTTGCTACCACTATTACTATACAGAAATGTCTGTCGTATTTTTACAGCATATTTTAAGTCTGTGAATAAATGAGATAGTGACTATTTCTTAAAAATAGTGATGGCAGAAAGAAAAAGAATATTTATCCTTTAATAACATAAATCGGAAAAAATAAAACACCTGCATGAAATTCTTTTGGTAAATTTTATGTTTTCTACAAAAATGATCTCCATTTTTGTTCGTCCAGTAGATTAAACAAACAGTTCTTTCATGATATATTTAACAATTTGTAATCACTATTTTTATTGTAAAGCCTTTTATTCTTTTTTTTTTTTTGACCTCCCCTCGAACACATTTCCACATTCACCTTTTCTACTGCACCTGTTTTCAATTACATCACTCCTATTTTCAATTTTGTATTTCTCTTTAGTTTTATTTTAATAAATATTACTTTAAAGTCAGAATTTATTTAAAGTTAAAAACTTTTTCCCATATTATAAAATCGCGCATAATACAAGCAATTCCAGTTAGTTTTGCTTTTGCTTACGAGGTAGTAGCACGTATTTTTTGCCCCTGAAGAAAAAAGGCTACGTCCTTTTGAAACTGGTGGTGCTTTTGTCTCCAAAGCAAGGCAGGTCTTGTTTTTCCCTCCGAGGTAGTAAATAGCACATGTTTTTTGCACCTGAAGAATCAAAGTCACGCCTTTCTGAAACCAGTTGTGTTTATATTGATTTATGATGTGTGAAGAAGTAAAAAAATTTAAATATTTATCGTACACCAGTTCTTTTATTTACCAGTATACTACCGTTATACGTTCTTGCCAACATCCTAATTAATATTCCGTAGTGTTGTTTTCTCCGCCCTTTACCCTACACCAGTAAATTTTTAGAGTAATATTCTCCAAATGCAATTGCGATTCAATAAGAAGAAAAATGCTCTAAAAAGATACTGGTGTGAAAAAGAAGGCGGGGCTAACAAGACTAAGGAATATTAATTAGTATGTTAGCAAGTATGCCGTTATACTGTATATGACCTATTTAAACAGTCCAACTAACTGCTATGGATTTTGTCCAAATTTAATTTTTAATAGAAGTTTCTTATAGTATTGCATTACGATTTTCTGTTATCAAATACTTTGCACGTCACGACAGTTTTTGTTCTGAACATAAAAATGTCATTGTCAAAAAATTAGAAACGGTTATTATCTTTGCTCATCTATTTTAAAAACACGCCCTAGAGGTGTGACTGAGAAATTTAATTAATCACTAAAGGGGTTAAATGTGGTACTAATTTACATACTCATGGAAATACAATAATCCCAAACAAAATGCTCGAATCCTAAAATTTAAAATAGAATACAAATATTTTTGGCAGAAAAGCCGAATCAGTTTTAGCGACAGCAAAATGTAACTAGGACTAAATTTGAATCCAGTTCTTTAATATAATAATCATACTTGCCCACCTAACCCGGAAGATTGTTAGCTCCCGCCCCTTTTTGTACACCAATTAATTTTTAGAGTAATTCTCTTCAAATATATTTACGATTAAATAAGAAGCACCGTAAAAAAAAGATTGGTGTTAAAAAATAGGCGGAAAGGGCGGGACAAACAATCTTCCGGGTTACGTTGGCAAGTATGAAATAACATACGTGCCAACCATCTCATTAATAACCGTACAATTTTTAACGCCTCCTGAAAAAAAAACGCCCCTTTTCTCACACCACTATATATGTAGAGCAATTCTCTGCAAATGTTGTTACGATTAAATAAGATTAAAATTGCTGTAAAAAATTATTGGTGTGAAAAATAAGGCGGGTACTAAAAATTGTACGGTTCGTAATGAGATGGTTAGCAAGTATGTAATAATGCATTCTCATTTGACAATAATGGACATAAAAATAAAAATCCTCACTGTTATTCGCAGAATAGGTGAAAACTTCCATCTTTCGCGTGAGTACGCGCGGCTGTCGACCGGTTGTCCAGTTAACAGAGCACTGGTAACTGGTGTATAATGCGAAAAAACGCAAATTAAAATTCTGACAAATTTTTTAATTTAATTAATTTATTTCTTTTTCGCTTTTGCTAAAATTAATTCGACATTACAGTCAAAAATGTTTGAAATATTAGGTGTACCGGAAAGTTATGTCGTTTTGAATTAATAAAATGAAACCGGAAATTTTTGTTTAACAGTGTTTACATGGTACTTTACAAATAACCGTCTTATAAGTTACCTAAGAATATCTTACATTTTATCCAATTTCCAATGTCAGTATTTTAATTCAAAACGACAGAACTTTCCGGTACACCTAATACTTATGATCGAAGCCATAATTAATATTATAAATTATTATCCAGCAACAACGGGATAAAATAAAATAAAATAAATTTCATTGGTAAAACTGCAACATTGCTTGTAGGAGGACAGATAGAAAATTCTATATTTCAAAGGAATAGGTAGTACCCGTTACCTTCTAGCTCAGATAAATTGTAGCAATTCTGAGGAAATGATATTTACATGAAAAATATCTTGTCGAAACTAAAAATACAAAAGAAAAAGAAAAAAAAAAAAAGATTTTACAAATACAAACGAATTAAAGCTCTGAATATAAAATTAGGAAATATAATGTTTATCTAATTGATTTCTTTATACTTACAATTATAATATGCCCACGCACTTTAGATGATTTTGAATTAGATACGATATCCTCTTTTTCAGCTTTAAGAACTTCTGGTTGAGTATCAGATGTGTGCATTAAATTATTCGGCTCTTCTACCGAGTCTTTTGTTGCAGAGAAACTAGAAGAATTGTCTTTGTCTTCTATCAGCAATTTATGATCATTCTTTACAGTATTTTTGGTATTGAATTGAACATTTTTCAAATTTAAAGAAGCATCCTCACATACAGCGGGTATTGACAGCTGAGTTCCAGTGTCTTTCTAAAAATAGAGATTCATTATTATTATATATATTTAGCATACAAAAGAAAACAAACTCATACATTTGAAAATGTTGCTGCATGTTGATGTTCTTTATGGACAGATGGTTTGTTGGTTGGTTTTACATCACACGAATGCTGCGCTATGGGGAATTAGTGACGGACTGGAATTTCCCTTTTAGGATGGTCTGGAAACATGTCTTCATAATTTTGGCCCTCAACGAAGGGGATGGCTCTCCCACTTCGGTGACCCCCGGAGGCATAATATGGATGGAAACATGAAGGACATTGCAGCCCCGACGGATTTTACGTGCACCAGCCACCATTAGTGTACACCATCGACATTGACGGTTCGAGTATCGAACTTACAATCTTCCAGTCATGAGATCGGCACTCTACTGACAAGGATACTGCGGCCCCCATTTGTTGACAGCAAAACATAATCTAAACTCTTTAAAAAAGTCGAAATTATTATACATTAGTTCTGAACTATTCCTTTGTTAAGAATAAATTTAAGTATGTTTATTAAAGTGGTGCTGGTGTTGTTGTGTAGATTAAAACAGATTGCCTATGTAAAGGACCTAAGTCTGGATGTTTAACAGAAAAAAATTATATTACAAAATAATTCTAAAAATCAGTCAAAAAAAATATTTTTTTTTTTTTTTTAGGACTGTAATTGCTTATTTGTAGCAAACAAATGCTAATAGATTTTCAATCGCAATTTATTTAACATTAATAGAGAAAAACATAGTTAAGACTGTTTCTACGTAATATCTAAGTTAATCATCTCAAAAAACAAACTTAAGATCAAGAATTATATTTTAATACAAGCGTCTAATATTTTAATGTACACATTTAATGAAGTGTATGATAAAAGCACACATTATCATGCTTGCCAAGATCCTAATTAATATTCCGTAGTGTTGTTAGTCTCTCCCTCTTTTTCACACCAATAAAATTTTAGAGTAATATTCTCCAAATGCAATTGCGATTAAATAAGAAGAAAAATATTATAAAAAGATACTGGTGTGAAAAAGAAGGTGGGGCTAACAATACTACGGAATATTAATTAGTATGTTGGCAAGTAGGCATTATGCATAGCTGCCAAGTTTTTTAATTTATCCCGGAATGTTGTTAGCCCTGCCCTTTTTTTCACACCGTAATCTTAGTAGAAAAAAATTATTCAATATATAATTACGATTAAATATGAAGACAATTACTTTAAAAAATATTACTGTGTGAAAAAGGGGTGGGACTAACAACATTCCATAATAAATTAAAAAACTTGGCAGCTATGCATTATGGAAACAAACAAATGTTATTTCTAAATTAAGAACGATCCTTCATCAGACGGTAAAATGTGAGCGTGAATACAGTGCATGAAAGCAGAAACGTTGTAAAGCATAACATTGCGTGTTATTGGGGTTAATAGTGACTTTTTGATAGTTTTTAATCTTCATCATTAAACGCCCCACCTTTGGTTAAGAAGTTCGGCTTTCTCACACGGGAGGATGAGGTTCGATTTAGATCACGCTCTTCAACCTAGTATATTGTAATTTTTCCCCCCAAAACTTTCATAATACGGACTAAGATCCTTAAAAATTCTCCTACGGATGGCAATTCCTCCAGGCCTAGTTTCCTGGAGAAGATAATTGAACTTTACCTACACACTAATATTTTTAGCATTACATTTTTGTTACAATTTTGCTTTGTCAGATTTTTATTTTATTTTTTATTTTAAATTTTAACGGATCGAAACAATTGTGTTTTACAAATGTTATTATGATGTTACCTTACTTTCGATGATAAGTTTAAAAGTCAATTAAATTAAAGACCCAGGGGTCGCAGCTTTCCTATATTTTTACAATCGTTTTATTATATTCTCACCATAATTTTAAAAAAAGAAAATTTCCCTAATAACTTTCATGGTAAAATAGCATGAAAACGTTTAAGAAAATTTTCTTTTAGAAAATTGTGGAGAGAGTAAAAGTATGGGAACGTCACGACTCCTGTCTTTACCTCTGAGGGTTAGCTATATACATACTTGCCAACATCCTAATTAATATTCCGTAGTTTTGTTAATCCCGCCCTCTTTTCACACCAATAAAATTTTAGAGTAATATTCTCCAAATGCAATTACGATTAAATAAGAAGAAAAATATTCTAAAAAGATACTGGTGTGAAAAAGAAGGCGGGGCTAACAATACTACGGAATATTAATTAATATGTTGGCAAGTATGGCTATATATTAGGTGTACCGGAAAGTTCTGTCGTTTTGAATTAAAATACTGACATCGGAAATTTATCCTGGATAAAATTTAAGATATTCTTAGGTAACTTATAAGATGGTTATTTGTAAAGTACCATGTAAACACTGTTAAACAAAAATTTCCGGTTTCATTTTATTAATTCAAAAACGACAGAACTGTCCGGTACACCTAATACTAGCTTACAGAGCCTTAAAAATATCTCGTAAAATGTACTGCAAGACATATAAAATGTAATACCATGAAAGATTGGACAGAATGTGATAAAATTTATACACAAGCAGCTGATTCATATTTAAATAAGTGATTTTTATTTACAAAAGATAATTTTTGATACAATGGCGTAATGCAGGGTGATAAGTACGAAATGGGACCTCCTCTCGCGACAATGCAATCAGCAACCAAACAAAGTACAGATTCGATTAGCGTTCAGATTGTGTCCTGAGAAATGGAAGCCCATATGTTTTCAACCATTCTCCATAGTTCGTCCTCCAGTTAAGGCTGGGGCAAAGCAGATAAATGAAGGCCAATCACATCCCGCAGAATTTTAATTGGTGAGCGATCAGGAGTCCTTGAACGTAAAGGAAGGAGCTAATTACTGCAAAGATAATCTGACAATATGTGCAACATGCGATTGCGCGTTGTCTTGCTGGAAAATTTCATTTTACAATCGCTAAATGTCTTGTAACACTACCGACTGCAGCGCCTTATCACCATATCGTCATGCCGCCAGTGTAACTTTGATGAGTACCAGGGTTGACCTGCTATTGTGTGTGATGTCACCCAAACCAATATGCAGCGTTGGCGAGCTTTATGGGGTTCAACACTAGTATTCGGACTATCTCTATCCCCGCCAAGCCTCTAGACTCTCTCCCGGCGATTATTATTACACAAAGAGAACCGAAACTTGTTATTGAATAATCACATTGTGCCATTCAGTCTTCCAAGTATCTCGATCCCGACATCATCGTAATATTTGACATTGATGAGTTGATGTCAATTGCAGTTTTCGTAAAGACAACCTGAATACAAGCCACTTTCATCTAAACGTCGTGAAAGTAATCCGATAGTCCGATATCTGATATATGTCATGTTTTTTTAGATATTGGAAACCCAAATGTCCCTGCGCGTTATGCAAAATGTCCAAAGTAGATGATTGTTAGGCCCGCAATCGCATTCCTTCTCATGCGTTCATCTGTATCTTCTGTTGTACTTTTAGGTGGACCGGATATTTCGTGACTGTGTACATTTCCTTCTGCCATCTATATTATTCAAATCCTATATGCAGTAGAAATATCTACAAGCGTTTCAGCAGCGATATGTTGATATGATCAACCAGACACACGTAACTCTACAATTTAATCCCTCGTAAAACAGTGCAATAGCTGAAAGTGCCTTTGATGTTATCGATCAGTCATCTCCTAATCCATACGAGCCTTCTGGAATGTAGAATTTTTAGCAATTCTGGATTCCGTAGGCGCCAGTGAGCAGAAGCAGTTGGTTCACCCACTGTTTCCCCCCTCCCCCCCTTTATCTCGTGCCATAATAAAGGCCGGTTTCCACTAGAGCTCTAGACCAAGGTTCAAAAAGTCATTAATCACGCTTCCGACACAAAGAGCCAAATGTCTTATCATCAGTTGTAGCCCTTTTTTATCAGATTGCGCAGTTACCTCAAAGGAAAGCATGCAAAACTGACAAACATATCTGCCCCCGGCCCCTCAATTATCTCAGCAGGGGGTGCTTCCAACGACGTTCGAGGGTTTTGAGCCCGGGTGACCACATCAAAGGATTCTGAATAGAAGCCGTCGGAAAAGCTGTAGTGGAAACCGAACTTAACATGATCAACTTCCACGTCAAATAATCTGCATAACTTGTTTAGCTGCGTATTCCCCAAATTTTTATACTTCTGTGACTGAATCTTCATGGTGTTGCATTTTCTATGTCGGACAGTGTAATTAAGGGTGCAAATGTTTCCGTCTCAAGACGGATCTCTTACGCCTCTATATTTTATAAACCATTTCTGTCATATTCAATCTTAATAAATTACTGTATAAATATGATAGAAATTATTGATAAAGAATAGGGGCGTAAGGGCTCTGTCTTGAGACGTAAACTCTTGCACCCATGAATGTAATATAATCATAAGTAATTCCTAATATTAAAATTAAAAATTGAGTACTCGAATTAGTTTTCTTTTAGGTGTGTTGTATGGAAATTTTCTGTAATATTTACATTCTTAAAAAAAAAAAAAAAAAAAAAAAAAAAACTACCGCTGCCGCTGCAGTCTTTTAATTTAACGTATATCATTTTTGTTCTTGGAGTATACAGTAAGAATTGTTTTACACAAAAATAACGAATTTGGCAGCTTTGTACAGAAATCTTTGATAAACATTTTGCAACAAACCGTTTACATGTCAAAGCATTATTTTAGGTAATATTTAATGTTAAATTAGGGAAAAACATTTCTGATATAAAAATTGTATAGAATCAAAAACTATTCATGCAACTTTGTCTTATTTTGCTAAGATATATATCAGGTGATTGTGATGTGGGGGCCGTGCCCTTAGCGACAGTGCCCTTAACGAAAATCCATAAACCCGTGTCCTTAGCGGAAATGTTATCCCCCTCGGTGGCATGCTTTGAGCATACATGCTTTTATCGGAAATGTATAATAAATTAATAAATAAAAAAATGAACTCTTCAATTTTCCTCCACACTTTAATGCACATTTAGCACTGGCTATATTTTGCTTGAGAAGTAGCCTGTCGCAAAAATAGGTATGCTTACTGTAGAATATCCGTTATTTGAGGGAACGGTGATCTGTAACAATACAAAGTTTAATGAATCACAGTACTTCAGACAAAAACGTACATTATTGTCATTTTATGATTTTATCTAAGTTTTTGAAAATCTAATTAAGCTTTACACCTTTTAAAACTAAAACAAAAACGAAAAATCATGAGGTAGATTTTGATTATCAACACTTTCCAACTGTACGTACTCGCTGTATCGTATAACATTCTATGTTCTATGTCTAACTATATTATTACACAATGGGCAGACAGAAAGACAGACATATAGACTAAATGAATTCATAATCACTCTGAAACATTGTTGGAAAGTGTTAAAAATGCTTAACACAAACAGAAATGCTGCTTTTAATTTCCTATTTGCTTTCCCTTAAATTTCAGAAATCGCTGTATAGCAATGCCACCTGTCGGTCCATAAACAATCAAATTGAATCAGCATAATGTCTCACAATGACCTTCTCTTATATCAAGTCTTGGTTGATTATACGCAATAGAACCTGAGATATAGCTTCCCCTTAAATTGTGGAAATCGCTGTATAGCAGCGTCACTTGTTGAGCGCTTAGCACCGATAGGCACTAATTTAGTTTAAGGTGCATCAACATATAAATTTATATGAAATTCTGAGCAGTAGTTCCGGAGATACAGTTACCACAAAATTTTTGTCGCTCATACACACACAAACACAGACAGACGGACAGACAGACATTTTCATAAATAGTCAATCGTGTTCTGGAACTCTCAAAACGTGTAAATCCGTCGAAAACCGGAACTCGATATTTTTACGAATTCAATACTTTCTTCTATTGAATACAGAAGAAAGTAAAAATAAAAAATTCTTAAAATATTTATGGATGCCGGAGGCGGACAAACGGACAGTAGAGTAGACAAATACACTAATTCAAATCATATAATTTAAAAAAATGGTAGAATTATTCTAGCATTTTATAAAATGTAAATATGATTTACGTTTATGAATACACTTAATGTAAACAAAAATGCAAATCAGCAAATTTACAATAATAACCCTCAGTGTAACTAAATATTTTGGTGTGACTCTGTAAATCTAATGCTAATCATACCACATTCTACAGAAAGCATTCTTTTGTGCATCTGAATAACATATTTCAATCTGCTACTGGCCCACCTTCTTATTTCCGCTAAGGGCACGGCTTCTTCTATTCCCCCTTCTTCCCTTTCATCCCATTCCGCTAAGAACACGGCCGCTAAGGGCATGTCACCGTGATGTGCAGTATGTACTCTACCTTTTGATTTTGACATTTAATTTTTTTTTTTTTTTTCGATATTTTTCAAGCATATATACGCTGTATTATTTTACTTTCCTTTTTAGTTTCACATATCTCGAAAAGTACGTGAAATTATTCTCCAAAATTTTCGTAGAACGTACACAAATAAAGAAATTCTACTTAATTTACGACATTTTATCAAAATATTTCATTTACGTAATTTTATATGATTTTTTGTTTTACTTAACTGAATTACTTTTTAAATGAAAAGGAAATTTTGATTATTCGTTCACTAATCTTATCATACGCGAAGGGGAGGAGGGGGGTGAGGATGTAGGCGATTCCGATTCATAGGGATGCCAAAATAAAAATGGATGATGTCCGTAAAAAATAGGATATAGTACAACAATTTTTTTTTTTTTTTTTTTTTTTTTTTTTTTTTTAATGAAAATTTTCTTAGTGTTCGGAAGCGTTAGTTTTGCGTTCTTGCTTTATCATTGCTGTTTTTGATATTATGTATTACAGACAATACTGAATAAGGAACCATGCAATGGTTTATGAGAAAAGTGAGCAACAGGCAGTGTTGCCAGATTGAGGACTTTTTTGTTCAATTTCCAACACTAAATATTAATTGTGACGGTTGCCTAATCACCTCGAAGATTAATCTCGATTATGTGTATCAAATATCACTTCTCAAATTTATTGGAGACTATTGAATAAAAAAAGTCCCCAATCTGGCAACACTGGCAACAGGCACGGAGCCACTAGTTTTACACAAAAAAGTTATTTCACACTAAGCAAAAGAAAAGAGTTATTTTCTTACTTCGAGAGCAGTGAAGGAAACAAATTGCTTTTTTCTATTCGGTGCTAGAAATTGATATGGAATATTTAAGACAATATTGATGTTTTCCAGAGGACTTGGACCCAGATTCCTGATCTAAAATTATAGAAAGAAAGTTAGAAAAGAAAGAAATATATATATTCTTAAACACGTGTAAACACGTATACCGTGATGCACCATAAATGCATGCAAATTTCAAAAATTACTAATTAAAGAAATAATGCTTTGAAAAAACAAATTCTATTTGCAGGAATATGATCAGAAAGAAATTGGATTATTTTCTGTTTAATTAAAAAAAAAAAAATCCAAAAATAACAAAAAGAGGCTTTTACACGCCATGCTGAGACGTTTTCTGCAAATCATACAAATACAAAAAGGCAATGAAACAAACAACAATAACATGATATTGTGCATTTATTTTAAAATAAAAAGAGGTATTAAGCAAGTGACGCTCGTGATTTAACAGAGAGCAGCCCCCGCTCATCACTCTTGGAGCGATGTAGAGCGCTTCTAAGGGAACTACTCGCAGTTTATTAAAAAACTCAAAATAAAAAATAACAACAAAAAATAATAATAATAATAAAGAAAAATACAAAATTCGCCAGGCCTAATCCGGCCTAGAGCCGACAGTGGGAGATTATTCAGAAGTTAATATTGCCGGGCTATGCCCCATGCGACAGGTGGCATGCAGTATTAAAAACATTTCAGTGAATGGATGACATTTCAGAAGTAAGTTTATTGCACGGCTGTAGTAAAATTTAGTTCCCGGGTTATTTACCCTACGCGACACAGGGCATGGTGGCACTGAACTTTAGACGTTGAATTTTCGTAAGACTTAGAAGAAGATACAGGAGCTTTATTTAATCATTATTCTGGTGGGAAATTTCTCTTGACTGAACGAATAAATAGCGCAAGTAGATAAATAGTCAATCTGTTAAATTACAGATATCCATTAAGATTTTAAAACCATTAAACTAAGTGTAATATGTTGGCATCGAGGCCACCGACGGTCCGTCACTTTAAACACTAACTCTCGATCGGGTTACGCCGACATCGAATAACGAATCCATATTCAAGTCTTATTGCTAACTTGATTTGCATAAAGTTCTCTGCAGGACGAGCGAGCGCTCTCTTTCGTTTGCTTGTGGAATCTTTTTCATATTTTGCAAGGAAAAATAGATTAATTTCCTCTAATCACATTCCGGCAAACCGAAAATTTTTCTGGGCATTATTTCTTTCATTATGAATTTTCGAAGTTTTCATTTATGACGCACTCTGTATTAAAAAAAAGGGGGGGAGGCGGAAACTTTCATTACAAATTGTAAAAACACTTAAAGGTTGTTTCAAGACACAAAAATTAATTCCTTTTTTTTTTTTTTTTTTTTTTTGTCCCCGTTAAATTCACAGGGTGAGATTTTGCTCTGTATGCCCGTAATATATAGAGAGTGAAGCTTTCTAAAATGTCTTTCCTAAATTTTTAAACGTCCCCATGTTCCTAACAGAGAATTGTAAATTTTTAAACGTCCCCATGTTCCTAACAGAGAATTGTTATTTTTTCACTTTTTGAACAGGAAGTTATCGTAATAATGAAAAAGGGAAAAATCTTTATCATTATGGCCTACGGGTAAGGCGACCAAATTTTTGAATCCCAATTTGAGGACAAGTCATCGCAGTGTCCTCAGATTGAAGGGCCATTCGAGGACAGAGCTAAATTATGCTTTAACTTGAGGACATTTGAAGACAAATTTGTAAATTTGAGAACATTTGTCCTTAAATGATTTTCAAATTCCTGAGGACATAGGTCGAAATTCGTGGACTGTCTTCAAGATTCGTGGATGTTTGGTCACCTTACGCTGTGGGTTCAAATTATTTAAAGTGTGATAGCGTCTAAACGCCCGACCCAAATGAGCAAAAAATCGGTGGGTAGGTTGTAAGCATACTTGCCAACATACTAATTAATATTCCGTAGTATTGTTAGCACCGCCTTCTTTTTCCCAGCGGTATCGTTTTAGAGTATTTTCCCCTTATTTAATCGCAATTGCATTTGGAGAATAATACTCTAAAAATTTTCTGATGTGAGAGAAAAGGCGTGACTAACAAGACTACGGAATATTAATTAGGATGTTGGCAAGTATGGTTGTAGGTCACCATTACACGATTTCTGTAGATTTTGATGAGTGCAGAACTTATCGTTCTTTGACAGGGGCACAAAGAAATATTCTTTATGATTATGTCCAAAGAAATCAAAATGTCTGAAGTGCGATAGCGTCTTAACTCTACATTCAGTTAAGACATCAACATCATATAAATTTTTGTGTTACTTAAAAAAAAAAAAAAAAAAAAACAAGAAACATGTGATCAATTGAAACAGATTTACTTTTTACTTGTAATAAAATATTTTAAGATACAGATCATAAAGAGTAACTCTATGAATATTTCCAGCATTGTATAACATACTATACATAACAGCCAGGTCATCAAGATTCTTATATTTGCTCTGAGACTTCTGGAATTATTATGATATAGCATATAAGAATGTTTGATAAAAGTATCAGTCTCTCTTAGAAGTTGCATACGGAAAAAAATGGCCTTACAAATTTGTCAACATCTATAAGACATGATCAGATTTATTTAGTTGTATTTTCCAAGACTTTATCCAGCTTCTCTGTGTTTATCAAACAAGTTATAAAATCTGTAACAATATGTAATAACGTCGTTAATTTTCCTTCCCTCAACGCAATGGGTGGAGCAGAGTTAAATGCTGTAAAATCTTGTGCACAGAAAATGTATTGGGATAGGTTGTGGGAATTAACCCTTTAAGGTTCACTACTTAATGTATTTTAAAAATTACTAAGCTAATTTTAAAAATGTCTTTTAGCCACATAGCTGATCATAAATATTTAAAAAATAAAAAGTTAGCATTGTTCCTTTTCGAGAAATTTTCGGTTTGAAACATCTCTAAGTAAACCTTATTAAATTCAAATAATATTTAATTTAATAAATAAATCACTTTATAAGTAAACATTATCGACAACAACAACTCGTAAAAGTTGCATAGATCCCAACATTTCAATCTATTCCGGAGTACTTTAACCCTTTGCGGGGCAAGATAATTCTGATCATTTAATTTACACTGCCACCGGAATTTACGAACATAATTATAGTAGAAGAAATTTTAAATTTTCATGTTGAAAAAAGGGTGTTTTCTGCTTTGTTATAAATGTAAATTTTTGCTAAAAAATTTCCGGGATGAGTTTTTGCACTTGAGAATTAAAATTAGGTGTTCCATGTAGTGGAACACTGAGCGGCAAAGGGTTAAAGCCGATAGACTGCGCTAGGGTCCTAGGCCTGAGGAGGAGCGTCCTCCATGGGATCTTTCTAAGGGGTCCTAGACCGTATTTACACAAGTTTAGGAGAAAGCCACGGAAAAATCCGAACGGCTAGGCCAACGAGCGCCACCTGGGTTCGAACCCGATACCTCACATCTAACAGCTTTCAGCACAGAACCACTCGGCCGCTGGTGAGCCCGTACAGAAAATGGCATTTTGTGCCTTGGAAGTCTGTCTCATGTAGTGATGCCAGATGGTCGAAAAGTATTTCCCCAAACAGGCCTTGAAATTTCCCCAAATCAGGGTTTTTTTCCGAAAAAATCCCCAACTTGATTTCTACTAAAAAGGGAAAATAAAAAAATTTCAAAAAAAAAAAAAAAAAATATATATATATATATATATATCAAGCAGATTTTTCTATGATTTAAGCTCAGATTTTTCCCCAAATGAAGGCAATTTTTGAAAAAAAATCCCCAAATAACAATAAAGTTATTGAAAGTCTCTAGTCGTAGGGATAAATCATTACGTTGCCAACATTGATTGAAAGTTGAATTCCCCAGATTTGTCCCCAAAAATTTTAGAATTCCCCAAAAAGTTCCCCATGAACATTTGGTCCCCAAAATTGTCCCCAGAAGCCTTAACCCCCCCCCCCCCCAAAAAAAAATGGGGACAAATTCTATAATTTGTCACCACTGGTCTCATGTATACAAAGACCTCGAAACTTATGTTGCTAGTCTCCTAGGTTGCTAATAAGACAAAGATCTCGTTACCTATCCTATGCATGACCTAAATTATGAGGATATTTTAATACAAATCAGATATTTTTCAAATAGGTGGCTTATAAGAGGGTAGCTGCTCCCATTTATCCAGCGTTTTCAAAATTTGGATATTTATTAATGCCAACTACGGTTTATAAGCAATAATGATAACGTCAAAGTTGCCAATTTTCCCAGTTCTCCTGAAAGATGTATTATAATTAATTTTAGATAGAAACTTTTAGTAAGAGATTTCTAATAAATATCTAACAAGGAGAGGTCACGACATTTGAAAATTCAGATCGAGACGAAATTGTGTAGGCTTGCAGTATACTATGAAGGTAACAACATATTAAAGCAGTAGTACCCACTAGCCACAGAATTTCGAGAAAAAAGCGCTTAAAGTTTCCGTAATTTTTAAATGCAAGTTATTTCGCAAGCGAGCCAGCGCCCCAGTAACGTGAGCGTAAAGAGCACAGGTGCTACCCAGACGACCTGGGTTCGAGGCTACCTACGGGGCTTTTTTTCCTTATTTAATTTTTTATGTAATCTAAACTTTTCATTTATTTTTGCTTTATTTTATAATTCAATTCAAAATTTGAAAATTTTAATAAAAGAATATTTAATTTTCTTGAATAAAAAATAAATACCTTTTCCTATTTTTAATATTTATAACTTAAAAATACAGTAAATTTATGTATCTTAAAAAATAAATTTTAGTTTTACAAATCCCTAAATAACAAACATAAAGAAAAACAAACAAAAAATTTAAATAATAAAAAAATAAGCTGTAAAACCAAGTGTAAAATAGTTAGCAGGTGTACTTAAATCTTGGTTTGAGCTTCCTGATTTGGTTTTAATGTGTATAAATTACGTAAACTAGCTTGTTAATAATAGAAAGCAAATTTTATTTCGTGCACAGAAGGATAAAAAATAAATAAATAAAATCAAGTCGTTGTCGGAGAAGAAAGTATGTTGATTAACATTTAAAATCTACATTTAAAGACAACATTTCTTTGCCTATAATAATTTAAAAGCATCGTAAACCTGTACTATAATTTTTGAAGAAGCTGTGTTGAATGGAGAAGTAATTATTTAATTTGGATAGTAGTTATATATGCAATTAAAATCATCATTTTCTGAAACTTTTTTTTTTTTAATTTTTTGTAATTTAAAAAAACGCTATTTAGAATTGTTTTAAATATACCTAAAATAAAATAAAATATTTAGATTAATAATTAAAAACAGTTTCTTTAGTTTTAGCTTATATTATAGTTAAAACAAAACTAACCTTTATTTTTTAAGTTATAGAAATCTATTGTATTTTTAAGTTATAAATATAAAAAATATAAAAATTTATTTATTTTATATTCAAGAAAATTATATAATCTTTTATTAAATTTTTCCAGTTTTGATCAACTTTCAATCATACACACCAACATACTAATTAATATTCCGTAGTGTTGCTAGCCACGCCTTCTTTTTCACACCAGTATTTTTTTACAGAATTTTCTTTCTTATTTAATCGTAATTCCATTTGAAAAATCTTACTCTAAAAATTTATTGGTGTGGAAAAAAGGGCAGGATTACCGACACTACAGAATATTAATGAGGATGTTGGCAAGTATGTTAAATACAGTAAAAATAAATAAAAAGTTTAGATTACCTAAAAAAAAAAAAAAAAAAAAAAAAAAAAAAAAATAATAATAATAATAATAATTCCGCAAGTAGAATCGAACCCACGCCGTTTTACGCTCACGCTACTGGGGCGCTGACTCGCTTGTGAATTAACTTGTATTTAAATATTACGAAAACTTTAAACGCTTTTTTCTCGAAATTTTGTGGCTAGTGGGTGCTGCTGCTTTAATATGTTGTTACCTTCTTAGTATACTACAACCCTGCGCAATTTCGACACGATCCGAATTATCCATGTCGTGACCTCTCCTTGTAAGATTAATTGTATCAGAAAATGCTTTTAGAAAATGGTGGTGGATATTCTTTAAAAAAGAACCAAAAATTTGCACGTCAAATTATTTGTTAATTCACTCTAATAAGTGTAAATTACAAACATCTCCAAGAACATAACTTGTTCTGTATTCTTTATCATAAAAATTAAAACAATAAAATTTCTTTTCGAAATTAATTTATAAAAGATTTATCTATTTTAAACGTAACTTTTCAAATATGAGGTTTTACTAACATTTTATATAAGAATCATGATATCAAAAAGTAATATTAAATTTTAAACAATACGATATCTTTACTTACAGTATATGTATGTGAAACAATTGGCGAAATTTCTGCCTTTTCATCGTACATTATTTGATTATCAGAAGTAGCACTAGAAAGAAAATTAGGACACTTTTAATGTGAAATTATCTTAGAAAAAAAAATTAGGTCATTACGTACATTTTATGACATTAGTCTCTTTCAGGGATGGAACACGGGCGCAGAATTCATACCACTATCAATGTAAGAAAATTTTCTACCTCTTAAATCGACGATATTATAGGTAGAGAAATTTCTTAAACACATTCCGGTATGAATTCTGCGCCCGTGTTCCATCCCTGCTCTTTATAGAACAACAAAAAGTTATAAAATCACATTTTTTAATTAAATTTTTCCATTTAGAATTATGATAAATGGCAAATTTTTTTAATAAAGAGAAATATTTATTGCATATTGTAATAAGAGTGTAAGAAATTTTTATTAAATACAATTGCAAACTTTATATATATATATATATTTACGAAACGATTGAATTCGCACAAGAAATGAAAGATAGAAGAAAATAAGCAAGATATATAACATCATCAGCAGTTCGCGGGAACACTTTCTTCAATACCACTATTATTTATATAACACATTTTTTCTATTATTCAAGCGAAAATAATTATTGCAAACGAATAATAAATGAAAGCGTATATAAATCTGGTGTCTAAAAGCAACACGACGTCCATTTACCACTAATACACACATTACATACTCTTTCTAGAGTTGACTGATAAAATCAGACGTCAAATAAGTTTTCTTAAAGATAAAACTAACACATACATCGTAAAAACATGTAAAATAGAGTTAATATAGCTAGTTTAAAAAAATCGTTACAGCCGTTTTTTGAAACACCCATATCCAAGATCTAACATTGAACTACCTAATCAAGACAACTGTCAATTTTTCTATAGTAACAAAGTAATACGTGTGAAAGGGTATCTAAAAAGGGTTTTACATAGAAAATTTGAAAAAAATCGTTAGAGCAGTTTTTAATTTACAGGATTTTGGTCCCATATCTTATTTTTACGGAAACTTAGAAAATTAGTCTGTTCACCGGTAACCAACAATTACATACGAAAAGATATCTAAAGGGAGTTAATATGCCGTGTTTGAAAAAAATCTGTAGTGCTGTTTTTGAAATACGGACTTACGGTTCTATTTTCCGGTTTTTAATGTCCCACTTCCGATTTTCCAATTTTCATCAAAAGTTGAAAAATTCATCTCTACACTGACCTGTTTAATTCTAAAGCTTCATCGTTCATTTTCTTCATTTTTGAGATGTTAGTCAACAAATTCCCCTCACACACGCATGCTTACACATATACACACTCATCAATTGACGAAAAACACTTTTTTTCGATTAAGAAAAGCATGTAAATCAATTTCCATAAAACCTGTAAATCGGTACAAGCTCAATATTGAAAATTTTAATCGAATACAATATTTCTAATACCAACGGTTGTCGGTAATGGGAGTAAAATGTGGTTTAAAAAAAAAAAAAAAAGCGAATGTACCAAGTTGGGCGTCATAAAAAACAACATGAAAAAATAACAGTTGTTTAACTGAAATTATTGTTATATGACAAATGATAGTTTTTTTTTTATTGTTTATAATTATTAAATTTTTTGACCATTGAAATTATTCATGGTCAATGTCATATGTAATTTAAACAAACGTTAAAAGTAGTTGGTATAGATGGATTATCTATCATATCATCAGTTCCTTATCGTAAATTTGTTAACATAAAATTCTACTATAGGGAGTACATCATTCATGTTATAAGCATTGAAATAACCTGATAGCCAGTCCCAGCCAAAGATAGAAATTCTAGTCCCACTAGACTACTCTTCCGTTTGCTTGGATACATTTATCTGATCCTAATCTCATACTTGCCAACATGCTACTTAATATTCTGTAGTATTGTTAGTGCCGCCTTTTTTTTCACACCAGTAAATTTTTAGAGTAATATTCTCGAAATGCAATAACGATTAAATAAGAAGAAAAGTTCTCTAAAAAGAAACTGGTGTGAAAAATTAAGGCGGGGCTAACAAAACTACGGAATATTAATTAGTATGTTGGCAAGTATGTAATCTAGTACATGATTTTATTGAATGTTAGTTTAGTATTTTAATTTTCCTGTCATTCCATACTATTTCTCATGCAGTAGTTCCCATAATTCATGTTTAAGCCAACTATACTTTATTCTGCCGTGTTATGAAAATATTTAATTACAAATATCGTACATAGTTTTTAAGGTACAGTGCTGATATTCAATACTTTTTACGCCAGTATTGTCAATGATATTTAAAACTAGTCAAGTCGGAATAAGCAGCCGTAGAAATAATTTTCATGATGCATGTTATGCAAAATTTTGCTCTATACTGTGATGTTAAAGAAATCTGAACCTTTGACTAACTTGAGAAGTTTTAAAATAGAATATTAAAATTGAAAATAAAAACAGTATCATAAATCAAATTTTAAAACTGATATTTGTGATTTTAGGGTTTTTTACCCCTCAAAACGTCAAAAAAAAAAAAAAAAAAAAAAAAAAAAAAAAGCAAGGCAAAAACTTTCAATAAAACTAAAATAATTATAAGATAAAAAACTTTTTATGTATCATGTTTTTAAATTTTCTGTTGAATCATAGTTATAGAACTACATAAGCACTTTATCAATGCGTATAAAATTTTTAAAGTGATACTAACGTCAATTTTTGTGAGATGCATAGTCTATCTTTTTACAATTTTTTAACGTTCACGTTTAATTAAATGTATTTATTTTTATATCGAAAGAAATGTTAATGTTAAGACTCGTAAATTTTTTTTGGCAACAATTAAATTATAGCTAATAATTAAATGTTTTTTTTTAAGCTATTAGGAGGTTATTATTTTCATATTTTAATTAATTAAAAGAAAACTAATCAAAGATTAGAAAATTGGGCTTCGAAGTATTGTGTCGTCATGGGGTTCTGAGCTATTGTGAAAGTTTCAAATGCCTAGCTAGTATGAAAGTTAGTTAAAAATCGATTGCAAGATTTGTACCGGACAAACAAACAAGAATCGAAGTTAATAAAAACATGGTAATTACTCATTTACATTGTACAACATGTCGAACGAAGGGCACTTGGATTTGAAAATTAAATAATTTTCTTGAAAACAAAGTCAAATATAAGAATGAAACAAAAAGTATGTTTAATGTGAAAACTGTAAAACTTTTACATTGAAGTTTTAAAATTAGTAATAACAGTTGCTAACAGATGGCTGTAATCGCAATACGATACACAGTTCTCTGATGACTAGTGTAATCCGTAATCAGTTCCAGCATTAAAAAGTGAAAGACGGAAGAAAGATTTTGAAATCATGAATTTCATTGAACAACGTGTCTTTTCTTTTTAACACTTTCCAACAAGGTTGAAAAGTGTTTATGACTTCGGTTTGTCTGTCTGTCCGTCCGTCTGTCTGTCTGTCTGTCTGTCTGTCCGTCCGCGCTCTAACTCCCGTAAATATCTATGGAATTTCTTGAAACTGACATATGTTATTCAAGTTCACTGTCGGACGGTCCCTATTGAAAATGAAGTTTATACCTTTACCGGTTTGTGTACAGAGACACCCGAAAATATTTCAAAGCATTGTGTTCTATGAGAGGTATTTCTATAAACCATATTTTCATACCTTTACTCTAGACATATCTTAATGAAATTGAAATATGTTATTCAAATTCACTATCGGACGTTCCTTATTGAAAATGGAGTTGGTACCTCTACTGGTTTGTGTACAGGGACACCCGAAAGTATTTCAAAGCATTGTGTTCTATGAGAGGTATTTCTAAAAATCATATTTTAATACCTTCACTGTAGACATATCTTAATGAAATTGAAATATGTTATTCAAGTTCACTATTGGATGTTTCCTGCATAAAATGGAGGGAATGCCACCATTGGGTTATACACAGGGACACTCAAAAGTATTCCAAAGCATTGCGTTCTATGAGAGATATTTCTATAAATGAAATTTGAATAACTTTAGTTTCCACGAAATTTTAGGATATTGAAATATGTTATTTATATGCAAAAAAGAATGCTTTGAGTAGAATATAGCATAATTAGCATTATATTTACAGGGTGGCACAAAAATATCCAGTTAAATTAAGAGCTATTATTAAAAAAATTGCTAGATATGTACTCTCGTTTACGCTAAGTGTTTTTAACACTTTCTAACAAGATCGAAAAGTATTTATGACTTCGTTTTGTATGTCTGTCTGTCTGTCCGTCTGTCTGTCCGCGCTCTAACTCCCGTAAATATTTATGGAATTTCTTGAAACTGATATATGTTATTTAAGTTCACTATCGGATGTTCCCTATTGAAAGTGGAGTTTCTACCTCTACTAGTTTGTGTACAGGGTCACCCGAAAGTATCTCAAAGCATTGTGTTCTATGAGAGGTATTTCTAAAAACCATATTTTCATACCTTTACTGTAGACATATCTGAATGAAATTGAAATATGTTATTTAAGTTCACTATTGGATGTTTCCTGTTTAAAATGGAGGAATTACCACCATCGGTTTATGTACAGGGATACTCAAAGCTATTCCAAAGCATTGCGTTCTATGAGAGATATTTCTATAAATCAAATTTTAATAACTTTACTTTCCACGAAGTTCTTGGAAATTGAACTATGTTATTTATATGCACAAAAGAATGCTTTGCACAGAATATAGCATGATTAGCATTAGATTTACAGGGTGGCACAAAAATATCCAGTTACATTAAGAGCTATTAATAAACAATTGCTAGAATTGTACTTTCGTTTACGTTAAACGTTTTTAACACTTTCTAACATTTTTTAAGTGTGAATATGATTTCAGTTTTGTGTATCTGCCTGTCCGTCTGTCTGTCTGCCTGTCTGTCCCAGCTCTAACTCCCGTAAATATTTTTGGAATTTCTTGAAACTGATATATGTTATTCAAGTTTACGATCTGATGTTCCCTATTGAAAATGGAGTTTGTACCTCTACTGGTTTGTGTACAGGTACACCCGAAAGTATTTCAAAGCATTATGTCCTATGAGAGGTATTTCGATAAACCATATTTTCTTACCTTTACTGTAGACATATCTCAATTAAATTGAAATATGTTATTCAGATTCCCTATTGGATGTTTCCTGTATAAAATGGAGGAAATACCACTACTGATTTATGTAGAGGGACGCTTAAAAGTATTCCAAAGCATTGCGTTCTATGAGAGTTATTTCTATAAATCAAATTTTAATATCTTTACTTTCTACGAAGTTTTAGGAAATTGAAATATGTCATTTATATGCACAAAAGAATGCTTTGCATAGAATATAGCATGGTTATCATTAGATTTACAGGGTGACACAAAAATATTCAGTTATATTAAGAGCTATTAATAAAAAATTGCTAGAATTGTACTGTAGTTTTACTTTACACGTTTTTGAAACTTTCTATCATTTTTTTAGTGTGAATATTATTTCAATCTCTGTATCTGTCTGACTGTTTTTCTTTCCGTCTGTCTGTCTCTCTGTCTGTTTTACTGCGCTCTAATTCCCATAAATATTCATGGAATTTCTTTAAACCGATATATTTTATTCATGTTGACTATCGGATGTTCCCTATTGAAAATGGAGTGAATACTTATTCTGGTTTGTGTACAGGGACACCCAAAAGTATTCGAAAGCATTGTGTTCTATGGGAGGAGTTTCTATAAACCATATTTTAATACCTTTAATGTATAGAAACTTCAATGAAATTTTAACATGTTATTCAATTCCCTATCGGATGTTTCCTATGTAAAGTAGAGTACATTTCTAACTGGTTTGTGTACAGGGGCACTTGAAAGTATTCCAAAGCATTGTGTTGTATGAGAGTTATTTTTATAAACCAAATTTTAATAATTTTATTCTCCACAAAGCCTAATGCAATTGAAATATATTATTCGTATGCACAAAAGAGTGCCTTCTATGTAATATAGTATGGTTAGCATTAGATTTACAGGGCCACACAAAAATAATCAGTTACATTAAGAGCTATAAATAAAAATTTGCTGGAATTGCACTTTTGTTTACATGAGCGTTTTAAAACTTTCTTATAATTTTAGTGGGAATATGATTTCAATTTGTGCATCTGTCTGTCCTATTGTCTACCTTTCTATCTGTTTGTCTCCGGCTCCTATCATCCGTGAATATTTTGAGAATTTTTAAAAAATTGTACACCCAAGTTCCCTATGGAATGTTCCCTATTTAAAATGCCATTAATTGGTCCTGTACAACTAGTTTGTATACAGGAACAATAACAACAACAATAAAAAAAAAAAAAAAAACATTTTTACGTTTTAGGACAGAATTTTTTAAAAGTTATATTTAAAAATCTTTCTGCTATAAAAATCATAGAAACATTGACATGCATTATTAATATTCTAAAATGATGCTGTGTATAGAACATGATATGATTAACTTTCAGATTTACAGGGCTACACTAAAATATTCAGAGAGATTAAAAGCTGTAATTATAATCTGACGGCTGCGTTTTCTTTTGCGTTAAGCCTTTTTAACACTTTCCAAAATGCCTAAGAGTAATTTTAAAATCAATTAGTCTATTTGCATGTTTTTCTGTTGTTCTGTCTGTTGCGTGATAAAGTAGGCAAATAATATTAAAAGTTATTCGATACAATTGCGTACAGTTGGAAAGTGTTACTAATCAATGCGTACTGCATGATTTTTCTTTCTTGTTATTTTTCGACCACAGTTCATGAAACCATGGAAGCATCTGCGCAAGTGCTAACTCAACGAGTCCAGTGCTAATATAGGGGTGTCAGTCATCTGACTCAGAGAAAATGAGCAATAACACAGAGCGTAGAATTACTGAATGCTTTCAAATTTCAAACTGTCGGTCAAGCTGGCATCCCTCCAATATTTTGGACGTGTCCTCTCTGCTAGTTTTAGGATATGTGGCTCACTGTACTTATTTTCTATTTCTTCGTTTTACAGGGGCATTACATATTAAAAATCTCTGAAGCGTACAGCGCTAAATGTGGAAAACTTTCGTTACTAATTTTGAAACTTATGTAATAACATTTTACGACTTTCACATTAAACACACAGTTTATTCTAGTCTTCTATCGATTTTTTGTTTCCGATATTTTTAATTTTTAAATCAAATTGTACTTCGTTAGCCACCCTATATGAAGAGAAATTTAAAATGGTCAGAAGAGTATTTAATTAGCAATATTTTCTAAAAATTTTCATCCATATTAATTAATAATGTCTTTGGGTGGCCAAGCTGATTTCTATATAGACTTTTTCCTAATCCATTAAAAATTATAAAATAATAAGAGTGGGAGGATAATAATAGAAACAATATAAATGGATTTTCAATTGTTTGTAAAAATTCGTCATTTGTTAAACAATAACAAGGATCGCAACGTTCCTAAATTTTTACATACGTCTTTTTATTTTATAGTTGCCCACATTTTAATTTATTCCGGAGTATTTTTAGCTCACCACTTAATTTTTAGAATATTTTTCTCCAAGATATAGCTATAATAAAAAAAGAAAAAAATTACTCTTAAAAAAAAGGTGGTATGAAATAAAGACGAGGTTAAAAATTCTCCCTCTTTAAAATAATATTCTAAAATTAACACCTCCAGGATAAATTTATTTTTGAAGACATATGGTAATAATATAATAAATACATGTAAATAAATTGCAGGAACACCGCGAGCCCTGCAATAATGATATAATTTTTCTTTCTGTAGCAATTGTTTTATATAAGCATACAGAATTTCTCAAATAATTTGCAAAGAAAACAAATGCAAACATTGATTTTTTTTTTTTTTTTTTTTTTTTTTTTTTTTTAATTAGTCATTGGAATAACAATAAATTTTATAATTAGAAAAATTTATATCTTTTTAAATTAAAAAAAAAAAAAAAAAAAAAAAAAACATACACGGATAGTAAGTACTCAATGAATTAAACACGAACGCGCAAAATCCATTTTAAAAATAACACTGCTCTGCATGAAAATTGCCCCTACACCATTTTTCCAAATCTTATGTACAGTCGGTAACAAAAGTGTCCGAACACTAGCGAAAATTCCTATGTAAAAAAGGTACATTTGTTAAAGAAATCCTTGTCGAATCCTGATCTTAGTCAGTGTAAGAACATGATTCGGCAAGGATTTATTTAGCAAAACTGTATTAAGCGTACTTTTTTTACATAGGAATTTTCGCTAGTGTTCGGACACTTTTGTTACCGACTGTACAATGACCTCCTAAATACGAATATGACGCCCATTTTGCCGTATCAATCACACATTTTTAGGGATGGCCGCCTATTTTTTTTATCACTTTTCGGTAACTTTATGGCTGTAAATTTGATTTTTACGGTGGGAGGAAAGGATTATTTTAACTGTTAAATATCTTCTGAAACAGTGTTGGAAAATTCTAAAACATGAACATTTGCGGCAAGGGGGAAATTTAAGTAGGATTTGCCACTGAAATTATGTACTATTATATTTCTTATATTTTTTTAATCTATTATTAATGTTATTTGTTAAACATTACATATTTTTGTTTTTAAGTGTTAAATTAATTCTTTTCATTCTCCAAATCAAATTCATGGCCATAAAATTACCGAACAGTGATAAAAAGGAGTAAAAGGAGGGAGTGGTGTCACGAGTAAACGGTGGGTGAGTGGACAAAATAGGAGTCATATTCGGATTCAGGAGGTCATTTTACAAAAGAATCAGCAAGAATGGTATCAGGGCTCAATTTTTTTCCTTGCAGCGCAGTGTAATATATTGCTGTAAAGGAACGCCTGAAGGATGGGTTAAACTTTTTTAATGAAACAAGCTAACTCCTGCCCGATCAGTAATGTATTAAATCTCTACCCCGGTGGTAAACGATCCCATGTCCACTTTTTGAAAAGAATTACCACCATGTCTTTGATGTGTTACAATTTGTCATGAATAAAGAAAATCCATAAGTTGAAAATAATTGGTTTTATTTCTAACTATCTTATAATAATTTGCTTTATAATAACCGAATATTAGTGCTTAATACCTATATATAAACAAAAAATACTCATAAAAAACATGGTGCTTTTTCTTTTCAGAAAATGAACATGGTGTCCATTATCTCCGGGGTACAGTTATATTTTCAGTTTTCATTGATTAACCTTTGCCGGTCTTATTTAATTTTACTCCTCTGGTCAGTATTGGTCCACCACTAAATTTAACTGTAACGGTTGGTTAATTATTTCAAAGGATATTCTTCCACTGTATATCAAACAGAGATGCTAACATTTTATTTTATTCCGGAGCATTTTTAGCCACGCCATAATTTCATACCAGTTTAATTTTTTCTTATTTTATTGAAGTTATGCATTGAAAAATAATATTCTATAAATAAAGTGGTGCATAATAAAGGCGGAGCTAAAAATGCTCCGGAATAAAATAAAATGTTGGCATCTATGATCAAATATCACTCCTCAAAATTATTGGTGATATTACTATTAATTATTGGTGATATACTCAAAATTATTAGTTGAATAAAAAAGTCCCGAAATTTGGCAACACTGTTTACAGCCTTTTAAAACGTTAGGGCCGGCAATGGTAAAATAAAATAAAAATGTCTATAAAATTTCTCCGGTAGCGAAAAAGTTCTAAAGTTGGCAACTATGAAAGGAATGCCTAGGTCCTAATCTTCGTGGGGGGTCTTTATAAGATTTCTTAGCCCATATTCCGGCGAATTTTGAAGAAAACCATAAAAGCTCATAAGAACCAGACACTTTACGTTTAACAGATTCAGAGCTGCCAACCTAATCCGGCAAATTGTTAGTACCGCCCTTTTTTCTTCACCACTTAATTTTTAGAGTATTATTCTTCTTAATTCATTGTAGATATATTTGAAGATAATTACTCTAAAAATTTAGTGGTGAAGAAAAAGGGGCGTTACTAACAATTTGCCGGATTAGGTTGTCAGCTCTGCAGATTCGGGAGCAGAACTTTTAGGCCTTGGGTAGGGATTTTGCAGAAAGAAAATGTAAGAAATTAAAATAATCGCAACCCGAAACTTTTTTCGTACTTACCCTGTTATTACTATGTCAGCTTTGGTTTCAAAATGAAGAGGGACTATTTCCATATTATCATCTGGATTAGTTTCAGTGCTCAAAGTTATGGCTCGACATACTATTTCTAAGTATTTCGTATGAGGTGGAATTTTTGTTGCATCCAATCTTATGTTAATATTAACCTGTGTGATAGACAAAAGAGTATTAGAAAAAATATTTTCTAGAGAGAAGTCGATTTTTTTAAATAGTAAAAAACTGTTGGAATAGTAAAAGCAAAAAAAGATAATTAATATTATTCAATATATCACACTGTAATACGACAGAAAATCAAAGGAGTCGATTTTCAAACAAATGCTAACAAAGTGGCATAGACAATTCTGATGAAAGGTTGGTTTTAACTTTCGTTATAGTCTCCCAAATAAAGTAAGAAAAGCGATATTTCTTTCATATCCCGTTAGTAGTCTCTAGTTGATGGATTCGCCGTCCATTCCTTCAGTGTTTATTCAACAGTCACCAAAAAATTTTAGAAGTGGCATTTGATATACATAATCGACGATTATTCCAGTGGATTCGCCTTTTATGTATATCAAATGTCACTTCTAAAAATATTTGGTGGCTGTTGAATAAACACTGCAAGGATGGGTGGCAAATCGATCAACTAGCGACATCTAACGGGATGTAGATCCATTAGCGATGTGACTTTAGGACACATTTGCCAACATCCTAATTAATATTCCGTAGTGTTGTTATTCACGCCCTTTTTTTACACCAATAAATTTTTAGAGTAATATTCTCCAAATGTAATTACGATTAAATAGATGAAAAATACTCTAAAAAGATACCGGTGCGAAAACAAAGAAGGAGGAGCCAACAGTAATACGGATTATTAATTAGTATGTTGGCAAGTATACTTTAGGGAATCGCACATACATTTTAAAATTTCCTGGATAGCAATTTAAACATTAATCTCAAAGTTTCTACAGATCTTGCCAGAATTGTCAAACAATAGCAATTTTTTAACAATGTCACAAAATTTATTATCAATGAATTTTTTTTGATGAATTTTCAATCTCTATAAAAAGTAGAAAACATTGCCTACATATGTTGCTTCACTGCAGAGTTGTCAACATATAGAGTCTTTTATATTTCACATCCATCAGTATATTTTTATTTGAATGCTTTCTAATTGTATGTTTATGTTTGTTTAACCGACTCTCATATAAATCAAATATAATTTTTCAGAATTAGTGATGATTATTAATTAAAAAATTCCTCTCAAGTTGTCAACACTGCTTGACGGCATACTTGCCAACCATCTCATTAATAAGTGTAAAATTGCCAACGCCACTTAAAAAAAGCCCCTTTTTCGACAACACTTTATTTTTAGAGTAATTTTCTCCAAATATTGTTGCTATTAAATAAGAATAAAATTACTTTAAAAAATGACTGGTGTGAAAAAAAGGAGGGTACTAAAGATTTTACGCTTCATAATGAGATCGTTGGCATTACTGCTTAACGGTAGTAGATAGATCTCTAGCTATGCGTAAAAAACAGTGTACAACTTTCTGTATTACTTTTGAAATAATTAAAAGAACATTTTCTAATTTCGAGATTTAGTGATTTAATTACGTGTGCATGTTTCTTTAATTCTAATATTAAGTTCCTTCTTTTAGCATTCCTAATAATTGTTACTTTATTTAACAGAATAATTTCATGTATTCGTGTTTAAATCACTGAATTCTTTTTTTTTTTTTTTTTTTCAAAAATCGATGCGTTAAATGTGACTTACCTAACGCATAGCTGCCAACCGATCCGATGTTTGAATACAAGTATTTTTATTTTATTTTATTTTATTTTTTTAAGTTTGTTAATATAAACGTTATAGCAATTTTCTAGCAATAACGTTAAAAAATATACACTGTAAAAGAAATCCCTTTAAATTACGTGAATTTATCGACAGCAAAAATGTTGGGACATTCCACTAGAACTACTGTCATTCTTTCGTTAAAAATGGAGTTTCGCATTTGAAGAGACAATCCCGTTGAAAAACTGACAGATTTTGCCCTTAAAAAAAGAAAAAGAAAAATTTTCCGCAAAAAATAGTAAAATTTTCCAGTTTCTTCCCATCATTTTCAACAAAGTATGATAAAATAAGGTGAAAATTTCTATAAAAAATACCAGTATTCAAAAGTCGAAACGGTTGGCAGATATGTTATATGCCACAGACGACTTTTTATATTATTTTGGTACCACTATTTACAAAAAATAAAATTTATACTATACTTTCGCAGACAAATCTGCACTTTGCCAGCATAAATTTATTATAATTTTTATGTTACGGAAATAGTGGTACGAAAATAATAAAAATAAACTCGCCTGTGGTAGCCCTGAATCATAGCCTCCTAAATTAGATGCCTGCCGCGTTACTCGGAAACTTGGCAACAGTTCAAGCGGTAAGACAGCGCCACCTGGTACAGATTGCGCACTTTTTTATTCAACTGCCACCAATAATTTTAAGAAATGATATATGATATATAAAATCGACGTTTCTTTGGTTCTATTCGCCGTTTATATATATATCAAATCCCACCTTTAAAAATTTTTTTGGTGACTGTTGAATAAGAAAGACACGCAATCTGTACCTGTCTACCGATTGAACTGTTGCTAAGTTTCCGAGGAACGCGACAGGCATTTAGTTTAGGAGGCTATGCCTGAATGCATAAAAAACAGATTATGATTAATACATTTGAATTTTACTCACGTCACTTCCATTTCTAAGTGGATTTCCCAAATTGCAAACAAGTGAAGAGTTATACTGTTGATTACCTTCTTCACAGAAGTAATCGTATTTGATTCTTGGTAGTTCTGGTGGCAAATCGATCAGCAATTCCGCCAGATATGCTGGTTCTTTCAGATTCTTAACAGTGATCTGAACAGCTATTATTGAAAACTTCCCAAGTGTTATCAATAAATGCCTAAAATATATTTCTGTTAACTAAAAAACAATTTAACAAACACATATGAAGCATTACCATTTCATTCTTTATCAATTACAATTTTTAAATTTGGTAACGAATTTAATATAACCAGTAAGTTATCAGAAAAAAAAAATCTTGCTTACGAAACGCATATACATATATAGATCTGATTAAAAAAATATTAAATATGCCTTATGATATATCTCCCGTATCATACCTGCCAACATCCTATTTATGTATCAAAAAATTTTTATTACACGCTCCGTTTTCTACACCTCTTTATTTTCAGTTACCATTAAACAAATATAAAATTACTCAAAAAAAAGACTGTTTTTTTTTTTTTTTTAAATTAAAGTCGGGTATTAAAAATCTTTCGAGTATTAATGAGACGATGAGCAGATGTGCCATATGAAAAGTTTATAGTGTGGTACAGTCAGCCAAAAAAAAAAAAACAGAATTTAAATTTCATAATTATTTCGGAAGATATGATTTAATGTTTGTCACATTCATTTAAAATTAGCATCCCCAAACTTTGACAGCTTATAACTCTATGAAAAATTGAGCGAAATATATAAACTATACCATTTTCCGTGATGATTTGATCCAAAGAATTCAAATAAATTATAAAAAAGGGGTATTACCATTGAAAAAAATGAAGTTGATGTCAGTTTTAATATGTAGACGACCCCTAAGTAAAATCTAACTATAACATTATAAACTAGACGTTATTACAAACTGATCGGTACCAGTCGCATGTTTCTACGATAATTTACGGCGAAATTAGATGGGGGGGGGGGTGTTTTTACTGTGGGTGACTGTACAATGTTACAGGTAAGAATAAAATGCTGGAACTTGTTTTACTTTTTTTTTTTTTTAGTAAAGCGAGAAATGTCACTTACTACTTCAATTTTAATTTTGTTCGTAAATTCTGGTGGTAGTCTAATTTAAACGTACGTACATATCTTACAAGGTAATTTGTACGCTGTTTTAAATAAGTCTGCCGTCAGAACCTGCAAACAAAATTAACATACAAGAAATAAATGAATATTTTCCCCCTTAAGTTTGAAAGAAAAATTTTGCTAAAAATTCCCGGGATAAATTTTTGGAGTTACACTGAATTTTTCAAACCAGAAAATTCTTACAGCTGTTTTCGGTAATAGTTTTCGACGAAAATATACATAACATATTCCATTTAAAAATACTGGTGTTTATTCTGATTAAAAAAATGTTGCCAGCTATGGTTATACCTTTACCGTTTACTCCTTTCGACGCACTATCAGCGCTATGACACGAATGACTAAGCGTCAATTGCAAAAACTCACCCCAGATATTTTTTTGGGAAAACTTTACTGTTACTGTATAGCAAAAAGAAAACCGTCATTTATTTTTTTTATTTTAATTTGGTTTGTAAATTCCGGTGACTGTGTAATTTAAACGAGAACAACTACCTTCTGCCGCAAAAGGTTAATCCATGTTTGACTATATTTTTTACAGTGCATTATGTCTGTGTATAATGTATTAAGCACCAAAACATTAATATATCCTGTATGTCTATAAAAAATCTCAATATCCTTTATTTATTTACTTTTTTTTTTTTTTTTAACAATGTTTGTACGAAAGTTTCTTATTAAGTTTTCGACAGTACTTTAATACACTGTTAAAAATTTAACAGAAAACTACTGCTAATCATTTATCTTATTATTATGTAGAATTACCGAGAAAAATAAACGGAGATGCTAAAAATATATTTTATATTATGTTTTTAAAGAATTATAACAATTTAATTACTTCTTGGCGAGAATAAGTTTGTGACTTAGAATGCTTTTTCTAAAGTAGAAACATTAATTTTCAATTTTATTGAGAAATTAAACAATAAAAATAGGTAAAAATTTAAAATGAAGAATGAGAATCTCGATTATTAACTTTTGTCTAACCAGGAAACCCTCCCATACAGTAATCATAAAAAAAATCCAAATAAGCATTAATCGAATGAGCATATATAAGCATGGTTTTTGTCGCAGACAACAATAGCCCTCGTCAGCTCGTTTTCGAGTTATAAATTCTGAAAGTTCGCTAATAATCGGTGCAACCACGCCTAAATCGAAAACACCACGCCTTAGATAAATAATGAATGAAATCCAAAACAAGCAGAAATCAAAAGAGCATAGACAAACGTGTTCTTTGATGCATTAATCAGTTGACCATTTCAACTTTGAGATATATTCAATCGAGATATAATGCCTAAAATTTCGCTAAAATAGAATCTAAAAATCGATAAAAATCGTGGTTCTTGCAGGCAGTGTTGCCAAATCTGGCGGATATTTTATTCAATAATCACCAATAATTTTTAATTGTAACGTTTATCACGTCGAAGAATAAATTTCAAATTTCTCTTCTCAAAATTATTGGTGACTGCTGAATAAAAAATCCGTCATAACTGCAACGCTGGTTGTAGGTTTTAACGGCACTCCTTTCTCGTTACTATGTTTTTACTCAAACTTAAATATAGATTTCTCGAGAACGGGCTTACGAGGGCTAACAGTTTATGCGTCAAACTCACGTTAGATTATGCCCTCTCGAATGAACATCATTTAATTGATTTCTATTATTACACTATTGGGATGGTTTCCTGATAAAAATTATAGTAAAATTACAGAGACACCCGATAAACATTTCAGTAAATTTACAGATTTTTTTTAGAGGGTATGATCATTGCGAAGAGATGTCGAAATAGATAAATAATGTCACGGAGAAAATGCTTTAAATTGTCTTTAAGTGCTTTAAGTTGCATATTACATTTCAAATGTAATGAACAAAATCATACGAAAGTGCAACGTAAATAAACTCTAATTTAAGACAAGAAATATTTGTTAAGAAAATGTATTCCGTATTATATGTACGTAAACCAAATAAAACGCAGCAATTTAAAGTAATCTAGTAATGAATCTTGAATAAGGAACATCCTGAATTGTAGTCTAATGTCCGTTTATCGGTAATTTTTTTTTTACCAGCAAATTTGACAATATTTTGTGAAACACTACCTGTCTCGGTGGCAATTCATGTACTTGCTTCCGTACATATTTAAATATTTAACATATTGGGCACCATTTGTCCACCATTGATCTTTTACAGTTTCTTCATTCGGATCGGTAAACATCGGTAGATATTTTGCGTTTGTTCCTTTTAGGACTGGGATCTCACCCATAAACACGATTTATACAGGAGTTTCACATGCTGTATAGCCGATTATTCATTGTTAGGGTACATGCGGACTAGTAATTTAAATCATAGCCTCCTAAACTAGATGCCTTCCGCGTGGCTCGGAAACTCGGCAACAGTTCAAGCGGTAGACAGCACCACCTGGTACAAATTGAGCAACTGTTTTATTCAACTGCCACCAATAATTTTAAGAAGTAATATATGATGTGTATAATCAACGTTTCTTCGATTTTTATTGGCATTTTATTTATATAAAATCTCACTTTTAAAAGATTTTGGTGGCTGTTGAATAAAAAAGTCGCGCAATCTGTACCTGGTATCGCTGTCTAAAGCCAAGTTTCGAGCCATGCGGAAGGCATCTAGTATAGGAGGCTATGGTTAAATATTTTTCTATTTTGAATGCATTGATCGGACCGTGTGACCATCCATTGTAAAAGGGAGAGGAGGGGGGACACCACATATGAAATTTGCCCAGTGAACAAGGCGTTTAACGTGTTAAGTTTTCTAACTTAAAAAATATCTCATGCATACTTGCCAACCTAAACCTGAAGATTGTTAGTCCCGCCCTTTTCTGCCTATTTTTTTACACCAACCCTTTTTTAGAGTACTTTTTTCTTATTTAATCTTAAATTTATTTAAAGAGAATTACTCTAAAAATTAAATGGTTTACAAAAAGGAGCGGAAACTAGCAATCTTCCGGGTTAGGTTGACATAAAGTATGCTCATAAAGTTAAATATATTTGGAACAATGAATGCATATGAGACGATTTACGCTTACTCTTCTGGTTCTATTCGTGTTGCTGAAACTACTAAATCAGCATGACACTCGTCGTCCTTACTGCATCCAGTATGAAAAGGTATCTGAAATAATATGTTAAACATATATTAAAACTTTTCGTATTGTTAAATCTGCATTTTAAAGTAATATCATTTTTTTTTTTTTTTTTTTTTTACATTAGTAGAAAAAAACTTTAGGATATAAAATATAAATCAAATATTACTAAATCAATAAATAATGGGTTTTTCAACCGTATAAAGAAGCTTCTTGAAAAATAGTACGAAAAGGGATCGATAATAACAGTTATGAATAGCGAAAAAAATTAAGCTGCTGTCTAGTGTGTTAAATCTATAGTTCTAAATTCTGAAGCTTTATTTAGAATCACCCTCATCTTGCTTATTTTTTTTTTTTATTATTTTTGTGATAGTTGCTAAAATTTTAATTTATTGCGAAGATTTCTTTCTCCATCTTTCTATTTATTCTTTCTACAAATTTATTTATAGTATAATTTTTATTAATGTATAACTGCGATACAAAAAAAAAAAAAATCTTTAAACAGGGTTCTCACGGCTCGATTTTTTTCAAGGACTCTTCCACCAGAATAACCTTAAGATAAATTTCTTCTTAAATGTACTGTGTACATTTAAGAAGAAATTTATTTTTAGATAATACTGGTGGAAGAGTCCTTGAAAACAATTGGGCGTGGGAACCCTGTTAAAACAGTGGTATGAAATGGTAGGTTAACATTGCTCCGGAATAAATTAAAACGTTATCAACTTTCCTTTTGTTAAACAGGAAAAAAAAAAAGATCGTGTGAGAGAGATAATAATCATAATTGCCGTGGGTAATCATACTGAAAATCCACCAGACTTTGATTGTTTATTATGATTTATCGTGTGTATGTATTAGTTGATACAAATGCAGAAGAAATTTTATATAAAAATTGTTCTTCAGTTGTTTTTTTAATATCTGATATTTGGCTTCTTCAATTAGTTTACGTATATAAAAACATTAATGAAACTATATTTTAATGAAAGTTTTTAATTGCAATAACTATTTAACTTAAAAAAAAAATTGGGGGGGGGGGGGGAGTCTTTTTAACATTTTAAAATTACAAAATACAATTTTTTTAACTAAATTTGGATTAATATTCATAAAAATACATCTAAAATAATCACTGTGTTTTCCACTAGATGGCGTCACCACATAATCTTTATAAATAAAATTGTACTATGATACAGGTTTTTAATTAAAAACATTTAAGTTTTTTATATTTGTAAAATTGGCATATCAAAAAATTCCTGAATTTCATATTGGTTATAGAATTAGTTTTTGTGTTAATTATTATTTGTGCTACATAAATATAATTTTTAAGTTAACCTTTTCAGAGGCAAGAAAATATTTTATTTAAAATCAAGAGCCACCAGAAATATTAGAAGACAAGAAAATAATGAAGTAATTCATCAAAATTATAATAGAAAAGTTTTATTTATAAAAGTTTTCTTGGGCCAGTTGGTGCAATTTGGAATTAAAATTTGCAGTTGGACTGTGCAACCAGCGCCCCTGAAAGGGTTAAATAACATCCTGCTAGTATAATTTTAATTCAGTTAATATTGTTAACCATTATTATCTATATTCTTAGCCTTCTCTTCCCTCATGGTTTATTTATTACTAATTCGTTAAAGCTAATACGTGTTTACTAATTGGCTTAGTAATAATGAACAGTATTCATTTAACCCGTTAATGCCCGAAGTAATTTTACAAAATATCCTTAGCTGATTATTTCACTTCGAAATTAATATAGACAACTGACAGTAAAATATATTAACTTAAACAATTCGTCTGATAGTTTTAAATTTAAAGCCTGTCCTCATTTATTGACGTTTAGTTTTCTAGTGAGAAAACTTCGAGATAAAAAAACTTTTAGAAAACAGATTAATTTCCTATTATATGTTGACAAAGATCTCGAAAGTAAAGTATTATGATATACATTATTATTCAACTTGATTTAAGTTAGTATACCTGCGCAAAAAGCAAATATATGTGCGACGAATGAAAAGTCATAAAATGACTATCCAAATTATGAAATAATATTTAATAGCAGGAACATAAAACTTCCAGGGATCATTTAGAGTGACGTTATAAACTGTCGCTAAAAAGTAGAAATCATTCTCAGAAACCACAAAAAATATACGTGTCATTTTATTAGCTGTCCTCAAATGAGGACACTGGGCGATAACAGTTTAAGTGGATATAAGCTAGCTGTAAGTTCGTAGGATTAAAATTTAGATAATATGTTTATTTTTTATGGTTGAAAAGAATTAATATATATTTTTTAAACAAAGTAAAAGTGAAATTTCTGGTATTTGAAGTTGTTTTTCATTTTAAAGATTTTAATCCATGTATTCTTTTCATTCTCTCCATTTTTTCATATATTTTTCAATTGTTAAATCTTAATTAGTGTGTATAAGGCTTTGGTACTTGTAAATTCCTACAGTTGCTGTAAGAATTATTTCTGTATTGCTTACAGTATACAGAAATATACATCTTTTGCATGCAACATACAATCTAGACCTCTGATGAAGTATTGTACTGTTGTACGCCTTCAATAAAAAATTTTGTCGTTAATTTTCTTATTTCAAATTGTTCATGCTCTCCAGGTGATGCCATTTCATTTTTAAAATGTATGAAAAGTTATTCACAGTATATATTCGGGGAACCGGAAAGTACCGTAATTTTCTGCGTATAATCCGCAGGTCAGGTAAGTCAGTTCTGCACCAGAAATTTTGATTAGCAAACGAGGTTCTATTTGTACAAGCTGTTTCTTCAAAATAATGTAGATTTTTGTGTTAAGCAAAATTTCTGGTGGAAGAATGACATATTTTATCTGCGGATTATACGCAAAAATTTAACGGTAATGTCTTTTTTTTTTTTTTTTTTGAAATAAATTCAAACAGATAATTTTTCAACAGATAATTTTCGAAAAAAGCCACTGTTTTTTTTCCTTTTGGATTATCATAAAGGATCCATTTTTAATCTCCAATGATCAGGTGATCAAAAAACACTTTTGAGTTGTGCCGCTGAAGCAATAAGTTCCATGTGCTCGATCGAATAGCATTGTTTACTTCGAACAGATCATGCTAAACCCAAACTTGCTCTGCTTACTTTAACAATTTGCTGCAAATATTCTTGGATGGCAGACCAGAGGCGGATCCAAAAGAGGGTAGAAGCAAAAAAAAAAAAAAAAAAAAAATGATATTTACAAAATTTAAAATTAACGAAAAACAACTTAAATTCATATCGGTATGATTGAATAATATTTTCTATAAACTCATTTTAAGTAATTATCTGTCATACATAGTTAAATAAACATAAGCATCCAAAAACTTCTCTAAATGCACACCTCTATTTAAGGATCAATTTTTCTCGCTCCCAAAATTTTCTTTTTCTGATTTAAAACTGACCTACCTCGATTCAAGCAGGTAATATTATTTAATTCTTGATATGACCTGACCAATTTATGTATGTAACTCCTTTGAAAGAACGCGCTTATTCAAGGCAGTAATCAGAAAAAAAGTTCAGAAGTGGTTCAAACTTTAATATATAATGTTGAGTGTTAAAGGTGAAGTTCTATTAAAATGTTTCAATAAATCTGCGAAAATTTCGAGGAGTGTTTGGTTTGAACCCCCAATCCTCCTCCCATTGGCTACGGCCTTTATATTATTGCTCTCCATCAGTGAAATTATAGTAGATATTTCCTATGACTATGTTGGTAGTGAAAAGAAGTGTTGAATATGATTTTGTAGTTTATAATGTGAAAACTATACGTGGAATTCAGGCTTGGAAAAATGAATTTAGTGGCCTACCAATATTCAAGTAATACTTTTAAAAGTTTTTAATAGTATTGTTCAATTTAAATAGCAAAATTAAAGCATTAAACATAGTTTAGATTGAAAATTACAAGATAAACCTATTATTTTTACGATGAGTTTTTAACGATCTAAATATAGAGACCCCTTATTCATTCAGAAATAAAGGTAACCCTTATCGCTCGTATGTCCCTTCTCAGGGGACATTAAAAAATCGAATCACGCCTTAAGGTGTTCCTCTGCAAATGAAATGTTTTTTTCTAAAACGTGTAACTGTAGACTACCTTTCGGCTACCGGAAAATTTTAGCAGAAAGATTTATTTAATTTAATGATGAAGTAAAATAAAACAAATAATTACAATTTTTCGGTAGCCAAAAGGTAGTAAGTTGGAAACTATACGTGTGACGATTTAAAGGAACGCCAAAAGGCGTGTCTTACGGAAAATATGCCGAAAGCATAGGGTTAAGTTGATCAATTTGATCTAGGATATAAAAGAATTCTTAGAAATAAAATTATAGCAGAAGGGCTTTTAAAATTAAAATTAATGACGTATTACGAAGCAGTATAGACAAATAATGTGAATTTGAATAATTGAATCCATTTCATTCATAATATTTACTTAATTAATCGGGCAAGCTTGCTATTAGAAATTCCGAAAGGAAAATACCGGTTGAACAATCAGGGAAAAATTGTGACCCGTCACCACCCTATCAGGTAATATCATTTTACAGTTTGCACTGATTAAGTAAAGTTAAAAAAAAAAAAAAAAAAAAAAAAAAAAAAATCCAGTAGTCAAAAAATGTGTAAATTAGTAAATATGGTTTTGTTAGTACCACCTTTTCTCATATGATTTTTTTTAAAGAGTAATATTCATCTCATTTAATCGTAATCACATGTAGGATAAAACTACTCTACAACAAAAGTGGTGCGAAAATAAGTGGGGGGATACAAACAATGCTCCGTTATAAATTAATATCATATCTAGTGCTATGAATATAAATTGAATAAAACTAGTTTCACCTAAAAAGTACTCAAATAGTTTTTAACAAATATGATAGGAAAATTGAACTAAAATTTAAGTTTATTTAAGTACTTACTTCTGCAGTTACGTTTGAGAGGCTGTTTGGATGGTAAATTGGGAATGTCCCATTGAATTGCTTTTTATAGTTTACCGGCAACACCAGTTGATGAGAGAATTGGATTGAAATGGGAGTGACAACATCTTTCGCATTTTCCTGAAAGGGATAATTCAATAAAAGAAAAGTAATTTGAATACATCTTTATTTCATATTTAAACGTTCTTTATGTATTTTCCGGTACAAAATTTACGCTTAGATATTACATTTTAATTGATAAAAATTTCAAAAGTCTCACTTAAAACCCTTTATAAGATTCCCATTCGCATACTTGCCAGCATCCTGATTAATATTCCGTAGTGTTGTTAGTCCCGCCCTCTTTTTCACATCAATAAAATTTAGAGTAATATTCTTCAAATGCAATTACGATTACATAAGAAGAAAAATATTCTAAAAAGATACTGGTATGAAAAAGAAGGCGGTGCTAACAATATTACGGAATATTAATTAGTATGTTGGCAAGTATACATTCGTAAACTTTTTGGACAGATTTCGAACAGTTTTTTTACACATTTAATCTTAATTTATCGAGAGAAATCGTACACTGGTTTTATTTGCTAGAACTGCAGTTTAAAATTTAAAAAGCAAAAGAGTTAAAATATGAATATTTGTTTCATACCTCCTTGTATCCTTTTCATGACTGATTTAATTATAACACACATCATCGATTGGTTGGTTGGGTTTTACTTCGCATCAGTGCTGCGCTATGTGCAATTGATGATGGTCTGGGACTCATTAAAGGGTTAAAAAATCAAAATGTAAAAAAAATTACCTCTGCATTGAACGCTCGCCTTCTGTCAGATACTTAACGAAATGCGCATAACTTGTTGGCAGCGTGCCAGTAGACGATGGACGTTATGACGCATGCGCATTCGCATTCACAGCGACTTTACAATCTGCGCTCTGGGACAAATCTTAAAACTTATTTGACGCATTGTGTATGTGTGTGACTTCAGCGGCATTGTTTGATGATTTGACGACAGTTGCTACCTTGATTCCATGCTGGCGTGAACCCTACATTTATTAGTTAGTATAGTGTAGGATGTTATTTTATTAATTAATTACGATAGACTTCGCTCCATATATCCCAACATGCACAGTAATTGTAGGAAATTATGTACCAGATTTGCTCTATTTCAAATAATATTGAGACCTGACATATCGTAAAATTTCAACTTCTAAACGCAGTGGAAATTTGCTATGGAAAAAAAAAAAAAAAAAAAAAAAAAAAAAAATAAATTATCTAGACATTTGCACAATATTGTTAATAATGTCGTATTACGAAAAAACTCTTGAAAATTTGTAAGACAGTAGTGAGTATTTTAAAATGTTAATTTTACAAATACTTTTCATAACTTTTTCTGTGACATTTTGAAAAATTTTGTCGAACTTTTCAATACTTGTCATTCGCGTTGCATCGGTGTGCTGACACAGCAAATTATGATATTCTCAAGATGTTGGTCATCCTTCAAGATTTACAAAATATGGAAATGGGGAAGGTCGTGAAACGATGGTTTAGCATAACAAATTCTTAATCATTATTACACCTGCCAATTATTAAAAATTATTCCGTCCCCACCTTATTTTCGCACCAGTAAATTTGTAGAGTTATATTCGACAATATGTACTCGTGTTTAAGGATAGCCTCCTATACTAGATGCCTTCCGCATGACTCGGAAACTTGGCGATAGACAGCGCCTCCTGGTACAGATTGCGCGACACTTTTATTCAACAGCCACCAAAATTTTTAAAAATGGGATTTGATATACATAAAAGGCGACTAGAATCGAGAAAACGTCGATCTTATATATCATATATCACTTCTTAAAATTATTGGTGACAGTTGAATAAAAAAGTCTGGAATCTGTACCAGGTAGCGCTGTCTACTGCTTGAACTGTTTCCGAGCCACGCGGAAGGCATCTAGTTTAGGTAATATTATTCTACAAATATATACCAGTGTGAGAAAAAGGCAGCGTCTAAGACTATTGCGAAATAAATCAAAATAGTTGGCAGGTCTACATTATACTTATAGACGTTTTAAAAAAGAAAATACTTACATTCAAGGTGAATTGGAATTGATAGCATATCTTTTTATTAATATCTAAGGCCATAATTATTTTACTAGATCTTTGTTTATTGAAAAATCCTCTTCTAGCAGGATCAGTAACAGATACAGTAAAACGAAAAGCTACATTAAAATAATAATAATAATAAATAATAATAATAATAATAATAATAATAATAATTAATAAATAAAAAAAATTCTTAAACAGGCTTTAGCAAATTTTGATTTTATATGTTATTTAAAGCAAGAAATCGAATGCACTAAAAATATCATATACCTTCAACCATCTGACCACCGCTGACGGATATATCTGGCCACTGAGTTGTTCTTTTTCACACAATAAATTTATTATTAAAAATTTTATAAATATAGAAACTTGATTTGATTTTGAAGTTTAAAGGTAAAAAATAATAGAAATGAGGATTATAATCACATGCACACTTAAGATTTTAATCTCAAATTGAAATAAGCACTATTTCTGAAAAATGATAAAGAGCAAACATTCTGATTAATGTACCGCAAAACTGTTACAACCTGCACTACTTTATTTTTAGAGAAATATTTTCAAGCTTGTGCTTAACTAATACACTTAAAAAAAAAAAAAAAAAGCTCTGGTATCAATAAAAAGGCGGAACTAACAATTTTACAGAACATAAATTAGATTGTTACAAGGAATGAACATGTTATATGATTTTAACACTTTTCTTCAACTCGTTTCACAACTGGGAACTTTTTTCATCGCAATGATAAATAATATCATCCTTCCACAAGTAATAAAAGAAAATCGTTTTTAACTTATTCATGGCATTTATCTTGATAAGAAATTATTTTGCGTTATTTACACTTTCGCGACCGCTGACCAGTGCAGTGTTGCCAGATCTGGCCTTTTTTTATTATTATTATTCAACAGTCACCAATAATTTTGAGAAGTGACATTTGATACACATAATAGACTGTCAATCTTCAAAGTTATTAGACAAACATTATAAATAAAAATTATTGGTGACTACTGAATATAAAAAAGGCCAGATCTGGCAACCCTGCCACTGACGTAGATTCATGTCATTCGAAAATCTGTAACACCGCCAATGGGCGTTTTCTTCGCAATTTGTGTATTATTTATTTCTTAAGAATATACCCAATATTTATATTTGTAAATCAGTATACTAAGGATACAAATATTTTGATTAGAAAGAGTATAATAATGATGTATATCAATTTGTAATATAAATGTGAATACAGGAATTTTTTATCTGAAATGTTGAACAGGATTGAACAGGGCGCAGCCCCCGCTCACCGCTCGAAGAGCGGTGTTGAGCGCTTCCAGAACTAAGTTCACGTGGGCTGTATCTATCTGAAATGTTGTAATTTGAGAGAATAACGCCAACAGGCTGGCTTTACTGTCGAAAAAACAAAAGCATGCAGTCGTCAAAGTGTTAACACTTTCGCGCCCACACGTTTTTGTCTTTTTGACAGTAAGGTTTTCCTGTAGGCGTTATTCTCTCAAGTTACAATATTTCAGAAAAATTTTTTCATATTCAGATTCATATTACAAATGGATATACATTATAATTATACTCTTTCTAATCAAATTATTTATATCCATAGTATATCATATTTTAATTTATTCCGGTGTATTTTTAGCCCTGCCTTTATTCCACACCACTTTATTTATAGAAAATTTTACATCAACGTATAACTTCGATTAAATAAGAAAACAATATTTAAAAAAAAAAAAAAAAATAAATAAATAAATAAATAAATAAGTGGTATGGAATAAAGGCGGGGTTAAAATAAGTGGTATGGAATAAAGGCAGGGCTAAAAATACTCCAGAATAAATTAAAATGTTGGCAGCTATGGTATATTGGTTGTACAAATGTGAATATTGGGTATATTCTTAAGAAATAAAAGACATACAAATCGCGAAGAAAACTTCCACTGGCGGAGTTACAGATTTTCAAATGACGTGAATCTACGTCAGCGGTCGTGCAAGTGCTAATATATAAATGCAGAATTGCCAACTTTTATAATTTATTCCGAAGCATTATTAGCCCAGCTATTTTTTACATTACTTTTACTTTAAAAGTATTTTTTAATTATTTTATTTTATTTTATATTAGTTATGTATCAGAAAAAATTATTTTATAAATAATGTGGTATGAAATAAAGGTAGGGCTAATAATGCTCCGGAATAAATTATAACATTTGGCCACTCTGTATAAATGGAATGTTTTTAACGTTCAAATAATTAATTAAACAAATTTTAATAGTTATTTCGCAGTATGATAATTCCTTGAAGTGCTTTTGTAAGCTTTTGTTTGTTTGTCAGCAATATCAACTCTTCCCAATTTCCTAAACCTTGCCACAATTTCCATTACGAAAAATGTTGCTATGCCATTGAAGATGTCTTTCTGATATGACGAAATAAGAGAATTTTTCTTTCTATTAGAATTTAGAAATCTTCGTTAAAAATTATATAAAACATAAATTAAAAGAAAATGTGAATAAATAAATGTATGACAATGTATATAAAATCATTTACTGACTGACGACAAATTCATACCTGCCAACCATCTCATTATGAACCGTACAATTTTCAGTGCCCACCTTTTTTTCACACCAGTTATTTTTTAGAGAAATTTTATTCTTATTTAATCATAACAACATTTGAAGAGAATTACTCTAAAAATAAAGTGGCGTGAGAAAAGGGGCGTTTTTTCAATGAGCGTTAACAATTGTACGGTTATTAATGAGATGGTTGGTAAGTATGCGAATTATATGCGAAGGTAAACAAACGCTGTAATTATAAAAATGGACGAATCCTTTTGGTTATAGGGGCCGCCGAAAGACTTTAAAGAAGCAGGAAAGGAACATTCAAATAACAGTTAAATATATTTTTAAAAAATCTAGAAAGTTTCAGAACGAAATTTCAAAGTAAAGCTGCTTTTCTACGATTACGGTTTAAGGATAAACCCGATTTAATCTGATTTTTTTGCAACTCATTAAATAACATAATTCAATAATACATAGGAATAAGAAATTCGAGATAATCAGAACAAGATAAAAAGTTTATTACATTACGTTAGTTTTTGAGATGATAAAATAAAGATAAAAATTTACATTTATACTTAATTTGTAGATTAAAAAAATAAATTTGAATATTCTAATATATTGAATATATTTTGAGTATATTTGAATATTAATGTTTAAATGAATGAATTAAAATATAAATATTTAAAATGAGAAGTATGTATATAATATTACTATAAAGCAAACGAATTAATAAGAATAAACTAAATACACACAAATAAAGAAATAAATTAATCCCGCTATTTCTTTTTCATCCGGGCTAAATGAATTTTTGAGGATTCACCTTTATTAGCTGCTCTCTAAAACTCCAAAGTTTCCAGAGGAAATCAGTACGACACTAAATTTCTCGTTTTAAAATATGTAAAATTTAAATCTAAAAAGCATTTTTATTTTTCCTACGAATAATTCAAATTTTAAATGCAATGTAAAAGAAAATTAGAAGATAAGCATCTATAATTGATGAAATGTTCCTTTCCCTTTTGTGCCCCACCATTGGTCGTAAGGTTCTACTCCATACTTACCAACATCCTAATTGATATTCTGTAGTGTTGTTAGTCTCTCCCCTTTTTTCACACCAGTAAATTTTTAGAGTAATATTCTCTAAATGCATTTACTTATTAAATAAGAAGAAAAACACTCTAAAAAGTTACTGGTGTGAAAAAAAAAAAGGCGGGGCTAACAATACTACGGAATATTAACACTTTCGAGACCGCATGTTTTTGTCTTTTTCACAGTAAGGTCCGCCTGTTGGCTTTATTCTTTCCAGTTCCAATATTTCAGAACATAATTTTCTGTAGCAAGAAATTAAAACTCCTTCACACACCATAAATTTTAAATCAACACAACCGGTTTCGAAAGGACGTAGCGTTTCTTCATCAGGTGCAAACACGAGCAACTGCCTTGGAGGAAAAAGCAAGACTGAAAGCAGGACAAAATCCAGAGGGGGAGGAGCAACACAAACAACCAATAGGAAGCAACATGCAGGGCAGGACCAATCAGAGAGGAACACACGTACACACACTTTCATGCCAAACGCGTTTCCGAACTGGACTTTTTGGAAAATTTAGCTATTTACCTTAATCGTGATAAAATGGTCAATAAAAAATCTGATTCCACTTTGCTGTCTACAGCCTGGAAAAATTTGTTTAATTCAATTAAATAATTTCCTTCGTTATGTTTATAACATCATATTAGTTATAATAAACTAATTCGAATTAAAATAAAAAAAATAATAATTAATGGATAAATTTTATCAAATTTACTTATTAGTTTAATATTATTGAAAAAAAAAATAATTGTTTACTCCTTTCCTCCCTCCTTATTTTGTGGTGTGTGTGTACGTGTGTTCCTCTCTGATTGGCCCTGCCCTGCATGTTGCTTCCTATTGGTTGTTTGTGTTGCTCCTCCCCCTCTGGATTTTGTCCTGCTTTCAGTCTTGCTTTTGCCTCCAAGGCAGTTGCACGTGTTTGCACCTGATGAAGAAAGGCTACGTCCTTTCGAAACCGGTTGTGTTGATTTAAAATTTATGGTGTGTGAAGAAGTTTTAATTTCTTGCTATTGTCTGTACGCCAGTTTTTGAATTTATTTTTGATAATTTTCTGTATTCACACTGATATTATAAATGGATATACATTATAGTTACACTCTTTTTAATCAAAGCTTTTATATCGATAGTACATTGAAAGTACAAATATGAATAGTGGGTATATTTTAAAGAAAAAAAAAATAACATCCAATTTGCGGAAGACACACCAACTGGTAGAGTTAGAAATTTTCAAATGACATGAATCTACGTCAGCGGTCGTGAAAGTGTTAATTAGTATGTTGACAAGTATGCTACTCTCAAAGCGGGCAGACGTGAAGTGCCTGCTTCGATCCAAGTTCCCGCTTGCTCGCCTAGCACTTCAGAGTTTTTTGTGGTTTCTTCCTAAACTTCCGTATATACAGGATGGTTTCCTTTAGAAAGACCCCCTCCCCTCTCACGGAAAGTATTCTTTCCCAGGTATAGGACCCTAACGGCGTTAATCAGGCTTACTACCAAACCCTTTTTCTTTTGAAATTTTCAAGAAAAAAATTGTGATATACGTGAACAAGATGCTTGACCAGTCTTTATAAAAGTAAAAACTACTTTTACAGCAAAACTTGGCCATATGACGATGGGCAACTTTTGCAGATGACAGTTACCTCACCATGTTTCTTTTTTCTATAAATGTTCCAGTGAAGTCGAATTTTACTGCTTTTAAATCTCTACTGTAAAAAACAAAAGTATTTAACATAGTTATAAATTTCTTTGAATAATGAAGAATTAAATTTTTATGAGAGGAAAACATAGCTACCAATTATTAGGGATTTTTAACCCTTTCGGTCGCAGTGTTCCCGCTGATGGAACACCTAATTTTAATTCTCAAGTGCAAAAACTCATCCCGGAAATTTTTTAGCAAAAATTTACATTTATGACATAGCAGAAAAGGCCCTTTTTTTAACGTGAAAATTTAAAATTTCTTCTATTTTAATTATGTTCGTAAATTCCGGTGGCAGTTTAATTTAAATGATCCGAATTACCTTGCGCCACAAAGGGTTAAAATACTCCGGAATAAATTGAAATGTTGGGATCTATGCAACTTTTACGAGTTTTTGTTGTCGATAATGTTTACTTATAAAGTGATTTATTTATTAAATTAAATATTATTTGAATTTAATAAGGTTTACTTACAAGTGTTTCAAACCGAAAATTTATCGAAAAGGAACAATGCTAATTTTTTATTTTTTAAATACTTATGATCAGCTATGTGTCTAAAAGCCATTTTTAAAATTAGTTTAGTAATTTTTAAAATAAATTAAGTAGTGAACGTTAAAGGGTTAACTTTACTTTTATTGAGTATAAACTTTGACCTTATTTTATCAAATCAAATAACTGCAAAAATTTGTAAAAAGTTTTATAAAAGCTCGAATTTTTATTTACCGTTCTTTAAATTAACATACTTACTGAGTGAGGTTGGGGAATACTTCCCTGTATACCGGAGGCAAGAATCAACTCGAACACAAGTTAAATTTACACCATTGACATCACAAGTAGTTTGGTTGATATTAATTCTTTTTGGAGTGAAAGTTAGCGTTGGATATACTCGAATAATGCGTCGCGACCTGAAATTAGAATAATGTTAAAACAGTTCATAAGTTTATTATACTAATAACAATCATTAAAAAGTATATAAATGTTTGTTAAAAAGGAAATATTGGGTTGGGTAAAAAGGTCTTGTCGATTATCAGCAATAGATGGCGTTAGGTGGCATACATTGGGAAAACTAGTCTGATCGGAAAACTAGTCTGATCGGCTGCACAAGGAGAAGGACGCCGCTCACCACTCTTGGAGCGATTTTGAGCGTTTCAATGGCGATCTCTCCATTTATTGAAAAAAAAAAATGTTTATAAAAACGCAGGGACTTAGTCCCAAACCGACAAAGGGCGTTGACAGTCCAAAGGACAGGTTTTCCATCCAAATCAATGAAGTGCAGCATGGTGGGCAAGGAGCTCAAACACATATTGAAACAAAAAGAAGGAAGGAGAGACTGAAGAGAGAAAGAAAGAATAAATAAATAAATAAAACTTTACAACTGAAGGGAAATGATTTAGAAAGACTTTAAATTACATTTTAAGTGATTTTTAGGACTGCAAGTGATTTTTAAAAACTGCTGGTTAGATTTGACGTGAATTTAATCTCTTCTGTTGGAAATATCCATCAGAAAATTGTAGATTCTTTTTAGTTTAATTAAGAGGGATGGGCGAGAAATAATACTTTCGAGACAGCCCTCTGGTTTTGGTACAGGATTTCTTAAGTGGTATGAACTTGTTATAGGGCAATTGAAATAATAATGTTCTGGTGTACCCTCCTCTCACAAGGACATAGGAGGGTGCGTCGGCGATGGAATCTATACAAATATTGTGGGAAAGGCCCATGACCCGATAGGAAGGCTGCAGTTTCTGCTGGCAGCGACCAATCATTAACGGCCACATTTGAATTCATTGGAATGCGCCAATTCAATTTTTTTTTTCCAATGGCGCGGCACTTGCGACTAAGCATTGGCCGGGGGATCGCCGAATTGATGACCATTCGTGAAGGAGCGCCCAATGGGCGGTCATCACTACCTCTAATAGGGACAACATATCCATGCTTTCTCCGGGATTCGAACTCAGGCCCAATCGTGTAGGAGTCAGGGCAGAGCCTGATTAAGGGGGAAGCGCACATTATTTATACTTACACTGTTGGAATTTCTATGACACGAAGTAAAAAATAATTGTAAAAATATTCCGGTGAGAGCGGAGATAATGTGTGCTTCCCCTTTAATCAGGCTATGAGTCAGGGACGCTAACCACTAGACCGTCTGGGCGGCCCAATTCAAACTAAATTTTTGTGAAAAATGCATCACAATTCGTCATTCGTGTCAAAAGTCATACCTCTTAATAAATGAATGTAAATAAGAAAGAAATTCGATACATTTTGAAATTCTATTTACAAAAAGTGGAGAATGTAATGCACACAACCAAAAACTTTATAAAGATTATGGTGATGATGCGATGTCAGAAAGATCAACCCGCCAATGGTTCACTCGTTTTCATTCTGGAAAGTTCCCTTTCAAAGATGCACCTCGCTCTGGCCAACCCTTAGTTGAAAAAGTCGATGAAATGATGCAAAAGGGTAAGCAAGATCAGCTGCCGCGACATTGCTGAAGAGCTGAACACTGACAACAAAACCGTTTCAAACAATTTAAGTAAGGCTGCATACGGAAATAAGTTCAATGTTTAGGTGCCACATAAATTATCGCAATAAATTTTGATTAACTGAGTTTCCACCAGTTTCGGCATAATTGATTAAAAAGTAATTGAATTACAATTGAATTACAATTAAATTACAATTATAATTATTTTAAAGGCGATCGATTAACAAGTAATTGATTACAAATAAATTGAATTATTACAAATAAATTGAATAAATGATTCAATTTATTTGTAATCAATTATTTGTTAATTGATTGACAGTAAAATAATTATAATTGTAATTTAATTGTAATTCAATTGTAATTCAATTACTTTTTAATCAATTATGCCCAGCACAGGTTTCCACCTACGAATCGCTACTAAAACACAATGAAATCGATCAGTTTTTTAAGAGAAGGATTACGGGTGACGAAAAATGGATTACATACTAAATGATGTAAAATTTGAGTCTAGCACTTAGAATTTTTTAACAAGCACCCAAAGAGAAATTCTTCATGATTATAGCCTATGGACTCAAATTATTTAAAGTGCGATGGCGTCAAAACACATCCAACACATTATCCAACTATGATAAAAGTTGGTAGTTAGGTTATACATGACCATGGAATGATTTCTGTAGATTTTGTTGAGTTCAAGACTTATTGTTCTTTTGAAGGGAAACAAAGAAAAATTCTACATCAGTATGACAAATGAATTCAAATTATTTGAAGTATGATAGTTTTTAAATGCCTTATTAGATTGTGTTAAAAATTAGTTGGTAGGTTATAGGCAGGGGTCGTATTCTCCACTCTTTATTTAGGACACTCTCATGAAAGAGAAAATTTAAAATTAATTGCTACCACTATTATTATAAAATAATCTCTACCCTCTATAATCATTGCCCTTTGTTACAAATATACCAGAAGTAATTCTGCATGAAATTAGTGGTGGCAAAAAAGACGAACATTTTTTATCTCTTAGAGTATCGTAAAAAAGGGCAGAGAGTACGACACTCTGGTTATAGGTCAATGGACATGATTTGTATTGATTTTGGTGATTACAGAACATTCAGCTCTTTTCGTGGGACACAAAGAAAAATTCTTCATCATCATGAGCAACAGGTTTGCCAGATTTGGGTTTTTTTTATTCAATAGTCACCATAATTTTTATTTGTAACGTTTGTCTAATTGCTTCGAAGATTGATGGTCTATTATGAATATCAAATGTCACTTCTCAAAATTATTGGTGACTATTGAATAAAGAAAAAGGCCACATCTGGCAACGCTGATGAGCAATGAACTCAAAATATTTGTGAAGTAGCACATAAACTCTAAAATCGATTAAGATATAAATTAGTAGGCATAATATAGGTTATTATTTCTAGAACCTTACAGATTTACATAAATGGAAGTTTTGTAATTTTTTATTTTATTTTTTTATTTTTTTACCGGTATACAAAGTAGAAATTTTATATATTTCAGCCTATGAACACAATTAGTTTGAGTCCGTTTTAGTAATGCTTAATTGTTTAAAACTTAGATTTAAATAATAATAATGATAATAATAATAATAAAAGATAAATATTTGATATTGCGAGCTTATTATTTATTTTTCGTTTACAGGGGGTACAAAAGGATTTGGATACATTACGATTCATTAAACGACATAAAACTTGTGGGAAAACACTTAAACACCCTATTACGAATCTCCTTTTTATCTTTTTAGCGACTTCTTTTATTTAAATTAATTTAAACAACCATTAATAACAATGGTCGGAACGTCGAGTGGAGTCACTCCAGATTTTTTATTGTATTATTGGGTTAATTATCTACAGTTAGAAATTGCATTTTATTTAATTTACTTTAAAGACTTTATACGTTTGAAGATTATTTTGAAGATTTTTAAATGATTATGCGATGTGATAAAAATATATTTTTGGCATTATTTATCAATTTGTATAAATTAATTGGGAGAATTTTTACATTTATTCCATTGTAATTTTCATTCATTAACCATTCATCTTATTCCATATAAGAATTTACATAGAAAATTACCTTAACAATACAGCTTGCGATGATGCGTAAGAGCCAACGAGAACATCTAAAAATAAAATATGAACATTTTTTACAAATAAATAAAAAATGATAACATAAACTGAAAGAGTGGTGCTTGAAATCTCTCTCAATTTAAATAATTCTATGGCATACCTGCCAAATTACTGATTAATATTCAGTAAAATTTTTAGAACTTTTCTGCAAAGCTTAAGCGGCTATAATGTACAGTCAGAGAGAAAAAAAAAAAAAATAATAATAATAATAATGCCCCCCCCCCACCTAATTTCGCCGTAAATTGTTGTAAAAACATGCAGCTGGTACCAATCGATTTGTAATAGCGTCTAGTTTATAATGGTATAGTTCGGTTTTGCTTGGGGATCGTCTACACATTAAAACTGGCATCAACTTCCTTTTTTTCAAAAGTAATCCCCATTTTTTTATATAATTTATTTGAATTATTTGGATCAAATCATCGCAGAAAATGGTATAGTATACATATTTTGCTCAATTTTTTATAGAGTTATAAGCTGTCAAAGTATGGGGATGCTAATGTTAAAAGAATGTGACAAACATTAATTCATATCTTCCCAAAAAATTATTATATTCAAATATTGTTGGGTTTTTTATGCGTTAGAATGAAGTGACCCAAACATGTTCCAAGCATATTTTTGATAAAAAAACATTTTTTGAATTATGAAAATTATTAATAAATTCATATTTGGAAAAATTAAGAATTATGACATATGTTAATTTTTGCACGGATAGAAACGGCATCATCAAAAACATGGGTTTCCAAATTTACAGTTCGTTCCTAACATTATTATTATTTATTTATTTATTTTTTTTTTTTTTTGAGTTACAGTGATATTTCACTTTTTATTGTTGTTAGGGGACCGTCACTTATTAAAATTTGTATCCTCTGTGAATAAATATCTGTATATATTTTGATGAAAAACTATTTTAATTTACCTTTATGTTTTTCTTATTGTTTTCTAAGCAACATTTCGTTGTTTACTATACAAATTGACTTTTTTTTTATATATAAAATTATCGCAATGCAGGCGAGAGATTATGAAAAATTCCAAAAGAAATAAAAGCCGCCTCTATATCTCTGAAATAATATTAAAAAAACTAGTTTGCATATTCGCATTTGACTCTATATGTGACGCTGGTATGGATAAATATCAATGGCATTTACAGGGTGGTCCGAAAAACATGATAGAAAGTAAGCGATCATTGTGGAAAAAAGACAACATGCAAGAACATGAAACATATTTTATTGAATAACGATATGAATGACATTTAATATACAAAATGCTTAAAATATCTACCGTCCCCGACTATAGAGCGGAATGGGACGTTTCGGCGCGGCCGTTTTGGCGCGGCTGTTTTGGCGCGGCCGTTTTGGCGCGAGATCCATTTCGGAGAGGCCGTTTTCGCGCAGCCTGTCCTTCACGAAATGGCCAAGGCTTTCGTCTCAGCCTTTTCAGTTAAAATTTATTTAATGATAGATATGATTTCTTATTTATTTATTTAATTTGAATTTTGCCTCAAATTTTAATAGCAACATAAAGAAAAAAGTACACAATAGTTAGGGTGATATAAAAATTGATATTAGTAACAAGAAGTATTAATTAGTTAATTTATTTAATAACATATCAGTCAGTTATAGAAGTTGTATGCTTATTGAAAAAAAAAAAAAAATCTCAATTTAACAGTTAATTTATTTCTTGATGAGAAAAATATTTATCTAATTTTATCAACGAAAGAAAAGTTGACCTTGTTTTTAGTGAGGTTGCTTAAATATGATTCCTGAAGAAGAAAACACCTATATTTTCTTTTGAAAAAGCTGTCGAGGTTTTCTTAATTTAAGTTATTACCAAACTAAATATTTTTTATTGAAGCCATATTTCTGGGTTTCATTTCTTAGTATGAAACAATATCTATTGCAAGTATTTTAAAAACATTAGTTCATTAATCCTTTAGCTGTGTAGTATTTTATCTGTTTAATAACTGATAAAAACAATAGTAGGTGAAGGTAGGAATTAAAAAATAATTAAATTTAATAAAATAATAATAATAAAATAATATAAACTAAGTAATATAATAATAAATTAAATAAATAAATAAATATATATATATGTGTATATATTTTAGATCTATGGTTATTCAGTAATCTTATTTTCCATTTTTTTTTTTTTTTTTTTTTTTTTTAAGATTGTCACATTAGCCTTTTATTTCAACTATTGAGTGACAGAAAAAATGTTTGTAACTGATAAAGGGTTAAACTGATCATGTAATTTAAAACAAATTTCATGTCGTCAACATTGCTTTATTTATTTATTTATTTTTATTTTCAAAATATTGTTGTTAGAAATGGATGAAAGAATGGAAATTTCATAGTAAATAATATTGGGAAAATGAGAACTAAAAATTTTAAAATATGTCCCGAAGGTTTTTGGGGTAAATTGAAAAACAAAAATAAATAAATAAATAAATAAATAGGAATTTTATTTTTTCTGAAGGTGGGAAAAACCATGGGAAAAACATGTTTTGGCCAAGATAGTAAAAACCGGCAAAAACCATTACACGGTAAATACACAGCTGCTTTATTTTATTTTATTATTATTATTTTTTAAATAACTTACTTAAAGCTCGCATTGCTCTAAATTTCTGAAACTTATTACACATAGTAGAATAGTTCCATACAACTTATTAATTTTTAATACCATCCCCCCCCCCCCCCCCCCTCAGCTTACTATTTACTTTATGTATTGTAACTTAGTAACGCCCCACATTTAAAATGTAGACTTAGGTTCATTAATAACTAAATCAGTAAAAATCAACTGTACAAAAAGAAAAATAAGCAATTTACGTTTAGACGTGCCAGATGAAAATATCCTGTACTTTTAAATCTCCACCAGTTATTAAAAAAAAAAAAAATTGATAAAAATAAAAAATAACTTTCTATAAAGTTTTCATTATCTTAAAGTTATCACTGCTATTCTTCTTCTTCTTCTTCTTCTTCTTTTTTTTTTTTTTTGTTGTTAGTGTTACACAAAATTTAATTATTAAAGACTTCTGTTTATTTTTATTTACAGTTTGCATATTAAAATTTCCTATATAATAAAGCTTGCTGAGATAAAATAAAAGTTAACTTTAGCAAGAAACAGGATAAAGAAAAGGTATGCATTCTTAACCAATTCTTAAACTGCCTTCACTTAAACAAAGTCAATAATGATTAACTCGCGGGTTTATTTTAATCCATATAATAATAAACAGTTATAAAATTCTTGAATATTCCCGACTATTTATTATGTTTTCGGAAAAAAAAAAAAAAAAAAAAAAATTCTTACACTCAAAAAGTTCGGAATGTAAACATCTGGCGCCGAAACGGCCGGCGCCAAAACGGCCGCGCCGAAAAGTAACAAACCGACTATAGAGTTATAAAGTCGGTTCCGAAACTCTGTCATAACGCGCTGGAGTGTGTCGTAATCAAGTGCATCAATCTCACTTCTGATAGCCAATTTTAGGTCCTCCAGTGAATCATGGTTATTCCTATAGATTCTAACCTTGATGTAACCCCATAAAAATAAGTCGCACGGATTTGGGTCCGGACTGTATGGGGTCCACTCTATCCCGTGCCCGGTGAATTTCTCTGCATCCAATGCAATTAAACGCTCACCAAACATCGTTTAAAGCCACGTTAAGACGTCAGAAGTTTTTTGGGGACGAGCCCCATCTGGCTTGAACCAGTACCGGCGTGTCCTGTTGAGATGGCCCGCATCAGGGCCAAAGTGACGCTCTAGCAACTCTCGATACTTCACTCCAGTGACCACACCATCAATAAATATCGGACCAATTATCTGCTTCGACGATATTGCACCCCACACCATGACCCTTTGTGGATGCAGTGAAGAGATGGCGCTGAGATGAGGATTTTCCGTACCTCAGTGGCGCCAGTTTTGTTTGTTTACGAAACCATTCAAATGAAAATGAGTCTCATCACTGAACCAGATCTTGTATTCACTGAGGGAAGCATTTTTAAGTTCCCCGATTATGTGGTTTGCGAAATCTCTCCTCTGCACAGTATACCCCCCCCCCCTTTAGCGGCTGTCACATTTGGATCTTGTATGGACACAATCCTACTGCTTTCATTAGCCTTTGTAATGATGTTTTGGATATGTTAGGCCGCCTGTCGAGTGGAAGTGGTTGGCTGATCTTCAAAGTATGCGCGTGCTGGCTCCCTGATGTCATCAGTAACAACTGCTGATTTTCGTCCCGACGACTTTCTTTTTGCATCCTAAACACTCCCTGTAGATTCATATCTGTCCATAAACCTGTAAACAATGAAAATCAGTGGGAGATTAGGACCATTACATCAGTCATCTGATGGCTTAAAAATCACTGCGATTTTAGAGTGCTATAACTTACTGCGCGATTATCTCTTCACTAAGCGTCCTTTTCTTTTTGAACTCTGAACGCCCTCTGAACGCCCTCTGAACATGCCCGTCGAACGGGGACATTACATCAGTTATTCTCATAAAATTTTCTTACGATATATAATCAATCTTAAAAGGTTTGTGATTCTATATTGCTTATTCTTTATTTCCGGTAATAAAGCATTCAACTGAAATGTCACTATATGTGCTATTATAATATGGAAGAATTATATTTGCATCAATACATTTGAAATCAGAAACTTAAAATACTTTCTATCATGTTTTTCGGACCACCCTGTACTACATCGAATGCTAAAGACAAAACTTAAATGATTTAATTGCAACTATGTAAAATAATTTTGTTTTATAATGTGAAGTGTTAGAAAAATGTGTAAAGGCGTGGCTTACGTTGCAAGAAGGAATATACCTAATCCTGAAATGTTAAGCTTTTGTTCTTAACTACTTACATAACTTTCCCTAGTTTCTCACTGCTAAAATTCTATTTTAACCTTGTTATCCTTTTTTTTTTTTTTTACTTGAATATTGCAGGGTTTATAAACCCCAAGTTAAATGTCATGATTTAGGAAACGCGGTAAGGTGAGGATTATTGTTTGAAAGAGCAATACGCAGTGAACAATCATTTTTTCTTTTTTTTTTTTTTAAATTATTATAATTAATATTTAATAATTTTTATAAGATTTTTTAAAACGAATTTGCTGTTTTAATTTTGTTGTGACATTTTCGCATTTGTTTACTGTACCGTTTGTAAGCTAATGGTATTTAAATTTTAGCATGACGTAATATAATAAAATATTAAATTTTTTTAAATGTTTTTTAAATATAGAATCAAATAGTGGATTTTTTTTTTTTTTTTTTTTTTTTTTTTTTTTTAAATAAAATCTATTATTGAAACAAAGCGCAATATTATTTATTTTCGATTATTCTAATCACGGCATAAAATTCACATTTATTATAGAAAAAGAATTTAAAACAAAGCAATATGTCACACACTTAAAATTAAGAATTCAAGTACAGTAGACAATCATATAACGGAGGATATTCGCTCTGGGCAGTAGGAAATCGTTTTATGTGGGACATACTTTATTAAACCAATTTAAGCAAATTCAGTCCAATACTGAAATTTTTTATTTTATTCTTTTTTTTTTAATTGTTTTCTAAGTAAAGTTTCGATGTTTACTATACAAATTAATCTATTTTTGTAAAATTAATGTATTGCAAGCGGGATATTTTAATGGCATTCCAAAGGAATAATAAACCCCACCTTTGGCCTTTCTGAAACAATACTTTACTTTAAAAAATGTTTCTTGTTTCATTAATTTTAGTAGGTTTGATCATAGCCTCATGAACTAGATGTCAGCCGCGTGGCTCGCAAACTTGGCAACAGTTGAAGCGGTAGACAGCGTCATCTGGTACAGATTGCGCGACTTTTTTATTCAACAGCCACCAAAAAATTTTAAATGTGGGATATGATATGCATAGTAGGCGAATAAAATTGATGAAACATCGATTATATATATCATATATCACTTCTTAAAATTAATGGTGACAGTTGAATAAAAAAATCGTACAATTATTACCAGGTGGCGCTGTCTACCGCTTCAACTCTTGCCAAGTTTGCGAGCCACGCGACAAGCATCTAATTTAGGAGGCTATGGTTTGACTCTTTATAGAACTCTAGAGTATATAAACGAGTGAAATTTACCGTTTTGAGTGTTGAGGATAAAATTTCAGTTATTTAATTATGAATTTTGTTAAATAATTTGTTGTTTTAGAGAAACGTATGAAGACGTCACTTATTACTCAAAATATGAATGATTTTGAACATTATCTCCTTTTTATTGAATATTAAATATCCTTTCTCAAATTTTAGTTTAAATCTTGTTATTTATATTTTTGTAGCGTATTGTAAGTTTGTACGCCTCAAATTAAATGTAAAACTTATAGTAACACTTTCGTGCGGGGCTTAGTGTATAAAATAAAATTATAACCAACAGAAGTAGATAATTTTTTTTTTCCTTAAACATTAAACACTTTTTTTTTTCTTTTACCCCTATTATTATTATTTATTATTTATTATTATTATTATTATCATTATTGCTGCTATTCTTTTATCTGGCTATCTAGATTTTTCTTATTTAACACTGGAGGCAGAGTTCCCAATTTTATAACATATTCACGAGCACTTTTAGTCCTGTCTCTTTTTAATACCAAAAATTTTGAAAAATGATTTTCTTCTTATTTAATCGTTGTCACATATTAAAGAGGAATAGTCTACAAAATTTCTAGTGCGAAAAAAAGGCGGGGCCAAAAATGCTCGTGAATAAATTAAAAAAGTTGGGAACTCTGATTGGAGGGTTCATATGACTTAAGCTTTAAATTTTTACGTATGAAGTGACGCATTAGGCTATTCCACATTTATTTAAAATAAACTATTTAAAAATTTTTAATTTTGAAGCAAACACAGTACATTTTGTATTTTTTTTTTTTTTTTTAAACTAATATTTCTGTATTTTTTTCCTGCGTGAAACTTAATAAATAATGTTTCTTTTGTGGTAGATCATGATTTATTTTTTCTAAATGTATAAACGGACCCCTAATACATTTTCACTTGTAACTCTATCAAAAATTAATTTAAAGTATATAAATAGGACTTTTTCTGAACCGCCTTGATATAAAAAAGTCCCTAAATTTTGCAACATTGTCTTTGTAAATGTAAACTCCATTTTACATACAAAATACGTAAGACTGTTATACTTGAGAATTTTAAGTAATTTATTGTAAGTGGGTTTAAAGCTACATTATACGTTATATTAGAGCTGTGCATTAGGCCTGTTACCGACAATCCATCACATTTTGATCCTTCGCCAGGGAATGGCTACGATAAATCACAGATGTATTAATTTTATGGAACATAGTGGATATTACAGCCACGGGTATTAGCGTTCCCACATTAATACACGTGTTTTATTCTTTTGCCACCACTACTTCAAAACAATTGCTTTTTTAACAATATAAAAACACTATATCTTCATATTTGAAAAATATTATAAAAAACATTTTTCAACCTTTTTTGTGGTGGAAATATAATAAAATATATTTTAAAATCTGTGAACGATACTACCCATGCCCGACGTATTTTAACTACGTTAACTGCACCAATAAATGCACACGGCAGTCTTTCCTCGGCTCGGAAATCGAATCCGCAATCTTCTGATTACGAACACCAAGATCTGTAAACTTAGTTACCGCAGCTATTAAATTATTCTGTATTGTTTTTGTATGCTTAAAATTATAATTTAAATATTTTCATGTAAAAAATTATTATTGTTATAAAAATTATGAAAGAGTTATATATAAAGAGTATATGCTGAATATTTTCAGAATATCTAAATAAATAGATAAAATAAACTAAATTAAGAAATATCGTTCTAGATTTTTTTTTTTTTTTTAAGGAGAGTAATATCTCGAAATAATCTCACTACATTTATGATTACTTCTACGAAGTACTCTAACTATCAAAAAGCAAATAAAAATTGAAACGTTTTAACATGTTACAATATTCAAAATATAAATAATTTCTTACCAGGATATCCATTGTTGTCAATATCCATGCCACGTGATATGTGTATACCAAAGCCAGACAATCTTGAATTCAAAGCTGAAGCTTCTATTTTCTGGAATTACCAATACACATTTCAACAAAAATAGTAATTACTTGTTAAAATAATTTTTACTAGTATATTTTGTTGAAACAAGCGCATTTATTGAACCAGAACTTTAAATTCCTCCTTGTTAATATATATATAAAATTTTTTCGTTAGAACATATATATTAAAATTTTCGTCGTAAAATGTTGATAAACCATGGTCAACTTTATATTAACTAATAAAGCATAAAGAAATTGAATAAATCTTTAAAATTCTTCCTACCGAAATTTTAAGAAGCCCAAATAAAAATGCTTTCTATGGCATAAATATCTTTTAAAATATTTATTTATATACACAAAAAGAAATGAAATATTGTAGAAATCTCTTACAGCAAATCTGAAACAAGCGTAGAATTGTTTTGTTAAAGGAGGACCTTCATCCAAATATACTTCATTAAATTATCAGAGCTGCCAACATTTTTAATTTATTAAATAACATTTTTAAAAATTGTCTTTTTTTTAAACACCTTTATTTTTGTAGAGTAGTTAATTTTCTTCAAATTTTGTAATTAGAATTAAAGAATAATACATTTATTCTCTCTGAAAAAATAAATAAAATAAAACAAATGGATAAATAAAAGTGGTGTGAAAAACTGGTGGGCACTAAGAACGCTTTGAAATTAACTACAAATGTTTGATGTTCTGCATTATTAATAAGTTTTTACATGTACGCCAACATTTCTAATTTATTCCTTAACTTAGAATGAACTTTTTTTTTTCCACACACCGCATTTTATGGGGGGGGGGGGGAATCTACATATTACATAAAATGAATACAAAATACAGGGTGGGGCATAAAGATCTCCCTAATTTGCCGCTGTTGCTGCGGCAGCGCTATTGTAGAGGGCGTGTCCGAAGTAGCGCTTTTATATTTCCCTGGTTACGCTATTTCAGTTGACAGTATGTCTTGGACTAGTGAACATCATGCGTTCGTTGTTGAAACTTATATAAAAATGCGGATTCCATCATTCAAACGCAACGATTATTTCGTAGGCACTTTGGAGTAAGTAGGCATGAAAAAATACCCGACAGAAAGACAATATCCTTATGGGTTGCTAATTTGAGAAAAACAGGTTCGTGTTTAAAACGAATGTCGCCCGGTAGACCACGTCATGTTCGAACTCCGGAGAACGTAGCAGCAGCAAGAGATGCTGTAACGCAATCACCACGACGTTCAGCTCGTAAACAAGCTACACACATAAGTTCACACACATAAACCTAAGACACTCGACGAACTATTCGATTCGAAATTGCAGCAATTCCTCCAGCAATGGTGTAAAAAGTTATGGTGAATTTCCAGGAGAGACTTCAGTGTATAGAGAACGAAGGAAAACATTTAGACGATATCCTTTTCGTAAAAAGCAAAAATTGTTACAGATTGTAAAAATTAATTAATGGCAAACATTATTTTTTCCGAATGTAAACTATTTGTTTTTAATGTCCTATATATTTTTATTGACCTCTTAAAATGGGGAGATCTTTATGCCCCACCCTGTATATTGTCTGAAAAAAAGCATTTACTAACAATACTCCGGAATAAATTAAAGATGTTGGCATGTTTGAGTTTATTCAGTAATTTAGGCATGTTAATATTAACCCCTTGCACTTTTTTTTTTGCTTCTAGAGTTGTATTGCATAACCCGAAAGAAAAACTTGCCCGTCTTCAGAAGTTCTTTTAAAACAATACTTTGCTTAAAAAGGAATTTTGCGTATTTGTGTTTTCAATTTATATTCTACCAGTGTATACATATGCCTGTGAAATTTACAGCATTGAATTCTGAATATAAAATTTATATGATATAAATATGCCTACATTATTATTATTTTTTTTTTTTGGGGGGGGGGGGGCTAAATAACATAACGTTTTAAAGAAGTAAAAACCTGAAGCTTATCGTAGTTGCTGAGAAGTTGTGGAAAAAAAAACTGCGGAGAGCAAAGGGTTAATTGATTCAATTGCCACTTTTCATTTTCAGTTATACCTTTTTTAATTTAATTTACACATTTTGTCTTGAATATTAATAAAAAGGATCTGAGCAGTATATTTTGAAGCTGCTAAACGTTCTATTCAGTAACTTAGTGTTATTCTGCAATCTTTATCTGGTTTTGTTCTTTTTCCTCTTTCTTTAATATTTTTTCTTTACATAAATTTTTGTCATTCTTTTTAAATTTCTTTTATTTTTCTGTTTTTAATTAATTATTTATTTATTTTAATTATTGAATGGAAATATCCACTCCCAATACAAAAATATTTGTTTACAAATACCTTACAACAATGTCATTTATGTGCAATTACTATCAACAATGTACAGTCACCCAAAAAAAAACCGCCACCCCCCCCCCCACCTAATTTCGCCGTAAATTATCGTAGAAACATTTGACTGGTACCGATCGATTTGTAATAACGTCTAGTTTAGAACAGTATAGTTAAATTTTGCCTAAGGGGTCGTCTACATATTAAAACTGGCATTAACTTCATTTTCTTCAATGACAACCCCTTTTTTTGACTTCTTATTCAGATTTCTGAGATCAAGGCGGTTCGAAAATCATACCTATTTATATACCTTAAATCAATTTTAAATAGAGTTACAAGTGAAAATGTATTAGGGGTCCGTCTATACATTTAGAAAATATAAATCACGATCTACCACCCAGAATACATTATTTATTAAGTTTTACACCGGAAAAAAATTTCAGAAATGTTAATTATGAAATAAAAAAAATGACTAATTCACAGAACTTTCTGAGTTAGTTTATAAATCAGAAGATTTTTATTGGTTTCTATTGATTAAACATCAGATAGTTCACTTCATACGAAGAAAATTAAATAGCATGAATAGATATTAAAATATCTATCAAAAAAAAAAAAAAAAAAAAAAAAAAAAAAGATGAATGGTTTTAAATTTGTTTGAAAATTCAAAATTATTTTAACTCAAGCTGCCGTATAATTGTCTGAAACGGCGGCACTCAACCTGGTTCCCACGGCCGTTTCACAGTGACAATGGGAGTTTGCTCTGATACTGCAGTACTTTCATTTTCTTTAATTGACTTTTTTAAAATATTAAAACAGATTTTTTTATTTTTATTTATTTATTTTTTTAATTAATTATTATTATTTTTTTTTCCATGACATTATTAAAAACTTTTACACAAATCTCCACGATATTCGTTTGCTTTTATATTTTATAATGTGTAACAAATTAATATGTAAAATAATAAATCCTACTACTTAATGGGATGTTCTAAAATTCTACACTTTAACACAGATACCGAAGTGGACGGTGGGTGTGAAAGGCTGACTACCCTTAATCTAAATCTTCACTTGAAAAGGTCAAAATGTTACATAACTCTTTTTTTTTTTAAGGAAAAAAGAAGAAGATAAGGAGGAGAACGAAAGATCAAAACGAATATAAAGCATATTAAACGTTAATACCCTTTAAACACTGGAAAAAGGCGCGGTTTTGTATTGTGTGTCATTTGGGAGCTGTAGAGTGCCAGAAAATTACTTTATGTAATAAAACTTTTCATTTAAAGGGTATTTAAAGCAGCATTATATTTAATACATAGAGTATTCAGAAAAAAAATACCATTCATCTGGTTCATGAAAAATAAAGAACATTTTCTGGCATTGCTCTATGTATATACATTCTTGTTAACCTATCCCGGAAGATTACTGGTCCCGCCCCTTTCCGTACATTTTTTTCACATCAGTCTTTTTAGAGCTGTGTCAGCCATCGGTGGCTGACACTGATCTTTCCATTTAGGCTAAGTCAGCCGGCAGTGTAAAATATGATATAAAACTACAGAACTTACATAGTTTTAAGTAATTACTGACAATTTATTTAAAATTTACTTCATGTTTTTTTTTTTTTTTTTTTTTTTTTTTTTTTTAAATAGGATTTTTATAGGATTATATCGTTAAGGCCTAATGGGGTTTATTGAAACTCGATAAACATAACACGCTTCTAAGCAGCACGTGTGGCCTGAATGGGATTTCCATAAGAATTCGCGTGGCGCTCAATGAGTTAATCGTAAATGTATTTGAAGTTAATTACTCTAAAAATTAAATTGTGTACACACAGGGGCGGGAACTAACAATGTTACGGGTTAGGTTGGCAAGTATGCATATATATTTTGCTTGATTTATAAAAATTTATAACACATTTTCTTCTTTTTTTTTAGTATTTTGTGTTTATATCTCTCATTAAAAATAAATACAATATTCATATATAAACATTTTCATACAGTAATGTATATAAACATATTGATTAAAGAAGATTTGTTGATATTATATAATTATTCTTCTATCTGTATAGTATATTAACAGAAATATATTTTGTAAATTTCGCAGCATCGAAAAACAGCAACATAGCTTCCATATCAAGGCTTAATGTAAATAGCCACGCCTTTTCACAAATTTTCTAAAACTTTATAATATAAAGCAAAATAATTTTGCATATTTGTAATTAAATCATTTAAGTTTTGTCTTCAATAATCGATGTAGTAAATACCATTGTGATTTATGCATACCAGCGTCACATATAGAGTCAAATAGGAATATGCAAATTTGTCTTTTTTTTTTTAAATAGTGTTTCAGCGAATCAGAGGCGGGGCTTCTTTTCTTTTGAAAGTCTTTCACAATCCCTCGCCTACATTGTCATAACTTTACAAAAATATGCCAATTTGTATAATAAACATCGAAATATTGCTTAAGAAACAATAAAAATAACATAAAGGTAAATTAAAATAGTTTTCCGTCAAATTATATACAAGCATTTACTTATAGAGGATACAGATTATAACATGTGACGGCCCCCTAACAGGAATAAAAAGTGAAATATCACTGTAACTCAAAAAATAATGTTAGGAACGAGCTGTAAATTTGGAAACCCATGTTTTTGATGATGCCCGTTCTATTCGTGCAAAAATTAACATAGGTCATAATTCATAATTTTTTCAAATATGAATTTATTAATAATTTTCATAATTCAAAAAATGTTTTTTTAGCAAAAATTTGCATGGAATATGTTTGGGTTACTTCATTCTAACGAATAAAAAAAACAGAATTTAAATATCATAATTATTTCGGAAGATATGATTTAATGTTTGTCACATTCATTTAACATTAGCACCCCCAAACTTTGACAGCTTATAACTCTATGAAAAATTGAGCGAGATATATAAACTATACCATTTTCCGTGATGATTTGATCCAAAGAATTCAAATAAATTATAAAAAATGGGGGTTATCATTGAAAAAAATGAAGTTGATGTCAGTTTTAATATGTAGACGACCCCCTAAGTAAAATCTAACTATAACATTATAAACTAGACGTTATTACAAACTGATTGGTACCAGTCGCATGTTTCTACGATAATTTACGGCAAAATTAGGTGGGGGGTGGCGTTTTTTTTTTTGGGTGACTGTACTTATAGCTATAATAAAGCGCAATCACTCCTATCCTTTAAGGAGAGATTGCGCAAAATAATTCACTTAGTTTTATTACAGCTGTTGTTTTAAACAACAAAATAATAATGCAAAACAACAAAATAATAATGGAAATACATAGAAGAAGAATCAATTCAAAGTTATGCACAAATATTTTAGCAAAAAGTAAATATTTGGATTTTTTATATTATTCCGTTTAGATGTGAGCAAACTCTCCACATATATAAGTAACAATAAGAAAAGTTTGTGAATTCAATAATACCTGGGCATAACGTGACCTGATTCCTGCACTTGAACCATGATAAATATACACGGCGCCACTTTTATCTTCATAAGGAGCTCCCACAGCAACATCTGTTCAAAAATAAATTGTTCAGATAACAAGATTACAAAATTTGTATAGGTTCACATTTTTCTTCTTTTTCACTGTGTCTTCCACAACAACAATGAACATTTACTTACAAACTTTGAATAAACAACATAAAATGCAATAAACTCGCAACAATTGTTTCGGGTCGAAAAAACACACGACCCTTCATCAGGCGAATAAAGTAAGCACGAGTGCTGCAGTCAAAGCGGCAACGCACAAAATCGTTTAAAAGGAAAAGAAAAACTTTATAAAGTAGAAAATAAATATAGCTACTGGTGTGAGTAGAATTGCATAAGAAAACAAGAAAATAAATAAATGAGTGAGATTAAACATATAACAATCTAAGGATAACAAAAATTAAACGAAAATCTAAGTTACGTGAGTAATTTCCAAGCATCAGAGAAGAAAGGAGTGGAAGAAATATCATTACCAAGATTTTTCGAATTTTTAAATATGTAAAATGCTTCATGAATATCCAAATGGGAGGAACAGACAGGAGATGAGATTATGTTAGTTTTGAAAAAATCAAAACGATGACCTTGAGACCAGCAGTGGGAAGCAACAGAAGATTTGGTAATCTCTTCATTACGAACATTCCGACGGTGCTCATTTATTCTGTATTTCAAACGCCTCCTAGTTTGACCAATATAACCTAAGTTGCAGGACGAACACGGAATTAAATAAATTCCAGAACGGTTTTCGGTGGGAATGGGATCCTTAAGAGAAGATAATTTAATTTTATTGACGGGTTTGTAAATAACTTTGAAACCAAACGGTGAAAGAATTTTAGAGATTTTAAAAGAGAGTGAGGAATAAAAAGGTAAAACAACTGGGATGAGACTATGATCGTTTAATTTGGGAGCAGAACGTTTAGGATTCTTAAATTTATGTAGAGCTTTATCGATGATAGATGGGTTATAGCCACGAGAGAGAACAAGAGATTTTAAATAATTAATTTCTTTCGAAAGATTAGACGGATCAGAACAAATGTGTAAGACACGATAAACATAAGTGTAAAAAGCAGACATTTTTTGTTGAGGGGCGTGGTTAGAGAGAGCATGCGGCGGCAAAGAGACTGAGAATGGTTTTCTAAAAACAGTAATTGAGAAACAATCCTTTTCTTTATTCACAAGAACGTCAAGGAAAGGCAAAGAGCAATCCTGTTCAACCTCAAAAGTGAATTGAATGCATGGGTCAATCGAATTGACCAAAGAAAGTAAATTGGACAAATCGACATCAGGGGAGACAAGAACGAAAGTGTCATCCACATACTTAAACCAGTGGGGAAATTTATATACACCGAAGAGTTTTTCTTCAAAATAGTGCATATAAATGTCGCAAAGTAAAGGAGAGAGAGGCCCATGGCCATACCATCATTTTGGGAATAATAAGTACCATTAAAAATAATGGCAGTTTGCCTGATACACAAATGAACTAAATTTACAAGTTCCTCAATTTCAGTAGAAGAATAATGGAATTCACGTAGTCTTCTCTCTAAACAAACCAGAGCACCTTGAACCGGAACATTTGTAAAAAGTGATTTTACATCTAAAGAAATCATAGTATAGTTAGTCTAACTATACTATGATTCTTTTACATTTTTTCTCAACTACTGTTTTTCAATTTCCTATTGGCTATACTCTCCCACATTCCGCGCAATTTTATTGGTTGATCAGAATCCGATTCGTTTCGTACATGTAGGAAAATTTCTCTCTCTCTCTTTTTATGCACTAAGACGGTAAGCTAAATGCTAAAGAAACAGGTGTCTGCTACTCAGTTTTTCTCTTTGGCATTCAAGATATTAAGGATCTTTTTCCTCATTTTATGTGCAGCATACCTGATGATATTGTTATAGTAAAGGAGAAAAGCTTTGTGCATCTAATTTTTAATTAAAAGAAAAAATACGTTTATAAAGAAACTTTTCATTAGCGTGTATAAAAGTAACTTTAATTTTATCTATCATTATAAACATGTTTTTAAAAATTTCTTTTATTTTATTTTTTCATATACATTTGTGCCTTTATAAAATTATTATAATTTAATTCAGTAAAAATGAAAAAAAAAAAAATTGATTTTATAAAGGTTTATCTTCAGATAAACCTTTATAAAATCAACTTTTGTAAATCAACCTTTATAAAATCAACTTTTGTAAATCAATCTTTATAAATTCAACAAATGTCCTTCAGAAGTTTAAATACGAAATATAAGAAATTCATAGATGCATACTAATGCTTTACCAGAAAATCCATCTTGATTTAAATCCCCAATACTTGCCAAAGCTGTTCCAAATCTTGCATTTTCTTTTCGGTCACCAGTCAGTTCCGTGTATTTTTGTAAATCCTACAGAAGCAAAAATAAATAAATACGAATAGATCTTTGTACTAAAGAAATTTTGCTTATTTTACATACATACTTTTAGCATTTTTTGAAAGAAATTTATAAAAACAAAAATAGAGATAAACAGAAAGAAATCAGAGTAATAAAAAAAAATCATCGTTATTTACGTAATCTCCAAAAACTTTAAATGAAAAACGGGTACTTATGAAGTGATAAAAAGTGGGAGCCCATAAGGGTGTTTTCCGACCCTGAAGAATTTCAAGTTCCTATTTTATTATATGTATAGAAATGAATAATAATAATAATAAAAAAATAAATAAGTACTAAATAAATACTAAAATTAAATAAATAAATGAAGATGCGAATTAATTCGAAAAATTTAGTATAGCTGCTACAAAATAGGACATACCATATTTTCCGGCGTATAACGCGCAGCTTACATAAATGAGTTACACACCAGAAAACATAATTTAAAAATAAATGTATGTTTGCAAGAAACATATGCTTGTTAAAAAATAGCTTTTACTGTAGGATTTAACAAACCTGCGCGTTATACGCCGGAAAATACGGTAATATTTTCAATGCATAAATATCAAGTTTATCGCGCTCGTGAAATTTTCGCATTCAATTATTTTAGAATATGTCTGTTTTAAGTTTTCATCAATATTATCCATACTAGTCTAGTAATCATTTGCTTCACAGGAGCCCAAATATTCAAATATTGCATTTTTTTGTCAAAAATTCCCCAATTTTAAAATACTTAACGTACATTTTTTTAAATATAAGTACGAGGGCGTAACGTCTTCTAATTGAACTATAATAAAAGTACCCTTTAACCTTTTGCGGCGCAAGGTAATTGGGATCATTTAAATGACACTGTCAACAGAATTGACGAACAAAATTAAAATAAAAGGAATTGACGACATTTTCTGCTATGTTATGAAAGCATAATTTTGCTAAAAAGTTTTCGGTATGAGTTTTGCAGTTGAAAATTTAAATTATGTGATGCTGTAGTAGCATCACCAACCCTGAAAGGGTTAATAGGAATTATACATAAAAAGAAAAGTGTTGTACCCTTGCGCTCCTGTATGAAAAAAGTTAGTTGAAAGTGTTATGTCATATTTTATCGCAATTACACAGAACTTTTCGAATTAATTCACAAATTAATCACATCACTTTTTATTGATAACGATCTAACCATTAGCACAATAAAAATAAGAGCTTGAAATTTCCAGGGACGATAAAACCTCTTAAGGACCCTCATCCTTTCATTATTTAGTAATATTTATACTGAAAGCTGCTTGCATGATTATATATAGAGAAATGGTGGGGAATGTGGAATAGTGGACTAAAAAGGAATGCTGATATATCTCACCTATACAGCGCTGCAATCTATCGGAAGTAAGCCAAATGTCTTCACTGGGCCTCAAATATGAACAGTAATTCACCTTATGTCATTGACCGTAGCCTCCTAAACTAGATGCTAGTCACGTGGCTCGGAAACTTGGCAACAGTTCAAGCAGTAGACAGCGCCACCTGGTACATATTGCGTGACTTTTTTATGAAATTGTCACCAATAACTTTAAGAAGTGATATAAGATACATATGATCAAAGTTTTTTCGATTCTATTCGCCTTTTATGTATATCCATACTTGACAATCATCTCATTAATAACCGTACAATTGTTAACGCCCCCGGAAAAAACGCCCCTTTTCTCACACCACTATATTTTTGGAGTAATTCTCTCCAAATGTTGTGACGATTAAATAAGACTAAAATTACTCTAAAAATTTATTGGTGTGAAAAAAAAGGTGGGTACTAAAAACTGTACGGTTCATAATGAGATGGTTGGCAAGTATGTATATCGAATCCCACTTTAAAATTTTTTTGGTGTTTGTTGAATATAAAAGTCTCGCAATCTGTACCAGGTGGCGCTGTCTACCGCTTGAACTGTTGCCAAGGTTCTGAGCCACGCGACAGGCATCTAGTTTAGGAGGCTATGCATTTACATACTTGCCAGCATACTAATTAATATTCCGTAGTACTGTTAATCCCGCCTTCTTTTTCACACCAGTACCTTTTTAGAGTATTTTTCTTATTATTCAATCGTAATCGCATATGGAGAATATTACTCTAAAAATTTACTGGTGTGACAAAAAGGGCGGGTTTAACAACACTACTGAATATAAATTAGGATGTTGGCAAGTATGCATTGAGAAGAGCAGTTTTGTGTTATACAACTTCTTTGGTTTATCAAGATTCAGATATATTTGGAGGTGAATCTGTCTACGAAACAGTAAAAAGAATGAAAATCTAGTACCATCTCTGGCAGAGGAATTAGGTTATCTAGTAGTCTGATTCCCATGAACTTATTTCTACCAATAGGTGTTTGAGGTTCATTTAAACCGTTAGTAGTCGCTAGTTGGCCGATTCACCGCCCATTCCTTCAGTGTTTATTCAACATCCACCGAAAATTTTAAGAAGTGGTACTTAATATATATAATCGACTATTATTTCAGTGGATTCGCGTTTTATGTATATCAAATGCCATTTATAAAAAATTTTTGTGGCTATTGAATAAACACTGAAAAGATGGGCGGCGAATCGACCAACTGGCGACTACTAACGGGTTAAGTTTTAAAATGGCGATTTGGTAAGTTGGTGAAATTTAGCACGAAAATATTAGTGTCAGCTAAATTTGCCTGAATTGAATCTTTTTGATGAAATGTTCAACCATTATTTTTAATAGTGCATTCTAATGTATCAGAGAAAGTAAAGATCTCATTGCTCAAGCTATGACGATTGTTACACTAAACAATTAAAACAATATTAAATTCAGTAAAAAACCACGTTTTTAATACGTGATAAATCACGTTGTTTATGTTGTGAAGGAAGCTGGTTTACAGGGATTGCCTTACATATTAATATTATATTCTGAATAGTCTTATATTCCAGTCAGACATTTCTCTCAGTTATATTTTTCAAGCTATAGTTTAGAATCATAAGGAGAACTGCTCTATGTATCGTTAATTTGCAATTATGCACTATGATCCTAATTATCAATGCAAAATAGTTTATAAAGCCAGGGATAATAAGTTTCTCTTTTTCTGCCGCCAATAATCTATACAGAAATGTTTTCCATACATTTACAGTTAACTTTGTGATGTTTTAGGTTAAAACATTTTGTAGAAAAATACTGGTGGTAAAAAAGCAGAAACTCTTTCATCTCTGTATATATGGATTCCAACATTTTTATTTATTCTGCAGTAATTTTAGACCGGCTTTTATTTCATACCACTTTATTTATAGAAATTTTTTCTCCAGTACATAATTTCGATAAAATGAGAAAAAATCACCTTTAAAAAATAAGTGGTATGAAATAATGGTGGAGCTAAAAGTACTCCGGAATGAATTAAAATGGTGGCATCTATGCTGTAGAGTTTATATTTAATATTTCCGAGAAAAAAGTATCTATCTATCTATATATGTATGAAAATGATTATAAAAGCAGTATTACTCAAATTTCAAGATTGATAATAGACATCTTTCAATGCTGTTGCATTTTAATCTTCTAAATGCAAAACATGAATTATGAGAAATCTATTTAGAATGCTATTTTTTCGATCACACACTATTAAAAAGAAAAAAAAAAGAAAAGAAAAAATATAGTGCAATCACAGGATTTTACTATATATTTTTACGGTAAATCGCCGTTTTGCTAGCTAAACGGTCAAAGCCTGTAAATTAATGTCATGAATGTATAATTTTAAAATACTGGTATTCTTTCACTGGCAAAAGACGTTAATCTACGTAATTTGCTCACATCTGCTATCAAACTTTATTTTTACGGTCAGATCCCTTCAAATGTAAAGAGTTAACTTTTCAGTGACCTCATATTCCATCCACTTTTTAATATTTGAAATTGAAAATATTATTGCAGTTCTATTAGTTGAGAAAGTTTATTGATACGTTTATACAAAAAGCTATTAATATAAAATATCTATTAATTTTAATTATAGTATATAGACTAAACAATGTATCATTTTTAATGCAACCAACTCAATTGTTTCACAATATAACTGCAAAAAATTTTTTATAAAGTATAAAAAACCTATAAAAGCATTCTCTTAAATATATAATAGTAAAATATTTTAATTAGTTACTTATTCAACCTTAGCTTTCGTCTCATCTCGACAGACTTATGTTATAATAATATATATAAGATCAAAGATACATATTCAAATAAGTCACATTAATTTAAAATCTATAAGAGTTAAATTAATATAAAAGAATAAAATCCACGTGCAATGTCCCTTCTTTTTTAAATATCCACATCTATAATTTAACTTTTTCTGTAGTGACATATCAACGATATTTCTGCAATATACTTCAATATACTTAATAGAATAATATGTGCAAATTCGATACTTATGAAAATAATTATGAGTCAATTGAATTACATATTTTAACATTAAATATATTACTGATAAAAATTACTATATAATTTTTTGTTGGTGCAATATGAAGACATATTTTAGAATTGTCAACTATGCTATTAACATCCAATTCACATATCAAGTTACTATATACGGTTTAAATTTTTATTAAAGATTTTGAAAAATGTTGCATCAGATTATTGCGACCTCTAACAGGAAAAAATGTAAAAATTTTTTTTACTAGGGTATTATCTATATTTCAATAACTATAACCAACTATATGAATTGTGAAGGAGGGAAAATCCTTACAAGTTTCTCTTTCTCTTTTAATAATTTCAATAGTTTCTATAACTAAAGCAGTTCTTTTTTTATTGGTTTTAGAATCTTAGAAAAAAAAATTTATGGAATTTTTACTAGCAAATCTCGCAAAGGCAGATTTTTGGTAGTTATTTTTAATATCTAAGGTATGTTCTTTAATTCTTTCTTTTAGTAGAGTACTCTTACCTATATAATGTTGTTGTTGATTAAATTCATCAAAGAAAGGAATTTGATAAGTGCCAGAAATTGTATTAATTGGTTGTGGGTCGATTTTACGAGTTACAGTGTTAGTAATTTTAGGAGGGGGATAGCAACAAGATTAAAATTAAATGTTTTACAAATGGAATGTAGAATTTCATGAAGGCGTTGGCAATAGGGGATAGGATGTCTAATTCTATTACTTTTAGGGTTGCTATTATCATTTACATTAGTAAATTTATAAATTAAGTTTACATGTAAAACGTTATTAACAGCTAAATTATATATAAAATTAATTTCTTTTTGTAAACCATTTTAGATTGAACAGCATTTATGAGCACGATTAATTTTAAAGCTAAAATTAGCTAACTTATAATCTCAGCGTATAGGAGCTAAATAATGAATAGTCGGTTGCGCGCATTAGGTTTATAGTATATTTCGGTTACTATTTTGTTATTTTTATGGATAAGTTTAATATCTAAAAATGATAGAGTTTTATTGTTTTCGTATTCCATGATAAATTGAGCGTTAGGTTTTAATTTATTGATTATTACCTATTCGCATTCTATGGTAAATCGAATGTTAGGTTTTAATTTATTGATTATTACCTATTGGCAAAGCCTTCATGAAATTGTACATTCCACTTGTAAAACAATTAATTTTGATCTTGTTGCTATTCCTTCGCCTAAAATTACTAACACTGTAACTCGTAAAATCGACCCACAACTAATTAATATACTTTCTGGTACTTATCAAATTCCTTTCCTTGATGAATTTAACCAACATCAATATTACATGCATGACTACTCGCCCTTTAAAAGAAAGAATTAAAGAACATATCTTAGATATTAAAAATAGTTACCAAAAATCTGCCCTTGAAATATTTGCTAGTAAAAATCCCATAAAAATTTTATTCAAAAATTCGAAAATAATTTATCAAACCAATAAAAAAGAACTGCTTTAATTAGAGAAACTATTGAAATTTTACAATAGACAAATAAATTTGTAATGAGTTTCCCCCTTTCACAATACATAACCTTTGATTAGAGTTATTGATATATAAATAAAATCCTCGTATTTTTTTTTTTTTACATATTTTTCTGCTAGAGGGAGCAATAATCTAATGCTACATTTTTCAAAATCTTTAGGATGGATGGTTAGGTTTTATGTCGCACTAGTGCTGCGCAGATGGGCAATTGGCGACGGTCTGGGACACACCCCTAGAGGTAGTCCGGAGACAAGACCATCACAATTTTGATCCTCCACGGAAGGGATGGCTCTCCCGCTTCGGTGACCCCCTGAGGAAAAAATTTTTGATGGGAACATGGAGGACATTGCGGCCACGACAGATTTTACGTGCACCAGCCACCATTAGTGGACACGACGGTCTTTGGCCGGCTCGAGTACCTAACCCGCAATCTTCCAATTTCGAGGCCGGCATTCTACCGACTGGGCTACCGCGGCCCCCAAAATCTTTAGGAAAAGTTTAAACCGTATATTATAACTTGATATGTGATCTGGGTGTTAATAGCATGCTTGAAAACTCTAAAACATGTCTTTATATTTTACCAACAAAAAATTATATAGTAATTTTTATCAGTATATATTTAGTGTTAAAATATGTAATTCAATCGACTCACAATTATTTTTATAAGTATCGAATTTTCATATATTATTTTATTAATTATATTCAAGTATATTGCAGAAATATCTTTGATATGTCACTACAGAAAAAGCTAAATTATAGATGTGGATATTTTAGAAAGAAGAGGCACTGCATGTGGATTTTATTCTTTTATAGTATTTTGACTCTTATACATTTTAAATTAATGTGACTTATATGAATATGTATCTTTGAACACATACCTATTTTAATAGAATTTTTATTATAACATAACGTTGATGAAGACTCAGCGAGATGAGTTGAAAGCTAAGGATGAATAAGTAATCAATTGAAATATTTGACTATATATTTAAGAGAAAGTTTTTATAGGTTTTTTATACTTTATAAAGGCTTCTTTAGCAGTTATATTGTGAAATATTTGAATTGGTTGCTTTAAAAATGATACATTGATTAGTATATATACTATGATTAAAATTAATTCATACAATGTAATCGAATAATAAATATCTGTTGTTTTCTTAATTTAATTCAAAGTTACATTTTTGTCACGACATAAAATTACTTGGGAATATATAATTTATGTTCCAATTGTTTTTTACGAGCTTTACCTGGAAACTCTGATTCCGGGCGTTGCCCGTAATCTCGATTGAATCTTTTGTTTTTTACTGTGCAGCATTTAGAGTATATTTTAAACTAAATGTTTCAGTGTGTATGATCTCGAAGAATACAGAAAAATACTAGTACGAATATAAATCATCATCTCACAACACATATACAATAAATAGCACCTTTTAATTAGATAAGAAGACACCTCGTATTGCAATGCTGTAACACTATCCCCGTCATTTATTAATATGTAGGCATTTAGGAATCTTTTCTTCAATTTCCATAATCGTTGAAGATGAAAAAAAGAAAAAAAAAAAAAAAAAAGAATTACTCTTAATAAAATTTATTTTAAAGAAAACCAAAGAAATTAACAAAATTTTTCATTCAAATACACACTACATACCTGCCAGCATCCTAATTATGAAACGGAAGAAGTTTAGTATATGCCCCTCCCCCTTTTTTTTTACAGCATTTCATTTTTAGAATAATTATCTCGAAATGTAGTTACGGTTAAATAAATATAAAATTACTCGGGGGAAAAAAAAAGAGTGAGAGAGAGAGAGACTGGTGTGAAAAAAGGCGGGTACTAAAAAATTCTGTTCATTAATGAGACGGTTGGCAGGTTTAGTACTATTATAGCCTCCTAAACTAGATGCCTGTCGCGTGACTCGTAAACTTGGCAACAGTTGAAGAGGTAGACAGTGCCACCTGGTACAGATTGCGCGACTTTTCTATTCAACAGCCACCAAAAATTTTTTTAAGTAGGATATGATATACATAAAAGGCGAATAGAATCAAAGAAACGTCGATTATATATATAATATAACACATTTTAAAATTATTGGGGACATTTGAATAAAAAAGTCGTGCAAGATTTACCAGGTGGCGCTGTCTACCGCTTCAACTGTTGCTAAGTTTCCGAACCACGCGACAGGCATCTAGTTTAGGAGGCTATGGTATTATTATATCATACCTGCCAACATTCTAATATATATTCCGTAAAAAATTTAATCCCGCCTTTTTTTTTTTTTTACACCAGTCTTTTTTTAGAGATTTTTTCTTCTTATTTAATCCCAATTACTTCAGGAGAAAATTACTCTGAATATTAAGTGGTGTACAAAAAGGGGCGGTAATAACAATTTTACGGAATATTAATTAGCAGGCATCTTATATGTCATGTGAAGAATCATAATTGGTTGGTTAGGGATTTAAGGTCAACTGTCTAGATTTAAGCCGGTGAAGAATTCTCCCGTACGAAAAGGAGATCTTCCTTAGGGATCTTATCCGGTATTCATCCAAGTTCCAGAGAAAACCACGGAAAACTCTGAACAGCTAAATCGTTAAAGCACGAGCTGGGTGGAACGCGGTACTTCCGTATACTAGCTAAGAGATTTTCAACCACTAGTGGGAAATAGAATTATATTGAAAGTAACGAAGTGCTTCAGGAAATTTACCATATCTCGGCGAGAAGTTTATCTCACCTTTCCATTGCTAATATATACATAGACTTTCCCTTCATCCCCTCCAGAATCCAATGAGTTCAGTGGGGCTCCAATAAGAAGATCCGTATAAGAATCACCGTTCAGATTTACACTGAGGATAGAAGATCCAAAGTATTCACCCATCTAAAACAATAATTAACATAACAAATTAGCGCAAATTAAATTTATATACATCCTTAATTATGTATTAAATATAAGGCTGTTATATTCGAAGAAATATTTTTTTCATGTATATTTATATAAATCTGGAGAATGTTTTAAATTTTCTTCACATGGAAAAAAGAAAAAGTATGCATCCTTTTCTGCTAACCAGTGGCAGATTTAAAGGGGGGGGGGGCTAGGGGGCTGAAGCCCACCCCCCCAAAAAACACTGACATTCACAATTGAATATTGCAATTGTAAATTTTTTATTGGTCTAGAATAACACTTTGAAAAATCTTAGCCCCCCCCCCCCCTAAAGTCAAGTTCTGGATCCGCCACTGCTGCTAACATAAGTTTTTGCCAAGATTTTGGAAAAAGATTTGTGAATTTATGTACTCGGCAATGAATTAAGATTTTCTTTCTCTTCTGAATTAAATTAATTTGTTTAAGAGGTATTTTTCATTAGAATTTGTTCAATATATCCTCAAACTATTGGAAACAACTTTCTATTATAAATAAATAAATTCCTTTGCATAGTTTAATTTCCCGAAAAAATATAACATTTGATTATAAGTTATGTTATGCTAATATTGCAATTGTAATTCATGCTTTAATCATGTAACTAAATATACTAGTAACTGTTAGTTTTAATAACGCTAAGCGTTGTGTTTTAACTAAATTCATTTATCTATTATTATATTATTTACTGTAAAAAGAAAATAATAAATAAAAAGAAAACTTCACTTGGATCATTAACTTTAGGTGTCAAGTTTAACTTTCAGCAGAAATGAATGTGGTATCTAACGTTGTGACAGGACAAGTAGGGTCATCTTCACATTTTCAAAGAATTTCAATATGTTATTTATTCATATGCTATTTATTCAATATGTTATTTATTCATTAATGTTTTGATTATTTCTTGCAAAATTTTTATTTGAATACATATTTCAGTCTAAGGTTAAGATACAGGGTGACTATAAAAAAAACTTTTCGTAATTGGTAGCGTCTGTAGCAAAAACTAATGAACTGAATGAAGCCAAATTTCATCTACAGGCTGTGGAATCATACTTGCAAACATCCTAATTAATATTCCGTAGTGTTGTTAGTCCCGCCCTTTTTTTTTATACCAGTAAATGTTTATAGTATCCTGTAAATGCAATTACGATTACAGGGATGGAACACGGGCGCAGTATTCATACCACTATCAATGCAAGAAATTTTTCTACTTCGTAAATCAACGATATTATAGGTAGTAAAATTTCTTAAACAGATTCCGGTATGAATTCTGCGCCCGTGTTCCATCCCTGCAATTAAATAAGAAGGAAAATACTCTAAAAAGACACTGGTGTAAAAAAGAAAGTGGGGCTAACAATACTACGGAATATTAATTAGTATGTTGGCAAGTATGTGGAATACATGGGGAGATGATTCCCACAAAGAACAAAATTAATATCAAAAGTCATCCATAGGAGAGATTTTAGCACTGTTTTACTTAAGCACAAATGAATTTGTCCTGGAGAGGTAAATTATGTAAGTTTCCTAGCTGTAATTTTCGAGCTGTTATAAACGAAGTCAATCAATATTTTAAATAAATGTATGGAAAATGAATTATGTAAAATTTATTGATGTTCAAACATAAATGCACATAGAGAAACGAATATCATTCCGTTAATAAGGTACGTTATTAACACATAATCCATTTTTCGCATATTTTGTTTTCAACAGCTCCAAAGAAAAATTGTATATAAATTTCTCGACTGTACAAATTCAATATTTGTACATGATAGCAGCGCCAAATCCTCTGCTATTGGCGATGTTTGGTTTTAATTTCTTTCCTTTGGAGAAACTATCTCCCCCATGTAGATGAATTAACGTAAGTTCATGGGAAAATTTATATTCACTACACTTATCACAGATTTAGAAAAATGAGATTTCAAAAATAGTTGCCGGTGTTTCTTCTAATCTTTTATTTAGAGAAATAAAAATTAGTAACAATTATTAATTAACACATTCCTGTTCAGAATTAATCTTCATGTACGAAACACAATAATGTTCTATTCTTCGTTTTATCAGCAACCATGTATGGTTATTATTATTATTTTATAAAGCATTAGCAAAATGTGTTGCTTTTAAATACATAAATTAAGACTTACTTGAGAACCTTGCTTTCGCTGATGAACTCTTAAGTTGTTATCTTTAAGTTGTCTAACGATATACACCTAAAAATATATTATGAATTAAAAGAAAATTCAAAAATAATATCAAGATTAACAGTAGTACAAAGATTACTAATGTGACATAAATAAAAACTTTAAGCATTTTTCAAAAAAATATTTGCTTTATTTTATTACTAAAATTTGGTAATTAAATAAGATAGAGAGAATTATTTTTAAACTGCGATATTCAAAATGCAAACATAAAGCAGTGTTGCCAGACTTTACGACTTTTTTTATTCAATAGTCAACAATAATCTTGAAAAAGTGATTTTTGATATACACAATTTTTCGATTGGATTCGTCTGTTATGTATGCTAAATATACCTTCTCAAAATTATTGTTGACTATTGAATAAAAATGTCGCAAGATCTGGTAACACTGCCATAAAATAAGGTTTTTAACTTATTGATATTAATAAATAAAATACAAAATTAACCCAGAACCATGGACGCTATTGATAATTGACATGGATGCTCTTGTAGTTTTCATCGTATAAATTCTAAATTAGACTTCAAAAATTCTTATTCCACTTTGAGATTAAAAATATAACTCTGTTCCTGATGATTATTATTTATAACTTTTATATATGCAGGGATGGAACACGGGCGCAGAACTCATACCACTATCAATGTAAGAAAATTTTCTACTTCTTAAATCAACGATATTATAGGTAGAGAAATTTCTTAAACAAATACCGGTATGAGTTCTGCGCCCGTGTTCGACCTCTAGCATGAAAAGCAAACTAAAAATTACATAAGATGAAAAGTGTGTCTTATTTCAAATTACTGTTCTTAAATCGCATGAAAATTACGTATGCAAGTAATTAAAATGAATTATTTAGGGATTTATTAAGGGATGAAGTAAAAATTTTCATGTGAAAAAAAAAAAAAAAAAAACTGTTTTATAAAATTTATAAGGAAAAGGTTTTTTGTTTAATTTCAAACAAAAATGTTCTTAAGTTTCATAATACTAGTGCATACTTGCCAACCATCTTATTATGAACCATACAATTTTTAGCACCCGCCTTCCTTTTCACACCAGTCATTTTTTAGAGTAATTTTATTCTTATTTAATCCAAACAACATTTGTATAGAATTACTCTAAAAATATAACGGTGTGAAAAAAGGGGCGTTTTTTCGAGGGGTGTTAACAATTGTGCGGTTATTAATGAGATGGTTGGCAAGTATGACAGTGTTGCCAAGATTTTAATTTATTCTGGAGCCTTTTTAGATCCGCCTTTACTACATACCACTTTTTTAAAAAGAGTAATTTTTCCTTATTTTATCGCAGTTATATATTACAGAAAAATATTTTAAATATAAAGTGGTGTGAAATATAGGCGGGGCTAAAAATGCTCCGGAATAAATTAAGATGTCGGCAACTATATAATATTCTTAATGTTAAAAAATAAGCAAATAAATAAATAAAAATAAAAATTACACAGAAGAATACATGTATTAAAATAGCCGAAAAAAAAAATGAAAGAAAGAAAAAGTATTGTCCAATCAGATTCAAGTGGTATACAACATTATTGGATTCTAGACTTGATAACTTCTTAAAACGGTAGCACTTTGAAACACTTAATTTCCTTTAAAGGTCTCTCTGAATGTCATATCGGAACAATGATGTACAAATCTTTTTACGAGAACAAATGTATATAATAAAAATTAAATTTTCACAAAAAAAAAAAAAAAAAAAAAATCCTTAAATATTTTAACAGATTAATTATCTTACAATATTGCATTTATTCAACCTCATTTTTAAAATTACAAAAATTCGAAAAAATTCTATACAATAAATTTCTTTTTTAAGTTTTAAGGATTTTTTAATATCAAAATTTGCTAAATAATAATTCTGGTGCAGAAAAGTAGGAAAATTCAAGGATTCTACGAACTACGCAGAGTTCCCAGCTTTTATAATTTATTCACGAGCATTTTTAGCCCCGCCTTCTTTTCGAACAAGAAATTTTGTAGATTATTTCTCTTTAATATGTGACAACGATTAAATAAGAGAAAATCGTTTTTGAAAATTTCCGGTATGAAAAAGAGGCGGGGCTAAAAATGCTCGTGAATAAACAGGATTCCCACGGCCACGCCTTTTTTCAAGGACTTTTCCGACAGTAAAAGACTGAGATAAATTTATTCTTAAATGTACAGTGTACATTTAAGAAGAAATTTATTTTTAGATAATATTGGTGTAAGAGTCCTTGAAAAAAATCGGGCCGTGGGAACCCTGATAAATTATAAAAGTTGGGAACTCTAGCACTACAGTAGTATCGTTAGTCCCACCTTCCTTTTCACAGAATTATTTAATCGTAATCGCTCTTAGAGAGTCTTACTCTAAAAATTTACTGGTTTATAAAAAAGGGTGGGACTAACGTTACTACGGAATATTATTTAGTATGTAAGCAGATATGATTCGATGATTAAAAAATATTTCTTGTGAAAGGACAGTGCATTTCATACATTCTAAAATTATTATATAATACTATTTAAAAGAAGCTTTTACACAATTTTCTACACTTTTGCTTCTTTTATAAATAAATGATTTCTGAATAATCGATTAACTTATTAAATGCTACTTTTGATTTAATAAAAAATTACAGGACTCACCGCTATCCTAAAATTCAATCGCATTTTATTATGTTGTCATCCGTACTCAGGACACATTGTATATCCCATTAGCAGTCTCTATATACAATGCCACCTGGTACAGATTTCGTACTTTATATTCAACTGTCACCAATAATTTTAAGAAGTGATATAATCCACGTTTCTTTGATTTTATTTGCATTTTATGTGTATCAAATGCCACGTCTAAATAATTTTGGCAGCACAGAAGGGTAGGCGGTAAGTCGACCAACTAGCGACTTCTAACGGGACATTAATTTCTTAATATTTTGTTGATGACGCACTTTATATGAATGTTTAATACGCTTATAGAAAACTATTTTTAAGTTGTACGAATTCCAAGTCATGAACTGATAAAAGTATTTCCGGTAAAATCCGATGAAATAATTATATTCAAAGGTAATGAATAAAAACTTTGTTATTTATTAGCATCGACTAAAAAAACATTTGGGCCTTGTCCTAAACACAGAAGAATTTTAAATATTTAGCAATCTATATATCAATTTCATAATAATTTGTAGATGAAACATTTTATTTTTCCTTTAACACTTTTTTTTTTTTTTAAGAGCTAGTTCAAAGAAATGAGGAAACTAGATGAAAATTATGCAGTTTTAAATTTTTTTGAAAACTAATACGCTGAAAGATATTTTTGCAAATAGGGATTTTTTTTTTTTTTTTTTTTCTAAAGAGCTTCATTTGGAAAAATGTAAGCGTAAATTTATTAAATATATATATGAAAAATATTAACAAATTAAATGAAATAAAACCCCAAAAAACACAGAAGTCTTCATCAGGGAGGCCCTTCCGTGTAGGGGTTAACCCCTTAACGCGCGGTGTCCTTGCTGCGAGGACGCAAAATTTAAGATCCAGCTGCAAAAATTCATCCCGGAAACTTTTTAGCAAAAATTTGCGTTTATAACATATCCGAAAAGGCCGGTTTTTTTAACCTTAAAATTTAAAATTTCTTTTAGTTTAATTTAGTTCATGAATTCCGGTGGAATTATAATTTAAATGATCTGAATTGTCTTGCGCCGCAAAGGGTTAAAGAGAAGTTTCTGAAAGGATAGTAGCAATTAACTAATAACTATCCATAGCCCCCAACGTCTCACCAAACAGAAAACCACCTTTAACAAATTAGAAATCTAACAGATCTCAAATAGAACAAATCGAAGGTGAAAAACACTGAAACATTCGGTTAAAAGTTAAGACGAAACAGTTAATTTGCAAGGATTTTAAGAGCTATTTTTAAATCACAATCATTATTGCATAAAATGCGAATTTTTTTAAACTGTGCGAACATGTGAAAGGGAAAAAGATTAGTAAAGAAATCCTACAGTCAAGGTCGTTAACCAAAAGGTTTAAAGCCATTTTGAAAAAAAGGGAGGGGAAACAAACTTAAAAATTATTATTATAATACGTAAAATAGAGAAAGTTAGCGCTAAAAGCTGCTTAGCCAAACAATGTTTTTTTTAACCCTTTGCGGCGCAAGGCAATTCAGATCATTTAAATTATACTGCCACCGGAATTCATGAACTAAATTAAACTGAAAGAAATTTTAAATTTTAATGTTAAATAACTGGCTTTTTGTGATATGTTAAAAATGTAAGTTTTTTGTAAAAAATTTCTGGGATGAATGTTTGCAGTTGGGAAGAGAAATTAGGTGGTATAGGTATAAAATATGTACCACCGCCCCTGAAAGGGTTAAATAAGAAATTTTTAAAAAGAATATGTGTATGATATAAAATGATATATAATTAAAGATAATTATAATAAAACGTAAAACAGAGAAAGCTAGAGCTAAAAGCTGCTTAGCTAAACAATATTTTTATTAAATACGAAACATTTAAAACAAATATTTATGTAAATGAAATTAAAATATAAGTTTAAAAATTAGAAAAACCAACAGGAGATTTACAAACCAATGCGCAAAAGTGCTGCAAAAGGAAAAGCAAAACTTGAATATATGAATAATTTTAACAAATGAAATGAAATAAAACCCCAAAACACAGAAGTTTTCATTTAGAGTTGGGGGCTATGGATAGCTATTAGTTAATTGCTACTATCCTTTCAGAAACTTCTCTTTAACCCCTACCGGAAGGGCCTCCATGATGAAGACTTCTTTTTTTTTTTTTTTTTTTTTTTTTTTTTTTTTTTTTTGGGGGGGGGGGGGTTATTTAATTTAATTTGTTAAAATTATTCATATATTCAAGTTTTGCATTTCCTTTTGCAGCACTTTTGAACATTGGTTTGTAAATCTCCTGTTGGTTTTTCTAATCTTGAAACTTATATTTTAATTTCACATACATAAATATTTGTTTTAAATGTTTCTTATTTAATAAAAACATTGTTTAGCTAAGCAGCTTTTAGCTCTAGCTTTCTCTGGTTTACGTTTTATTATAATTATCTTTAATTGTATATCATTTTATATCATACACATATTCTTTTTAAAAATTTCTAAATTACATTTTTAGTATAAATTGAGTCGGGGATATATTTTTTTTTTTTGGAAAAATTTGTTATGGAGAGAATTGAAAATTGTTTGGGGAAATTGACTTTCGAACATATGGCAACACTGGTTTTCCATTGTTTTTAGTAAAAACATCTAAAAGCATAGAAATTGGAGCAATCATTTTTGTGTCTTTTTCCTTTTCTATCTTTGCTTCAGTTAAACTGATTAGCTTTATATGTTTAATAAGTACTATACTATAAAGAGTATTTTTACAATTATTATATTGATTATGCAAGTTTTAAAATTCTTTAAAACTGGATTGAATCTTCTTGAATTCAAATATTGTAATTTTTAATCAAACAATGTGATTCTTTTGAAAAAAATTTTATTTAATAATTTTTAATGCTTGAAATATCAAAAGTACTATTAAAATAAATAATTAAAACAATGTTAGTTTCAAAATTGCAGGTTGTATAACATAAAATAATTTCCTTCCTCTATCAGTCATCAAACATAAAAGACATATATAATAGTACTACACTGTACGGACAAACGCAAGTAAGCACATTCAATTTTTAATGTTCTGTCGATTATCATAAGAAATTATAAAAAAACCTTTAAAAATTAAAAAATATATATATTTATTTATTTATACTATTTTTTTTTTATTATACGTACATGGTAATCAACTGATTCGTACATGGTATTCAATCATGAAATGGTTAATCAATATATATTATACACTAGCCGCCATCGGCGACCAGCTGGTTCGCGATCGTTGAAAAATCCGATTTTACGAAACTCCCGCTCGGTGGCGCCTGCGGTGCCTTTTTCCCGTTTCAGGTGTTACAACAGCTTATTGACATATAGTGAAAATTGCTTTATTGAAAAATTTAATTGCAGAAAATTCCCGCTTGGTAGAGCCTGCGGCGTCTTCTTCCAGTTTCAATATCTGAAACAGCTTGTTTGCTCACCAGGTTATGATCTTTCAAATTTCTGACTTTGGAAAAGTCCCACTCGGCGGCGCCTGTGGCGCCTTATCACCGTTTTAGAACTTACAACATCTTCCTCGATCATTAGAATTTAAAATAATGAAATTTTAAAATATTACAGCGCCATCTGGCGGTAGAAATTTCTGTAATCTATTGTTCCATTGAGATCAACAAAGCTTTCAAATGATGCATTACTTATGAAATAATTTTAATTAGTAGCTGAGATACAAAAGAAAACCTAAACAGGAGACCTGAAAACGTGTAAATAAGTTGAAATCTCGAATTCCACTTTCGATAATATAAAAGAACTTTAAAATATCTTTTGAATGATGTATTAATTAAAAATAATTTAATCATAATTAGAATTTGAAACACGCGTATTAGAATAAAATTTAATTTGCAATTAAAATGTAAATTTTTTGTTTATTCTACGAAATAGATGAAATTTGAACTACAACTTTGTCTTGTGATGAAAAACTCTGAATAGTAAGTTTCGTGTGCGACAAAGAAAAATTAAAGAATTTTAAAATTTGCAATTTTTAACCGCCGTCCAAAAACATGTGACCTCGATCAGAAAAAGATCTTTCTCTTTCGCTCTACTTTCGAAATATCGTCTGCGAACTTAAAAGAGAGTTTTGACTGTTGTTCTAATGAAAACGCGGATTCAGAATGTCATCAAAAAGTGCAGGCATGCAAAAAATTTATAACGGATACAGTTTTTGAAAAAAATCTCTCAATCTTTTGAAATATGATTCGTCTAATCGAGGTCTATGCACGAAGAAAAAAAAAAAAAAAAAGAAATGATTTATCTCAAAAAGATTTTGAGTTATAAAAAGTTTTGCGAAAAAAATCGATGTTTCGTAAAATCTAAAAATGTGGATCACTAATCCGTATTTTGTAAAAATGTTTACGTGGTTCGAAAGAGGATTAAATGTCCTTTCAAAATATACCAGTTGTTAAGAAAGGTGTCAATTAGTCTTTCGTACAGGGCGATTCAAAAATGGCGATCGAGAAAAAGAGAAATTTTGGACCCTTTTTAAAACTTTTTTTAAAAATATAAAAAATCCATATTTTTCAAAAACATTTGTACCGTAAGAATTGGAAATAAATGCTCTTTCTCGTGATACAGGTATATTTACAATATCTGCAACAGCTAAGCAGGGATGGCTTTACAAAAACGCGCGAAATTTTCTCTCTGTGTTTCTTATTTTGAGGAACGCGCTGAATTCTACTTGGAGGGTGGAAAGTACGATCCGCTCGCTTTTTAATTAGACATTGGTCGGCGTTTTAATTAATATCTCCGGAACTAACTAAAATTTTTAAATTCTTTTTTCACTATGCACTCGGGCAGGCTTCTGAGCACCCGTATGTCAAATTTTGTAGCTCTGCGTTCAATAGGGGCTGAACGTATAGATGATCAGACAGACAGACAGACATCTTCCTTTATTATTATAGATTATCATTGGTTGAATAAAAATATAAAAATATTTAAGCTTTCATACCTTTATTTCTTTTCTTTCCTTTTTTCTGTGAAAGGAACTGAAATTAAGTTCATTCAGAAATAATATTTTTAATTTTTAAGATTTTTGCCAAGGGCTTTAATGTAAGTTATTGAATGTTTTTGGCTAATAAATTTGGTAAATGTAATTTTGTTAACTCTTGCGCATGCGTAATATTTTTATATTTTGATTGTAGTATGTTGTGTCTTAAAAAAGAGAGTCTTCTTTTTTTTTCTTTTTTTTTTAAGGCATCACATTGGGTTGAATATCCTACATCTTTTTTTTTTTTTTTTTTAATTTTGAATTTTAACACCGCTATGAGTATAATGCTATTCAAATATAAATGAATACAGCTAATCAGAATAAACGACAAAATCAAAAGCTTCAGCTGCAAAACATTTCAAGTAATGTTTTTCTTCAGGGTGATTCTAAACGTTCTTTCTCTTTTTCTTTACTTTGAAACTGGTCCCCCCCCTTTTTTATTTCCAGGAAATCTTTCACTGAAGTATACAGTAGAGCCTAACGGGTTAAACGAAGTACTCCCGAAAAAGCCACGCCCCAAAAAAGGCTTTGCTTTCCAGAAATAACTTTTAAACTTTGACATTTTTTTTTTTTTATAATTATGTATTGTATTACATTTTTAAGTGACTATATTTAAGCATGTAATAGATGTATTTCTTTACTTCACTAATTACGTTTTCATTCATTTTAAACATTACCGCATGTTTCTCCTTTCATTTGCGATAGAGTCCGCAGGGATGGAACACGAGCGCAGAATTCATACCGGTATTTGTTTAAAAAATTTCTCTACTTATAATATCGTTGATTTAAGACGTAGAAAATTTTCTTATATTGATAGTGGTTTGAGTTCTGCGCCCGTGTTCTATCCCTGAGTCCGTGTTTTACGAGTTTTCGATTAACTGATGTACCCTCGGACATTACCTCGTATAAGCAGTGTTGCCAGATCTGGCGGATTTTTTATTCAATACTCACCAATAATTTTGTGAAGTGACATTTGCAGACTTGCCAACATCCTTATTAATATTCCGCAGTGTTGTTAGTCCCACCCTTTTTTTCATACCAGTAAATTTTTAGAGTAATATTCGCCAAATGCAATTGCGATTAAATAAGAAGAAAAACACTCAAAAAAGGCACTGGTGTGCTAAAGAAGGCGGGGCTGACAATACCACGGAATAATTATTAGTATATTTGCAAGTATGTATTTCATATAATAGTCTATCAATCTTCGAAGTGTTTACGAAAATGCTACGATTAAAAATTATTGGTGTTGATTGAATAAAAAATTCCCCTGATCTGGTAACACTGCGTATAAGCGAGGCTTTACTGTATAAATAGAATTGCCAAGTTTTATAATTTATTCCGGTGCACTGTTATCTCCGGCCTTTTCTTCTACCATATATTTTTTCAAGTAATTTTCATGAATATATAACTATGACTGAATAACAAGAAAATTAATCTATAAATATATTGATATGAAAATAAGGGAGAGTATAACAATGTTCCGGAATAAATTATAAAAGTTGGTAAGTCTGTATACGCAGAGGTCATATTCCCGCCATTTTTTCAGGACACATTCAAAGATGAGAAATTTCCGTCTTTTTCGCTACCACTATTTTCATATAGAAATCTTTATCTTGTTTTTATTGCAATGTTCGTGATCAAATAGGATAGCAAAAAAGATTAAAATTTCTTATCTCTGAAAATGTCCAGAAAAAAGGGTGTGGCGTACGACCATTGTATGTGGTATAACATGCTATTTATACCCCTGAAGTTTCAAGAGGATCCGTCAAGTTTCTTTTTAGATATTCAACAAAACGTGAAAACTCGAAAATGTCCAAATATTTTTGTGCATACAGTGTATATTGTAACAAATGAAATCATACTTTTCCGTTATAGCCATCTCTTGGAGCCCCAACAGCAATGTATTCTACTTTTGATTCAAAAAAAGTCCCAGTTGCCACCGAATAACCTAGAAAATTGAACGTCATGTATAAAAATGGATTTCTTCATAAAATATATAAGTGAACAAAACATCAGTTTTCTCCTTATATATACATATTAAACTTTATCTGAAATGTTTTTTAAGAAAAACAAATACAACATTTTTACGAAACAAGCACAAAAGATTTTCTTACAAAGATGCTCTTTACAGTAAACTAAATCTTAGATTAAAAAAAAAAAAAAAAGTGGTTTTATTGAAAATTAAAATGTTTTACATTTTAGAAGTACAAACATTTACAGAAATATCTATGTAACTTGTAATGAAAATTCTTACCAAAATAAGAAGAGAATTTCACTTCATAAGGTGGATGAGGGGCATCGAAATTTCTGTAAAGATCATAACTGTAATCAGTCTTCGAACCATAAATGACTATGCTACCTATAAATCAATCCAATTTACTTAATTTAAAGGTAAGGAATAAAATATTAAAATTATGTAAAAAATTAATATACAAACAAATTTGGAAAAACAGTTTGGAAGCCAGGAATCCCAATCCCTACTACTTGAACCATATCTGCAAACCATCTCATTAATAAGCGCAAAATTGTTAACGCCCCTTTTTCTAAATTACTTTATTTTTCGAGTAATGCTCTCCAAATGTTGTTACGATTAAATAAAAATAAAATAAGTGTTTAAAAAAAAAAGGTGGGTACTAAAAATTTTACACTTCATAATACAGGCATTCTTGAGCATCGGAGTACGTGGACGCAAAATTTTAGTTTGATCCGATGATAGTAAGTTGGTAAATACACTCATGTTTGTGAAAATTGCAACACCATGAAAGAATTGTTAGAAATTAAAGACATTTATTCGCTTTGTAAACAATCGCTTTGTAATTCTAATCATTTGCATGCCTTACCACACTTTGTATTTCTTGTAAGTTTGGTTCAATTTGCATAATCCCTTCATGGTGTTCCAATTTTCTCAAACATGAGGGCTATTATCTCTTAGATTTGGGATACACCCACATTAAAAAAAAAAAAAAATAAATAAATAAATAAGCATTCATCTCATCTAAGTGTAAATTTTGTTCAGGATGGAATTTTAGTTTTATTCATTCATTCTTTTCCTATTCCATACTTGCAGAGCTGCTAATCTGATCCGGCAAATTGTTAGTACCTCCCATTTTTCTACACCGCTTAATTTTTAGAGTAATTCTCTTCAAATATATTTACGATGAATTAAGAAAACAATGACTCAAAAAATAAAATGGTGTAGAAAACTGGCCGGTACTAAAAATTTGCCGGATTAGGTTGGCAGCTCTGTACTTGCCAACATACTAATTAATATTCCGTAGTATTGTTAGCCCCGCCTTCTTTTTCACACCAGTATCTTTTTAGAGTCTTTTCCTTCTTATTTAATCGTAATTGCATTTGCAGAATATTATTCTAAAAATTTACTGGTGTGAAAAAAAGGGTGAGACTAACAACACTAAGGAATATTAATTAGGATGTTTGCAAACATGCTATTCCCCCCTCCCCCATTTTTTTTTCTAAATATTTTCTTTTTATTTGAACTGTAAAGTCATATTACTAAAATAATTTTATATGTTTGTTTCCTAAATATTTGGTTGTGGCTGTAACTCTGAAGATGTTACACGACAAAGATTCCATCTTCTCTATCAACATTCAATAAATTGTATTAACCTTCATTTATCTAATATAGTCAAAAGAATGTATAATTGTGCACTTGCCTTTCCATGACCAAATTCCGGGAGCACCTAATATTAAATTAGTTCCATTCTGTAACATAAAATAAATAAAATGAATAAACTTCACATTTATTTTCAGAATATAAAATATTATTTTCAGTTGCACGGTTGATGAATTCACGAATAAAAAATTTCTAAAGAAAAAAAATATATATCAACCTTTACACTCCAATCTACTTAAAATTATTTTCAGTGATAAAATTGATCATAATAACAAAAATATATATATAAAAAAATAAATAATAAATAAATAAAATAAAATAAAAATAAATAAAAATAATATAATATAATATAATAATAAAATATAATATAATAAAAATGGTTATATGGAACTTGCAATTTTTGCTAAATCGGACCCAAATCTACTTTTTGTATTTTTTTTTTTTTTTTTAACAAATAAATAATGTTAAAAAATCATGGATAATTCGAATTCTGTTTTGGATATTTCGAATTTTTCATACGCTTACCTTTAAAATATTACAGTAAAATTTGTTCCCGGAAATTTTTCTCAGCTAAAGTGCATTATTATTATTTTTTTTTTTTATCAGTCTTTGAAAAGAAGGATAACGAAGGATAACGATGCCCCAACCTAGTGCATCAGAAGATGTGGTTCATATACGTGAACTTCGAGGTTTTTTTAATTGAAAGTCATGTCTAATGTAGAAGATTCTATTTTTGTATTAACTGATAGGTTGAAGTCATATGCTACTGACACAAAGGTTGTACTTAAAGAAGCAATCAAAAATATATGACTATTTTTAAAAAAGTGTTAAATAATGAAGCTCGTAAAAAATATTGATTTAATATATGAGGGGGGGGGGGGAGCGGAGGGAGATGTAGCAGTATTCTTAGATATAAAGTTTATGCATGATCATAGAGTTTCAATTTTTAAATTTATCTATCTTTTTGACAAAATAGTATATGTAATTCGAATTTTTGGATATTTCGAATTTTTCTCTGGTCGCTTCAACTTCGAATTATCCAAGTTCTACTGTATATCTAAATATTTAAACGACTTTCAACGATTTTTAAGAGCACGGTTGGAACACGGGCTCAGGATTCCTACTGGTATTTGTTTAAGAAATTTCTCTACCTATAATATCGTTGATTTAAGAAGTAGAAATTTTCTTACATTGATAGTGGAATGAGATCTGCGCCCGTGATCTATCCCTGTAAGAGTCATTTATTAGGTCAAAATTTAGATTATTGGATGTATAATACATACTTGCCAACATACTAATTAATATTCCACGGTATTGTTAGTCGCGCCTTCTTTTTCACACCAGTATTTTTTTAGAGTATTTTTCTTCTTTTGAACTCGTAATTCGATTTGCAGAATATTACTCTAAAAATTTACTGGTGTGAAAAAAAGGGCGTGACTAACAACACTACGGAATATTAATTAGGATGTTGGCAAGTATGTGTAATATAACCCTAAATTTACTATGTGTTTGAAAATTTAGGAATTTTTGACATTGTCATTTTTTACTTCAAATTTTAGTCTTAGAAGATGTTAATAAAACAAAAATAGAGCTAGTATAGTATTTTATTTCTGAAATTAATACTCCATTTTTGTGACACAAAGAAATAATTATATATATTACCTCAGAAAATGCTAGTGACATTCCAACTTGTCCAAGTGCATGACCATATTGCAATGAATTATCAAAATCTCGTCCATATTGTGAATCTGAAAAGTAATATCGTTTCTATGAGTAAGAGAACGTAGTTATGAAAACCGAAAGGTTGATGAAAAACATCTTAAAATACCACTACAGATCTCCAAACCATTTCATTACGAACCGTACAATTTTTAGTATCCGCCTTTTAATTCACACCAGTCATTTTTTAGAGTAATTTTATTCTTATTTAATCGTAACAACAATCTCATAAAAAAAACACAGAAGATCGTGCCACTAAGATTTTAATCTTATTGCAAGCCCTCGAAGACTCTTCTCCTTAGTTTAGTTTTCGCTCCCCTATTTACGAGGAATTTTTGTTTTTATTTTTTCTTTCCTCACGGGCTGGTTTTTCCAGCTTTCTTCTGAACTCCACTCCGTTAATTACCCACTCTTATGTATCGGAGGTTGCGTGGCTCTGTCACAGGTACCTCCAATCCATTCAATCGTAACTTTGGAGAGAATTATTCTAAACATGAAGCGGCATGAAAAAAGGAAAGTTTTTTCTAGGGGCGTTACTAATTGTACGTTTATTAATGAGATGGTTGTCAAATACATACTTGTCAACCATCTCATTAATAACCGTACTGAAAAAACGCCCCTTTTCTCACACCACTATATTTTTAGAGCAATTCTCTTCAGTTGTTGTTACGATTAAGTAAGACTAAAATTACTCTAAAAAATTATTGGTTTGAAAAAAAAGGTGGGTACTAAAAATTGTACGGTTGGCAAGTACACTCCTTCTCAAAATTATAAGGACACCCGTTTTTCTATATTAACTAAACAGTGAACACTATTATTTATACAAATATATTTTTTATTAATTTGAATTTCATTAGTAGACTATATTTAAAAAGTTTTATCGTTTTTATATCTTAAAAAACTTTAAATATGGTAAAAAGATGATTTTTTAGGTGTTCACAATTATAAGGACAGCTCGAATTTTAGTAATGTTTTTCAGTTATTCTTTAAATTAATATTTTATGGGGTCTCTTTTTAGGGTTAAACAGTCAGACATTCTCTCTGGTATATATATATATACATTATTTTTTTAATATTCAGTTTTAATACCACTTCATACAGCATATATGATATTCTTAATACATTTAAACTATTTAAAATTGCTTTCCACTTGCATGCATTTTTCTAATATCATAAGTTAAGGTTTTTTCAACTTTTAGGCCATGGGAAAGGCAATAATACAGAAGTTTCTTTCTTCAGACTATTTCCTATTGCTCTAAAAGTAGAGCAAAAATGTCTTGTTGAAAAAAATATTATTGCCCCCCCCCCCCAAAATCTAACAAAAATCTGATAATTCCACGTTTAAAATTTGCGGATATTCTCTTGATGTTCATAATAATAGAAAAAATTACTAAATTCATTCTGCCTTCAGTAGAAGCAGCTCCCCAGAGCACCATAGATCCACCTTTAAAATGCCCGATTCATATCTGCCTTTGAAAAATCTGCTCTGTCTTTCGCTATCTTCAGATCGTGCCAGTAACTGTTAAAACCATTTGGTTAATCAAGAATAAAATGTTTTTCATCCGAAAATGCAACATTTTACCATTTAATATTGTCTTTATTCAACTTTAACACAGACGTTCTTTCCCCCATTAAATGCTGATTGATTATTACGGGTTTTTTAGTCATTTTAACATATTATTAATTATTTTAAACATGCATAAATGTGGACCCTAACCTTTCGTTAAAAATTATGAACAAATTCAGCAGCAGTCATTATGAATAGAACAGTAAGAGGAATTATGAGCCTTCGATCTCTGTAAAACAACTCTGATTTTACATCAGATCTTTCTCCTATCGAACCAGCAGTTAAACGTTTGATCACATTTCCTTCAGCAATTTTAGACCTTCGAATTTCATTAGAAATTCAGCGGATTGAAATTATCCTTCCACTTAAAAAACACATTTATCATACTTCACTACTTGAGCGTTCTTTCTTTCGAGCAATTATCAGTAATGTCCATCCAAGAAAAAATGAAGGCTTATGTATGAATTAATCTAGCCCAGTAGTTAATAAATTCGCATGTCAACTGTAATTTATCCGCTAGTAAGTTAAATAAAACGAAAAAATCTGGATTGTCCCTATAATTATGAACATCTAAAAACGTGGAGAAAAACACATTTTGCATTATTTTTTATTAATTTTGTTTTGTATTAAAAAAATTATAACAGTTTTGGTTTTTAGAATACTAGATATATTAAGTGCACTTAGTATAATCTTGTTTACAATTATTTTTAAATTAGTTATTTCAAAATATAAAGTGTCCTAAAAATATGAGAAGGAGTGTATGCCACTATTAAAAGAAACATCCGAGCTAAACACTTTCGCGACCGCATGTTTTTATCTTTCTGATACAAAGTCCCGCCTTTGGGCGTTATTCTCTTATGCTACATCTTTTCATAACAAGGTTTTCCGTATCCATATTTACGTTGTAAATGAATACACATCATAATTATATTCGTTCTAATTAAAGTATTTATATCCATAGTATTTTGATTATACAAATATGAATATTGGGAATAACCTTAAGCAATATAGTAACATACAAATTGAAAAGGAAATGCCCACTGGCGTTCCAAATGACTTGAATCTACGTCAGCGGTTGTGAAAGTGATAACCCCTTAACGCGCGGTGTCCTCGTTGCGAGGACGCAAAATTTAAGATCCAGCTGCAAAAATTCATCCCGGAAATTTATTAGCAAAAATTTACGTTTATAACATATCAGAAAAGGCCGGATTTTTTAACCTTAAAATTAAAAATTTCTTTTAGTTTAATTTAGTTCCTGAATTCCGGTGGCAGTATAATTTAAATGATACGAATTGTCTTGCGCCGCAAAGGGTTAAAACACTAATACGGACATAAACTGTAGATTGTTTCTGGCAATAACTGTGAAATTAAGCTTTTTTTGTATAAATGATTTATCAAAATGCATTGAAAATGCAAGAGAAAGTTCATAGGCGAGTAACTGGAGAGCTTGTTTAATTATATTGATACATTATAAAATTTCTCCCTTTTTGTTAAACTGTAAATATTAAAGTTACCTGTCAAAAATAGGGGGGGGGGATAATTAAACTAAAAAAGGGAATTATTTAATAGAGATAAGCCGAAAAACAATACAGCCCCTTTCAAAAAAAAAAAAAAAAAAAGTGCATTAGCTATATTTTTCGAATTTGTTTACGCGATATTTTCAAAGATAGTGGTGAATTTTTATTTGAACAAGATTCAAGGTATAATGATACTTTATGTGGGGAAAAAATGACTTAAAATTAGCCATAATCAAACCATATAAGGCCTCAAATCAGTCCAGATCTTAAACCATTTTGAAATGTCACAAAATATTCTAAAGAAACATATTAGACAAAAACAATCTTGAAATGAAACCTAAGCAATGTCTGTATTTTGCCATTCCCTTATAATAAAAACTTTAAAGAACTGGCCCACTTAACCGGGAGGCGTAATGAGGCAAATTAAACTAAATAAGTATTAATTCACAGAGTGAAGCTTTTTCGTAGCTAACTATATCTAAGAACATTAGTTTTGATTTAAAGAACTGGTATTACAAAAATAAAATGCTTTCAAATAATTCGTGCAGATACTTTTTTAAATTAATTGAATTACACTGACTATATTATTAAAAATATCTTACTATAATTTGTCCAGATACTTTTTGAAATTAATTGAATTACACTGACATTATCATTACTACTAAATTCCATTGGTATTGAAGTGGAATATTTAAGCCTGTTTCCAAACATAAATTGTAAAATTAAAAAAATTATCATTCGTGAATCCGAAATTTTTTTTTTCCAAATGCTCACATTTTATTGAATATCCCAAACTGCCGAAATTGTTGTTATTATAGTATGTTTTACATAGTGTTTTTCAATTTTTTTCAATTCTTCAAAATCAGATCGAAAATTCCTTTTTTAATATAATGTAAAAAAATACAATAATTAAATGAACACTGGTAATTTTTAAACACTGTTCTTTTTATTTGTTTATGGTTACCAATGCAACGACTGTTGAATTTTCTCATTAGTAAGAAGTCAAACATGTGCTTCGTAATACCAAATTTAAAGAACAATTCGCTGAGTATTTCTCTAAAATTTAAGAATTTATTTATTTGAAAGTTTTCTAAAATATAGATAACAAATTGTATATTCCTAATAAAAGTCATAAATGGGTTTTTAAAGCATATGATATTTTAAGTCGAAGAATAATGTACATTTTCTAAGAAAATTAATTTTCAAAGCTCCATTTTAAGAAAAAGAACATGTTCATTTTAGTTAATATTTTTAGACATAAATTATCATCTTACATCTTTCAGTTAGTGGCAACAGCTTCTTAATGCTATTTTCTTCTAGGTTGCCGTTGATTACATAACAAACTCCGTTCACCAGGTACAGTTCACGATGATGCTGGTTTTTCCAAAGATGACCACATGTCTGTGTAAGATAAAATAAATTAGAGTTGCAGATAGAAATGTTTTTTAATTAATTAAATGCAGAAGAGATTAATGTAAAAATGTTGCACTTATTTTCAAACTACCAATCAAAATATTTTAAGGCGGTATATAGTAAAGGCCAATCGTTTATCCTACAGACCTATGTCTTTGGGAGGGAGAACACCCTTCATGGGAAGTAATTTTAAGGAAAAGGTGAGTGGATTTAACAATGACGGTGTTTTTATACAGTGTTTTTTAATGTAGCATCTTTATAAACAAAGACTTGCATGTAAAACGAGCGAACACGAAATTTGGTATGCAGACGATTCATGCAATGCGTTTAGAGGCCTGCACAACTTTAATGTTGTTAGTTTAAAGGATAAAAAAATATACATGGTGCTCGGTGCATGGGAAAAATTCAAAGGGAGGTTAAAAAGTACAACTATAAAAGGATTCGCAGTACAGTGTATGTCCGATAACGCCGCGTGCAAGTGGTAGATGGCGCTGAGTAGGAAAGTTCAAACAAGCCGGTAATGTTTTTTTTTTTTTTTTGGGGGGGGGGGGAGGGGGGGATTATGTCTCATGAATATCTACTAATTCAGCATTCGTAAAGCTGAACTATTAAATATCCACCAGTGTCCATACACAGTGTTCATACTGAAACAGTAAAAAAAAAAGAAAAGAAAAGAATGAAAAGAAAATCTTTGACTTGTACAGGTTTTCCAGTTGTTTTTTAAAGAAATTCTAGTAGCAGAGCCTAATCCGTCCTAACCCGGCAATTTGTTAGTATCGCCCCTTTTCCTACACCACTTAATTTTTAGATTAATTCTCTTCAAATATAGTTATGATGAATTAAGAAAACAAATACTCTAAAATTTAAGTGGTGTAGAAAAATGGGCGATACCAACAATTTGCTTTATTAGGTTGGCAGCTCTGTGGTAAGCATAAAGATTGAAATTTTAATTTACTCGTGAATGGCTGGCAATGCCTTTGAGTTTACACGTTACTTTTTCGAAAATTTTATGACTAATCCAAAATTTTCTATGATTCTTAAAAATGTCATTTATGTCATAGTGTTGAAAGTTGCACTTCTTCGCAGGCAATTGATAAATAAAACATAATATGTTTTGACTAATTACTGAAATGTATAATTATATCAACCACCACTGATAAAAAAAAAATTATATAATCAGGTGTGGCATTTACAGGAAATTCTCTTACACTACATTTGAGTACTATAGCGATAGATTGCAGTTTAATATGTACGATACAAAATACTGTATATAAGCATACTTTAAAAACAATTGAAATAGTTTTAGAAGCAGTTTTATTTCGCGTACACTTCTGTATGATGGTATTGCCACTCTTCAACCCACCTATTGAACACAGTACATATATCATACTTGCCAACATCCTAATTAATATTCCGTAGTGTTGTCAGTCCCGCCCTTTTTTACACACCAGTAAATTTTTAGAATAATATTCTCCAAATTCAGTTACGATTAAATAAGAAGGAAGATACTCTAAAATGATACTGGTGTCAAAAAGAAGGCAGGGCTAAGAATACTACGTAATATTAATTAATATGTTGGCAAGTATGCATATATTCATAAAAAAGTTATGACCGTTATTAAATTTCAAATTTTTTAGATAAATTTCTCTCACACCACTCCTTAAAACTTATCAATGTTGGTCCCACATTTCAATATGAGATAGTCATCTGTAGAGCTGCCAACCTAATCCGGCAAATTCTTAGTACCGCCCCTTTTTCCACACCACTTAATTTTTAAAGTAGTATTCTTCAAATACATTTGCGATGAATTAAGAAGAAAGAAACTCTAAGAAATGACTGGTGTAGTACGAGGCGCGGTACTAACAATTTGCCGGATTTGGTTGGCAGGTCTGCATCTGTATATGATATTTCTGATATAATCTTCAAAATAACTTATTTCAATTTCCAGCAATTATTTGTATTTAGATAATGCTCATATAGACATTTACATCGCTAAAAACTTTATTTTCGTATTTAGGGGGCCTTAAATGCGTAACTATAGCAAAAAACCAATGCTGAAATTTGGAATCCAGATTAGTACTTAGTCTGCCATATGGGTATGTGAAAGTAATCATCTATACTAAGCAGTTTTCCTAGACATTGGGAAATTTAGTAAAGCGTTTCAATCAATTACATTTAATAGAGAAGAATGTATTCGCTTAATTTTGGGTATCCCTGCCTATTCACTACAAATTATACACACGCACTCACCTTATAGTAATATACTTAAATTTAGCACAGTATACAAAACATAATGCAACTTGAAATACACTTCTAGTAATTTCCAGATATAGTATCCGAATACTTCTGTGTGGTCCTGTAAACAAATGGTGAATGATTTTCATACCACATCCCATACTAAACCTGCTTTTATGCATATAAAAAATACATGATTCTTTCTTTCTTTTTTTTTTTTTTTTTTTATGCAGTCTAAATGAGTTACTCTGCACCTACCAGAAATTTTGCCCATAAAATTTAAAATTTCATGGACATCTCTGTACACAAACCATTTGTCTGATTTTAATAAAACGTTTCAAGTGTCATCCCTATATAATAGAGATTTAAAATACCGAGTTTGGACTTCATACTGATATTTGTTCCTGAGATATGCTGATAATAGGCTCACAGACAGATACACACACCCAGAGAGATCAACAGCTCACTCGGTGAAATGTTCTCAAACATTGGATATGTAAGCAATGGTGTCTTCCTAATTTTCTTCAGCGAAGATTAGGTTACGACAACAATTAGGGAGGCCGCTACAAATTGAGCAAAATCAATAAGACTTGCGATCATACTGTACAGCAATAGCCTCCTAAACTAGATGCCTCCCGCGTGGCTCGGAAACTTGGCAACAGTTCAAGAGGCAGACAGCGCCACCTGGTACAGATTGTGGACTTTTTTATTTACATGTCACCACTAATTTTAAGAAGTGATATATGATATATAAAATCGACGTTTCTTCGATTCTATTCGCCTTTTATAAATATCAAATCCCAGTTTAAAAAATTTTTTGCGACTGTTGAATAAAAAAGTCGCGCAAAATGTACTAGGTGGCGCTGTCTACCGCCAAGTTTCTGAGCTACGCGGAAGACATATAGTTTAGGAGGCTATGGTGCAGCAATGTTGCTGGATCTGGCGGTTTTTTTATTCAATAATCTTTTTTCTCCAGAAATCTTATAGAATATGTTTTTCCCCAATGGCGGCACAAACGTGCGGCATTGGCCGGGGGGTCGCCGAATTGATGACCATTTGTGAAGCGGCACCCAATGGCCGATCATCGCTACTCCTAGCAGGGACAACACATCCATGCCTTCCCCGGGATTCGAACCCAGGCCCAAACTCATTCCTCAAAATTTCCGATATGAAAAAAGACGGGATAACAATGCTGCGGAATAAATTATAAAAGTTGGTAACTCTGCACTGCATCTTTAAAAAACGAAATGATCTCTAACCGTGGGTTATATTAATACAGACCTTTCACAGTTTCCTGATGCATTTGTGTAACAATAGTATGGTTAATATGAAATATGTAAGCATTTATTTAAAAGTTTGAAAAAAAAAATGTTTTTTATTTTATAATGTGCAGAATTTTCAACGAAAAGGATCGCTATTTTTATATAAATTGAAAAAACATTTTTGAAATAATATACTGCATTCGGAGAACAAATATATTAAAAATCTCATGAGACATGAGCATATTTCTATTATTACTGCGCCTGCGCAAACGATAACATTTTTTTTTTTTTTTTTTTTTGTATTTTTCGATAGAAAAACGTGTAGGTTGCTCAAAAGTACTTAGGTAAACTCTAAATTGTTTAATTTCATTTTATTTCGGTAAAAAAAATAAAAAAAAAAGTATGCTGATTTCAGATAACCTATATATTTTTCGTGATTCTTATAATAATTTCAATCTGATAATTTATAAAATTTTCTTATATACTTTTTATTATAAAAATAAAGGATTATTTTTGTTCAATCACAAATTGTGTCTTTAAAACAGAGTTGCCATTTTTTATAATCTATTCCGGAGCAACAATTAAATAAGATTTTCTTCTTATTTAATTGTTGTGACATATTTGTCAGAAATATGCCCCAAAAATTCTGGTGCGAAAAGAAAGCAGGACAAAAAATGCTCCGGAAAAAATTAGAAAAGTTGGCAATTCTGCTTTAATGTAATCTAACTTACTGACATTTAAAAAATAATTTAATTTACGAAATATTAATATTTTTAGGCTTCTTAAATGAAAAGGTTAGCATTCTCAATCTTGCAATCTTTTTTTTTTTTTTTTTTTTTTCATTTTCATTTTCGTGCCAGTTAATGCACATCTTTCAACAAAAAAAATCCTTTGAAATTTCTTGAACGCATGCCATGAGTTGTTCTCATACAAATTAAGCAGCAATCCACTTGTAAGCTTTAGCTCCAAAATACTGTTTATAGCGGAATTTTAACTATAACCACTCTACGTACAATTTGTATTTGATGGAGGTTTTAAATCCCAATTATTCAGAAATATTGGAGACAGGGAAAAAATAATAATAGATCATTCCATAAATTTTTATCAGTATTCCCAGAACAGGTTAATGTTTACAACATTGCAGAACTGCCAACATTTTAATTTATTCTGCATCATTTTTAATCCTTTCTTTAATTTATACCACTTTTTTATTAAGAGTAAATTTTTCTTCTTTTATTGCAGGGATGGAACACGGGCGCAGAATTCATACCACTCTCAATGTAAGAAAATTTTCTACTTCTTAAATCAACGATATTATAGGTAGAGAAATTTCTTAAACGGATTCCGGTATGAATTCTGCGCCCGCGTTCCATCCCTGTTATTGTAGTTAAATTATTCTAGCAGCACTGATTCATTGTATTTTGCACGGCATTTCATCGATTTCTCGATATTTGCTCAAGTAATAACAATGATATATCATATCGAGCAGTATCTAAGATCGATTTTCGATGAAGAAAAATTCATCGGAAATATATTGCGAACTGATAACAAATCACAGTGAAAAACACGTCTTTCTTCTTTGGAAGCAGGAATGAAAGTTTTTCGTCTTTTGTCGGAAATCTTCCACCGGTACTTTTTAGCAAGAAACGCTATTCTATTTAATCGAAGTATATTTAAAAATACACTAAATTTTTCTAAATAAAAATAGTGGTGCCGATTATGAAAAGTGCTTTCACCCCTGTTTGGAAGTCTAATATGATTGGTTGACAAGCCGGATACCTTTTGCACGTTCCCATCGATCTCGAAAAGCTGCCATCCGCCATTTTCAGTTGCATCGAGACAAGCACGATATTCCTTAGAGTTTGTAACTATTTAAATTATTTACTTAAATTCGTCGAATTTCGATGATCAGATTAAGCTGTTCTCGATGAGACATTTCCGATGAATTCTCGATGAGATTAATCGTTTTCTGATGAGTTACCGATGATCGTCCGTTCAATGGCCGATTACATATTGCTACTAGGGACTGTCTTTCTTATATTGTCATTCATACTGTCTTCTTCATCTTTTTTTTTTTTTCCACACCCAGCCTTTTTTATGGTATTTTTCATCTTATTTAATCATAATTACATTTGGAGAGAATTGTTCTAAAAGTTATATGACGCAGAAAAAGGGGCAGATACTAAAACACTATGGGGTATTAATTAGGATGCTGGTGTATTTTAATCAAGATACATATTCGAGTACTCAAACATTTAAATTTATTTGCGCAACAATTTAGCTCTAAATTTTCTTAATATTTATATTTTGTTTAAAGAAAGTCTTGTTAAAAACGTATAATTTTTAATTTAGTAGTAATAATACTTACAACGATGTCATTTTCCGTTGAAATTGGCCTTACTTGTAGGCTAACTCCAAGCCACATACTGTCTTTCTTGTCTGTATAGGCATTTTCATATCTTCTGTTTACCTCTATAGCTCCTGTAATATAATGTGCACACGTTTCACATTTATGATATATATATATATATACAATTGATTCATACATTATAAGAGATATCTAAAAATAAATATTTGGCTTGATAATTAAATTTTCTCAATTGTCTCATGAAATTCCTCAATTTCTCTGAAGCTCGCAAGCGTAAAGTTAGACATTGCGCCATTGTCCGCCACTGATATATGAAATGGCATAAAAGTATAATCCCTTAATGAATTATACTATTGCAAAGAACAAAGTACTTTTAATTTCGTCAAAGTTGGTGAATTATTAAAATTAATAAATTACCTTGAATGAAGAGTTATATCTCGCTTTTGCCGTATGCAGAGCTAGCCTAATCCGGCAAATTGTTAGTACCGCCCCTTTTTCTACGCCACTTAATTTTTAGAATATTTGTTTTCTTCATTCATCGCAAATATGTTTGAAGAGAATTACTCTTAAAATTAAGTGGTGTAAGAAAAGAGGCGGTACTAACAGTTTGCCGGATTTGGTTGGCAGCTCTGCATATGTATATATAATAGAAGGAGGTGTGTGTTTGGGAATAAGGCCGATTGACTACACTAGGGTCCGAGGCCTGAGGGGAAATGCCATCCGTGAAGGTCTTTCTATGGGGTCTTAGCCCGTATTTAGATAATAGGATGAGGCAGATAATGGTTATAACCGGTTTAACCCCTTGCCGATCTTATTAAATTTTCCTCCTTTGGTCAGTTTTGTCAAATTTAAGGGTTTTTAAAATTCAATATCCATCACTAAATTTTAAATGCAACGGTTGCCTAATCACTTCGAAATTTTTTTCCCACTGTTACTATGTCGAATATCACACTTCAAAATTATTGGTAATAGTTGAATGAAAAAGTCCCTAAATTTGGTAACACTGTTTAGATCGTTAGGGCCGGCATAGGGTTAAGAGGCATAATCTGGCAATTAATCACCCATTTCATGACGTTATCCTAGACTTTATTAACAGTAGTAAGCTTTTGAATACCTACTACTAAATTTGTAAATTTTATTCAAAATAAATAACAAATAAAATATTGTGGACAATTTTGAGTAAAATGTACGCACTGAAAAAAAAATTATAATAAATAAATAAACAAATAAAAAACCCGGTAATATTACAGAAAACTTTTGGCAGCAAAAGTTGCCAGAAAATATCTGTATGCTACAGGGGAAAAGTTGCCTAACTATACAGAAAATATTCGTAAAAGCAGATATTTTCTTCATCACTCATTAAAAAAAAAGGAAAAAAACCTTTCATGAAATAAGAACTTCCCCTTCGAGCAGGCAGGATCGAAGCAGAGGTCACCGTACAGTAAGCAAAGACTTTACCTCACAGCTACACAATCAGTTTTATACCAAATTGTCCGTATACAAAAGATAAATAAATAAATAATAATGAAAAAATGAAATAAAAGTAAATAAAAAAAATAATAATAAAATTAAATAAAAATAAATAAAAAAATAATAATAAAAAAATGAAATAAAAATAAATAAATAAAGTATCCACTACATAAAATCTGTAACAATGCTTACAAATTTTATCTGTTTACAGAAAACGTACGATCCTTAATTTTTTTTTCTGAGTTTCACACCAGTATTCCGAAGCAATAAAATTCAACTTAATCGTATATATTTATTTTATAAGGAAAATCTTTGTACAAAATTACTGGTACTCAGGGAAAAAGTATTAGGACCATGCGAACTCTGAAAAATACGTCTGTGATAGACTGAGATATAGTTTTATACTACATTTTTGTAGTTTTTGAAAACAGAAATTTTTTAGGGTGCATAGACCTGTACCCTCGAGGTAAATGGCACCATGTCCATTTTGTTTAAAGAGTATATACACCATGTTCTTGTTGCGTATATTTTGTTTTATATAAAAGCATTATATGCTCAGTTACTATAAAGGAAATACGATAGTAGAATATAAATTAAGACATGTCCATTTTCTTTATTCAAGACAAATGCCATTAATTAATTTCATTATAACATCACTCCTAAAACATTTCATTTTTGTGACATGTTATTGCTGCCAATATTTTAATTTATTCCGGAGTACTTTTAGCCCCGCCTTTATTTTGCACCACTTTATATATAGAATTTTTTTTTCTAATATATAACTTCGAACACATAAGAAAAAAATACTTTAAAAAAATAAGTGGTACGAAATAAAGGCGAAGCTAAAAGTACTCCGGAATAAATTAAAATAGTGGCATCTATGACATGTTGTTCTTTACCTCCGCATACTTGTCAACCTCCTAATTAACACTTTTGCGACCGCTGACGTAGATTCACGTAATTTGAAAATCTCTAACTCCACCAATTTGTGTTTCTTTCGCATTTTGTGTGTTATTTATTTCTTAAAAATATGCCCAATATTCATATCTGTATTATCAATATACTATGGATATACATGCTTTGATTAGAAAGAGTATAACTATAATGTATATCCATTTGCATACTTGCCAACCATCTCATTATGAACCGTACAATATTTAGTACTCGCCTTTTTTTTTTTTCACACCAATAATTTTTTAGAGTAATTTTAGTCCTATTTAATCGTAACCCCATTTGGAGAGCATAACTCTAAAAATATAGTGGTGTGAGAAAAGGGGCGTTTTTTCAGAAGGCGTAAACAATTGTACAGTTATTAATGAGACGGTTGGCAAGTATGCGTTTGTAACATAAATATGAATACGGAAAATTTTGTTCTGAAATATTGTAACTTGGGACAATAACGCCCACAGCGGACCTTACTGTGAAAAAGACAAAACATGCGGTCGCGAAAGTGTTAATAGTAATATGAAGTTATTCGTTTCTAGCAAATTGGCAGCTCCAAATAGTTATACTAAGGGCACACAATGAGTCATTAAGGATACACAACGAGTCATTTTTTATGTAAAGTGAATATTAAAAAAATTAGTCTATAGCTACAAGTCTACAGCTTATGCAAAGAAATTAGTTACACAAACTGCTTTATATAATGAGTAATTTTCCGGTAATTTTAAGCATTATTATAAATCGTTCCTACTGTATTAATTTAAGGCATTATTTATGCAAATGAAACTTGCCATAAAAATGTTTTCTTTTTGCATTTAAGTGCAAGGATCGGTCTAATGAGCCTTAATGCGAAAAGGGGAAAAAAGTGATTATGCAGAGCGATACCCCAACAGCAAGTCCTTTAATATTTACCTTAAATTTTTTTATTTATAAAAAAAAATTGAAAACGATATTACAATTTATAAATATAACTAATTGAAACTATTTACCAAATATACATTGTAATTAAAATAAAACTTTCCTTACCTTCTCGCATCAAAAAAACTTCTTGGCACTGACTTTGTGAGGCAGAATTGGTGATGTTGCATCTGTATAACGTTCCAGGCTCGTACACGGGCTCGGAGAACGTTGTAGTGTTTGCTTTGGGTGCACCAATCAAAGCCCTTTGGAGAAAAGAAAAAAAAAAAGAAAAAGAAAAGAAAAGAAACAGTGAACTGTTGAATAAAAAAGTTGCTTAGCGTAAATATTTATTGCATAATCCAAATTGTATTTTCAAACATCACTGCGCAATTTTTGCAACAGGAACAGGAACATCCCACCACCGAACATGCCAATCTTTCGGTGTACGACACTTAAGTCACTGAAAAAGAGTTCTCTATTCTAGCGGAACCCCCAAGGAGGATCAAAAGACCCGAGATCAGTAGAAAATAACATCTAGTATGTTGTAGTCATTATAAAGCTTTCTACAATGTCATACGTTAACTATTGGTTAGCATGCACAAAATATTTAGTTAGCTTATCACAATTAACATTTTAAATATGCAGTGTGGTGCAATTCTCACAAATAGATGTCATATATAGCCTATGGGAAAACGCAGAAGTGAAAGCGTGTCACCTATACATTCTAGCCAACATACTAATTAATACTCCGAAGTATTGTTAGCCCCGCCTTCTTTTTCACACAAGTATCTTTTTGGAGTGTTTTTCTTCCTATTTAATCGTAATTGCATTTGGCGAATATTATTCTAAAAATTTACTTGTGTGAATAAAAAGGGCAGGACTAACAACATTACGGAATATTAATTAGGATGTTGACAAATATGCCTATCTGTCAATATATACCATACTTGCCAACCATCTCATTAATAACGGTACAATTGTTAACGCCCCCTGAAAAAACGCCCCTTTTCTCACACCACTCTATTTTTAGAGTTATTCTCTACAAATGTTGTTACGATTAAATAAAACTAAAATTACTCTAAAAAATTATCGGTGTGAAAAAAAAAAAAAAAAAAATAGAGGTACTAAAAATTCTACGATTCATAATGAGATGGTTGGCAAGTGTGTATACCTAAATTTTATCATCCAGATTTTTCATATATATCTCACATGCCAAGTTTGGTGCATTTATATAATGTCGAATCTGAGTTTTACCCAACGAGATATATAAAGTAGAGTGCTGATTCAATGGATAAAGGTTTTCAGTGGTTCAACATGAACCACGTGATATGAACCATAGTATGAAAATAAGTTGCTATATTTGGCCCGTTATCGCCGTTTTGTCATTTAAATCTCAATTTGGCAAATTATCATTCTTATTTGGTAACACGACAACCTATGACCAAAATAAATTAATCGTTAAATATTTTTTTGGATATTTCCCATTGTAATAAATAATAAAATACTTTTTTTTTTCATTATTTCACAACAAAGTTTAAAAGTATTTATAAAGAAAAGTTAAACTTTTAAAAGAGCTAAATTAAACCACATATAAAAATTAATCAACTAATTTTATATTTTTTGTCGATTAACTTTTCACTATACGAAATAAAAAAGAAGTAAAATAAAAACTAAAACGTTTTAGAACAAAGAAATATTTAATTACGTAAAGTAAACAAAAACATTGGCGGTTATGACTATCGCCAAGTACCATCTCCAAGTAGTTGCCCATAGCTGCCAATATTTTAATCTATTCCGGAGCCTTTTTAGCTCCGCCTTTATTCCCTACCACTTTTTATTAAAGATTAAATTTTTCTTATTTTATCATAGTTATATATTGGAGAAAAATATTCTAAAAATAAAGTAGAGCGAAATAAAGGCGGAGCTAAAAATGCTCCGGAATAAATTAAAATATTGGCAGCTATGGTTGCCATAGAAATCTATTAAAAAAAAGCTGTCACCAAGGGAACCAATGCATGGATGGTTCATGTCATATGACTCATGTTTGACCATGTCAGGGTTCTCTACTATATCACTCTACTGTATCACTCTACTTTATTTATCTCGTTGGATATACCCTTCCCGAATACGGAAATTATTGTTGCCCAAAAATGCCACCAGTTTTCTTTTTACCTTCTTTTTTGAATATTTCTCTTTTTGGTTTCCACCCAGAATTCAAAATACACCACACGACAAGCGATGATAAAGTTCAAAACGCAACTCACAAGCTATTTCACTTTTGTTAAAATGGAGTAACATCACGAATTTTAGATCACAATAGTAATTGCTATTCAACATCATTTGCTATAGATATTGTTACACGTTTAAAATGCAATTAAAATTAAAATAGTAAACACAATATTATTTTTTCACTGACTGAACTATCGATACATGAATTTAATCATATAGCTAGGAAATGTATTTTTCGGTTTCTTTGTAAATTTATTGCACTCTAAACTTTGGAATAAGTTCTTTTCAAAAATTTTTTTTTCTTTCAACACAAAGCTTCGGTGATTAAACTTTTCAACGCAATTTTCTTTTCTTTCTTCATCCTTTCTTTCTTTCTTTTTCTTTCTTTCTTTCTTTTTCTTTTTTTTTTTTTTTTTTTTCTATAACGATTTTTGTTGTAACTTCTTATCCTACTCTTGGATTATCGTACTTTTTTCTGTTTCTTTTTTTTTTTTCACACCAAGGATAACATTATTTTTCTTTTATGATGATATTGACGTCATATATCCTGCTAATTTTTTTTTTTTTTTTTTTTTTTTTTTTTAAATTCCTGTTTTCGAATATATTGTTTTACCTATGACGTCACAATATTCATTTTTCAATAATTTTATTTTTTAGTTTACAATATTTTATTTTCTGAGCAAAAAATAATCATATCGTTTTTAACATATAAGATGAATTATACGCAGATTTAATACTTTTACTTATTTATGTATTTCTATAAATGAAATACAGATATTTTAAGTATTTGAATTTTAACACCTGAATTTAAATTTCTTTTTAATGCTTCTAAAACATACGTATATTTTCAACACAAGTGTATAATGCACAAAATGGCGCATACGTTGGTTTCGATTAAAAAAATTAAGGAATGTTGGGTATCATAGATGCTAATATTTTAATTTATTCCGGAGTATTTTTAGCTTCACCTTTATTTCGCACCACTTTAGAAAAAATTTCTTTAATATATAACAATGATAAAATAAGAAAAATGTACTCTTAAAAAAAGGTGGTATGGAATAAAGGCGGAGCTAAAAGTGCTCCGGAATAAATTAAAATATTGGCAGCTAGGGTATAGGGTTGTAGCAATGCTGTTATCTGATTGGTTGGCGACATATGTGAGAAATTTTTAACTGTTTTGTCTCTCTGTAAGTCAGTCAGTCAACAAGTCAACAGACACAACAAACAGCGATAAATGTGCCAAAGATGTGTGCATCCTTACTGTCGTTTATCCATACTCATACTTGCCAACATCCTAATTAATATTCCGTGTTGTCGTTTATTCTGACCTTTTTTACACACCAGTAAATTTTTAAAGTAATATTCTCGAAATACAATTACGACTAAATAAAGAGAAAAATACTCTAAAAAGATAATAGTGTGAAAAAGAAGGCGGAGCTAGCAACACTACGGAATATTAATTAGTATGTTGGCAAGTATGTCCATACTACATTCCTGCTCGAAAGTTTAGCAAGATTTTCAAACGACCAGCTTTTTTTTTTTTTTTTTTTTTTTTTTTTTTTTTTTTCAATTTAAAAACTTATCTCTCGATCAAATATTTTTAAACATTGGGTATTTAAAGAACTGGGTCTTCCTCATATTTTTCAGTGAAGACTGATTATAGAGAACAATTAGGGTCCGGTAACAAATTGAGCAAAATCAATAGTGTTTGTGATCACCCTCAGAGCCTGATGAAGGGGGAAGCACACATTATCTCCGCTCTCACCGGAATATTTTTACAATTATTTTTTACTTCATGTCATAGAAATTCCACGCTTTGACGAGGAAATATTTTTTATAAAAAATGAACGGTGTAAAAGAATCCAATTTACTCACCGTTATTAGACACCAGAATTCTTTTAAAATAATTTTTAATGAGAATTTTCTGTTTATTATAGGAGGAAAGTATTTGTTAAAAAATAACGGTGTAAGTATAAATAACGTGTGCTTCCCCCTTAATCAGGCTCTGATCACCCTGTATCTTTAATTGAACGAAATGAGTTGTAACTTTAAGGTATGTTAATCCAGACCCAGTTTAATTTGTGGATGAATATGTGTGACGATAGCATGTTAAATAATGAAAATATAAGCATTTATTTAAAAAATAAATAAATAAATCAGCATGCTTTTTATTTATAATATACAAAGTTTTCAACGAAAATTATTCCCACTTTCAGATAAGTTGGAAAGACACTTTTAAAATAATATACTGCAGTCGGAATACAAATAATGCAAATATCTCATGTAATATGAACATTTTTATGAAAAACGTTTTTACTGCGCATGTGTAAAAGATAAAATAATTTTTATTGCATGGGTTGAAAGCTAGATATATTGGGCAACTTATTTTGTCAAAAATGCATTTGAATAGAGTAGAAATTAAGCAAATTATCCGAAAAAGAACGAGCTAGATGTTAGATATTTTCCACGAGTTGAACATTTTTAAGAGGTTTTTCACATGCCGCGTAATTAATTTAAAAATTCAATTATTTTAACCACTTAGCAAAAGCTTTCTTTCTCTGAAAAACCCCTTATCATATCACAAATCTTGGTAAATAAACAAAATTATATTAGAGTTAAAAGCTTATAAGAAGTTTTTCACAAAAAAGTACATTTGGAGCGTGCTTGAAATAATTGGATCTTCAAATTTCTCGTGGCATGTGAAAAACCCCTTAAGAAATTTCAAATCGTAGAAAATATCTAAAATCTTGTTCGTTCTTTTTCGGATAATTTGCTTAATTTTCATTCTATTCTAATGCATTTTTGACAAAAGTTGCCCAGTACATCTAGCTTTCAACATACGCATAAATTTTTTTTTTTCTTTCGCACATGCGCAGTGCAAACATTTTTCATAAAATTTCTCATATTTTAGAAGATATTGATATATAAGATATTTGTATTCCGATTGCAGTATATTGCTTTAAAAGCGTTTTTAAAACTTATCTGAAAGTGGGAATAATTTTCATTAAAAACTCTGTATATTATAAATAAAAAACATGTTCATTTATTTATTTTTTTTATTTATTTATTTTTTTTTATTTTTTGAGTTTTTAAATAAATGTTTTTTTCTCAGTTATTTAATATAGTAATTGAACAGAGTCTATATTTACATATCCCGAAGTTACAGTTCATTTAATTCACTTAACAATACAGGGTGATCACAAACATTATTGATTTTACTCAATTTGTTTCCGGCCTTCTAAATATTCTCTTAAACCAACCTTCACTGAAAAACATGAGGAAGGTCCAGTTCTTTAAATACCCTACGTTTGAAAACATTTCATCGAAAGATAAGTTAAAAAAAAAAAAAAAAAAAAAAAAAAACTGATCGTTTGCAAAACTTGCAAAACTATTGAGCATAAGTGTATTACTCTATCACAAAAAATCGCTCTTAAAATAAAAGTGGTATGAAATAAAGGCGAGGCTAAAAATACTTCGGAATAAATTAAAATGTTGACTACTCTGTGTTGCTCGTCCACGACATGCGACCTAGTTTCCAATGTGTAGTCGCATTCTTAAATAATAATAATAATAATAATAACAACAACAAGGGAAGAATTGTATTTAGAGCATTGTATATATTACAAGGAAATTAGTTATAAACTATTTTTTAACCGGAAAAGTAAGTCTGTGTAATTTACTTAAAATAAAGTATTTTCTACAAGACCGAAAAAACAGGGTGATGTGTTTAAGTCCACTTAGGTTACCGCGCAGTAACGTTACTTTTATAGCAACTTAATGTGTGGAAGTAAAGCCAGAAAAAAAAATACAGAATGTTGTTAACCCTTTGCGGCGCAAGACAATTCAGATTATTTAAATTATACTGCCACCGGAATTCATGAATTAAATTAAACTAAAAGAAATTTTATATTTTAAGGTTAAAAAAAACCGGCCTTTTCTGCTATGTTATAAACGTAAATTTTTGCTAAAAATTTTCCGGGATGAATTTTTTCAGCTGGATCTTAAATTTTGCGTCCTCGCAGCGAGGACAGCGCGCGTTAAGTGGTTAAGTAGCTGTGGGACGTAGATCTGTCACAAAATAATGACTACCGCTATGTATTTGCATAGCCTCCTAAACTAGATGCCTGCCGCGTGGCTCTGAAACTTGGCAATAGTTCAAGCAGTCGCCAGTGCCACCTGGTACAGATTGCACCATTTTTTAATTCAACTGTCACCAATAATTTTAAGAAGTGATATATGAAATATATAATCAACGTTTCTTCTTTTCTATTCGCCTTTTACGTATATCTAATCCCACTAAAATTTTTGGTAGCTGTTGTATAAAAAAGTCTCGCAATCTGTACCAGGTGGCGCTGTCTACCGCTTGAACGGCTGCTAAGTTTCTGAGTCATGCGACAGGCATCTAGTTTAGGAGGCTATGGTATTTGTTACTTTCAAACTTACTGCTCGTTACTAAATATTCTTTTCTACATAGAAAGCGGGTGCTAACAGGACAGCAACGAACATTATTGTACAAATTTTTACTGAATCTCCTCCTCCTTCTTGCATAGAATTAATTACACTGCTCTGTATGAAAATTAGCCACACCACCATTTTTGCAAATTCTTATGTAAAATGACCTCCTGAATCCGAATATGACGCCCATTTTGCCCTATCACCCACCTTTTTTCAGGGATGCCTCTCTATTTTTATCACTTTTCGGTAATTTCATGGCTATAAATTTGATTTGTAGGGAGGGGCGGGGGGATTATTTTAACTGTTAAATACCTTCTGAGGATCTACAGAGTTGGAAAAGCAGCAAGGGGAAAATTTATGGGGGGGGGGGGGGATTTGCCACTGAAATTTTGTATTACATTTATTATATTTTATTAATCAATTATTATTATTATTTATTGTACATTATATTTTATTGTTTTAAAGTGTTAAAATAATTCTTTTTCATTCTCCAAATTTCATTCTCAAATTCATGACTAAAATTACCGAACAGTGATAAAAATTGGGGAAAGGGGTGGCGTCCCGAGGAAACGGTAGGTGATTGGGCAAAATGGGAATCATATTAAGATTCAGAAGGTCATTTTGCATAAGAATCAGCAAGAATAGTATTAGGGCTCGATATTATTATTATTATTTATATTATTTTTTTTTTCGTTACAGAGTTATTCAAATAAAGTCATTTTAGTTATAAGAAATCATAATAAGATGTTTGATTGAAAACATAGATATATATCTAAAATTTTGATTTGATAATGAATGAAATTTTAATTCGATTTTGAATGATCTTTACGTTTTTTGATATGCTGAAACCGCAAATGAAGCCAGATTTCCTCTATCACTTATAGATTTTTACCAATACGGGGTTTTTAGCGACATAATTTCTTTCGTGAATCTTCCAGCAATATAATTACATGATGACTTTTATAGTATGGTAATCATAGTTACATAGTAAAAACTAAAGAAAAGAAAAGAAAAAAAAAAAAAAAAAAAAAAACGAAACTGTGTTGGTAGACATCCTGTATTGACAAAAAGCTATACGTGATTAAAAAAAAAAAAAAAAAAAAAACTACCTTCATTTTTTGTTTAAGCACACCAAAAAAACGTATATATCATCTTAAATTATCAAATCAAATTTCGCGAAAATTATCATTGTAGACCTAATGTTCCATATTCAGGGGCTTTTTTATTTAACATCACTCACTAATTATAAATGCAACGGTTGTCTAATCACTTTGAAGAAGTTAGGAAGTTAGGATGGAATGGTTGGGAGGCACCTGTGACAGCGTCACGCATCCTCCATTACCTATAAGTAGAAGCTAACGGAGTGAGAGTCCCGAACAACAATTTCACTGCAATGGAGAGAGGGGGGGGGCATGAAAAGAAACAACTTGAAGATTATTCGTCTATTACATATATCAAATGTAACTCTTCAAAATTATTGGTGAATGTTGAATAAAAAAGTTTAAAATTTAGCAACGCTGTGTAGACCTGTGTAAGTCTGTGATTTTCATTGCTACATATAGCATTTTTGGTGACAACGAGCCTTATATATATTTAGCTGCTATGTAATTTAAATATTCCTGTGTTGTGAATAGAAATTTATTTTCATTGAATTAAATATTTCAATTATTAATATTATTAAAACATAGACGCTTTTTATATTACTTTATTATAAACTATATTTTATGTCTTTTGAAAAGGTTTTCGTAGCTTACCACCTACCCAGAGAAATCAATTAACCCTTTAACGCACCCCTCTTTTTTATTTTCACACTGAAGTCAAGCATTTAGCATAACAAACTTTTCAATATTTTTCACCTCGATTTATCTCAAAAACGGCTCTAACGATTTTCTTCAAATTTGCTACATAAACACCCTATTAGATGTCCTTTCGTATGTAATAGTTAGTTAGTTCATGAAAATTGATAGGCATCCTGTATAAGTACACCAATTTGAGATCTTGCAAGTGCGTTCCTTTAAAAACTGCTGTACGGTTTTTTTTCTGACTCGCCATATTAACTCTCTTTAGATATCCTTCCGTAGATAATTGTTGTTTTCTGGTCACTGATTGAGTTTGCCAAGTTTTGGTGAAAGTCGGTATGTCAAAAACGACTCTAACGATTTTCTTGAATTTTCCTGCATAAACCACTTTTCAGATATTGTTTCACATCTGTTACGTGGTTATTACAGGAAAATTGACAGTCATATTACCTATCCTGATTAGGTAGGTCACTTTTAAATCTCTTAAATGGGTGTGTTAGAAAACGGCTCTACCGACTTTTTATTTTAAACTCTCTTGTAAACTCAGTTTTACATGTATTTACACATGGATATGTGCCTAATTTTTTAGGTCAATTTTATATCTTCAGACCACCATTAACTCCAAAAAGTGCATATAGTACGTGTATCAGTGGGTAATAGAAGTCATGTCGTTGTTGTACACCAGATTTTTTAACTTTTGTAATTTTTCTGTTCGGTATGTTATAGCACTCCTCCAAAATCTAACAGAAGATGTTTTAGAGGAAGCCATAAGCAGAAGTCACTTTAAATTTCTTAACAGGTTCGTAATAGTATAATACTATAATATAATTAATAAAATTTCTGTATAATGGCGTTATTAAAAATGAAAAAATATAACATAATGTTTTCTACAGATTTCGCACGTTGTTTTGTGTAAGGGGTCTTTTATAACTATTCTGAAATAAAGAAATTCTTTATAAATTTATAGAATTATTTTATTCAAAAATATTATTTAAAAAAATTACAGGTGGAGAAAAATAAGGACTGTGCAAACCATGTTATATGCAGATTTGGAAATATGTATAAAATGATAATTGAGATATATAGGGTTGCTATAGTTGGTATTTTTTCCCGGACTTTCACCACTATATTTATACAGTAATCTTATACAGTGTTTTCACAACCAATGAAGAAAGAAATTATCTATAAATATTACAATGTAACAGTCAGGCTGTAAAAACTGGATAGTAGCAACATAATATAAAATATAACGTACACATATATATATATATATATTATAACTTATACAGGACTCATAGCGTTTCGAAATTTTCACATGTGTTTTATTATTTTGATACCGCTATTTCAGAAAAGTCAATTAAAAATAATATATTATTAAAAAATCTTCAAGAAAATTTCCTTTTAGAAATAGTGGTTAACAATAAAATAAAACGCATGTAAAAGTTTAGGAAAGCCATGAGCCCTACTTATATATATGTATACAGGATATTCCTGAATTCATGGGCCAAACATTTAGGATATTTAAATTAACATATAAAAAAGCAATTTTGTATAGCAGTATAGGGTCGGAAATGAAAAGTGTGAGCAAAAAAACAAGAAGTGTACTGCCCATTAGAATGTAATAAAAAGGGGAAGAAGTAGCAAAAATTCATAGAAAAAATAATGCCTATGTAAAAAATTTCTAACACGAGATAGAAAATAAAAGAAAAATAGATCAGAAAAAGAAAGTGAAACGGATGAAGCATGGGTCATAACACTTTCATTTCTGACCCTATATTGCTATAAAAAAATGCTTCTTTATATATATATATATATATATTTTTTTTTTTACCTAACCTTAAAGTTTTGCCCATGAATTCAGGGACACCCTGTACACACATGTATATGTATATGTATATGTACAGGGACCTTTTTTGGACGATCGTTTGCTGATGTTTAGAGTTATTTTGTTTCACCAGATCTGGAAAGTGTTTTAGACATCTGTGGATTTGGATAAAGAATTTCAATGTTTAAAAGGTTTTTAAGCTTGGATGGACTTTGCAGTTGTTGTTTCTTGCAGGTGGTGAGTTTTCTTCTTTTTCTGGCAGGTTCGTGTGGGGGTATGTTTGGCTAGCATTTTCATATAAAAATCTATATAAATAAGCTTTATTAAAAACAGCTTTTTGGTTTCAATGAGCTGTAACATATTGTTTTCAAATTTCAATATTTAATTTTCAAGAAATAGAAATACTTTTTAATCTCCTTTCATATTTTACAATTTTAAGTTTTTCATTACTATGCAGTTTGATATATATATATATATATTGAGTGTGCTAGCCTGCATATCTTTTGAAACCTGCTAGTACTACATAGTTATTAATAGCTGTCTTCTCACCTGCTGAGAAGATTGGCACAGCATAATTTAATTTTCTGGCTTAAATAGAGTTAAACTTTAACTAATTTTCTTGTTTATTAACATCGTTTAATAATTTTTCTTGGTGTTTATTACATTTCACTTTCATGTCATCACTTATCATTATTTAAATATAATATATATACAGTGAAACTTGAATAATTCGAGCTTGTTTAATTCGAAATTCTGGATAATTCGAACTTTTCACTCGGTCCCTTGAATTTTGTATTAAAATAATGTTAAAAAATTGTGGATATTTCGAATTCTATTTTGGATAATTCGAATTTTTCATACGATTATCTTAAAAATATTACTATAAAATTTGTTCCCGAGATTTTTCTCAGCTAATATATTTTAACAGTCTTTCAAAAGAAGGATAAGGAAATACAAGAGAAGCCCCTAACTAGTGCATCAGAAGATATGGTGCATATACATGAACTTCGAGGTTTTTTTTTAATTGAAAGTCATATCTAATGAAGAAAATTCTATTTTTGTATCAAGTCATATGCTATGACACAAAGATTGTACTTAAAGAAGAAATAAAAAATATCTGACTATTTTTAAAAAAGTGTTGAATAATTAAGCTCGTAAAAAATATTGATTTAATGGGAGGGAGATGTAGCAGTATTCTTAGATATAAAGTTTATGTGTTAAATCTTTGATCGTAGAGTTTTAAATTTTTTATATATCTCTTTTGTTTTTTTACAAGATAGTATATGTAATTCGAATTTTTGGATATTTCGAATTTTTTTCTGGTCCCTTCAACTTCGAATTATCCAAGTTCTACTGTATATATATTGTATATATATATATATATATATATATATATATATATATATAATATTAATAATACTTACAAATATCCCCATCGGTTCTTGTGCAGAGCGGTAGTATATCCAAAGAAACTTCCTTTGCTGCCTTTATATATAATTGGAAAATCAGTATCCAAGTTAAAAGCATTATAACAGCTGCACGATATTACCAGGAAGAAAGAAAAAACTTTTGAATTAAACTTATGTACTTTTGAACACATCTTTGAAAGAAAGTTATGAGCTACCTAACAATCGAACGAGCTACTGCAAAATATTGGAGATAAACATTCGGAAATGACATAATACAGAAAGGTATATGATATAATTCAAATTTTAGGAATGATTCAGGATGCAGGATGTCACTTCCGGAAAGACTTTTTGAATCATTGCTGATAAAAATTCCTTAACAAACTCAATGCAATATTGCGGTTAAAATTGTTTGTTTGTTTTAAAACAACCTACGGTTGATGTGGTTATTTTATTTATTATTATTATTTTTTTTAATGTATTCTTATTTTGTTAGACGATAGTTCTAAATAAATAAACAAATAAATAAAAAGATGTTGACTGCATATTCTATTTTTATTTTTTCCGATTAAAAAAATTGGCCTTTTATTTTATTTTATTTTTATTTATTTGTTTTTCATTTTTATTTTTTCGTGACCTTCAACTTTAATTCTTCGAAAAAAGTAAAACTTTTTCTTTCTTTCTTTCTTTCTTTCTTTTTTTTTTTTTTTGAAGCTTTTAGAAAAAGTGTTTTACTTCGATTTAAAATAATCTGCAGTTGATATATGTAGAGTTATTTTCCTTTTCCTTCTTTATTCACGTTTGATAAAAGTTTAAAGAAACATATTAAACTAGTGCTTTTTATACTTTTGTTTTTTAAATGATAGTTTGATATTTTATTTATTTATTTATTTAGTTTTGTTCGTAGTTGAGATTTAATTAACTAAGTTAATAGTGTTCGAAAATAAATAAATAAATAAATAAATAAATAAATAAATAAATAAAAATGGATAAATAAAATGTTCTTTGTATTTGCGAAATTTCTACGGAGAAAAAGGCTCTTTCAGTTCTAAACAGAATGTAAATATTGGTGGAAAATTAGTCCTTTGGGAATTATTATATGAATAAAAATATTCTTTACCTATAAAATTGATTTATTTGTTGTAAATATGTTGTAAGTTGCATTTCGGAAAATTATACTTAATGAAAGATATCATAATGCATGGATAAATATAAAAGATCTTCCAAGATAGGGTATTATCAAAATATAAAATGCACTGCACTGTTGATTACAAGGGTGGGTAAACCTGAAATTCTCACTTTATGTGCAATAAGGTGATTATAAATTGATTAGCAGAATTATTTTTTACTAATAGCAGTTAAAAAAAAAAAAAAAAAAAAAAAAATCAAAAACTAATAAATTGTTAATTTTCGAAAAGAAGAAAGGTAGTATGTATTTCAAAGTATCTTGAAATATGGTAAAAAATACACCGTGGGGCTAAAAAATCAAAATGTAAATCTGAATCTGTAAAATTTTTATTTTTATTTTTTAATCCTTAATTTATTTTTTATCTCATTTATTTTTTTTTTTTTTTATCGTAAAACTGAGCCACGTACTTTTAAAATGACTGAAATGAATGAAAATGAAGTGCTTCCACCTTATTTCATGCTTTAGTTAATTTTAAAAATCCAATTGTCGTGTCGAAAATCAGTTTCCACCCCTGGATTTAGAAAAATCGCCCTTTCATTTGGTACCGAATTTGTAGCAATAGGACTGATATTTCTGATTTATTTTGGTGTTACACAAAACTGGCGTAAAAAAACTCCAGATTGAAACTAATATTTCCCAGTCCATAATATATATATATCTTTATTAAAATTTCAATATACCTCTCACCTTACACTAACACATAATTATATTAACAACAATTGTATTAGCTTTTTAGATTTACAACTTAAATTAAATGGTGGTAAAATATCTACTGATCTATATGATAAACGAAAAGATTTCTGTTTTAAAGTAAATTTATTTACACATTTTAATTCCTGTCTTCATTTATCTGTATACAGAAATATTATTCTTAATCATCTATTTCGAATAAACAGACTTTGTTCATCTCATTACAAAAACAAGAATATTAACAATTTAATTAAAACTGCTACTGCTATGGGTTATCCCAAGAGATTTATTTATTCGATTATTTATCAATAAATGTTCATTGTCTCAAAAAAAAAATGTATTTGTGTATATATATATATTTATATGTGTGTGTGTATATATACATTTCTATATTTAAAAAAAAATAGTAATAATTAAAATGTGGCGGATGGGAGGGCAGATGTTTGATTAAGGAGGAAGGGTGGTGTTGTTTGGCTGGTTGGTTGGGTGGGTTGATGAATTTAAATTATTAAAAAAAAAAAACAGATAGGAAGCCTGGTCTTATTGCGATTGCAGGATACATCATCTCTTTCTGGTTGATATTGATTAAGTTTCAACAATTCATAATTTATTTGCTTAATTATCAAAAAAAAAAAAAAAAAATTAGATCTCATTCAAATTTGGAGTGTTCATACTATACGTAAATAATAATAATAATTAATAATAATAATTATATTAATAACAATAATAATTATTAAAATTTTAAAATTAAAATTATTCACCATTTTCCTACTTAATAATAATAATAATAATAATAATATTAATAACAATAATAATTATTAAAATTTTAAAATTAAAATTATTCACCAATTTCCTAATCATAATGACTTTATCATCACTTGTTGGCCTTTTCTTCTGTTAGCTTAAGACTATAAATTACACTCATGTAAATTGAACCTCTAATCGTACACTTTTTCTTAAATCACTTAATAGTAACTTATTTTTCCCACGTTAGATGGCGCGCTCATACGTTGTGACGAACGTATGCCCTACAGTGAAAATCGTATTGATCTACATTATACTTAAATTTCCCTCTAGAATATTCTTTATTTGTGATTTCAGCTTTTAAATTTTAAGAACAATAAATATCACTTCATGCTTACATTTATTTCATTTCAGAAACTATTTCGATTAATCGATTCTCTACTTTTAATCATTTCTTTTCAGTTTGTTCGTTTTGGCAACCGCCCGGACTTTTATTCGATTTGGATTTGATTTACATGTGGCCATCACCTTTCACGAATACCAATTTTCATTATGGTTAAGTTATTTTATCAGCCAATTTCCTTTTATCTTTCTATTTTTTTTTTGCAAGATTGAAACTAGTGTTGTATATTGCTGAAATAGCTATACAATATTCGAAATCTTGCATTCCATGTTGACAGTACTGCTAGTTTCCTGATTAGATCTGTACTGGGTTTCAGCATTTTTAACTCTATTTTTCCTTCATGCATTCCTTTTTATTTCAATAGTATTTTTGGTTAATTTCTTTCAATTCTTATCTTGTGTTGCATGAATTTACTGGATTAATGGATTATGACAACTGCTTAAGTGATATATACGTCATTTCCCTTCTGCGTAAGTACTTTAACATGTTTTTACTAATCAGTGAATTTTACTTAAATGGTAATTGTGACAATAACTTTATACGTAATACATCTAAATATTAATTTCATTGTTGGTATTTTCATCTTTCTCTCATTTGCTGAGTATTGTAAAGGAATTAAATTATTTATTATATATATATATATATATATATATATCAAAGACAGAATTTAGTTTGATGCGGAGGACTATTAATTTCTATCTGTAAAATTTTTATTCTTATTTTTTATTTATTAATTTTATTTACTAATTTATTTTTTATCTTATTTTTTGTCCGTAAAACTGGGCAACGTATTTTTTAAAATGACTGAAATGAATTAAAATGAAGTGTTTCCACCTAAATTTCATACTTTAATTAATTTTAGAAAATCTAATTGACGTGTCGAAAATTTTTTTGCACCCCTGGATTCAGAAAAATCGGCCCTTTCACTTGGTATTGAATTTGTAACGATAGGATTGATTTTTTTTTTTTTTTTTTTTTTTTTTTATATTACACAAAATTGGTCTAAAAAAAACTCCAGATTGGAACTAATAGTCCTCAGTTCATGAAAAAAAAAAAAAAATCTATCAAGGACAGAATTTAGTTTGGACTATTAATTTCAATCTAAAATTTTAATTTTAATTTTTTAATTTTTTAATTTTTTATCTTATTTTTTGTCCGTAAAACTGCGCAACGTATTTTTTAAAATGACTGAAATGAATTAAAATGAAGTGTTTCCACCTAAATTTCATACTTTAGATAATTTAAAAAAATCTAATTGTCGTGTCGAAAAACTTTTGGAACCCCTGGATTAAAAAAATCGCCCCTTTCATTTGGTACCAAATTTGTAACGATAGAATTAATATTTCTAATTTATTTTGGTGTTACACAAAACTGGTCTATAAAAACTCCAGATTGAAACTAATAGTTAGGACTGGGTCCGTCCTAAAAACTGTGTATAAAAACAATGTATTGAAAAAAATTCGCAGTACGTTGCCATTTTGTTTGTTTTGCCATTTTTGCTCGCTTCTGTTTCAAATCGAAACATTTGTGGAGAGTTTTTGCAATTTTGTTGTTTATATATTTTTTTAATAGTATCATGAATATATATGTAGCACAAACCAAGAAAAAAGAGATATAACTCAAAAATGTTGTGTTCAAAAAATTAACTTAACCTCTTAATTGCCCCGGGCGTATATATACGTTTTTGCGAAGTACGATCCTTTGTATTTTACGGCTACCAATGAAACAACTGACACGGCTTGACAATGCAATAAAACAGTCTTGAAAGTGACCTTAACAGTGTTTTCCAAGGATTTACTCATTTGAGAGTTGAGAGAGAACGGTGGCACTGGGAGGTGAATCTCGTAAATTTTCTTCGGCAGGTAAGGGGTTAAAGATAACGCTTCAACATTAATATTGACCAGACACAACTACCTGCCTATCAGGTGAATAATTTTTGAGATAGAGATATGGTAATTTTTGTATACCTTGAGGCACTTCTTACATTTTTTTTCAATGACATAAACCCAAAATTCCCATTTTTTGAGTGTAATTACCTTCTCTAACCCATAAGGTAGAGAAAGTATTGTTTTAGGATCAAAATTTAGAACATGAGTTTTTGTTATATTTATACGTTTTGAGGTCCCTTGAATCCGAAAATCATGTTTTTAGCGAATGGTATGCGTGTCTGTCTGTCTGCCTATGTGTGTGTTATCAGCATAGCTCAAGAACAGATAGTAGCAGAAAGTTCAAACTTGGTCTTCTAAATGTGTATGATATAGGGATACTACACTATGCTTTTCGTTGAGATGAAGCAAATGATTCGTGTACAGGGACACTCAAGAGAATTCCAATACATTACGTCTATGGAGGAAATTGCAGGTATGTCGAGTTTAACATATATAGACTGCACTAAACCAAATGAAATTAATATATATCTTTTATATATGCGCAAAAACATGTCTCATGTAGAATATAGTAGGGATATCATTCACTGTTCGTTTACAGGGTTACACAAAAGAACTAGATAAAAGTGCGACAATAGTTGCAAATCGATGAAAGTGTATTTCAGGCTGGGCCATGTATTATTACTATTAGGATTATATTTAGGTGCACTATGTGGTCTGTATATAATCTTCGAAAGATATACAGGGCTGCAAATATTTAAGCGATAACATTCTTTTTTTTTTGTTAGTGGATGTCCTTTACTAATAATATTTTACCATTTCCAGGAAAGCTGTTCGGGAATTGAAATGAATTCCTCATAAAGATATGGTAAATAATTTATGTTTTTTAGCTAAACATTCATCGCCTGTTTATTGTATTTTTACACGTTTTGAGGCTTCCTGATTTCCGTAGTCAAGTTTTTTAATGTTTGATCTTTGTCTGTGTCTCTTAGAGTGACTTAAAAATGAATAATATTAGGAGATCCAAATGTTGTGTTTTGAAATTAATATCAGTTTATGCTGAAAAAGTTTGATCAAGATTGATAACTTTCAAGGAATGCTGCGTGTGAAAATTGTCTGAATAATTTTAAGTGAACTTTTAATAATAGATTTAAATTCTATATAAATGTAGGTGCATTAATGAATCGGGGGGTTGAGGGGGGCGGTAGCCCCCTTCACACAGAACTAATTATCATATAAAACTCTTCCGAAGCCTAATTTGGATTGTTTAACATAGGTTTACATAACAGTACTCGTTATTTTACCTCTTAATCTCCAACCGGTTTTATTAGTATTAAATTTCAGGGTAAGAGAAAGTCGTGTGAGTGACACACCAGATTTTTTTTTTTTTTTTTTTTTTTTTTTTTTTTTTTTGTCGAGGTGCGATATCTTGTGTGAATATTTATAACAAAAGAAAAAAAAATGAAAGGGGAAAAAGGGTATAGGACAACATAAAACAAGGTAGACATTAAGACAAATTAATTTTAAGAAATATAAAATTTAAATTTTTATACAATCCTACAAAAAGCAGTTTCCAATCATTGGATGAGTGAAAAAACGTTAATAAAAGAATCAGAAAATATTTACTATGCAGCATAAAAATTCTTCGAAATATGTCAAGACTAAAAGTTGACTCAGATTGATTTCATTTATTTCGTCGTAGAGTCAGTAATCGAGAAAAGATGTCAACGTATTAGTTTCTAGTGTTAAATTCAAATTACTACTGAAAACTGTGACAACATATATTGACACAATAACATTTTAATCTTCAACGAATCCGTTAAGAACTTTGTTTAAATATATACCTGGAACTTTTTATGATACTAGGCTGACATTTTGTACAATACCTTATTATGGTATAAAACACTATTTCCAAAATTCGGATTTTTCTTTCCTTCTTCCTTGTGTGGGCAGTATGAAAGTTTTATTTAAAAACTTTTTTAAATTGAATCCCCTGAAATTTTTTATCGATTTTATAAAATTCTCTGTACACTCTTTTTTTTTTTTTTTTTTTTTTTTTTTTTACCAATCTTTGAAGTATGTTGAGTCCAGATATAATAAAGTTATGCTAAAAACAGATTTTTGCAAATAAGACGGATTTGCGGATTGCCACAAAAATTGGATGGGTAAATTGGTTTAGCTTTAACTACGAGGTAAGACAGGTGGCGCTCACGCACCCCAACACCGACTGTCCCAGATGCTAAGGGTATCCATGCAGAGTAACATCGGGTTTTAATTCAACTGATATTCTGAATTTAGACCTAACTGTTATCAGATCTATTTGTTTGAATCTTTATTTGTTATATTTAATCCAGGGACGAAAAAGTTCCACTTTTTTTGCCACCAGTATTTTTCTACAAAAATTTATAGCATAAAAAAAAATCACAAATTTAACTGTAAAAGTATGGTATAGAAACTAGTGGTATAAAAAAAGTGGAACTCTTTCATCCCTGATTTAGCCTTATTACACCAAAGCAAATACTAAACAGTGATGGTTTAGAAGTTTGAAAACTTTCTTATATTTCCCTCTCTGACTGGTTGCCCCGCTTAAAATTCGAAGCTTTGCTATTGTTGCGCTTGAGAAGTAAATTGAACAGTTTTTACTAAAAAAACAAATTTTGTATCTAGACTTTGAACTTCAGATTTATTCTGTTTCTTAAGCTTCTTGGTTCATCACTTGTAGTTACACCATACTTGCCAACATACTAATTAATATTCCGTAGTATTGTTAGTCCCGCTTTTTTTTTTCACACCAGTACTTTTTAGAGCATTTTTCTTCTTATTTAATCGTAATTGCATTTATAGAATATTACTGTAAAAATTTACTGGCGGGAAGAAAAGGGCGGGACGAACAACACTATGGAATATTAATTAGGATGTTGGCAAGTACTTATACTTACCCCAGTAATATCGTGTGTCGTGCACGTGTAACCAGAAAACACTTGCCCCAAAAACTTCAACTCCATCACTTAATTTTTTTTTACTTTCTTTCTTTCTTTCTTTCTTTCTTTCTTCTTCTTTTTTTTTTTTTTTTTTTTTTTTTAAATTTCTAATAAAAATTAATATCTGGATCTTTGTAAAAGTTTTGTTATAGTGTTAAGAATTAAAGATGTGTAGTGCTATTTAAAGGCTTACGGAAAAGTTCGCAACTGTGTGACGATTTGAATTATTTTAAAAATTCAAAACAGTTCCAGATTCCAGATTTTTTTTTATTGTTTATTTTCTTATTTTTTAATCTGGAAGTTCTTTTTATTTATTTATTATTGTACTGTATATGGATATATATATATATATAAACAAGATTACACTTGTCCCAGCCCATGGGACAAATAAAAACAAAAATACAAATGCATCATAATATTTTTTTTCCTTCAGTTGGCGTTTTGTTAAATTATAAAAAGCTCGCATTTCTTAAAAGCCAATTGTACGTAGTTTATTTCTGAAAATATTTAGAAGTGTAAATTTATTACCTACTGAGCAAAATGAGGTCAAAGTCGATGTATGCCAAAACGTTGTTACATTTATCCTTTAACCACATTTCTTGAGACAATGCCAGCCTCTACGAAAGTGCATATTGAACGAGTCCAGTATTAAAATAGAAGGTTATAACGATTGTCGTTGAGAGAAAATAAGTGATAAGTGAACATCGCGAGTGACAAGATGTTTACCAAATCCCAATTTGTCCGTCAACTTGGCATACCTCTAAGCCTTTGCTATCGTTCTCACTGCTAGTTGCACGAAACGTGGTTACACTATACCCCATTTCAATCTGTCTATAGGTGTCAAGAGATGCGTTCAAGAAATGGAAAAAAGTGTTTTGGTTCAAAAAATGCACAAAAATTGGCGTTTTGAGCAGAAAAGCGAAAAGTTTCATTAATAGAATCTCCCAGACAAGATCAAAAACTTATCAATAAATTTTAAAATTGCTTATGGATTCCATATGAGCTATTCCTTTATTGTAATCCACTTTTACCCACGCAAAGCGCCTCCTAGAAGGCATTTCGAACCTTTTGTTTTTAACTCTTTGAGGGCATTTTCTAAAATGTGTAGATACCAGTTTTCGTAGCGTTTTCTTTACGCATCCATTCTCGCTATAATCGGCTGTTTATAGCGGAAATTTAATCAGAACTATTTTGTATAAAAACAGTTCTGAAATATAATAATAATAATAGTTAATAGTTAGTAGAATAATAGTTCTGAAATAGTTCTGTCAATATTTAAGATGTTAAAAAGCTCAGTTCAAGTTTTTTTTTTTTTTTTTTTTTTTTTTTTAATTATTATTGCCCTATATGTATAATAACTGTCTGCAAAAACATTTGTCACAAAATATGTTAAAAAAAAGAAAAGACAACAACTTTGTTTTAAACTTTTTATTTTATTAGAAGTTGAGTTTCAGTGTGGTTAATGTCGCGCTAGCTGTAGCCGGTCTTTTGTTGACAGTCTGGGATTTATTGCCAGAGGTGGTCCGGGGGCATGACATCACAATTTTGATCCTCCATTGCGGAGATGACTTCCCAGATCTGGGAAGTCAGAAAATATTCCAGAATTATTCCAGAAATATTCCAGAATTATTAATTTTATGAAACATTCAGGACATTGAAACCACAACAAATTTTGTGAGCACCATGAAAAATTCGAGGATCGAACGCGCAATCCGCAGACTACAATTCGAGGCCTTTAACATACGAATGAGAAGTTTTTGTATAAAATTCATTTTTCAAAAAAAAAAAAAAAAAAAGAACGTTTGTTTGTCAGCATGATCTTTAAAAATAATCAAAATGACGTAAAGAAAAGGAAAACCAAACCAATTAAGAACATACTAATCTTTATAAATTTTCAATTGTCCATAAAAGCTGTTAGTTTCAACCTGTTATTAAAGCGTAGTCAATTTTTCAATAGGATATTTGAAAAAAATAAAAATAATAATTTCCCCTTATTACACTTTTAGAGGCGGTAGTTGCACACTATAACCACAATTTTTAATTCAAAATTGCAAAAACAGTCTCCGGAATTTTTTTATAGTTTTCTTTTATAACCTAGTCGATTAACTTCATTAATTTCTTTTCTTTTAATATTGTTCGTGATTTCTGGTGGTTGTTGATTTTAAATCAGGAAAATCTGCTTTTCCCTGAACTGGTTAAGAGATATAGTTAAGGGGAAACTCATGGGATGCAAAATTAAATAATTTAATTTAATTATGTATATTAATTTACATATGTGCAACAAAAATCTGTATTTTATTTAAAAAAAATGATAAAATAAATAAATAAAATCATGTATATCTCATAAATTATAAAACATTTTCACACAATATAAGATATAATTAGACTAAAATTGAGTCAAAAACACAATGGACATACAAGATCACATAAAAACAGACAAATAGTTTAATTAAATTCATAATCGTTCTTAAATCAAGTTAGAAAGTGTCGGGTGCATAAACTTACATGGATATATAGCGGAGAAGGATTAAGAACCGTTAAGTTAAACTGTAAACTATCTGGTATTTTAAAGACACTGAAAAATAAATAAATAAATAAATAAGTTACGTATGATAAAATGTATACTGTCTTTTATTGTGTTTAAATATTTCTGAGTCTTTACTGATGTCTTAATTTTAATATTTGAGAAAATCCACGTTAAGCTAAAGTTATTAAGACACCAGTAAAGACTCAGAAATGTTTAAACATAATAAAAGGCAGTATATATTCTATCATACGTAACATTTTTTTTTTCTTTAATAGGTACATTAGGAACTTTTATTTATTTATTTTTCCATAGAAAAAAATTTGCGCTTTATTTAAAGACTATATAAGACGGAAATAATTATTTTCAAACAGCGTTGTTAAAAAACAGAAGATTTAACACCTATGGTTAAGACATTGCTGCTTAGCTTAACGTGGATTTTCTCAAATATTAAAATTAAGACATCAGTAAAGGCTCAAATATTTAAACATAATTAAAGACAGTATATATTCTATCATATGTAACTTTATTTATTTATTTAGGTACATTAAGAACTTCTATTTATTTATTTTTACTTTTTTAAATAATCATTGACATATTTAAGCTAGAAATTATGTGCTTTAATTAAGAAATAAATATTATTGTAAAACACCGGTGTTTAGAAATCTGCTTTTTGCCAGAGCAAAATATATACCACCATATAAAAAAACGTAATTATCTCCCTATTTAAAATAACATTTGTTTGAAGACATTAAAAAATTTCTTGCATTAAGGCGACTGCAGTAAGTACTTTTAACCCTTTAAAGTTCACTACATAATTCTTTTTGAAAATTGTGAAATTAATAAAAAATATGACTTTTAGACGCATTACTGATCATAAATATACAAATGAAAAGAAATTAGCACTTTTTATTTTCCAGAAATTTATGGTTTCACAGCATAGCTGCCAATATTTTATTTTATTCCGGAGTAATTTTAGCCCCGCCTCTATTTCGTACCACTTATTTTTTAAAAGTAATTTTTTCTTATTTTATCGATGTTATATATTGAAGAAAATTTTTCTGTAAATAAAGTGGGGCGAAATAAAGGCGGGGCTAAAAGTACTCTGGAATAAATAAAAATATTGGCAGCTATGTCACAGTGCAGGGATGGAACACGGGCGCAGAATTCATACCACTATCAGTGTAAGAAAATTTTCTACTTCTTAAATCAACGATATTATGGATAGGGAAATTTCTTAAACAGATTCCGGTATGAATTCTGCGCCCGTGTTCCAGTCCTGTACAGTGAAACCAATGAACGGTAACGGGATATTTTTTCTCCTTAAACAAACTGATATAAAAGTTGCAGAGAATAAATCAGATACTTTAAAAATCTAAAACATTTATATTTTGACTTACTTATTAAGAAATTTAAATAAGGATTTATTCAGAAAAGAAGCAAGTGTGGTATAAGCAGCAGTGTAACAGCATCAGGCGCCTAGGCAAACATTGTTGCTACAGCTCTGGTTTTATTATTATTATTATTATTATTTTAGTTTATTTACAAATTTACGAATTTATACATAATATTAACTATACTTACTAATTGTTTTACCAGAAAAAAAAAGAAAAGAAAAAAAACTTTATATTCATAATTGCAAAATGTTTAGTACATATAAATTATTTAATATATATATATATATATATATATAATATATATAAAGATATATACCCACATACATATATGTATATATATTCATATAATTCCAGAAAAGGATATTTTAAGAAATTGCAGAAAATCTAGGAAATGTTCATTTTCTACTCATGTCTTGCGAAATTCGACCTTTACTGGAGTTTGGTTTCTCTCAGAAACCAAACATTTTACATAACTTTTCGGACAGTTCTGTTTATTTATATAAAAAATTTAAAGTTGCAATGTATGACTGAGAAGGATTATAGTAAGTTCATGTGCTATTATTTAAAATAAATGTTTTTTCTTTATTTTTAAAATTAATACAATTTTAGAATATTAAAGTGACTTCTGTATCTGGCTTCATCTGAAATAGCATTTTTTTTTATTTTGCTGTAGTGCTGCCATGTAGTGCAAAGAGAATGAATAAGAATTTAATATTCTATTAACATTTTGTAAAGATACTGAAAAAATGTTCCCAAAAAAAGAAAAAAAAAGTGCAATGTTTGATTTCTTGGCGAAACCAATGAACGTTAAAGGGGTAATTTTTTAAGGCGATATTTGTAATTTTTTGGGATTCTGTGTACGCATCAGTTCATGTTTTCAATCTTTGAGCACATCATTAGAAGTAATATTATGTAAATGAATCGTTGAATTAACCTCTTACCAATTCACTTTAAAACACATATGTTAAAACTGGAAGAAATTTTCATTTGAGAATTTACCAAATTTAGTAATTAATAAACAATTTGCATTAATTTGGTTATTATAATAACTGTGAAATAATTAAATACTTAAAGAAGCGTTATTAAATATGGATTCCTAGCGTTTATTCTTATTTCTAGCACTTTATTATTAATATTTTGTAATGAGACATCTGCAACAATTTAATAAAAAAATGTGTATAGAAGAAGATTATTTTTTTTTTCATATTTATACAACTGAGTATTTTTATTTATTTGTTAATTTCGTTTTCTGTTATGTGTAAATATGCAACTAAAATAACTATGGCGATACATGGTTCATTAAAGTTAGGTTGAGAATAGTTTTATGAGTGTTGTTAAGGCAATCCGAAAAACATATGTACCAAGTTTCAAAGACTTTAAACCGGAAAAATTTCACAGCTGATTACGACAATACTAATAGTCGAAAATATATATAACATATTCCTTTTTAAAAATACTGGTGTCAATTCTGATTTAAAAGTTAAATATAGGCAGTTATGGAAAAGTTCCATGCATCGTTTAGAAAATTTTTGAAACATTAAGGTAAAAAAAATAATGCTTTGCCCAATATTTTCATTTCGCGAACACAAAACTCGATAACAACTAATATTTACTTTCTTCTAATTTTAAACCGTCATTAAAGACAGCTCAATAACATGATGGTGTTTCTATTTGCGCTAGAGGAACTTAACGTTGATAATGGGAACACAAATATTATATAAAAATTATTAATTTTATGTTTTCTGGTATAAATTATTTAATTTTTATTTAAAATTATTTAACTTTAACGTATTGTTATTTTTATAATGCAGATATTTTAAGATTTTTAGTTTTTCAAAAAAAGATATGGATTTTAAGAAGCATTTATAACATAGGTCTACAAAAATAATGTTGGCGAAATTTGATTTGATAATTTTAGTAGATACATATGTTTTTTGGTGTGTTGACACCGAATATGAAACCAATTCTTCTCTATCACGTATATATTTTTGTCTATACAGGATGTCTACCGACAAAATTTTGTGTTTGCATTGTTATTATTAGTATGTCGTTATTTTTAGTATGTTTCAATGATAAGTATACTATAAAAGTTACCATATTGCTGGATAAACCATGGAAGAAAAAATGTTTCAGTATTCACCCTGTCAGAGATGCTAACTTTTATAATTTATTCCGGAGCAAATTTTTGCCCCGCCTTCTTTTCGCACCAGAAATTTTATAGAATATTTTTCTTTAATATGTGACAACACTTAAATAATTGAAAAATCATTCTTTAAAATTTTCGGTGTGAGAAAAGGGCGGGGCTAACAATGCTCCGGAATAAATTATAAGAGTTGGCAATTCTGCCCTGTACTGACAAAAATCTGTATGTGATAGGAAAAAAAAAAAAAAAAAAAAAAAAAAAAAACCTGGCTCCAGCTTTGGTTTCAGTATACCAAAAAAATATAAAGATCAGCCGAAATTTCTGATGTAGACCTGTGTAATTAATGTGTGCTTGACTTTAAATCCTTCCTTATAAATGAAATATTAAAAAAAAAAAAAAAAAAATCAGGGTTCCAATTTTCGAGCACTGGAAATATTTTATAGTATTATGTATATATATCAGAGCCTCCTTAAGTAGATGCCTGTCGCGTAGCTCGGAAACTAGGCATCAGTTGAAACGGTAGACAGCGCCACCTAGTACAGATTATTGGACTTTTTTATTCAACTTTCACCAATAATTTAATGAAGTGATACACAATATATATAATTGGCGTTTCTTCGATTCTGTTCGCCTTTTATATATATCATATCCCACTTTTAAAAGTTTTTGGTGGCTGTTGAATAAAAAAATCGCGCAAGCTGTACCAGGTGGCGCTGTCTACCGTTTCTAATGTTGCCTAGTTTCCGAGCTACGCGACAGGCATCTAGTTAAAGAGGCTATGTATATATATATATACATATAAATATATTAAATAGTATTGTATATATATATATATATATAATAGTATTCCATGTATATATATATATATATATATATATATAATAGTATTATATATATATATATATATTCATAAAGGCAATCGTAAGAGATTCTTTCAAAGAATGCTCTTCGAAATTTCCGGTGCTGAAAAAAAGTGACGAGCGGAAATCCTGTAATTTATTTTTTTTAGTAGATTAAAAATGAATGAATTTGGATGTGACTAAAGTAACTTTTTATATTATGTTATAAGAAAATGTTCGAGCATTATTCTTCACTGTATTTAATTGTACTTTTTACGATTTAAAGGAACAAAAAATGCTATTGCGAAATAGTGGTAATCAAAGTTTAAATACTATACATGAAACGTTCACACTGATTAAGTAAGGCCATGCAAAAACAAAATATTTTAAATAATATCTGGTAACAAGAGATTATGTAACAACGAAGCATATTATTTAATATTGTTTTTAAAAAATGGCTTTATTGTTCAATTTTATTTACATTTTCATTTTTTACTGGATCTTTAACAGTTATACGCGACCACAAATAGCCAATTTCAATTTTTTACTCATATTAAATGACACACACGCACTTACAGAAGATAAAAAAAAGCATTTGTACAGTGTTGCCAGATTCTGCGACATTTTTCATATCTGCCAACCATCTCCTTATAAGGAGTAAAATAGTTAACGCCCCTTGAAAAACGTCTCTTTTTTCACACCACTTTAATTTTAGAGTAATACTATTTAAATACTGTTACGATTAAATAAGAGTAAAATTACTCTAAAATATGACTGGTGAGAAAAAAAAAAAAAAAAAAAAAAAGCGGTTACTGAAAATTGTACGCTTCATAATGAGATGGTTGGCAAGTATACATTTTTACTCAATATCCAGTACTATATTTTAAATGTAACGGTGTCCTAATCACTTGGAAGATCTTCGGATGTTTTGAGTTGGAGGCCCCTGTGACTAAGTCATGCATCCACCGGTACTTAAAGGAGTGAGAGTCCTGAATTTCAACTTCAGTGCAATGGGAGGGGGTAGGGAAACATAACAAGGAAACAATAAACATTTAAAAAAAATATTTTTTTGGGTTTATGGAAAAAAGAAGCACAATACCCAAAACTTTTTCGAAGATTATGTATATAAAATATCTTTTGTCTAAATTATTGGTGGCTGTTAAATAAAAATTTTTTAAATTTTACAATACTGCATTTGTATAAAATCAAATATAGAAATAAAATACTGAAGAGCGAAATATAAATAAGCAATCCTCTTTCGAATTAAGTTTGATCTCCACAAAAAACCACATGGAAAAATTATTCCTGAGTACATTCGCAAATTTATCCTGCTATTATTTATTTTTATTCCCAGCTGTTGTCAGGAATTTCAAATAGAAACGTAAACGTCCTTACGATATCAATTAAAATCAACACGCACCATAAATATATTTTTTCCATATATTTCTGTCAGTTCGAGAGATATCATGAGTGCCGAGTATCCGGGGCCAATATGGATATGCCTTACACCTCAGCGAACCAGAAATATAGAAAACAGATTGAGTACAGATACCAGATGATTAAAAAAAAAAAAATACTGATAAGGTCACTAAATGGGAATTTATTTAAAAATAACACGACACTGCAACTTCAAAGAACCATAAAGAGAAAATTTAAGGAAGATCAGGAACCTGATCATTCCCGAGGGCTTCCCAGAGAACGGCTAGTTTAGTAATGGAATTATCAGTGTTTTTTATTTTATTACGTGCATTCCTATGTTTAATAAAAAATTCATTAAAGTTTTTAACTTTAAATTCGGTCGCAATTTCATTAAGAATATCAAAATGGTCATGAATGGGATATTTCTGTAAAAACAAGTTAATCTTTACAAACTGTTACCAACCCAAACGATTCTGGTGTTACATGCATACTTGCCAACATCCTGATTAATATTCCATAGTATTGTTAATCCCGTCCTTTTTTTTTCCACCAGTAAATTTTCAGAGTAATAGTCTCCAAATGCCGTTACGATTAAATAAAACGAAAAGCTGTTTAAAAAGATATACCGGTGTGAAAAAGAAGACTGGGCTAACAATACTATGGAAAAATAATTAGTATGTCGGCAAGTATGTCCATGAAAAATAATACTGCGCTGCAAAATAAATAAATAAATAAAAGTTTCGACTTCTGATACTATTCTTGCTGATTCCTATGTGAAATGACCTCCTGAATCCTAATATGACTACCATTTTGTCCAGTCACCCACCGTTTTCTCGGGACAACAGCTCCTCCCCTAATTTTTATTACTGTTCGGAAATTTTATAGCCATGAATTTTATTTGGAAAATGAAAAACAATTAATTTAACACTTAAAAACAATAAAAAATATTTATTAATAAATAACATTAACACTTTCGCGACAGTATGTTTTTGTCTTTTTGACAGTAAGGTCCGCCTGCGGGCGTTATTCTCATAAATTACAATATTTCAGAACGAAAATTTTTGTATTCACATTCATATTAATAATGGTTATGCATTATAACCATACTCCCTCCAATCTGAATATTGCGTATATTTTTACAAAACAAATAACACACAAATTGCAAAAGAGACACCCACTGGTGGAGTTACAGATTTTGAAATGATGTGAATCTACGTCAGAGGTCGCGAAAGTGTTAATAATAGATTAAAAAAATATAAGAAATGTAATACATAATTTCAGTGGAAAATTCCCCCCCCCCCTAAATTTTCCCCTTGCCGCAGATGTTCCTGTTTTAGAATTTTCCTACTCTGTAGCCCCTCAAAAGATATTTAACAGTTAAAATAATCCCCCCTCCCTATAAAAATTAAATTTATGGCCACAAAATTACCAAAAAGTGATAAAAATAGGGGGCCGTCCCTAAAAAACGGTGAGTGATAGTTCAAAATGGGCGTCATAATCGGATTCAGGGGGTCATTTTACATGAGAATTTGCAGAAATGGTGTTGGGGGGCAATTTTCATGCCAAGCAGTGTAATAATAATAATAATAATAATAATAATAATAAAATGCTATTCTAAAATAATATCAAAGACTGTTTAAGCTTATATCGCAGTGATAATAGTTGTCCTTGACTTAAAATTCATCTGTTTATTGTATTATAGACTAATAATTCACGAAGCATAATCGGTAAATTAGAATAATACTTTAAAAAGTATACATATCAGAAAGCACAGCTGTATAACGACGGAAAGTATTATTTGAGCATATTATATGAGAATAATTTAAAAAAGGAGTTATTATCATTTTTTTTTAACTTGTTGGAAAGAGATTACTAATAAAACCACTACTGCTAGAGAGTTAACTGCTAGAAAGATTATTAATAAAATCTCTGAATATATCATTTCCCTAGTCTGATCGAAAAATATAATATCTTTTACTCTGAATCAATAAGGATTTTTTGATCGACCTCTTAGTAAAGCCAGAGAAAATATGAAAAAAATTTCAAAACTGTGAAACTAAATATATTGGTCAATTTTGGACGGACAGAAGTGAAACATTTCGTGTTATATTTGAGGAGGTTTAGTAAGTAACAACTTTTACTAAATATGAAGGGATCTGGAAACTAATGCAGCATTGCCAGACAATTCGACTTCTTTATTCAATTATCACCAACAATTATAAGATGTGATACTTGTTATACTTAATAGCCCAGACAGCACATCGCTTCCCCAGGATATCTTCAAGATGTCTTCTGGATGAAAAGACATCCCAGAAACGTCCTTAAGATGTACTGTGGATAAGTTAAGCCTAACTGTGCTGTTAGGGAGACAATTAATTGTCTGTAATGCACATGAAATATCAATGGTGACTAGTCGCAAAGTCTAGCAACACTAAACTAATGCCTACTTGCCAATCTAACCCGCAAGATTCCAGCCCCTTTTTGCACACCACTTAAATTTTAGAGTAATTCTCTTTAAATATATTACAATTAGGTAAGTAGAAAAGTACACTAAAAAAAGACTGGTGTGAAACGAATAGGCGGAAAGGGACGGGACTGACACTCTTCCGGGTTAGGTTGGCAAGTATGCTAAAGCATAAAGAGTTAATTTTTGTAATTTTAAAAACGTTCATTATATAAATTTAAACATGTCATGTCATAAATTCTTACATTTTTAAAAATATTTTGCAATTGGAAATAGATGTCTGCGAGCAATGATTACGGACCGATTTTGCTTTTATCCCTACACACACACACGCATACATATATTTTATATATGTATATATATAATGTAATGTTTTAGGGGAACGCCCGAAGATGGATGAAAAAAAGTCTTATAAACACTTTGTCGACATTTATCTGCAAAGTTTTAATGACATTTATAACAGAAGGATATCCAGAGCTTTCGAACTTCCCGACTTTTTGATCTTATTTGCTTTTTTTTTTTTTTTTAATACTAAGAATAGGAAATTTAATAAGAACAAGATAATTATGATGAATATCGAGAGAGTGTGTAACTGTGCTGCGGTTATTTATTATATTTGTTTCTAAAATATTGATTTGGCATAAACAAACATAAATAATAAAAATAAATAGTTATTAAAAAAATCCAGACCAGGAAATATTTGACCAGAAAAGACTAGACTAGGAAATTTAATAATGAACCTGATAACTATTAGGAATGGTCGAGAGGATACGTAACTGTGCTGTAGATATTATATTTATTTGTAATATATACTGACATGGCATGATCCAATTATACAGTCCACATTCTAATTAACATTCCGTAAAACTGTTAGTATCCGCCTTTTTTTCCACATCAGACTTTTTTAGAGGTTTGTTCGTCTTGTTTAATCACAATTAAATCTCTAAAATTTAAATGGTGTGGAAAAAAAAAAGAAGCAGGTACTAACAATTTTATGGAATATTAATTAGAATATTGGCAGGTATGAACAAATATGATAATAATTATTAAAATAAAGAATTAAATATTTCTTTACACCAGAAATTATTTGTTATGTGTCAAGTATACCAAATCTAAATAATGCTTTTACATTATTTTTCAAGAATTTATTGGCTCTTTCAAGTGCAGTTCGGAAGAGCTGTGTTTTGATAATCAGTAGTGCTGGGCGATGTTGACATTTCTTAAATCGATATATCGTTCATCTTGAATGCCGATATAAAGATATATCGGTTTAATGTAGCGTTACCACCTGTAGGGATTAGTCCCTACACATAAGGACTAAAAAAAAATCGACCGAGACAAGGTTTGAACTGAAAACCTTCTTGTCTCAAATCAAACAATTTGGCACTGTACCACACTTTTTTGCCCACTAATTAAGTTTCGAGCATTTTAATAAAAGGGATTAAATTTTCTAAGGTTTTATCTTGGTCTATGGGTGAGTTTTTGCACAAAATTTGCCAATTATCCTATGGTTTCGACCACACTCTTTAATTTAATCTTAGTTTAATTTCAATAGGAATTTTACTGATCCATACTTCCCTTGTAAGTGGACGTATGGTAGCTCAAATTTTGGCGCAACTTAAATTCAATCGCAACAAGTAGAAAACTTTAAAAAAAAAGTTGAACCATTTTATGATATTACTTATAATTTTACTCCATATACAGTTGGCAGCAAAAGTATCACTAACTGAATCAATCATTTTGACTAGGTGAAAATTAAGAATAGTACTGGAAAGATTGCAATGAAGAGGAAAATTCAGACGATCATAATGTTGACATCAATAAATATTTGCATGCTGATATACAGGGTGTCCCATATGTCTGTAGACATTTAAAAAATTCATAACTATTGAATGAATTGATAGAACTGAACGCGGTTTGAGAAATAAAAAATCATTCTCGTGAAGGTATTTTTTTTTTTTTTTTGGTAAAGATTATAGTTAAATCCTTTGTTGATGATAGTTAGATAAACAGTTAAATTTTTCGCACGGACATGCGAGAAAAATATGCAAATGAAGGTCTAATAAATTGCGCAATTTTGCGATTAGAACTGTTTATTTCTTATTTTGCATCCTAATTGTGCATACAGGAAGTTTTAATTACGCTGCTGACTTGATGGATGTTTTGGTGAAGATGGGAGAGGTGTTATTGGTGAAGAGGTTTACCCTCACGTAAGAAACCGCCGACTGGGTTTGCAATTAGCAGTGTTATATTTCGTTTGAAAAATATAATTTGTGGTGATAACGGACACATATGCCTGTAAACATTTGCATGCGAATAAGTACAATTTTTCACGAAAATGTGTGATCTGGTCACGCACAGCGTACACTATCGACAAATAGTTTATTTGTTATTTTTTCTTTAACAAAAAACATCCCCCTTCACGTGAATGATTTTTCACATACCGAGTTCAATTCTACCAAATCATTCAATAGTTATGAAACTTTAAAATGTTTTCAGACTTATGGGATTCCATGTATTATTACTATAATTAATATATATTGATAATATATAGCCTTTACGATAAATTTCACCTGCTTATCAAATTTTAGACTAATAATTTACGAAGAATAATCATCTTTTTAGAATAATACATTCAAGAAAATATTAGAAAACCCAGCTGTAGTGCTACTGAAATTATTATTTGATTGTATTGTTTAAGACTAATATAAAGATGGATATTTTTTTACTGAGTGAATGAATGTGGAGAGAAATTTCTATTAAAATAACTGAGTAGGTCATTTCCCTAGTTTCATAGAATAACAGACTAGCTTTTACATACTTTCCAACATCCTAATTAATATTCTGTAGTGCTGTTAGTCCCGCCCTTCTTTTCACACCAATTAATGTTTGGAGTAATATTCTCCTAATGCAATTAGGATTAAATAAGAAGAAAAATACTCTAAAAAGATACTGGTGTGGAAAAGAAGGCGGGGCTAACACTACTACGGAATATTAATTAGTATGTTGACAAGCATGGATTTTACATTAAACAGTTAAAGAAATTTTCAATCAACCCCTCAATATAGCCCAAGAAAATGCGAAAAAAAAAAATCCCTAAATGTGAAACTAAATATCTTGGTCAGTTTCGGATGCACAGAAGTGAAACACATTGCGTTATATTTCATATGGTGAATTGCGTAATTCCTATGCAAATTTTAATTCCTAATTGAAAAAACTAACCCCGGAATTTATTTTTACATATAAATTTTCTTTTATAATTTAGACGGCAACATTGTTTATTTCTTTTCGCCCAATATTATTGGGGAATTCCGGTAGCTTTTGATTTTACATGATATAGTTTGTTTACCCTCAAAAGGTTCAAATGTTATATCATAAATGGTTGCAGTTTTCTTTTTAAGTATTATGTTATTGGAAGTATATAACTGCGACCAATGCTTGCGAAGATAATGAACGCCTCGCGGCTTTGCTTTGCACCATGAAAATATGCATCAGTTCTTGCTGCATTGCTAAAAATTTACACGTATTTTCAGGCCCTGACTAAGGGCAGGGCATACGGAGCAAATGCCCTGGGCCCCCCTTCTGGAAGGGGCCCCCCTACAGGCGTAAGCAGACATTCTGCAACCTAAAGAGCTCTTATGCCACTGCAAGGGGGCCCCCAGAATAGGCTTGCCCCGGGGCTTCAGGTACTCTAAGTCGGGCCCTGCGTATTTTTTTAAACTGCCACTACTATCATCAAAACGAATTATTTCATGAAAATTTTAACGTTAAAAATAACATAAAAAAATATTTGATTTAAAATAGTGGTGATAAAATAATAAAATGATTCCTAAAATTCCTGAAATTTTAGGCACGCTGCAAAGGTCGTTTATACATATACACTACCACTGATTAAATTTTAATACGCCACTTGTGTTTTCAATTTTTCCATGAAATACGCAAAATAATAAATTCTCGCATGAATATAATCGTTTATTCAAGCCAAGAAACATATTTCACCGCATAATTTAGCACATAGGTTCCTAACCTTTTTTGAACTGGTGCCCCCTTTTCTAGTGAATATTCCAATACCGCCCCCCTCCCACTCCAGAGAAATAAGAGCGTACATAATGATTGGTGAAAACAAGAATTAAACAAGAAAAAAAAAATTACTAATAGATAGAATATCGTTGGAATTGAAACGCTACTGAATTTCTTCTTTATTTAAAAAAGAGGAATAAAAGTTTTAGCTTACCTGTTACAGGCAGGGGTTTTAATGATAGGAAGTAATCTATAATAATCTATTGCTTTCTAACTAAATAAATTGACAGTTTCAGAGAACAATCAAAACGCATACTTAATTATATTAAAAAGTATTTTTATTAAAATTTAAAGACATTAATTTCTAACTTAACTAATGAGAAGGCTGAATTTGATGCATTTTAAGAAGCTTGTTAATATTAGGCTCGATTTTACTTAAAAACAATCGTAAGTCACCGCGTTCAGTAACATGGAGCCGATTTCTCTTTTTCGTTACCAATGTTGCTACAGCACTAAATCCACGTTCTGCTAAATATGAAGATGGGAATGCTATCAGAAATCGTTGAACAATCGACCATAATCCTGAATACAGTTGCGAAATCGACTTCTGCAGCCAAAATTCTTGGTAGCCATTCTTCAATTTAATTTTTAATTCCTCATTTGTCGTCAGTTCTATTAGTTCTTCTTCTAACTGAGATGATCCTGCTGTGTTGGCATTGGAAAAAGGATCCAAAACCCAGTCTGGTACGTCCATGTTTAAAATGTCCTGGAATCGTTCCTTGAAGTCATTGTAGAGGTTTTTCAAGTGTTGTGTTGACAGTAAACAAGCAAGTCGTCGTGCTTGAATGATACTGCTGATAAACATGGGAATTTATTGAATTTACGTCTGCCTATATTTCTTTTATATAATAGCAGTTTGGACACGAGAGCAGCAACGCTATTTTTAGTCTTAATCAAGTTTAAGTCGTCGCCTTAAAGTTGGAGACTGACATCATTAAACAATTTATACAGGTCTGCTAAGTACTCAATATCGTTCTTTGATGCGATGAGATTGTCGCGCAATTCCGTGTCTTTGTTTCCTAGGAACTCTATCACAGATTCAAACAGATTGTAAAATCGAGTCAAACAAGTACCTTTTGAAAGCCAGCTTACCTCTGTATGAAGCAGCAATCGATTGAAATCTTCATCATTTGCATTGCAAAGCTGACTAAATAATCTGTCATTCAACGAGTTGCTTCTGATTTTATTAACTGCTCTTATAACATATTCCAGTGATGTATGGAGGCGTTCGCCCAAATTTTTCGCAACCAAATGCTGTTGATGAATTATGCAATGCACAGCAAGCACGCCAGGAACTTTCTTTTTTAAGCATGCTATGAAGCCTTTGTGACGCCCTGTCATAGCCGGTGCGCCATCCGTAGCAACTGACAAAATATTATTAAAAGGAATTTCCTTTTTGTCAAAAAACTTTTCCAGTGTATCAAATATGGTTTCTCTTTTTGTATCTGTTTCCAAATTGGTAGCAAACAACATTTCTTGACATATTTTTTGTCTTTGATAAACTTCACGTATGACAATAACAATGCCTCATTGGTTGGTAAAGTAGACTCATCCAGCTGAATTGAAAATTGATAAGTCTGCAGATAATTGTACAACGATTCTTCAATGTTTTCAGCCATCTCATCAATTCGTCTTTGCACAGAATTATTGCTCAAAGGAATTTTTCGGATAATATCTGTAGCTGGTTTATGGAGCACGGTGGTTATTACTTCTTTAACTGCTGTTAAAATTAAATTTTCCCCAATAGTATGTGGCTTGCCTGTTTTAGCAATCAACAATGTGATATTGTACGAAGCTCGAAATCCGTCATCGTCTTGTTTAGAAGCTGATAAAAATAATTTAGATACATTTGGCTGATTTTCAAACTTCTTTTTTATGTCTAGAAAATAGGTCATGCCTTTGTCTTTCTTATCCGGATGCATTTTATTAAGATGATCTTGAAGCCAAGAAAGTTTCATTGCTTCATTCGAAAAATTTTTTTGACAAATAAGCCACATTGGCGATGATGGATTTGTGGGATTTTCGATAAATCTGTATTTTATATAATCCACACTATACTGCCGCCTCTTCTTTTTTGCTTCCGACATGGGTCCGAGAAACGCCGTTTTCATCGTACGCAGTACGTGCTGCGTGCGATGAACAATAGAGAGAGTGAGAATGAGTCAACAGTTTTCTGCGAGGGAGAAATAGGCTAGCTTCAGGGTTGCCGCGAGGAGTGTATCTTGCCAAATTGGTAAGACAGGTTGCTAGTTTTGGCGCATGCAGCCACAGAGTCGTATATACTACAGAGATATCTCTTTCTTTCAACAGTGAAGTCTCATATCGAAATATGTAAATTTTCGCATACGTGATAGAAATAAATTATCAGCGTGATTTTTAAGTCTTTTTTAGGCTATATCTGATTAATTTTCCAACGCCCCTCAGTGCCATATCAACGCCCCCTAATTTTCTCTGGGTCTTTTACCGCCCCCCTGAAAGCCTCAAACGCCCACAAGGGGGCATTATTGCCCACGTTGGGAACCTATAATTTAGCATATACAACAGAAATTTGGCTTATATCTCCTTTTCATCAAAGTAATCCTTTAGAAGTTATCATCGCCGCACACACTCGGAGCATTGGTTATTTCATCCAAAAATTTTGGATCCAACGTACTTCTAATACGATTGAATCACCTCCCACAGATGATTTCGGCTTGTAATACTTATACCTCTGATGCACCTGTCCAAATGATCCCGAAATTGTTCAATTGAGTTGTAATCTGAAATCTGAGGGGGGGGGGGGCATATTTTGCAGCGCTTGTTGAGGTTGTTTGGATTAAATATACTTTCTGCATTGACTTGAAGTATGTTTCGGGTCGTTCTTTCGTTGCAGAATGGATCCCTGACTAATAAGGTGAATGACAGTGGGAATAGCATTCTGCACAAGGATATTGTGATATCACCTGGAATCCATGTTCACATCTATTTTTACAAAATAACTAACAGCTTTACCAAAACTTTCCCAAGTAATTACCAATTTCCAAGCAATTACCAAAACTTTCCCAAGTAATTACCAGTTCCGAAGCAATTACCAAAACTTTCCCAAATAATGATATAACCTTCTCCATGCTTGATAGTAGGTTGGATACAATCGAATAAAATGCGCTAACCCACAGCACGACGAACAACCTGACCTCAGTTAGAAATAGATATTTCGAATTTCGATTCATCAGAAAAAAGTACCAAAAATACCTTTTCCGATGATCACGGGTTTAATTCTTGTGTTCTTTAGCCCAGTTAAGGCTTTTCCATTTACTAAATTTTCGTAAAAGTGGTCTTCTTGCTGACACGCAACGTTTTAAGCCAGCAGCTTGGAGATAATGTTTGACTGTGGATATTGAAACACTAGTTTCTCATGTTTCCATCAATTCAACACAAATTTTTCGAACTGCTTTGATTATTATTATTATTATTATTATTATTATTTTGATATCATTCTATTAAACTTATCTTCCTGTTTAAAAGTTACCCATAACTTGAGCGTTTAAAAACACTACTGGGACCAGCCTCTTAAGAGAGCACTATACCTCACCAACAGAAACTTTCTGCAAACGTTCAATAGAGCTTGCGTCTGTTCATAAACAAACACTAAAACTTGCTTTACTGGCTGGTAAAACAACTCATTCTCTAACATGGCGGTCTGCAATGATTTATTTTCAAGAAGAGATTTTTTCCTCTTCAAAATATATTAAAGGCTTGCATTTAACATTAAACCTTTGTGTCCCACCGGGACTTAAATGTCCCATCAAAATAATTCCTCAATATAGCCTAAATTTCCTACAGGATTTCATTGGAACTATAGTTTAAGCTTTAGTCTCTATAGTTTAAGCTTTCCCTATAGTTAAGCTATAGTTTAAGCTAAATTTATATGAGATGATTCTCATGCATACAGAAATATAATGAAAAAAGTTTCAAACTATTTTTCGAAAAAAAAAAAAAATAATAATAATAAATAAATAATTTGGGATATAAAGGGTTAAAAAAGCTTTATAAAGAAAAATTAAAGTTATATTTACGTAAAGGATGAAAGTTTTACCTAACCGATTCATGCAATTTAAAGCAGAAGATCGGAAAGATTTCTTTTATAAAAGGGAAATATAATTTATGCTTCAAAGTAAATAAAAAAGAAAGAAAGAAATTTAGCACACGCGTTAAAGTTTAAGTTTACCTGATGATATTACTCTGTGATAACGAAAAACTTAGAGTTATTGTGTGGTTGAAAAAAAAAATTAAAATGTAATATTTTAAATTTGACTTTTATATAAAGGATTTTTTCTTTTTCTTTTTTTCATTCTTTTTTCTTTTTTTACTTTTCGTGTGTTAAATCAGTTTAATTTTATCCTTATTTAACAACCAACATGTTTATTATTGTTATTATTATAATATTATTATTTTTTACCCTTTCTTTTCTTTCTCCTTTTTTAATCTTTTCTTTTTATAGAAAATAATATGTTTATATAAGTAATAATAAATATTATTTATTTATTTATTTATTTATACTTATTTGTTAAGAAATTACTAGTCTTTTATAATGTCAGCAAAAACAGTTTTTAATGTTTAATTAATCCTATTACATAACTGATACTTATTTTAATTATTATTATTATTATTATTATTATTAATTTTATATAATTAAATATAGATGGTATTTACTAATTATTATCATTCTTAAAATGTACTGAATTTTATTGCAATATAATAAAGCTTTGCTTATATATATATATATATATATGTATGTATATAAATGTTTTTAAATGCTTAATCACAAATAGTAAATTTAAAATGTTGTAATTTATTATTTTTTTAATTTGAGGAAAATAATCTCAAAAATATTTTTACTGAAAATTTATTTTTTAACTATTGTACTGTATGAAGCAACATGATCACACACAAAAAAAAAAGTGGTCTGAGAATGTCTACTAAAAATTATAGAATAAACGTAGGACTACAGTTTTCTCTTTTTAGTTCTCTAATCCATAAAACCCTCAAGACATTGATATTCGAAACACAGAAAACAACTTTGTTTTGCCAACCAGTGCTTAAATGGACGGGCAGTGACGTCATTGGCGCAAGTTCTATATCCCGCAAGCTATGACCTGCTTATCTTAGAACAACGACCGCAGAAGGTTTTTCAATTGATAACTTTTTTCGAGGAGCCATGCACAAACTAAAGTAACACATATCTTCAAAATAGTAACGTTATCCCTATCTAGAAAATTGTCTTACGAAGTCTTGTTTCATTACACAGTTTTGCTTTAAATCTAAGCATGCGCACATTCACCTAGCGTCATACGAAACAACTCACGTCACTCATACCTGTATCAGATACGTTACTCATGCGTGTTTTGCATAATTTGATTCAGTGATCAAATGCAATACACTTTGCTCTAAAATGTTTGATTTAGAGCAACGTGCTAAAAAGATATGTTTGCCTTTTTTTTTTTTTTTTTTTCGAACAGTGTTTGATACTGAAATGAGTAAAAGTAACTTTACAAACAACAGCTACGCGAATACTACATTGAAGTAATTTTACATGCTTTTCATGGAAAAATAAAAAAAATCGGAGGTGTATTGAAATTAATGAGTAGTAGTGTATATATATATCTATATCTATCTATCTATCTATCTATCTATATATATATGTGTGTGTGTGTGTGCGTGTGTGTATACGTAATGTATTGATTTAGGGGAACGCCTTAACGCTCTCACGACCGCATGATTTTGTCTTTTTGACAGTTAGGTCCGGCTATGGGCGTTAATCTACGAAGTTACAATATTTCCGGACAAAATTTTCTGTACTTACATTTATATTAAAAATTGGATATACATTATAATTATGTTCCTTCTAATCAAAGTATTTGTATCCACCGTATACTACATTGTAAAAATACGAATATTGGTTATATATACTTAAGAAATAAATGCATACAAATTGCGAAAGAAACGCCCACTGGCGGAGTTACAGATTTTCAAAGGACGTGAATCTACGTCAGCGGTCGCGAAAGTGTTAATAAATGAATTTGGAGAGAGATTACTAATAAAATCCCTAGCGTAGGCGCAGTTGGAGATGAATCTTGGTCAGCAGAGGCACATGAGTCGGACGTCTGCTGCGTAGCCCCATATCCAACAGTCTCCGCTGAACAGTGTGCTCCGATACAATTCTACTTGGCCCTGATTGTATTGGGCTGTCAGCTGAGCTACTGTCTGGCTCCGGTTTTGCTTCACCAAGCGGGGCAATCTCCGACGACTCTTTTCTTTGATAATGTGTGGACGTCCAACACCATGTCGTCTACTGCTGGTTTCACCATCATTCATCCATTTTGCATTAGTACTAACAACTGTAGATCGCGAACAACCCACTAGTCGTGCTGTTTTGGAAATTCTTGTTCCGAGCCTTCAAGCCATTACAATATGCCTTCTATCAAAGTCGCTTAGATCCGAAGTTTTTCCCATAACACATAAAAGTAAGCGAAATAATAATACTTCAGACAATCCAGCAGCAGTTAAATATAACTCCCACCTGATCACGTACCTTCCACGTAATCCAAGGGAGTTCATTGCAAAATGTAGGAGTGGTCATAATATTTTGGCTCTTTAGTGTATATTCCCATCAGAGTTCCCAACTTTTATAATTTAACCACGACAATTTTTAGCCCCGAATTCTTTTCGCACTAGAAATTTTGTAGATTATTTTCCTGTAATATGTGACAAGGATTAAATAAGAAGAAAATCATTTTTCAAAGTTTCCGTTATGAAATAGAGGCGGGGCTAAAAATGCTCGTGAATAAATTATAAAAGTTGGGAACTCTGATTCCCATAGATACCAACATTTTAATTTATTCCGGGTTATTTTTAGCTTCACCTTTATTTCACACCACTTTATTTATAGAAAAATTTTCTTGAATAATAACTTCGACAAAGTAAGGAGGAAACATTTAAAAAAAATAAGTGATGAGGAATAAAGGCGGGGCTAAAAATACTCTGGAATAAATTAAAATGCTGGCATCCATGTATTTCTTTTAAAAGAAGCGAACCCCTATAAACTATTACCTACATAAATAATTACATATTTTGTCACTTAAAAAATATAAATCATTATTAAATAAACATGTCTAAGTTAATATCAGAGATGTTTAAATTTATATTGTATTGGCAATATATATCATTGATGTTAAATTTCACTTGAGTATTACATTTTTAAATAATCGTCTGCTTAGAATAATGCATTCAAGAAAAAATTAGAAATGACAGCTGTATGTCTACCGAAAGTATTAATTAAACGAATTATTTGAGAATATTGAAAAGATGGACATTTTTTAACTTAACACTTTCGCGACCGCATGTTTTTGTCTTTTTGACAGTCATCCTCAAGACGTTATTGTCCCAAGTTACAATATTTCAGAACAAAATTTTGTGTATTCACATTTCTATTAGAAATAGATATACATTAGAATTATATTTTTTCTAATCAAAGTATTTCTATCCGTAGTATATTTCACTGAAAAAAATATGAATATCGGGAACATGCTTAAGAAATAAACAACAGACAAATTGTTAAAGAAACGCCCACTGGCGGAGTTACAGATTTTCAAATGACGTGAATCTACGTCAGCACTCGCGAAAGTGTTAATAAATGAATTTGTAGAGAGATTACTAATAAAATCACTCAGTAGGTTATTTCCCTAGTTTCATCGAAAAGCAGAATACCTTTTACATTAAACAAATAAAGAATTTTCAGCCATTCCTTAGTAAAGTCTGAAAAAATGCAGGAAAAAAAAAAAAAAATCCCAAACTGTGAAATTAAATATCTCGGTCAATTCTGTGCGCAAAAAAGTTAATATTTTTGTGTTAAACTTCATATGATAAGTGTAAACTATTAGTAAATATGACAACAGGGACGTGGGAACTGTGTAAAAAATTTATTTTTGTACTAATTTTTAAAAAAATTATATTTTGATTTTAAGCGTGTCATATCACAAATGCTTACATTTAAAAAAAAATATTTTGTAATTGGAAAAGTGTGTCTGTGACTATGTTTGCGGATATAATGATCTTGCAAATTTGCTTTGTACCCAGAATTTATTGTTTTAAGGAAAACCTTAAAAGAAGATGAAGGGGTCTTATGTGATTATTTATCGGCATCTTCAAAGTTTTAACAGCGTTTATCATAAAACGATATTTATAACTAAAAACCCTTTTGATTTTTTAATACAACTATTTATTTTTTTAATAGAGTTTTTTGCTTTTCTTCTCTCTCTCTCTCCCCCCCCCCTTATTTTTTTTTTTTTTTTTACGACCAAAATTAAGAAATATTAAGAAGGTAACTATTATGAAATATTGGTATTACAATATCGAACGAGTGTACAGCTGCTCTGTAAATTTTCAATTACGATTAAATAAGAAGAAAAATACTGTAAAAAGGTACTGGTGTGAAAAAGAAGGTAGGTTTACAATACTGCGGAATATTAATTAGAATGTTGGCACATATGAACAAATGTGATTAAATATTAATAAAAAAATAAATTAAATATTTAACACCAGAAAGTATTTTTGAAACATTAGATCTATACATTCTGAATGAGGTGTAGCCTGAGTTCTTGACTTCTTCCTGGTAAATGATATTTTAAACGTAGTTCGGAAGAACTATATGGTTATATGAAATGCTCCACTCGTATTTTTTGTGAAGGGATATCTGAGTTTTAGGGCTGTGGACCCATTTTACTATGTTTTTCACATATACTTGTTGTTCAATTTATTTCAGAATTCCTGTAGTTCTTACTTAATCCTTTAATCTTATACCAGTAATTTAGAGAAGCGATTTTCTTTAAAAAATAAGCGTATAAATTTAAGAAATATTCTGTTTCAGAATACTGGTTGCAGACTCATTAAATAGGGCAGTTCTATAAGATCAATCTTTTTCAAATAAACCAGACATATTCTTTTTTTCAGTATCACAGGACTATTTTTTTCAGACAGAGATTTTTCGTTGTCATCATTTCACTTTAATTTTTGCCAAGACGCCTTCCATTATTCAATTTTAACATTTAATTTCTTAAATTATCCTAAAATATTTAGATTTTTTTCATTCATTAACCTTGAAAATTCATTTCGGATAAATTGGAGTGGAAGGCTGATTTTTACACCAACTATGTGAAAAATACCACACCTGGGAATCGACCTGGGCCCTCCGCTTAACACGCGGATGCTGTATTGCTTAGCTACTCTGGCGGATAACCAGTACAGCATTTCTCACATAATATTCGTTGGCAAGGTCACCGAGTCTGCAAACGCAGATATAACAGGTGAGAATATTAATCTTGGCGTAAAAGTTCTGAATTAAATTTTTATGGTCTATTTGAGTTGTGCCTAATATGTCTGCTTTTGCAGACTCAGTGTCCTTGACAACGAATATTTGTGAGAAATGCTGAGCTGGTTATCAACCAGTATAGCTCAGTGGTAGAGCATCCCCGTAAAATGCGGAGGATCCAGGTTCGATGCCAGGTTCTTACTTCCTTAGAGATTTTCAAATGACGTAAATGTACGTGAGCGGTCTTAAAAGTGTTAATTAGTATGTTGGCATGTATGCATTTATTTTTTAAGTACTCGATTGTCTTGACAAATATAAGTAAAAATTAATAAGTTAAAAAATTAAATAATTTCTACACAAGAAATTGTTTTCTAAATGTTACTTATATTCATTCTGAATTAGCTGTAATGTAACTGAAGAACTTATGCTATCGGAAAGAAGGTTTGCTTCCGTTGTGATAATGTAAACGCGTGTAATCACGTGACTCGATAGAGTAACCATAGAGCAAAAGGAACTTTACGTGGAAACGGCACAGTCGAATGGCTTACGGTCGCTGTGTTTTATTTTCACTATCTTGCTTGCATTGAACAAAGAACTTATACTATCCTATAGTATAAGTTCTTTGCATTACTTTCCCAATGATTATAGCTCTTAGCTTTATTTATTGTACATTGAAAAGCCTTTTTCATTTTCTTCTTCTTTACATTCTATCTCTTTTTTTTTTGGCTATATATATATACATACATATATATATATATATATATATATATACACTTACATATATATATATATATATATTATGTATTATATTTGTATTTCTATTTAAAAATATTTTAAATAGGTAGAATATTTAAGAAATGTATTACAGGAATATATTAGGAAATGTATTATAAACCATTATTTGTTTCAGACATTTACAAATATATATGTAGTATGTGTACCTTGCTCTCCCTAACATTTGATTCTGAAACCAGCACTGCAGCCACGACCGTAGAATCTTAACGGAATGACGTAGCCGTGATGTCAGAAGGACGTCACCTCCTGCGTGTGCGCGCATCCCCATAGACGGAGCCCCGGAGCACTTTCCAGAGAGAGTTCAGTAGACGTTTGGATCTTGATGAGTTGACGTTAGGAACTTGGTCTGTTGACGACGGGATTTCGCCGAGACGATGTTCTGTATCATGCCGCTTGCTTTTCTAAAGTGATAAATGACGAAGCCGTAGTGCTTAGTATTGACAAGAAGTATTTTATAGAATATACGCTGTGTATTATTTTCTTTTGACGAGAACTGTGCTAATAAGTGAACTATTGAAATTATCTGATTTGACTCTTAAATGTGACTGTTTTGGTCGGCAGTTTAATCTTAATTCATACTATAATTTTGTACATAGTGTATCATAACTTTCTTTATTAAATTTATAATTAATAGTAATTAAGTACTAGTTGATTTTTAACGCCCACATAAGTCCCATCCCACTTATATTTATCAATATGTACTGATAAAATTATTCTTATTTAAGATTTTTTTTAATATCATTTTATAAATAAAATAGGTAAATTACAGATATTTAAAAAAATGTGTCAGGTAAATGAATAGCATTAATACAATTATTACTATTTGATAACACTTAATAAAACAATTATTATTTTTATTATAAATTATCAATAAAAAAACTGCTTCAATATTTAAATGTATATTTTAATTTTTTCCTACACTTATTTACAATTAATTAAAAAATATTTAAAAAGTTTTCGGGAATTAAATATTAATACATAAATGAATAGTTGCTGCTCTAATACCTACGCAACGGCACAAATAATGATCTTAAAAAGAAATAATTAATTCAAGTATTAACTATGATTAATAATGGTTAAAAATGATTACTGATAAATATCGAATAAAGATGAAAAGTTGATGATGAAATGTAATTAATGATTAAAGCGTAAAAAAATCAAAATCCTGCACGACCGCTGAAGACAACAGAAGTCGACGAACAACGAACTTGTTTACAATTCAAATACGGCGTCCTGTGATCACATGTCACGACAACGCATGCGCATATACGCGAATCTCTTTTCGAAATTCTTTGCATGCTCCTCGCTCAGCTAGCTCAGCCTGTAGTTTAGTTTCTTGTACAGGCACACTATAAACTCCGCCAGGGGGCATTAGTTATGTTTTAGCTGCAGCTAGCTTCCTTATCGTAGTAAAAATTATTTGCTGTAACTGTCCTTTTCCTGTTTCAGGGTTTTCTTTTATATATAACACGTAGTTTGGAAGAAGTATGCAGTAACGTGAAATCAGTACACAACTTCGTATGTTTATGCAGGCAGATCTAATTTTTAACGCTGTCAGAGTTCCATACTTGCCAACCATGTCATTATGAACCGTATAATTTTTAGTACTTGCCTTTTTCTTTCACACCAGTCATTCTTTAGAGTAATTTTGTTCTTATATAATCGTAACAACATTTGAAGAGAATTACTCTAAAAATAAAGTGGTGTGAGAAAATTGGTGTTTTTTCAAGGGGCGTTAACAACTGTACGGTTATTAATGAGATGGTTGGTAAGTATGGAGTTCCCAACATTTATAATTTATTCACAAGCATTTTTAGCCCCGCCTCTTTTTCATACCGGAATTTTTGAAAAATGATTTTCTTCTTATTTAATCGTTGTCACATATTAAGGAGAAAGAATCTACAAAATTTCTGGTGCGAAAAGAAGGCGGGGCTAAATATGCTCGTGAATAAATTATAAAAGTTGGGAACTCTGAACGGTGTAGAATCTGAACGATGCTCTACAACTGAGCTACCCTGGCTGATAACCAGCACAGCATTTCTCACATAATATTCGTTGGCAAGGTTACCGAGTCTACAAACGCAGATAAAACAAGTGAGAATATTAATCGTGGCACACAACTTCAATAGACCACAAAATTTCAATTTAGAATTTTTCTATCTATCTTTCTTTTTTTTTAAAGAAATTTTCTGATAACCAGCTTAGCATTTCTCACATAATATTCGTTGGCAAGGTCACCGAGTCTGCAAACGCATATATAACAGGTGAGAATATTAATCGTGGCACAAAATTTCTAAATTAAAATTTCGTGGTCTATTGGAGTTGTGCCACGATTAATATTCCTACTTGTTATATCTGCGTTTGCAAACTCAGTGACCTTGACAACAAATATTGTAAGAAATACTGAGCTGGTTATCAACTAGTACAGCTCAGTGGTTGAGCATCCGCGTGCTAAGCGGAGGGTCCAGGTTCGATTCCCAGGTGTGGTATTTTTCTCATAGTTGGTGTAAAAATCAGCCTTCCACTTCAATTCATCCGAAATGAAATATCTTACAGTATTTTGTCAAATTCGGAAAAAATTTTACATTTTTCAAAACCTACTGTTAAGCTATATATTCTTACTTCCATACATGCAGAAATGGTTTTCCGATCTTGGCATCCGAGACCATCAATATTTCTGAAACTGGATGGTTTCAGAATATGTATTGAAAATGGTTTATAGATATTCTTGGAGATATTTTCTGAAGATGTATTGATGATGGCTTTTGAACATTTGTTGGCTATATCTAATGAATATGTATTGATGATGGCTTCCGAATATTTCTTGGCGATATCTTTAGGATACATATTGATGATGTCTTCTATCTATATGTTGACAGTATATTTCTGAATAAAGAATGAAGCTTTTTTCAATTAATATATATATATATATATATATATATATATATATATATGAGATAGTTTTATATAAATTAATTCTGTCCCACTAAGTTAAATTCTCTCTTATATATATATTTTTTCTTTTTTCCACAGCACTATTTTTATATAAAAATTTTCTTAAATTTCTATTTATACATATATATATTGAAAGTTAGACTTTGTTAGACGGAAGGAGGCCGCTCCCCATTATACAGCAGTGCGGAGCGATTTTAACCACTGCAGCGGCCACCACGAGAGAATACGGGGAAATTTTTGCCCTGAAAAATTCGGTGGCCGCTGAAATGGTTAAGCGCTCCCCGTAGTTTATTACAAACAAATAAGCAAAAAATACATTGACAGTTGCATTGGTGAAACCGATCTCGTGATAGTGGGCGACATAAGATGTAAACAGTGCAAAGACCAATTTAAAAAGATGTCTTGAAAATTGCGTAGAACCATAGTGTCCAACTTAGCACCTTTTGGCTACCAGAAAAATTTAATAGAAATACTTGTTTTATTTAAACAATGAACTGGAACTATTTTCACTGATAAAGTAAAAGAAAAAGAGTTACTAAAATTTTCCAGTAGCCGAAAGGTGCTAAGGTTGCAACTATACGCAGATGTATAGTTAGTTACCAATGTAAGATGCATGTGTCGTTTGACTTCTATGAATTAATTAAATTAAAATCTGTAATTAAAAATAAGTGTAACTGCTGAATGGTAAGCACCTGGGATTAGAATTCTACACATCTGTTCCCGATAGCTGATAGAGGCAGTTTTTAAGATGGAATATTGCGGCCGATGCAAATATTATCAAATATATTTACCTAAATGGAAGTAGGATTATCGGCGTTTAGTCCTTATCTAATGACAATGACAGGTGACAGCCCTGAAAGAAAAAAGACTTAAGAAATTGACGCAAAATACAGTGAAACCTCTCAAGTTGGACACCCCTATAATTTGGACACCCCTATAAGTTGGACACCCTTCTAAGTTGGACGCTTTTTCTCGGAACGGAATGTATCCATTAACATTATGCCCAACTTCTATAAGTTGGACACCTCTCTAAGTTGGACACTTTTTCTTGGAACCGTAGGTGTCCAAATTAGAGAGGTTTTACTGTATGTATATATATATATATATATATATATATATATGGGAAATTATCGAAAGGTGGGAACATTAAATGTTAACTTTTAGTAATTTCTGAAATTTTCAAATTTAAAGCCAATTTTTTTTTTTTTTTTTTTTTTTTTTTTTTCACAGTATAATATATTAGCCTAGAAAATAATGCATGGACATTAAAAGACAAGAACGGCTCTGGAAAATTAATTATTAAAGCTTTTAATTAGTAGATCTGTAGGTTACATATTTTGGAAATTGCTGACCTGTAGGTTACAGATTTTGGACATTGCTGACCTGTAGGTTACAGATTTTGGACATTGCTGACCTGTAGGTTACAGATTTTGGACATTGCTGCCTCTGTGTTATATAGTTTTGACCTTTCCATAATTAAATAATTAAGTTGTGCTTAATATTTAAAAAATTCTTAAGATGAAGAATGTAGTTTTAATTAGTTCTATAATTAAGCATAATTATTAATATAGTTTCTTTTTACTTTTTCATCCATTAATAATAATGAAAGTTTTAATCAAATGTAAACTTTGGTATTAATATACTTACTATTTTTTAGAAGTAATATTTTAAATTTATGCGAATTACACATTATGCAAAAAACATACCTTTGTACTTTGCAGAAATATTTAACACACAATTTATCCTCTTTATTGTATGAAAAAAACAAGTTACGCAGACATTTTTTACATATTTCTATAAACTCTTCATTAAAGGAAAAGTCTTATCTTGCTGTCTTGTGGAGATGGTGATTTAAATAAAATATCTTCCTATTTTAAATTTTCACTGTTTTTTTTAGATGGATAACGAAACCTGTTAACATCTATGTCTCCCCGAGGGCCAGAGGTTAAAAAATGTATGAAGAATATTTGTGTACTATTAACAAAGCTGAAGGTTTTCAGCAATACCTGGCTATAACTTTCCATCATAAATTGCAACACTCCAGTCACCAATGTCATAATCAGTTTTCAATTGTGAAACTGGTAACACATTCTCGATTATTTTTACAGAGAAGGCAAAAGCAAGATCGCTCTTGGTCACAATTTTTCATTTTTGACAAATATTTTCCGCTCCTTGAATTAGCTTCTATACAAACTTCTAAATTCTTGCGTTTAGGGGGCATAGTCTAAAATGAAAGAATGAAAAAAAAAAAAAAAAAAAAAAAAATTAAAATAGTTGCTTTATGATAATTCCTAAATGTTGCAATAAATATTTATATCTATTAATAATGTAATAAAAAAATATGTTGTGTAAAAACTAGCAATGTTTTAAAAAATGATTGATGACTGAGGAGAAAATAATTTCTTAATGAAGTGAATAAATCCTTAGTCTATTATATATATACACTATTATGTTTTAGGACATTAAATTAGCTATAAAAATAAATTTACTCAGAAAATTATCGGCATTTCGATTATTAATCCATTTGGACATTGGTGTTAAATAATCATTCAAGAGACTTTTGCGCTAACAAAAAAAATTTCAAATTACATTTAAAATGTGTAAAATATAGAAAAATTATTTTTTAGATAATAAAGAGAGGTATTACTACTTTTTCTGTATCTATCTTTTTAAAAAATCATGTCTGAAATTTCGTAATGATCGCCGCGTCCGCCATTTTGTTTCGACCGTACACATGGAAGTACAGCATGCCTCTAAGTAAAATTATATTGTTACGCATACTAAGTATGCTTTATTTATACAAAACGCCTAATTATTTAAGAAAAAACATTATAATAGATATATTTTTATGCGTTTCGAGACATCACATCATCCTAAAAAATAACTTTAGTGAAAAAATAATCGGCGTTTCGATCTTTACGCGGTTTGGACATTCCTGTTTCTTACTTAAGAAAAGTGCATTTATAGCAAAATAATTTTACAAAAACATATAAACTTGGAAAAGTTTAAAAAATGATTTTAAAGATAGATAAAAAAAAGTCTAAAGTACATACTTAATGTATTTTGCTTTGAAATAATACTGTTGTTTCGATCGTTACTTTTGGATATAACAAAAATGCAAATGATATCTTTCTAAAAAAAATCCTTCTATCTTAAAAAAGGATTAATCATGTGCTGATAACTATTGATGAAATTATCAAACAATCGTCGGTTTCCTTTATAAACTCGTTATTTTCCATTAGAGTCACCTGAAAACAAGTTATAACTTTTTTTGGGGGGTTGTACATTGGATTAGTTAACATTAGGAATGTCCAAAATCGGCCCTTTTTACAAAAATAATACAATTTTAAGGTATATGTATAAAGCTTTTACAATAAATTATATCGATTCTTGTCTCTGAATAAAATAAAGAGCTGAGTGAAAAAAAAATTCTACTCAATAAAAATTAAAGTTATTTGCTGTTGAAGCTTTAAGTTATGATTTGTGTCCAGTGCCCGCCTTTTGAAAACTGCCCACATTTATTTTCAATCTATTTTTTTTTTAATTAGACAAAAATGAGGACTTTATGGGCGTGTCTTTGAAAAATATGCGACCGTTAAGGGTTTAAAGCAGGGGTCGTATTCTCCGCCCTTTTCTCAGGACACACTTAGAAGTAAGAAATTTCTGTTTTCATTGCAACCACTAATTTCTTGCAGAAATACTTTTGGTATATTCATAGTGATGGGCCATGATTATACAGGATAGAGATTAATGTATAAAAAATATTGGTAGCAATATATTTGAAAATTACTCTTGCCTGAGAGTATCCCTGAGAAGGTTTTTTTTAATGAATATGATAGATGATTACGTATGCTATGGAAAACAGGAAAAAGTAAATTCATTTCACAATATATATAATTTTATAAAAACTGTTACAACCCGTCCTACGCTCTCCTATATATGTGTGTTAAAAGCAGAACTTAAAAACAGAAAATTCGCATTTATATCTTGAAGTATATGTGAGGTTGCCATTTACACAGTTTAAAATACAAAAAACGCTGGCAATAATTGTTTCAGATCGGGATAAAATCATGGTCCTTCGTCAGACGAACAAAGTAGGCACGATTGCGGCAAATAAAGTGGTAACACGTTGCCACTATAGCTCATGCTATTTAGTAGCGATACGTTATCTGATAGTACGAGTTACTGTACTAATACCACTGCTTTCTTTCATAGCATCCCAGCAAAAGTAAACTTCCTGAATAAATTCTTATAGCTCAATACGATTTCTTTTTTTTTTTTCTTTTCCTTTTTTTTTTTTTCTTTCTTTCTTTCTTTCTTTCTTTCTTTTTTTTTTTTAATTGGCCGCCATTTAGTAAATAAATGGTGGATACAACTTATCAAGTTTTAAGTGTTGAAATAATTGCAATTTTCAAAGAAGTTGATTAAAAAAAAATGGCTGAGTTGAGATCTTCACATGTGTTATGTATATTCTCAGATTCATGTAAATCTGTTCATAAATACGTTTTATATGTGAAATTTTTAAGTGGCCGTCGTTTTGAAACACTGTTCCCGATCGAGTTGGTTAATAATCTTGGTTGCACCCTTGGTATAAACTATGTACATACCGAATTTTAAGTAAATCTGTTTAAAAATGCATTTCTTATACGAGTTTGAAATATAGACATACAGAGAGAAAGAGGGAGTAGAAAAACTAAGTCATTATTATTGGTAAATTTTTTAAGAAATCTACCTAAAAGGTTAAATAAATCTTTATTAGTAAAGATTAGACCTTAAATTTTCACAGCGATAAGTGAAAAACGAAATTATAAAGAGAGAGCAACATGACAGTCACGAATAAAGCGAAACTCTTTACGAAATACTAATACCGCCCGTAAATTATTGACAATTAATTGGAAATCATTCGAATAATAAAACATCTCGACTATCAATCTCACTCAATTTTTCCAATAAAGTATTAATTAGCACCTACAATGGAGGAAAGTCAACTTTAGCTTCATTGACGATGGTTCATATAAGTAATACTTAAAAGGAAATTTCTGGTGTAAAAAAATATTAATTTCTTTTTATTTCTTTTTTATTTTTACTCATACTTGTTTACGTGAAACCAATATTTTAGAAATCCGTGTGAGTAAACACAGACTTTTGTTTGTAAATTTCTGAGAATCAAAACATTCTGAAATATCTTCACGCTTCACACATCGCGAAAACCGAAAATGACTTCAGAAAATTTTCTGTGTGTGTGTGGGGGGGGGGGGGGGGCGTTTTGTCTGTATGTCTTCTAATTTTGTTTGGGTATCACCTGAGAACATCCGTACGGAATTCAAGGACACTTGACAGAAATTTAAGTCTGTCCCTGATTTAAAACTATATGTACCGAACATTTCAAAAATTTGATTAATGGGTAAAAACTCCTGCGTATGCGCCATTACACTTTTGTCCGAAAAACGCGTTGAAGGGAAAAACATTGCGTTATTTTTACGTTTTAGGCATCAGGAAGCCCTAAAATGATTTCAGAATACTTTTTCAGTGTGCATGGGAAGAATGTAGGTATATAGAGCGTTTTTTATTCGACCGGGTACCACGTGAAAGCAACTGAATAAAACTAAATGACACTGAGCTCAGGTTTAGGATGTACCCAACTTAAAATTATATTCATTTAAGTATATTTCAAAATTTTAATTAGAAGTTTAGACATGAGGAGAAAAAAAAGTTTCTGTGAGTAATTAAAACTTTATAGTATATAGGTATTTAGATACGTTAAGATGAAAAATATTCGACAAAAGTCTCGCCTTTTTATTTGTTGTTGTTTCGTTTTTTGGTGTACATTTTGATGTATATTCTCTTACGCAAATGATAGGTTTTCTTATTTTTAAAAGTTCTTTTTTTTTATTTTAAATTTCGTTTTAAATGTTAGATTGTTTTGTATATAAATCATATTTAATCGCAAGCAATGGTGATTTGATATTCTACAAAAAGCTGAAAAGACAGTTATGTAAAAGGAGGCTCTTTACCTTTCACAGGTAAGACTTCTTTTATTATTATTTTGTACTTTTTACGTAGTTATTTTTGTAAAATGGTTATGGATGCTATTTAGTTCTTTAAATTAAATATATAACAATTACATGTGCTACATGGGGGGAAAATGCAATACTGTTTTTATAATAATTTACGGAAATTATACATATTTCTGGGTAATTGTAATTAATCCTCGCCTTTCTAGGATGAGGTGATCTTGACCCTATTTAGAAGCTTGAATTTAGTTCAAGGCGCCTTATTTTATCGGTGTGTAATATGATTGTGAAAGTGCGTTAATATGCCGGAGATAGTAAGCTCTCAATTAAGTACTTTATACATTGTTTACGAGCGTTATAAAGGGATTTAGTAGCGTGAACAGATGTTCTCGTGTCTCGACGACAGTTCTCGAAAACTATCCTTCGTCCTCAAAAAGTTAGAAGACATTTGAGGATGCCGATTATAAAATTATTAATGATTTATTATAATAATTGATTATATGTATAATAAATAAGCTGAAATAAGTGCTTTAAGGTACTTCACACATAAATTTTCTAAAATTTTACAGTTTAAAATGATTTATTTATTCCGCCTTCGAAAATTTCTGATTCCGTCATATTTATCCTCAAATTCAATTGAAAAAGTCTATTCAGTCGATATTTAATACGTCTACGTGGGGAATCATTCAAAAATATAAAGACTACCGGAAAGTTTTTCTTTTTCAACTAATAAAATGAAACAGAAATACCTGTTTGACAATATTTAAATGCTACTTTACTAATAATCATCTGAAAAGTTTCTGAATGCCTTAAATAGTATAATCCAGGATAAATTATGTATACCAGTAGTTTAATTCAGAAGTACGAAACTTTCAGGTAGCCTAATATATTTTCAAATAAATGTGTGTCAAACAAAATTTTTAGGAAAAGTTCACCAGTCCTTTCGTTCACGAATAATTTTTTTCCCCCGCTAAGCTTTACTATAGGGCATCCATTGGCGATTCATGACGCTGTGATGCGATTCAGTGTATCAACACTTTTTAGTAATAACCTTTTTGCATCGGAACTTTGGCCTAGCTGAATGATTTCTTTTTTTCTTAATTTCTTTCTTTCTTTTTTTTTTTTTTTTTTTTTTTTAAATAGAATTATTTAGGAAAAAAAACAGTGCATGATACTAATAGATACAGTACAGATTTTCATGCATTTTCTGATTCATGCACCACTAATTAGGGGTACCCAATGATGTTTTTTAGATTTTAATATCTGGATACTGACCGCTGCAGTACAGATATTTATGCATTTTCTGATTCATGCTCTACGAATTAGGGGTATCTTACGAATTAAGTATATTTCGTGCCATAAAATTTAAATATAGAAAATGCGAAAATCCGAATCTCTACTTGCTTAGTACTATAGCTACAAGACTGCAAGCAAACTTTTAGGGTGTTAACACTTTCGCGACCGTATGTTTTCGTCTTTTTGACGCCTATTGACCTATGAATTCGACTATAGACGTTATTCTCCCAAGTTACAATATTTCAGAACAAAATTTTCTATTGTCAGATTCATGTTACAAATTGACATACATTATAACTATACTCTTTTTTATCAAATTATTTATATCCATAGTATATTGGTTGTAGAAATATGAATATTGCTGATAAAGCAATATTCATAGCAATATCCCTCAGATTTGAGGAAAAATCTGACGGAATCCGCAATTTTCGAAGACGGAATAAATAATGTGCACATTTTTAAGAAATAAATGACATACAGATTGCAAAAGAAACGCCCATTGGTGGAGTTACATATTTTGAAATGACGTGAATCTACGTTAGCTGTCGCGAAAGTGTTAAAATTCCTTCTTTCTGCTTGTAGGAGAGGAGGTCCGAAATTCTAAAAATATTGTCTTACATGAAATTTCACTATTTCTTCTATGATATATGAGAAATTTTCAAGTCAGTGACCCCAGTAAATTTTGCTGCACGCTTCTAAATGAATTGAAAAGTAAATGGAAGTAACCATTTGTGTATATCGATGCATACTTGGTAAAATTTACAATTTATTTTGGAGTACTGTTAGCTCCGCCCTTTTAACAAAACAGTATTAACAAAAACAACAAAACACTATTAACTCTACTTTTTTTACAAATAGAAATTTTTGCTAGTGTTCAGATGCTTTTGTTACCGACTGTACCTACATATACATTTAACGAATTGTATCAGGAACACGTATTTTTACATAGTTTTTATGTAATTGCATTCTTTCGATCGTTTTCTTACTGCTATATTAATTCTTTCTAGGAGATAATTATTTACATAAATTTATATCTTATTTACAGTATTGCCAGATCTGGAGAATTTTTCTTTCAATATTCACCAATAATTGTTAATTGTAGCTTTGGGTTAATAGCTTCGATGAGCTTTGAATTTTCGGAAAATCTTTTGATCTTCGAACATAAAAAGGAACACAAAACATAAAAATGAAGTTTTAGAGCTTATGGAAGTGGGAAGCACAATTAATTTTAAAAGTAGAGAGGTTAAGGACAGTATTACAATACTATTAAGAAGTTTAAGGATAGCAATAATATTTTTGATTTATTAAAGAGCAGATTTTATACTTTTTGTTTGGTATTTCGTAAACAACATTTTCTTAATTTATTTATTTATTTATTTTTCACAAACACAAGGACTAAACAAACAAACACAGTACAGCACAAGAATAAAGACAGTTTATAAGCCACTAAGAGCAGTCAATACCAGATGGCGATAGGATAGAGAAAAATAAGCAAGGGAGATTTAAAATATAATAAAAGGTTAAAGATGGGAGTTCAGACATATGGACGCTTTGGGTCGACGTCTGTTGATAGGATCGTTGTGGTCATACATTACGAGTGTGTTCAAAGCAGAGTTACCTAGTGATTCAAGAGCCAAATGGAATTGTATATTTAAGTATTGGATAAAATCGTTAAGTTTTGGAGTTTCAATTTCTTTATAAATATGAAAATTTCTAACATACTTCAAGGCATATCAAGTATTTGTGGAATTATTGCATTTTGAGCCCTAATGATTAACTTGATATGGGACTTTGCAGCATATGACCATACCATACATGCATACGTCAAAATGGTAAGTAGGAAGTGTACAAGAGCAATTAATTTTTAATGTTTAATTTACTATTTCGTGCTAAAAGGGGCAATAATTTACATTTAGCAGCACGGAATGTTTTATGCGTCGTAATAATATGTTGTTTGAAAGTGAGGCTTCGTTCTAAGGTATTTACAGTGGTCTGACCACGGTAGGAGGGGGGCACAAAGGCTGATTTTATAATGATCTCTTTTATCAAATGTCATTGAATTTCTTCCACGTGGAAAAAGAATAGCTTCAGTTTTTGTGATATTAAATGCTATTCTATACAAAAAAGTCCTCACACTCACTTTTAAATAAACCATAAAATCCTGTGTCCACTTACAAGGAACTGATTAGAAATATGTTTATATACAAGAAATTGGAGAAAAAGAATTAGAAGGTCTGTCCATATTAAATTCTTTAACTCTAAAAAAGTAACAATTATAAACTTAATTAAAAAGTTGAAAAAAGCTCAAAAGCTGAAGAATTTTCTCTGAGGAATGTATTGTTTTCAGAGAACATAAAAACTAAAAAAAATTAAAATGTAATAACCATATTCAGGTATATGTCATACGATTCATGAAATCTTGCGATGAAGTAAAAAAAAAAAAAAAAAAAATAAGGAAAAACAAGAAAAAACAATATGATGTATTACAGATAACTTAACAATTAAAGCTATAATATTCCGATTTTATGTTACATAGTTTCTGGAAAAATATTTCTTACGGAAAACATAATATTAAGAAAATTATTATTAAAAAACTGTATTTTTCAATTTCATTAACAAAAAAAAAAAAAAAAAAGAAAGAAAGAAAGAAAAATACTGGTTTATATACAGGACACAAAAATATTAGGTTGATTCATATATAATTTCCGATGCAGTTTAGTTAAAATTTACACCAGAAACATTATACAATGAATATAAGGCTTCGAAGATAGGCTCCTATCCCCGCTTATCGCGTAGTGTGGGCGCTACTTGCATTGGAACTATGGTCAAAGCATGCATACTGCATATGTTAATAAAATTCTTCAAAGATGTGGAATTTTGTATATTGTGTTCATTTTTAACCAATCAGAATAACGATCACCTTTTATTTTAATGGAACTATGCAAATATTTGGAAACATTAGCTTTCAGCCGTCACTGGCATTACTGTATTCATTGGTCTGATTTCATTGGGCGTGTGCCATCAGTCTTAGTATATAATCTGTGGTTCAATTATTCTTCTAATAATTGTTTTGTCTGGTGTATGACTGATTAAAATGCTACTCCAAACTCCTAAAATGGAGAATGAAAAAGTGCATATTCGTCATGTGATGCTTTGGAAATTCAGACAAGGCAATAGTACTAAAGCGACAGCTGAAAAAATATGCAGTGTATACGGTGGACTAATTACTGATCGGACAGTTAGATAGTGGTTTACAAAATTTTGCTCTGGAAATACGATTTTAAGGACGAACTGAGGACAGGACGTCCTTCCGACTTTGATGACAACCTTGTAAAGGCTATACTGGAACAAAACCCATGCTAATCAACTAAAGACATAGCAGAAAGGTTGAACGCACCACAATCAACTATTTTCCGCCACCTGAAGAAATTAGGGAAAGTCAGCAAATTAGGAGTATGGGTACCACACAATCTCAGAGAACAGAATAAAAAAGATCGCCTGTCTATCGCAACAAGTCTGCTCTCACGAGAAAAAACGAGCCTTTTTTAGATATGATAATAACTGGCGATGAAAAATGGATTACTTATGAGAATATCATCCGTAAAAGACAGTGGCTTGATAAGTAACAAAAATCCTTACCAGATTCGAAAGCTGACATCCATGGAAAAAAGATTTTATTGTGTGTATGGTGAGATTGTCGAGGACCAATCCATCATGAGTTATTAAAATCAAATTTAACAATAACTGCACACATATATGTTCAGCACCTGCAAAGAGTGAAAGAGAAATTTCATGAAAAACGTCCTACACTCGTCAATAGCAAAAACGTCATTCTTTTACATGATAATGCAATACCACATACAGCAAGGGTGACTCAAGAAAAAATTCTAGAGCTCGGATGTTCTATTTTACCGCACCCATTTTACTCCCCGGACCTTGCCCCGACAGATTTTCACCTTTTCTGTTCCTTACAAAACCTTTTTGAAAGGAAAAACATTCAAATCTGAAGAGCAAGTCAGACAGGCGGTCGAAAATTTCTTCCAATCGGAATCAACCACATTTTACAAGGAAGGAATATATAAGCTGCCAAGAAGATGATAGAACGTCATACATAATAATGGTGAATACATAATAAATTGATATAACTGTGTAACTAAATGAAAGCAAAATAAATGCGTGCTAAAAACAAAGGAAGTTATTTAAGACTCCACCTACAAAGATGTAACATTATTAATGTGGGTGGGGCTTATTCTTTGACAATAATACCTAATATACATAATTATATTTGTTGTATAATGTTATTGTATTGTATTTTATTTTAACTGCATCGGAAATTATTTATGAATCAACCTAATAGTTACAATATACTACAGTTCCAGAGAGATATTTTTAAAAACTTATTAAATGTTTTTTAAAATTTTCTGATTTTTGTTTTAAGAGTATAAGAAAAATTGCAGTAAACTAAGTCAATTAAAATTGTAGTAATTGCCTCAAACAAATGGGGGAGTACGACTCGGAAAAATAAATTTAATGCATACATTACTATAAAACATTTCTCCTTCCTCTTCATTATCATGATAGAACTTAGAAAGGTGGTTGAAACCACCGCCCACCTCAGCCTGATTACAAAGAGAGTCTGAATAGGAGTAACATAGTCGAAATGGTCGGAGCACTTGCCTGGATGAGTTCTGAGGAACTCCGATAAGGCAATATTATGCATTACATTACATTTCTATGAGTGAAGCAGAGGAGAAGAAACGCAGCAGGGGACCAAACTAATAGCTGTAAATATAAATTGGCAGGGGTCGTACTTTCCGCCCTTTTTTCATGACACTCTCAGTGAAAAGAAATTTCCGTCTTTTTCTGCCACCAGTAATTTCAGGCAGAAATACTTCTGGTATATTTATAGTAATGTGTCATGACTATAATAGGTAGAGATTACTTTATAAAATTAATGAGGCAATAAATTATTGGCACACAAATAATTTGCCCCTGATATTGGCACACAAAAAACCTGACACACATACACACAGAAAAAAGAAACTTTTTTCTCATCTAACAATTATACTAAAGAAATTTATAAATAATAAGTTTAAGAAATTTACAGTTTATAATTAATAATTAAGAGAAAACTATTCCATTAAAAAGTATATTTCTTAAAAGGTGTGGTCCCTATAGTGTGATTTCCGAATACAAAATAGCGGTAGGGGAAAAATCGTAAATATCTCAAGACTGAAAGTGATGTTAAGAAAAAGGGTAGGGGGTGATCTGCGATCCCTGTAACTTTTTTTTTTGAAAGAGTGTTACTTTTTTTACTTTGTTTTTCTTTATATATTTGCATTTCTAATTGACTTTAGCTGATTATGTTAAATATTTAATTGTTAGATTTGTGTATTTTTTTAATTTATTCAGTAATAGTGTTAGGTCACCAGTACAGTAATATTCTTCTTATTTAACCGTGAATATATATTGCCGAATATAGCTCTATAAATTTACTAGAGTGAAAAAGAAGGGAGGCCTAATAGTATTACGAAATAAATTAGAAGAATTCACGGGTCTAAATCGTAATTGCAGTTTTTATTTTACATTGTTTGTCATATTATTTTATTTTGATTTTTTTTTTTTTTTACTTTCTCTTACCCATAAGGTAGAGGAAGTATTGTTTTTGGGTCAAATTTTCGAACGCGAGATTTTGTTATATTTACACGTTTTGAGGTCCCCTGAATACGAAAAACATGTTTTTAGCAAATGGTCTGTGTGTCTGTGTGTGTGTGTGTGTCTGTGTGTCTGTCTGTTATCAGCATATCTCAAAAACAAATTATGGCAGAAAGCTCAAACTTGGTATTCTAAATGTGTATCATATAGGGACGCTACAGTAAGATTTTCGTTAAGATCAAGCAAATGGTTCGTGTACAGGGACAATCAAGAGTATTCTAATACATTACGTCTATGGGGGAAATTGCAGGAAAGTAGAGTTTAACGTCTATAGACTGCACTAAACCAAATGAAACAAATATATATTTTTTGTAATAGAGATAGTTAACTGGGAAAAAAAAATTTGTGTATGTAGGCTCCTCGCCTCCCCCCCTGGGGGGGAAGTCCCCCCCTTGAGGGGAGTAAATTTTCATGATGTGTATCTTTCAGAAGAGCTCGCCAATACCTTTAAAATGAATGGTTGAACCATCGATCTGCGATAATTTAAAAGAAAGTTATCGATTTTTTTTACTTTTAACGAAATAAAAAACTTAGAAAAAAAATCGTTTTTTTTTTTTTTTTTTTCGAGAATAAAATGGACTTTTTTTGGATATTTGGTGTTATACTACCTCTCTAATATGGAAATCGTCTGCATTATCATAAAAGATAATTTTTTTAAATAATAATTTTAATATATTATTTTTTAAAAACAGAATTTTTTTTTAATAATCGAATTAAATTCTATATAAATGTAGGTGCATTAATGAAACGGGGGGTTGAGGGGGGCGGTAGCCCCCCTAACACAGAACTAATTATTATATAATACTCTTCAGAGCCTAATATGAAATGTTGAACACAGGTTTACATAACAGTACTCTTTATAATACCTATTAATCTGAAACCTGTATTTATAGTATTAAATTTCAGTGTAAGAGAATGTCGTGTGAGTGACACACCAGATTATTTTTCTAGGTTTTCGCATCGAAATTTCTTTTACAACTTTTAAACCAAGTATCTGAAACTTTATACTCTCTCTATTCTCTGTAAAACGTGTAAAATCAAAAATTTTATTATGGAGAGAAATCTTGCATGATTTATTACTAGTGAGAATCGAAAACCCGTATTTGCTGAAAATAAAAATGTTATACATAATTTGAAATACTTCATTTGGGAACAGTATTGTTTTCGGTTTTCCCATGTTTATTAATCAATAATAGTTATTTGTTAGTATATCTTTACTCACACCAGAATTGTTTGTTTCAGATGATTGTTTTAATATATATAAGAAAAACGGAATTGTGGTGGTGAGTGATGAGTTGACGTTGAAGTTTTCATGAAACAATCTTGAATTTCAGATTGTGATTGGCATATGTGTAATTTGAATGCTGAGATATTCGATCTCCCGTGTTCTTTTATACGCTCAATAATGCTTTCAAGACCGCTGACATAGATTCACGACATTTGAAAATCTGTAACTCCGCCTGTGGGTGTTTCTTTAGTAGTCTGTGTGTTATTATTTCTTAAAAATATACCCAATATTCATATTTTTACAATCAAATAAACTAGGGATGCAAGTACTTTGGTAAGAAAGAATATAATTATAATGTATATCTATTTGTAATATCATGAAAAACGGCAGTTTTTCGAGTGACTCAAGCGGACTCATATATACGGCTAGTTTGACATCAAAGAGATTTGTAAAAGCCGACACTTAATATCTCATCAAATATGCCATATCTTGTTCTGATCTTTTCAAAATAGTCTTTTATCTTCGGTCTTAATCTATCCTGAAAATTTTACATTTCTACATGCAGTATATTTTGAGATCTGAATCTCAATTTAAAGCCAAAAATGGTAAATGGATGGTGTAAGTTTGCTATGGTCTAAAATCATGAAAAATATCTCTAAAACGGCACGAACGATTTTCTTGTAATTAATATATGATGTTAATGGGATCTTTCTGAATCTAGTAACGTTTTCGTTTTTTCCAGGAAAACTCTTGTTTTTTATAAAAGCTGTTTTAAAAATGGAACTATATTACTTCGCCAATTGCATGCTTTCCTTCGGTCAAAACGTCGTGATGCGGTTCTTACTTGCAAGGCTTATTTGGTCCCGTTAGTAGGTTGACCAACGTGGATGCAGTCAATGAATTATTTAAATTTTCCTTTTTTTTAACACATAAATACTTATTACATTTTTTATATATTTATTGTACATGTACTAAGTCAAATTCACTTAAATATATTTTCTCTTCTGCTATGAAAAAGATATTTTTGATTTCAAAATTTCATATTTAGTCAAAAAATTATTTAGATAGCATTTTAAATAAGGAAGTATTTTGCAATTTTAGATATTCCATTTTATCATAATAATGATGATTTTACAATTTTTTAAAGCGAAAATTTTTTAATCATTCATAAACATCGATTTTATAGTAGCTCAATGGTTTGCGATTCCTATTCATGTATCCTTCCGCACCGGTAACGGAAAAAAACAGCAAATGGAGTTTTGGCGCCATCTTTTGTTTTTAACTTAAAACATTAGCTTTTAACCCCTTAACGCGCGCTGTCCTCGCTGCGAGGATGCAAAATTTAAGATCCAGCTGCAAAAATTCATCCCGGCAAATTTTTAGCAAAAATTTATGTTTATAACATAGCAGAAATGGCCGATTTTTTTAACCTTAAAATTTAAAGTTTCTTTTAGTTTAATTTAGTTCATGAATTCCGGTTGCAGTATAAGTTAAAGGATCCAAATTGTCTTGCGCCGCAAAGGGTTAACTTAACATTTAACTTAACTAAACATTTAACTTAAAGAAATTAGTTTGATTATGTTAATATTTAAAATATGTATCATTTTAAAGTCTGAAAAGTAAATATATGAATAAACGCTAACTGTATTTTAAAAAGAGATTTTTAGTTTTTAAAAAGAAATATATATAAAACTTGTATTTTCCATAAAACTTAAGCAAAACTTGTATTTTACTTAACTTGTATTAACTTTACCTTAACTTGTATTTTTCACAACATTTTTCTCCAAATGATTTTATCTTATTTTTAAAATTATAGAAATGTAGAGCTTAATTTGTATTTTGTCTATTTTTTCCCCCAAATATATTTATGAAATAATTTACCTGCACTTTTGATGAAAATTTAAATTGTGAATATTGGAGAAGTATCTATACTTAGCCTAAAAAAAATAAAAAAATAAAAAAATAAATAAAAATAAATAAATAAAAATAAATAAATAAATTTCCATTTTTAACATTAACTTGATTTTTTTTTTAATTGTTCAATTTTCATTTGTAATTCTCTAAAAAGAAACTTGCAAAATGTAAATTACGTAATTCTAACTTAAATTTGAAATTTCCCACTTATTATTATTATTATTTTAAGAGTTTGAGAATCCCACTCTTTATTTTTTTCTAGTGCGAAGCTTCTCCATTTTGTTTCTAAGTGGCAGGCTACTTGAAAATTTGTCAGCATGATAACGTTTGAAATACTGAATTAATTCAAACTAAATTTGTAGTGTGGATTTATCTCAGAAATGTATTTGTTATGTTCATTTGCCAACTTAATCTACCTCTTGTTTCCCTGTACCAGCCCACTGAAAATTTCAAATTTACATTAGAAAGGCTCTATGAACCGATTTGCTTAAAACTCCATATATACAAGCCTTCATTAATAAATCCACCGAGTCCATTAATAAATTGTAGCCTCCATTTTGAAAAAAAAATGATGGCAACTTCATAATAAAAGATAAATCAGTTTACCCTTCCTAGGTGTCAGAAGGACTTGTTTTAATTTTTTTTTATCAATAACCCCTAAAAAGTAATGATATCAGTACAAAAAACACTTAACGGGTTAAAAGTTTGTGACGCCGCTACTTTATGGCTATAAGAATTTGAAATATGAGTCTTAAAAATAATGATACCAAATTTTAAATGACGCTTTGCAATTAGTTAAAATATACATAGATTTTTTTTATTTGATCATTTACTTTTTACTTTTATTTATATTTATAATGCAAACAGAATGTTTTTAGCTTCAAGATCAGACGGATATATAAAATACACTCACTGATGCTTTTTCATTCACATTTCAAATTCAAAATAACAGTTTTAAAAGGAATGATATAAAAATTCTAGTTGCACCTCGGTGTTATTTTAAAAGATTTGTTTTTAGATTCCATTAAAATTACTTTTGTTTTGTCTAATAAAGTATATTTACATATTGAAACAGTGCTTTTAATTTTCAAATATACTGTCAAATAATTATACTTTCACTGAGTTTGCATTATAAATTAAAATTATTTTATTCAATAAATTGATTTATCTTTTGCGTCACGCTATCCAAAACTGCAAGTAAAATTTGTGTAAATGTTTTCTTTACGTCACACTACCTCTTTGCGCAAATTTTCACTCAGTTGGATACTATGATACTATGTTTTGGATAGCGTGATGCAAAAGATAAATCAATTTATTCAAATAAATAATTTTAATTTATAATGCAAACTCAGTGAAAGTATAATTATTTGACAGTATAGATGAAAATTAAAAGCACTGTTTCAATATGTAAATATACTTTATCAGACAAAACAAAAGTAATTTTAATGGATCGAAAAACAATTCTTTTAAAATAACACCGCCACTGGAATTTTTATATCATTCATTTTAAAACTGTTATTTTGAATTTGAAATGCGAATGAAAAAGCATCAGTGAGTGTATTTTATATATCTGTCTGATCTTGAAGCTAATGTATTACGTTTGCATTATAAATAAAAATAAAAGTAAAGAGCAAATGATCGAATAAGAAAATCTATGTATATTTTGACTAATTGCAAAGCGTCACTTAAAATTTGATATCATTATTTTTAAGACTCATATTTCAAATTCTTATAGCCATAAAGTAGCGGCGTCGCAAACTTTTAACCCGTTAAGGGCTTTTTTGTACTGATAAATGTAAATACAGAAAATATTGTAACTTGGGAGGATAACGCAACAGGTGGACCGTACTGTCAAAAAGAAAAAATTATGCAGTTGCGAAAGTGTTAACATAAAGTGGTGTTAGTTCAAACAGTAAGCTCTACCCTTTGACGTTTCTCCGAAACTTGATTAAAACTTTCACGACATCTTGTTTTTGTCTTTTTCACAATAAAATCGGCCTGCGAGAGTTATTCTGCCCAGTTACAATATTTCAGAACAAAATTTTTCGTATTCACATTTACATTACAAATGGGTATGCATTATTGGTATACATTTCTATTCAAAGCATTAATATCTATAGTATGTTGATAGTACAAATATGAATATTGGGTATATTTTAAAGAAATAAATAGCATACAAATTGCGAAAGAAACACCTACTGGTGGAGTTAGAGGTTTTCAAATGACGTGAATCTACGTCAGCGATCGCGAAAGGGTAAAGCAAACAAATTTTGAATATTTGTATTTAGTATTTTAAATTCCATTGGTGTATATTGATCCGCTAATGGCATTAAACGGCGTTTATCCTTCCCAATTGCCCTTAAGGGTTTAAACATGAATACGCAAACTTTTTTTTTATTAAATATATAATCTTTTATAGGAAAAGATGTAATTACAAAATAAATAAATAAATAAAACACTCATTTCTTCTTAAAAGAAAACAAGTGTTTCTGGCTCATTCAGAAAAGTAATTTTATTTCATTTTTCTTTGAAATAGCCGCCATTTTGAAACAGAATGGTGGCTACAATTTAATAATAGACTTGATGGAAATACTGATGGAAATACATGTATGTATGTAGTTTTAAACAAATTGGTTCATAGATAACTTTTTAATGCGAATTGGAAACTGTCAAATAATGGGGATGCTAATGTTAAATGAATGTGACAAACATTCATTCATTCATATCTTCCCAAAAAATTAGTATATTCAAATTCTGTTTTTTTTTTTTTTTTTTTTTTTTTTTAATGCATTAGAATGAAGTGACCCAAAGATATTCCAAGCATATTTTTGATAATTTTTTTTTTTTTTTTTTTTTAAATATGAAAATTATTAATAAATTTATATTTGAAAAATTTATGAATTATGAACTATGTAAATTTTTGCACGAATAGAACGGGCATTCTGCCTTTTTCTCCTTGTATCGCGTTCCCATATGCATATGTGAAAGTACGCTTACAACTACCAGTAACATTCGGTTAATTATTATATACAGGGTGTCCCAAAATTACAGCAGCCAAATTTAAGAGACGATGATGCACTTCATGGGGATTCAGGATTATATAGGAACTTATGCTGCAAATGTCATTTTAACCTTTTAGAAAGCGAGGTTTTTTTTTTTTTTTTTTTTTTTTTTCAGTTTTTTTTTTTTTTTTTTCTTGCTTAACAAATGTGAGCGCGAGTTACATTTGATCCTAATCTCTGCTTGATTGGAGACACCATCACTTTAATTTAATTGAATTCAGTCACGGCTTTGAAATAAAACATAACGTAGTTGAAGACGAAACATTTTAATGACACGTTACTAAAACTGCACAAAATATGTATAAAACATTTAGAACACAAATAAAAATATTCTTCTCGTCCATCCAACTCCGTTCTCCAAAGTCGGTATCGACCAAATCTCAACGTAAGACTGAAATTTGCCTGAAATTTGTGCTCTTCGTCATATTCTTTATCTTTGGTAATTAATTTGCGTAAATCGCTTACAGTCATTTCCTTCGTGACCTGAAGATTCAACTCCACAGCCAACAATTTCAACTCCTCTTTCTTTGCGCGACCCAAATAGGCCATCTTATATACCCTAAATTTTATGAACGAGAAACTTAGCAAAATTCCTCAAGGTGGTGCTGATTAAAACCCTTTGTTAAACATTAATGGAAATAAACTTATATACCATACGCAAAACCCATAATTTATACCTAAATCAATGGATATCTATATAAATTTCTTTACTTAGCTTATGAATCAAATTGACTTTAAAAATACATGAATGATATTTTTCACACATTAGAAATAATTTAAAACACACTGTCGTGCATATTTACATTTCCTTAGGCAATGAAATATAAAATAAAATTCTTTTCTTATTTATCCAATTTATTTTCTATTGAAATCAACATTTTATTTCATATGAAATAAATAAACAAACATTTCTATCATAAGCTTACTTCAACGTTTGTAAAAAAAATAAACAATTAAAAAAAATGTAATCTTTAACACTTTTTGTATGCGTTCCCTCTGTCCTAAGCATAAACACAGAAAAAAAAAAAAAAAAAATTCACTCTTTCCATAAAACAATGAAATGGAACAAAAAAAAAAAAATAATAATAATAATAAAGCAGACGATTTACGTCAGCAATAGCTATTTCGTTCGAAAACAATATTTTTATTTGTGTTCTAAATGTTTTATATATGTTTTGTGCAGTTTTAGTAACGTGTTATTAAAATGTTTCGTCTTCAAGTACGATATGTTTTATTTCAAAGCCATGACTGAATTCAATTAAATTTAAGTGATGGTGTCTCCAATCAAGCAGAGATTAGGATCAAATGTAACTGGCGCAGCCTTTTTGTAGGATCGAAAACGATACCTGGAAAATGGGGAAGGTAAGAGCTTTCGTGTATATGCCCAAACATTTTAAGTGTACATTTAAAAAAAAAAATGTTTTTTTTTCTTTTGTTTTTCTAACATAAAATGTAAATAGAACGTCAGTTCTAATATTTTTGAATGTGTTCGATATGAAGCACGCCAGTGCAAAATAAATATTCGATAAGAAGCACGCCAGTGCTAATTCTGTGTTCAGAATTTTTGTTGGTATTATAACGTAAAATTATATACATAATAGAACGCCAGTTCTAAGTTTTTGTTATAAAATACATTCGAATAAAGTTCACGCCAGTGAATGTCAATTTAAATACAGTGTGAATGTATTAAGTGCATTATATTTTACGCTGGTAAATAACAGCATACAATGTCACGCCAGTGATTGTTAATTTTAATACAGTGTATATGTATTAATTACATTTATTTACGGCAGTGAATAAAGGTTTAATATTTCACGTCATTGAATATTAATTTTAATACAATGTGATTTTTTTTTTATTTACTTCAAAAAATATAGAGTTGTTTATCTGTTAAATATCTACAACTGTAGATCTTGATATTTTCCCCCTCAGATTGATATATATACATATATATATATATATATATATATATATATATATATACTGGTTTGTTTTCTCTCCGAAATATGGAGTCAAAAGTATTTTGTGTGATGAAATAAATAAGAGTAAATATCGTATTTTGTTCCTGAAATTGGAAAATCTATTTTTTTTAAAATATTTATATTTTAATGAATGTACCTAATATGAAATATATATGAGAGTTGATTCATTTTAGTTATTAAGTGCTGAAATCACACAAATAGTGTTTTGTTTATTTCATTTAATAACGAGCCATAATAAATTAGTTTGTTTTCGAACGGAGTTGGATGGACGAGAAGACTGACATGTTTTTTTAGTTCGTTCGAGAAGAATATTTTTATTTGTGTTCTAAATGTTTTATATATGTTTTGTGCAGTTTTAGTAATGTGTTGTTAAAATGTTTAGTTTTCAAATACAATATGTTTTATTTCAAAGCCATTCAATCAAATTTACGTGATGGTGTCTCCAATCAAGCAGAGATTAGGATCAAATTTAACTGCGTGGCTTTTAAATTTTAACAAACATTTACTTCGTTAAATGATTACATAAAAAGGATGCACATAGTAATAATGCCGTCTTTAATTGATGTATTTAAAGCACTAAATATATTATTATGATTACTGCTTATAATTTTGTGAATTGTTGGATTGCACATGATTCTAAAACTAACAATGTTGAAGGAGTTACAAATAACCAAAATACTAGACTAAACATGAACAGCCTATTACCCTTTGCGGCGCAAGACAATTCGGATCATTTAAAATATACTTCCACCGGAATTCATGAACTAAATTAATCTAAAAGAAATGTTAAAGTTTAAAGTTTAAAACACCGGCCTTTTCTGATATGTTAAGAACTTAAGTTTTTTTTTTTTTTTTTTTTTTAATTTCTGGGATGAATTTTTGCAGTTGAGAAGTGAAATTAGGTGGTATAAAACATATACCACCGCCCCTGAAAGGGTTAAAATCGTACATGGCGGTAAGTGTTAAAAACGACAGAATATATCCGTTCCTTAAAGGGTTAATATGATGTTTGTGGATTGTTGGGTTGCTATTCTTCATTTCATCAGCTGTTATCTACATTCTGTAACAGCTAAAAGCTACCTTTGTAGATCTGCTAACTATGCTAGTTTATCCGTAATGGTATTAAGCCCCGCCTTTTTCCCACACCAGAATAGTTGTAGAGCAATAGTCTTGGCGTTGGAATATTAAAACCCGAATAAACTACTACATCAGAAACGCATCTCAAATATTTTTCTTCGGCGTTTCTGACGTAGTAGTTTATTCGGGTTTGAATAGTCTTCTGATTTAATCATGAGAACATATTGCTGAATATTACTCTACAGCTATTCTGGTGTGTAAAGAAGGCGAGGCCTAATACCATTACAGATAAACTGGCATAGTTAGCAGGTCTACCTTTGTATCGTCCACATCTGTTAAAAAATACCCAAAACACACGGTTCTTAAAGGGTTAAGATGGCATTTGGGGGACATGCGTTCCCATGCAATTCTAAATCTTTACTAAGTGAAATACCTTCTTTTAAAGTTTGTCGCTATAATTTTAAGACACGCCACGCCACGCCACATACTCGCACACAGTTGCTTATTTAGCTGCCCGTACACAGACCGACAGTCAGCTAGAATTTATACGTAGAAGAGATTAAACGAAATATTGCACTGAAAAATAAAATTTATAAAAGCATTTCATTAAAGTCAGATGGTGTGAAATGAATATTATTAACTTATATTCTTTTTACTAACAAATGCTTTTAAGTTTATTTCTTCAGCTTGATTTTTAGCTTGCTTTTTAGAAAAAATAAAAAATAATAATAATGATAATAAATAATAAGAAGAATAGTTTACTCATGCATCTGCCACAGTGTAATAATGAAAAATAGATTAAAGCTGTTTCGAATAATCTATAATCTATAAATGATGAACATGGTTGTATATTTAATTATTCCATTCAAAATTGATATTTGCGCTGCATCTGGGAAGTTCAGAACATTAGAATTATTCTTCCTCTTGAAGATATTTTGCTGTTTTATGGAGGATTTCAGATGATTTTCCCTATTTTAAGGCAAACTTTTATATTTTAAAGGTATTTAAGCTGCTTAAAAAATTTTCTATTCTAAAAATTTTCTATTCTAAAAATTCCCCTTTTTAAAAATATTAATTATAAAGTAGAACGTTATCACTAGGAAAGTGTGTTTAAAATTTAATATACAGGGTGTCAGCATCAAAAAAGTTAAAATTCAACTATCCGGCAAATTTACGATATGCCTTATTACATTCATAATTATCAAATTTATAGAGAAATAAATTTTCCGTGTTTAGAAAATTTTATATAACGCCTTAATGTTAATATTCATAATTAATTGGAATATATTGAAAATCAAGCTTTAAATACCCTTGCATAGCTGCCAATATTTTAATTTCTTCCCGAGTATTTTTAGCCCCGCCTTTATTTCGTACCGCTTATTTTTTAAAAGTAACTTTGCCTTATTTTATCGAAGTTATATATTGGAGAAAAAATTCTATAAATAAAAAGGTGGGAAATAAAGGCGGGGCTAAAAGTACTCCGGAATAAATTATAACATTGGCAGCTATGCCCTTGATGTGTATGACCACACGGATCCATGCAATAAACGACGTCCAATAGTCGATGTTTTCACTTCTCTTCTCAAATACCTTCAAATTATTTTATTATTTATTTATTTATTTATTACTTATTTATTTATTATTTATTTATTTATTGTCGCTTTCGTGTATTAATAATAATAATAAAACAAATCATAAAAGATTTTTTTTAAACCTAACCAAAAGATAATTGTGCTCTTGTTCGTAATGCTGTTCTTAAACTCTCTCTTATTTTTATTTATTTATTTATTTATTTTTACGTTAGTTGTTCGTAATGCTGTACTTAAATTCTCTTATAACCTTTTATGTTAGTTGTTTTGTTGTGCTTAATGCTGTACTTAAACTTTTTTGTAACTTTTTATGTTATGTGTTTGTAAGGCTTTACTTATATCTTAGTCTGTTACTCTCTCTGTTTGAGCTTAGAAGTTTATGTTCCTAGTATGTAACGTCCCTGCTTGTCCTCTTTAATTATTATTATTATTTTTTTTTTAAAGCCATCACGAACCTAATGACAACTCTGCTTCTATCATCTGATTGCCGAGGTGCGGAGTTATCACTGGACTCCGAGTACTCGGCACTCATTCAACTCTCAAATTGTAAATTCTTAATTTGGAAAGATCGATATACTTTATGAAGACTAATATATATATACTATATATATATAAGAAAATTATGTAATTCTATAAAAAGACTCACTGGATTAAAAAAAAAAAAAAAAAAATCGGTGCAATTCTATTGACACTTTCAATTCATTTTCGTACACTTTCAGTACACATTTTGTTTGTTTCCAGTTTCGAGGGAAAATATTCGCCAAATACTCTTAGCATTGGCCGGGTTTCCCCACTAAAAATAATCTCAAGATTTTCTCTAAAAATATCTGCAGAATATCTGGAAAATATCTTAAGTTATTTGGCCCAATCTTAAAAAAAAAAGTTATTATTATTATTTTTTTTTATAATGTCTTCAAACTTTTTGCAGATATTTTATGGAAAAAGATAAATCTTCAAAACATTTTAAAATATTTGAAGAAAATCTTAAGAAAATACTATTTTCTCAAGAATATCTTCGGAATATTTTTAGTGGGATTCTTTGATAATTTTCCATATTTCTTTGCACTATTATTAGGAATTCGGTTTTAGCATACCAAAATACAACTTATTTCTTCTTCTGCGATAACACCTTTGTTTTCGTTTATCGGTTCAGTGCATGTGCTGAATATAAATGCTGAATAATTTCCGCTCCAAACGCGGGAATTAAGAATTGTCGTCAACATTTATAAATTCAGCTGCCACTTTTGCCTACTGTCGTGAAGATATCGCTAACAGATATTTTTAATCGACTACTGAAATTTAGGATGTTCGATTCGTATGCCATGTGCATTTAACATTACGGTACTTTAGCTCTTTAGTGCGTCAGACAATTTAATATTTACAAAGTCTCATTTTTATCATTACAATACTTACCAAATTTCATGTATAATTCACAGGTCAAATAAATTGGATTCACAACAGAAAATTTAATTTACAAAAATAAAACCTCCTTAAAAAATAATTCTTCCTAATAGAAATTTCCAAATGGAAACATGTATTGCAAATTGGCGGATTATGCGCATAAAAATTCATTAATTATCACAGCGTTCTACAACATTGAGATTACAAAATTGAAAATAAAAGTTCGATAATCCTTCTGGAGCTAACGAAGTAATATTAATCAATACAATTACACTACATCAAATTTCTTAAAACGAATGTACTATTTTCATAAGATAAACAACATAATTCGCTGTACCTTATAAAAGAGGGCACAATTCCGTTTCTGAGCAATTTAGAAAAATCAGAAAAGGGATAATCATCATTTAAATTTTAACTTTTGTCTCCCAGTCAATGGGGACATAAAATTACATCCGATATAGTTATTAGAGAAATTTAATAATCTTAATGAACCACAGACGACTAGACATTTGATGAGAACATATTAAAACTACTGGATTTTTAAAATTAAAATGACTATAATGAACAACAAAAATAAGAAAGAAAAAACATATTTTGTTGTTACTTTCTCAATGATATTCCTGGGATGTATTATTAATGCTATATTGATTTTGGTGATTCTTGTAAAGATATGGAAAGGAAATTCACTTAGAATTTTTTTTTTTTTTTTTTAGCTAAAAATCAACTGCGCGATTATAGAATTTTTAAAAGGTTTTTAAGGTAAAAAAAAAAAAAAAAATCCGTATTTTACTTTTACTTTTTTTTTTCTTCTTTCGTCCGCCTAAATTGGAGATTTTTAAGAAAAGATAATTCATTCTTAAACTTTTGTAGAAATTTTGTGTCAAGAACTGACCTTTTTATTCATATGTAATATGCGAACATCTAAGAATTTTTTTTAATTCAATTTATTTATTTAAAATTTATTAAGGATTTTATTTCATTCCTTTGATATTTCCTTCATTATATCGAAATACGCATTCAGCACTGCATATTGCAATAGCATAAATTAACTAGTGGATCTGCAGATCAGGAGCCTCAACGTCCTATTTACATCAGACATTATTCAATAGGTCATTTTTATTTATTCCTTATTATATAATCGTATATATTGATTCGATCGACTTGTTACCATAATCAGATACATTCCTGAAGGGGGCTGCCGCCCCCCTCAACCCCCCGCTATGTCTCTATTTGCATATCTTATAAAGAGTTACGGAATTGTAAATAATTGCATTTATTTTTGTATCAATTCTTTCAAAGAAGTTTAGTAAAGTTAATAAAATGCTAACTTTGTGCATTTTTAGTCGTTTTAGCGTTAAAATAGCCTAATTTTCCCTTAAAAACATTTAAAAAAGCTCCAATAAGGGAAGAAATGGATTTTGCGCCAAATTTGGCGTCTGTTTCTCTCCTTGGCGATTTTTTTTGGCGACCTTTGCGAGAAAATCCTTATTAGGGATATACCAAATATGGAAGATCTAATCTCATTATGAGATACGAGAATTTTCCAGAACAGTCTGTGTTCGATAGAAAAGTATAAAAGGAGCATTTTTTCGCCAAGGCAGTCAGTCTCAGATCTGTGTCAGTTTCGTGAAATGCTTGCTTTGCTTTGAGCCTCTTTAGATGAGACTTTCTTTATGTGTTATTGCTAAATAGTTTGTACCGTTGTTTTGCTGTTGTTGAAGCTGTGTTTACTGGTTGAATTGAAGCTGATACTTGGTTTATAGACCTGTATTTTTCTGGAACTTCCTGTGAATACATCACTGAATTTTTGCAAGTTTTGCCTTTCATTCTCGGACAACTTACGGACCCCCAAGTACGCAACAATATGTATTCTTAATAAACGACGGTCTTGTATTATTTCCCTGAAATTCATAAATACCAAATTTCATAACTACCAAATTTCATACAAAAAAAAATTACATAGCATATCGGAAATATTTTGCGTAACCTTTAAACTAATTTCCAGTTCTATGCCCACAATTATCAACAAGAAAACATGCTTTTAAAATTCTAACATAAATTCATTATATTTGATGGGGTGTAACCATGTTAAAATAAACTTTTAAGAAATATCGACTATAGACCGTAATAGTACGAAATTATTTTATATATCCCGGAAAAGTAGCCACAGTCATTATAAACGCCAATAATAAGAATAAACTTAATTAATTATAACTCATTAATTTTTCAAACTAATTTGACATCATTTGGATGATTACAGTACATACTCGGAATTATTTTGTGTGGTCCCATAAATTATTTAGTCTATACATAACCTTTTTTAAGAGTAAACATAATTTTAAGCATCTTTATAATGTATGTTAATTTTATTAAGTTCAATGCAGCATAAACGCATTAAAGTGCGCTCTTAAATAAAAGTTTGTCCATAGGCTCTAATGCTACGAAATTCTTTTGCGTGTCTCTGTAAACAAACCATAAACATTCTATAAACCTGTAAAAACTATTCAGCTTACTTTGCGTTTAAAATTAATAATTGTTCCAAATTTAACATCGTTTGGATGACTACGTGACATTGTCAGAACAATTTTGTAAGGTCCTGTACATTAATTAGAAAGCTTAAGAGCACATATTTTCTTCAAACAACATAAGTTAAACATCTTACTCATGTACGCTAGTTTAATTTTCTTGATTGCAAAGTAAAGATGTTAAAATGCGTTTAAACGCAATTCACCTCATACGCCGTAATGTGAAGTACTTTGGCGTGCCCCTGTATACAATCCATAAAAAGTATAGGCCTAAAAAAATAAATAGCTATTTCTATACCGAGCCTGAATATATGTGTCAATTTGCAAATCAATCGGAGAATTTTTGCGGCCGCTATTGCGGTACACACAAATTCTTCCCATAGGCCGTAATGATAAACAAGTCCTTCCGGCTTTTTCGGAAGGGTAGGTTGATTTCTTTTTCGTTATCAAGTAGCCGTCATTTTGTTTCAAAATGGCGGCTACAAATTATTAATGCACTTGGTAGAAATATTGATGTAGGCTATGCACATATGGAGTTTTAAGCAAATCGTTTCATAAATAGAATTTTATGTGAATTTAAAAATTTCAAGTGGCTGGCGCTTGGAAACAAAATGGTGGGTTAAGTTGACAAATATATGAAATGTATTTGTGAGACACATATAGTTCGAATTAATTCAAAATCTCAAAAGTCATCGTGTTGATATATTAAGTGGCTGCCACTTCGATCAAAATGGCAGAGAAAGTTGCTAATCCAAGATATTGTTGCAAATTTGAAAATAATTAATTTTTGTAGAAATTCTTTCAAAGAGGCTTAAGTAAGTTGATAAAATGTTAGTTTTTTGCATTTCTAGTTTGTTTTAGCTTTAAAATAGCCTACATTTTCCTTAAAAACGCATTAAAAAGATCCAGTAACGCAGGTAATGGATTTGGCACCAAATTTGGCGACTATTCCCCTATGGCGACTTTTTTGGCGACTTTTGGCGAGAAAATACTTATTATCGATATACCAAAGATGGACGCAATAACGTGATTGGTTCACGAGTTACGTGAATTTTCTAAATTTTTGTTGTTTGAATGATAAATCCATATTTCAATTTAAATTGATTAAGTATTTCTAAATTTCCAGTAAACACATCCAAGATATTTGCAGCATAGGTTACTGTCCAACTGTGGTTTAAATCAGTGCCGTTTTTCAAAAGATATTATTGTGGCAAATTTTCAAGTGGCAGTCTAAGTGACTGCGACTTGGAAAACAAAATGGCAAAACAACTTGCCCATCGAAATCATCCAGTATATTTGTACGATAAGTTCATTGTCCAGTTCTAGTTTAAATTAAATCAGTATTTAAAAAATTATCGTCATAAGAAATTTTCAGATGGCACCACTTATAAAAAAAAGTGGAGTGAGATGCCCAGCGAACTTGTCTGAGATATTTGAATGATAAATCCACTACCCAAATTTGATGCGAATCGATTCTGTATTACTAAAGTTACTATAATGACAAATTTTGAAGTGGCCGTCACTTGGAAATAAAATTGCGTATTAAGTCACCAAGTGAACTTATCCTAGATATTTGAACCATAAGTTCACTATCCAGCTTTTGTTTGAATCATTTAGCATTTTAAAAGTTATCGTGATTGCACATTTTGAAGTGGCAGTGTGACTTCAAGTGGCTGGAACGTAGAAACAAGATGTCGGGACAAGTTGCCCAGTGAACACGTTCAAGATAATTACACGATAATATCACTGTCCAAATTTGGTTCGATTTGGAGTATTATTTCAGAAGTTATCATGATTTTAAATTTTCAAGTGGGAGCCTGATTTCAAGTGGCCCCGCTTAATTTAAGATATCTGCAACTTTATTAAAAATGGCGGATATAGTTTATTAATAAACTTCACTGAGATCCTTATGTGGTTTGTATTTACATCAAAATTCAAACAATTTCGGAATACGCTTTTTACAATTTAAATGTGAAATTTTCAAGTGGTCTCCACTTGAAAACAAAATGGCGCAGCAACTTGGTTAACAAACTCATCTAAGATATTTATAAGATAAGTTAAGACACTGTTCAAATTTGGTTCCATTTGGAGTATTATTTCGGAAGTTATCATGGTTTTAAATTTCCAAGTGGTGGCCTGATTTCAAGTGGTCCCGCTTAACTTAAGATATCCGCCACTTTATTAAAAATGGCGAATAAAGTTCATTAATAAAGTTATTTGAGACACTTGTATAATCGATGTATACATCAAAATAAAAAAAAAATTGGAATACGCTTTTTACAATTTGAATTTGAAATTTTCAAGTGGTCTCCACTTGAAAACAAAATGACGGATAAACTTGGTTAACAAATTCATCTAAGTTATTTATTAGATAAGTTAAGACACTGTTCAAATTTTGTTCGATTTGGAGAATTATTTCAGAAGTTATTGTGATTTTAAATTTTCAAGTGGTAGTGTGGTTTCAAGTGGCCCCGCTTAACTTAAGATATCTACCACTTTATTAAAAATGACGGATAAATTTCATTAATAAACATCATTGAGACCCTTATGTGATCTATATTTACACCAAATTTCAAACAAATTCGGAATACGCTTTTTACAATTTGAATTTGAAATTTTCAAGTTGTCTCCACTTGAAAACAAAATGGCGGAACAACTTGGTTAATAAACTCATCTAAGATATTTATAAGATAAGTTAAGACACTGTCTAAATTTGGTTCGATTTGGAGTATTATTTCGGAACTTATAGTGATTTTAAATTTTCAAGTGGTAGCCTGATTTCAAGTGGTCCCGCTTAACTTAAAATATCTGCCACTTTATTAAAAATGGCGGATAAACTTCATTCATAAACTTCATTGAGACCCTTATGTGGCCTGTATTTACATCAAAATTAGAGCAAATCTTGCTTTAAATATGCTTTTTACAATGTCGGTTTGAAATTTTCAAGTGGCTGCCACTTGAAAACAAAAGGTCGGAGCAACTTGGTTAACGAACTCATCCAAGATATTTATAAGATTAGTTCACTGTCCAAATTTGGTTCGATTTCGAGTATTATTTCGGGAGTTATCGTGGTGACAAAATTTTCATTATAGATAGATAGATAGATAGATAGATAGATAGATAAACGAAGTGATTGCAATAGGTCGATTTCTAAAGAAATCAACCTAAAAAAATTTGGCGTGTCCCTGTACACGAACTGCAAATGGAATGCACACCCAAAACTATACAGCTAATTTCGTGGGGATCATGAACATGTGCACCAAATTTCAAGTCAATAGCGTGATATTTGCGGCCGCTATCGCACGACAGACAGACAGACGGACAGACGGAACACAAAATCCTTTTGAGTCTCAACAGAGGCCCTCCACTGACGTTTCGGTAAAAATTCGAAGTCAATAGCTTGATTTTTTCGGTGGCTATCGCGGTACATACAGATTCTTCCCACAGGCCGTAATAATAGAATGACTTTGGCGTGTCCCTGTACACGAACTACAAATGGAATACACACCTAAAACTATACAGCTAATTCCGTTGGGCTCATGAATATGTGTACCAAATTGCAAGTCAATAGCGTGATTTTTGTGGCCGCTATCGCGATACATGCAAATTCCACCCATAAGCCGTAATGATAAGAAAAACTTTGGCGTGTCCCTGTACACGAACTACAAATGGAATATACACCTAAAACTATAGAGCTAATCCCGTTGGGCTCATGAATATGTGTACCAAATTGCAAGTGAATAGCGTGATTTTTGTGGCCGCTATCGCGATACATACAAATTCCTCCCTTAGGCAGTAATGATAAGAAAAACTTTGGCGTGTCCCTGTATACGAACTACAAATTGAATACATACCAAAAACTATGCAGCTAATTCCGTTGGGCTCATGAATATGTGTACCAAATTGCAAGTCAATAGCGTGATTTTTGTGGCCGCTATCGCAATACATACAAATTCCTCCCTTAGGCCGTAATGATAAGAAAAACTTTGGCGTGTCCCTGTATACGAACTACAAATGGAATATATACCAAAAACTATACAGCTGATTTCGTGGAGCTCATGAACATGTGTACCAAATTTCAAGTGAACAGCGCTATTTTTGCGGCCGCTATCGCGATACGTACAAATTCCTCCCATAGGCCGTAATGATAAGAAAAACTTTGGCGTGTCCCTGTATACGAACTACAAATGGAATACATACCAAAAACTATACAGCAAATTTCGTGGGGCTCATGAACATGTGTACCAAATTTCAAGTCAATAGCGCTAATTTTGCGGCCGCTATCGCGCGACAGACAGACGGACAGACAGACAGACACAGCACAAAACCGTTTTGAGTCTCAACAGATGGCCTCCACTGACGTTTCGGCAATAACGGATTACCATGATAGCTATTTGAATTTAATAAAATCTATTTTGCTTTGTAGAAAAAGCGGAATTCTTAGATTCATGAATATTTTTACTGTTCTTTCGACTCCGAATTTGTTTTTTAAAAAATCATTTACAGAGGGTAAAAAATGTATCAGACACCTCACTGCACATCCATAGTTGCCAACTGTGCTTTTTTTTTTTTTAATTGTTGTTGTTTATTGGGAAATTTCGATAGAAACTATTATTTAATTTAATTTGCAAAAAACAGTTACATAAATATATAGAATTATATTCTACTAGCTAAAATGCGTATAAGTTGGGAACCATGCCCTCCGTATTAGTCTGTGACGTAAAATACTTCATATTATTAAAATGATAAATAATAAATATAACAATTACAGAAAAAAAAAGTTGTAATTATTAGTTTTTAGTCTTTACTGTAACAATCTTAAACGTTAAATTAATTTGATAGCTTCTTTCCTTTATTTTTCAACTATTTCATGAACATTTTGTTATTCTGTTATGTACTAGAGTCGTTAAAAAAGTAAGTTACACTCGAACAACTAAATGCATGTCGCGTTGCTCGGGAACTTGGCAACAGTTGAAGCGGTAGACAGCGCCAACTGGTACAGATTGAGCGACATTTTTATTCAAATGTCACCAATAAGTTTAAGAAGTGATATATGATATATATAATGGATGTTTTTTCGATTAATATTCGCCTTTAATGTATATCATATCCCACTTTTAAAATTTTTTGGTAGCTGTTGAATAAAAAAGTCGCGCAGATGGCGCTGTCTACCGCTTCAACTGTTGCCAAGCTCACGCGACAGGCATTTTAAGTTTAGGAGGCTGTGCTCTAACAATGACGGTTAAAAAAAAATACTTTTTTAGAAGTGCGCTAGAATACGATACAACACACATACAGCACACTATTTCCCTACACATTTTCTAAGTTGTTTCAGGCATCTGTCAAAACGTTGATCTAATCATCAGATACCCTGTCGATAGAAACGCTCTCCTTGGTTCAGGGGCCAACTTTGAACTGGGCTATATTGGACAACTGGTCAAATTTTGGACACACTTTGCAGATCTACTAAAAAAAATTTTGAGTTTTACTTCATTTTAAGTACTCAACATTATGTACTAAAGATTTAATCTGCTCTGAAAAATTTCTTTTTGCCTATGGTCTTGGCGGATGCATATTTCTACGCCTACAAGAAAAGACATTTTTGCAAATACCTGCATGCGGAAACTTTCACATAACTCCTGGAAACGCAGACATTTACGTACACACGCGGTTTGCACTCTCCGTTTTTTTTTTTTTTTTTCAGGGAACTTTCAGGATTTAAAATTTCCACTTTTTCGATACTACTATTTTCGTTGAGAAATTTTTCTGATATTTTCTATGTAATCATAGTTGTCAACATTTCAATTTATTCCAGAGTATTTTAGCCCCGCCTTTATTTCGCACCACTTTATTTATATAATAAGTTTCTTTAATGTATGCTATAACATTAGAAAACTGCGATAAAATAAGAAAAAAATATTCTTGAATTAAAAATGGCATGAAATAAAGGAGGAGCTAAACACGCTCCGGAATAAATTAAAATATAGGCGACTCTGATGTGGTTCCTCGTGATTAAACATAATAGAGATTTTTTTATAAAAATATTGGTAGTGAAGAATAAGGAAATTTCTCAACCCCAAGAAAGCTCTAAAAACGAGACGGGGAGTGTGACCGATGTGTACATATTTTCCAGCAAAGATATTTACGTACACACAAGCGGAGATATTTATATCTAGGAGCAAATATCTAGGAAAAAGCGCGGAGTTTTGATTTTACAGACACTTCTTCTAACATCAAACACAGAAAATTATAGCGGACGCTGTTGTTCTTGAAAAAATTTATTTTTCAAGGATGTAGAATCGAAATGCGAGGAACATAAACTAGGGAAATGCGGAAATGTTTTTCCAGTTGTCACCTGATACCACAACAGTTGGTGTCGAAACCGATGGTATTCAGCTTCAAAGACAGTTGCAACAAAAAGAAAAGTGTCAATAAAAACAGCCCAAAATAGGTTTCGTGATCAGCGCTGACAGATTTTGCGAGATTTTTTTTTTAACATCCATCACTCAATCTTAAATGTGACGGTCCTCATCTCACTTCAAGAGTGCAAGAGTTTCAGTCTCAAGGTGGAACACTTAAGACCAGTATATTTTTATAAATAATTTGTATCATATTAGTGCAGCAATTTATTGGGATCATTTGAGAGGCGATTAGCTCCAGGCAGAGCCTGATTAAAGGGGAAGCACACATTATTTATACTGACACCGTTATTTTTTAACAAATACTTTCTTCCTATAATAAACAGAAAATTCTTATTAAAAATTAATTTTAAAAGAATTCTGGTGTCTAATAACGGTGAGTAAATTGGATTGTTTTACACCGTTCATTTTTTATAAAAAATATTTTCTCCTCAAAGCGTGGAATTTCTATGACATGAAGTAAAAAATGATTGTAAAAATATTCTGGTGAGAGCGGAGACAATGTGTGCTTCCCCCTTAATCAGGCTCTGGCTCCAAGACTGGTGGAGTGCAGACGCTGGAAAACAGGTTCTTTCTTTCCTAATAAAAATAATTTTAAATATTGCATGATAGTTCCAGCCAGATTTATGAAACTCTTTTGCAACCTTTAGCAGAGGAAAACAGGTTGGTTTTTCTTTCTTAAAAAAGATAAATACTGAATATTGCATGGTAGTTTCGCCAGATTTATGTCAACAGAAAAAAAAAAAAAGAAAAAAAAATTAATAAATGATAAGAACTTAATTAACCCCTTCCTCCTCGCTCCCGTGATATTCACGGGCAGTGACCACGCCCCACCTGTATTTTTCCTTTAATATTTTAGGGGGTACATGAAAGCACCAGCCAGTACCAAATTATATATAATTTATTTGAAAATATGTGCAGAATAAATATATATATTATGCATATATTTATTTTCAATCTGTTTTTCTTTAATTAGACAAAACTGTGGATTTTATGGGCGTGTCTTTGAAAAAATATGCGACGGTTAAGGGGTTAAATGAATTTTAAATAGACATCCAAAACATCTTCCTTATTTATTTAAGAACTAGTTGCATCATTCTACACCAGATCAGTTGAAATGTTTATATTACTCCTACAAGTATTGGGGAGTTGCAAAGTCTAGCTCATACATAAAAGAGACGTATGGTAGGCAAAAGTTTAAGAACCGGTGCCCTAAAAGAAGTTTTTAATTAGAGTAGAAAATACTTTTCTAGAAATACATAGAAATAAAAAGTTTCTTCTTTTAATTTGACTAATTTTACGAAATCTGCTGCTGGAGGAAGTATTGTCGATGAAGACAGCATTGTTCAGCAAATTTGCAAATCGATTCTTTAAACATTTTTCTGTTGAATAAATTGTATTTGCAGCATTAGGCATGTTTTTGTAATAAGAGTGGAAATATTTTGTTAGAAATGTATAGAAATAAGAAGTTTCTTCTTATAATTTGGTAAATTTAGCGAAATTTGTTACAGGAGAACATATTGTGGATAGAGACAACATTGTTCAGTAGGTTATTTGCAAATCGATCTTTTAAACGTTTTATTGTTGAACAAATTGTATTTGGATCTTTAGGTATGTATTTGAAAATAAGTAAAGCAGAAAAAAGTGTACAAGACGCAAAATCAAGTGAGTCATAATAAAGGAATAACATACATTCATAGTGTCCAACTTTTATGAATTCAGTCTACCGGTAAATTTTAAGAGATTATTTTTTACGTTCAAACACAGACAATCTCTTATACAAATTCCTTCTTGTTTGGCTAATAAATAATAATTAAACTATAAATTTCAAAATAATTGAGTAAAGTTAAAAAAAAAAATGTACGTTTTTAAAAATCAGCACGTAGTAATCTGACCCACGTATCATGACTAGTGCCCTTTCAGATAGAGAGCCATGCCGGTATATCAGTTATATATACTGTGAAAGAGAGATCCCTGGTGTTCTCATTTCTACTTTTTTTTCTAAGTTATAACACTTATTGCCAAGTGTATCATGATTATAATTGATGCGATAATTGAATCAGTTGATTTAAGCAGTTCATATTTTCTATAAACAATAAATTCTATAATTTTAGTGGTGTGAGTTTTAAAATTAAATTAAATAATTTGTTGTTTACTATTTACGGTTATTATTTTCCTACTAGCCGCCTTCGGTGACCAGCTGGTTCGCGATCCCTGAAAAATCCGACTTTACGAAATTCCCGCTCGGTGGCGCCTGCGGCGCCTTTTTCCCGTATCAGGTCTAATAACAGCTTATTGATATATCGTGAAAATAGCTTATCTATATCGCAGTAAACTCCCGTGCGGTAGCGCCTTCGGCGCTGATATTTCAAATTTCTAACTTTAGCTAAGTCCCGCTCGGTATTTCAGCGCCATCTGGCGGTAGAAATTTCTGCAATCTACTGTTCAATTCCAAATCAACAAAGCTTTCAAATGATGTATTACTTATGAAATTATTTTAATTAGAAGCTGGGATAAAAAAGAAAACCAAATACCTTGCCTTAAAATCTTAATATGCCAACCAATTTCAAACGCTGCAACTCTTTTTTTTTTTTCCTTTTTTCCCTGTTCCTCAAGCCCTCCCTAATAATCATACTCTTTCAAAAATATTCACAATCGAATTATCGGGCAATAAAACTACATACTACGAAATTTCGACTACTGCAAATACTGCAAAAAAATAAAAGAAGACAATCTTTTTCCAATAAATATGTCATTTTTTTAATTATTTATATATTTTCATGAAAATTGAACAGTAGCTTTATAATATGCTGTCTAGGCCGAATATTAATTCAAATGTAACGTGAATGAAAATTTGAAAAAAATTGAAAATTGCAATTTTTCCCCCCAGTATAAAACACATGATATCTTAATTGATTACAGCCATTTCCGGTTTCATCACAGGCATCACAGACAGTTGTCTCGTATGTGTTTTGTTTCCGATCGAGACCTCTTAGAAAATCGTCTGCCGGTTGTCAACTAAATTTTATAGTTTAGTTAATTTTAAAAAATCTAATTGACGTATCGATAAGCCGCTTGCACTCTTAGATTCGGAAAAAATTCCCCTTTCATTTGGTACCAAATTCGTAATGATCGGACTAATATTTCTAATTTATTTTCCATTTTTTCTGCTTTTAACTCTGTTAAAATATCTACTTTTATGGAATCTCGGTGAATTCTGAGTCATTGAGATCGCTTTTTGATTAAGACATAGGTCTACATTTTAATTAATATCTCCGCAACTAATTAAAATTTTTAAATTCTGTTTTGACTATCCCCTCGGGCAGGCTTCTGAGCACCCGTATGTCAAATTTTGTAGTTCTGCGTTCAGTAGGGGCTGAACGTATAGATGCTCAGACAGACAGACAGACAGACAGAGAGACAGACAGACAGACAGACAGACATCTTCTTTTATTATTATAGATTAGAATATTTAATCAAATGAATAAAAAACAGAAATATTTTGCACACAAATAAAATATAAATTACTTTATTTAGTGACATTTCATTTTTTTTTTTTTTTATCTTAAAGAACTCCTTGTTTTAATAATTGTTTTTAAAATAGAATTACTATCTTATCTATTTTTCATTCAACAATATCCTAGAATATTTTCCTCTCCAAGCCAGCAAATAAGATTCCAAGCGCCGGGTCAAATTGCAGCTTCCAATTGTCGATCTAGTTGTTTAAAAACTAGGTGAATACAGGCTAGGTTCTCTTTAAAAGATCTTTTTGAAGTATATTCCACGCAGGCTTAGGTGTCTTTTGCAGATACTTAGTCTTAACACTTAATCCACACTTTCTCAGCTTTTTCTGATATAAGAAAATTACCATGCGGCGAAAAACTATCATGCATAAAGCGTGAAAGGATTTGTATTTACTTCATTAAAAACAACCAGTAATACGATATTACTAACTAAATTATATAGGCAAAAATGTAAATAAAAACAATTTTTGCGTCTCAGAACAATTAATGTTATATGCAATTTAATTACTTACTCACCATTTATATATATATGGTATGGTTGGAAAAAAAATATTCATACTACACATACACACACATATATATTTAGGGGGATGTCTCCTGTTCTGGGCATTCGCCGCTTATAGGCATCCCATAATGATGCTGACTTCTGTATCATCTGTTTGGCTCACCTGCTACCTTGCCTAATAAGAGTCAACTCAACCAAATGCAACGAATGTGATCGTCTGGCACATTTGCAGTGTGCTAATATACATACAAATTATTTTACTTGCAAACATTGCCTTTCTGATTTGGAGGACGATGAAGAGCACGAATAAAATCAGAAAAATGACATTTTCTATTTTTATTTTGGCCACTGAATCCATTCAAAATGAATAAAATTTCTTACTTTCTGTATTTATGGTGGTTTTTCTTATTATATTCCCATTCTTAGCATATTTTCCAAATGTGCTAACAGCCGGTAACAAAAGTTCTTGCCAAAAAATGATCACTTCACAAAATTGGTGATAATTTTTTTTTAGTTGGCGGAATCGATACAGTTACTTTATCAAACGTTAGCTAAGGGTTCTAGCTTTGCATTGGTGTTCGTATGTTTGCATAATATTTACTCTATCAAAAGTTATAAACCAAAACCATCACAGCTGGAGATATTCCCCTATACATATATTTGTATGTATGTATATATGATATCAAATTTTGAGAAGTATTCTAAAACGGTACCAATTAAACTAGTTTAACGTGTAACTTTACAACAAAGTTAAGTATACATAAAACAAAGCTCTCTTTTTTTTTAAATTAAAACCTATTTAATTAATTTAAAAAAAATCACTTTATTCTTAAGTAACTTTTATATAAATTACACTTTTTAATGTCATTTTTATTTAAATTCTATCCTCAAGGGAATTCAATTCTTCTTCTAAACTCCTGTTCAGAAATTCAAGAAGTTAAAACTAACTTTTTGCTTGCTTAAAAATTTTTTACTTAGTAATCCTAAACAAATTATTAAACTCTAGTAACATGTAGAACAGGATCTTTATCACAAGATTCATAAAGACATGTCTTTTTTTTTTTTTTTTCTTCTTTTTCACTTTTCAATCTGTATTTTTTTAACGGTACATTTTTTGTTTAATTTATAGGTTTCCAAAATAATACATCTTATATTAAAAAGTGAGTGGTTGAAAAGGTCAAGGAAATTGTAGGTGAGTACGAATACTGCCTCACATTTTTCTGTAGAGTTTGTGTTATGCAAATTAACAAGGAGACGTTAACAAAATGAGTAAAAATAGTTTTAGTGATAAACCTGTGTCATTTAATACCTAATGTCACCGACAGCCGTAGCTCATGTTATACTATGTGAAAATTTGTTTCTATAATTATATATTACCTAATATATATACATATTAATTCCGTTTTCACCTTTAGAAAAATCAAAACCGTTAAATTGATACTTATTTTCCAAAAACCGATTTATTAAAATTTAGTTTTTTTATTTTGTAGCTAAAACAATGAGAAAAACGATTTTTGGGTTGGGTTGCTGGGATTAAGGCCGATTGACTGCCCTAGATTACTAGGCCTGACAGAGAGTGCGCTCTGTGGGGCTCATTCTAAGGGGGTCCTTGCCCGTATTTATGAAGTTTCGGAGGAAACCACGGAAAACTCTGAAGGGCTAGGCCGTCGAGCGCAATCTGGGGTCGAACCCGGCACTTCACGTCTACCCAGCGTTCCCAACTTTTATAATTTATTCACAATCATTTTTAGCCCTGCCTCTTTTTCATACCAGAAATTTTGAAAAATGGTTTTCTTATTTAATCGTTGTCACATATTGAAGTGAAACAATCTACTAAATTTCTGGTGCGAAAAGAAGGCTGGGCTAAAAATGATTGTGAATAAATTATAAAAGTTGGGAACGCTGCGTCTACCTACTTCGAGTGCAGAACCGCTCGACCGGTGGTGGGCCAACGCTTTTTGGAAAATTTTGCATTTTTCAACACAAAATTTTAATATAAAAATTAAAAAAGAAATATAAATCCTTTTTTAGAAAATGAGTACTAATTTAAGGATTGTAAATTTTCTAAATCGGAAAGGAGAATTAAAAAAAAATAATAATAATTAGTTAATGAGTAACTGTGGTAGATGTGCTAACTATGCTAGTTTATCCATAATAGTATTAAGCCCCGCCTTTTTCTCACACCAGAATAGTTGTAGAGCAATAGTCTTTTTATTTAATCATGAGATAATATTGCTGAATATTACTTTACAGCTATTCTGATGTGAAAAAAAAGGCGGGGCCTAATACCATTACGGATAAACTGGCATAGTTAGCAGATCTACTGTGGAAACACATTTCTCCATTCACATGGGTCACAGTGTAAGAGAGATTAGGTATTGTCCGCTGAGCTGTATCTACAGCAATTGTTAATATATACCCACTTGAATTACACAGTGCATTTGTGCAACGATAGCATGGTAGGTTTAAAAAAAAACTGTAAGCATTTATTTTTAAACTTAAAAAAGATGGATATATTTTCATTTAAAATACTAAGAGTTTTCAACAAAATTTAAGTACACTCTTTCAGGTAAAGTAATATCAACACACATATATACACCGTGACCAATAAGTTCTCATACACTTCCAAATTTTTATTACAGTAACACAAAATAAATCATACAAAAACTTTTAGCATCAAATTAAAGTAGCTATCATTGAGTATCATTACAATGAATGCTTTGGAATAAATTCGCCTTTTAGTTTCTTAACGAGCTTAAATCTCTTTTCAAATCTATCACATGTGGCACGCACGAGTTTCATTGACATTTCCTGCCATATTTTTTGAATTACATTTTTGAATTTGCTCAAATCGATGGTTTTATAGTCATTCAGTTGAGAGAGCATATATGACCACACAAAATAATCAAGCGGGTTCAGATTGGGGGAGTTGGGAGGCCATTCGTTCTTTGGCAAAAAATCAGCTAAATTTTAACTGCACCACTTCTGAACCACATGTACGGTATGAGAAGGGCACCATCTTGTTGGAAGCAAAAATATTCCGCCCCATACATTTTCTGGAAATTTGGGAGTAAAACTTTTTCTAAAACCTCAGTTTTATAATATTGGGCATTGATTTTTACTCCCCTTATGAATGAAGTCTATCGGGAGTTTTCCTCTTTTGGAAATAGCGGCCCAAACCATCAGAGACAAAGCATTTTGAATACGCGGAACGTAATGCTGTCTCTCAGGGATGTTATCAATAGAAGCTGACCATACTCTGTCGTTTTGGTGATTGAGACTTTGCTGTAAAATGAATAGTTTCTCGTCTGAAAAGACAAATTCATCCCCAGCGTGCCATGCAAGAATTGCTTCCACCCTTTACTTCCTTTTCATCTTAGCAGACTCCGAAACTTAGTGAATTTTACGTTTTCTATAAGCCTTGCATCCAAGGTCTATTTTTAGGATGTTTAACATTGATCCGTTCGATATTTTGAGCTCTCGTGCTAATTTTCTAGCAGATCTTTGTCCATTTCGTCGTATCATTTCCCTGACCCTTTTCACAGCCTCTTTTGTCCGGACGGACACCGGTCTGCCAGATCTTTTCCTGTCATCGACAGAGGACGTCTCATTATACCTTCTGATAGTTCTGTAAATGAAATCTCTCTTCAGCCCCAGGGCTTTCAGATCTCTGAAAATTTCACGCGGCTGCTCTGCTTTGATGAATTTATTTATCGCAATTTCTCTCAATTTCTTCATTCTACCTAGGCTTAGAAAAATTATAATTAGTACAACATTTACACTTGCAATAGCTTTATACCTTACACTAAATTGTCTGAAAAATAATTGGGACTACAGTAACACATATGTACAGTCACCCAAAAAAAAAACGCCACCCCCCCACCTAATTTTGCCGTAAATTATCGTAGAAACATGCGACTGGTACCAATCAGTTTGTAATAACGTCTAGTTTATAATGTTATAGTTAGATTTTACTGAGGGGGGCGTCTACATATTAAAACTGACATCAACTTCATTTTTTTCAATGGTAACCCCCATTTTTTATAATTTATTTTAATTCTTTGGATCAAATCATCACGGAAAATGGTATAGTTTATATATTTCGCTCAATTTTTCATAGAGTTATAAGCTGTCAAAGTTTGGGGGTGCTAATGTTAAATGAATGTGACAAACATTAAATCATATCTTCCGAAATAATTATGATATTTAAATTCTGTTTTTTTTATTCGTTAGAATGAAGTAACCCAAACATATTCCATGCAAATTTTTGCTAAAAAAACATTTTTTGAATTATGAAAATTATTAATAAATTCATATTTGAAAAAATTATGAATTATGACCTATGTTAATTTTTGCACGAATAGAACGGGCATCATCAAAAACATAGGTTTCCAAATTTGCAGCTCGTTCCTAACATTATTTTTTGAGTTACAGTGATATTTCACTTTTTATTCCTGTTAGGGGGCCGTCACTTGTTATAATCTATATCCTCTATAAGTAAATGTTTGTATATAATTTGACGGAAAACTATTTTAATTTACCTTTATGTTATTTTTATTGTTTCCTAAGCAATATTTCGATGTTTATTATACAAATTGGCATATTTTTGTAAAGTTATCACAATGTAGGCGAGGGATTGTGAAAGAATTTCAAAAGAAAAGAAGCCCCGCCTCTGATTCGCTGAAACACTATTTAAAAAAAAAGACAAATTTGCATATTCCTATTTGATTCTATATGTGACGCTAGTATGCATAAATCACAATGGTATTTACTACATCGATTATTGAAGACAAAACTTAAATGATTTAATTACAAATATGCAAAATTATTTTGCTTTATATTATAAAGTTTTAGAAAATTTGTAAAAAGGCGTGGCTATTTACATTAAGCCTTGATATGGAAGATATGTTGCTGTTTTTCGATGCTGCGAACTTTACAAAATATATTTGTGTTAATATACTATACAGATAGAAGAATAATTATATAATATCAACAAATCTTCTTTAATCAATATGTTTATATACATTACTGTATGGAAATGTTTATATATGAAGATTGCATTTATTTTTAATGTGAGATATAAACACAAAATACTAAAAAAAAAAGAAGAAAATGTGTTATAAATTTTTATAAATCAAGCAAAATATATATGCATACTTGCCAACCTAACCCGTAACATTGTTAGTTCCCGCCCTTGTGTGTACACAATTTAATTTTTAGAGTAATTAACTTCAAATACATTTACGATTAACTCATTGAGCGCCAAGAGAATTCCTATGGAAATCCCATTCAGGCGAAACGTGCTGCTTAGAAGCGTGTTATGTTTATCGAGTTTCAATAAACCCCATTAAGCCTTAACGATATAATCCTATAAAAATCCTATTAAAAAAAAAAAAAAAAAAACATGAAGTAAATTTTAAATAAATTGTCAGTAATTACTTAAAACTATGTAAGTTCTGTAGTTTTATATCATATTTTACACTGCCGGCTGACTTAGCCTAAATGGAAAGATCAGTGTCAGCCACCGATGGCTGACACGGCTCTAAAAAGACTGATGTGAAAAAAATGTACGGAAAGGGGCGGGACCAGTAATTTTCCGGGATAGGTTGACAAGAATGTATAGACATAGAGCAATGCCAGAAAATGTTCTTTATTTTTCATGAACCAGATGAATGGTATTTTTTTTCTGAATAGTCTATGTATTAAATATAATGCTGCTTTAAATACCCTTTAAATGAAAAGTTTTATTACATAAAGTAATTTTCTGGCACTCTACAGCTCCCAAATGACACACAATACAAAACCCCGCCTTTTTGCAGTGTTTAAAGGGTATTAACGTTTAATATGCTTTATATTCGTTTTGATCTTTCTTTCTCCTCCTTATCTTCTTTTTTCCTTAAAAAAAAAAAAAAAAAAGTTATGTAACATTTTGACCTTTTCAAGTGAAGATTTAGATTAAGGGTAGTCAGCCTTTCTACACCCACCGTCCACTTCGGTATCTGTGTTAAAGTGTAGAATTTTAGAACATACCATTAAGTAGTAGGATTTATTATTTTACATATTAATTTGTTACACATTATAAAATATAAAAGCAAAAGAATATCGTGGAGATTTATGTAAAAGTTTTTAATAATGTCATTAAAAAAAAATAATAATAATTAATTAAAAAAATAAATAAATATAAATAAAAAAATCTGTTTTAATATTTTAAAAAGTCAATTAAAGAAAATGAAAGTACTGCAGTATCAGAACAAACTCCCATTGTCACTGTGAAACGGCCGTGGGAACCAAGTTGAGTGCCGCCGTTTCAGACAATTATACGGCAGCTTGAGTTAAAATAATTTTGAATTTTCAAACAAATTTAAAACCATTCATCTTTTTTTTTTTTTTTCTTTTGATTCAAGCTATTTAATTTTCTTCGTATGAAGTGAACTATCTGATGGTTTAATCAATAGAAACCAATAAAAATCTTTTAATTCATAAACTAACTCAGAAAGTTCCGCGAATTAGTCATTTTTTTTATTTTATAATTAACATTTCTGAAATTTTTTTCCGGTGTGAAACTTAATAAATAATGTATACTGGGTGGTAGATCGTGATTTATATTTTCTAAATGTATAGACGGACCCCTAATACATTTTCACGTGTAACTCTATTTAAAATTGATTTAAGGTATATAAATAGGTATGTTTTTCGAACTGCCTTGGTCTCAAAAATCTGAATATGAAGTCAAAAATAGGGGTTGTCATTGAAGAAAATGAAGTTAATGCCAGTTTTAATATGTAGACGACCCCTTAGGCAAAATTTAAGTATACCGTTATAAACTAGACGTTATTACAAATCGATTGGTACCAGTTAAATGTTTCTACGATAATTTACGGCGAAATTAGGTGGGGGGGTGGCGTTTTTTTTTTGGGTGACTGTACAACTTTTTAACGTGCTTCAAAAGTTGTATGAGAACTTATTGGTCACGGTGTATATATAAATGCACGAAGTATATTTCATATTTCTGTCCTCTAGAAATAAACACTGGCATCCGAAAGTATGTAAGAATTTAAGATGTTCTTTGCAACATTTTAGGATACTTTTACTAAATAAATTTATTAAATTGATAAAAAGATAAATATTGCCGAACACAAATTTTTCGGTGTCAATTTATTAATTCAAAGAAAGAGAACTTTCAGGTAGACCTAACGTATACCGGGTGATCCAAATGTCAGAGAGAAAATGAAAAAAATATGTTATTCGAAAAATAATTAAAAGAGCATTAATAGACATGACAACACTTTAAAAACACGTTATATATTTATTAAAATCATATTTTATAAAACTTTTTGCCATAAATATATGGCATCTTCGGGTTTATACAAGTTACAAATGATAACAGACTAGCAATTTATACATTATTGGACATCATTATAGTTGTTAACAGCTAGCTGAAAACATTACAGAGAAATTCACAGTTGTGGGTTGCTGATAATGAAGACTTCACAGTCGAAAATTGCTGACAACAAAGACTTCGTAAATTTCGTAGCTAAGAGCTGAGTAGAAGGGATGTTGGAGTTAAAAGAACCTTGTTTCTTGAATCCATAGTTTTGGTTGAGCTGAGGATAGGAGGATTAGGTATAATTCAACGGGATATCTGTAGCAAATTACTTGTCTTGTGCCGTGATTAAGATGAACTGAGAAAGGTTGCACAGGGTATACGTTCAAAAAATATCTGTAGCAATCCTCTTGTTAATGAAAAGCAAACTGAAAAGATAAGAAAATTAATGCTACAAAACTATAAACAATCTATTTAAAAAAACTTTTAAAACCCAAATTCTTAATGTATCATATCACATAAATGTTTTCGAAGTTATGATTTTCTGAGGCGTTTGATCCATTGACCGATGCATTGCTATGATTGGCCATTAGTTATTGCTCTGGTTGTGCTATCTATCGGTTATTACAAACGTAAATATGCATAAAAACGTTTTTTTTTTTTTTAATAACTGCATAATTGTTTTAGAATTATAAAAAATATGCATAGAATGTTGCTCCCTGCAAACAATTTTTTAATTTTGAGTTTAAAAAAAATATTTTAAATATGTATGTGTACTACTTTGTGAATTTATCGATGAGTTCATTTTTATAAAACATTTTTATGTTTGAATACTAAATTTTTGCCTTAAATTTCAGCATTCGAACATAAAAAAAAAGGCGTCTTAAAAAAACTCTTCAAAAACTCTTAGGATATTGTGTAGTCAACGAAAAATTTTCTTTTATCAATTACATCTTTTCTACTAATTATCTGCAAAAATTAACACTCCGGAGCTGCGGGGTATCGAACGCTCGACCACTGCATTACTAACATGGCGCTCAAACTACCACAGCTTTGGTGAGACAAACGAAAAATCTTATATTTACTTTAAAATGGAAGCGCATATTTTATTAACTTGAGATTCACATACATGCCGTAGTGAATGACAGTAAGTACATAAGAATTTGCGGAAAACTGAATGTTTTCCCAAAGTCATTCGATATCAATCCTTAATCTTATCCACATGAAAGTAAAAATGTTCTATTTAATGCTTAGGTTAAAATGCTTTGCAACTCCACTACAAGTTTAAGAAAATCAGTCATCCAACTCCAAGCACGACCTTATTATTAAATGCAATTAAATTGTCTAATGCAACTCCTCCTGATGATCTGAATTCCTTTTTGTAAAAGACTTTTCTGAGTATTGAAACATTCCAACATAAAATTGCTAAAAAATGGGATCTTAAATTTAAAAGACTTTGTACTTCAGAAAAAAAAAAAAAAAAAAAAAAAAATTACAAAAAGTCTAACAATACCTATCAACAAGATAAAAATCTCTCAATTTGTCAAATCGTAAATTTCTTCCACTGACAGAGTTACCAACTTTTATAATTTATTCCGGAGCATTGTTAGCTCCGCCCTTTTCTCACACCGGATATTTTAAAGAATGATTTTTCCCTTATTTAACCGTTGTCACATATTAAAGAAAATTATTCTATAAAATTTCTGGTGCGAAAAGAAGGCGGGGCTAAAATTGCTCCGGAATAAATTCTGAAAGTTGGCAACTCTGCAGTAAACTAAATCTGCTCAACAAAGGACCTATCTTTGTTTTTAAACCTGTATTAAAATCTAAAAATTTCATTCCAAAATTTGAAATTAAGCAGTTGCCTGCTGATCATCAAGTACAATTCCTTGCTCACGCTGCGTTTTCTTTGAATAAATATATACACCTGAATAGTGGGTCAAAAAGCTCTAACTTATTAACTTTTAAAAAATTAAAACTAATAAAATTTGCCGTATTTTACAAGCGGATGAATTTAAACAACTTATCGCCTTCAATAAGTTTGATTTTAAAACTAAAGCACTCGAAGCTATTAATGATTTAAATTGTGTTGTTACTTCTAATCCCATCGAAAGTTTAATCCATAAAATTCAAAAACTAATTACCGTAACTTCTGGTAGATAACCCGCATGTAAAATGTGTCATTTCTCCACCAAAAAAATTCATTTAATAGAGAAAGCTATACTTTTTCGAAGGAAGACTTCGTACAAATATAAATTTATTTATCAATTGAAATTTCTGGTGCAAAACTGGATTATATAGCCTGTGGGGTATCTACCAGAAATTACGGTAATACTTATAAACATTTAATTTCTCCTCCCATCATAAAAATCCTGCTTTACACTGATGCCCCAAGATGATTTTTAAAATTAAAATCCACAAAATTAATTTCCTTTTACGACCAATTGTTTCAAAATATAATAGTCCTACATATTTCCTCGAAAAATTCTTGGCTAGTTTACCTAAACCTCTGATTCTCGATAACACCCATATAGTAAAACCTGTTCTCAAAATAACAGAATTTTGAATACTAAACTGAGCCCTAGTAATAAATTTTATAATTTAAATATATTTTCTCTCTTTCTAAATATCCCGTTGGGCCAGGTTTACGCTATTACTTTTAAAAAATATAAAAATAATGATGTAGGGGAGACCCGTGTACCTAGGGCCGCTTTTTTTCAATGCCCCAAAAGAGAGCCCTTGACCGGTTTAAAATTATCAAACTGATATGTACATATCCTTAGGAATAATTACTTCCAATTGGAATTAATATAAATAAATACCTAATATAATAAATTCCGTCAAATAGAAGGTTTTTAAAAAAACTTCTCTCGTGGCCCTAGGTACAACACCCTCATTGTACCTGGGGCCAGACTTCATTGTACCTAGGGCCATTCTCTCAAATTTAGATTTAACTTTGTAATGAATAGAAAATAAGCATATAAACATGTATTCTATAAAAGAAACAATATCAAATCAAGTAATATATTTATTTATCATAAAATAATTATCATGTTATTGCCTTAATTTAAAACACGAAATTTTTCACTTTTTTTTTTCTTTGTGATATTTTAACAGAATGTTTTTTTTTTTTCCCTTCATTTCTTTTATTTTTTTTTTCTGGAGTGTCTCTCCAAAAAAAATTCCACATGCAGAGAGGACTAATTAAATATCTCATTTATTACTCTATATAACAAGCAAAATTATACACTAGAAATGAAAGAAAAATATTTGACTTGCCTTTGTCAAATAGCAAAAGAGATGAGCTGCAAAATTCTAATTCAAACCAGGTAAATTCGTTTTCTACATGTAACTTGTCAAAACTCTCTCCTCAAAAGTTCCAAAGTAGTTGTAAAAGTAGCAATTGGTGTTGTTACTCGCCCAAATGAGTATTAAAACTTAAAATTAAATATTATTCAAATAAAGTAGGGTGGCACTAGGTACATGATGGCCCTAGGTACACGGGTCTCCCCTACTATCCCCTTTACTCAATTTCATCTTAACTTTCAAATTAATTAATTACAATATTATTATTATTATTCTTTTTAAAGGTATTATTTATAAACTAAGTTTTGGAGCACCTATGGGCCCCTTTTATCCAATTTACTTCTAATTAAATTGGAAGAGCGTGTTTTTAACCCTTTGCGCTCGGCATATTTTCCTATTCTGAGCAGTGAGACACGCCTTTTGGCGTTCCTTTAAAACGTCACACGTATAGTTTCCAACTTACTACCTTTTGGCTACCGAAAAATTGTAATAATTTGTTTTATTTTACTTCATCATTAAATAAAATAAATCTTTCTGTTAAAATTTTCCGGTAGCCGAAAGGTAGCCTATAGTTACACGTTTTAGAAAAATAACATTTCATTTGCAGAGGAACACCATAAGGCGTGGCTCGATTTTTTAATGTCCTCTCAGAAGGGACATACGAGCGATAACGGTTAATACCTCTACACTTAAACCTACGTTATGTTAATGATATTTTTATTTCTTGGCCCTTTCCAAAATATGTACTCCTGAATTTTATCAGTAAACTTAATAATCAATTTCCTTCCATTAAATTTACCTATGAATCTGAATTTAACTGTATACTCTCGCTTTTTTAGATTTATATATTTAACGCCACGAAAATAACTCTATTATTTAGTTTGATGTTTTTTATAAAAATTCTTTTATGACGAAGTTAACAGGTTTTAAATTGACGTGAATCTACGTCTGCGGTCCCGAAAGTGTTACGGTATAATTGTAACAAACAAAAGCTTGTTAAGATATACCTTTCTCTATAAACTTAAATTTCTGGTGTTTACTGATTTAACAAACCTTCGCGTTATACGCAGAAAAATACGCTAAATAAAATCATTCAATTATGAATTAAAGCAGGTTACAGTAAAACCGATATCTTAAATATCATTAATAAAGTTAAAAATAAACTCTTTTATTTAACACAAATAACCAACTCACTAAAATTAAATATACTAACAGCTTACCATTTTGAAATAAATTTATAAATTCTAAGCATTTTATTCTTTGAGAATTTAAAATTCGAAGCTCTTTCATCTTCCTCTTTATTATTAAACATTTATGTGATAACGATCGTGATTTTACAAGACCAGGTGGTGTATTTAAAATTCTATTAAAATTAAACGATGATCTGCTCTACTGCATTGGTCAAACCAGATGCACTCTCAAGAAAATAATTCAAGAACATATCCACAATTTCAATGAAAATAAAAGTTCCACTTGGGTTGGTTTTGTTTATAATAATCCAGGAGCTACACTTGTATGGTCAAAAGCTGAAATAATTAATGCACCACGTTATAGTCAGGATTTACTTCTATCAGAAGCCATTAATATTGTTACAAAATCGTAAATAATTGTGTTTATTTTTGTATAAATTCGCTTAGTAAGTTGATAAAGTTGCTTAGTAAGTTGATAAAGAGCTAATTTTGTGCATTTCTAGTCGTTTTAGCGTTAAATAGCCTTATTTTCCCTTTAAAACGCATTAAAAAGCTCCAATAAGGCAGGTAATGGATTTGGCGTGAAATTTGGCGACTTTTTTCGCGACCTTGGCAAGAAAATCCTTATTAGGGATATACCAAATATGGAAGCTGTAAGTTGATTGGTTGACCAATTTCTAGAGTTTTCTCGAAAAGTCTGGGTTGAATGGAACAGTATATAAGGAGCGCTTTCTCGTCAAGGCAAGTCAGTTCAGTTCAGTCTGAGATCAGAGTCGGTCAGTTTCGCCAATGCTTGCATTGCTTTGAGCCTCTTTGAAAGAGACTTGCTTTATGTGTTATTGCTATACAGTTTGTACTGTGGATTTGCTATTGACAGCTGTCGTTTAAGCTGTGTTTACAGGTTGAATTGAAGCTCATACTTGTTTTATAGACCTGTATTTTTCTGGAACTTTCTGTGAATAAATTATTTAATTTTTGTAAGTTTCGCCTTTCATTCTCGGACAACTCACGAAACCCCAAGTACGCAACAATATTTTAAAAGGCAATAGTGTTATTAATCACAAAGAAATTGCAATTCTACATAAAATCCGTCATTTAATGTGTGAATCCAAGCATTAATCTTCTTATCTTTTCAGTTTGCTTTTAATTAACAAGATGACTGCTACAGATATTCTTTGAATGTATACCTAGTGCAACCTTTCTCAGCTCATCCTAACCACGACACAAGACAAAAAAATCTGCTAAAGTTATCCTCTTGAATGTATACCTACTGCTCCTATCCTCAGCACAGCCAAATCTATGGATTAAAGAGACAAGGTTCCTTTAACTTCAACATCCGTTCTAATTAGCTTTTAGCTACAAAATTTATGAAGTCTTCGTTGTCAGCAATTTTCGACTGTGAATTCCTCTAGTGATGAATAATATTTCTAGCTAGCTTTTAAGAACTATAACTGAAACCTGTCCCATGATTGCTGATCTATGATCATTTGTAATTTGTATATACCAGAAGATGCCATATATTTATTGCGGAAGGCTTTGTGAAAAAGCGTTTTAATAAATATATAACATGTTTTTAAAGTGTTGTCTTGGCTTTTAAGGCTTCTTTAATTATAATTATGACATGGAACATTTTAGTGAAATCCAGAGTTTTGAAATTATGTTTTCATTATTCAAAAAGCATTGGTCATACCACTATGCAGTTTTCACTAAAATGCACAGAAAAAAAATTGGATATATATTTTTTCTTTTTTTTTAGGCAACAAAAGATTTTTTTTAAAAATCCGTTTAAACATTCTTCATCAGATGGCGCTTTAATTGCAAAATTACTTTTTTGCACTGGTACGCAAGTTACAACTAACGAAAAATCAATTTCATACCACAATAAAGAAAAAGTAAAACTTGTCCTATTAAATTGCAGATAATTATTACAAAACAATACACTAAAAATTTTCCGGTATTAAGATTACGGACAATCCGTAATAACTTGGCATCTCTGGGTACGGTACCAATCAACAACGTAACCCAATGAGACGGCCATCATTCAACAGAATCACCGTCAGACATTACTCTTTTGAAAAGTCTGTTAAAAAAGTTTCAGTATTCGCAATGTAGCGTCATTTGTATTCGATTAAAATCTGAGAGGATACCATAAATACAGTGCGATATGTTAATGAAAAATACAACAAATATTTTTTCTTACATATATTTAAAAAAAAAAAAAAAGACTATATATTTCTGTATATTCTAGCGAAAATTTTATAGAGTTACAGTCAGTAATTTTTGAATAATATATTTTTTATGTTTTCTGTAATTTTTGGATCATCCAGTATAAATATTTAAATAAAAAAACTGCAATTGGAAAAAAAAAAAAAATCTTATGAAATGTAAATGTTTGCATTAAAAGTAATTTATTGTGCATGATGGACGTATTAAACAAAAAAAGGGCGGCGGTACTTTTAGGGATAAATAATTTCAGAGCTGCTGTCAAGCTTATCCAAGATACTTGAAACGTAAATTCTTTCGTAATCAAAGCACACCCCAGTGACAGGCAAGTAATGAAATATAAGCACTGTCCAACTTTGTTTGGAAACAGTGTAATATTTCAAAATTTATTGTTAAGAAATATTTTCAAGTGAAAATCTGATTTTTAGTGGCTGCAACATGGAGCAAACTGCCCAGCAAAATTATCCAAGATATTTTTATAATTTCACTGTCCAACTTTGGTTCGAATTAATTCAATATTTCAAAAGTTATCGTGATAAGAAAATTTCAAGTGACCATCACTTGGAAACAAAAGAGTGGAGCGAGATGCCCAGCTGACTTATTTGACATATTTGAATGATAAATCCACTACCCAAATTTGATCGAATTGATGCAGTAATACAAAAGTTATCATTATGACAAATTTTTAAGTGGCCGCCACTTTAAAATTAAACGACCGAGCAAGTTTCCTAGTACATTTATCCAAGATATTTGAACCGTAAGTTCACTAACAAACTTTAGATTGAATCTGTTTAGTATTTAAAAAGTTATCACAATGACACATTTCAAAGAGGCAGCCCAATTTCAAGTGGCCGCAACTTAGAAACAAAATGTCGGAACAAGTTACCCAGTGATCTCATCCAAAATATTTGTATGATAAGTTCACTGTCCAAATTTGGTTCGATCTGGAGTTTTATTTCGAAAGTTATCGTCATTATAAAATTTCAAGTGGTAGCCTGATTTCAAATGGTCCCTCATTTAGTTCGAGATATTCGCTACTTAGTTTAAAATGGCAGATAAATTTCATTAACATGCTTGGTTGAGACCCTTATATGGTCTATATGTAGATCAAAATTCATTCAAATCCGGTCTTAAATACCCTTTTTACTATGTGGATTTGAAATTTTCAAGTGGTCACCACTTGAAAACAAAATGACTGCGCAATTTGGTTAATGAACTTATCCAGGATATTTAAAAGATAAATTCATGGTCTAAATTTCTTTTGATATGGAGCATTAAATCGGAAGTTAACGAGTAGAGAGAAAGAAACCAAGTGACTGCAAACGGTTTTAAGTTCTCCGATATATCAAGCCGCAGTTTTAGATTCGCAACCTCATTTCGAATTTGATTTCGGTCGCTCTAAGGCAACCGAATGTCAAGAACGTTTTTATTTTTAAAATATCTGTCATCAAAGAATGACCGTTTGTAATTTATTAACTGAAATTCCCGTACATTGTTCTGGTATAAAATAAAATATTTAGTAATCTATGTTTATTACTAAAATATTTTATTTTTAAATACAGTTGCTAAGATTCTTGTTTTGTAAATAACTTTTTTTTTTGCATTAACTTAATGCTTTTCAATTGAATATATTGAGTTTTAAACAAACTAAAGCATTTTATAAACAAACATTAACATGTAAAAATCGGAAAACTTGGAACCTGTGCATTAAATATTTTTTTCAAAAACTTTGCAAATTCTCAAACATGGATTTTTTATTTTGTTTTATTTATTTACTTTATTATTGTTATTATTGCTTTTTTTTTCTTCCCAAATTTCACTTATGCTCTCAACTTATGGTATTAGAAAATGATATGTACATCTTTATAATTTTTATTTTTTCCTTTCATTAATTTCTATTATTTTCATTCCATGTATTTCTCTGCTTATCTTCGAAGTAAAATTTTCTGAACTGCACAATGTTCGATAGTATATTCTTCTTTCAAAAATTTATCAAATTGAAAAGAGGAAAAGAAAATCACAAATAAACTACACAGAGAAAATATAACAGCAAGGTTGCCACAGGTACTTTTTTTTATGTTCTTTTCGTACTACTACTTCCAAGAAAAACACTTTAAAACATATTTATACAGGCAAGTGTGCACTTTACCTACATGAATTTAAAACAAATTTTATCTTACAAGAATGGTGGTACGAATATAACACACTCACACACCAAAAAAAAAAAAAAAAAAAAGTGTCGCCTTCGGCAGCCCTTTAATAGTAGTAGTAAAAATAATAGAAGAAAAATTATTTAAAATTTTATTTCATTCTAAATATCTGAAATCAAATGAGGAAAAATATTTTACTATTCAATGTGTACTTCTTTTTCTTAAAAATGCTATAGAGAAACGAAATAGAGGGAAATAAAGAATTTTTAAGTTTGCCTTATCCAGAACTGCCAACCTAATGCAGCAAATTATTTGTACCGCCCCTTTTTCTACACCACTTAATTTATAGAGTATTTGCCGTCTTAATTCATCGTAAATATATTTGAAGAGAATTACTCTAAAAATTAAGTGGTGTAGAAAAAGCGGCGGTACAAACAATTTGCCGGATTAGTTTGGCAGCTCTGCTTATCTCATTAGCCGCAATTTCATATTATGCAAATGACACGGCATTATTTTATAGAAAGTTCTTATGGACTCACCTTTACTCCCGAATCTTACATTACCATACTTGCAAATTTACTCTTTCAAGAGAATAACTCTAAAAATTAAATGGTGTACAAAAAGGGGCGGGAACTAACAATTTTCTGGGTTAGACTGGCAAGTAAGCACTACTATCAACAAATACTAAACTTCCTTTTAAAACTGTAGTTTTCCGTAGTTTTCAAGTACCCGAGGCTTCTCCCACTATCTGTTAACATAAATAAATAAATAAATAAATAGCGTGTGAGAAAATCAGTAACTGAATTAACTGCTATGATAAGAAATAACAAAAATAATTCATACAATAAACAGAAAATAACAATTTATTTTGATTAATTAGATATGGGAATATAATTACGAATAATAAGTAAGATTAAAGATAAAATTACTATACTTATAGTAATATAAGCATATCTGCCAACATTTAAATTAATATTCCATCCCGTCCTTTTTTCCACACTAGTAAATTTTATAAAGTAATATTCTGCAAATGCAATTACTATTCAATAAGGAAAATACTTAAGAAATATACTGGTGTGAAAAAATGGGCGTTGCTAACAGTACTGCGAGATATTCATTACGATGTTGGCAGGTATGTATAAGGGAGGATAGACGGAATGTTTTGCATTTTCCGGAGTTATACGGATGACAAAAATGAGGCAAAAAGGAAGAGAGAGAAATAAGAGAGTTAAGACGTAGGCCGTATGTTTCTATATCTATTTATATGTTTATTGAGGCCATATATAACAGTCATGCTTAAAACTGGATTACCTAGATATTTTAAAGCTAAATGAAAGTTTATACTAAGGTGTTGAATTTAAATGTTCAATTGGGGGGGGGGGGGAGGGCATGAGAACTTAATTGTCGGTGTGAAATTTTCAAATGTACCAGGGCATATCAAGAATTTATCGATCGAATACATATTTTAATGCTTGCTTTAATATATTAGTTTTGGCTGCATATGATCACATATGTTAGCGTATGTGAGCACAAGACTTAAAATATTGCGAATACGAAGCATTTTATTTATAGTGCTTAAACTGCTGTTTCAAGAAAGAAGGGACATTAATTTACACTTATCCTTTTGGGTTTTGAAGCATGCATAACGTAAGATTGAAATATCATTTAAAAGTGAGGCTTTCAGCTTCTAAGATAACACGAATCTATTTTCAATGATTAGTGTAGGGGGCGGAGTTGTTGCCAAAATCAGAGTCTTACTGTGACCGAGAGAAAAGTGCAATTTTGCTTTAAACAACTTTTGTTGACAACTAAATTATAGTGATTTATTAATGAAAAGACAACATGCATTTTCAAAATATTGTAGTATTTATTTAACCCTGCCTTAATTAGTTTATTAAACACAAGTATTTACCAAAGCTAATAATTTACTATTTTAAAATCACAGAAATTCTCTCATAAATAAGTCAAAAATTTATTGAAACAAATCAAGATTTAAGTATTCCTTGAACTTAGTCTGGCTTTGCCTGAAATTCTGTTTGCATATATGTATAATATCCCGCGTTATGTAATCATAGAAGTTATCTCATAAATAAGTCAAAAATTATTAATACAAATCAGTATTTAAATATACCATGAACTTAATCCGGCCATGCTTCAAATTCAGTTTACATATATCTTTAATATCCCGCGTTATATGACTTCAAAATATGGCTCTTATTTTGCTAATATTAAGAGCTAGAAATCTGTGTGTAAGAAATAATATCCTAAAATATTTTTAACAGAACTGTCGAACAATAGATTTTGTAGAACAACAGCATTTTTTCATTTTGAACAGTAAGTTCCGCGTTTTCGCTTTCCTCTAAAACTTCATAAATTATTTTATGTATTCAAGATAAAATTATTCAAATTTTATTCTCAATTAACCGTAATTAATCCGTAACTGATTGCACTGGTATGTATATACACTAGCATCATATAAAGTGTTAATCGCAAATACACATTTTTTTTTTTTTTTTTTTTTTTTTTTTTTTTTGTAGGAGCGTTTGTAGGAGTGTTGCCAGATTTTGCCACTTTCTTTATTCAATAATCAGCAATAATTTTTAGAAGTGGTAATTGATATATATAATAGATTATTCTTCAGCTCGATTCGTCTGTGATATATCAAATATCACTTCTCAAAATTATTGGTGACTCTTGAATAAAAAAGTCGAAAAGTCTGTCAACGCTGTTGAAGACGGAACTCGTTTTTCATGAAAAACGTAATATTATGTGAACCAAAACAAAGTACTGTCAACTATTATTAGCCAGTTATAACCAGTAAATAATGAAAAAGATGCATGCATAAGTATCATCTCAGAAGTTAATAATGGAATACTCATTATGAAAAATAAGTGATAAAATATCCTTGAATATTTAAGTGGTTCGATGTTAATTCGTATGCCCCAAAAAATGAAAATCCTTCTAGTTGGTAATATCTTTTTGTATCAGGAAAACCACACACATAAACATTTATGTTCCATATAAAGTCCACATACATTTGTGTGTCTTCCTGAGGATCAGAAATGCAGTAAAATTGAACAATTTGTACTCTATTCTGTGTGGAAAATTGCAAATATTTCTATGAATATTTTATAGTGTACTAATCACAAAAATGCAATACTACTATTATAAGAGCATAGAAGTATTTATAAGGTTGCTATTTTCGGAAACAGAACAATTTTTGCTCATTCTGACTAAAGCATGGGACAAAAAATGGTGTATGGTGGGGGAAAATGCATAAAACTAGTGTAAATTCACAAAAATAAGTTTGCTCTCTATATAATTACTTTTTAACGACGATAAAAAATAAGTACAGCTATCAATGCTTGTGTTCTTTTGTTAAATCTGTTCGCAAAATGCACGCATCTCATTATTTTCGTTACATATTCTTGCACAGATATTGGAAACGCATTGTTTGCACATCGAACAAGCGAAATTCTTTCAACTGAGTTTGGTAAAATTTACCTTAACCCATTACCCGCTAGTGTTGCGTTCATGCAACACCAGATATAATTGCATTTAACAGTTAACTAAAAAAGATATTTTATATTAAGCATTGTTTTTAAGTAAGAAAATAGAAGATGTTTATTTTATTAAAAAAAAAATTGATCTGAAATGTAATTTATGTTTAAAAATGAATTTCATACTTGAAGCACTTTTTAAACCAAAACTTTTGAAATTTTTCATATTTGAATGATTTTACATAACATGTAAAAAAAAAAAAAAAAAAAAAAAATCATAATGAGATAATTACTTTTAAAACTATCTGTAGTTTCTGCTGTTTTATGCTCCCTCAAGGAAATTTCCGTAAACATTTATTTGTATTCTTTATATTCTTATTCCACTGAAGTTATACAAATACAACACTCTACATTTTGTAAGGTAAGCCAATTTTCATAATTTTATTTTAAATAATTGTTCTGTATGATCAAAATAATGAGTGTTACTGTTTGTATTTAGAAAAAAGTCATGATTTGTAGTTTCGGCGGTTAGTGGGTTAATATAACTATTCGCCGTCAGAGCAATACTTAGTATCAATCTTTATTAGTTTTTGGTTCTCTCTTCAACCTTTTTTTCCCATCTATCTTCAGGCACTCTCCTTTGCCCGCAACCCATTTATTTTCCTATTCAATAGTGCCTTCTAATTCTTTTTGTATGGTAATTGTATTCAGTGTTGCCAAATTTTGTGACTTTCTTTTTTAAAATCCACCACTTTTGTTTAAATGTAACGGTTGACTAATCGCTTCGGTGATTAGTTGTCCATCAGTTATATGAAATATTACATCTCAAAATTGTTGGTGACAATTGAATAAAAAAGTCTCAAAATCAGGCAACACTGAATGTGTTAAGAGAGCGGCGTTCCGCTGTTTCGATTCACCTTTTTCGCCTTTCTTTATCGTTTTCAATAGACACCAGAGTTTCAGGGAGAAAATGACATGAAGAGATTTTATTGTCATTTTGTCGCCTACAAACTCCTTGAAGTAGCACAATTAAAAACTGTTATTAAAGGCAGAATGGGGTACCATCCGATACCGCCGCAGTGAGAAGATTTAAATTAGGTAGGTTTACGTGAGGATTATAGTGTCTACGCGAAGACAATGTAAAAAAATCATATTCTTTGTTGTCAGGGAGCGTCCCCCTCCGTTCTGTAGGGTGGCCAGCGTAAAAAATCTCCACTTAAAATAATAACAAAAATAGTGTGGCTATCGTAAAAAATTATTATATAGTAGAGCTAGGGTTATCCGAGTCACGATTAACCGAGTTTCAAGTTAACTGAGGTAGTCGTGAAAAATCCAGGCCTCGAAGGAATCCTTGCTTTTGACAAATGGCGTAAATAACTTTGTCAAATTTTACATCATTGTTTTTTATAATTTATATATGTATACATTGTATTGCATTTTAACTAACTACATTTAAATAGTAATAAGATAAAGCTAGGAGAGTTTGCACACAATTCAACAAAATGATATAAAAAATCCAAATATTAATTTTTTGCTAAACTATTGTTGCATAACTTTGAATTGATCCTTCTTCTATGCATTTCCGTTGCTATTTTGTTGCTCTGTGGTAATTTGAAACAACTGTAGTAATAAAACCAAGAGAGCTATTTTGCGCAATCTCTCCTTATAGGGTAGGGGTGTTTGCGCACATGGGTAGGAGAGATTGCGCTTAATTATAACTACAGTTACATTATCAATAATAATAATTCACTTAAATGACATTGTTGTAAGGTATTGTTTGCATTGAGAATGGATATTTCAATTAAAAAATTAAAAAAAATCAGAAATTTAAAAAGAACTACAAAAATTTATTTAAAGAAAAAAATATCAACGAAACTGAAAAAAGAAGAAAACTAGATAAAGAACAAGACCAAAAAATAATATTAAGTTACTAGTTAGGTTATGAGAAATTGTTTAATTTAAAAATATTTTGTACTACTGCCATTGTATTTAAATTCTTAGAAAGTGAAAATTGAAGCATTTTTTTTTTTTTTGAGAATGAGACAAAATAACCACGTTTTATCTTAAACTCTTACAGCAATCAATATGCAAATTCAAGTAGGCACTTCTTTATTGATGTTGTACAACCATCTAAAATTTCAACTCACCTAATCTACTCTTTCCCTATGTGCGCAATCTCTCCCCTAGCTTTACCTTATATGTATTATTTTATTTCATTGACTACGTTTTCATCCACTTTAAACTTTGTCGTATGTTTCACTTCATTTTACGACAGTGTCCATGTTATTCGAGTTTTCTATTATCTGAGGAAGTCTTAGTCCGCAATACCTCAGATAAGCAAGGCTCTACTATACATGTAATGCGGTTGCTAATCCAGTATTTTATAGTACTTGCTTTGAACAGCATCTAACGACAATTTAAAAGTGCACAGCGAACGACATTTTTTTTTCTTTTTTTTATTAGACAGCCCTAGAGGACCAATTGACTAAAAAGAAGATTGAAAGACGTTTCAATACGCGGGCTTATCTTTTAAACTGTTAAAATAAATAAAATTCTCAGTGATATTTCTGGTATAAATAATGCATTTAATTAGCCATGCGTCTGCCTATTTGTATATGTTACCGTAAACAGTCGAAATCCGTTTTTTCGCGTTATTCAGATTTGACAATTTCTTAATTTATTCCGGAGTGTTGTTAGTGACGGCCCTTTTTTCACACTACAATTAGTCAACATCTTTAGACTGTATTCATATTGAAAATTAACATTTAAAAAATCACTGTAAAGAAAAAAGTACACCTTTCTCAGACATAAAATAGCTTTCCCTGTTTGAAACACTCAAAGCTAAAACTAATGATCGAAATGAAACCGGACTTCATACACAGACTCTGTAGAAATATGGTGAGATGATTTCTGTACCGAAAAAGGTAGTCAAAAAAGTCTCTTTAGATACTTTAGCGCAACGATCCGAGGTAAAATATGCAATTATCCTTGTACACAGTTAATTTTGGATATCATTGTTAAAAAAAACCACAGAAACGATAGTGTTTATTCAAAGTTTTGTATTTATTATTGATTTTAGATCTGTCAAAAAAAATTAATAACAAAGGATTTATGAACCTTCGGTTTCTTTCATAACACTTTTCTTTTTTTTTTAAGTTATCTTATTTAATTTTAAAATTTCATTATTAATGAAAGTTTTTGGTAAACAGAAATACTGCATGTTTAGATATTAATGTGAAATATTATACATATATACGTATGAATATAATGGATCATTCCATGTCAAATCAACACAAAATAGTTGTATTTTTAACGTGACCCCTCTCAGATGTTTAAGAAATTGGGCTCATTCATTTATTTTATACAGAAATGAATGTATACCAATTTATAAGTTCTTATCGCTTTTATTTTTGATATGCGGGGCTGAAAAAATGGGTAAAAAATGCAAAATTTTAGAAATTCTTCTACGACAAATATAGAGGAGAGGGGGGTACAATGAACCGCTCCCTATAATTTATTTATTTATTTATTTTTATGGTTCGTATTTTGGTACATAGATAGCAGCACTGTAATGATGAAACTTAGCCTTAACTTCATGCCGAACTAACAATTTAGCCATTTTTTTCGTGCAATTTAGTTTACGGTAGCCAAAGTAAATATTTTTAGGTAAACATCTTTTCTTTTTGTCTTTCAGGAATATTGATCTGGAACAGGCTATTTAGCACAATACAGAGCTAAGGTCATCTATTATTATATTTAATCTCATTAAAATATTTTTTAAGAGAATTTTTTTTTTTTTTTATCGTATTTGGTGTCAGAGGTCCAGACGATTTACAATGGACCATGGTCCATTTACCTCAGTTCTTGGTCATAATAGACTGCTTTACGAAATCTGCATTTTTGAAGTATTAGCTATAAATTATATATAAAAAATTCAGAGTTAACCTTAATTAGATGTATTATGTCTTCAAAGATGAATAAAAAACAATTTACTTTGAGGTTTCTTCTTATTTATTTTACCATTCAGTTACTTTTGTATTCTTGTATTTTTACAAATATCATACAGGTATAACAAACTAAATTAAATAATGCAATTAAAAAATAATAATACAAATAAATTTGACGAAAAGGACGGTTTTACATTTTGTTAGTTTAATCACAGAAATAACAGACAAAGAATCTGTTTTTGTGAGATTCGTGCAACGAAATCTTAATTAAGATCTCTACATTTTTTGCTGTGTGAGCTATGTGAGCTATGTGAGAGTGTTTCTATACCTCTTGTAAATTTTCAAGCAATTGTAATGATGAGTTTTCCAGACCCTACAACTTCACAAGAAAACAGCAGATTTTCAGTGGTCCATAGTACCCCATGTCATGGACCATTGTACCCCACGGTCGGGGGACAATGGTCCATTTTGTCAATTGTTATTAAAAAATTTATATTAAAAAAAGTAAACATAATTATTGCTCTTGACTGAGTGCCATATAAGACCCAATATATAGGTAATATGCACACATATTTTCAATGGCGAGAAATTACTACTTTGTGAGTAAACACATAAAATTTCCAAAATTGGTCCATTGTACCCCACTCTTCCCTACCCTTTTTTTGTTTCCCAATTAACTTAGAGATATAAATTAGTATCGTTAGGAAGCTTATAATGCAGGCTTTTAAATGATATATCCCGTGCATTCATAAAAATTGTGTGCACCGTCGGAGGAAAAAATTGCAACCTCCGTTGTTATTTCGTAACTAATTTACTAAGAAAAGTCTAGTAGACATAGTCTACGGGAAATTGAAGCGTACATTTTAATGTATGAAATTATAAATCAGAAGTCATCTATATATTAAAATGAGCGCCAACTTTGATTTTCTCAATAACAACAGGACAATTCCATAAAAAATGTAGCGTTAGTCAAAAACAGAGATATTTTTGATATCCCCAGTAATTTCTAACAAGAATCACTGTCTTATTTAATCACGAAATTTACTAAAAATATGCCCTTTATATTTCTGTATAGTAATATTGGTAGCAAAAAAAGAGAATATTTTGTTCTTTTCATCCATGGAATCACACAACACCCAATTTTGACTTCATAATTGAATTTCTGAAAGTCTGGCCATAGCCTCCTAAACTAGATGCCTTCCGCGTGGCTCGAAAACTTGGCAGCAGTTTAAGCGGTAGACAGCGCCACCTGGTACAAATTGGGCTCTTTTTTATTCAACTTTCACCAATAATTATAAGAAGTGATATATGTTACGTATAATCGACGTTTCTTCGATACTATTCGCCTTTTATGTATATCAAATCCCACTTTTAAAAATGTTTGGTGGTTGTTGAATAAAAAATTCGCGCAATCTGTACCAGGTGGCGCTCTCTACCGCCAAGTTTCCGAGTCACGCGGAAGGCATCTATAGGAGGCTATGGTCTGGCTGAACAGAAAACATAATTTGCATAAATTTTCCTCAGTTTTTATAGAGTTATGACCAGAAATGCGTCAGTGGGTTAGCCGTAAATCGAGAAAAATAAAATAAAATAAGTAGGCGTAATTGAAAGAAATTACATTTTATTACGACAGAAATATTTCCCAGAAAAGGTTTAATAAATATTTTAATAATAGCATTATCAAATTATGGCAACTTGGCTGTGGCTCATATCTTTTTTTTTTTTTTTTTTTTTTTAATAAATACACACATATATATATAGACCTTCTAACTATGCTAGTTTATCCGTAATGGTATTAAGCCCCGCCTTTTTTTCACACCAGAATAGTTCTAGTAATATAAGTTGGAGTAATATTCAGCAATATGTTCTCACGATTAAATAAGAAGTCTATTGCTCTACAACTATTCTGGTGTGAAAAAAAGGCGGGGCCTAATACCACTACGGATAAAGTAGCATAGTTAGCAGGTCTCTCTCTCTCCCTCTCTCTCTCTATATATATATTAGTATACTTGATCATGTAATTCCATTTAAATAACAATGGAAAGCATAAATTCTTACATGAATATAATCCCGCCTGCAAACATTCCATTTACTGTTCCGTAACATTATTAATACCCACGCCTTTTCACACACTACTAAATATTTTGAGTAATTTTCTCCAAAAGGTATAACGATTAATTAAGAAGAAGAAAAAAAAAAAAAAAACACTGGTGTAGGGATCAAAAGGGGGAGGGGGGCAAGTATTATACTATGGAATTTAGAATATGACGTCCGAAATACAAAGACCTGTAAACATATTCAAAAACCGTTTTAAAATGCTATAATCAAAAGACAGTCGTTTAATTTGCTATAATGCAGATTTTTTTTTTTTTTTTTTAATAAAAGTAAAAATTTGCTTGTCGCGAAAGTTTAGACACGATTATGAGTTCTGTGAATATTTGCTGGCATATGCAAATTTAAAATCGATGATGTCACGAATTTTGAGTACTTAAGTTCTTCAAACGATAACGATTCGTAGTCGACATGCCGCGAGCTAAAGAAAGTCAAGCGAATGAGGTTTCAAGGATTTGGCAGTTGAATGCTGAAAGGAAAAGCGTTTCAGAAATTTCGACTATTATTAATAGATCTAAGACATCCATTTATCGAGTTTTATCGCGTAGTTCTGAATGTAAAGCAAAATGTAGATCTGGGAAGCCGCGTGCGACAAATATACGAGAGGATCGCCTGATACAAAGACTAGCGAGTACCCAACAAATTAGTGTACGTGGAGTTCAAAGGTCATCGGGACTCTCTGTATCAAAGGATACGATTCGTAGACGAATTGTGGAAAAAGAAATAATAGTTTATAGCAAAATGAAAAAGAAACCAACTCTAAAGCCATATCATAAGTTACAAAGAATGTTGTGGGCTCGAAAGCACATGTCATATAGACAGAAATGGCAATCAGTCATATTTAGCGATGAAAAAAAGTGAAATCTGGAAGGATTACACTTTGGGTACTAGGCCTGGTGAGATGCCATCCTTGAAAGTCTTTCTAACGGAACCTAGCCGGTACTTACGTGCCTTTAAGTGAAAACCACGATAAACTCCAAAAGACTAGGCAGACAAGCGCAACCTGGATTAGAACCCGGAACCTGCAGTCTACCAACTTGGAAAACAGTACCTTTCGATCACTGTTGGGGGCTGAAAAACGGGGGGGGGGGGAGGAGAAAGAAAAGGGAAAATGTTAATTAAGTTAATTTAAAGGTTGAAGGTGTAGTAATTTAATTTTATGTGAATATTAAATCTAAGGAATAAGCCATTACAAGTTGTTATGAAGTTATTTTATTTATATATTTATTTAAGAAAAGGGTGTAGCTTTTATTTGTATACTTATGCCTCCTCACCAATATTAAATATGAAATAAATAAATAAAGTAATAACAGTAATAAAACTAAAATATTACTTATATTTTTAGGTAAAAATTTGATATGTTATAATTATTATAATCTCGGTAAAATATTTTTTCCTCTCCATATTATATATAAAAAAAAAAAAAAAAAAAAAAAAAAAATGTAATACTAAAAATTTTATACAGTTATATATTTAAATAGTATATATATTATTATTAGAAATTTAGTGAACAAATAATTTATTTAAATAATAGATAAATTATTTTTCTTTTTTTACCATATACTTTTTTATATATATATATAGTAATACAATAATAAAATATAATAATATCAGTGCAAAATTTTATGAAATTCAAAGATGATTCAACCTCAGCATTAAAACAATTATTCAAATCATAATCGCAGACCACTCATATCAAATCAGAAAAGAATTAAAGATAAATCGAAATGAATTTTGGAGATGAGAAAAAAGCATGATTTGCTCCAACGTTTTCAAGGGCCTGGTAGAATGCAAATATGCTAAGAAATGGATGTTTTTCTGTCACAAAGAAAGCAAAAGCTAAGAATTTCTTTGTTCACAGGCCCGAAACATCCATAGAAAATCCATAAAAAAGAATATCAAAATCACAATATTACCTGAAATAATCCTAAGACATACTTATTGGAGATTGAAATAAACATATAAAATTACTTAATAAAATATATTTGAAACTGATTCAAATACAAGATACCCATGTGAAAAAACCAGAAAAATTCAATCCAGAAAAACTAAGATACAATGCACATGTAAAATTTAACAATCAGAACTCAGTTAAACACACAGTTAATCAGATCAAAATTGCAGTGACCATTGAGTAATAAAGGATGCGCAGTGTTATTCAGGTAAATTAAGGATTCATACGTATTCAGATCCTAAAAAAAGCAGATTATTATTCGTAATTATTTTAGCATGGATAGTGCTGCTATCTAGAGTATTGAGATGAAAATAATAGTAAAATAAAATAAAATGAATTATTCATAATTATTTTAATGTGAATAATAGTAATAAAAATTATAAATAAATAATAAATAATAATATTTACAATAATAAAATAAATAAATAAATGATTAAAAGAATTTTTGAATCAAGTGTTTGGGATAGCCATTAATTAATGCTAATTTTTTAAAAAATCGAAATTGTACTTTTTGATGTTTATCAGACACTAAATTTTTGATACGTAGATTAAAATTAAGAAGAATATTGACAAATACAGATTTATGTAAACATGTTTGAAAATTAGTAAAAAAAATTACCTTAAAGGGGAAATCTTTCTTTTTATCATATAAGTCAAATTCTAATTTGCCATTACAATTAAGAATAATTTTTAAAATCTAAGAAACTAATGACATTAGATTCCAAATCAGTACTACTAAGAGACAGATTTTCAGGATAATTAACAGGTAAGTTTAGATTGGTGTGATGTTTATCCAAGTATAATATAATTATATCATCTATGTATCGTAGTAATTTAAAGTTAGTACACTCAATATCACGCTCATAATAATATAAGTATAGATCAGCTAATATACTAGAAGCAATGCCACCTTGTGGCAATCCTAAACGTTGTTTATATAAATAATTATTGAATAAAATATAGTTATGGAAAAGTATAAACCTAGTCAGAGTTTTAAAGGTTGAAGGAGTAATGTTAACATTTAGATTTAAATACTGCAGATTTTCTACAAAAAGTTTATTTATAATATCAAACATATCTTTAATAACTATATTATTAAAAAGATCATTGAAATCAAAAGTTTTTATACCAGTAATATCAGTAAGATTTTTAATTTTATTTTTGAGTTGAAAACTATTTTTTAGAAAAAAATTACACTTGTTAGAAACAATATAACTATGTAATTTTTTAAGGATATTTAATAATATAATATTAGCATTAGAAGTGTAGGCATTACAGGCAACAGTAACAGTACGAAATTTAATTGGATCTTTATGAAATTTCGGAATTACAACTAAATAAGGATAATTATAGTTATTATTTTTAGTTTTTATCAACTTGTAATAATTAAATATATGCCTGTTTTTAATTTCGATACTGTCATTAATCTTAACAAAAATATTACTAGTATCCATAGTATCAAAAAGAAGTTGTTTATAATAATTTTTGCAAATAATTGCATAGTTATTAGCCGCCTTGTCAACATAAGTAATAATAAATTTAGACTGTAGGTCGAGAATTGCTGAATTAATTTCTTTGAAATTATAGTACTTGATATTAGAAAGATGGTGCATATGATAAACTAAATCAAGTTTAAATTTCTCAAGTAGCTTAAATTTCCACTCATTAAAATATTCCACTGGTTTATTATAATCAATAGCAATTTTGTATATAAAGAGATCCAAGTCTAGATTAAATTGAGTAATGATATCAATAAATTTGAATTTTGAAGGCATACGAAATTTAGTGCCATATTTCATCAAAGATCTTAAAGTAAGATTTTCCACAATATTGATATCGCCAGTAATAATATGACCATGAGATGGATTGAAAAAAGATTTATATTTGGAATCAGAACAATAGCATGGAGGCTGATCAATAGATGTAAGAAATTTAGCAAATTTATTGTAGTTAAATATTTTTCTGCCTAAAGTAATATTGTATTTAAAAGTTTTTTGAATGATGAAGTTTTTGATGGGAAAAGGATTGGATGGATCATTAAGTAAATTGTGGATATGAAGTTTATTAAACACAGGATGAGAAAAATTTGTCACCAAGAGAGAGTTATTTATTTTTTGACCAGATTTTAAGTCAAGTTTAATATTATATATATATACATAGATATATTATAGGATAAAGTCTTCTAATCTTAATTTTAATATTAATATTTTTTTAAATAAATTATTATGGGTTTTATTAAAAATCAATTAATATGTTATTTATTTATTTATTGACGTACATTATGAATTTCAATTTTATTTTCAAAGTTTGTAGCATCACCCAGCCATTGTTGCTTTAAATATATTACAAATTTTTGTCATTTGTTTATGATATTAATTATTTTTATAAAAGAAAAGAAAAAAATTTTATTGTCATTTTTTAAAGAAAAATACAAAACACTAATAAAATTTATTTTAAAATAAATTATATTTCCTTATACATTTATATGATTTTAAAAATGTATCTTTTTTAAACTTGAAAAAAAAAAAAAAAAAAAAATGAACTCTGACATTTAAAAGAAAAAATAGAAAAAGAAAGAAAGGAGTTTTTATTTATGAAAGCGTGTTTTACATAAATAGCAATAGATGGCGCCAAAAAAACCCCATATTTAGTTGAAACGAAATTCAATACACAAGAAGGAAGCTGAAGTGGAAAGTCCGTACGCATGCGCAGATAGCTGCTTCCGTTCTTGATGGAGAGTTGCACTCTCTCCCTAGACGCTTGTCATTAGCAGATATCTAAATTCTTGCACTTTTTCAACATTGCCAAAGCAATGGTTTCTTGAGTTAGAAGAGGAATCATCCTGAATCGTAAACTGTATAATAAGAATAATAATATAAATTTAGTTTTAGAAAAACATATAATCTCTTCTGGTACAAATTACTTTTAATAACTTTTAATAACTTTATTGTATTGTATGGTATAACTGCAGTTTTATTCTTTTGTAGGGTCATCACGAATTGATAAGTGTAACAATTGCTTAAATGTATTTTGTCTGATCGAATATCATGTATATGAAACAACTAGCGTCTTGCCGCAGCGTTGGCTTCCTACAAAAATGCTGACTGAGCATGCGTACAGACTTTGATTTTTGCAAGTTATTGGATTCGAATTTGGATTCGAGCAAGTTAAACAGAGTTTGGCGAGGCATCACCCTTTTGGCACATTTTCCTAATATATGTATATTTCTTTAATACAAAGATGTTTCAAATGACAAAAACATCCCCACCCCTATTTTTTTTTTTTTTTAACAGTATTTTTAGGAAAAATAATAGATAATTTTAAAAAATTAACTAAAAAATTAAAAAAGAAAAAAAAAAAAAAAAAAACTGCCATTTCCTTTTAAATAACTTTAATATATATTTAAATTTATTGCATTTTTTTTTTTTTTTTTTTTTTTTTTTTAAATATCTTATACAGGTTATTTTTTATTTTTTACTTAGCTTAGAAAAAAAAAAAAACTTGGTTTACAATACAAATTTAAAATCTGTAAAATATTTATTTTTATGTTAAATAGTAAACGAAACTTATTTTATTTAAATTTTAATTATTATTTAAACTTGTTTAAATTTGTTAAATATATTTCTTTTTCAAAATTCCTTTAATGCAAAGATGTTTCAAATGACAACCCCCCCCCTAAATATTTCTTTCCATATTTTATTAAAATAACTGCAATTTATGAATTAATACACTACATAGAGAATTTAAAAAATAGACCAGGAAAGAAGTTTATTAAAAAACAACACTTTTTTTTTTTTTCATTTTTTTTTTTTTTTTTTTTTTTTTTTTTTAGAAAAATTAATAGATAATTAAAAAAGAGGGGGGGGGGTTCCTTGAAATATCTTCAATACAGATTTAAAGTTATTGCTTTTTTTTTTTTTTTTTTTTAACAGTTTATTTCATTTTACTTACTTAAAAACTTGGATTACAATAAAAATTTAAAATAGAATTTTTAAGTATGTAAAATATTTATTTTTATGTTTAAATAGTAAACAAAAATTATTTTATTTAAATTTTAATTATTATTAAAATTTGTTTAAATTTATTAAATATTTTATTTAAATTACTTCTTTTTAAAATTTAAAAAGTTAATCTCAACAAACTTTTATGAATGCATTTTTAAGGAAGTTTAGTACTTTATCTTGGTGCACAGAGCAGGGAACCCAGATTCACGTGCTATAGTCAGACTTTGACTACAGACGAAAATTTGTTGCTAAAATCTATTTTAAACTTTTATTTATATGGAAAAAAATAAATAAATAAAAATACTTCCAAAATATCAATTTAAAAAAAGTCCTTTTAGAATTTGAAATCTGTATTTCAAACAAGTTTCTTATTCTAAATTTATTGCACTGGCAAAGAGATTCTGTCGTCCAAGCTAATAGTTGGTAGGCGCTAGGTTTGAATCAGGTACACACTTGTTAACCTAGCTGCGCGACTTTTCCATGGTCTTCTCAGAAACTCGTAATGTGCTAGGCTGCCAGGTCACCTTAAAAAGACTGCTCAGAGAACATCTCACTCAGGCATAATCTCACATTCAGAAAAAAACTTTTAAAGATTCTGTAGAAAAATTGCTGCAATGTGCTGATGCATTCATGTTGCACATTTGCCTGTTTTTTTTTTTTTTTTTTTTTTTTTTTTTTGTCTGATGGTGACTTAAGTCATGCTTTATTAAAGTTGAAATAATTGTTGAATGCTTTTACAACTTGAGGGGTTTTCTTATTTTCTTCATATTAATAAATTAACTTAACTCGCATAATGTTTTTTTTTTTTAAATCTTCACAGGAATTAGTTATTAAATGAAAAAGAAATGTACTTAGACAATTTGCATTTATGTAAACTCAAAGTGTTTACGCTGTTTTTCATTAAGAGAATTGATATATGCAGTAAAAATAAGTATACAAAGTGCTCATTTGTGTGTATATATATATACACTCCTTCTCATATTTATAAGGACACTTTATATTTTGAAATAACTAATGTAAAAATAATTGTGAACAAGATTATACTAAGTGCACTTAATATATCTAGTATTCTAAAAACCAAAACTGGTGTAATTTTTTAATATGAAACAAAATTAGTAAAAAATAATGCAAAATATATTTTTTTCCACGTTTTTAGATGTTCATAATTAAAGGGACAATCAAGATTTTTTTCGTTTTATTTAACTTACTAGCGGATAAACTACAGTTGACATGCGAATTCGTTAACTACAGGGCTAGATTAATTCATATATAAGCCTTTAATTTTTCTTGGACGGACATTACTGGTAATTCCTCGAAAAAAAGAACGTTCATGTCGTGAAGTATGATAAATGTGTTTTTTAAGTGGAAGGATAATTTCAATCCGCCGAATTTCTAATGAAATTTGAAGATCTAAAATTGCTGAAGGAAATGTGATCAAACGTTGAACTGCTGGTTTGATAGGAGAGAGATCTGATGCAAAATCAGAGTTGTTTTACCGAGATCGAAGACTCATAATTCCTCTTACTGTTCTACTCATAATGACTGCTGCTGAATTTGCTTGTAATTTTTAACGAAAGGTTAGGGTCCACATTTATGCATGTTTAAAATTATTAATAATATGTTAAAATGAATAAAAACCCTGCAATAATCAATCAGCATTTAATGGGGGAATGAACGTCTCTGTTAAAATTGAATAAAGACAATATTAAATGGTAAAATTTTGCATTTTCGGATGAAAAACATTTTATTATTGATCAACCAAATGGTTTTAACAGTTAATGGCACAATCTGAAGATAGCGAAAGACAGATACGATTTTTTAAAGGCAGATATGAATCGGGCATTTTAAAGGTGGATCTATGGTGCTCTGGGGAGCTGCTTCTACTGAAGACAGAATTAATTTAGTAATTTTTTCTATTATTATGAACATCAAGAGATTATCCGCAAATTTTAAACGTAGAATTATCAGATTTTTGTTAGATTTTGGGGGTAATAATATTTTTTTTCAACAAGACTTACATTTTTGCTCTACTTTTAGAGCAACAGGGAATAGTTTGAAGAAAGAAACTTCCGTATTATTGCCTTTCCCATGGCCTAAAAGTTGAAAAAACCTTATTTATGATATTAGAAAAGTTCATGCAAGTGGAAAGCAATTTTATAGTTTAAATGTATTAAGAATACATATATGCTATATGAAATGGTATTGAAACTGAATATTAAAAAAATAAAAAATGTATATATATATACCAGAGAGAATGTCTGACTGTTTAACCCTAAAAAGAGACCCCATAAAATATTAATTTAAAGAATAACTGAAAAAAAAAAATTATTAAAATTCGAGCTGTCCTTATAATTGTGAACACCTGAAAAATCATCTTTTTACGATATTTAAAGTTTTTTAAGATAGAAAAACGATAAAACTTTTTAAATATAGTCGATTAATGAAATTCAAATTAATAAAAAATATATTTGTTTAAATAATAGTGTTCAGTGTTTAGTTAATATAGAAAAACAGGTGTCCTTATAATTATGAGAAGGAGTGTATATATATATATATATATATTAATCTTTATATACCATTTTATATTATTGGACCACAAAATTTCTATTTCTGGCATGTAGCTTGATATAGCAGATTTTAATTTGTAGCTTTATTATACATATAATTTAGAACAAATAAATGTAGTCAATTCTAAATTCAGTTCTCAATTTATTTGAGATAAGTTAAAGATATAAAAAATACTGTAGTATTTTATTTATTATTCCCTCCCCCTCCCCCATAAACATTATTGCAGGAAAATAAGGGGTAGAGATATTAAAAGTTTCACAAATAAAAAAAGAAGGTGGATCAAACAAGTCACATAGGTAAAAAAAAAAAAAAAAAAAAAACTTAACAGAAATGTGAAAAAAGACATTGTATTAAGATTATAATAAATTATTTCAAGACTTTTACAATCTGATATTGGTTTTATTTCTAACAAATATACATATATGTAATTTTTTTTCACATTTATGTTGTACTACATTAATTAAGATTTTAAATCATATGTTCTTATTCTGATAAAGGGTCTGACTAAGGCAGGGCCGTAAGGGACAACTACTTTAGGCTCCTGTGACGTAGCCCATTTCTGGTTAAATCTTTAAGAGAAGAAATATGAGTAATCTGATCACAAGATGCATGAGAAATTAGATTATTCATTATCAATAATTATTAAACAGCTTCCGGAAATAATTCAATTCAATATGAACTACCATACACATCTCAACGCATTAACACAAAAAGCAAACAATCTTACAACCCTTCAGAATTGTAGCATTGCATCGCCAAATTACACCATGCCAAACCTGCCAAGGCAATTTATTCAACTTTTTCGTAGGGAGCCGGCGCTGCGGCGAGACGCTAGTTATGAAACACCTTTCTTCAAAAAAAAAAAAAAAAAAAAAAAAAAAAAAAATCTGGAGTGACTCCACTCGACTTTCCGAACATTAAGTAATTAACAGTTTTGTAGATAAAGTAAAGAAAGAGGAGTTGTTAAACAAACAAAAGAGAGAAAACCATAATAGAGTGTTTGAGTATTTTTCTCCATATAATACACGATGTTTTATTTAACGCTACTGAACTTTGAGCCCATAGATCATAATGATAAAGAATTTTTCGTTGTGTCCCTGTAAAAACCTATAAATGCTAGATTCACCAAAATGCTTATAGTTAGTGCAACAGTGATTTATAATACTCATATAAATTTTCAGCTCAATTCAATAAGACGTTTAGATGCTATCGTACTTTTAAAAATTTAGTCCCATAGGCCATAATGATAAAGAATTTTTCTTTGTGTCCCTGTAAAAAAACTGTAAGTGCTAGATTCACCAAAATCTATACAGTTAGTTCAACTGTGATCTATAACATGTGTAAAAATTTTTTGCTCAGATTAATAAGGCGTGTAGACGCTATCACACTTTTAAAATTTGGCCCCATAGGCATAATGATAAAGAATTTTTCTTTGTGTCCCTGTAAAAAAACTATAAGTGCAAGATTCTCCAAAATCTATACAGATTGAGTATTTGTGACCTATAATATGTGTATAAATTTTTTGCTCAATTGAATAAGGCGTTTAGATGCTATCGCACTTTTAAGATTTTGCTCCCATAGGCCATAATGATAAAGAATTTTTCTTTGTGTCCCTGTAAAAAAACTATAAGTGCTAGATTCACCAAAATCTATAGGGTTCGTACTATGGTGGCTTACAATATGCGTACCAACTTTCAGGTTAATCGAACAAAGCGTTTAGACGCTAGCGTGTTCACTCACAGACATACGCACATACATACACACATACACACACACATACACACATACACACACACATACATACATCATCGTAAAAATAGTGAAAACGGACTCAGGGGACCTCAAAACGTATAGAAACATCAAAATCTCGATTTCGGATTTTTGACATGATTACAATACTTTCCTCACTATAGTGTTCGGAAAGTAAAAAGCGATATTTATGGCTGTACAAGTAAAAATGTCCCTTCAAGTAGGCAACACCCAGAGCTGCAAACCTAATCCGGAGGATTGTTAGTACCGCGCCTTCTTGCACACCAGTCTTTTTTTTTTTTTCCAGTATTTTTCTTCTATTTCCTCGCAAGTACATTTGAAGATAATTACTCTAAAAATTTAGTGATGTGGAAAAAGGACCGGTATTAACAATCCTACAGATTAGGTTGGCAGCTCTGGCAACACTGCAAAGTTGCATACTTTAGCAATTTTTGATTAAAATTTCTGTTAATTATATCCGGTAGACAAAACTATTAAAATTGGCAAAGTATGGCCTCTAAGTGTTTGATACCAGTAGAATTTAACTAGAAGGTTTGACCTTACTTAATCATAGCAAATTCGATACAAAATCTTTCAAAAATTTTCTGCTTGTATTTCTGGTAGAGTTGTGTCCTCAACTAACCATTACCTATATTATTACCTGTTTCACGAATTTAATGATTTTTCTAAGTTTTAAACCTTTGGGCATACATTTAATTTTTGGAGACATGGAGTGATTTTTAAAATCGGAAGATTTTATGCAAGAAATAATTTATTTTATAGTTTGAACCCTTTAAATCCAGTGGTCGTTAGTAAGGAATTTAATATTTCTGCCTTGTGATAATAATAAACGATTTCTACTATTTAACAGAATTTTCAGCTTCGCCTACTTTTCTTATATAAACATCAATCCCCTCCTTTTGATGTTATTCTGAAACATTAAATAACGTATTTAATTTGTTAAAAATTAAATAGATAAAGATTCACCTATTTCTGAAAGTAATATTTGACAAATTAGTTAAAATAATTATAAACTACAAATAAAAATTATTCTTTTCTTAAAAAAAAAAAAAAAAATCTAGTCTGTTGAGCTCCTCCCATTTTCAATATGTTAACTATAACCATGTATAGAAGTTTTTGGCTAAATCAGTAATTTTGTTCGACCCATTTTGAATATGTTCTAAAAATGTTAGTATTATCAATAAAACTTGCATATATCAGAAAATACTAAACGAAACATTTATTCAACGAATAATTTTTCAGAAAACATATAATGCTATGCATATTGGCATAAGTAAATCACACACACACATATACGTGTGTGTGCGTGTGCTTTTCAATTACAATGTTTTTCCATTCTAATATTTTATTAGTTTAAAAGTAAACAACAATTTTTCAAAAACTGGAAACCAACTGAATTCTCAGTATTGTGACGTCCTCTAACCAAAGACCATTCCAACAATGTACTACTAGAAATCAGTTAAATGATTTTCATACGAGGCATAATTTAAACGTGATTTTCGACGCCTAAAGTATTTTCCCTTTTGGGTCCGTTTTCGAGATATCTATATTTAAGTTTGAGTAAAAATATAGGAAGGAGAAAGAAGTGGGAGGAGTCCCGATAAAATCTGTCGCAATCATGACTTTTATTAGTTTTTATATTCTACATTACCGAATTCTCAGCCTTCATATCTCTCTATAGAAAACATCTCAAAACTTAAATGGGCAACTGAGTTATGCATCAAACAACACGTGCACCAATGCTTTTTCGATTTCTGCTAGTTTTGAATTTCATTCATTATATCAGTAAGGCGTGGTTTTATCGATTCAGGCGTGGGTAGAAAGATCATTAGGGAACTTTCAACATTTATACCACAAAAACAAGCAGAGAAGGGTAATTGTTCTATGTGTCAAAAACATGTCTATGTATGCATTTTAGATTGATGCTTGTTTGAATTCTTTTTATTATTATAGTAAGGTCCAAACCCCGTCGATATTGGTCACAAATAATTTTATAAATATGGTGCTGGGCATCTACTGATTAGCAAAAACATCAAATTTTTTTTATACGTTACTCAGATTTTTATGTGGCTTTCTGTGTAATGAGCCCAAAGTCTCCGGCCTTTTCTTAAAACACTTCAGGGATTAGAAATTTCCGTTTTTATTTTTTTCTGTCACTAATTTTATGCGATATTCATACATTACTATAAAGTATGGTAAAGATTTCTGTATAAAAATAGCAGCAGCAAACAAGGCGGACACTTTTCATACCTCAAAGTGCTTTGAAAAGAAATCAAAGAATTCGATTTGAGCTATATATTAAAAATTTGTGCGAACATCATGTTAATATTTTTATTATTTTAAAGAGGAAATTTATTTTGCCAGTTCATTTTTTCTGCTGTTCTTAATTAAGCGTTAAGTGTAACATGTTTATTTTTGTAACGCTACTTGTAACATGTTTATTCGCTACCACGTGATAGCTGCAAAGTTTTCTAATTTATTGTTAATAGTAAGTTCTAATTTATTGTTGATAGTAAACTATTTCTCACAACTCTTTTTTTGTAGAGTAATATTCTTTAGTACACAATTATGATTAAATAAGATTTAGTGATGGGCATTTCGTCGTGACATATTCGGTAGACTGCTTGGTTGATGGTAAAAAAGAGATAATTTACTTCTCTGATTACTGTGTGTATATCTTAATCAGTGATCTCACTCGTAAATTTATAATTTGACTCCACAGTTGCTAAAATTTCCCTCTTTTTCCCCCTTACATATAAAATTTTCCCACACTTTTTCCCACTTTACTGTTATCAAAGCAAGTTCAATTACAATTTCACATAATTAAGGAGCACTATAATTTCACAAAATTTAATGTTTTCCTCGAGATAGTTAACTATTTAAAATAACTTATTTTTTTATTTTTATTTATTTATTTATTTATTTATTTTCAAAATTATAAAATATAAAGACAATTTAATTGAATTTTAAAAATCTACGGTAGAGCCATGGCATCCTTCCTTTGTCTATATCTACCAGAGCACATGTAGATAAAAGACTAAAACATTTCTGACGCAAAACGAAGTAACATGATAGTCGAGTTTAATTTAACAGCATGTGAAATCTCTCTACGTAACATACATAATAATAAAGTAAAAACATATGTAATGTAAAGCATTAAAAAGTACGATTACTGTATTAAATACTATTAAAATGTATTTACCTCACATATTTTCCTGAGAAAAAACCTTTCTTTTTTTATGTTTAAAGTAATTCGAATTGATATCATATTTATTAAATCAAAATTATACATGGCTTAAATTATGTATGTATGTATTCTATGTATTATTTTCTTAAATATACAGCACTTTCAAGTAATATAAAAAGTAGCTAAAATTTGTGGTTTTAGTTTTCTATTTTCTATTGTAAAAGGAAAAATTATATCTGCATAAATTTTTATATTAAACCGAAGTCATACGATTTTATACGCAAGTCATGTTTACATTAAAGTTTATGGTATATTGAGCAGGAGAAATAGTTTGGACATTATAAGAAAGTTAATGAAATTGTCAAGAACACTATAACCGAGCTCGCAATTGTATTGATTGAAATGAAAATGATATTAAACCGTAACCCATTTTACAGCGTTTTTCTAACATTTGTAACTATTAAAATAAAATGCATTTGGTTGTCCTGAAACCAGTTTTCAGAAACACCATGTCCCCGTAACGTTGCTTGTTTGTATTTTTGTATTTTTTTTTAAATCATGAAACAGAAAACAATCAAAAGGGGCTAGGTTAAATGAATAAAGAGTATGGTGAACCAACTGGAAACCCAGGGTATTTAATTTAGCTTATTGTGTGCGTAGGTGGATTGTTAGGCAAAAACAGGATTTCATCCTTGGTCAACTTCCATTGCCGTTTCTTCTTGATTTTTTTTTTTTTTTTTTAATTCTTCTAAAAGGTTAGCATAATACTCCCTAGTTGAACTGGAGCTTCGAGGTAAGATATCTACTAGCAGAATTTCATCTTTGTCCCAGCAAATAGACGCCATGACTTTTTTGAACGATTTCGAGGTGCGGAAGTCCTTCGGGTGCAGGAACCGCTTTGGCACCATTCTTTTATTTGTTCTTTCTTTTTTCTTTTTTTTTTTTACTTTCAGGATCATAAATTATGGATCCACGTTTCCTCATTTATTACTAAACTGAACTGGAAAACCTGTAAAACTTCAAAATATGCCGAAATGCCTTTAGATGTTTCAACTCGTTTTTTCTTCTGATCATTGTTCAAACACTTCTTCAGCACAGATAAAAATATTTAAAAATCCAACACATCTAGATGTCATTTGCCCCCAAATTTATTCTTCTTTTTCAACTTGAAGAGGGCAAAGCCAGGAACTTTTCAGCCTCCCCTCGTATATATTATAAACGTATTCCAACGTTAGATTTTTAAAACTCTTTTTCAGTTTCAAAGAATTGAATTGCTGTCTTTATATTTTATTGCCATCCAAATATTCAATAACATGGGTCTCTCTCGTTTTTTTTTTTTTTTGTTCTATACTTGTATGTGAAGCTTTGTAATTAAGTCTAGGCTATTTTCCATTACGTATATCTACTAGAGACATGCACGTCCATTGCAGATCAAGTTGATTAATAAACATAACTGAGAACTTAATAAGGGTATGTAAATATTAAATTTCCTGCTCATTCAGGATGTCGACAGACGAAATTTTTTCCTGGTTTCCTCTATCTGTATTTTTCTTTTGGAATGTTTAATAATAAGTTTGCACGATTAATTAAGTAAAATATTATCCCATAAATATACTGGTGGAAGAATCTGAGAAAAATTTTCGACTGTCAACAACCTACAATTAGTTCATAAATATGTTTTCTATGTGAGTTAATATATTAAAACTGTCCATAATTTTAAAACGAAATTGCGAATTTAGTTGAATGCTAAATTCGTCAAACTAAATTAGCAAGAAGTGGCGTATTCTACGCGAATAGGTTAATGCGCAGATTTTTCTCCTGCTAAATACGAAACTAATTTGTACCGCGAAGACCGCTGCCTTTTTTATGTTATCCAACAAGATATCGCTTTAAGACTTTATGTATTCGGAAAACATATTCTGATATTTTTCTTAAATCAGTCAGAACTGATGAATCGGATTTTCAGTCTAAAAACATAATCTTTTATCTCTCTTACATTGAGGGAATTTTTTTCCTCGTCGTTTCATTTTCCTTTTTTTTCCCTCCGAGACCCTAAATTTCTTTAAAAAGGGAAAATTTCCCTCGAAGTGAGAACACTGGTTATAACCAAGTAGGTCTCAGAAATTCAGATGCAGCCGTGATTAACTCTATTAACAATCAATTTAAAAGAATATTTTCAGAGAATTCTTTTTTCTCTTTTAAAACATTTTTTAAAATAATAAAAATCTCAGAATCGGAGTTATTTTGTTTTATTTTAAAACCAACCTTCATCAATCAAAAAAATGTAGGATTTAGAAATAGATTCAAATAAATATTTAAAAATGTAAGAGGTCTTCATTAATAAAAAATATTCATTCATTATTATTATTATTATTTTTTTTTTTTTCAAGAATTTTATTTTAACAATATTTTTAAGTAGTTTAATTTGTACGGTATATATTTAAAAAAATTTCTACAGATATTTTTATCATTATTTCAAGATACATTTTTAAAATAACAGAAGTGTATGAGATGTAATAATTCCAAAATCATATTTATTAGAGGTTTTTCATTTCCTTTATATTCATTTTTTACATCGAACACCTTTTATGAAGGCTTCAAATTGATACAAATTAAATAAAAAATTGGTTTTAAAGTAAACTATGCATATTTTTCTATTTTTCATATAATACTGCTTATTAATATTTCCAATTGATTGATTAAATAATAATTATAGAAATAAGAAGAAGTTATTTCAGTTGTATATTGAAATGTCTTAAGGAAAGAGTTTATTTATATTATTTTATATATTTTCAAGTTATAGTCACGCCTCCAAGTATTTGATAAATAATTATAAATTTTGCATTATTATCAGTAAATTTTAAAGAAAGTAAATTTGAATTAATTTAAAGTCTATATATTCAGCTATACACATTATATATTATATCTAAACAAAGAAGAAAAAAATAAAAATAAAAATAAAATAAATAAATAAATAAATAAAAATAAAAAATATATATACATTTTCCTAACAAATATATGAGATATTCTCTTTAATATTAAGTCAAACTTTTATTGGATGTAGAAAAAAGTGCTTAAAAGTCGTCATCTTAAAAAGTCTTAAGGAAAGAGTTTATTTATATTATTTTATATATTTTCAAGTTATAGTCACGCCTCCAAATATTTGATAAATAATTATAAATTTTGCATTAGTATCAGTAAATTTTAAAGAAAGTAAATTTGAATTAATTTAAAGTCTATATATTCAGCTATACACATTATATATTATATCTAAACAAAGAAGAAAAAAATAAAAATAAAAATAAAATAAATAAATAAATAAATAAAAATAAAAAATATATATACATTTTCCTAAAAAATATATGAGATATTCTCTTTAATATTAAGTCAAATTTTTATTGGATGTAGAAAAAAGTGCTTAAAAGTCGCCATCTTAAAAAATGAGCAAATGAGAGGTAATATTTATTATTAATAAACATTAAGAGGATACATTAAGCTGTTTATCCTCTTCCATTCCTTCCTGTCAATATTTACAATTTTATTATTAATATCAAATTTAGATGTATGGAAATCCAATTCTACCTTTGTATTATATGTAAATATTGTACATACTTATACATGCTAATTATGTTAGTTTATCCGTAGTGGTATTAGGCCCTGCCTTTTTTTCACATCAGAATAGTTGTAAAGTAATATTCAGTAATCAACTTCGAGGGAGTGACGGCGTGCCGAGTACCCGGGGTCAAAATTAACACGACCCCACACCTCAGCGAACCAATATTCAGTAATATGTTCTCATGATTAAATAAGAAGACTATTGCTCTACAACTATTCTGGTGTGAAAAAAAAGGTGGGGCTAATACCATTACGGATAAACTAGCATACTTAGCAGGTCTACATATTAATAAATATTATAAAGAACTTATTTATTTTATTTTATATATTTTTTAGTTATATTTATGCCTCCTACTGTTAAATAAATAAATAAATGAAAGTAAAATAGACAGAAAGCATTAATTTAATTCTAGGCATGGGAGTGATATATTCAAATTGTTATAGGTTTCATAAAAAAAAATACTATAACACATTTAAAAATTATTTAAGACCTCCTAAAATACTGAAAATTTTACGTAGGTAAGCAGTTCAATAATGTAATTTATTATTTGACAATTTTAATGAGGGAGAGAAAAACACTTTAAGTATCAGATTATATTTATTAATTTATTTTCTAAGTTTTTTTTTTTTTTTTTTTTTTTTTTAGAAGTGTATTTAATTTATTCTTTTCAAAAAATCAAATGTTATTAAAAAAAAAAATAAGAGGGGGGGGGGGTCAATATTTTGAATATAAATATATATTTTAATCAAGTAGTGTAGTGTAAAAAATAATAATAATAATAATAAATAAATAAATCATAAACTTCAAATAAATCTTAGTGTTCACCTCCTACATAGTTAAAGAGTTTGATCCCCTTTGATATCCCCCCCCCCCCCGTACCGATTTGAATTTCAGATATTTATCATATGATTATATTACTTTTTTTTTTTTTTTTTCTCCATATAAAATGAAGAAAAATCTTTGTTGGAGACATAAACTATAATGTATGATAATAAGAATATATTAGACTTATACCTAGGAGTAAATTAATGCTTCTTGTTTATTTTGCACTTTATTATTATTATTGATATTATTTAACAGTGGAAGGCATGAATATCACATAATACCTATTTTAAAATATATAACGGATATCTGGTTCTTGAATTTTACATGTGACTCACTTATTGCGTGCATCTTTTAGTGGCATAGTTCTTAACTATTGTATAAGTGAATTTTTGATGGAAATTTTGCCATATTTATTGATATTGGTTTCATAATTTTAACATTTTTATCTCTTTCTGTGTTGAGTTTATTTTGAAATTTGTTTTTTTCTTGTTTTGGATCTAAAGAATGTTTCGGGCCAAGATCGAAGATATTGTTAGCTATTGCTATCTTCGAGACATAAAAACATTATTTTTGCATATTTGTGTTCTACACAGCCCTTGATAACGTTAGAATGCAAATATGTAGTTATCTAATTCCAATTTATTCCATTTTTGTTTGATTTGGTGGTCTTTACTTTTTATCATATTAATTGTTTGAATACTGATAACATTTAATAATCCTTAAATTTCAACTGTGGGATCATCAATATGTATGTATATATATTTATTTATTTATTTATTTATTTATTTATTTACGTCTATATAGGTACTTCCGATTAATATAATACTGATGCAAAATTAAATTCCCATAAAGATGGCAACTTAGACAGATAAGGTATTCCTCTTAACGTTTATTACTGATAAACATTATCTTTCATTTGCTCTTTTCGACACCTACTTTCAAGTCCTTTTTTAAACTCAACAAAGTTATCATTTAGTATTGGTGGGATTATCGCAAATATTTGTCCGGAAAATTTGTAATTTTCTGTGTCATGAATAATAAATGATATGTATAGTTTAATATATAGAGGTTAAATTATTTTAAATTTACTTTCTTTTAAATTTATTGATGATAATATAATACAATTTAAAACTGGAATGTTTTATTTATTTTTTCTTAATGTTGTAGATTAACTGGAAACTTTAATAAGCAGTATTGCATATAATTTAATATAAAATCCCTTTTTTTTTTTTTTTTTCTTAATTTGAATGAATTTGAATCTTCATACGAAGTATTTGATGTGAAAAATTAATATACAGAAAATCACAAAACGTTAATGAACATGATTATGGAATTATTTTATCTCATACATTTCTATTATTTTAAAAATGTATCTTGATATAATGATAAAAAATATCTGTAGTGAAATGTTATACGAAATATGTAAAAGTACAAATTAAACTTTTTAAAAATATTGTTGAAGTAAAATTCCTACTCAAAAAAAAAAAAAAAAAAAAAACTTTGATAATCCATGAATATTTTTATTAAAGAGCTCTTACACTTTTAAATATTTATTTGATTCTGTTTGTAAATCCTACATTTTTTTTTTTTTTTTTTTTTTTAACTGATGGAAGTTGGCTTTAAAATAAAATAAAATAACTCCGATTCTGAGATTTTTATTATTTTAAAAAAGATTTTAAAAGAGACAAAGTAACTCCCTGAAAATATTTGTTGAAATTAATCGTTAATAGATTGACGCACGGGTGCCTGTCAATTTCTGAGACCTTGCTCTCAGATATTAAGCATTTGCTCATTATCAGACAAGCGTCTTCGGAGAGAGTGCAACAATCCAGCAGACCGGTAATGAGGTTTTCGACGATGACGGATATAAGTAAGATGTAGGAGTTCGAGATCTAAGATTTTTACTCTGCTGGTGTCGCCATCTCTTGATTAGATAACAAAATATAAAATGGTTGAAAATTTACAATTCCTCTTAATAAATAAACCATGAAGCTATAGAATAGAGAAAATTACAGTACTTTAAAAAATATACTGCAAAAATACTTTTAATGAAATTAACAAGCAAGCGTTTTCTAATTTACGCGATAGATGGCGTAATTCCGGTTGATGTACGACCGAGCTAGTTCCGTGTGCCAAAATTTCAACACGCAGTGATTATACCTGAGATATTCTATTACCATGAAATAAACATAAAACTATCTAAAGTTTAAAAAAAAGGAAAGAAAAAAGAAATGAAATGAAAAGAAAGATGGGTGAGGAAATGGCAGAAGATTGAATAAATATTGATAAGAATGCATAAAAAATAAAATTTATTATTATTATTATTATTCCATACATATTATGACTGAAACGCTTTTTATTTAATTATTTTAAATTCTTGTTTTTCCATTAAATACTTTGTTAATTGATTATTTATGACACTTGTTTTAAACGTGTATTGATTTATTAATTTTATAAATTTTGAAAATTTAAAAACTGAAAAACAATCAAAATTCACTAGCTTTAACTTTCGATACACATGTATGTCTATGTAAAATGCATGTACACACACATACACACTCATAAAACATTAAATTACTAAAAACATTAAATAGTACACTATTACTTCTATATAAGAAATAAAAAATATATTATAGATACAATAGAATATTTTGCTACATATTCAGTAAAAATAAATATATAAAAAATATTAAATGTTAAAAAATAAAAAATAAAATATTAAAACATGTATAAACCGTAATCATAAACAATTAAAAAATATGAAATAGTATATTACTAAATTAAGTAATACGCTATTTTACATTTTTACGTAATAGTATATATACAGTAAAAATATAAAATATTAAATTAGTAAATATAAAATATTAAAATATTTTTGTACCTTATATATATTATGAAAACCATTTCGAACATTGCAGAGAATGAAATGATAAATACCACACACGCATATACGTATTTGTGTGCGCGTGCATGTGTTTCAATATGTATGTGATGTGTGTATATATATATATAGTGAAAGAAGAGATTTGGAGCAGAAAATATCTTAACAATTTGAAATTTTACAGAGTTCCTGAATTTTTTCTTGAATACATTGAAATAAATAAATAAATAAATGCATAAAAAGAAAAGAAAAGGGATAGCATGTCTTAAAACCATAAAATTAAAATTAAAATATATCTGTAAGAACATATGATAAGGTAATATTGATTACACCTATAAAAATACTCCGCAAATGAGAGTAGAAAATTATTGATGTAATTAAGACAGATAATTTATAAAGTAAAAAAAAAAAAAAAAAAAAAAAAGGTAAAATTTTCACTGAAATTATAAAAAGGAAAAGTTTTTGAGATTAAGTCAGATTGATTACACTTTGGGTACTCGGCCTGGTGGGATGTCATCCTTGAAAGTCTTACGAACGGAGCCTAGCCGGTACTTACGTGCCTTTAGGAGAAAACTCCGAAAGACTAGGGCGTCAAGCGCAACCTGGATTCGAGCCCGGCACTTAGAGTTTACCTATTTGGAAAACAGTACATTTCGATCACTGTTGGGGGCTGAAAAACGGGGGGGGGGGGAGGAGAAAGAAAATGGAAAATGTTAATCAAGTCTAATTTAAAGGTTGCAGATGTACGTAATTTAATTTTATGTGAATATTAAGTCTAAGGAATAAGCCTATACAAGTTGTTATGAAGTTACTTTATTTATTTATTTATTTGAGAAAAGTGTGTAGCTTTTATTTGTGTGCTTCTGCATCCTCCATAATATTAAATATGAAATAAATAAATAGAGTAATAACAATAATATAACTGAAAATATAAATTAATTTTAGGTACAAATTTGATATATTCTAATTATTATAATCTCCGCAAAATATTTTTTTCTTCTCCATATTATATTTAACAAGGGGGGAAAAATTGTAATACTGAAAAATTTATACAGTTATACATTTAAATAGTATACATATTATTGTTATAAATTTAGCGAACAAATAATTTATTTAATAATAGATAAATTCTTTTTCTTTTTTTACCATATACTTTTACAGATATATATGTATATATATTATAGAATAAAGTGTTATAATGTTAATTTTAATATTTTTTAAATACATTATTATGGGTTTCAACAAAAATCAATAAATATGTTATTCATTTATTTATTGACGTACATTATGAATTTCAATTTCCTTCTCAAAGTTTGTAGCATCACCCATCCACTGTTGCTTTAATAATATTATAAATTTTGGTCATTTGTTTATGATATTAGTTATTTTTATAAAAGTAAAGAAAAAATTTTATTGTCACTTTTAAAAGAAAAATACAAAACACTAACAAAATTTATTTTAAAATAAATTATATTTCCTTATACATTTATATGATTTTAAAAATGTACCTTTCTTAAACCTGAAAAATTAAATAAATAAACTCTGACATTTAAATGAAAAAAGAGAGACAGGAAAAAGGAATTTTTATTTATGAAAGCGTGTTTCACAAAAATAGCAATAGATGGCGCCAAAAACCCCATATTAAAATGAAGTGGAATGGTCCGTACGCATACTCAGATATCTGCTTCTCATCTTGCTGGAGAGTTGTACTCTATCTCCAGACACCTGTCATTAGCAGAAGGAGTGGTTGTTTTTTTTTTCAACATTGCCAAAACAATGCTTTCCAGAGTAGAAAGGCGTAACCCCGCAAAAATCAGCAGTACAATAATTATATAAATTTAGAATAAGAAAATCCTTAATCAATTCCGGTATGAATTATCTTTTAAAAATCTTATTGTATTGTATATCATAATTGCTGTTTTCTTCTTTTGTAGGATCATCACGAATTGATACGTGTAACAATTGCCTAATGTTTTTTTTGGTCTGATCGAGTATCATGTATATCAAGCACCATTCTTTAAAAAAAAAAAAAAAAAGTGATATTTATGTCCGTACAAGTAACAATGTCCCTTCAAGTTGGCAACACCCAGAGCTGCCAACCTGATCCGGAGGATTGTTAGTACCGCGCCTTCTTCCACACCAGTCTTTTTTTGTCTTTAAATGTTTTTCTTCTTAATTCCTCGCAAGTACATTTGAAACTAATTACTATAAAAATTTATTGATGTGGAAAAAGGAGCGGTATTAACATTCCTCCAGATTAGGTTGGCAGCTCTAGCAACACTGCAAAGTTGCACACTTTAACAATTTTTGATTAAATTTGATGTTAATAATATCCGGTAGCCAAAACTATCAAAATTGGCAAAGTATGGCCTCTAAGTGCTTGATACCAATAGAATTTAACTAGAAGGTTTGACCTTACTTAATCATAGCAAATTCAATACAAAATCTTTTAAAAATTTTCTGCTTGTATTTGTGGTAGGGTTGTGTCCTCGACTAACCATTACCCATGTTATTACCAGTTTCAGGAATTTTATGATATTTCTAAGCTTTGGGCGTACATTTAAATTTTGGACACATGCAGAAAATTTAAAAATTAGAAGATTTTATGCAAGAAATAATTTATTTTATAATTTAAACTCTTTAAATCCAGCGGTCGTTAGCAAGCAATTTAACATTTCTGCCTTGTGATCGTCAATAAACGATTTCTACTATTTAACAAAATTATCAGCTCCGCCTACTTTCCTTATATAAACATCATTCCCCTCCTTTTCATGTTATTCTGAAACATTAAAGAATGTATTTAATTTGTTAGATATTAAATAGATAAAGATTCGCATATTTCTGAATGTAATATTTGACAAATTAGTTAAAATAATTATAAACTAAAAATGACAATTACAGGGATGGAACACGGGCGCAGAATTCATACCAGAATCTGCTTAAGAAATTTCGCTACCTATAATATCGTTGATTTAAGAAGTAGAAAATTTTCTTACATTGATAGTGGTATGAATTCTGCGCCCGTGTTCCATCCCTGCAATTACTCTTTTCTTAAAAAAAAAAAAAAAAAAAAACTCTTCTGTTAAGCTTCTCCTATTTTAAATATGTTAATTATAACCATAGATAAAAGTTTTTGGCTAAATCAAAAATTTTGATCGAACCATTTTGTATTTGTTCTAAAAATGGTAGTACTATCAATAAAACTTGCATATATTATAAAATACAAAACGAAACATTTATTCAACGAATAATTTTTCAGAAAATATATAATATTACAAAATAATGCTTTGCATATTGGCATAAATAAATCACACACATACATATACATGTGTGTGTGTGTGCATGTGTTTTTCAATTACAATGTTTTGTCATTCTAATAAATTATTTGTTTAAAAGTAAACAACAATTTTTGAAAAACTGGTTCCCAACTGAATTCTCAGTATTGTGGTGTCTTCTAACCAAAAACCATTCGAACAATGTACTACTAGAAATCTGTTAAATGACGTTCATACGAGGCATAATCTAACGTGATTTTCGACTCGTAAAGTATTTGCCCATTTGGATCGTTTACCAGAAAACTTTATTCAGGCTTGAGAAAAATATAGGAATGAGAAAGGAGTGGGAGGAGTCCCGATAAAATCTGTAACAATCATGACTTTTATTAGTTTTTATATTCTACATTACCGAATTCTCAGCCTTTATATCTCCATAGAAACATCTCAAAGCTAAAATGGGCAACTGAGTTCAGAGTTATTCATCAAACAACACGTTCGCCAATGCCCTTTCGATTTCTGCTAGTTTTGAATTTCATTCATTATATCAGTAAGGCGTGGTTTTATAGATTGAAGCGTGGTTAAAAGATCATTATTGAACTTTCAGCATTTATACCACAAAAACAATCTGAGAAGTTGAATTGTTCTGTGTGTCAAAAACATGTCTATGTATGCATTTTAGACTGACGCTTGTTTGAATTCTTTTTATTATTATAGTAAGGTCCAAACCCCGTCGATATTGGTCATAAATGGTTTTATAAATATGGTTCTGGCATCTACTGATTAGCAAAAATATCTAATTTTTTTTTTTTTTTTTTTTTAATGTTACTCAAATTTTGGTTTCGCTTTCTGCATAAGGAGCTCAAAGTCTCCGCCCCTTTCTTAAAACGCTTCAGAGATTAGAAATTTCCGTCTTTTATTTTTGCTGTCACTACTTTTATACGATAATCATACATTACTATAAAATATGGTAAAGATTTCTGTATAAAAATAGCGGCAGCAAACAAGGCGGAAACTTTTCATACCTCAAAGTGCTTTGAAAAGAAAGTAATGAATTCGATTTCCGCCCCATATTAAAAACTTGTGCGTACATCATGTTAATATTTTTATTATTTTAATGGGAATTTTTTTTTTTACCAGTTCATTTTTTCTGCTGTTCTTAAGCTTTAAGCGTAACATGTTTATTCTTGTAACTGCTACTTGTAACTTGTTTATTCGCTACCACGTGATAGCTGCAAAGTTTTCTAATTTATTGTTGATGTTAAGTTCCCGATCATTTCTCAGAACTCTTTTTTTGTAGAGTAATATTCTTTAATACACCATTATGATTAAATAAGATTTAGTGATGGGCATTTCGACATACCTTAGAAGTCGTCACATACTAAGTTGATTGCTTGGTTGATGGTAAAAAAGAGATAATTTACTTCTCTGATCACTGTATGTATATGTGAATCAGTGATCTCACTCGTAAATTTATAATTTCCCTCCGCAGTTGCTAAAATTTTCCTCTTTTTCCCTTTTACATATCAATTTTTTCCCGTTTTACTGTTATCAAAGCAAGTTCAATTAAAATTTCACACAATTAAGGAGCATTATAATTTCACGAAATTTAATGTTTTCCTCGGGATAGTTAATTATTTAAAAAAACTTATTTTTTTATTTTAATTTATTTATATTTTCAAAATTATAAAAGATAAAACAATTTAAATGAATTTTAAATATCTACGGGACGGCCATGTCCCTTTCTCTATATCTACCAGGGCACATGTAGATAAAAGACTAAAACATTTCTGACGCTATAACGAAGTAACATGATAACCGAGTTTAATTTAGCACCAAGTGAAATCTCTCTATGTAACATACATAATAATAAAGTAAAAATATATGAATTATAGAGCATTAAAAAGTACGATTACTGTATTAAATACTATTAAAATGTACTTACCTCACATATTTTCCTGAGAAAAAGCCGTTTTTTTTTATGTTTAAATTAATTCGAAGTGTTATTATATTTATAAAATCAAAATTATACATGGTTCAAATTATGTATGTATGTATTGTATGTATTCTTTTCTTATATACAGCACTTCCAACAAGTAAGATAAAAAGTAGCGAAATTTTGTGGTTTTAGCTTTCTATTTTCTATTATGAAAGGAAAAAACATATCTGCATAAATTTCTATATTAAACCGAAGTCATACGGTTATACACGCAAGTCATGTTTGCATTAAAGTTTATGAAATATTGAGCAGGACAAATATTTTGGACTTTATAAGAAAGTTAATGAAATTGCCAAGAACACTATAACCGAGCTCGCAATTGTATTGATTCAAATGAAAATTATAATAAACTGATACCCTTTTTACAGCGTTATACTAACATTTGTAACCATTAAAATAAAATGCATTTGGCAGGGATGGAACACGGGCGCAGAACTCATACCACTATCAATGTAAGAAAATTTTCTGCTTCTTAAATCAACGATATTAAAGGTAGAGAAATTTCTTAAACAAATACCGGTATGAGTTCTGCGCCCGTGTTCCATCCCTGATTTGGTTGTTCCTGAAGCCAGTTTTCAGAAACATCAAGTCCTCGAAACGTTGCTTGTTTGTATTTTTGTATTTTTTTTAAATCTTGAAACAGAAAACAATCAGAAGGGGCTACGTTAAATGAATAAAGAGTATGGTGAACCAACTGAAACTCAGGGTATTTAATTTAGCTTAATGTGCGCGCAACGTGCATTGTTAGGCAAAAACAGGATTTAATCCTTGATCAACTTCCATTGCCGTTTCTTCTTGGGGTTTTTATTTTCTCTATTTAAATTCGTCTAAAAGGTTAGCACAATATTCTCTAGTTGAACTGGAGCCTCGATGTGAGAAATATACTAGCAGAATCTCATCTTTGTCCCAGAAAATAGACGCCATTACTTTTTTGGACGATTTCAGGGTGCGGAAGTCCTTCGGGTGTAGGAACCTCTGTGGCACCATTCTTTTAATTGTTCTTTCTTTCTTTTCTTTCAGGATCATAAATTGTGGAGCCACGTTTCCTCATCTATTACTAAACTGAGCAGAAAGTCCTGTGAAACTTCAAAATATGCCGAAATGGCTTTAGATGTTTCAACTTGTTCCTCCTTCTGATCATTGTTCAAACACTTAAGCACAGGTAAAAATGTTTAAAAATCCAACACATCTAGCTTTCACTTGCCACCAAATTTCTTCTTCTTTTTACATTTTAAGAGGGCAAAGCCAGGAACTTTTCTGCCTCCCCTCGTATATATTATATACGTATTCCAACGTTAGTTTTTAAAACCCTTTTTCAGTTTCAAAGAATTGAATTGCTGTCTTTATATTTTATTTCCATTCAAATATTCAATAACTTGGGTCTCTCTCGTTTCTCTTGTTCTATACTTGTATGTGAAGCTTTTTAATAAAATTTAGGCTATTTTCCATTGCGTATATCTACTAGAGACATACACGTCCGTTTTATTTAATTTTTGAGCATACATATCGGAAAGAATTCGACAGTGAAGTCTATTCTTGTAATTTGTTTTGACATTTCACAAGGTACTGAAGACTATTTAAGTCACAGCATTAGAAAATGGCAACGCAAAGACATATGACTCTAATTTTACAAGATTAGCATAATTTTTTCGGTGATTGGTATCTACACCGCTAGAGATGACTCTCCAAAATTTTTTAACATCGTCAATTTTCTCTGTATTCTCACATATGGCTATTTTTCTCCGCTCATGATCCAGTGATATGGTGTTAGCATCTTGACATAAAGGAAAAATATGCTTTCTTATTAAACATAATTCCATATTACGGTAAAAAACATTTGTAGACTTAAAAAAAAGAAAGAAAAAAAAAAAGAGTCAGGAAATATACCTTCTTCTATTTTTAATATGCCTTAATGCTTAACTTAAAACACGAAACATGATTCCATAACGGATTTTTCACTTTTCACTGAAGAATTTTCGGTACTATGCCAGGCAGCTTTCCTAAAATTTTACTCTCAATTAAATAAATCAATTGCATCGAGAGAACGATTTATTTTTTTAATTTTTTTTTTTTTTTTTTTATTTATTTTTTTTTTTTTAAGGGCAAGTGGTTTGCGTCGGATACCATAATTTCTGAACCTTTAGTTTTCCTAATATATTCAGTAACCATGAAATTTAATGCTACACGCTTGGAAAGTTCAGGAATTTCATTTTGCAGTCAGACACTCATTACGTTTCTACATATGCTCACTAAATTTATAAAGATATACTTTTGATTTAAATCTGATTTAAATTTTTGAAACAAACCATTCGTGCTTAGTCAGAGGAGTAGGTTGAATTCTTTCTTTTCTTTTTTTTTTTTTTTTTCTCTACCAAGTAACCTGCATTTTGAAACAAAATTGCAGATCAAGTTCATTGATAAACATAATTGAGAACTTAATAGGGGCTATGTAAATATCAAATTTCCTGCTAATTCAGGATGTCGAGAGTCGAAATTTTTTCCTGGATTCTTCTATCAGTATTTTTCTTTTGGAATGTTTAGTAGTAAGTTTGCACGATTAATTAAGTAAAATATTACCCTATAAATATACTGGTGAAGGAATCTGAGAAAAATTTTCTACTACTTTTTCTACCCTATAATTAGTTCATAAATATGTTTTCTATGTGAGTTAATATATTAGAAGTGTCCATAATTTTAAAACGAAATTGCAAGTTTAGTTGAATGCTAAATTCGCCAAACTAAATTAGCAAGAAGTGGCGTATTCTACGCGAATAGGTTAATTCGCAGTTTTTTCTCCTGTTGGATACGAAACTAATTTGTACCGCGAATACCGCTGCCTTTTTTATGTTATCCAACAAGAGGTCGCTTTAAGACTTTATGTATTCGGAAAACACATTCTAATCTTTTTCTTAAATCAGTTAGAACTGATGAATCAGATTTTCAGTCTAAAAACATAATCTTATATTTCTCTTACATTGAGGGAATTTTTATCCTCATTATTTCATTTCCCTCTTTTTACCCTCCGAAACATTAAATTTCCCTAAAAAGGGAAAATTTCCCTCGAACTGAGAACACTGGCTATAACCAAAAAGGTCTCAGAAATTCAGATGTTGCGGTGATTAACTCTATTAACAATTAATTTAAAAGAACATTTTCAGAGAATTCTTTTTTCTCTTTTAAAACCTTTTTTAAAATAATAAAAATCTCAGAACCGGAGTTATTTTATTTTATTTTAAAACCAACTTTCATCAATCAAAAAAATGTACGATTTAGAAACAGATTCAAATAACTGTTTAAAAATGTAGGAGGTCTTCATTAATAAAAAGTATTCATGCATTATCATTTTTTTTCTTTCCTTTTCCCAGGAATTTTACTTTAACAGTATTTTTAAATAGTTACTTTGTATATTATATATTTTAAAATTTTCTACAGATATTTTTATCATTATTATTATTTCAAAATACATTTTTAAAATAACAGAAATGTATGAGATGTAATAATTCCAAATTCATATTTATTAGAGGTTTTTCATTTCCTTTATATTCATTTTTCACATTGAATACTTTTTATAAAAGCTTCAAATTGATACAAATTAAGTACAAAATTGTTTTAAATTAAACTATGTATATTTTCCTATTTTTCATGTAATACTGCTTATTAATATTTCCAATTAATTTATTAAATAATAATAATAAGAAGAAGATATTTCAGTCGTAAATTGAAATGTCTTAACGAACACAGTTTATTTATAATATTTTATATATTTTCAAGTGATATTCATGCCTCCAAATATTAAATAAATAATTATAAATTATTCATTATCATCAGTAAATTTTAAAGAAAGTAAATATGAATTAATTTAAATTCTATATATTCAGCTATACACATTATATATTATACATAACTAAGCAAAGGAGAGGTAACGTTTATCATTAATAAACATTAAGAGGATCAATTAAGCTGTTTATCCTCTTCCCTTCCTTCCTGTCAACATTTATAATTTTATTATTAATATCTAATTTAAACGTAGCTAGCTGTATGGAAATCTAATTCTACCTTAGTATTATATGTAAATATTGTACATACTATATAAACCATAAAAACAATTTATTTATTTTATTTCATACATTTTTTAGTTATATTTATGCCTTCTACTGTTGAATAAATAAATATATGGAAGTAAAATAAACAGAAAGCATTAATTTAATTCTAGGCATGGGAGTGATATATTCAAATTATTATAGGTTTCATAAAAAATACTATAACGCATTTAAAAATCATTTAAGACTTCTTGAAATACTGAAAATTTTATGTAAGTAAGCAGTTCAATAATGTAATTTGTTATTTGACAATTTTAATGAGGGAGAGAAAAACATTTTAAAATATCAGATTAATTATATTTATTAATTTGTTTTCTAAGTATTTTTTTTTTTTTTTTTTTTTGTTTATAGAAGAATATTTAATTTATTCTTTTCAAAAAATCAAATGTTATGATGTAAAAAAAAAATGGGGGGTGGGGGTCAATATTATACATATAAATATGTATTTTAATCAAGTAGTATAGTGTAAAAAAAAAAAAAAAAAAAAAGACATAAATTTCAATTAAATCTTAGTGTTGACCTCCTACATAGTTAAAGAGTTTGATCCCCTTTGATAGTCCCCCCCCCCCCGGTACTGATTTGAATTTCAGATATTTATCATTTGATTATATTACTTTTTTCTCCCTATAAAAATGAAAAAAAAAAAAAATCTTTGTTGAAGACATAAACTATAATGTATGATAATAAGAATATATATGACTTAGACCTAGAAGTAAATTATTTCTTCTTGTTTATTTTGCCCTTTATTATTATTATTGTTATTATTTAACAGTGGAAGGCACGATTATCATTTAAATACCTATTTTAAAATATATAACGGATATCTGGTTCATGAATTTTACATGTGACTCATTTATTGCATGCATCTTTTACATAAGTTATTTCAAAACATAAAGTATCCTTATAAATATGAGAAGGGGTGTATATTTACGTCTATACAGGTACTTTGGATTAATATAACACTGACGCAAAATTAAATTCCCTTAAAGTTGGCAACTTAGAAAGATAAGCTATTCCTCTTAACGTTTATTACTGATAAACATTAACTTTCATTTGTTATTTTAGATGCCTACTTTTAAGTCCTTTTTCAAACACAACAAAGTTATCATTTAGTATTGATGGGGACTATCGCAAATATTTCTCCGGAAAATTTGTTATTTTCTGTTTCATGAATAATAAATAAAATGGATAGTTTAACATATACAGGTGAAATTATTTTAAATTTACTTTCTTTAAAATTTATTGATGATAATATAATACAATTTAAAACTGATTTTTTTTTTTTTTCCCTTAATGAATTAACTGGAAACATTAATAAGCAGTATTGCAAGAAAGATAGGATCGTGTATATAATTTAATATAAAATCTTTTCTTTTTTTCTTAATTTGCATGAATTTGAATCCTCATACGAAGTATTTGACGTGAAAAATTAATATACAGAAAATCACAAAACGTTAATAAACATGATTATGGATTTATTTTATCTCATACATTTCTGTTATTTTAAAAATGTACCTTGAAATAATGATAAAAATATCTGTAGTGAAATGTTATACAAAATGTGTAAAAGTACAAATTAAACTTTTTAGAAATATTGTTGAAGTAAAATTCCTCCAAATAAAAAAAATAAAAATAAAAAAACTTTTGATGATCAATGAATATTTTTATTAATGAAGACCTCTTACACTTTTACATATTTAATTGATTCTGTTTCTAAATCATACATTCTTTTTTTTAACTGATGGAAGTTGGCTTTAAAACAAAATAACTCCGATTCTGAGATTTTTATTATTTTAAAAAAGATTTTAAAAGAGACAAAGTAACTCTCTGAAAATATTTGTTAAAATAAATCGTTAATATAGGGACACACGTGTGCGTGTCAATTTCTGAGACCTTGCTCTGAGATATTAAGAATTTGCTCATTAGCAGACAAGCGTCTACGGAGAGAGTGCAACAATACAGCAGACCGGAAATGAGGTTTTCGCCGATGACGGATCTAAGTAAAGGCCAGTATCCACTTTATCTCAAGATCAACGCTCAAAACGTCATTAATCACGCTTCCGACACAAAGAGCCAAATGTCTTGTCATCTGTTGTAGCCCTTTCTTATCAGATCGCGCAGTTAACTCAAAGAAAAGCATGCAAAATTGACAAAGATATCTACCCCGGGCCCCTACAATTATCTCAGCAGGGGGTTAGAAACAGCCCGTTCGAAGGCTTTGAGCTCCGGTGAACTCGGCTCAACACATCAAAGGATTCTGAATAGAAGCCGCCGAATGAGCGCAAATGGAAACCGGACTTAAAATGTAGGAATCAAAGTAAGAGTTCTGATTGGAGATTTTTACTCAGCTGGTGTCGCCATCTCTTGATTAGATAATAAAATATAAAAGGTTGAAAATTTACATTTCCTCTTTTTAAATAAACTTAAAACTATCTAAAATTTAAAAAAAAAAAAAAAAAAAAAAAAAAAAAGAAATGAAAAGAGAGAAAGGAAAGAAAAAAGGGTGAGGAATTGGCAGAAAATTGAATAAATATCGATAAGAATGCATTAAAAATAAAATTTTATTATTATTATTATTATTATTCCATACATATTATGACTCAAACGCTTTTTATTTAATTATTTTAAATTCTTGTTTATTCCATTAAATATGTTGTTAACTGATTATTTATGAGACTTGTTTTCAACATGTATTGATTTATTTATTTTATAAATTTTGAAAATTTACAAAAACTGAAAAACAATCAAAATTCATGCTAATTTTCAAGAAATGTTTTAAATTCATGAGCTTTAACTTCCCATACGTATGTATGTCTATGTAGAATGCATGTACACACACATAAAACATTAAATTAGTAAAAACATTAAGTAATACACTGTTACTTATAAATAAGAAATAAAAATATAACATATATATTATAGATACAATAGAATTTTTTGCAGCATATTCAATAAAAATAAATATATAAACTATATTAAATGTTAAAAAAAAAAAAAAAAAAATTAAAACATGTATAAACCATAAACATAAACAATTGAAAAATATGAAATAGCATATTATTAATTTAAGTAATACACTATTTTGCATTTTTACATAATAGTATATATATAATAAAAATATTAAATATTAAATTAGTAAATATAAAATATTAAAATATTTATGTACCTTATATATATTATGAAAACTATTTCAAACATTGCAGAGAATGAAATGATAAATATCACACACGTATAAACGTATTTGTGTGTGCGTGTGTGTGTTTCAATATGTATGTGTATATATATAGTGAAAGAAGAGATTTGAAGCAGAAAATTTTATAACAATTTTAAATTTTACAGTGTTCCTGAATTTTTTCTTGAATACATTGAAATAAATAAATACACAAGAAGAAAAGTAAAGGAATAAAATGTCTTAAAACCATTAAATTAAAAGTAAAATATATCTGTAAAGACATATGATAAGATAATATTGATTACACCTATAAAAATACTCCACAAATGAGAATAGGAAATAGTTGATGATAATTTATGACAGACAATTGACAGATAATTATTAATTATTTTACATTTAATTTATAATGTAAAAAAAAAAAAAAAAAAAAAAAAAAATCACTGAAATTACAAAAAGGAAAAGTTTTTGAGATTAAGACTGATTGATTACACTTTGGGTTCTAGGCCTGGTGGGATGCCATCCTTGAAAGTCTTACTAACGGATCCTAGCCGGTACTTAGTGGAAAAACATGAAAAACTCCGAAAGACTAGGCCGACAAGCGCAACCTGGATTCGAAACCGGCACTTACAGTCTACCAACTTGGAAAACAGTACCTTTTGATCACTGTTGGGGGCTGAAAAACAGTGGGGGGAGGAGAAAGTTAAAAATGTTAATTAAGTCTAATTTAAAGGTTGCAGGTGTACGTAATTTAATTTTATGTGAATATTAAATCTAAGGAATAATCCTATACAAGTTGTTATGAAGTTATTTTATTTATTTATTTAAGAAAAGGGTGTAGCTTTTATTTATATACTTTTGCCTCCTCACCAATATTAAATATGAAATAAATAAATAAACCAATAGCAATAATAAAATTGAAAATATGAATTAATTTTAGGTACAGATTTGATATATTCTAATTATTATAATCTCTGTAAAATATTATTTCCTCTCCACATTATATTTAACAAGGGAAAAAAAAAAAAAAATGTAATACTGAAACTTTTATACAGTTATATATTATTCTTAGAAATTTAGCGAACATATAATTTATTTAAATAATAGATAAATTATTTTTCTGTTTTAGCGATATATATATATATATATATATATATATATATATATATATACATATATATATTATAGAATGAAGTGTTATATCGTTAATTTTAATATTTTTTTAAATAAATTATTATGGGTTTCAATAAAAATCAATAAATATGTTATTTATTTATTTTTTTACGTACATTATGAATTTCAGTTTTATTTTCAAAGTTTGTAGCATCACCCAGCCATTTGTTGCTTTAAATATATTACAAATTTTAGTCATTTGTTAATGATAGTAATTATTTTTATAAAAGTAAAGAAAAAATGTTTATTGTCACTTTTAAAAGAAAAATACAAATAGCTAATAAAATTTATTTTAAAATAAATTATATTTCCTTATACATTTATATGATTTAAAAAATGTATCTTTTTTAAACTTGAAGAAAAAAAAAAATGAAACTCTGACATTTTAAAGAAAAAAAAAAAAGGAATTTTTATTTATGAAAGCGTGTTTTACATAAATAGCAATAGATGGCGCCTAAAACCCCATGTTTTGTTGAAATGAAATTCAATACATGAGAAGGAAGCTGAAGTGGCAAGTCCGTACACAGCTCAAATAACTGCTTCCCATGTTACTAGACAGTTCCTCTCTCTCCCTTGACAGCAGCAGAAGTCGCGATCTAAAGACTACTGTTGTTTCAACATTGCCGAAGCAATGGTTTCTAGATTACAGATGGTGATATAATTCTGGATATGATAAGAGTAAGTATATAAATTTAGTTTGACAAAAACTTCTAATCTATTCTGGTACGAATTACCTTTTAATAATTTATTGTATTCTATGGTATAAATACAGTTTTGTTCTTTTGTAGGGTCATCACGAATTGATAAGTACAACAATTGCCTAATTCTATTTTTGTCTGATCAAGTATCATGTATATCAAACACCTTTCTTCAAAAAAAAAAAAATGATATTTATGTCTGTACAAATAAAAATGTCTTTTCAAATAGGCAACACCCAGAGCTGCTAACCTTATCCAGAGGATTACTAGTACCGCGCCTTCTTCCACCCCAGTCTTTTTTTTAAGTATTTTTCTTCTTAATTCCTTGCAAGTACACTTGAAGATAATTACTCTAAAAATTTAGTGATGTGGAAAAAGGAGCGGTATTAACAATCCTCTAGATTAGGTTGGCAGCTCTGGCAACACTGCAAAGCTGCACACTATAGCAATTTTTGATTAAAATTTCTGTTAATAACGTCCAATAGACAAAACTATTAAAATTGGCAAAGTATAGCCTCTAATGATACTACTAGAATTTAACTAGTAGGTTTGACCTTACTTAAATATACCAAATTCAATACAAAATCTTTCAAAATTTGTCTACTTGTATTTCTGGTAGAGTTGTGTTCTCGACTAACCATTTACCCATACTATTACCAGTTTCACGAATTTTATGATTTTTCTAAGCTTTACCTTTGGGCGTACATTTAATTTTTGGAGACAGAGAGTAATTTTTAAAATCGGAAGATTTTAAGCAAGAAATAATTTATTTTATAGTTTTGATTCTTTAAATCCAGTGGTCGTTAAAAAGCAATTTAGTATTTCTGCCGTGTGATCGTCAATAAACGATGTCTACTATTTACCAAAATTATCAGCTCCGCCTACTTTCCGTATATAAACATCAATCCCCTCCTTTTCATGTTATTCTGAAACATTAAATAATGTATTTAATTTGTTTAAAATTAAATCGATAAAGATTCGCTTATTTCTGAATGTAATATTTGACAAATTAGTTCAAATAATTATAAACTAAAAATGAAAAATTATTCTTTTCTTAAAAAAAAAAAAAAAAAAAAAAAAAAAAAATTCTAGTCTGTAGTGCTCCTCCTATTTTCAATATGTTAATAATAACCATGGATCGATGTTTTTGCCTAAATCAATAATTTTGATCGACCCATTTTGAATATGTTCTAAAAATGTTAGTATTATCAAGAAAACTTGCATATATCAGAAAATACTAAACGAAACATTTATTCAACGAATAATTTTTCAGAAAGCATATAATGCTACAAAATAATGCTTTGCATATTAGCATAAATATATCACACACACATATACGTGTGTGTGCGTGTGCTTTTCAATTACAATGTTTTGCCATTCTAATATATTATTAGTTTAAAAGTAAACAAATATTTTTTAAAAACAGGTTCGCAACTGACTTCTCAGTATTGTGATGCCTTCTAACCAAAAACCATTCCAACAATGTACTACTAGAATTCAGTTAAATGATGTTCATACGAGGCATAATCTAACGATATTTTCGTCGCGTAATGTATTTGTCCTTTTAAATCCGTTTTCGAGAAATCTAAATTTAAGTTTGAGTAAAAATATAGGAATAAGAAAGAAGTGGGAGGATTCGCGATAAAATATGTCACAATCATGACTTTTACAAGTTTTTATATTCTACAGTACCGAATTCTCAGCCTTTATATCTCGATAGAAAACATCTCAGAGCAAAAATGGGCAACTGAGTTATGCATCAAACAACACGTTCGCCAATGCTCTTTCGATTTCTGCTAGTTTTGAATTCCATTCACTATATTAGTAAGATATGGTTTTATAGATTCAGGCGTGGTTAGACAGATAGATCATTAGAGAACTTTCAGCATTTATACCAAAAACACAAGCTGAGAAGGGGAATTGTTCTATGTGTCAAAAACATGTCTATGTATGCATTTTAGATTGATGCCTGTTTGAATTCTTTTTAATATTATAGTAATTTCCAAACCCCGTCGATATTGGTCACAAATAATTTTATAAATATGGTGCTGGTATCTACTGATTAGTAAAAATATCTAATTTTTTTTAAACGTTAGTTACTCAAATTTTATGTGGCTTTCTGCATAATGAGATCAAAGTCTCCGCCCTTTTCTTAAAACACTTTCCAGATTAGAAATTTTCGTCTTATATTTTTGCTGTCACTACTTTTTCGATATTCATACATTACTATAGAATATGGTAAAGATTTCTGTATAAAAATAGCGACAGCAAACAAGGCGGAAACTTTTCATACCTGAAAGTGCTTTGAAAAGAAAGCAATGAATTTGATTTCAGGTACATATTATAAACTTTCGCGAACATCATGTTAATATTTTTATTATTTTAATGTGTTTTTTTTTTTTTTTTTTTTTTTTTTGCCAGTTGATTTTTTCTGCCGTTCTTAAGCTTTAAGTGTAACATGTTTATTCTTGTAACTGCTACTTGTAACATGTTTATTCGCTACCACGTGATAGCTGCAAAGTTTTCTAATTTATTGTTGATAGTAAGTTCCCGCCCATTTCTCACAACTCTTTTTTTGTAGAGTAATATTCTTTAATACACAATTACGATTAAATAAGATTTAGTGATGGACATTTCAAAATACCTTACAAGTCGTCACATATTCGGTAGATTGGTTGTTTGTTGGTAAAAAATGAGATAAATTACTTCTCTGATTACTGTATGTATATCTGAATAGATAATTATATAGCAAAAGTAAATTAAATAAACTTTATGTTTAAAGAAACTTTTTTTTTCCTCTCTAAGTTTTTCTGTTTATATCGTAATAAGATGTTTTGTTTAATTTTACCTTTCTGAACTCGTGTTTCTGTTACCGGTCTAAAAAAAGCAGACTTTGTCATTATAAATTTAGACTTTCTTCTTCTTCTTCTTTTTTTTTTTTTTTAAGTTAAATTCGTTCATTTTTCAGTAAACATTTCTTTCTTTCTTTCTACTTTATTTTTGCAGTAAATTTCAAGCGTTTTCTAGGGCATTTATTTGAAATCTCGTCCAAATTCATATGCATGTTATGGTGATCAAATATACCCATTTTCGACTTCATTCACACACGACATTATTTTCGGTAGTTTCTAGTGTGTTTCCATGATAAAATATAATTAACCAAGGAAATAAACTATATAAGTTAACGTATATTTATAGGGGTGGAAAGGAAAAAAACTGTGTCAACAGAGACACCTTTATTAACAAAGGCAAAATGAAAAATGTGATAAAGAAAAACTGACTTTAGTTTCGGTTTCAGCACACCAAATTACATAAAGAACAACCAAATTTATCAAATCAGAATTATAGACGTAGACGTACGCTACAATTAATAATTTTCATATCTGTTTTGCAAAACCTTGTAAAATAATTAACCCCAATAATAGTGATATATATTTTTTAAATAGGGAAAAGAGATTTTTTTAATAATTTATGTAATTGTACTTGTTAACTGTAAACTGTCTATTTACTGTAATTCTTAATATCTTATGTAAATGTTGTTATACAATTTAGCTGAAAAGCTGAAGCTTCCGTTGCTAATAAGGTTGAAAACGCCGTATTATGTTGCCTGTCGCAGTATTTTGCGAAAATTCCTTTCAGCTTGAAAATAGAGTAATCTTATGTGTTCATGGTGCTGAAAGTATTTGATTCTATCCAAATGCATTTGGCAAAATGAGTTGATTAAAGTTGCTTACATACAATCGTTGACATTCCCATTAGATTTATTTCACACTTGTATGAAGGTTAAAAATACGACTGCAGGTAACCTGTGAGGAAGTGTGAAAAATATTTTCAACAGATTGCATACAAAGAATATTAAATTAGAACAAGAAAAGCTTCGACTAGAGCATATTTATGGCTCTCTAACGATAGCATAGTTTAGCTCACAGGGAAAGTCAATATTACAAGATAACTATCCCTGTGATTTCTCCCTCTTCTCCAGGTACTTTTGGCTTGATCGCGCAAGTGTTGAAATTGACAATACCTGGCCAGAGTACATATATTTTTTTAAGGGTATGGAAGAGAATAATTATAAACTAAAAAGTGAAACTATACTTTCACATTTTAAAAACAATTCGTCTGTCAATTTTTTTGTAATTTCAATGTGTTAACTTTAACCATTAAATAGGTAAAACAATTTTTTGTTAAATCAAAAATTTTTATTCATTCATTTTGATTTTCTTCCAGAAATGCTAGTAATAACGGTAAAATTGTTATATATTATTAGGAAACAAACAAACAAATTATTAAGGAATTTAACAAAAATTTTGTTTTACGTATTTCTTTTCTTTTTCTTTCTTTCTTTCTTTCTTTTTTCTTTTTTCTTTTTTTTTAATATAACGTAATACTTTGCATATTGGCATTAATAAATTATACAGACTTTATTTATTACACACATTATTTATTTATTTATTTTTTCTTTTTTTGCTACTAAAAAAATACGATCATAAAAAATTATTTTAATAATGATGTTCAACCATAACTTGCAGTTAGGTCCAAACAAAATATTAAAAAAATAAAAAAATAAATAAACAACGAAGTTCAACCATAACTTGCCATTAGATTTAATCAAAATATTAAAATAATTATAATAATGAGTGAATAAAATAAATAAATAAATAAGAACAATGTAATATATATTTTGAGCCAAAAAAAAAAAAAAAAGTAATGTAAAATGTTTTGGTTATTAAAAAAAAAAAAAAATTAAATTAAAAAAGGTAAATAAATTAATAATAATAATAATGATAATAATTGCAAGATTGTAATTTATTAAAGCTTCTGGTTTTATTTATGCGAGTAAAAATGATGAAAGCGTAGACTTAATAGGGTCTATGGTCAGCACATCAGACTTAATACCAGTGTTGCCAGATGTAGGATTTTCATCTCTGATTTTGGCGTGGGGGGGGGGATTTGTTTTTTAATTCTGTTTTGTAGGGATTTTTCTATTATGTAATGAAAATTGTAATATTCTTTTTAAAAACGCATAAAGTTTTAAACTTATCTTTAAAAAAGTTGCTTACAATACCTCGTTTTTGATACATTATTTTATTACAGAAAATTGACTTAGCTCGGAACTTGGGTTCTGGCTAGGCACCGAGATTCTTGAAGATGTTCTATAATTAACTTCACTATTAATTCTCCTGAATTTCAATTACTTTTTGATAGGAAAAGAAATTGTATGCCCCCCCCCCACTTTTTTTTATATTATTATTATTAAATGCGGGACTCTGATTATTAGCGATTCCCAGTGCCCCTTTGGACGCCCTGCTTAACTCTTAATTCCTTTTCGCCGTCCAGACCGTCTCGTCAACGCACGTAACAGTTTCACTGTTACACTTAGGATTTTTTCAAGGAGTTATTTATTTAATATTTATTTATTATTTATTTATTTATTTATTTTATTTATTTTTTCTTTTTTAAACTCCTGGTGCTTCACTCTGATTGGTCTCTGCTCACGCGGAGATTTATTCAGAGATCAAAATTCTAAATTCATCCTTTTGGCTTTAATTTATTTTATGGAAAATTATTTTCATGTTTTTACTATTTTTCGTTGGAGGTAAGCATTGGTTGCGACCAAATGCAGGTACTCCGAATCACATCGTTGACTTGACTTAAAGAAAATTAGTAAGGGAGTTAAAAGGGCATTACTGTGATTGGGCCGGCATAAATTATAATAGTTGGAAAATTTGCATATCTTTAATATGTCCTCCCTTTTATTTTTATTAGTATTATTATTCCGAAATGGTAAATTTATTATATGATTTCAATAAAAAATATAACCTTTATTTAATGTATTGATATAATTAACATCAAGGTTTTAAAATAAATTGGACAATAAGTCATGTACATGTTAAAATTAAATTTCCTCGAAATGCCAATTGTTTCATCAGCAATTGTCAAGTTATTTGTAATTTGTATACACCTACCCCTCAATTAAAATATATTGTGCAATACAAAATCTTAATCGTAAATATATTATACTGATCTAAAAGTGTATTTTATTTTGTTTTACGTCTGAATGCGTTCTCTTTCGTTTTCCTTTCTGTAAATTAGTCTTTTTATTTCCCTTTGATGTGCTCACATCACCCATTTCGTGTACCCCCTAAGAAGTCGGGGTAAGGTACCTATCAAGTCGATATTTGCTGGTTTAACATTGATTATTTATTACTAAATTAAATTTATTAGGTAAGTTTGATACGAAAACATGTCAAAGGAGATCAGTTGTTTGATTTAACAATTTAATAGAATAAAGAGGTAACAATATTAAATTTAAACAAATTATAGAAACATTGTCCATTTTCTTTACTGTGTTTTCAGGGGTATACATTTGTATACATATATTAGGTACATGTTTTTATTTGTCCGTTTGTTTCGACAACCAACTTATACGTGTACATTAATAAGAATAGACCTTTTTTTTTTAAAATTCTAGATAATATTAAAATAATAATAATATGGTTTTATATAATTTCTATTAATAGTTTTGAATCGTAGGGTACTTTGTAGGGTAAAAATATTTTAGTGTAGGGAATGTAGGAGTTTTTTCTCCATTAAGTAGGGATAATTTAAATTTTCATCTGGCAACACTGTTTAATATTGAATATTAGAGGAAATTTTTTAAAACGAACAAAAACGTAAAAGTAAAAATTTTCTGCTGATTCTTCCACCAGTATACCTATCTAAAAATTTTTTACTTAGTTAATTGTACTAACTTACTTCTAAAATTTCCGAAAGAATAATATTGGTTTAAGTATCAGGGAAAAAATTTCCACTGTCAACACCCTGAAAAATATGAGTGTAAAAAGTATTTAAATATTGTGAAAATTGTTATAACATTCAAAATCGTTTTTCAGTCAGAGGCAGCATTACTTTCTCTAGTACTCTGAGAAATATTTTTGTCTATATATTATTTTATTTTATTTTATGTTATTTTTATTTTATTTTTTTTCCCCCTGCCCTCCTGAGAAATTTTATTTCCTTAAAAATCCCAGATACTAAATATTAATGAGTATTTTGTTTATTTTTCTTCATCTGCACAGCTCCCGATGTCTCCGTCTTTTTTCAGGATACTTTTAAGAATGAGAGTTTTCTGCTTTTTTTTTTTCCCCTACCATTATTATTATACAAAAATCTCTATCCTATTTAATCATGATACATTATTTTTAAAATATGGTGCAGACTCGTGAAAGAAAAAAGTGGCAGAAAAAAAAAAAAAAAAAAGCTGAAAAACCTCATTTTTGAAAGTATTCTGAAAAAAAAAAAGGGCGAGGACTTCGAGCTCTGTACACCTAACTCGCAGAGGTATTCCTCCCTCTTCAGCATTTTCAGAACGATCTTCGGCAAGTTAAAATTCTTAATTTATTATTATTATTATTTCATTTTCATTATTGTCAGACGAATTTTTAATAGTTAAGCTTATGGTTAAAAAATTTAAATGAGTTATTCAAATACGAATATCTAAGTAGTTTTTTTTTTTTTTTTTTTTTTTTTTTTTTTATCAAAATATTATGTTTTAAGGAAACACCCAAGGGTCTACTTTTCCAAATACGAAAATATGATGTCTATTTAGTGTTAAAAGATACATGTATACAACTGAAATATGAATTTAGAAAACCCCTTAGTTTGTTTTTTCTCAGGTGGCATAATTTAAATGTTCTCTATATATCTGAAAATACATAAAGGTAATTATAAAGAGCAATTATAATTTAACGAATTTCCTTCACCCTGAGATTTTTCACATAGTTGGTAAAAATCAGCCTTCTACTCCATTCTATCAGAAATTAATTTCCAGGTTGATGAATTAAATTTGTTAATTAAAAAAAAATAGATATTTTGCGTTTGCAGAAAAGCAGCATTTCTTGATAAATATCCTCCAAAACTAGAATCATAAACAAAAATCTTTACATCTTGCAACACAAATGGATCCCCTGTTACCTTTTTTTTTTTTTTTTTCCCAACTGTACGTCATACCTTTAAAATTATTCAGACTCACACCGTTTTTTTTAATTCCGTAAATTGTAACAGTTGAATTTAATTCAGTACAGTAAAACACTTTGCTACTTGGTAATACTCCTCTTGTATATCGGCTGTGGAGTAACACGCGGCCGATGCAACGACAGGTTGGTGAGGTTGAGATAGAGTTTCTTTCAACGACTTTCGTGTTTTTGAAAGATTCTTCAGTTTGTCAGTAAAAAAAAAAAAAAAAAAATATGGTGCAGTCTTTTCTTCTGAACAAGTGATGGGCAATTTCGACACTTTTTCGGAAGATTTGCTTGTTGGTGGTAAAAAAAAAAAAAAAATTTCAGAACTAATCAGAGTATGTATAGATAAATATAAGGAAGTGTAAAAGAATATCTTTTAACTCTAGACTAAAATAAGCTCTTTATTTTTGTTTTCTTTATAGCTTCTTATTATATTGTGTAATAAAGTGTTTTTAAATTTTTTCATTCTGAATTCGTGTTTCTGTTACCGGTCTTCAGTGATATCATTTAATGGCTAAAAATGTTTTTTTATATTATTTATTTATTTTAACAGTGGATTTAAGTGACCGCTTTGGACATTCCGCGTTTCAGAAATATTTGGTGTTTGCTCCAAATTAACATATATGTATGGGCATGTTTAGGCAGTTTTAAAACAATCTTAGCAACAGTAGGATTATTTTGTATTATTATTATTATCATTTTTAATTATATATATATGTGTGTGTGTGTGTGTGTTTGTTAAGAAATAAATTGAAATACATTTTTATCTCATCGTGCCAATCTGAAGAATTGTATTTAGTATGTAATACACAGGTTTTCTGTTTCTCCAGATCAAGATTTAAATTTAGTAATTAGTCAAGTGTTTTTCTAAAGAAAAAAGAAGAAAAATCAATGAGAAAAAAACGAAAATTACGCTGGAAAAAGAGATATTGTGTTACATTTTATTGTTATCAATCCAGCAGTTATTAACTCAAAGTTAGTAGTTAAGAATTGCCGTTTTCGAACCCAGGTATCATTCCTCGACCTAGAAGCTCATCGTGTTTACTGTGTTTTTTATTTTCCAAACTTATCTTCAGGTGAAAGTTACCATAGTATGCGGGGAATGTCAGTCTGCCTCCTTGTTTAATAAAAAATATTCTTTATTTATTTTTATTTATGTATATATATTTTTTTTAATTACGCATTTTTAAAAGAAACAAATAATTACTATATATTTACATCAAAATAGTTTACGTTAGTAGTTACATATACATCAGCGATTTTATATAACTATTGCTGGTGCCAGAGTTATATAAAATTCAGTTAATGACTCTTTAACGAATATGTGATCGATAATTAGCTAATACGTTTTTTTTTTTTTTTTTTTTTTTTTTTTGGGGGGGGGGGGGGAGCTATGCGCAAAATAAGAAAACGAGAAAACATGATATTGCATCTTTTTTTTTTTATAGATCTGAAAACTGATTTCAGCTTATTCATGAAGTGCCGTTTATAATTATTTGAGTAAGGCATTGAACATTCTATGGAAAGCTTTGAAACCGAGAATTTGATCTCATGGAAAAATATAAAGGATAATTACATTCAATGAAGAGAATGGTTCCGTGTACAAAACTTATCACATTAACATCTACTCAAATTGAATACTTTTTTAACTTTCTCTTACCCATAAGGTAGAGAAAGTATTGTTTTTGGCTCAAATTTTCGAACGCAAGATTTTGTTATATTTACACGTTTTGAGGTCCCCTGAATACGAAAATCATGTTTTTAGCAAATGGTCTGTGTGTGTGTGTGTGTGTGTGTGTGTCTGTGTGTCTGTCTGTTATCAGCATATCTCAAAAACAAATTATGGCAGAAAGTTCAAACTTGGTATTCTAAATGTGTATCATATAGGGATGCTACAGTAAGCTTTTCGTTAAGATCAAGCAAATGGTTCGTGTACAGGGACAATCAAGAGAATTCTAATACATTACGTCTATGGGGGAAATTGCAGGGAAATAGAGTTTAACGTCTATAGACTGCACTAAACCAAATGAAACAAATATATAATTTTTGTAATAGAGACAGTTAACTGGGAAAATTTTTTTGTGTATGTAGGAGCCTCGCCTCCCCCCCCCCTGGGGGGGGGGAAGTCCCCCCTCGAGGGGAGTAAATTTTCATGATGGGTATCTTTCAAAAGAGCTCGAAAATACCTTTAAAACGAATGGTTGAACCATCGATCTGCGATAATTTACAATAAAGTTATCGATTTTTTTTTACTTTTAACGAAAAAAAAATTAGAAAAAAAATCGTACTTTTTTTTTTTTTTTTAAATATTGAGAATAAAATGGACTTTATTGGATATTTTGTGTTAAACTACTTCTCTAATATGGAAATCGTCTGCCTTATCATAAAAGATAATTTGTTTAAATAATAATTTTAATAAATTATTTTTTTAAAAGAGAAATATCTTTTAATAACCGAATTAAATTCTATATAAATATAGGTGCATTAATGAAACGGGGGGTTGAGGGGGGTGGTAGCCCCCTCACACGGAACTAATTATCATATAAAACTCTTCAGAAGCTTAATATGAATGGTTTAACATAGGTTTACATAACAGTACTCGTTATCTTACCTCTTAATCTCCAACCTGTATTTATAGTATTAAATTTCAGGGTAAGAGAAAGTCGTGTGAGTGACACACCAGATTATTTTTCTTTGAAAAGAAACATAAATGAATGGTGAATTTATTATTTGCAATATATTTAAAACTAAAATTCACATCTCCCATTCTTTTACGACAAATTAGAGAGTTTTAAAATACAAAAATAATTCTATAAACATTCATAATGCTAATAGAAAGTAGTAGTACCATGAAAATAAAACTATTTAAATAATTTTATTATTATTATTATTATTATTATTATTATCATTATAAGCAATTACGTTTTATGAATAACAATTCTAATATTTAAAATAAAGCAGATCTCTATTAATTAACAGGAAATAACTATTTAGAAAAATTATCTTTTTATGAATTAATTATTTAGAAAAAGAGTATTCTGGAGTAGACATTTATAAATAAATTTTAATTATTAAATATACCTATTAATTTCTGCCAATAATAATGGGCTTAAAGGCATCTGATAGCCGAATAGTTAGCGCTCTGGCCTTTGGAAATTGCATTAAAACGTACATAGAAATTTATAACAATAAATTATTTACTTAAATTTCCTAAATGCGAGTAGTAAAAATTTTTACAAAACTAGCAATGATAAAATAGATTTAAATACAAATTATATATTGAAATATTGATTTTAAACTTTAAACTTTTGAAAACTCCATAGAAATTACATTTTAAAAAAAGGGAAGTTTTGCTGTTCATTTGAAATTTCTGTATAAACTATCATTTATGAAAATAAAATAAACTTTATTTTGTAATTTATGATTGAATTTATTGTAAGTAAAGGATAAATGGAAATTAAATCAAAGCAGGCTCTAACATCGGAAAAGCCTAGAATAAAAGGCTGATTCTGTAATTCTTAAATAGTTTGAAAGATTTATTTATTTTTCTGATTTTTAAAGAAACAAAACATATCTCCTTTATTTACTTAACCTTCCTAAAATATGCGCGTAGTAAAAATTTATACAAAATTAGCAATGATAAAATAGTTTTAATATAGATTATATATTGATATATATTGATTTTAAACGTTAAACTTTTGAAAACTCCATAGAAATTACATAAAAAAAAAAAAAAAAAAAAAAAAACAGTGGAAGTTATTGCTGTTTATTCCAAAATTATGTATAAACTATCCTTTATAAAAATAAAATAAACTTTATTCTGTAATTTATAATTCCATTTATTGTAAGTAAACGATAAATGGAAATTAAATCAAAGCAAGCACTAACATCGGAAAAGCCTGTAACAAAAGGCTGATTCTGTAATTCTTAAATAGTTTGAAAGATTTATTTTTTTCTGATTTTTAAAGAAACAAAACATATCCCCTAAATTCCCTTTAATCGGTGAAAAGATTACGCGCAAAGAAAATCATATAAAATAATTTATCTGTTTTTCCAACTGTACAAGGCTGAAAAACGGGGATTAATGGAATACAACAAACATGAAAAAACAGTTTAAACCTCTTCCACCCCAAGGCAAAAATACCTATATCACCTACTAAACCGATAATTTCCGGTGACTTCTATTTCATTACGTTTTGCTCAAATTTTCGCAAAACAAATTAATTAGCATCAGCTGCATCGTCGAATTGTCTTTATAGATGCCCACTAAATCTCTATGAATGAGATATTTTACAAATAACAAACATAATTTACGGCTACAAAAATGTCAAGGTGTTGCCCGAATCGAATTTTTTCAAATGTTGACAGCAAAAGGACTTTAATCACGTGATGTCATTTGTGGTATATCAGTGATTCGGTCCACTCTTAAACCCAGTTTCCGCATGTCGTTTATTTGTTAAACTTATTTTCGCAAAAACTTTAACATATATGGGAGACTGCAGCACGTTTACGCGGATCGGAAATTTTTCAATGAATTCTCTAATTTCTATGTTTTAACTTTAGACGTGTTTTTATAAAGCAGTTAATAAAGTCAAAATTTGTGTATTCAGTTGTTGCCCTATTTGTGTTTTTAACCTTAAAAAAAAAAAAAAAAAAAAAAAAAAAAAAATGTTTTTTTAGGTCCTCGTCTGTTGCGTAAATTTGCCCCGGGAACGGGGCAGTTTACGCATATGATAAGTGATGCCAAGGAGTAAGTGAAATAAATGTTTAATTAAATTGAAATGTTTTATTTATAATTAATAACACTGTTCAAAAATAAAAAAAAAATTAAAGAGAATTAATTAAAGAACATTTTATAGGCTAAACTGTTTACAAACAAAAAAATAAAGTATTTCCTTTTACACATTTGGTCATGGCACACCATTTGCACACCTTTTGCATCGAAGACATTGAACCCAGTCTTGTACTTTTTTGGATTGGTTGTACAGTTTCAAGCAATAAATACACACGCAGTTTTCATCTTCATCATCAGAATCATTCACCATTTTCTTTTTTCCAGAGTGTACCAACTTTTTTCCTTTTGCAGTTTTTGTTTCATACATCTTACTTTGCAGTTTAGTCTTCTTGTTCTGCTTCCATAGAAACTAGTAATTTTTTAAGTAATTTCTCCTTTTTATTTTGTTGTGCATCACTTTTTTCTTTAGCTCTTCTAACTGCTGTTGTCTGAGGGCTTCTTTAACCGGACTATCAGTTAGGATTGCGAAATTTCTCTTTTTCTCCCCTTTCTTGGTGCCAAGTTTTGGTCCTGCCTTTTCAAATGGTCTCAGGTGTTGGGTGGTCCACGTGTGACGAAGTGGAATGCCTACTGGGAGAAATACTTGGAGGATCGATAGGCATATAAGTCTCAGAGACTTCTGTTGCACTGCCAGAGGCGTTAGTAGGCCTATTAGTAGAGGGCGATGTTTGTTCTCGTTTGTCAGTCACGTACGATGGCATGAAATTAGCCTCAGAAAATATCAGTGGGTTTAGCGGTTGAATCCGTGTCACTTTAAATCCAGCCATTATGTTTGCTGGAGTAGCTGCTAGGTGTAAGATTGATGCTAAAATTGAAGGAATGTCATGAATTTTCATTGGGCGTTTGTCCATGAATCGCATGCAGTGTTAATGTATTTTTTGAGTGGCCCAAAAACACTGCGGTCAAGAGGCTGCAGTTTATGACTGCAGTGGGACGGGAATGATAGTAGCATCACTCCACTATCTTTAAAATAGTCCAATAAATCCGCTGACATGTGGGAATCGTGATTATCTAAAAGCAAGAGGTATGGTTTTGAGGTGGAACACCTGACATGGGCCACAAAATGCTTAAAAAATTGTGCTTTAAAAAGTTATCCGTTCCGCATGCTAGACCGAAGCTCGACTGACGCTCAAAAACTTGTGAAAATACCCGCTAGGGAGGAGCAGCAATCTGTCATGACTGGTAGCGCGCCAGTTATAACTCGTTTCGGAAAAAGTGCACTGCGTAAACGTGCCCCGGTGTACCCTAAATCTTGAAGATGCAAAATCTAATGCTCCTTTGGTTTGAAATCTTATCATTTCTACTTTAAAAGCTTTTACGTAAATTTAACTTATTTTATTTTGTAGAAATTTAGACGATTACAGTCCTTCAAAAGAAATTTAAGATGTCTGATATTTTTTGCTGGGATTCATTTTTTTTTTTTTTTTTTTCCCAAGCATAAAATTTGAATATCCTTTAAAACACTTCAAAACTAAACAGATTTTTAGTAACATTAAATAATTTTCAATCAATTTTCCATAAGTTAAATTGACACTCAGATGGTAAATACCACCAAAGGCATAGCTTTTGTCGAGAGGCGTCGCCATACCTGAATAATGTCCAATGGATCCGTCAGGATCCTATTTAACGTGCAACAGTTCATGCTAAAAAGAATCGTCAAGGAATCCAGTGTTAAAACCTCACTTTCATTTCAATGTAATAATAACCACACCATATTATTCTTAAGATGGGGAGAGGGGGAGGAGTGTTGTCCGTTTCACAAGCATAACTGTTTATTCATGCTGTCGTCGAATAACAGAGACATTGTTTATCGATGTTGTTGTATAAGAATAGGTTAAAAGTGTGACAAGGGAAGTATGAATCAGTAAAATTGCTATTGAAACCAAACCAATCTTAAATTAAAGAGCATGGTCGAAAAGATTGGTACCGTACAAATTTCTTGCAACAACTCCCATTGGGGTGAGATATGCCCTCTATTAGTTTTAGTTATTTCTATAAAAGCCAACAAAACGAACATTGTTGTGTGAACTGATGGTGCAGTGCTAGCGTGCTTGACTTCGGATACTTAGGTCTGGGATCGAGGCCCCGCAAGGGCGTTTTGTAATTTTTTCAATTTTTTTCCTACAAGTTTTTAATTAAATTAAATTATTAATTTAAGAGAAAATATTTCTTACATTAAGAAGATTTTTTTTTTTTTTTTTTTTTTTTGAGCATTCCAATTAATAAAGTATTGAGAATGAATATAAGAAATGCATTTTTTTATTTATAAAAAAGAAAACCATGTTTAAAGCTACGAATATAGTTTCTAATTTATAACATTTACGATTAAAAGTAGAAAAATCATGAAAACATAAGTATTTTTCACAATTAGAACAAGAAATATAAAAAGATTGATCACAATTATTTGAATTTCAATTTTGTCCACCGTCAATTATTGTTCATCACGAACATTTTGTCAAATATTTGGCTTTTCGTCTACTTGATTTTTAAAATTCATATTTACACAGATTTTGAATTTTTTTAGATGTAAATTAATTATAAAATAGTAAAATCATTTTGAGAAAATTTTTTATTGTCTTCAATATTATTGTTAGTTCTTCCGACACCACGAAATTTGACAGTTGTTTAATAAAATATTTGAAATAAAAGTTAAATGCGACGTCGAATAGTTAAGCAATCATTCATCAAGCAGTCATCATTCATTAAGCATCATTCAGCAAGCAGTCATCATTCAGGATTTTTCATTCAAAAAATTGCCTGAATAAATAATACAATTGAGAGCAGACGATTAACTCTTGCTATTGAGGTAGTCGTTAAAAAATAGTAATTAATAATTTATATAAAACAATCATTAGGAAAATTTTATTTGAATGTAAACATTAACAAAATCTTACCTAAATATAATATAAAAGTATTTCCCGTTAAATTATTAATTTCTTTAAATTTAATAAATAAATCGGTTAAAAATAAAAAAATATTAAATTGTCCGCGCTGAAAAAAATGACAGGATCTACTATTTGTTTCAGGCACCCTTTTTGCACTGACCCCATTTATTGTATTACACCATGAATGGGCATGCAAACATTTTTGTTTTCGTTTAAAATATATAAAGATGGACGACTGTTATTGAATATGTCCGGATTATTAGATTTTATCAAAAATTGGTACACTTGATAATAAGGATAAAATCAAGCTACCGTTATATATTTTTGTTCAACCGGATGATTGATTAAAAAAATATTAAGTGAAAACCCCATTTTAAATTTAAAATTATTTAAAAGAAAAAACAAACTGATGCTAAAAATAAATAAATAAATGAGTGAGAAAAGAAAAAATGTTTAAATAAACAGAAGAGCTTTAGTTTAACACATCTTAGCGAAATTTGAAATTTGACACGTAATTATTCGGACGTTTCTCGCGAAGGTGTTTATTTGCGAGATTGGTATACCCATTTTAATTCATCGCCGAAATGACAATGAGATTTAAAACATCCAAGTGGCTCCTAAACTAAAGCTATACCAAAGAAATTTGAAGAAATGAATATAGTACCCATGCAGTGGAATGAAGTACATTTACTGCATGTCTTTTTATGGAAGAATAGATTAAAGAAAGTCTTGTCGTACTAATATATATATATATATATATATATATTTTAATACAGGATCCGTAAAAATTTCAAAAATTCATAAAACCCGAAATAATAACCAAAATGAACAACGGATTGCAGGTTTAGCATTGATAGGTCACGGGATTTTTTTTTAAGATTAGAAAAAATTAAATTAAATAAAATTAAATAAATAAAAAACAGTCGACAGATGGCGCTGGTGTGAACGAAATAGTAGGAAATATTCAAATGCTATTTAAATACTTTTGGCTATGGGGATACTTGAAATCTTGGGCGTATTGATCCCGTCCATCCAGTCTGTCGGAATTGAAAGATCAATCCGTCCAGAGTTGTCATGTATACAGCCGGACATGCAGTACTCTGCCGTTGCTGGATTTATGACACGCCTGCAATATGTTATCATCTGTGGTGGTGGACAATTGGAACACGTATTGTTATAATAAATGATTTCGCAACATTATTTTTGATATTTGCATGTTTTTTCTTTAACTTACGTACGAAACGCCACCTTTCAACTGTTTTTTTTTTCTTTTCTTTTCGTATCATAAAAAAAATCCCGTGACTTATCGATGCTTAATCTGCAAACCGTTTTTTATTTTGGTTACTTTCTCGGGTTATATGAATTTTTAAAGTTTTTATGGACAAGTTACTTGCGCAACCTGTATATGCCGTATTTTCCGGCGTATAACGCGCAGGTGAAATAAATGAATTACACACCAGAAAATTTAATTTACAAATGAAGCTATATTAGTAAGAAACAAAAGCTTGTTGAAATACAGCTTCTACTCTAACTTCAAATTTCCTCTGTTCAACTGATTTAGCAAACTTGCGCGTTATACGCCGGAAAATACGGTATATATATCAAAAGATTCTTTTAAAATATGCAGGATGCGCACACAGCCTCACTTTTTTCAAAGAGGACTTTCACCTTTATTATCATTTCAGTTTAATTTCACACTGTTCATTTAAGAGGAAATTTATTTTTAAATAATACTGGTGAAAGACTCCTTAGTAAAAGCGGGGTGTTGTTTATCCTATTAAGGGAAGCCTGAAATATCCTTATACCAACGATTTTTTCATATGTGAGTGCAAGAAACTGAAACACCAACCTTTAAAGACCTGTTTTGATTTTGAACAACCCTAAAACCATGCTTGATCAGGTACAGGTTGCGTAGGCAGGAGCAAATTTAATGCGTGTACGGATGACAGACAGCAAAACGTATATTAATCAAACTCGTTTACGTCCCGAACCCGCTGTCTTTATACTCGAACCCGACACGAAACCCGACTTCTTTTACCAGAAACCGACCCGAAACCTACATGATGATTACTACCTGAATTTCGTGTATATAACTCGTGGGTAATCTATAAAAAAAACATGACTTTGTATGTCCTGCGGGCTATCATCCGGTGCGGGGTATCTATTGCGAACAACGAGAAAATCAACATTTTTATCATTTTTGTTTCGGAAGTCTCGATTATTAATGTATAAAATAACGATGAAATTGAGGACAGTGAAAAGGAACTTGATGAGGAGGATAATACGGATGATGAAGACGAACTGTCCTAAACAATATTGCAACATTTTAATTCTGATATGGAAGAATCCGATTTCGTTGGATCTGAATGAATTTTGTAAATAAATTTATTATTAATCTATAGTTTTCTTATAAATTGAATAAAGGTGTTAATCATTAGAAGTTACTCCAGTTCACAGTAATTTATATATAGAGAAAGATTAATACTATGTTATGATTATTTGCTTTTTCATTATAGGTTAATAAATTTGTTTGTTTATTATTTATATTTGGTCGTATATTTATTATTTATACTTTGTTGTATATTTGTTGTATATTTGTATCTTTTCCTACTTATTTTTAGAATAATAGCAATTAGTATTGAGATTATAAATAGCGATTGCCGACCATGTGTTTTTAGAAGTGTGGGGTATCTTCTAGAGCGGGGTATCTTTCGGTTCTAATTATTTTTAACTGAATTTTTTTATGCTGCGGGCTACCTTCCGCCGCGGGTTATAATACGCGAAATTACGGTAATTCATCTAAAAATCATGGAAAATTTTTTTTAAATTATAAAACAATGTAAATTTTCATTGTCAAACAGTTGCTAAATTATTTTAAAAAGAATTTAATTACTAACTGTATTAAGTTAAATATTTAAAAATATGAGAAATAGATCAATAATAATTTTTAACCATTTATGTAAGTTGTGAAATTCAAGAGTAAAAAAAAAAAAAAAAAAAAAAAAAAAAAGTACTTCAATTTAAGTGTTAGTAATTTATGGTTTAATACTTACATTCTGAAGAAAAAGAAATATATATGTATTATTCTTTATTACTTTCGTTTGATGTGGATGGTTACTTTACTATAATAGTTTGGGTATCATGTAATTGATTCGCAGTTAAACATCTGTTTTCTTACGATCACTTTAAATTCATACGATCAGAAAATTAGCTTCCTGCGGTTGCTGTTTTCAAGCATTGTTTACTTGTTCCAGAGAAGACGTTAAGTAATATAATCTCCCTTGATGGAATTCATTTCCTAAATGTGTTTATTATACATTACTTTTTTTTTAATTAAATAGCAAGTATTTCTTTTGTATTGCTGTATATAAAAGTGTAGATGGAAGAAAATTCGAAATTTCGTTACTATAAAAGCAAGGATTAAAATTCATTGAAAATAATGGTATCTTAATGTAAATTGAGAAATAATTTAAATTCCCAGAACTTAAATGTGAAGTTATATTGTATTTCTGTTATATATATATATATATATATATATATATATTAATAATATTTAATAAAGAATTATAGTACTTTCTAATCGTCATACAATTTCTACAGAAGATCCGTGTGAGATTTGTTTAAGTAAAGAAAACTTATATGGATATTTTTTTTTTCCATGCTTATACGGCAAATATGAATACGGATCTTTTTTTTTTTTTTCAGGTGGATATCCGCGAATATAGATACTCATACGGAGCTCCGACACATGTCTAAAATCAGTTATAGATTATGTCTACAAATTTATGCTTACAATTGTAAAATATTTTTGAAAGATGTTCTCAAGTCGACCCGACTCGTAGAAAACTAAACCCGACCCCGAAACGCAAGAAAAAAATTCAGTCAACCCGACCCGAACCTCACCCGCAAGTAAAAAAATACATTCAACCCGACCTACGGGTCTGGTAGGGTTTGGGTAAAATCGGGTTACCCAACCCGATGCAGGATTCTCAAAGCATTTATATCCATAGTATATTGATTGATAGTACAAATATGAATATTGGGTATATTTTTAAGAAATAAATAACATAGAAATTGCGAATGAAACGCCCTCTGGGGCAGTTAGATATTTTCAAATGACGTGAATCTATATCATCTGTCGATAAAGTGTTAATTGTAACGACATCTGGAGAGAATTATTCTAAAAAGAAAGAGTTGTGAAAAGGGGGGCGTTTTTTCAAGGGGTGTTAACACTTTTACTCTTATTAATTAGAGGGTTGGCATATATGAGAAACCATTCATTTACTTCTAGGCATGGAAGTGATATATACAAATTATTACAGTTTTCATAAAAAAAATACTATAACGCATTTAAAAAATATTTGAGACTTCATAAAATACTGAAAACTTGATAATTTTGCTGAAAGAGAGAAAAATATTTCAAAATGTTAGATTACTTGCATTTATGAGTTAATTTAAGTTTTTTTTTTTTTTTTTTTTTTTTGTAGAGGTATATTTCTTTTTTTCAATATATCAAATGTTATGATGTAAAAAAAAGGGGGGATGCCAATATTTTAAATTCAGATATATATTTTAATCAAGTAGTATAGCGTTAAAAAAAAAAAAAAAAAAAAAAGGACATAAATTTCAATTAAATCTTAGTGCTGAGCTCCTAAATTTCAGATATTTTTCCTTTGATTATATTACTTATTTCTTTTTCATATTTGAAAAAAAAAGAAAAGCCTTTGCAGCAGACATAAACTATAATATATGATAATAAGAGTATATTTGACTTATACCTAGAAGTAATTTAATGCTTCTTGTTTATTTTAGTCTTTATTATTATTATTGTTATTATTTAACAGTGGAAGGCATGAATATCATTACTCTACAACTGTTCTGGTGTGAAAAAAAAGGCAGGGTTAATACCATTACGGATAAACTAACATAGTTAGCAGGTCTACATACTAATAAATATTATAAAAAACTTATTCATTTTATTTATATATTTTTAGTTATATTTATTCCTCCTACTGTTAAATAAATAAATAAATAAAAGTAAAATAGACAGAAAGCTTTAATTTAATTCTAGGCATGAGAGTGATATATTCAAATTATTATAGATTTCATAAAAAACACTATAACACATTTTGAAATTATTTGACTTCCTAAAATACTGAAAATTTTATGCAGGTAAGCAGTTCAATAACGTAATTTGTTATTTGACAATTTTAATGAGGGAGAGAAAAACACTTTAAAATATCAGATTAATTTATTAATTTATTTTCTAAGTTTTTTTTTTTTTTTTTTAAGAAGTGTATTTAATTTATTCTTTTCAAAAAATCAAATGTTACGATGTAAAAAAAGAGAGGGGGCTGTCAATATTTTAAACATAAATATGTGTTTTAATAAAGTAGTTTAGTATTAAAAAAGAAAAAAGAAAAAGAAGACATGAATTTCAATTAAATCTTAGTGCTGACCTCCTATTTAGTTAAAGAGTTTGATCCTATTTGATAGTTTTCCCCCCTCCTCCCCGCACTGATTTGAATTTCAGATATTTACCATTTGATTATATTACTTTTTTCTTTCTTTCTTGTTTCTTGTTTATTTTGCCCTTTTTATTATTATTGTTATTATTTAACAGTGGAAGGCATGAAATAACTTAAATACCTATTTTAAAATATATAACGGATATCTGGTTCTTGTATTTTACATGTGACTCACTTATTGCATGCATCTTTTAGTGGCATAGTTCTTGACTATTGTATAATTTTGCCATATTTATTGATCTTGGTTTCATAATTTTTACATATTTATCTACTTTTGTCTTGAGTTTATTTTGAAATTTGTTTTTTTCTTGTTTTGGATCAGAAGAATGTTTCGGGCCAGTATCAAAGATATTGTTAGCTATTGCTATCTTTGAGACATAAAAACATTATTTTTGCATATTTGTGTTTTACACGCCCCTTGATAACGTTAGAATGCAAATATGTAGTTATGTAATTCCAATTTATTCCATTTTTGTTTGATTTGGTGGTCTTTGTTTTTTATCATATTAATTGTTTGAATACTGATAATATTTAATAATCCTTAAATTTCAACTGTCTGATTATCAATATGTATGTGTGTATATATATATATATATATATATATATAGATTTACGTCTATATAGGTACTTTGGATTGATATAATACTGATGCAAAATTATATTCCCATAAAGATGGCAACTTAGAAAGATAAGGTATTCCTCTTAACGTTTATTGCTGATAAACATTAACTTCCATTTGCTCTTTTAAATGCCTAATTTTAAGTCCTTTTTTAAACACAACAAAGTTATCATTTAGTATTGATGGGACTATCGCAGATATTTGTCCGGAAAATTTGTAATTTTCTGTTTCATGAATAATAAATAATATGTATAATTTAATATATAGAGTTTAAATTATTTTAAATTTAATTTCTTTAAAATTTATTGATGATAATATAATACAATTCAAAACTGAAATGTTTTATTTATTTTTTTCTTAATATTGTAAATTAACTGGAAACATTAATAAGCAGTATTGCATGAAAGATAGAATCATGTATATAATTTAATATAAAATCTTTTTTTTTTTTTTTTTTTTTTTTAATTTGTATGAATTTGAATCTTTTATACGAAGTATTTCACGTGAAAAATTAATATACAGAAAATCACAAAACGTTAATTACACAAAACATGATTATGGAATTGTTTTATCTCATACATTTCTGTTATTTTAAAAATGTACATTGAAATAATGATACAAATATCTGTAGAGAAATTTTATACAAAATGAGTAAAAGTACAAATAAAACTTTTAAAAGATATTGTTGAAGTAAAATTCTTCCTAAAAAAAAAAAAAAAAAAAAAAAAAAAAAAACTTTGATAATCCATGAATATTTTTATACACTTTTAAATATTTATTTGATTCTGTTTCTAAATCCTACATTTTTTGTTTAACTGATGGAAGTTGGCTTTAAAATAAAATAAAATAACTCCGATTCTGAGATTTTTATTATTTTAAAAAGGATTTTAAAAGAGACAAAGTAACTCTGAAAATATTTGTTGAAATTAATCGTTAATAGATTGACGCACGGGTGCCTGTCAATTTCTGAGACCTTGCTCTCAGATATTAAGCATTTGCTCATAAGCAGACAAGCGTCTACGGAGAGAGTGCAACAATCCAGCAGACCGGAAATGTGGTTTTCGCCCATGACGGATCCAAGCACGGATTAGGAGACCAGGATAGAACACTAGATAGGGCAGCGAGCGCAAAAATAGAAGCTTTCCTTTCCGCATTAATTCAGCTGACCAGAGTAAGCGATCCGATCGCCGCCTGGTGTAGTATCTTTGAAACTTATCGGAAGAAAGGGAAAGCCCGCCCCTTAGGCTTCAGTCATCCAACGAACGAACAGCCAGAAATATAAAAACGCGCTGATTGGTGGATTCTCGAGATTGGTCGCCCTCTATATGAAAGATGAAAATTACTACCTTCCCGTAACGTTAGTAATATATCCTGTAGAATCTCCTAATCCGTGGATCCAAGTAAGGTGTAGGAGTATATGTTCCAGATCTAAGATTTTTTACTCAGCTGGTGTCGCCATCTCTTGATTAGATAATAAAATATAAAATGGTTGAAAATTTACATTTCCTCTTAATAAATAAACTCAAAACTATCTAAAATTTAAAAAAAAAAGAAAAAAGAAAGAAAATGAAAAGAAAGAAAGAAAGAAAAGAAAGAAGGGTGAGGAAATGGCAGAAGATTGAACAAATATTGATGGAATGCATAACAAATAAAATTTTATTATTATTATTATTATTCCATACATATTATGACTCAAACGCTTTTTATTTAATTATTTTAAATTCTTGCTTTTTCCATTAAATAAGTTTTTAATTGGTTATTTATGTGACTTGTTTTAAACGTGTATTGATTTATTCATTTTATAAATTTTGAAAAATTAAAAACTGAAAAACAATCAAAATTCATGCTAATTTTCAAGAAATGTTTAAAATTCATGAGCTTTAACTTTCCATATATATGTATGTCTATGTAGAATGCATGTACACACATACACACTCATAAAACATTAAATTAGTAAAAATATGAAGTAATACACAATTACTTATAAATAAGAAATAAAAATATAAAAACTATGTTATAGAGGTGTTGTGACAGATGCGTACATGACATTTGCGTACAAGCTGAAAACTGTGGCACTTGCGTACATGTCCAGGTGGTTTAAATATTACAGGTGTGTTTTCAAAAAATCTAGTGGCACTTGCGTACAACATTTCTTTCGCTTTATTTGAGGATCATTGCATGAAGGGGTTGCATCCATATGATCTTTTTCTTTCTTTCTTTTTTCGTTTCTTTTTACTTTCTCTTACCCATAGGGTCGAGAAAGTATTGTTTTAGGGTCAAATTTTTGAACGTGCGTTTTTGTTGTATCTACATGTTCTGAGGTCCCCTGAAAACAAAAATCATGTTTTTAGCAAATGGTCTGTGTGACTGTCTGTCTGTGTTATCAGCATATCTCAAGAACAAATAGTAGCAGAAATCCCAAACTCGGTATTCTAAATGTATATCATATAGGAATGTTACAGTAAGCTTTTCGTTGGACTGCACTAAACCAAATGAAACGAATATATGTTTTTTGTTATAGAGATAGTCAACAGAAAAAAAAAATTGTGTATGTAGAAGCCCCGCCTCACCTCCTGGGGGGGGGGGGAAGTCCACCCTCGAGGGGAGTAAATTTTCATGATGGGTATCTTTCAAAAGAGCTCACCAATACCTTTTATACGAATGGTTGAACCATCGATCTGCGATAATTTAAAATAAAGTTATCGATTTTTTTCATTTTTAAACAAACATTTTTTTTAGGGGGGGGAGGGGGGTGAAAGAGAGGCATATAGGTGAACGACAAATAATTTCAGGAATTGGAATATGATTCAATTCGTTATTGATAAAGAAGAGAGATCTTTTTGTAACTTTTTTTTTTCTTTATTTTAGACAAAAAAAAAAAAAAAAAAAAAAAAAAAAAAAAAAATTCATACTTGTTAAAAAGTAAAAAGTATTTAAGAAATAAAAATATTTTTAAAGATCTTAATAGCATTTCTAAGGACCTTTATTGATCTTGACTCAGTGAATAAATAATTGAATGTTCTTTCAGAAAATAACTACGGCTATTATAGCTTGTAACTTTTATATGCCTTAAGCTCATAACTTTGTCAGTCGTAAGACTACATGCATAAGAGAAAATTCACGTATTTATATAAGACTATTTATCTTCAAGTTTTACATATGGATACAACCCCTTTGAGTTACAAACGAAAAATGCAGCGAAACAAATTTTGTACGGAAATGCCAATTGATTTTTCGAAAACAGATCTGTAACATTTGGAACACCTGGACTTGTACGCAAGTGTCACTAATTTCAGCTTGTACGCAAATGTCATGTACGCATCTGCCATATAACCGTTATAGATACAATAGAATTTTTTGCTGCATATTCAATAAAAATAAATATATAAACCATATTAAATATTAAAAAATAAAATATTAAACAATATATAAACCGTAAACATAAACAATTAAAAATATGAAATAGTATATTACTAATTTAAGTAATACACTATTTTACATTTTTGCGTAATAGTATATATACAATAAAAATATAAAATATAAAATAATAAAATATTTATGTACCTTATATATATATTGTGAAAGCCATTTCAAATATTGCAGAGAATGAAATGATAAATATCACACATGTATATACGTATTTGTGTGTGCGTGCGTGCGTTTCAATATGTATGTTTATATATATATATAGTGAAAGAAGAGATTTCGAGCAGAAAATTTTATAACAATTTTAAATTTTACAGAGTTTCTGAAATTTTTCTTGAATACATTGATATAAATAAATAAATAAATACATAAGAAGAAAAGTAAAGGAATAACATGTCTTAAAACCATTAAGTTAAAATTAAAATTTATCTGTAAGGACATATGATAAGATAATATTGATTACACCCATAAAAATACTACACAAATGAGAATAGAAAATTGTTGATGATATTAAGACATATAATTTATAAAGTAAAAAAAAAAAAAAAAAAAAGTAAAATTTTCACTGAAATTACAAAAAGGAAAAGTTTTTGAGATTAAGTCTGATTGATTACACTTTGGGTACTAGGCCTGGTGGGATGCCATCCTTGAAAGCCTTACTAACGGAACCTAGCCGGTACTTACGTGCCTTTAGGAGAAAAACCCGGAAAACTCCGAAGGACTAGGCCGACAAGCGCAACCTGGATTCGAACCCGGCACTTACAGTCTACTAATTTGGAAAACAGTACCTTTCGATCACTGTTGGGGGCTGAAAAACGGGGGGGGGGGGAGGAGAAAGAAAATGGAAAATTTTAATTAAGTCTAATTTAAAGGTTGCAGGTGTACGTAATTTAATGTGAATATTAAATCTAAGGAATAAGCCTATACTAGTTGTTATGGAGTAATTTTATTTATTTATTTGAGAAAAGGGTGTAGCTTTTATTTGTATACTTATGCATCCTCCCCAATATTAAATATGAAATAAATAAATAAAGTAATAACAATAATAAAACTGAAAATATAAATTAATTTTAGGTACAAATTTCATATATTATAATCATTATAATCTCTGTAGAATATTTTTTTCTTCTCCATATTATATTTAACAAGGAAAAAAAATGTAATACTGTAAATTTTATACAGTTATGCATTAAAATAGTATATATATTATTGTTAGAAATTTAGCGAACAAATGATTTATTTAAATAATAGATAAATTCTTTTTATTTTTTTACCATATACTTTTACATATATACATATATGATATAGAATAAAGTGTTATAATGTTAATTTTAATATTAATATTTTTTCAAATAAATTATTATGGGTTTCAACAGGAATCAATAAATATGTTATTTATTTATTTATTACTTTATTTATTTATTTATGTTATTTATTTATTTATACATTATGAATTTCAATTTTATTTTGAAAGTTTGTAGCATCACCCAGCAATTGTTGCTTTAAATATATTGCAATTTTTTGTCATTTGTTTATGATATTAGTCATTTTTATAAAAGTAAAGAAAAAATATATATATATTGTCACTTTTAAAAGAAAAGTACAAAACACTAATAAAATTTATTTTAAAATAAATTATATTTCCTTATACGTTTATATTCTTTTAAAAATGTGTCTTTTTTAAACCTGAAAAAAAAATAAAAAAAATAAAATAAAATAAAATAATCTCTGACATTTAAATGAAAAGAGAAAGACAGGAAAAAGGAATTTTTATTTATGAAAGCGTGTTTTACACAAATAGGAATAGATGGCGCCAAAAACCCCATATTTAGATGAGAAGGAAGCTGAAGTCGCAAGTCCATACGGATGGTCACATGGTCAGATAACTGCTTCCCATCTTGTCTGCGAGTTGCAATCTCTCCCTACACGCCTGCAATTAACAGAAGGAGCAATCTAAAGTCTTTTACATTTTTCAACATTGCCAAAGCAATGCTTTCTAGAGTAGATCAACGTGACCTCGTAAACACAATGATAAGCAAAACTATATAAATTTATTTAAAAAAAAACTTCTAATCTATTCTGGTACGAATTATCTTTTATAATATTATTATATTGTATGGTTAACTGCAGTTTTGTTCTTTTGTAGGGTCATCACGAATTGATAAGTGTAACAGTTGCCTAAATATATTTTTGTCTGATCGAGTATCATCTATATCAAGCACCTTTCTTAAAAAAAAAAAAAAAAAAAAGTGATATTTATGTCCGTACAAGTAAAAATGCCCCTTAAAGTAGGCAAAACCCAGAGCTGCCAACATAATCCGGAGGATTGTTACTACCGCAACTTTTTCCCCACCAGTCTTTTTTCTTGAAGTATATTCCATTTAATACCTCGCAAGTACATTTGAAGATAATTACTCTAAAAATTTAGTGATGTGGAAAAAGGAGCGGTACTAACAATCCTCCAGATTAGGTTGGCAGCTCTGGCAACACTGCAAAGTTGCACACTTTAGCAATTTTTGATTAAAATTTCTGTTAATAATATCTAGTAGACAAAACTATCAAAATTGGCAAATTATGGCCTCTCAGTGTTTGATACCAGTAGAGTTTAACTAGAAGGTTTGACCTTATTTAATCATAGTAAATTCAATACAAACTCTTTTAAAATTTTTCTGTTTGTATTTGTGGTAGGGTTGTGTGCTCGACTAACCATTACCCATGCTATTACCAGTTTCAGGAATTTTATGATTTTTCTAAGCGCTAAACATTTGGGCGTACATTTAATTTTTGGAGACAGGGAGTAATTTTTAAAATCGGAGATTTTATGCAAGAAATAATTTATTTCATAGTTTTAACCCTTTAAATCCAGCTGTCGTTCGCAAGCAATTTAACATTTCTGCCTTGTGATCGTCAATTAACGATTTCTACTATTTAACAAAATTTTCAGCTCCGCCTACTTTCCTTATATAAACATCCATCCCCTCCTTTTGATGTTATTCTGAAACATTAAATAATCTATTTAATTTGTTAGAAATTAAATAGGTAAAGATTTTCCTATTTCTGAATGTAATATTTGACAAATTAGTTAAAATAATTATAAAATAAAAATAAAAATTATTCTTTTCTTAAAAAAAAAAAAAAATAAATAAATAAAAAATAAAATTCTAGTCTGTTGAGCTCCTCTTATTTGCAATATGTTAATTATAATCGTGGATCGATGTTTTTGGCTAAATCAATAATTTTGATCGACCCATTTTGAATTTGTTCTAAAAATGTTAGTAATATCAATAAAACTTGCATATATCAGAAAATACTAATCGAAACATTTATTAACTGATAATTTTTCAGAAAACATATAATGTTACAAAATAAAGCTTTGCATATTGGCATAAATAAATCACACACGTGTGTGTGCGTGTGCGTGTGCTTTTCAATTACAATTTTTTTGCCATTCTAATATATTATTAGTTTAAAAGTAAACAACAATTTTTGAAAAACAGGTTCGCAACTGAATTCTCAGTATTGTGATGTCTTCTAACCAAAAACCATTCCAAAAATGTAATACAAGAAATACGTTAAATGATGTTCATACGAGGCATAATCTAAGGTGAGTTTCGTCGCGTAAAGTATTTGCCCTTTTAGGTCCGTTTTCGAGAAATCTATATTTAAGTCTGAGTAAAAATACAGGAATGAGAAAGAAGTGGGAGGAGTTCCTGTAAAATCCGTCACAATCATGACTTTTATTAGTTTTTATATTCTATATTACGGAATTTCCAGCCTTTATATCTCAAAGCTAAAATGGGCAACCGAGTTATGCATCAAACAACACGTTTGCCAATGCTCTTTCGATTTCTGCTAGTTTTGAATTCCATTCATTATATCAGTAAGGCGTGGTTTTATAGATTCAGGCGTGGTTAGAGAGATCATTAGGGAACTTTCAGCATTTATACCACAAACACAAGCTGAGAACGGGAATTGTTCTATGTGTCAAAAACATGTCTATGTATGCATTTTAGATTGATGCTTGTTTGAATTCTTTTTGTTATTATAGTAAGGTCCAAACCTCGTCGATATTGGTCACAAATAATTTTATAAATATGGTGCTGGCCCTGATAAGCCCTGATTAGCAAAAACATCTAATTTTTTTTTTTTTTTTTTTTTTTTTTTTTTTTTACACTTTACTCAAATTTTGATGTGGCTTTCTGCATAATGAGCTCAAAATCTCCGCCCTTTTCTTAAAACACTTCAGAGATTAGAAATTTCCGTCTTTCATTTTCTGTGACTACTTTTATACGATATTCATACATTACTATAAAATATGGTAAAGATTTCTGTATAAAAATAGCAGCAGCAAACAAGGCGGAAACTTTTCATACCTCAAAGTGCTTTGAAAAGAAAGCAATGAATTCGATTTCAGCTACATATTAAAAACTTTCAGGAACGTCATGTTAATATTTTTATTATTTTAACGGGATTTTTTTTTTACTTGTAACATGTTTATTCGCTACCACGTGATAGCTGCAAAGTTTTCTAATTTATTGTTGATAGTACTAAGTTCCCGCCATTTTTCACAACTCTTTTTTTGTAATATTCTTTAATGCACAATTATGATTAAATAAGATTTAGTGATGGGCATTTCGACATACTTTAAAGGTCGTCCATATTCAGTAGACTGCTTGGTTGACGGTAAAAAATGAGATAAATTACTTCTCTGATTACTGTATGTATATCTGAATACCTAATTATACAGCAAAAGTAAATTAAATAAACTTTATGTTTAAAGAAACTTTTTTTTTTTTTTTTCCTCTCTAATTTTTTCTGTTTTTGTCGTAATAAGGTGTTTTGTTTAATTTTACCTTTCTGAATTCGCATTTCTGTTACCGTTCTAAAAAAAGCAGACTTTGTCATTACAAATTTAGACATTCTTTCTTTTTTTTTTTTAAATTAAATTCGTTTTTTTTCTTTCTTTATTTCTTTATTATTTCTTTATTTATTTTTACCTAAAATTTCAATGGCTGTCTGGGACATTTATTTGAAATCTCATCCAAATTCATATGCATGTTATGGTGATTAAATATACCCATTTTCGACTTCATTCACACACGACATTATTTTCGGTAGTTTCTAGTGTGTTTCCATGATAAAATATAAACCAAGAAAATAAACTGTAAAAATTAACGTATATTTACATGGGTGGAAAGGTAAAAACTGTTTCGGCAGAGACACCTTTATTAACAAAGCAAAAATGAAAAATGTTTTAAAGAAAAACTGGTTTTAGTTTCGGTTTCAGCACACCAAAATACATAAAGAACAACAAAATTTATCAAATCAAAATTTTAGACAAAGACGTACGCTACAATTAATAATTTTCATATTTGTTTTGCAAAATCTTGTAAAATAACTAACCCCAATAATAGTGATATATATCTTTTGAATAGCAAAAAGAGATTTGTTTAATGGTATGTAATTGTAATTTATTTACTATATTTAATAACTGTAAACTTTCTGTTTACAGTGTTTGCTTAATATGTTATGTAAATATGTTAATGTTGTTATACAACTTAGCTGAAAAGTGCAAGGTTCCTTCCTAATGTTCAAAACGCCGTAGTGTGCTGCCTGTCGCAGTAACAAGACATTAGTTCACGCCCCTCACAAATTCTCCAGCTCCAAGCTCCGACGGCTCCAACTTGCTCCTTCTAATGCGCATGCGCGCAGACTTCGGCAGTGAGCAAGATGCTGTGAGATAGCATGCATTTGCAATCTTCATCCTGAATTCATAATATCATTTGCGCTATCTGCAGCGATCGATTAATTTAAATAAACATTTCTATAAGCTAAAACAGTTTTTTATTATTTGAAAGTTTTTTTATTCAAAGTTCATTTTTATGTAAACATTCATTAATTTAAAAAATGGGGAGGGGCGGTTAAGAAATTATTTAAAGAGATATTTAATTTTTTTTTTTTTTTTTTTTTTGGGGGGGGGGGGGAAATGTTTGCCGAAATTTTTATTTAATAATCATATAAAAAACATATTTTTATTTTGCATATATATATATATATTTACCAGATATGTTTAATATTTTTAAAGATATATTTTTAAAATAACAGAAATTGATAAGACATGAGGATGAGCTTGAGCTTATTACTTAAAATCAGATTTGACATTTGTGTTTTTCTTTATATTATTGACAGATTTAATATGTAGTTTTAAAATTGATAGAAACTAATTAATGAAACAAATTTAAATTACACCTATACATTTTTTATCCTTTTTATTAATATTGTTTGTTATTGTTACCAGTTTATTTTTACATTAAAAAAAATAATTAATTTTAAAATTGCACTACATTAACTTTGTAAATTTTAAAGAAAATAAATTTATATATTCAGCTATGCATAAATGCATTTTCTTTAGACACAGAAAAATTCAGTATTATCATAATTTTAATATACTGACATTTAATTTTACAAGAATTATTTCGCATATTCATACTAATATGCATCAAAAGTTCATTAGATTTGTAAAGTATTTAATGTTCTATATATACAAGTTTCGAGAAAACTCCGAACGATTCGGCCGATGAGCGCGACCTTAGATCGAACCCGGCACCTCACGTTTACCAGCTTTGAGCGCAGAACCGCTCGGCCACTGGTGGGTTTGGAAAGTACTTAAGGAAATACTTCGCATTATTTAATAGATAATAAACCCAATGTTATTCTGTGGAGAAATTCGTCTTGTGAGCTACTCATTGACAAATGTACTTTTTTATATTTAAAAAATTAATAGTTACAAAATACACAACAGTTCAAATGTTCTTATTTTTACAAAAGGTGATTTTTAAATTTTTTTTCAATAATTCATTTTGAAGCTATGAAGTGCAAAAAAGGCTTTTAATTTATTTTTCGCTCTTTACAGCTTACAAAATGCTTAATATATATACACTGATGGGGAAAAAAATCCCAACACCAAGAAAAATCTATTGTACAGTAATGAAATTTCAGCAATACATTTGTCTAGGTAACATATTTAATTGATTAAAGATTCAAGATCACAGGTAGAACCATTGGCGAGAAGAGCCATTTCAAATGTGAAATGTTGGTACATTAGTAACCGGTGTAACCGCCAGAATTTTGAATGCAAGCATGCAAACATGCATGCATTGTGTCGTACAGGTGTCGGATATCAGTTTGTGGGATGGAGTTCCATGCATGTTGCAATTGGGCGGTCAATGCAGGGACGGTTAATGCTGGTTGTGGATGACGCTGGAGTTGTCGTCCAATGATATCCCATACGTGCTCGATTGGAGAAAGATCTGGTGATCTAGCAAGCCAAGGCAACATGTCGACACTCTGTAGAGCATGTTGGGTTACAACAGCGGTATGAGGGCGAGCGTTATTCTGTTGGAAAACATCCCCTTGAATGCTGTTCATGAATGGCAGCACAACAGGTTGTATCACTAGACTGACGTATAAATTTGCAGTCAGGGTGCGTGGGATAACCACGAGAGTGCTCCTGCTGTCATACGAAATTGCTCCCCAAACCATAACTCCAGGAGTAGGCCCTGTGTGTCTAGGCCGCAGACAGGTCGCTAACAGGCGTTCAGCTGGCCTCCTTCTAACCAACACACGGCTATCACTGCGACCAAGGCAGAACCGGCTTTCATCAGAAAACACAGCAGATCTCCACTCCGTCCTCCAATGAGCTCTAGCTTGACATCACTCACGTCGGAAACGGCAGTGGTTTGGAGTCAGTGGAATGCACGCTACAGGGCGTCTGGCTCGGAGCTGTCCTTGAAGTAACCGATTTGTAACAGTTCGTTGTGTCACTGTGGTGCCAACTGCAGCTCGAATTTCAGCTGCAGACTCAGTACGATTAGCCACAGCCATACGCCGAACACGGCGGTCTTCCCTCTCAGTAGTGCAACGTGGCCGCCCGGAACCCGGTCTTCTTGAGGCAGTACCTTCCCTTGACAACTGCTGCCAACACTCATGCACAGTGGATACATTCCTGCCAAGTCTTTCTGCAATATCGCGGAAAGAAAACCCACCTTCTCGTAGCCTTACTACACGACCTCGTTCAAACTCAGTGAGCTGTTGATAATGGCTTCTTCGTCTTCTTAGAGGCATCCTTGACTAACATTAACCCACTACGTCAAATCTCAACTGTAAATAACGATCACGAACCTTACAGCGCTTATTTAAAGCAAACCTCATTTGCATGTTCATAGTGTCGCTACAAGCGCCACACTTATGCGCGTAGCTCGAAATTTGAATCGACGTCATCTTTCAGATGTATAAACACGCCTACCAAATTTCGTTTATCTAGCACAGCTCCTTCCTGGTGTTGGGATTTTTTTCTCCATCAGTGTATTTGAAAAAAAAAGACAAATATTTTGTCAGTTGTGAATTTTCTAAATGGGAAAATGGAATTAAAAAATTGTTACGGATTTGTAAATATTAACGCTTTTTATGTAATTTCATTCAAAGAGTTTTAATCAGGTTATAAAATATTAATTTTCTGCATTTTTCTAGCTTGTTATCACATTATAAGAGTTTATTTTTCTATAAAAACCCGTTAAAATGCTTCACCAGGCAGGTAATGTCCTTGGTGCTAAATTTGGCAACTTTATCAATCCTTGGTGACCTTCGCTAGAAAATCCCTTATTATCGATATACCGAATATCTAAGCTCTGTTTGAATTAGTACAAAAGTTACTAGAATATTCTCATGTTATACAATGATATATGAGGAAATTGCATCGAGGCGATAGTCATTTTCTCTCCACGTAGCTTACTGGAAAGAACTCCCTGGCTGGGAGGGAGCGCGAAGTCTGCGCGCATGTGCATTAAAAGGGGCCGTCGGAGCTTGGAGCTGGAGCATTTCTGAGGGGCGCGAACTAAAGACTTGTGTCGCAGTATTCTGCGAAAATTCCTTTCAGCTAGAAAAATGAATAAGCTTATGTGTTCATGGTGCTGAAAGTATTTTATTCTATCCAAATGTATTCGGCAAAATGAGTTAATTAAAGTTGCTTACGTACAAGCGTTGACATTCCCATTAGATTTATTTCACATAGTTACTTGTATGAAGGTTAAAAATACAACTGCAAGCAGAGCTGCCAACCAAATCCGGCAAATTGTTAACACCTATTGAAAAACGCCCCTTTTTCTACACCACTTAATTTTTAGAGCAATTCCCTTCAAATGCATCTATGATGAATTAAGTAAAAAATGCTCTAAAAATGAAGTGGTGTAGAAAAAGGGGCGGTACTAACAATTTGCCGGATTAGGTTGGCAGCTCTGTGCAGGTAACGTGTGAGGAAGTATGAAAAATATTTTCAACAGATTGCGTACAAAGAATATTAAATTAGAACAAGAAAAGCTTCGCCTAGAGCATATTTATGGCTCTCTAACGATAACATAGTTTAGCTCACAGGGGAAGTCAATATTACAAGATGACTATCCGTGTGATTTCTCCCTCTTCTCCTGGTACTTTTGGTTTGATCGCGCAAGTGTTGAAATTGACAATACCTGGCCGGAGTACATATATTTTTTTAAGGGTATGGAAGAGAATAATTATAAACTAAAAAGTGAAACTATACTTTCACATTTTAAAAACAATTCGTCTGTCATTTTTTTTATAATTTCAATGTGTTAACTTTAACCATTAAATAGGTAAAACAATTTTTTGTTAAATCAAAAATTTTTATTTATTCATTTTGATTTTCTTCCAGAAATGTTAGAAATAACGGTAAAATTGTTATATATTATTAGGAAACAAACAAACAAATTATTAAGGAACTTAAAAAAAAAAAAAAAATTGTTTTACGTATTTCTTTTCTTTTTCTTTCTTTCTTTCTTTCTTTCTTTTTTATTTATTTTTTAATATAAAGTAATACTTTGCATATTGGCAGTAATAAATTACACAGACTTTATTTATTACACACATTATTTATTTATTTTTTTTTTTTTTTTTTGCTACTAAAAAAATACGATAATAAAAAAATATTTTAATAATGATGTTCAACCATAACTTGCAGTTAGGTCCAAAAAATAAATAAATAAATAAATAAATAAAATAAATAAACAATGAAGTTCAACCATAACTTGCAATTAGATTCAATCAAAATATTAAAATAATTATAATAATGAGTGAACAAAATAAATAAATAAATAATAACAATGTAATATATATTTTGAGCCAAAAGAACAACAACAACAACAACAACAAAAAAAAAAAAAAAAAAAAAAAAAAAAAAAAAAAAGGATTGTAAAGTATTTTGGTTATAAAAAATAAATAAATAAAATAAAAAAAGGTAAATGAAATAATAATAATAATAATAATGATAATAATTGCAAGATTGTAATTTATTAAAGCTTCGTGTTTTATTTATGCGAGTAAAAATGATGAAAGCGTATACTTAATAGGGTCTATGGTCAGCACATCAGACTTAATACCAGTGTTGCCAGATGTAGGATTTTCAGCTCTGATTTTGGCGTGGGGGGAGGGGGGGGGATTTGTTTTTTAATTCTGTTTTGTAGGGATTTTTCTATAATCTAATGAAAATTGTAAAATTCTTTTTAAAAACGCATAAAGTTTTAAACTTATCTTTTAAAATGTTGCTTACAATACCTCGTTTTTGATACATTATTTTATTACAGAAAGTTTACTTAGCTCGGAACTTTGGTTCTGGCTAGGCACCGAGATTCTTGAAGATGTTCTATAATTAACTTCACTATTAATTCTCCTAAATTTCAATTTATTTTTGATAGGAAAAAAAATTGTATGCCCCCCCCCCCCCTTTTTTTTTATTAATTGCGGGACTCTGATTATTAGCGATTTCCTGTGCCCTTTGGACGCCCTGCTTAACTCTTAATTCCTTTTCGCCGTCCAGACCGTCTCGTCAACGCACGTAACAGTTTCACTGTTACACTTAGGAGTTTTTCAAGGAGTTATTTATTTATTATTTATTTATTATTATTTATTTATTTATTTTATTTATTTTATTTATTTTTTCTTTTTTAAACTCCTGGTGCTTCACTCTGATTGGTCTCTGCTCACGCGGAGATTTATTCAGAGATCAAAATTCTAAATTCATCCTTTTGGCTTTTATTTATTTTGTGGAAAATTATTTTCATGTTTTTCCTATTTTTCGTTGGAGGTAAGCATTGGTTGCGACCAAATGCAGGTACTCCGAAGCACATAGTTGACTTGACTTGAAGAAAATTAGTAAGGGAGAAAAAAGGGCATTACTATGATTGCGCCGGCATAAATTATAATAGTTGGAAAATTTGCATATTTTTAATATGTCCTCCCTTTTATTTTTATTACTATTATTATTCCAAAATGGTAAATTTATTATATTATTTTAATAAAAAAATAGCATTTATTTAATATTTTGATACAATTAACATCAAGGTTTTAAAACAAATTGGACAATAAGTCAAGTACATGTTAAAATTAAATTTCCTCGAAATGCCAATTGTTTCATCAGCAATTGTCAAGTTATTTGCAATTTACCCCTCAATTAAAATATATTGTGCAGTACAAAATCTTAATCGTAGGTATATTATACTGATCTAAAAGTGTATTTTATTTTGTTTTACGTCTGAATGCGTTGTCTTTCGTTTTCATTTCTGTAAATTAGTCTTTTTATTTCCCTTTGATGTGCTCACATCACCCATTTCGTGTAGCCACACCCCCTAAGAAGTCGGGTAAGGTACGTATCAAGTCGATATTTGCTGGTTTAACATTGATTATTTATTACTAAATTAACTTTTTAGGTAAGTTTGATGCGAAAACATGTCAAAGGAGATCAGTTGTTTGATTTAACAATTTAATAGAATAAAGAGGCAACAATATTAAATTTAAACAGTTTGTAGAAACATTGTCCATTTTCTTTACTGTGTTTCAAGGGATTACATTTGTATACATATATTAGGTGCATGTTTTTATTTGTCCGTTTGTTTCGACAACCAACTTATACGTGTACATTAATAAGAATAGATCTCTTTTTTTTTTTTTTTTTTTTAATGCTAGAGAATATTACAATAATAATAATAATAATAATATGGTTTTATATAATTTCTGTTAATAGTTTTGAATCGTAGGGTACTTTGTTGGGTAAAAATATTTTAATGTAGGGAATCTAGGAGTTTTTCCTCCATTAAGTAGGGATAATTTAAATTTTCATCTGGCAACACTGTTTAATACTGAATATTAGGGGAAATTTTTTAAAACGAACAAAAACAGAGTATTGACATTAAAAATTTTCTCCTGATTCTTCCACCAGTATACCTATCTAACAATTTTTTACTTAGTTAATTGTACAAACTTACTACTAAAATTTCCGAAAGAATAATATTGGTTTTTGTTTCAGGGAAAAAATTTCCACTGTCAACACCCTGAAAAATATGAGTGTAAAAAATATTTAAATATTGCGAAAATTGTTATAACATTCAACAACGTTTTTCAGTCAGAGGCAGTATTAGTTTCTCTAGTACTCTGAGAAATATTTTTGTCTATTTATTTTTTATTTTATTTTATTTTATTTTTTTTATTTTTTTTCCCCCTACACTTCTGACAAATTTTATTTCCATAAAAATCCCAAATACTAAATATTAATGAGTATTTTATTTATTTTTCATCATCTGCACAACTCTCGATGTCTCCGTCCTTTTTCAGGATACTTTTAAGGATAAGAGTTTTCTGCTTATTTATTTTATTTTTTTTCCCCCTGCACTTCTGACAAATTTTATTTCCATAGAAATCCCAGATACTAAATATTAATGAGTATTTTGTTTATTTTTCATCATCTGCACAGCTCTCGATGTCTCCGTCCTTTTTCAGGATACTTTTAAGGATGAGAGTTTTCCGCTTTCTTTTTCTTTTCTTTTTCTTTTCTTTTATTTATTTATTTATTTATTTATTTATTTTGCTACCATTATTATTATACAAAAATCTCTATCCAATTTAATCATGATACATTATTTTAAAAATATGGTGCAGATTCGTGTAAGAAAAATGTGACAGGAAAAAAAAAAAAAAAAAAAAAGCTGAAAACCTCATCTTTGAAAGTATTTTGAAAAAAAGGGCGAGGACTTCGAGCTCTGTACACCTAACTCGCAGAGGTATTCCTCCCTCTTCAGCATTTTCAGAACGATCTTCGGCAAGTTAAAATACTTAATTTATTATTATTATTATTAAATTTTCATTATTGTCAGACGAATTTTTAATACTTAAGCTTATGGTTATAAAATTTAAATGAGTTATTCAAACTCGAATATCTAAGTACTTTTTTTCAAATTGTTACGTTTTAAGGAAATACCCAAGGGTCTACTTTTCCTAATACGAAAATATGCTGTCAATTTAGTGTTAAAAGATACGTGTATACAACTGAAATGTGAATTTAGAAAACCCCTTAGTTTGTTTTTTCTCAGGTGGCATAATTTAAATGTTCTCTATATATCTTAAAATACATAAAGGTAATTATAAAGAGCAAATATAAATATACGAATTTCCTTCACCCTGAGCTACCCTGGCAGATCAGTTGTTAGAGCGTCCGCGCGTTAAGCGGAAGGCCCGGGGTTCGATTCCCGGCTGTGGTATTTTTCACATAGTTGGTAAAAATCAGCCTTCTACTCTATTCTATCAGAAATTAATTTCCAGCAGAAAAGCAGCTAGGGCCTGATTAAGGGAGAAGCTCGCTCATACCGGAATATTTTTACAATTATTTTTTACTTCATGTCATAGAAATTCCACGCTTTGACGAGGAAATATTTTTTATAAAAAATGAACGGTATAAAACAATCCAATTTACTCACCGTTATTAGACACCAGAATTCTTTTAAAATAATTTTCAACGAAAATTTTCTGTTTATTATAGGAAGAAAGTATTTGTTAAAAATTAACGGTGTAAGTATAAATAATGTGTCAAGAGCGATCTTCCCCCTTAATCAGGCCCTGAAAGCAGCATTTCTTGACAAATATCCTCCTATACTAGAATCATAAACAAAAATCTTTACATCTTGCAACAAGAATGGATCCCCTGTTACTTTTTTTTTTTTTCCAACTGTACTTTATACTTACAAAATTATTTAGACTCACACCTTTTTTTTAAATTTCGTAAACTGTAACAGTTGAATTTAATTCAATGAAACGCGATTCGCTACTTGGTAGTATTCCTCTTGTATCTCGGCTGTGAAAGTAACACGCGGCCAATGCGATGCAGTGTTGCCAGACTTGGGGATTTTTGAAGCTTCAGGGGAAATATTTGGGGACGGAGAATTAGTGGGGCGCAGTTTGGGGAAATGAAAAATTTTGGGGGAAAATACGGGGATTTTCATTAACATCGACAAAAGATTTTTTCTTAAAATCCCACAGGTAAAGAAAAAAATCGTCAAGTTTATCAACTTATTGTATTGATTCTGGATTCTATTTCTAAGCTGAACCAGTCTAAACTAGGATGCTTTATCTTTAAATTTGAATTACACTTGCAGGCATGAAATATCTATTTTGACGAAAGCTCCTTAAGTTCTCTGGATACCTTGTTTTTCATACATTTTATAATCCACAAAATATTTTTATATATATACATATGGGAGAAGAATAAGTGATTAGACGAAGAAAACTACACTTAGAAAGTTACAGATTGAAAATTTTCAAAAAACTAGTGTATTTAAAGATATTTTTGTAAATGGGGATTTTTTTCGAAAAAAGAGCTTCATTTGGGGGAAAAAAAGCAGCTTAAGTTTATTAAATATTATTTAAATTTTTTACAAAAATTTACTGTTTTAGTATAAATTGAGTTGGGGAATTTTTTGGAAAAAACCCTTGATTTGGGGAAATTTGAATACTTTTTGGGGAAATTGACTGTCGATCATCTGGCAACACTGATGCGATGACAGGTTGGTGAGGTTGAGATAGAGTTTCTTCAACGCCTTTCCTGTTTTCGAAAGATACTTCATTTTGTCTGTAAAAAATGGTGCAGTCCTTTCTTCTGAACAAGTGATGGGCAATTTCGACACACTTTGCTGTGTCGACATTCGACACATTTTCAGAAGATTTGCTGTTTGGCGGTAAAAAAAAAAAAAAATGCGATTTTCTGAACTAATCAGAGTATGTATATAAGGAAATGTAAAAGAATATCTTTTAATTCTAGACTAAAATGAGCTCTTTATTTTTTTTCTTTATAGCTTCTTATTATATTGTGTAATAAATTGTTTTTAAATTTTTTTCATTCTGAATTCGTGTTTCTGTTACCGGTCTTCAGTGATATCATTTAATGGCTAAAAATGTTTTTTTTATTTATTTTAACAGTGGATTTAAGTAAACGCCTTGGATATTCTGCGTTTCCGAAATATTTGGTGTTTGATCCAAATTAATATTTATGTATGGACACGTTTAGGCAGCTTTAAAACAATCTTAAAAACCGTAGGATAATTTTGTATTATTATTATTATTATTATCATTTTTAATTATATATATATATAGTATAATGTGTGTGTGTGTTTGTTAAGAAATAAATTGAAATACATTTTTATTTCATCGTGCCAATTTGAAGAATTGTATTTAGTATGCAATACACAGGTTTTCTGTTTCTCCAGAAGAAGATTTAAATTTAGTAATTAGTCAAGTTTTTTCTAAATAAAAAAGAAAGAAAAAAAAAAAAAAAATCAATGAAAAGAAAAACGAAAATTACGCTGTAAAAAGAGACATTGTGTAAAGATAAACATTTTATCGTTATCAATCGAGTAGTTATGAACTGAAAGTTAGTAGTTAAGAAGTGACGTTTTCGAACCCAGGTAGCATTCCTCGACCTAGAAGCTCATCGTGTTTACTGTGATTTTTTTTTTTTTTTTTTCAAAACTTAAGTTTAGGTGGAAGTTACCATAGTAGGTGGGGAATTTCCGTCTGCCTCCTTGTTTTTACAATATATATATATATATATATACTTAATTACGCATTTTTAAAAGAAATAAATAATTACTGTCTATTTGCATCAAAATAGTTTACATTAGTAGTTACATATACATCAGCAACCCTAACAGCACATTTATCCATAGTATATCCTGAAGCTATCCCTTGGATATACTTTTATCCATAGGATATCCTGGAGATGTCTTGTGGATGAGATGTGCTGTTAGAGAATTTTGTATAACTATTGCTGGTGCCAGAGTTATATAAAATTCAAATAAAGACTCGATAACGAATGCGTGATCTATAATTAGCTAATATGTTTTTTTATTTGGGCGCAAAATAAGAAAACGAGAAAATATGTTTTTGTATAATTTTTTTCAAAAATAGTTATGAAAACTGATTTCAGCCTATTCATGAAATGCCGTTTATAATTATTTGAATAAGGCATTGAACATTCTATAGAAAGCTTTGAAACCGAGAATTGGATCCCATGCAAAAATATTAAGGATAATTACATTAAATGAAGAGAATGGGGAAAATGGTAATTTCCGTGTACAAAACTTTTCACATTAACCTCTACTCAAATTGAATTTTGCTTCTTTGTAAAGAAACGTAAATGAATGGTAAATTTATAGTTTGCAATATATTTAAAAATAAAATTCACATCTCGCATTCTTTTACGACAAATAAGAGAGTTTTAAAATTCAAAAATAATTTATAAACTTTCATAATACTAATACATTAATACCATGAAAATAAAACTATTTAAATAGTTTTATTATTATTATTATTATAAGCAATTGCATTTTATGAACAACAATTCTATTATTCAAAATAAAATAGGTCTCTATTAATTAACATGAAGTAATTATTTATAAAAATTATCTTTTTATGAATTAATTATTTAGAAAAAGAGTATTCTGCAGCAGACATTTATGAATAAAATTTAATTATTAAATATAAGCGCTCTGACCTATGGAAATTGCATTAAAATGTATATAGAAATTTATAACAATAAATTATTTACTTAACCTTCCTAAAATATACGAGTAGTAAAAATTTATACAAAACTAGTAATGATAAAATTGTTTTAAATTTAGATTACATTGATATATTAAATGTTAAATGTTAAATTATTAAAAACTCCATAGAAAATGTATATATATATATATATATATATATATATATATATAAATGGAAGTTAGTGCTGCTCATTTCAAAATTATTTATAAACTATTATTTATAAAAATAATATAAATTTTATTTTGTAATTTACAATTGCATGTATTGTAAATAAAAGATAAATGGAAATTAAATCAAAGCAGGCACTAACATCGGAAAAGGCTGATTCTTTAACCCTTTAAGCGTGTAGTGTTTGCTCCTGTGCGTGCACTGCAGTGGGGAGTGTTTCTCGCGATAGCAGGAAGGTCTAAGCGGGCGCGCTGAATTGGAGATATATTCTCTCGCATGTTACAATAAATAAAATCTAAAAAAAGAAAGTAATAACTGAGTAAAGACATAAACATATAATTAAACATACATTCATTTTCTAGTAGTTTCTTTTGGTGTGATAAATTTTAAAGCATGGAATGTCACAAAGAGCAACCTCACAGTCTGGACACCATATCCTTGTCTCCGTTCTAATCTTCTTGCCGTTTTTATTAGACGCATAGCAAACAACACATCGTCTTGTTGGTTCTCGTTTATAGGGTGTGACAGGTATATAGTCTGCGAAGTGTCCAGAATGCGAAAATCAAACACACCAAAGTTTTCCCAAGAAATTATATTTCACTTTACGGAACTACTATTGCCATCTAGTGGCAAATTTTGGAAACAAAGTGTTTTCCCTATAAGAATATAAGGATATGTATATGACGAGATATTTTCGTCAAGCACGTTGAAATGCTGAATTTAAAATTGGATGACGAGTAGGACTCGTCAAACCGGGTATAGCGTAACATTCCGATGACGAGGTGAGTTCGTCAAGCACGCTTAAAGGGTTAATTCTCAAATAGTTTGAAAGATTTCTTTACTGATTTTTAAAGAAACAAAACATGTCCCTTAAATTCCCTTTAATCGGTGAAAACGACACACGCAAAGAAAACTAACTATATAAAATAACTCATCTGTTTCTATAACTGTACAAGGCTGAAAAACGGGGATTATCAAAATACAACAACCATGGGAAAAAAAAAAAAAAAAAAAAAAAAAAAAAAACAGTTTAAATCTCTCCCACTTTAAGGCAACAATACCCGTAGTACCTACTAAACCGATAATTTCCGGTGACCTCTATTTCATCTTAGAAAAGTATGCGATATAGACAGAGCCTGATTAAGGGGGAAGCACACATTATTTATACTTACACTGTTATTTTTTAACAAATACTTTCCTCCTATAATAAACAGAAAATTCTCATTAAAAATTATTTTAAAAGAATTCTGGTGTCTAATAACGGTGAGTAAATTGGATTGTTTTACACCGTTCATCTTTTATAAAAAATATTTCCTCGTCAAAGCGTGGAATTTCTATGACATGAAGTAGAAAATAATTGTAAAAATATTCCGGTGAGAGCAGAATAATGTGTGCTTCCCCCTTAATCAGACTCTGGATATAGAGCAATACTAAATCCCCTCCCCCCTCCGCGGTCATAAAGACAAAAGCGAAAAAGTACTGTCCCTTTTCTTTTTTCCTGGAACGCATCTGAAGCTTCTGTTAAGGTGCTTTCAAATAATAGCGATTTCAGGGCGACAAGGGTGGGCTGTATTCAAATTCCTTTGATTTGTGATTTGAGTTCTCGCGGAGCTGGAAGAGCTATTTTCTCCTCTGAAAAACCTCATAACTCGATAATTGGCAGGGAGAACTTGAGTCTCTTTTGTAAAAATCCTAAACGTGTAATAAAAAGTAATGTCTTTCATTGTAAACTTGTCGAAAAGTTCAAGGTTCACTTTCCGACAATGGATAATTTATGTCTTCTTCGCTCTACTTCTGTTGCTAGTGTTTGTAAGCAGCTTTAGATTCAAAATGCAACGCAAGAGATGAAGTTTCAAAAGGTTGTCGGTTTATTGAATTAACCACGACACATACTGTGTCGAAGTCGACACGCGTGCCAAACTATGAAACAGTGCCTGCGTCGAAATTTCTGTACAAATGTCTAACTCCGACACATACGTCGAAGTATGATACCGGTGTGCCGAACTTCGTTACTGTATCGAACTCGGCACAAAGCAACTTGTCGACACCTCGACACACTAATGATGTGTCGACACACTGCATCGAGGCACCGACACATCGGCCATCTCTATTCTGAACAGTGTATGTATAGATAAATGTTGAGGAAAGCTTGTTTATTTTATTCAATTTCTTCCTTCTCAATAAGATATTCTGTTTGTATAAGCTTTGTTCTTATACAAAATTCTTCTGTTTTAAAATTTTACCATTCTGATTTCGCATTTCTGTCACCAATCTTCTAACTGTCTTAGTAACCTATTTTTTTTTTTTTTTTTTTTTTTTTTTTAACAGTGGACTTAAAAAAGAAAAAAATCCTGGGACCTTCCGCATTTCCGAAACGTTGTTTGGGGTTTGATCCAAATTTATATGCACGTGAATGTTTAGGTAGTTAATCTGAGTACGAGTATCATTAAAATTTGTAATCTTTTCATTAGGGCCGGTTTTAAGCTGATTGGATCGAAGAATGAAATGCTCGTTGAGAAATGCAGTTCATACATCCATATTTTTCTATTCGAGGTTAATATTTCGCAGCTTAAAACAGCTTCACGTGATAGAGGAATGAACTTTATTAAAAACGAGGCGTTTCGAAACTTTCTTAAAGACAAGGCCGTAGCCAGAAAAAAATTCTGAGGGGGCTCAAATTTTAGTCATACTTGCCAACCATCTCATTATGAAGCGAAAAATTTTTAGTGCCCGCCTCTTTTTTCACACCAGTCATTTTTTCAATTCATTTTATTCTTATTTAATTGTAACAACATTTGCATAGCTGCCAATATTTTAATTTATTCCGGAGTACTTTTACCTCCGCCTTTATTTCGCACCACTTTATATACAGAAAATTTTACTCTAATATATAACTTCGATCAAACAGACAGAATTACTTAAAAAAAAATATGTGGTAGGAAATAAAGGCGGGGCTAAAAGTACTCCAGAATAAGTTAAAACATTGGCAGCTATGCATTTGGAGAGAATGATTTTTAAAATGAAGTGTTGTGGCAAAGGAGGCGTTTTTTCAAGGTACGTTAACAATTTTAGGCTTCTTAATTAGATGGTTGACATGCATGACTTTAGTATATAATGTTCAGTAGGACTGGGCTTTATATCAATGTAAAATAAAATATCGATTTAACGCTAATATCGTTTATCCGATTTAAAAATTTCATCTTCCGTAAAATATCAATGCAGAAACATCAAAACACGCGAAAATCTGATTACAGGCTAAAATAAGGTAAAAAAAAAAAAATGTAAAAATAGTGTTAGCATAAGAGACAGAAATTTCTGATTTCTCATTACACATAAAAAAAAAAAAAAAAAAAAATTACTCAGAGGTAGTTTTAGTTTCATTATACTATGAGAAATAATTATATTTTCTGCACTCCTAGCAACGACCATTTCTATAAAAATGCCAGATAGTAAGTATTATGGAGCATTTTGAATATTTTTCAAGGAACATAAAAAAGCTCATATTTTCTACTATGGATTTAGTCCATAGTGCAGTTAGGGAGCCAATCACAAATTGAAGAAAAACACAAATACTTTCGATTAACCTGTGTTATAAAAACCTACAAACGACTTGTAACTTTAACACATTGTTACACATACTATGTGCAATATTTCCATATTTGTTTTGGGTAATTGAGCAGTTATTTAGGCAAATATAATTTCTTTTTAAAATTAATTAACTTTTTTCGCAATTTTTTTGTTTATTACTAGAAAAGATTTTCATAAAATTCTGTAAAACATTCATAAAAAAAGACAAAACATTAGAGAAAGATTATTCTGAAACGCAAATCCACACGTGTAATATTCGTGGAGATATAAGCATTTATAGTAAGTATTTTTTACTGCACATGCGTGATAGGCGGTAAGACTAAGATATATTGGGCAACTTTCGTCAAAAAACTCATTTGAATAGAGTAAAAATTGAGCAAATTGTCGTCTAAATAATGAGCTAGATTTTAAGTATTTTCTAGAGATGAAATTTCACAAGGGATTTTTCACATACTGCGTATCTCATTTAAAGATCCAAATATTTCAATCGCGTCCCAAAACTTCTTTTTTGTGTAAAACCACTTATGAACTCATATATCTTAAAAAATAAATAAAAATATGTTAGAATTACAAGCTTATAAAAAAATCCCCCCCCCCCTCCCAAAAAAAAAAAAAAAAAAAAAAAAAAAAACTTTTGCAACGGGGTTGAAATAATTGGATCTTGAAATTAATGAAAAACTCCTTATGATATTTCAATTCTGGAAAATACCTAAAATTTATTTCGTTCTTTAGACTACAGTTGGCGTATTTTTTACTCTACTCCAATGATTGGTGCTATGACCAGTCTTTATTTCACACCCCTTTCCTTGAAAAATTTTTTTTTCTTATTTAATCATAAGTATATTGTGGAGAAAAATACTCGACAAAAAAAATTCTGTGAATAAAAGGCGGGCACTAACATAACACTACTATGGAATAAATTAAAATAATTAACAGCTCTATATCAATACATAATTAGATACCAAGTTTATGAAATACATTTAAATAAATTACACCTAAGATTATTCAGAGCATACTATTTGGAAATTGTGCGATATATATTAATCAAACGTCTGTATATATGGCCGCATCGATCATCAATAAAAAAAAAAATTATTGACTTTGTTTTAAATTAATAAAAATTTAGTTTTTATGTTGTAGGCGTGACGATAATGTATATTTATAACTTTTCCGTGCAAACTATATATTAATAAACTTTGTAAGCAAACAATATATTAAAAACAACAAAAATGCACACTTCGCAAATTTTAAGGTGAAATAATTTAAGGTATTGTTTAACACCCATTACATGAAGATTCGTAAATATTTTTTAATCTTACATAGTTACTTTACTCTGTGAAACTGATTGTATGATATGTCTTAATTTCTCAGACATTATATTTGATTAATTGAAATATTTTTAAAAATTTATTTTTAATAGTAAAGTACGCTTATTCCAAAAAATTAAACAATATGAAAATTAACCTTTTACTAATCTTTTTACTATAGCTGTTGTCGAAAAACAATTTATCAAAACTGTCTTGCATTCCAGTGATTGCTTATATATTAGTAGATATATTGGGCAACTTTCGTCAAAAAACTCATTTGAATAGAGTAAAAATTATCCAAACTGTCGTCAAAAGAATGAGCTACTTTTAAGTATTTTCTAGAGTTGAAACTCCAAAAGCGATTTTTCACATACTGCATAAGTCATTTGAAGATCCAAATATTTCAATTTCGTTGAAAACTTCTTTTTTGTAACCGCTTATGAACTCATAATTTAAAATATAAATAAAAAGATATTAGAATTACATTCCTATAAAGGGACCTCCCCATCCCTCCGAAAAAAAAGTTTTGCAACGTTGTTTAAATAATTGCATCTTCAAATTAATTATGCAGCATATGAATATCTCCTTATGAAATTTCAACTCTAGAAAATACCTCAAATCTAATTCCTTCTTTTGCGACAGTTTGTATAATTTTTACTCAACTCAAATGAATGGAGCTATTATCAGACTTTATGTCATACCTCTTTTTTTTTTTAAAGAAATTTTTTCTTATTTAATTGTAAGTATATTGTGCAGAAAAGTCTTCGACGAAAAAAGTTCTGTTAATAAAAGGCGGCCCCTAACACTATTCCGGAATAAATTAAAATAATTAACAGCTCTATATAAATACATATTTAGATACCTAATTTCTTCGATATATTTAAATAAATTACTACTAAGATTATTCAGAGCATAATATTTGGAAATTGTGCGATATATTTTAATTTAAACGTCTGTATATATTTCTATATTATATGATCACACCGATCAGCATTAAAAAATTTCATTGATTTTGTTTGAAATGAATAAAAATTTGATATTTATGTTGTAAGCGTGAAGATAAAGTATATTTATAAACTTTGTGTGCAAGCTATATATTAACACTTTTGCCACCGCATGTTTTTGCCTTTTTGACAGTAAGGGCGTTATTCTCATTATCTCTGGGCGTTATTCTCATAAGTTACAACGTTTCGGAACAAAATTTTATGTATTCTCACTTATATTACAAATAGATATGCATTATAATCATACTATCTCTAATCAAAGTATTTGTATACATAGTATATTCAGTGTATAAATATGACAATTGTGCATGTTTTTAAGGAACAAATAACATACAAATTGCAAAAGAAACGCCTACTGACGGAGTTTCAGATTTTCAAATGACGTGAATCTATGTCAGCGGTCCTGAAAGTGTTAATAAACTTTGCAAGCAAACAGTATTTTAAGAACAACAAATCTTAACACTTTTGAGACCGCTGACGTAGACATTCTATTACCATGCTCATGTTATTTGAAAATCTGTAATGACATGAACATGGACATGAAACGCCAGTAGGCGTTTCTCTCCCAATTTGCATCTTATTTATTTCTTAAGAATATACCTAATATTCATATTAGTACTTTCAATATACAATGGATAAAAATACTTTGATCAGAAAGAGTATCATTATAATGTATATTCATTTGTAATGCAAATTTGAATACGGAAAGTTTTCTTCTGAAATATTGTAGCTTAGAAGAGTAATGCTCACTCCACAGGCGGATCTTACTATCAAAAAGACCAAAGCATGCGGTCGCGGAAGAGTTAAAATAAAATAATTTAAGGTATTGTTTATAACCTGTTGCATGAAGTTTGGTAATTTTTTTAAAATCTTACTTAGTTACTTTACTCTGTGAAACTCATCGTATGATATTTTTTAATTTCTCGGACATTATATTTGATCAATTGAAATATTTTGTAAAAAATTATTTTTAAGACTAAAGTACGCTTATTCCAAAAAATTAAACAATATGTAAATTAACATTTTATCAGCCCTTTTAGTACAGCTGTTATCAAAAAGCAATTTATCAAATCTGTCTTGCATTCCAGTGATTGCTTACAGTTTAGTAATGTTTTAATTGACAATTTTCATGACCAGCTTCTTCTTCTATTTTGTGCAGTAAGGCCCTCCTTTTTGCATAAATTTACGAATAAATATATGAATAATTCAGAATTAGTCCTTAACAGTTGATGTGGTAAATACTACTGGTGTACATATTTTCAAACGAAGTCTAAAGGGTTCAACAAGATTTACATAAATTTATGAATATATATTTGAATAATTTAGAATTAGTCCTTAACAAATCTACGCCAGTGGTCACGAAAGTGTTAAAAATTAGTTTTAACAGTAGTAAAATTTATGCTTATATTTATGTTAAAACACAAATATTGTTTCAATATTAATCTGCTTACTAATTTTAATTAAGGTCTTCATATTTCTGTATATATAAATGTCATTCTCCAATCTCCATCACTTACATCTAATGAAAAATGTATATTCATCATGGTAGGAAAAAATTAATGAATTACCAAATCTAACTTTAAAGTAGGCTTTTCGAAGGGCTTTATATTATCACTGATCTATCTATCATCATGTTTTTATCGCACACAGAGATACACGGGAAAAGAAGTTTAAGTTAAAGCTATATATACAAGGTGATTCCTTATTGTACTGACAAATTCAGTGAGGTAAAGAAGAGCTCATATAGATTTCAGGTTACTGTGAATACAATGAAAACGATAAAATATTGCAATATGCTTACAATGAACTACATCGAATGACTAGTACAGGAGAAATTTAGATGTTCGTTTTTTATACTAGTGGATCTGCAGATCAGGAGCCTCAACGTCCTATTTGTATCAGACATTATTCAATAGGTGATTTTTATTTATTCCTTATTATATAACAGTATATATTGATTCGATAGACTTGTTATCATAATCAGATACATTCCTGAGGGGGGCTGCAGCCTCCCTCAACCCCCTGCTCTATCTCTCTTTGTATACTTATCTGTATATCATATAAAGTGATACGGAATTATAAATAATTGTATTTACTTTTCCATAAATTCTTTCAACGAGGCTTAGTAAGTTGATAAAATGCTAATTTTCTGCATTTCTAGTCATTTTAGTGTTAAAATAGCCTAATTTTCCCTTAAAAACGCATTAAAAAGCTCCAAGAAGGGAAGAAATGTATTTGTCGCCAAATTTGGCGACTGTTTCCCTCTTTGGCGATTTTTTGGCGACCTTGGCGAGAAATTCTTTATTAGGGATATACCAAATATGGACGCTCTAATCTCATTGGCTGATGAGATACGAGAATTTTCCAGAACAGCCTGGGTTCGATAGAAAAGTATAAAAGGAGCATTTTTTTCACCGAGGCAGTCAGTCTCAGATCTGCGTCAGTTTGCTTTGCCTTGAGCCTTTTTGAATGAGACTTGCTTTATGTGTTATTGTTAAACAGTTTGTGCTGTTGTTGTGCTGTTAACGGCTATTGATTAAGCTGTGTTTACTGGTTGAATTGAAGCTGCTACTTGGTTTATAGACCTGTATTTTTCTGGAACTTTCTGTGAATAAATCACTGAATTATTACAAGTTTCGCCTTTCATTCTCGGACAACTTACGAACCCCCCAAGTACGCAACAATATGTATTCTTTCTAAACGACGGTCTTGTATTATTTCCCTGAAATTCATAATTACCAAATTTAATAACTACCAAATTTCATACAAAAAAAAAAAAAAAAAAAAAAAAAATTACATACCTTATCGGAAATATTTTGCGTAACCTTTAAGTTAACTACCAATTCTATACCACAATTTTCCACAGGAAAAAATGCTTTAAAAATTCTAATAAAATTTCATTATATTTGATGGGGTAGTGTAACCATGTTAAAATACTCTTAAGAAATACCGACTATAGACCGTAATAGTACGAAATTCTTTTATGTATCCCGGTAAAGTAGCCACAATCATTATAAACGCCAATAATAAAAATAAACCTAATTAATTATAACTCATGAATTTTTCAAACTAATTTGACATTATTTGGATGATTACAGTATATACTCGTAATTATTTTGTGTGGTCCCATTAATTATTTAGTCGATACATACCCTTTTTTAAGAGTAAACATGATTTTAAGCATCTTTATAATGTATGTTAATTTTAATAATTTCAATTCAGCATAAACGCATTAAAGTGCGCGCTTAAATAAAAATTTGTCCATAGGCTCCAATGTTACGAAATTTTTTTGTGTGTCTCTGTAAAAGAACCATAAACATTGTATACACCAGTAAAAACTATTCAGCTTATTTTGCATTTAAAATTAATAATTGTTTCAAATTTAACATCGTTTGGATGACACCGTGACATTGTCAGAACACTTTTGTAAGGTCCTGTACATTAATTAGAAATCTTAAAAGCACATATTTTCTTCAAACAACATAAGTTTAAGCATCTTACTCACGTACGCTAGTTTCATTTTCTTGATTGCAAAGTAATGGTATTAAAATACGTTTAAACGAAATTCACCCCATACGCCGTAATGTTAAGAATTTTGGCGGGTCCCTGTACACAGTTTATAAACAATATAGCAATAAAAGTTATACAGCTACTTATATGCAAAGCTGGAAAGTGTGCGACAATTTGCAAGTCAATTGAAGGATTTTTGCGGCCGCTATTGCGGTACATACAAATTCTTCCCATAGACCGTAATGATAAGAAAGACTTTGGCGTGTCCCTGTACACGAACGACAAATGGAATACACGCCTAACACTATACAGTTATTTCTGTTGAGCTCATGAACATGTGTACCAAATTTGCAGTGAATAGTGTGATTTTTGGGGCCGCTATCGCGGTACATACAAATTCTTCCCATAGGCCGTAATGATAAGAAAAACTTTGGCGTGTCCCTGTATACGAACTGCAAATGGAATACATACCAAAAACTATACAGCTGATTTCGTGGGGCTCATGAACATGTGTACCAAATTTCAAGTCAATAGCGTGATTTTTGCGGCCGCTATCACACGACAGACAGACATACAGACAGACAGACGGCACCCAAAATCCTTTTGAGTCTCAACAGAGGGCCTCTACTGACGTTTCGTCAAAAATTGGAAGTCAATATCTTGATTTTTGCGGTGGCTATCGCGGTACAGACAAATTCCTCCCGTAGGTCGTAATGGTAAGAAAAACTCTGGCGTGTCCCTGTACACGAATTACAAATGGAATACAAACCCAAAAACATACAGATGATTTCGTGGGGCTCATGAATATGTGTACCAAATTGCAAGTCAATAGCGTGATTTTTGTGGCCGCTATCGCGATTCATACAAATTCCCCCCTTAGGCAGTAATGATAAAAAAAACTCTGGCGTGTCCCTGTATACGAATTGCAAATGGAATACATACCAAAAAGTATACAGCTGATTTCGTGGGGCTCATGAACATGTGTACTAAATTTCAAGTCAATAGCGCTATTTTTGCGGTCGCTATCGCGATACATACAAATTCCTCCCATAGGCCGTAATGATAAGAAAAACTTTGGCATGTCCCTGTATACGAACTACAAATGGAATACATACCAAAACCTATACAGCTGATTTCGTGGGGCTCATGAACATGTGTACCAAATTTCAAGTCAATAACGCTATTTGTGCGGCCGCTATCGCGCAACAGACAGACAGACAGACACACAGACACAGCCCAAAACCGTTTTGAGTCTCAATGTAGGGCCTCCACTGACGTTTCCGCAATAATATCAGTCGTTTTTACGTTTTAAAAAAGTGAGACTCCGCCCATTACACTTTGAAACTTCACTTAGTAATTCACATTTATTGTACTTATATACATTAATTCACAGTCTATTTATTACAATTGCAAGACAATAATTGTACGTTTATCTTTTTCATAATGCTATAATATGCATTTATTTTTATTTTTTATTAAAAACATGTCGATACAGAAATTATTGTAATTAAGTAAATGAGGAATATATCCAGTTATGTTTTGATATGTACTTATTTAAATTTTTATTAAAAAAAAAAAAGTCAATACAGGAATTATTGTAATTAAATAATTGAGAAATTTACCCAATTTAAATTAATGAATTTAATTATGGTCACAAATTAATTACTAATTTGGTAAGGGGAGTTTAAAAACATAACGGTAGGGTTCGTACAGATCTGTCATTTTGTTATGATTCTGACATTACAAAATTTATATAGTAAAATTTTATTGAAAGTGATAAGCTTATTTAATGATAAAAAAAAAAAAAAATTACTGCTGAAAAATAAAAATAAATAATAATAATAATAAATAAATAAATAAAAGCTGCGCGAAGCCTGGATCGACGGAGTTCCTTTTAAGTAAAACGTGAAAAGGAATGTTGTATAACAAGCAAACACAAACAGCTACTTTAAACAATATGATTCATTGTAATAAGAAAGCACCACAGAACTGGCGTTTAACAATAATAACTACAAAACTCTGAATAAACACCTCAAAAGGAAATAAAATCATAACAATCGTTTCGGATCGAAAGAACACCAGGCGAACACAGTAAGTACGAGTGCTGTTGTAGAACATAGGATCCTTCGTCTGGTGAACACAGTAGATACGAGTGCTGCATCACTCGTGCCTACTTTGTTCGCCTGACGAAGGGTCGTGTTTTCTTTCGACCCGAAACAATTTCATTAGTTGTGAGTTTATTGCGTTTTATGGTGTTTATTCAAAGTTTTGTAATTGTTATGATTCATTGTATCTCCTATTCAAAGGGTACTGGATGTGTTAATTTTAAGAAAGTTTTGCCTGCTGTAGCTAAAAATGTTTTTTTATGATAGCCGATTAAACATTGCGGAGGATATTTGATTTTTTATTTATTTTTTTCTTCCCCACTATTTCAGCATTTATAACTCGTTATTATATGAAGATAATTTAACACAACTGAAGTCGTTTTAGTAGGATTCTTTCTTTTTCTTCTAAGTATGTGCTTGATTTTTGTTAAGAGCGTTTAGAAACTTAAAACATAAAGGATTTAAAAAAAAATTTCCTTTTTCATTCCATTTGCAGTAAAATTTTTTTAGGACTGATTAAGAAAAGAAAGTCATTTTGCTTATTAACACTTTCGCGACTGCTGATGTAGATTTATGTCATTTGGGAATCTGCTAACTCCTCCAGTGGGCGTTTCTTTTGGAATTCATATGTTGCTATTTTCTTGGGAATATTCGTCATATTAATATTTGTACAATCAAAATACTATGAATATAAGCACTTTCACTAGAAAGAGCGTAATTATTATGCATATTCATATGTAATATAAATATAAATACAGAAAACTTTGTTTTGAAGTTACGCAGCTTGAAAGCATCACGCCCACAGCCGGAACGTACTATCTACACTATCGAAAAGACAAAAATATGCGGTCACGAACGCGAAAGTGTTAAATAAATTTAATTTGATTTTTAATCCTTTTACAAGGTCGTAAGAAGTATACTTGCCCAATTCATTAATTTTAAAAAGAAAAGCATAGTAAGCTCCTTTACCATGCTCGCTATATTTAGTCTAAGCACCCAATCTTTTTTTATTTTTTTAATATTCATTTTTTACTTTTGTTTATTATGTAGTAAAATTAGTTATCACGGTATTAGAAAGATAATTTTAGAAAAAAAGAACACAGAGTGTGACCTTTTTTTTTTTTTCTTTTTTTTTTTTTTTTTTTTTTTTCCTTGGTTCTAACATGTATTTTAATAGGGTGTAAACGGTAGGCGTAGAAAAATAATTCACTACGTCTTGACCATTTAAAATTGATGATTTTGAAGGTTAAGTATGCTTATCAGGGCCGAAACTAGGACTTTTTTTTTCAGTTGGAAAAAAAGATATTTTGGCACCAACCCTCTAATCCGAAGTTAAAATTTCAAATGTAATTTTACAAAGTGTACAATGTCCATTTTATTTTCAACTATATTCATAAGAAGAAGAAGTAAATATTGCATTTGGTTCAAATTTTTGACTTGTGATTTTCGATTAATTTACAGAATTTGAAATGTCCTATGACAATATTTAACGAACGTATGTTTGTGTGACAGTTATTGTAGCTAATTTATGAACTGCATGCATAGAATTGCATGAAACCTAATATGTAGTTAAATTCTGATATTAATTGGTACTGATTAAATTTTCATGTGCATCGCTCGGCTTGTGGTGCTCTTATGCGACGTTTAAGTAGTAGCTATATCTCGACATCCCCAAGACGGAATTAAGTTAATAAAGTAAAAAGTGATGGCTGGTTCATCTACACATAGATGCCAAGATTTTAAATTATTCCGGAGCATTTTTAGCTCGCCTTTATTTCATACCACTTACTTTTTAAGAGAAATACTTCTTATTTTATCGAAGTTATAATTGAATAAAAAATTTCTATAAATAAAGTGGTGCGAAAAAAAGGTGGGGCTAAAAATACTCCAAAATAAATTAAAATGTTGGCTTGTATGTCTACATCAGAAGAGATCTAAGTTAATGATCGGCAAATGATCATTGCCCGGATTTCAATTAACAAAATCTCTAGTGTACATAAAATTAATGATGATTTTGCTATAATTTTTCGAAGAGTAGTTTTGATTGTGTGAACCATTCGCTCGTGAAAATCGACCCACCAAGATAACCTTTCCGTGATGCATTTTCACGTTATTTCGTGGTTGGCATATATATATTTTTTAAACCGGATAGTTCATGACATTCCATGTTAAAAAATATGCAGATTTCAAATAACTTACCAAGTTTTCAAAACTGAATTTTCAGATTACGTTCATGCCAGCATCTTAAGTGATATTTAAAACTAGACCGACATATTTACAATAAAAATATTTCTTTTAATTCACATTTAAGCGAAAATATACTCTATTCTCTCATCTTGCGAAATCTTACTGTTCTCTCATCATACATATTTCGAAAAATTACGAAGTATTTAAATTAAAATGTTGCAAATCAATAGGGTTCTTTCTTGTGACGTCTGAGGTTCTTCGAATATTTGTTCTTGAGATATCGTGTTCACAGTCTAATAAGATAGCTCACTATCGGACCCTTTTCATACGGACACGTCTAAATGTTATTATTTTTGGATTTTTCAGACCTCAAAGTTTGTGGAAAAGTCAAAAATTTTCATGAATACTTGTTTCCCATATCCATAGTATAATGGGGAACTAAAAGCCTTAGAATATGTATCAAATATAGTGCATTTATATATCAAATAGAAGATTAATCTCAATTTCCCTTGTATTTTTAACACAGGCGTAGTTACTTATTCGGTATTTTTACCTTTATCCGATAAGAGTGCATGACCTTATAATTACCGTAAATTTTACAAGTGCGTGTCGTGTCCCTCATGAATTATGTGACTGCTATGTCATTGATGCGTCGTCGCTTATTCTTAATATAGCTTTGCTCCTGCTCTTTTGTACCAATCATCATCATCATCACGTTCTTAAGAAGTGCCTACGGCTGTCGAGACAGCCGCTTACCTTCACCTAATGAAGACAAAATGCAGAAGGAGGGCTTGCATAATCTAGAGAATCGGTACTAGGTCTGTGTGGGTTCCCAGAGAACCCCGGCGTGATGACTTGATGCATTCAGCAGCATGACGGAAGAGAGTGGCAGAGCAGAGCCGATCTGGAAGCTGTGTGACATGTGGCAACAGAGGAAGGAGCACTAAACCTACAATTCATTTTTTTTTTTTTTTTTTTTTTTTTTTTAATAATAATGATAGGCCTAACCAGACTGTTAAGCAGTCATAATACTATACAATTTAGAATAATACAAAAATAAGGAAAATTTTTAAAAATTTTAGCCTAGCAAGACTGTTAGGCAGTCAGATAAAAAGAAAATATTTACATTATTTACAATTAAAACAATTAAATTACAATTTACAATTTACAAAAGAGAATTTTACACTATTTACAGTTAAGTTAAAAACGAATAATTAAAAACCCTAAGTAAGGTAACTGGCTGGAAGATTGATCATCCGCGACTGTTAAAACGACACAGTAGGTTGCAGTTGTCAGGGGGATAGCCAAAAGTAGAAGAATTGGAAGTATTTAATCTACGGGAAAAAGTATTTTGAGTGAGAATTCTGTGTTAAGTAACACCTGAAGGATCTCGCCTTCTACGCTTGGAGACCGGGACAAACCCGTCCTCCCTGTAGAGGATGGCAAATGGGCGTTTTTTGGCCCTCCCGATTCTGGGATCGTACCTTCTTATGGCATTTAACACAGGATTCTGAACTTTTGGGATAGACCTGTGAAACTTCAACGCAAGTTTCTTAATTTCCGAATAGATTGGCCTAATTTTCAGGTCTTTGTGAATGACAACATTGCGAACGTAGCGATGAGCTTGAACAAACCTACGCAATTGCTTGTTTTGGAATACTTGAATTTTTTCTAGCACAGTCTTTGAGGCAGACCCGTACACCACGGACCCGTAAGTCAAGATGGGTCGGATCATGGACTTGTACAGTAACAATTTATTTTTAACAGACAGGCGGCTCTTCCAAGCCAAAAGAGGAAGGAGGGGGCGGTGGCAATTTGCGCTTTATTCGGAGTCTCTGAGATGTGCTTATGCCACAATAATTTTGAATCTAGGTGAATTATTAGGTATTTATAAGAAGTTTCCCAGGGAATCGGATCATTAGTGAGAGTAAAGTTAACGTCGGGGGAATAGGATTTATTAGTGAAGAAAATGGCGGCACTTTTCGAGTTATTAACTTTAATTTTCCATTTCCTAAGCCAAATAGCATACGAATGAAGGTAATCCTGGAGTTTTTCTAACACTGTGTGTGGTTGTTTATGTTTGTACATGATAGCAGTATCATCAGCAAATAAAGCTAAGTTGATGTCGGTCTTGCGCGGTATGTCGTTAATGTAAATGTTAAAAAGGCGTGGCCCGGCGAGAGAACCCTGAGGAACAGAACTGAGAACAGGCTTCGGGCTAGAGAGGGAATAATGTATCAATACTTTCCAGAGTAAGCCTGTTCACACAATATTAAAAAATGTCGCAACGTAAACTCGACGTCAGCACTTCCCGTCGTGCAGTGGCTGCATTATCAGAATAAAAGTTCTGAAAACCCCGCCCCTATTTTTGCTTACTTTAAAAACGTTATCTCTTATTGTTTTAAGGAAAAAAAGAATTAATTTTTGCCCTAAATGACCTTTATAGATGTGATTATTTACTTGAAATTATTAGCGTATTTTAAATACGAAATATGTTAGGTGTTCCCTAATAATTTCAAGTAAATAATTACATCTACATTGTTCACTTAGGGCCAGAATTAATTAGTGTAAAATATAATGTTTTAAATCTATGTTCTAACGTTGTAAATTGTATTGTAGATGGGGGAAAAATCATGTATTAGTAACTTAAGAAGAAAATTTTAATGTACGCAATTTTCAAAGTGAAAATTTTGGTTAAAAAAAAAAAAAAAAAAAAAAAAAAAAAAAAAAATTAAAATTTTGGAAAATAATCGCTAATAAAGGATGACTTTATCATTATTCTTTTATTAAAAAAACAAACATTATGCAGAGCTGTCAACCTTACCCGGAAGATAGTTGGTAACGCCCCTTTTTCCACGCCAATCGATTTTTTAGAGTATTTTGGTTCTTAATTTATCATAAATATATTTGTAGAGAATTTCTCTAAAAATTAAGTGGTGTGGTGTTGCTAACAATCCTTCGGATTTTGGTAGGCAGCTCTGTTTATGTCATATTCAATAAAAGGAATCAGACGCAGACAAAAACATTCGCAAAACATTTATCATCTAAAATATTATGTTTGTAATCGCTTTACAACCAAATCTATAACTAAAGTAACATTTAGGAATGAACGAATATGATATACACTAACATGTTCTAACCTCGTTACAAATCAAAGCAATCGAATTAAAAATTCCAGAGATTTTCTCTTGATCTATGATAAATGAAAAATTGAAGAAATTAGGATTTTAGTAATTACATAAATTGTAAGAAATATTCAATTTTTTTTAATTAATTGTAAAATACATTACTTATCTTAAAATACCGGAAAATATGCGAAATGTGAATATTTAAAAAATAAGTACATTTTTCCGTTCAAACACAGCACAATTCTATTTTAATTTTAAATGTGGAGCATCGCGAGAGTAAGCAAATTTTATTCGAGCATTCACAGTTTCAGCCTGTATAGTCCAGGCACTTGTAGTACCCACCAGACGGATTTGTTATTTTATGAGCGAAAGCTACAGTTCGGAGAATCGAACCGTGTACTGAGAGTAGAAAGTTTAATAGAATCACTGTTCAAATCAGTAACTTTTATGGATACAAACATTTCAGTAATTGTTTATGATGTAAGTTATTTTTTTCAATTTTTTTTAGAAGAAAAAACGCCTAAACCCAAAATTTTGTTCTATCTAGTTTTCACTGGCGTTGGGTAGCAGTGGCGGATCCAGAACTCGACTTTTGGGGGGAGGGGGGGGGCTAAGATATTTCAAAATGTTATTCTAGACCAATAAAAAATTTACAATTTCAATATTTAATTGTGAATGTCAGTGCTTTGGGGGGGGGGGGGGGCTTCAGCCCCTAAACCCCCCCCCCCTTAAATCCGCCACTGTTGGGTAGAATCGAAAAGTATTAGCCTACACCTCCTGTACACTGTAAAAGTAATAACTATTACCAGCTGCAAGAAACTCTCTGTGATTAGAGAAAATAATTATTTTCTCCAATCACAGAAATTTTCTTGCAGCTGGTAATAGGTATTTTTTTACAGTGTAAGTAATATAGAAGGTGTTGTAATAGCTCGAAACTACGATCCCCGAAGAGCGTTCACGTCTTGAATGAGCGTAGAGATTCGTAGAACAGAAACCCTTAAGTTTGCGGGAATTCGTGCAGTGAAAATTTCTTTTTCTTCTAATTTTTTAAAATTTTAAGCACTTTTCAATATTTACATTTATAGCTCGTACAAGACCAATAAGTGGAAGGTGGAAGCATTTACGCTTATAATGCATTTATTTATATTCTGTATATAATATATTAGTATTCTTCATGTAATCGTTACATTTTATTTCGGCAATATTGTTATCGAAAATCCACAATATCAACTGCGTACCAACCAAGGTTCTTACTAAAGGAAATACACTACTATATATATAAATAAATTTGACTTCTCGCTGATTTTTATTAATATCTATTTACTAAAATTACTACATAAAAATTTCGGCATCCAAATTTTTCTTTGTGAGAACCCTAATACCAACTTTCAATTTTTGAAAGTTCTTGGTGGAAAATGCCCCTATTTTTTACAGATATTTACGAAAAGTGTCATTAATGCAAAAAATATATTGAGTAAATGTATTTTCATCATACAGTAGATTGTATACGTATTAAAATATTTGGTCTTTATTGCAAAAATAATAGCAATCTTGAATGTAATAATACGATATTTTTACATAAACATGCTACTTTTATTTGTTTGATTATACACGTATTATACTTCCCATACAAAATATCAAAAAGTAATGTAGGAAAAGATGTGGAATCAAGGTTCTAAAGCCCTCCTTATTGAGCATTGCGAAATTTCCTTGCCAAATAAAATTTTTTTAATATGTTTATTTCTCAGTAAATATTTCTAATAAATATCAGTAATGTATCAATAATGTAATAATTATACATTTACATTTAATTATTAACTGATTTCTTGAATATAATTTTGCAGAAGTTTGAAGTAAATTTTTTTAACTCTTTCCATAATTTTTGAGTCATTACCCCCGTGAAGTAGGACATAGTTACCAACATTTTAACCCGTTAACGCCCGGCTTTTGAAGTTTTTTTCAACGTAAACCCCGACTATGGGCGTTTCATTTAAATGTTGCATTATTTTACTTAAAGTTTTTATGCTTTAATTTTTATTTTGCAAATTTATCATACAGATAATAATAATGTTACTAACCAATGCATTTAAATGCATAGCACATTTCATATGCAATTGCAAATATTGTGTTTGTTTCTTAAAACAATACAGCACACAAACTTTCAAAGTTTCGCCTGTAAGAGAAATTACAAATATACTAGCGATCTATAAATAGATCACTGGGCGGTAACGGGTTAATTTATTCTGGTGCTGGGCTGAAAGCCCAGTCTCTATTGCTCACCTCTTTATTTATAGAATAATTTCCTTCAATGTAAAACTACCATAAAATAAGTGAAAATTACTCTTAACACTTTCGCGACCGCTGTCATAGATTCACGTCATTTAGAAATCTGAAACTCCACCAGTGGGCGTTTCTTTTGCAATTTATATGTTATTTGTTTCTTAAAAATATATACAATATTCATATTTGTAAAATCAATACGCTATGAATAAAATACTTTGATTAGAGAGAGTATAATTATAAGGTATATCCATTTGTAGTATAAATATGAATTCAGTAAATTTGTTTATGAAAAAATTGTAACTTGAAAGAATAACGCCCACAGGTGGACCGTGCTATCAAAAAGACAAAAACATGCTGTCGCGAAAGTGTTAAAATAAAAGTAGTGTTGATTAAAGGCGGGGCTCCGGAATAAAATAATAGTTGGCAAGTCTGAGTAGGGAAAAAGTAATCATAATCAGCTTAAACTTTGATATATTTTTTTATGGAATTTTTTGCCCATTTCAATAGACATTCGTTTCTCGTTAGTACCTGTCGATTCCATCTAGTTCCATTTGAAACTAGCAGAGACAAAATTTAAGGTTTCTTCGTAAGTAGATTTGTTTTTCTAAAATAGTTTTAATAGCATTTTGGCAGGTAATTGAACTTTACAGAATACAGAGCTGCCAACCTAATCCGGCAAATTCTTTGTACCGCCCCTTTTTCTACACCACTTAATTTTTAGAATAATTCTCTTCAAATATATTTACAATGAATTAAGAAAACAAATGCTCAAAAAATTAAGTGGTGTAGAAAAAGGGGCGGTACAAATAATTTGCCGGATTAAGTTGGGAGCTCTGAGAGTACTGCAGATTTCATCTATACATTTTTATTTCAATCTTCGACATGTTTAAAAAAATCCAACTAGAAAAAAGCTAAGAAATACATGTATGTACTATTTTTTGCGGATATTCATAAATATAAATACTTTTAATTGGCACTTTGACTTCAGCATGTCTTCTTATTTTAATTTGCAACCTCCGTTTTTCGGCGTTTCAGTAAAACATTATATCATTTATCAAAATGACTTTTCTTATGACTTAACCGCAGTAACCGATTGGATAATTTCTATTGAAACATAATGAATTTACATAAAACCTTTAAAATTTTTTAAGGTAATGCACAGTTTTAGTCTAGCGACTTAACACGGAATTTGTTTATCTTATGCATATCTGTCAACTTTTAAAATTTATTCTTATTTCTAAAATTATTTACCTGCCCTTTTCCCCATCATATTCTTTGTATGTAATCGTAATTAAAATCATTGAGAAAATTTCTGTGAAAAAATAATGGGTATAAAAAACATTCCGAAATAATAATAAGAAAGAAAGTTGGCAACAGTGTTCTTACATACCTGCCAACATCCTAATTATGCACCGGAAGATTTTTAGTACACGCCCCTTTTTTTCCTACCATTTTATTTTTAGAGTAATTATATCCAAATGTAGTTACGATTAAAGAAGTATAAAATTACTCTTAAAAAAAAAGGCTTGTGTGTAAAAAAATAGCCGGTACTAAAAATCTTCTGTATATTCATGAGATGATTGACAGGTATGTGCTAAACGAGTTATCTGTTGATCAATCAACACTGTTAACAGTGTATCCATTTTATTTCTCTAATAGTTTTAGAAAGAAAAGATCCTTTTAAAAGTAATGCATTGTTTTAGTGGAACGATAAAACCCGAGGTTTGTCTTTCTTATGCATAGCTGACAACATTTTTAATTAATTCTGGAATAATGTTCTGCCCTTTTTTCCCATCATATTCTTTGTATGTAATCATATTTATATCTTGAAGACAATTACTCAATGAACAATATAGTGTGAAAAAAGGGCGGATAGTAACAGAATTCCGAAATAAATGAAAAATGTTGGCAGTAACATTCTTATGAAACATGTTATTTCTTGACAAGTCAACTATGTGTTAACAGTGTGTCCATTTTATTTCTCTAATAGCTTTAGAAAGAAAATATCCTTTAAAAAATAATGCATTGTTTTATTTGAACGACTAAGCACTAGATTTGTCTTTCTTACTCATAGCTTCCAACATTTTTTATTTATTCTGGAATAATTTAATTACCTGCCCTTTTTTCGATTATATTCTTTGTATGTAATCAAAGGTGTCGTACTCTCCTCCTTTTTTCAGGACATTCTAAGAGATAAGGAATTTCCTCCTTTATTGTTACCACTATTTTTTTGTAAAATAATCTGTTTCCTTTTCCACCGCAACGTATTACTATAAAAAATTCTGTATAAAATTAGAGGTGGCAAAAAAGGCAGAAATTTCTCATCTTTGAGAATGTTGTGAGAAAAGAGCGTAGTGTACGTACTCTAAATGCAATCGGAATTATATCTTAACACTTACGCGACAGCATGTTTTTGTCTTTTTTATAGTAAAGTCCGCCTGTGGGCGAAAGAAACGCCCACTGGTGAGTTTCAGATTTTCAAATGACGTGAATCTACACCAGCGCTCGCGAAATTAATAAAGAAAATTTGTCGACAATGATTATAGTGTGAAAAACGGCGGGTATTAACAACATTCCAAAATAAATTAAAAATGTTGGCAGCAATATTCTTATGAAACGAGTTAACTTTTGACTAGTCAACTATGTGATGAAAGAATGCTCACAGTATTAGCTTTAGAAGGAATGCTTCAAAGACCTTTACAGGATTCATAGCATCCAAACATTTATATAACACTAATTTTAACAATAAAAATTTCCTCGATTAATCGTTAAACTTCTGCGATTTATATATATATATTATATCACCCATTAACGTAAGTAATACCAGAATTATATTCGGTCAAAAGGTTCCATACTGAGTTTTTACTTGAATTACATGTTTTGATTTCTCCTGAGTCCTTTTGAAAATTTGTCAATGTGTTTGTATGTAACAACTGTCACGCCTTTTAATGCCATTATGTTTAAGTCAGAGTAGCACAGTTACTTAATTTATTTCAACTCATTTTCAGCGCCGCATTGTTTGTCATGACACTTTTTTTACAGGAATATTTTTTCTTATTTTACCGTAGTTAAATATTATAAAAAGTTATTGGAGTTATATACTATAGAAAGTTATTGTGAAATAAAGGCGGGGCTAAAAGGGTTCCGGAATAATTTAAGGAAGTCAGCAACTCAATTAAGTAAAAATTTTTATTTTAATTTATCAATGTGAATCATTACAGAAATGTGTAAAAATTGCTATTAAAGTTTTTGGAGAAAAAAAACGTGAAAGTTGGCTACTATGTATTTGTGTGTATGGCAGAGTTGCCAATATTTTATTCTATTTCGGAGCATTTTTAGATCCGCTTTTATATTATATCACTTTTATTTTAAAAGTATTTTTTATGCTTTTATCGCAGTCATATGCCGGAGAAAGATATTTTATAAATAAAGTGGTGCAAAAAGAGAGGCGGGGTTAAAAATACTGCAGAATAAATTAAAATGCTGACAAGTACAGAGCTGCCAACCTAATCCGGCAAATTGTTAACGCCTATTGAAAAACGCCCCTTTTTCTACACCACTTAATTTTTAGAGTATTTGTTTTCTTTATTCATCGTAAATATATTTGAAGAGAATTACTCTAAAAATTAAGTGGTGTAGAAAAAGGGGCGGTACTAACAATTTGCCGGATTTGGTTGGCAGCTCTGCAAGTATGACATGCGCGTTAGGAGGGGAACAGCTACTAAATACCATATCTCCCAAACGATGGAACAACAGAACTTCATATGTGAGACATGTCTGGTGTAAGATGACATTTGGCAAATTTTAGTAAAAAATAGAAAACAGAAAGTGGAACCGTACTCTAAAAATACTGAATATTCAAAGTAAATAATTCCCGTAATAAGTGAGTGTAAGCATAATCAAGTACTGTAAAACATGGATACTTTGAAATTTCAGGTGAAATACGCTCCTAATAGGTTCTCAGCTTGTTTTCTAAGATATTTTTTACATGGTATTCTATTTTTTTTTTTTTTTTTTAATTTATCTAAATTAAAAAAGTTAACTTTCCAACTAGCAAAAGTTAAAATAAAATAGAATACATACATAAATACAGAGTGTCCTAAAAGTTCCAGTACTGACGCTGATGTATTTTTTATTTACAAAACAACAAACCTTAAAACGATTATTTTTATGCTAATGATAAAAGGCACATTTAAAATAACGGAGGAAAAAATACAGAACTTACATTTATAATAAATGTTCAAAATGTCCACCCTTTTCTAGGAGGCAAAGCTGAACTCGTTTGCGCATGTGTTTAGAAACGCGTTTTAACATGCTGGGAGTGACTTCTTGTAGAGAAACCTGTACACAAATGCACAGAACCTGTATTAAGAAATTGTCGAACGAGCTGATATAGCATATTTTTACTCGGTATTGCATCATCTGGATATTTATATCGCCAAACATCCTTGCATCTTTCATACGATTTACATTGAAAATAAGCTTCATACAGCGCAATTCTCTGAAAGCGTGATAAACTCATTTCACTATGAAGCACAAAATAGCATATAACTTTATTCGCACGCAAATTGAGGGAGAAAAAAACAAACGATAGAAATTAAAGAATTGATGCAATAATAAGCAGACGATAAAATTTAATATTTAAAAAAAATCATGGACACAATGAGTTCTTTAAGTTGGAGTACTGGAACTTTTAGGACACACTGTAGAATAGAAGAGTAAAAAGAATAAATAAAAATTTATAAATGTAAAACAGCAAATATTTTGTTTTTGAAAAAAAAAAAAAAAAAAAGAGTTATTCTAGTAATTTATTAAATATCATGGGTCTAGAGATAAATATATATGTATAAACATACTATAATATATTATCTGCCAACATTCTAATTATTATTCCGTAGTATTGTTAGTATAGTTTTTTTTTTTTAACATGTATTTTTTTTTTTAATTAATTTTGTATATATTTACTTTTAATTAAATTTGGAGGGAGTTATTTAAAAGATAAAGTCAAATTTGCCAACACCCTAATTAATTTCGATAGTAATGTTCGTATCCGCTCTTTTTTTCACACTAGTCTTTTTGTTTTTTAATCTTTTTCTTTTTCTTTTTCTTTAATCGTAATTATATTTGAAGAGAATTACTCGAAATTTAAGTGATGTGGAAAAAAGGGCGAGTACTAACAATACTACTGATTGTTAACGAGAATGTTGGCAAGTTTGCAATAATAACTTTGTATTGCTTGCAGATATTTCTTCGTTGAGTAACGAAACGGATTATGATCATCAGAAATTGATAATATTAATCAACAGCAATAGTAAACCTTCTGAATACAACTGGTGAATATGGTTCGATCCCTGAGAACGATGACCCTGCAGAGCTTCCCACGCAGACCTAAGAACCTCGAGCAGTCAATCTGCCTTAACGCCTGCACCTACTTACACCTGGGTGTAACTGAATAATGTTCGAAATTACATATATTAAACGAATAGTTTATTAAATTCAATGTTTTATGATTTTCGAAAAATGTGGTTGTAAACAACATCGACTAAAAAACTAACTGTATTTTGTAATTTTATTATTTTCGAGTAATAAATGAATTAATAAAGACAAAAATTACTTTGTCTAGATTTAAAAACTATCATGTGATAATATGAAATATTTACTGGGCACATATATATTTTGTATTCAAATTATAATTCTTTGAAATATGGCTCTAAAATTTAATAAAATTTAGTCATTTCATTACTAATACTATTTTTTTAAAATATCTGAATAAAGTTTAAAAAAAGAAAGAATGTAGAATTTTTTATAAAAAGATATAGGTTTTAAAAAAAACATTAAACGAAAAAGGGAAAAAAAGTATAAATAACTTTCTATAACTGAAGATTTTTTTCCCGATAAATTTCATTAGGGAATGTGATTGGTTTCGTACAGAAAGCAGTAGATGTCAGAACTGAAAACTATTGTTACGTTTCTGTAATGAAATTATGACGGGGGTCGATGTTATTTGTTTTTGAAATTATAATTGCCATTATTTATTATTTAGAAGGAAATAAAGTATTTTGTTTATGAAAAAGTAATAAATAACTCTCAGCATATCAATCTTATAAACTTAATAAATTTTAAAATCCAACGTTTCGGCTAAATTCCTTCATTAGCCTTCCTCAGGGAAGAATGATGTTAAAAAACACATAAACATAGAAAATTTAAGTACATGATACCACAATTACAACTTCAAAACATTTAACAGATGATTACACAAATTGTAAAAATATACTATATACATTTTTAAAAATATGCTAAAACACTCAAAGGAACATGAAACATGATCACTACAAGACAAGGATAAAGATCTACTAAAGCAAAGGTTAAAAATATCAAAATTGCGGGGTTGCCAGAACTAAATTAAAACAGGGTAACCATAAATTAATTTAAGCCCAAGAAATGAAGCCAAATTGAAGGGGGGTTTACGGATAAGGAATCGTTACAAATTTCAGATTTTCTTTTAATAATTTCGAATGATTCATAAAGAAGTGCTTGGTTTCTATTGTCAGTATTGTAAATTATTTTGGCATTTTCAAAATCGGGGTCAATGGGATTAGTATTATAATTTCGTGAAAAAGCTGTGTTGGGTCTATTATATTTTAAATCGGCAATATGCTCCTTCATTCTATCACAAAAAGGTCTATTAGTCATACCTATATAGTAGTTAGTTTTATTATCCACTTTATATGGGATTTCATATACACCAGATTTTAATTTGGGGGGAGGAGGATCAAGTTTTTTAGAAATTAATGAATTTAATTTTAAAGGAGCTTTTTCATTAATTTCTAAAAAACTTGATCCTCCTCCCCCCAAATTAAAATCTGGTGTATATGAAATCCCATATAAAGTGGATAATAAAACTAACTACTATATAGGTATGACTAATAGACCTTTTTGTGATAGAATGAAGGAGCATATTGCCGATTTAAAATATAATAGACCCAACACAGCTTTTTCACGAAATTATAATACTAATCCCATTGACCCCGATTTTGAAAATGCCAAAATAATTTACAATACTGACAATAGAAACCAAGCACTTCTTTATGAATCATTCGAAATTATTAAAAGAAAATCTGAAATTTGTAACGATTCCTTATCCGTAAACCCCCCTTCAATTTGGCTTCATTTCTTGGGCTTAAATTAATTTATGGTTACCCTGTTTTAATTTAGTTCTGGCAACCCCGCAATTTTGATATTTTTAACCTTTGCTTTAGTAGATCTTTATCCTTGTCTTGTAGTGATCATGTTTCATGTTCCTTTGAGTGTTTTAGCATATTTTTAAAAATGTATATAGTATACTTTTACAATTTGTGTAATCATCTGTTAAATGTTTTGAAGTTGTAATTGTGGTATCATGTACTTAAATTTTCTATGTTTATGTGTTTTTTAACATCATTCTTCCCTGAGGAAGGCTAATGAAGGAATTTAGCCGAAACGTTGGATTTTAAAATTTATTAAAGTTTATAAGATTGATATGCTGAGAGTTATTTATTACTTTTTCATAATTATAAAAGCAGCATATATAAAAAAGTGGAATAAATATAGCTAAAGTATTTTGATCATAGATCGACATGAACAATGTTAATTTCTAGAATAGTTAGAAACATGGAAATATCACAATGTAAATACCAATAATATTTTATTTCATTTCAACTGCCTTTTAATACAATGCCTTGTAGAGGGAAGAGAGGTGTAGAATTTAAAATAAAACAGTTTATTAAAATTAATAAAAGTTCTTGCTTGTCCAGGGATGGAACACGGGCGCAGAATTCATACCGGAATCCGTTTAAGAAATTTCTGTACCTATAATATCATTGATTTAAGGAGTAGAAAATTTTCTTACATTGATAGTGGTATGAATTCTGCGCCCGTGTTCCATCCCTGCTTGTCTCTTAAAAAAAAAAAAAAAAAAAAAATCCTGCTCGGGACGAAAATTGTTTCTGACGCCCATTTCAGCATACCTATTCTTATGTAAAATGACCTCCTGAATCCGAATAAGACTCCCATTTCACCCTATCACCCACCGTTTTTTAGGAACGGCGACCTATTTTTATCGTTTTTTAAAAATATTTTATGGCTATAAATTTGATTTTCATGAGGGGGGGGGATTATTTTAATCTTTAAATACCTTCTGAGGGGCTACTGAGTTCGAAAATTGTAAAACATGGACATTTGCGACAAGGGATTTTTTTTTTTTTTTTTTTTTTTTTTTTGGGGGGGGGGGGGGGGATTTGCTATTGAAATTGTGTATTACTTATTTTATATTATTTTAATCTTTTATTAATGTTATTTTTTAAACTTTATATTTTTTTGTTTTTAGGTGTTAAATTAATTCTTTTTCATTCTTTAAATCAAATTCATAGTCAATTCAATCGTCGAACAGGGTAAAAAAATGAGTGAGGGGGTGGTGTCTCTAGAAAACGGGGGGTGACTAGGCAAAATGGGAGTCATATTCGGATTCAGGAGGTCATTTTACATACGAATCAACAAGAATGGTATCAGAACTCGATTTTTCTTTTTCTTTTCTTTTTTTTTTTTTTTTTTTTTTTTTTGGCAGAGCAGTAGGGCAGTGTGGTACAGGTTGTAACAGTTTTTTGAAAATTAAATATATTTTGAAATGTATTTACATTTTCCTGTTTATAATTACTGTTTTCCATAGCATGCATATTCCTCTATCATATTCACAAAAAAAAGACTTTCGTTAATTTTGCTAATTTTAACACAAAATACATTTTTTCAAAATTTTTTGCCTGTTACAATTTGCCCCGAATTTGGGGCAAAGTATAACACCCGTGGGGCAACTTGTAATGGATACAAAGGGAACCCTAACTATAAAAACGACAATATTTCGAAATGTTTTTTGTTATCAATCATTTATTAATATAATAAAAAAGGCAATTAATAACTAATATTAAATTTAACTTGCTTGGTATAGTAACAATGAATTATATCAAATGGATTATAGTAAACTAAAGATAAAATTAAAGATAAAATCAACATAGAAGTCAATCTTAGTCAATGTTTAAATTAATTCAAGCAAATTATATTTTATTCCCTCTCATGCATTTAATGTGTGCACACATTTTTCGAATTAAGTATTATACCCGTTCTTATGCCACAGAGAGCGTTTAGCGGAGAGTGAATTCGCCGCCCTTTTCAGGACACTCACTGATGAAAATTTCAGTTTTTTTTTTTTTTTTTTTTTTTTTTTTTTTAACCACTATTTTTATGCAATATTCTCTAATTCGTGATTTGATCGTGATTCTAATTCGTGGTTAAATAATCACGGTACAATAACATAAAAACACAGAAAATATTTCTGTATAAATATTGTATTGGCAAAGAAGCCAAAATTTTTTCATTTCTGAAAGTTTCTTGAAAATGGGCGGGTCTCCGAGCTCTGGCTGTAGGCATCTTCACAAGCCACTCCTCTAACATGTTACAATTTCCCCCAAAATTTTGTTTCAACTTGCCCCATCGTATGATTTTGGACATTTTGTTTATTTATAAAAATATGTAACGATTTATACAAAAAATTAAACATGCATTTTATAACTCAACACACAGACTAAATAAATAGCTATAAACATTTCGTTAAAGCATAAATTAACATACTTTTAATGAAAATTTACGAAATATTTTTTTTCCCCAGTAACTAGTTAAAATGAAGCGCGTGTACAGAATCTCTTATTAACCATTTTTGTGGAGCACCGATTGTGCTTACATTATAAAGCGTGTCATCAGAATTATGTTTATAAAAATATTTAATCACAAATGTTACAAACTATTTCGTAAATTGTGTGTTACTTCTTACCCCTGTGCAATTAGCCCCACGCTCCCCTATGTATTTTGTTACTTTTATAATTTATTCCAGTGCAATCTTAACACCGCCCTTTTTTCACTTCACTTATTTTCTTCCATAATTCCCTCCAATATGTAATTAAAATTAAAAAAGGAGAAAACTACTCTTGCAAAAAAGTGTTATGAAAAGAGGGCGTACGAACAATACTTCGAAATAGATTATAAAATTTGACAACTTTGAGCTATAAAATGTTTCACTTCGCATCATTCTGTAATAAAATAGTGTATTGTAAACAACTTTTTCAACAAATAAATTTAAAACTTTTTGCATTTTTACAAGGACTTTCAAAATTTTCATTAGCTAACCATATTATCCCGTTAAATCAGAAAATAAATAAATAAATAAATAAATAAATAATAATAAAAAAAAAATATATATATATATCCCCTCCTCTAAACCCTACACAAACATACTTGCCAACCATCTCATTAATAACCGTGCAATTGTTTACGCCCCTTGAAAAAACGCCCCCTTTTTTAAAACCATTTTATTTTTAGAGTAATTTTCTTCAAATGCTGTTACGATTAAATAAGAATAAATTTACTGTAAAAAATGACTGTTGTGAAAAAAAAAAAAAAAAAGAGCTGAAAACTCCTACCAAAATACTACAACAGATCTAACAGTCGAACGCTTTCTCCCGTTCCGTCTGCGAAATCGCCAAGTATATTGTGCCAAATCTTAAAAAGGGTACGACGCGCGCCATTTTGAAAGTGAATGAAGTTATCGCTATCATGTTACAGTGATATGGCAATTTTCTCTGTGAAATGATAAAGGGTTAAACGCAACTTAAAATCACTTTTAGTTTCACTGAAAGAGTCGTGAAAGGTAAATGATATTTTGTGTAACTGCCAAAACGCCAAGCTGGTACAATCCTTAAAAGCTCAAAGTTTTAATATTCTTTGGTTTTGGGATTGTTTACCTGCTAGCACAATATCAAAAATTACTCAACAGATCTCATCTAGTTGATGAAACTGTATATTTATTTAAACAAGAGGTTTCAAGTAATGAAGTAAGTGTTTCTTTTTCCCTTCTTTAATTTTATGTTTGAGTTCTTGTCTTACATTTTCAGGTGTTCTAGATTTGTATATTTAATACTCTTTTTTAAAACTATGCTTTTTTAACATTTAACATTTTTTATATTTACTGAAAAAATGTATCAGTATATAATATGAAGCTACTAATGCTTTATTGAATCAAGTATATGCAGTAATTATATATTATTGAAAACAAACAAGTTTTAGGCATAAAAATATTATACTTTTGAAAAGTTTGTTTTCTACGAATTAAAATTATGTGAAAGGAGAAAACTGGCATTCCTAATTTCCGCTTAGATTTTTTTTTTTTCTTTAAATTAATAAAATTATTATATATTTTTATTTCTTTCAATTACAATTTTTTTTTTTTTTTTTTTTAACTTTAATTAACATTCTCAATTTCCACTTCGATTTATTTTATTTTATTATTATTGATAAAATTATTACCTTTTTGATTTTCGTTTTACTGCAAGGTTTACAGTAATTAACATTCCCAATTTCCGCTTTGATTTATTTATTTTATTTTATTTATTTTTAATAAAATTATTTCCTTTTTGATTTTCTTTTGATTGCAAATAAATATTTTTTGCTAATAAATTGACAACCACAAAGATCTAAATATTGGTTTATGGATATTCTTAGCTTTAGTTTCATTAAATTGTATGAATTAAAAGTAATTAAAATTTAACAGAAATAAAATAATTTTAATACAGTTTCAAATATATATATATATATATATAAGTAATAAAGGATTTTTATTTTATTTTAAATCTATCAAAGTTATTCAAAATGAAAAATATTTTGCGATATTGATACATCTGTACATTTTAAAATGCAAGCAACTCCTACCAAAACTCGACTGCTATTAACCCCTTGAACTGAAATGACGAGTCCAGCTCGTCATGAATTTCCCGAAACTAATTATGTTCTTATATGTATGTATAACAATAAACATTCATATAAATGTGTGAAACAAATATTATTTTTAATAATAACAAATTATTTGAGCAACAAAACCGAAATTTTTCTTTATCAATTCCTCCTCTTAAAACTAAGAAAATTAAATTGTCTGCATGAGCAGTGCTGATGAAAATAAATTGCAGTTCAAGGGGTTAAAAATACCTATACGAAAATCAACAAGCAATGAGCAATACTCTGATTTGTGAATTCTTTTTCTTTGACAAAAATTCTTCACATTCTACTTTGCTTGGGAGAGGGGGGGGGGGAGGATTAATCCAATCACGTTTTCTAATTTGCAAAAACCGTCTCTTCGCCAATTTACCCCCTGCATACTCATTTTACAGCATAGCTATATAAAATCCCTCACCGGATCGCGAAAATTGCATCACATGATCAAAGAACTTATACTATCGGAAAGAAGGTTTGCTTCCGTAGCGATCATGTAAACGCGTCTGATCACGTGACTTTATAGAATAACCATACACAAAAAACAACTTTACAGGAAAACGGCGCTGTCGAAAGGCAAACGGTCGCAGTGTTTTCTTTTCACTATCTTGCTTGCATTGAACAAAAAACTTATACTATCCGATAGCATAAGTTCTTTGCATTACTTTCGCAATGTTTATAACTCTTAGCTATATTTATTGTACATTAAAAAGCCTTCATTTTCTTCTTCTTTTCTTTTTTACTATATATATATATATAATGTATTATATTTGCATTTATGTATTACTATTTAAAAATTACGATCGCTGAAGATGACAGAATCTGACAACGAACCTGTTTACGATTACAAATACGTCGTCCTGTGATCACATGACGCTGTAACCCATGCGCATGAATCTGATTTTGAAATTCCTTGCATGCTTCTTGCTAGCTCAGCCTGTAAGTTAGCTTCTTGTGCAGACATACTATTAACTCCGCCAGGTTATACTTCAGCTTACAGCTGGCCATAGCTTTACAAATTAAGCTCGTTCACACAATGTTAAAAAATGTCGCAAAGTAAACTCGACGTTAGCGCTGCTTCTCGTGCAGTGGCTGCGGTACCCAAATAAAAGCTGTGAAAAACCTGCCCCTATTGTGCTTTCTTTAAAAATGGTATCTCTTATGGTTTTAATATAAACAAGAATTAATTCTAGCCCTAAATGAACATTATAGATGTAATTATTAGCGTACATTTGACTTTAAATACAAAATATGTTAAATCTATAACTAAAATAACATTTAAGAATGAACAAATATAATAAAAACTAACTAAGCTGATAACAAATCAAACAACCGAATTCAAAATTCCATAGATTATCTCTTGATCCGTAATGAATGAAGATTCAAGAGATTGAGATTTCAATAGATCATGCGCAGTTTCAGCCTGAGTAGTTCATGTACCTCGAACACGAGATGGCTTTGTCATCGATCAGTGACGTAACCATGACATAGTACGCTACCCATTGCTCCATTGTACTAATAACGTTAATTTGTAACGCTTTGCAGCTGGCCTTATCTCATTGTAGTTCAACTTCCCGTATTCAACTATCAACAATTTAACACGACTGTCGTGTCGTATTAAAAATTCGTCTGCGCGTTTCTTAAAATCCCATAATTTTCTTATTTTTACACACGATCCATGTGCATATATTTGTCATATAGAACAGAAATACTTTATGAAAACTGGTGTAAGTTATTTACTTACACTTTCTTTATACTGGTGGACCTTCTGAGAGTTACAAAATTTTTTATACGTAATGCATTAAAATAAAAATATATTAACATTGTTAAAATATCTGAACATTATTTAAATTTAAATAGAGAAGATTAAAAAAAAAAAAAATAATTATAATAATAATAAAAAAATAAAAATTTGTCCTATTAACTTATGTTTTTCTTTCAGCAGTATATTATTAAACTAAAATAATTTAAAATCACTGGGAAAATTAAAATTAAAATTAATCAGCCGGTAGCAATTTAAGAATTTTCAAATATCAATTATTTTAATTTAAATAATTCTCTAGAAGTTTTAGTATACTTAATTTTGTTTTATTTTATTTTATATTTATGTGTTTTTTTAGAACCATAGGACGGCAATTAAGATCACTGCCCACTGTATTCAGTGGGCAGTGTTAAGATAAACGATTTGTAACACCCAACATTCTCTTAATCACCTCCCCCATCTTCGCATTGTAGAATTATTTCGCTATTATAATTTAAAAACATTTCAACAAATAACTAAATTTGTTTATGAAGATATTTATTTCTTTACTTTATTATTTTTTTCTTTAATTTCAGAAATAAAATAAATATCTTCATAAATATTAGATATACGTAAACATAAATAAACAAATAAAAATAAATTCTTTGAGGATGATATTCATAATAATAAATACATTTAAGATTAAGTTCATACTATTTTTAGGGGTTGGAGAGGAAAGTAAAACTAATCGAATTACTGAAATTTTTTTAATTTTAATACCATAACTAACATCTATCATTATCATTATTATTATTATTATTTAGTAGTTTGTATTATTGTTTTATTTATTTTATTTTTTTCTGATATAATTAGTTAAAATCAACAATAAGATTTTAGGGGTAAAAATAAACATCAAACATAATCAGACTATTAATTTCAAACCGGTGCGGCCATTTTTCTTTAAAAAAAAAAAAAAAAAAAAGTGGTTTAGTAATCATTTTTAACATTTTCGCGACCGCTGACGTGAATTCACGTCATTTGAAATCTGTAACTCCGCTAGTGGGCGTTTTTTTAGGTTTCATAAGTTATGTTATTGCTTAACAATACACTCAATATTCACATTTCTATTATCAGTGCATTATGGATACAAATACTTTGATTAGGAAGAGTATAACTGTAATGAATATTTCTTTATACAATAAATATAAATACGGAAAACAATGATTTAAAATAATATAATGTACAAGAAAAACGCCCACATTCTGAGCAAACTGAAAAAAAGACAAAAACATGCGGTCGCGAAAGTGTTAATAAAACAATGATTGATATATAAAAGAAGTGAACTTGCTGCCATAGATATAGTAATATATATATAGATCTATCATCCCCATGTTATCGAGCAAAAAATTTTGATGCCGAAAAAAAGTTCTAAAATCAACCATTAGAGAGTATTGAAAAAATAATAAAAAATTAAATGAATTTGAAACTGTATCTGGAGTTTTTCACCTTTAGTAAATAAATTATTTATAAATTTTATTTGCTAAATTATCCGTGTGTATTACTGTGTGTTATTTACTCGGGGAGAGGCAGCCATTAGAGTGACTTTTCCCGAAAAAAAAAGGTATCACTTTTTCCCTCTCGCTGATCAATCTATGTCTGATACTACATCTATGCTTGCTACAGAAATCGCTGAACAGTAGTCAGGAGTGACAACGATCAGCAAAAGCCGCAACTCTAATGGTATTTAACTCTTGATGGAAAATGTAGCCGGAGGGAAATTGATTGCAAAAGGACATTATAATCATTATTCAACAGATTACAAAAGCCACGCCTCTGGAGTTTACCTTCTGAGTACCAATGTCAGCTGAGAAAGGTATTTAATGTCTTTATAAATATGTTTAATTTTGAAAATATTAAAGTGTTCAAGTGAAAATATTCAAATTGAAATTTTCTGCAGCTGTCGTGTGCAGAAGCGATGAAACTGAATGTAAACAAGAATGATCAGTTTTCTCAAATTTCTTTTGAAGATCTATAATCGTCCAAATTTTCATTAAAAAAAAAAATAATAATAATAATAATATAAAGGTTTTTAAAATTGAAACGAGAAGACTTCAAACCAACTGAAGGTCATGTTTCGAGTTTGACCTTTTGTGCAAAGATTCTGAGTACATAATTTAAAAATATATTAAACAGTATGCGGCACACTTAGGTTGAGAGTGGGCACAACTAGTCTCATATCACTAGTGACGTCACCTAAATAAAGATTCTTAAACATTAAAATGAAGTACGTCATAGCTCTTCATAATTTATGTTCTTATGACTGTGCAAAGTTGACATATTTTATGCAAAAATTTAAATTGATTTCAAAAAAAAAAAAAAAAAAAAAAAATTCCGTTCTTAATTACAATAATTTTCGATTTTTTTTTTTAATGAATATTAAAACAGTTTTGCGACGACTGACGTGGATTCATGTCTTTTGAAAATATGTGACTCTGTGAGTGAGTATTTCTTTCACTTCAGTGAGTATTTCTTTCGCAATTTGTATGCTACTTATTTCTTAAGAATAATACCCAATATTTATATTTGTACAATCAAAATCAACATTCTACGGATACAAACACATTGATTAGAAAGAGCATAATTATAATGTATATCCATTTGTAATATAAATCTGAATATAGAAAATCTTGTTCTGGAATATTGTAATTTGGGAGAGAAACGCCCACAGGCCGACCTTATTGTCAAAAAGACAAAAGCATAAGGTTGCGAAATGTTTACAATATCATGATACTGATAAGTATACATTTATTATGTATATTAGAAATAAGCTGTATACTTATGCATATAAATATGGACAAAATTAAGGTACAGTTAAAGATAATGGGAGGAGCATCACTTTTTGACAAACATGAAAATCAATAACGTGCCGGAAAGAAGCAGATAAATTTCTCCTGCATTAGACATTCGACAGGGTCTATTATAAACGTGTTGGAAAGCTGTTTGAATGAATAAGTTTTTGTTGAATTTTACTTACAGCCGCTGCAACTGTGTTTGTTGAATTCTAGATTACACATTTCTGCCGTTAGTATATTGTACATATTTCCACTGTTTTAGCGCTTGGAATTTGTTATTAAGTCTAGATATTCAAATACAATTGGGTCATTATTCGATTTTTACTAATCTTACATTTTGTGCAGTTTGCTTGAAGAGTTAAGAAATTATGGAATCTGTTAGTTTTAGAGTCGTTTTATTGCATACCATACTTGCCAACATCCTCATTAATATTTCATAGTATCGTTAGCCCTGCCCTTATTTTCACACCAGTAAATTTTTAGAAAAAATTTTTCGAATTGCAATTGCGATTTTTATAAGAAAGAAAATGCTATAAAAATGTACTGGTTTGGAAAAAATAAGGCGGGGCTAAAAATACCACAGACTATTAATTAGTATGGTGGCAAGTATGTTCTACACGATGTAATTTCAGAGTGATGAAAGATAGGGTAGTGTTACAATGCGGATTTTTGCACTATATGACTTCTGTTTCCCTCTTCTTAAGTATGAATCCATTAACATTGTAACTTAGCACTTTAGCGAACGCATGTTTTTGTCTCTCTGATGCTAATAGTTAAATTCCGCCTTTGGGCGTTACTCTTTTAAAATGCATTATTTCAAAACAAGGCTTTCCTATCCATATTTGTGTTACAAATTAATATGCATTATAGTTATACTTTCTGTAATTAAAGTATAAGTATCCATGGTATTTTGATTATACAGATATGAATGTTGGGGATATCTTTAAGAAATATAGTAACATACAAATTGCAAAAGAAACGCCTACTGGCGAAGTTACAGTTTTCCAAATTACGTGAATCTCCGCTAGTGGTCGCGAAAGTGTTAAAAATTAGTTTTAAGTGTAGTAAAATTTATGCTTATATTTATGTTAAAACACAAATTTTGTTTCAATATTAATCTGTTTACTAATTTTAATTAGGGTCTTCATATTTCTGTATATAGAAATATCATTCTCCACCAACTGCATCGAAAGAAAAAAGTATATTCATCAAGGTATGAAAAAATTAATAAATTACTAAATCTTATGTTTAAAGTAGGCTTTTCTAAAAGCTTTGTAATATTATTGATCTATCAATAATCATGTTTCTATCGCACACACACGTACACGGGAAAAGAAGTTTAAGTTAAAGCTATATATACAAGGTGATTCCTTATTGTACTGACAAATTCAGTGAGGTAAAGAAGAGCTCATATAGATTTCAGGTTACTGTGAATTCAATGAATACGTTAAAATATTCCAATATGCTTACAATGAACCACATCAAATGGACTAGTATAGGAGAAATTTAGAGGTTCGTTTGTTATATAATACTAGTCGTTTTTACGTTTTAAAAAGTGAGACTCCGCCCATTACACTTTGAAACTCAACTTAGTAATTCTCTTTTATCGTACTTATATACATTAATTCACAGTCTATTTATTACAATTGCACAGACAATAACTGTACGTTTATCTTTTTCATAATGCTATAATATGCATTTATTTTTATTTTTTATTAAAAACACTTCGATACAGAAATTATTGTAATTACGTAAGTGAGGAATATATCCAATTATGTTTTGATATGTATTTATTTACATTTTTATTAATAAAGAAAAAAAAAAGTCAATACAGGAATTATTGTAATTAAATAAGTGAGGAATTTATCCAATTTAAATAATTGAATATAAATATGATCACGCATTAATTACTAATTTGGTAAAAGGAGTTTAAAAACATGACGGTAGTATTTGTACAGATTTGTCATTTTGTTAGGATTCTGGTATTACAAAATTTATATAGTAAAATTTTATTGAAAGTTATAAGCTTATTCAATGATAAAATTTAGAAAAAAAAAATTACTGGCAAAAAAAAAATAATAATAATAAAATAAATAAATAAATAAATAAATAAATAAATAAATAATAATAATAAATAAATAAATAAGTAAAAGCTGTGCGAAGCCTGGATGGACGGAGTTCCACATAAGTAAAACGTGAAAAGGAATGTTGTATAACAAGCAAACACAAACAGCTACTTTAAACAATATGATTCATTGTAATAAGAAAGCCCCACAGAACTGGAGTTTAACAATAATAACTACAAAACTCTGAATAAACACCTTAAAAGGAAATAAACTCATAACAATAGTTTCGGATCGAAAGAACACCAGGCGAACACAGTAAGCACGAGTGCTGTAGTAGAACATACGATCCTTCGTCTGGTGAACACAGTAGACACGAGTGCTGCAGCACTCGTGCCTACTTTGTTCGCTTGACGAAGGGTCGTGTTTTCTTTCGACCCGAAACAATTTCATTAGTTGTGAGTTTATTGCATTTTATGGTGTTTATTCAAAGTTTTGTAATTGTTATGATTCATTGTATCCTATTCAAAGGGTATTGGATGGGTCAATTTTAAGAAAGTTTTGCCTGCTGTAGCTAAAAATGTTTTTTTATGATAGCCGATTAAACATTGCGGAGGATATTTGATTTTTTATTTATTTTTTTCTTCCCCACTATTTCAGCATTTATAACTCGTTATTATATGAAGATAATTTAACACAACTGAAGTCGTTTTAGTAAGATTCTTTCTTTTTCTTCTAAGTATTTGCTTGATTTTTGTGAAGAGCGTTTAGAAACTTAAAAAATAAAGGATTTAAAAAAAAAAAATTCCTTTTTCATTTCATTTGCAGTAAAAAAATGTTTTAGGATTGATTAAGAAAAAAAGTCATTTTGCTTATTAACACTTTCGCGACTGCTGATGCAGATTCATATCATTTGGAAATCTGTTAACTCATCCAGTGGGCGTTTCTTCTGGAATTCATATGTTGCTATTTTCTGGGAAATATTCGTTATATTAATATTTGTACAATTAAAATACTATGGATACAAGTAATTTCACTAGAAAGAGCGTAAGTATTATGCATATTCATATGTAATATAAATATAGATAAAAAAAACTTTGTTCTGAATTTACGCAGCTTGAAAGGATCATGCCCACACGTGGAACATATTATCGAAAAGACAAAAATATGCGGTCACGAACGCGAAAGTGTTAATAAATATAATTTGATTTTTAATCCTTTTACAAGGTCGTAAGAAGTATACATGCCTAATTCATTAATTTTAAAAAAGAAAGGCATAGTAAACTCCTTTACCACGCTCGCTATATTTAGTCTAAGCACCCATCCTTTTTTTATTTTTTAATATTTATTTTTTACTTTTGTTTATTCTCTTTTTGAGAAAGACTGTTACGAAATCCTAGAAACGTGACAGATGCTGTCACAGCCCCTTTTAAAAGGTTATGTAGTAAAATTAGTCGTCACGGTATTAGAAAGATAATTTTAGAAAAAAGCAATTAACACAGAGTGTGAACTTTTTTTTTTTTTTGGTTCTTACATGTATTTTAATAGGGTCTAAACGGTAGGCGTAGAAAAATAATTCACTACGCCTTGACCATTCAAAAATTGATGATTTTGGTGGTTAAGTATGCTTATCAGGGCCGAAACTAGGACTTTGTTTCAGTCGGAACAAGAAGATATTTTTGCACCTACCCTCTAACCCGAAATTAAAATTTTAAATGCAATTTTACAAAATTTGTAATGTCCATTTTATTTTCAACTATATTCTTCAGAAGAAGAAGTAAATATTGCATTTGGTTCAAATTTTTGACTTCTGATTTTCGACAAATTTACAGAATTTGAAATGTCCTATGGCAGTATTTAACGAATGATTGTTTGTTTGTGTGTCCTTATGGCGCACAATTATTGTAGCTAATTTATGAACTGCATGCATAGAATTGCATGAAACCTAATATGTAGTTGAATTCTGACATAAATTGGTACTGATTAAATTTTCATGTGCATTACTCGGCTTGTGGTGATCTTATGCGACATATAAGTTGATAGCTATATCGTAGCATCCCCAAGACAGAATTAAGTTAAGTAATTAAGTAAAAAGTGATGGCTGGCTCATCTACACATAGATGCCAAGATTTTAATTTAATCCGTAGCATTTTTAGCCCCGCCTTTATTTCATACCACTTATTTTTTAGGAGAAATTTTTTCTTATTTTATCGAAGTTATAATTGAATAAAAAATTTCAATAAATAAAGTGGTGCAAAATAAAGGCGGGGCTAAAAATACTCAAAAATAAATCAAAATGTTGGCTTGTATGACTACATCAGGAGAGATCTAAGTTAACTGTCGGCAACTGATCATTGCCCGAATTGCATTAACAAAATCTCTAGTGCACATAAAATTAATGATGATTTTGCTATAATTTTTCGAAGAGTAGTTTTGATTGAGGGAACCATTCGCTCGTGAAAACCGACCCACCAAGATGCTCTTTCCGTGGTGCATTTCCACGTTATTTTGTGGTTGGCATAATTTTTTTCTTAAAACCGGATGGTTGATGCATTCTATGTAAAAAAATATGCAAATTTCAAATAACTTTCCAAGTTTTCAAAACTGAATTTTCATATTACGTTTTTGCCAGCATCTTAAGTGATATTTCAAGCTAGACCGGCATCTTTACAACAAAAATATTTGTTTTAATTCACATTTAAGCGAAAATATACTCTATTCTCTCATCTTGCGAAATCTTGTTCTCTCATCATACATATTTCGAAAAAGTTACAGGTACTTAAGTATTTAAATTAACATGTTGCAAATCAATAGAGTTCTTTCTTGTGACGTAAGTCATATTTTAAACTTGTCTGAGATTCTTCGATTATTTTTTCTTGAGATATCGTGCACACAGTGTAATAAGATAGCTCACTAACGGACATTTTTCATACGGACACATCTAAATGTTGTTATTTTTGGATTTTTCAGACCTCAAAATTTGAGGAAAATTCAAAAATTTTCATGAATACTTGTTTTCCATATCCATAGTATAATGGGGAACTAAAAGCCCTAGAATATGTATCAAATATAGTGCATTTAAATATCAAATAAAAGATTAATCCCAATTTCCCTTGTATATTTAACACAGGCGTAGTTACTTATTCGGTATTTTTACCTTTATCCGATAAGAGTGCATGACGTTATAATTACTGTAAATTTTACATGTTCGTATCGTGTCCCTCAAGAATTATGTGACTGCTATGTCATTGATGCGTCGTCGCTTATTCTTAATGTGGCTTTGCTCCTGCTCTTTTGTACCAGTACTTTCCAGAGTAAGTCTGTTCACACAATATTAAAAAATGTCGCAACGTAAACTCGACGTCAGCGCTTCCCGTCGTGCAGTGGCTGCATTACCAGAATAAAAGTTCTGAAAACCCCGCCCCTGTTTTGCTTACTTTAAAAACGTTATCTCTTATTTTTTTTAAGGAAAAAAAGAATTAATTCTGGCCCTAATTGACCTTTATAGATGTGATTATTTACCTGAAATTATTAGCGTATTTTAAATACGAAATATGTTAGATGTTCCCTAATAATTTCAAGTAAATAATTACATCTACATAGTTCACTTAGGGCCAGCATTAATTAGTGTAAAATATAATTTTTTAAATCTATCTTCTAACGTTGTAAATTGTATTGTAGATGAGGGAAAAATCATGTATTAGTAATTCAAGAAGAAAATTTTAATGTACGCAATTTTCAATTTAAAATTTTCGTAAAAAAAAAAAAAAAAAAAAAGAAATTAAAATTTTGGAAAATAATCGTTAATAAAGGATGACCTTATCATTATTTCTTTTATTAAAAAAAAAAAAAAAAAAAAAAAAAAAAGCATTGCGCAGAGCTGCCAACCTTATCCGGAAGATAGTTGGTAACGCCCCTTTTTCCACGCCAATCTTTTTTAAGAGTATTTTGGTTCTTAATGTATCATAAATATATTTGAAGAGGATTTCTCTAAAAATTAAGTGGTGTGGTGTTGCTAACAATCCTTCGGATTTTGGTAGGCAGCTCTGTTTAAGTCATATTCAATAAAAGGAATCAGACGCAGACGAAACCATTTGCAAAATATTTATCATCTGAAAGAATATGTTTGCAATCGCTTTACAATGAAATCTATAACTAAAATAACATTTAGGAATGAACGAATATGATATACACTAACATGTTCTAACCTCGTAACAAATCAAAGCAATCGAATTCAAAATTCCAGAGATTTTCTCTTGATCCGTAATGAATGAAAAATTGAAGAAATTAGGATTTCAGTAATTACATAAATTGTAAGAAATATTCAAAATTTTTTAAAAAAAAATAATTGTAAAATACATTAGTAAAATACGGGAAAATATGCGAAATGTGAATATTTAAAAAATAAATAAATTTTTCCGTTCAGTTTGATTTCGTTCAAGCACAACACAATTCTAATTTTAAATATGGAGCATCGCGAGAGTAAACAAATTTTATTCGAGCACGCACAGTTTCAGCCTGGACAGTCCAGCACCGTAGAAGATGGATTTGCTATTTTATGAGCAATGCAACAACTACAGTTCGAAAATTCGAACCGCGTACTGAAAATCGAAAGTATATGTTATTTGTAAACCGCGTTTAAAAGCAGTAACTTTTGTCCATACAAAAATTGCAGTAATAGTTTATGGTGTAAGTTATTTTTTCAATATTGGTTAAAAAAAAAAAAAAAAAACCTAAGCCCAAAATTTAGTTCTATCTAGTTTTCATTAGAGTTGGGTAGAATCGAAAAGTATTAGCCAACACCTCCTGTACACTGTAAAAAAATAACTATTACCAGCTGCAAGAAACTCTCTGTGATTAGAGAAAATAATTATTTTCTCCAGTCACAGAGAGTTTCTCGCAGCTGGTAATAGGTATTTTTTTACAGTGTAAGTAATATAGGAGGTGTTGTAATAGCTCGAAACTGCGATCCCCGAAGAGCGTTCACGTCGTTGAGATTCATAGAACACAAACCGGGTATTCGTGCAGCGATGGGAATTCATGCAGTGATGGGAATTCGTGCAGTAAAAATTTCTTTTTCTTCTAATTTTTTAAAATTCTAAGCACTTTTCAATATTTACATTTATAGCTCGTACAAGACCAATAAGTGGAAGGTCGAAGCCTTTACGCTTATAATGCATTTATATTCTGTATTTAATATATTAGTATTCTTCATGTAATCGTTACATTTTATTTCGGCAATACTGTTCCTGAAAATCCACAATATCAACTGCGTACTAACCAAGGTTCTTACTAAAGGAAATACTACTATATATATATATATATATATATAAATTTGACTTGCCGCTGATTTTTATTACTATCTATTTACTAAAATTACTACATAAAAATTCTGGCATCCAAATTTTTCTTTGTGAGAACCCTGATACCAACTTTCAATTTTCTGAAAGTTCTTGGTGGAAAACGCCCCTATTTTTTACAGATATTTACGAAAAGTATCATTAATGCAAAAAATATATTGAGTAAATGTATTTTCATCATACAGTAGATTGTATACCTATTAAAATATTTGGTCTTTATTGCAAAAATAATGGCAATCTTGGATGTAATAATGCGACATTTTTACATAAGCATGCTACTTTTATTTGTTTGATTATACACGTATTATACTTCCAATAGAAAATACCAAAAAGTAATGTAGGAAAAGATGTGAAATCAAGGTTCTAAAGCCGTTCTTATTGAACATTGCGAAATTTCCTTGCCAGATAAAATCTTTTTTAATGTGTTTATTTCTCAGTAATTATTTCTAATAAATATCAATAATGTAATAATTATACATTTACATTTAATTATTAATTGATTTCTTGAATATATTTTTGCAGAAGTTTGAAGTAAAATTTTTTAACTCTTTCTATAATTTTTGAGTCATTACCCCCCGTGAGGTATGGCATAGTTACCAATATTTTAACCCGTTAACGCCCTGCTTTTTAAATTTTTTTCAACATAAACCCCGACTATGGGCGTTTCATTTAAACGTTGCATTATTTTACTTAAAGTTTTTATTCTTTAATTTTTATTTTGCAAATGGATGATGCAGATAATAATAATGTGACTAACCAATGCATTTAAATGCATAGCACAATTCAAATGAAATTGCAAATATTGTGCTTGTTTCTTAAAAACATTGTTTCTTAAAACAATACAGCACACTAACTTTCAAAGTTACGCCTGTTACAAATATACTAGCGATCTACAAATAGGTCACTGGGCGGTAACGGATTAATTTATTCTGGTGCTGGGCTAAAAGCCCAGTCTCTATTGCTCACCTCTTTATTTATAGAATAATTTCCTTCGATGTAAAATAAGAGAAAATTGCTCCTAACACTTTCGTGCCCACTGTCGTAGATTCACGTCATTTAAAAATCTGAAACTCACCACTGGGCGTTTCTTTTGCAATTTATATGTTATTTATTTCTTAAAAATATATACAATATTCATATTTGTAAAATCAATATGCTATGAATACAAATACTTAGAGAGAGTATAATTATAAAGTATATCCATTTGTAGTATAAATGTGAATTCAGTAAATTTTCTTCTGAAAAAATTGTAACTTGAAAGAATAACGCCCAGAGGTGGGTCATACTGTCAAAAAGACAAAAACATGCGGTTGCGAAAGTGTTAAAATAAAAGTAGTGTTGATTAAAGGCGGGGCTCCGGAATAAATTAATAGTTGGCAACTCTGAGTAGGGGAAAAGTAATCATAATCAGCTTAAACTTCGATATTTTTTTCTACGGAATTTTTTGCCCATTTCAATAGACATTCGTTTCTCGTTAGTACCTGTCGATTCCATCTAGTTCCATCTGAAGCTAGCAGAGACAAAATTTATGGGCGCTGGGCTAAAAGCCCAGTCTCTATTGCTCACCTCTTTATTTATAGAATAATTTCCTTCGATGTAAAATAAGAGAAAATTGCTCCTAACACTTTCGTGCCCGCTGTCGTAGATTCACGTCATTTAAAAATCTGAAACTCACCAGTGGGTGTAAATAAAAGTAGTGTTGAAAGTAGTGTTGAAAGTGTTAAAATAAAAGTAGTGTTGATTAAAGGCGGGGCTCCGGAATAAATTAATAGTTGGCAACTCTGAGTAGGGAAAAAGTAATCATAATCAGCTTATACTTAGATATATTTTTCTACGGAATTTTTTGCCCATTTCAATAGACATTCGTTTCTCGTTAGTACCTGACGATTCCATCTAGTTCCATCTAAAACTAGCAGAGACAAAATTTATGGGTGCTGGGCTAAAAGCCCAGTCTCTATTGCTCACCTCTTTATTTATAGAATAATTTCCTTCGATGTAAAATAAGAGAAAATTGCTCCTAATACTTTCGTTTCTCGTTAGTACCTGTCGATTCCATCTAGTTCCATCTGAAACTGGCAGAGACAAAATTTATGGGCGCTGGGCTAAAAGCCCAGTCTGTATTGCTCACTTCTTTATTTATAGAATAATTTCCTTCGATGTAAAATAAGAGAAAATTGCTCCTAACACTAGTTCCATCTGAACACTAGTTCCTAACTAGTTCCTAACACTAGTTCCATCTTCGATGTAAAATAAGTGAAAATTGCTCCTAACATCTAGTTCCATCTGAAACTAGCAGAGACAAAATATATGGGTGCTGGGCTGAAAGCCCAGTCTCTATTGCTCACCTCTTTATTTACAGAATAATTTCCTTCGATGTAAAATAAGAGAAAATTGCTCCTAACACTTTCGTTTCTCGTTAGTACCTGTCGATTCCATCTAGTTCCATCTGAAGCTAGCAGAGACAAAATTTATGGGCGCTGGGCTAAAAGCCCAGTCTCTATTGCTCACCTCTTTATTTATAGAATAATTTCCTTCGATGTAAAATAAGAGAAAATTGCTCCTAACACTTTCGTGCCCGCTGTCGTAGATTCACGTCATTTAAAAATCTGAAACTCACCAGTGGGTGTAAATAAAAGTAGTGTTGAAAGTAGTGTTGAAAGTGTTAAAATAAAAGTAGTGTTGATTAAAGGCGGGGCTCCGGAATAAATTAATAGTTGGCAAGTCTGAGTAGGGAAAAAGTAATCATAATCAGCTTAAACTTCGATATATTTTTCTACGGAATTTTATGCCCATTTCAATAGACATTCGTTTCTCGTTAGTACCTGTCGATTCCATCTAGTTCCATCTGAAACTAGCAGAGACAAAATTTATGGGTGCTGGGCTAAAAGCCCAGTCTCTATTGCTCACCTCTTTATTTATAGAATAATTTCCTTCGATGTAAAATAAGAGAAAATTGCTCCTAACACTTTCGTGCCCGCTGTCGTAGATTCGTCATTTAAAAATCTGAAACTCACCAGTGGGCGTTTCTTTTGCAATTTATATGTTATTTATTTCTTAAAAATATATACAATATTCATATTTGTAAAATCAATATGCTATGAATACAAATACTTAGAGAGAGTATAATTATAAGGTATATCTATTTGTAGTATAAATGTGAATTCAGTAAATCTTCTTCTGAAAAAATTGTAACTTGAAAGAATAACGCCCAGAGGTGGATCATACTGTCAAAAAGACAAAAACATGCGGTTGCGAAAGTGTTAAAATAAAAGTAGTGTTGATTAAAGGCGGGGCTCCGGAATAAAATAATAGTTGGCAACTCTGAGTAGAGAAAAAGTAATCATAATCAGCTTAAACTTCGATATATTTTTCTACGGAATTTTTTGCCCATTTCAATAGACATTCGTTTCTCGTTAGATTCCGTCTAGTTCCATCTGAAACTAGCCGAGACAAAATTTATGTTTCTTCGTAAGTAGATTTGGTTTGCTAGAATAGTTTTAATAGCATTTTGGCAGGTAATTGAAGTTTACCAGAAAACTGCAGATGTCTTTTATATTTTTATTTTAATCTTCGATATGTTGAAAAAATCGAACTAGAATAAAGCTAGGAAATACATATATGTACTATTTTTTGTGGATATTCATAAATATAAATATTTTTAATTAGCATTTTGACTCCAGCATGTTTTCTTATTTTAATTTGCAAGCTCCATTTTTCGGCGTTTCAGTAAAACATTACATTATTTATACAAATGACTTTTCTTATGACTTAACCGCAGTAACCGATTGGATAATTTCTTCTGAAAAATAACGAATTTACATAAAACCTTTAAAACCTTTTGAGGTAATGCACAGTTTTAGTGGAGCGAATAAACACATTATATGTTTATCTTATGCACATCTGTCAACTCTTTTAATTTATTCTGGAATGTTGTTAGTACCTGCCCTTTTTTCCCATCGTGTTCTTTGTATGTAATCGTAATCAAAATCCTGGAGAAAATTACTGTGAAAAAATAATGGGTATACACAACATTCCGAAATAATAATAATAAAAAAAGTTGGCAGCAGTGTTCTTACATACCTGCCAACATCCTAATTATGAACCGGAAGATTTTTAGTACACGCCCCTTTTTTTCCTACAATATTTTTAGATTAATTATATCCAAATGTAGTTACGATTTAATAAGTATAAAATTACTCTTAATAAAAGGCTGGTGTGTAAAAAAAATGGCGGGTACTAAAATCTTCCGAGTATTCATGAGATGATTGGCAGGTATGTGCTAAACGAGTTATTTGATGATCAATCAACACTCTTAGCAGTGTGTCCATTTTATTTCTCTAATAGTTTTAGAAAGAAAAGATCCATTTAAAAGTAATGAATTGTTTTAGTGGAACGATTAAACGCGAGTTTTGTCTTTCTTATGTATAACTGACAATATTTTTAATTTATTCTGGAATAATGTTCTGCCCTTTTTTCCCATCATATTCTTTGTATGTAATCATATTTATATCTTGAAGGAAATTACTCAACGAACAATATAGTGTGAAAAAAGGGCGGATATTAACAGAATTCGGAAATAAATGAAAAAAGTTGGTAGTATAGTAATGTTCTTATGAAACAAGTTATTTCTTGACAAGTCAAGTATGTGTTAACAGTGTGTCCTTTGTATTTCTCTAATAGCTCTAGAAAGAAAAGATCCTTTAAAAAATAATGCATTGTTTTAGTGGAAGACTAAGCACTAGGTTTGTCTTTCTTACTCATAGCTTCCAATATTTTTCATTTATTCAGGAATAATTTAAGTACCTGCCCTTTTTTTCGATTATATTTTTGTATGTAATCAAAGGTGTAGTACTCTCCTCCTTTTTTCAGGGCATTCTAAGAGATAAGGAATTACCTCCTTTATTGCTACCACTATTTTTTAGAAAATAATCTGTATTCTTTTCCACCGCAACATATTACTATAAAAAATTCTGTATAAAATTAGAGGTGGCAAAAAAGGCAGAAATTTCTCATCTTTGAGAGTGTTGTGAGAAAAGGCGTAGAATACGACCTCTGAATGCAATCGTAATTATATTTTAACACTTTCGCAACCGCATGTTTTTGTCTTTTTGATAGTAAGGTCCGCCAGTGGGCGAAAGAAACGCCTACTGGTAGAGTTTCAGATTTTCAAATGACGTGAATCTACATCAGCGGTCGCGAAAGTGTTAAAGAAAATTACTCGACAAAAACTATAGTGTGAAAAAGGGCGGGTATTAACAACTTTCCAAAATAAATTAAAAATGTTGGCAGCAATATTCTAATGAAACGAGTTTCCTTTTGACCAGTCAACGATGTGATGACAGAATGTTTACTGTATTAGCTTTAGAAGGAATGCTTCAAAGACATTCACAGGAATCATAGCATCCGAACTTTTATACAACACTAATTTTAAGAATAAAAATTTCCTCGATTAATCGTTAAATTTCTGCGATTAATGTATATATATATATATATATATATTATATCACCCATTAACGTAAGTAATAGCAAATTGCATTCGGTCAAAAGGTTCCATACTGAGTTTTTACACGAATTACATGTTTTGATTTCTCCTGAGTCCTTTTAAAATTTTTTCAATGTGTTTGTATGTGTGTATGTACCAACTGTTACGCCTTTTTAATGCCATTATGACTAAGTCAGAGTAGCACAGTTACTTAATTTATTCCGGCGCATTTTTAAAGCTGCATTGTTTTTCATAACACTTTTTTTGCAGGAGTTTTTTTCTTATTTTACTGTAGTTGTATATTATAAAAAGTTATTGGAGTTATATATTATAGAAAGTTATTGTGAAATAAAGGCGGAGCTAAAAGGGCTCCGGAATAATTTCAGGAAGATAGCAACTATGCTAAGTAAAAATTTTTATTTCAATTTATCAGTGTTAATTATTACAGAAATGTATACAAATTGCTATTAAAGTTTTCGGAGACCAAGAGACGTGAATGTTGGCTACTATGTATTTGTGTATATGGCAGAGTTGCCAACATTTCCATCTATTCTGGAGCGTTTTTAGCTCCGCCTTCATTTTATACCACTTTTATTTTAAAAGTATTTTTTATTGTTTTATCACAGTCATATACTGGAGAAAGATATTTTATAAATAAAGCGGTGCAAAAGAGAGGTGGGGTAAAAATACTCCAGAATAAATTAAAATGCTCACAACTATGACATGGGCGTTAGGAGCGGAACAGATTCTAAATATCATATCTCCCAAACGATGGAACAACGGAACTTCATATGCGAGACATGTCTGGCTGTAAGATGAATTTGGCAACTTTTAGTAAAATATAGAAAACAGAAAGTGGAACCGTACTCTAAAAATACTGAATATTCAAAGTAAATAATTCCCGTAATAAGTGAGTGTAAGGATAATCAAGTACTGTAAAACATGGATACTTTGAAATTTCAGGTGAAATACGCGCCTAATAGGTTCTCAGCTTCTTTTCTAAGATATTTTTTACATGGTATTCTAATTTTTATCTTTTAAAATTTATCTAAATTAAAAAAGTTAACTCTCCAACTAGCAAAAGTTAAAATAAAATAGAATACATACATAAATAGAATAGAATAAAAAGAATAAATAAAAATTTATAAATGTAAAACAGGAAATTTTTTGTTTTTGAAGAAGAAGAAAAAAAAAAAAAAAAAAAAAAGATAGTCTAGTAATTTATTAAATAACATGGGTCTAGAGATAATTATATATATATAGATGTATATATTACATACTATAATATGTTATCTGCCAACATTCTAATTATTTTTCTGTAGTATTGTTAGTATTTACATTTAAATTTAAATACTGAATAAATTTTTATCTGATCTAAGTCACAAAAATCAATAGTTACGAATATTTGTAACAAATTAGAATGTATAAAGAAAATAAATCATTCTATGTTCTGAGGGCCAGTAAAATTAGATTCTGAATTATGATGTCCCTCATTTTGGTGAATTTTTCGGCTGTTGGGCACTTTCCTGGAGATCGAAAATTCCTTGGGAATTGTGTCGTGTGGGGTTTTTGAAACTTTTGGGGAGAAACCTGGGGGAAATTTCACCTTTTTATATAGAGAAACTATTGGATTCGTGAAAATTTTCGAACCCCGGTTTTCGATGGATTTACACGTTTTGGGATGTCCTGAACACGATTTGACAGTTTTTAGAAAATGTCTGTCTGCGTATGTATCACGAATTTTGTGGACGCAGTATCTTACGAACCAATGAACGAAATTTAACCAAACTTGCAGGGATGGAACACGGGCGCAGAATTCATACCGGAATCCGTTTAAGAAATTTCTCTACCTAAAATATTGTTGATTTAACAAGTAGAAAATTTTCTTACATTGAGAGTGGTATGAATTCTGCGCCCGTGTTCCATCCCTGAACTTGGTATTGAGTTGGACCCTGACATAAACTGGTACTGATTAGATTTGGGGATCAATCGCTCAACAGGTGGCGCTGTGATCACCTTTTTCTAAATATTTAACATGGCAGTATAGGACAAAATTTCGTATAAATGTACATAATGAGAGTTATTTTTAACTTGTGGTTGTAAAATTAATATGAATTATTGATAATAGTAGTAGTTAATTAGGAAAAAAAAATTGTGCATCTGGGTGCATCGCTTCCCCCGTGGTAGTAAAATTTAAATATGAGTATCTTTCGAAAGATCTCGTCAATACCTTTAAAACGAATGGTTGAACTATAGATTTGTGATAATTTAAAACAAAGTTATCGATTTTTTTTACTTTTAAAGAAAAAAAACCTTAGGAAAAAAAATTTCATTTTTTCTGATAATTACTTACGAACCATTGAAAGAAATTTAACCAAACTTGGTATTTAGTTGGACCCTGACATAAACTGGTGCTGATTAGATTTGGAGATCATTCGCTCAGCAGGTGGCGCTGTGATCGCATTTTTTCTAAATTTTTATCATGGTAGTATAAGACAAAATTTCGTATAAATGTACATAATGAGAGTTATTTTAATCGTGTGATTGTAAAATTGATATGAATAATTGATAATAGTAGTAGTTAGCTAGGGAAAAAAAAATTGTGCATGTGGGAGCATTGCTTCCCTCCGGAAGGGGGGGTGGGAGTGAATTTTCAATATGGGCATCTTTCGAAAGATCTCGTGAATACCTTTGAAACGAATTGTTGAACTATGGATCGGGGATAATTTAAAACAAAGTTATCGATTTTTTTTTTTTACTTTTAACGAAAAAAACTTAGAAAAAAAAAATCGCATTTCTTCTGATAATTGCAAAAAAAAAAAAAAAAAAAAAAAAAAAAAAAACTTTCTTTCGGCATTCAGTAATATAATTCTGTCAGATAAAAATAGTCTGCATTAATAATGGAAAATAATTTGATAATTTAATAAATAATTTGTTATGAATAAATTTTGTGTAAAACTATATAGAAGAAAGTCATGTGGTGGCCACATCATACTAGTTTTGTCTTAAATTGGTTTACCTGATTAGTTCCGTTCACTGTTGTGAACTGTAGTGATTTGTCTTTACATGTACGGAGTTTTAGCAGTTTTTTTTTAGAATATAGGGACATTTTTGAGATGCCATTTCTCTTAAAACATCCTCAGAATATCCTGAGAATGAAAAGATATCCTACTAACATTCTCAACGTCTGTTGTTATACACATATGGAATTTAGTATAAATACAATTGATTAGAGGGTCTAATAATATATCTTCACGAATACCTTAGGAAGAGCTGATGAAAAGATTTAAAAATTTTCGATAATTAATATGTATAAAATGTTAATTAATTAGTACAAAATTAATTAATTAAAAACTAATTATCAAGTGCAAAATTAATTAAAAGTTAATTAACTAATCTATATTTATACTAGTGATGCACTAGTTATTAATAAAGTTAATAAAATTAATAACCAGTGTGTATAAAAGTTATTTTTGTATTTGGGGATTTTTTTTTTTTTTTTTTTTTTTTTTTTTTTTTTTTTCAAAATTGAGCTTTATTTGGGAAAAAATTTGGACTTAAATCTGCTAATTATTTCTTTTTTTTTTTTTTATTACTTTTTTAGTAGAAATTGAGTTGTGAATTTTTTTGAAAAACCCCCCTGATTTGGGGAAATTTGAAAGCCTGTTTGGGGAAATTGACTGTCGACCGTATGTCAACAGTGCTCAGGGCAGCCAGGCTGATTCTGTATCATCATCATACCTGCCAATATTTTAATTTATTCCGGAGTACTTTTAGCCCCGGCTTTATTTCGCGCCACTTTATATATAGGAAAATTTTCTCTAATATATAACTTTGATCAAAAAAGAAAAAAAAAAAACTAAAAAAAAAAAAAAAATAATAAATAAATAAATAAATAAGTGTTACGAAACAAAGGCGGGGCTAAAAGTACTCCGGTAGAAATTAAAATATTGGCAGCTATGCATCACTCGTCGGATAGTCGCTGTGATGTGTGCTAGTCCATAGAGACTCTGTATCAGAAACAGACTGGACAACTGGCGCGTCGGCTTTTTTTACGAAATCCTCCATTTTAGTGCTAGTTAGTTGCTCCACTGCTTAACATTACGCTGAGAAGAAATTTCGATTATTTTTTTTCATAATAACTGGAGGAAAAATTATCGACCATTAGCTACCACTAAATGATGTCAAAATCCTCCACTTAATAGATCAACCTGATGACATCAACTTAAAGAAAACGGTGCGTGTAATTATTACTGATTGTCTGCATGCAATTAACGAGCCAACATATGAAAATCAACTAACACTTCTACCTTTCGAAAAATTCTCAATTTTTACATACAAAACTCCAGTTATGCCTTTCTTAAAAAATTGATGACTGAGGAAAACTCTGAATTTCAACTGCCTAAAAATAGCAGAAAAAGGAAAAATTCTTTTGAAATCTTCCAAAAACCCTAATAAAATTCCGGTTCAGGAAAATTATATCCAAACCCAAAATTCTTTTAATTCGCTTCAAAATGAAGTTGATTGTGAATCAATGAGTGACATTACTAGATTGGACGATAACACCACTCAAATTTATGAAAAAGAACCAAAAAAAAAAAAAAAAATAATAATAATCCGTTTTTCATTGAGAGTAATGGGGATTGTAGCAATTTCGCTAAAGAAATATTCAAAATTTCTAAGGCTAAAACTTTATTTAAACTTACAGACGAACTTCTTAAAATCCATAGCAAAAATACGGATGACGCCAGAGCCATCTAAAAATGTCTCACCGAAAATAATTGTAAATTTGCGACTCTTAATCCATACGACCATTAGCCTAAAAAAGTCTGTGTTAAGGGAATTCTCTGCTATACTGACCCCTCCATAGTCATGGAAGGATTCAATGAACATGGATTTAAGGCGAAAAGGGCCCCTATGTTTAAAAGTAAAACTGCAGGAAGATCTGTGCCTATATATATGGTTAATATTGTATCCTACAAAAACTTTGAGGAAATTTATAAAATTACCCAAATTTCTTTTATTTACTTGAAAGGTTTAGATCAGGACCTATAAAACAGTGTTACCGCTGTCAATTATTTGGCCACGCCTCCGGTGTGTGTGGACTTATGCTCCATTGCGTAAAATGTGCCGAGACGCATCTATCTAAGGACTGTCCTACGACTGGCAAAATCACTCCCAAGTGCGCGAACTGTGGCCTTGAACATCCAGTCACTTACCATGGTTCTCCCAAAAATCCACTTAACATAAATAAAAAAAACACACAGAATAATCATAACAAAACAAAAACTCAAAAACATTTAATTAATAGCTACCAACCTGTTGAATTATTAAAAGAAATTAAATTACATCAAACCTGAAAATAAGATTTCCAGCGAAAATCCTAACAACGTCCAGAAACCTTCCGATTCTCCGGTTGACCAAAACAATGAAGAAGATTTTCCTAAATTTCCCCCAACAACCTGAAAAAAAAAAAAAAAAACACTATTGAAATTATCTTCAATGATATATATTGGTGAGGTTTCTAATACCCTTAAACATTTAGACATCCTCGAGGTCGCTAAATTCCTATCATTCTTTAAAAATATCGCACGCAAAATTAAAGAATTCAGAAATCGAATCGATAAAATGGTAGTCATCATTACTGAATTTGAACAGATTGATATTTGACTCTTCTAATAAAAATTAAACTTTTTCAGAGTTTTCTCCTTAAAAAAACTTTAAATATTGTAATTCATTTCCTCCTACACTTTTTTGGTGTCGCCATCTGGTGACGTATTTCACAGTATATTGTTATTTCGTCTCTACAGCCAATTAAAGCTTAAACTATTGTAATGTCCACTAAAAGGTGACTTTTTTTTTTTTTGAACAGAGTATCCTTTCCTCCTTTTCTAAAGGTCTTGGGATGGGGATTTTTGTATCTGCGAACTTATCTTAAAATAATAATAATAATAATAATAATCATAATAATAATAAAAAAATCTAAACTTAACATTTTCAGAGACTCCAACATACTAATTAATATTCCGTAGTATTGTTAGCCCCGCCTTTTTTTCCCCACCAGTATCATTTTAGAGTATTTTTCTTCATATTTAATCGTAATTGATTTTGGAGACTATTACTCTAAAACTTTACTGGTGTGTAAAAAAGGGCGTGACTAACAACACTACGGAATATTAATTAGAATGTTGGAGTCTCTGCATTTTAAAAGTTTTCTCAACTTAATTTTTTTTTTCTCCTAAAATTTTATTGTCGTAGTCTTTATCGCTTTATGCTATATATATTTTTTCCTAATAGCAGTCTTTACTTCAGTTAAACCTCATTTTCACTGGCTCATAATAACTGCTTAGACATTTAATAAAAAACCGGAAGTAAAATGCTCTGCACTAGGGATTCTATCAATACCTAACCTAGTTCCAGTTGTGATGTTTTTACGAAAATGTCTTCCTTTTAATCCTCCAGGTCAGGTAGATCCGTTTTACCTCAGCATTTAAGAATGAAAAAATGAAAACCATATAACTCAGAATTTATAATTGAAGATTTAACTCAGAAATAATTGAAGAGTTAATGATATACTGCAGCAATACATTTCGTTAAATGAAATTTGTGGTGAAAAAAAGCATTTAACTATCGTGTGGACTGTATGACAATAAATATGATATGATTTAAAATATATATAATTTTTTACATAACTGAAAAATTTTAAGTGATTTTAAAAAGAATATTTTTTAAAATAATTTTTGAAACAGTTTTCAATGATTAAACAAATCTTTCTGTTACGTTAAATGTGTATTTTAACCCTTTGCGGCGCAAGAGAATCTTGTCATTTAAATTATACTGTTACCGGAATTCATGAACTAAATTAAACTAAAAGAAATTTAAAATTTTAAGGTTAAAAAAACCCGGCCTCTTCTGATATGTTGTAAACGTAAATTTTTCTAAAAAAATTCCTGCATGAATTTTTGCAGCTGGATATTAAATTTTGCGTCCTCGCAGCGAGAACAGCACGCGTTAAGGGGTTGAAGTGCAAAAGCTGGCATCCATACATAGTTCTTTCACGCTGTATAACAGATTTTCGAAGCCGAATTAGATAACATTGCATAGGTGCCAAATCTCCAGTTTTTCAAGGGAGACTTCTAACTGGGTAATTTTTACAGTTACCTTCAGTAAAATTAATCGTCGAAAATATATATAACATATTCTATTTATGAAAAACTGGTGTCAATTATGATTTAAAAGTTAAATATGTTGGCAGGTATGATATTAAATTATTGCCGAAACTTGAGTGGTAGTAACCGCGAAAACCAATTGATTGTTTTAAAAATTTGTACACAAGTTTATGAGCCACACAATGTTAGCTGTATACTTTTGGATGTGTATTCTGTTTGTGATTTGTGTACAAGGACACACCAAAGTTTTTCTAATCATTACGGCCTGTGAACAGAACTTGAATGTACCGCGACAGCAGCCGCGAAAATCGTTTGATTGACTTGCAAGTTAGTACACATGTTCATGCGCAGAATTGGTGTATAATTTTTGGTGTCTATGTTGTTTATGGTTCGTGTACAGGGATAAACCAATGTATTTCTAATTATTACGGGTTATGGACAGAATTTCATTTATGCGTAATTTAACCCTTTCAGGGGCAATGAATTTCATTTCTTTTAAAATCAAGTGCCACCACAATTTAAAAACAAGATTAGAAGATAAGTAATAAATTAATATTTTTTTATAAGGTAAAAAGGTAAAATTTTATAAAAAATTTCTGGGATGAATTTTTGAAGTTAGAAACTGAAATTAGGTGGTATAAAATGTATACCACTGCCCCTGAAAGGGTTAACCTGATTAAACTGTGTTAAACGTAATAGAACTAACATATGTTATTAAGTTGCTTGAAAGTATGTTTTCGCTCGAAAAAGTTGTACATGGACTTAATATTTATCTACAGGGCCACTCAAAAGAAAGCCGCATAGACGCATTTTGTACCATTCTGATCCACAATAAATCCTTCTTAACCAGTCCCAAACGTGCAAGAACATGTTTAGGGGTGAATTAAACGACATTACACTTCCCACAAATGGTGAAGGGATTACTTCCCCAATCAAATTTAAGATATTTCAAACGTTCATTCAAAAGTCTTGGCAATGCAGTCTGCTGATTACAACAACCCTCAAAATTATGAGCAACACCTGGATGCTTACCATTGTTCCTGCAGAGTTGACAGACGAATAATAAATCTTAATTTTTGATACTACTAATGTTATGTCAAAGCAACCTCTTATGTAAAAACTAAATCAGGGGAAACTGAACCAATAGATTGATACTATAAAAATTTAGTAGGGGAAGCCGGGGTAATAAGAGACAGGGGTTATAAGAGACGCAGTCAAAAAACCCACCAAAAAATATACTTAGACAGCATTAAAAATATGTAATATTAAGTATCATGTGTATTCTTCACTACAATGCACTTATTGAAAAGTTTATAACATATTTTGAATTATTTTTATACGACGAAAAAAAAAAACTTCACTTTGAACTTACCCTGAAAGTTCGTGACTTTTTCTAAATTTTTCTTTATTTTTTTTTGTAAGTAAGATGTTTGGGATTTATTATTGTGTAACCTTTTGACCATGACTTTTAATGTACAATTTTTTAAAACCTTGAAAGCATTCTTTATTTACATGTTCTAGGCATGTTTCTTATTACCCCATTTTTATTTTTTGTGTGGGTAATAAGAGACATGAGTCTCTTATTACCCCCACTGTTAATTCCTGTGTCTCCCCCCCCCCCCCCAATTGTAGTTCCTGTTAATTCTACCTGACTAGTTTACGAAGAGTTTACCTAGTGTTAGGTCCAGTCTAAGTTTACCAAGAGAACATTTTTTTTTTCACTCTAAATCAAAAAGCAGTTTTACTCATTAGGCTAGACCATATTTAATTGATATCATTATGTAAATTTATGTTTAGAATGTGTATAAGTTAGTATTTAGTCATTAATACTTCATTACATAATAAATAAGTTCATTTATAATTACTAGAAAAATATTTTATAAAATTTTTTCGCTTGTATACACTTCAAAGATACGTCTTTTTTGCCTATTTTCGACTACACTTTAGAAAATCGGTAAAATATTTTCTGCCCATTTTAGAAATTATATTGATGATTTGGTTAATCCCTAGGTTATGTTGATTATGTAGAACTATCATTAAGTACAATATTATATCATTTAGGACCTAATATTAAAAGAAATGAATTTCACAAACATATTTATGACAGTTAATTTTCTAGCAAACATATTTTTTGAATGGATGTAAATAATAAAAATTTAAAACTATTGGCTGATTCAGAATTGTTTCCCGATATCTTTAACTATCTCACATGATTTTACATTGCTATATATGGACAGTTACAAGCTTGGTCTCTTATTACTTCGCGTGGGGTTATTAGAGACAAGGATTTAATGACAATTTAAAAAAAGAATTTAACAAAAAAAATTGAGTTCAAAATTCACCTAAAAAATCAAGAGGAATCCATTTAATGAAATTAATACGAGACATTTATTTCAAGTTATTTAGATTAATAGTATAGATTTTATTAATATTTTTTGTCTCTTATTGCCCCTTTTGTCCGAAAAATAAAATTGTAGTATTTGTTGAAAAATAAAATTGTAGTATTCATCTGGCAAACCTGCGTTTAATTTTAAACCGATTACTACTATCACTAAAAATTTCTATCGTTAAGGTGACCATATTACCTACAGTTACCTTACCTTATTTTTCTAAATACACTCATGGCATAGCTAAAGTTCTCAAACAAAATGATTTTAAAATAATATTTTCACCTTCTAATAAACTCACCTTTTCCCAGTTAAACGATTCTACAGATATGTATAATTCTTCAGGAATCCATAGTATTTCCTGCCAGTGTGGTTTATTATACATTTGTCAAATTAACGCAGTTTTAAATTCCGTCTAAAAGAACATATCAGTTACGTCCGTGAACAAGAAACCAACAAATCGGTTGTCTCTAAGTACTGCTCGTAGAAAAATCATAATTTTAAATTTGATTCAGCTAAAATAATTTGCAGGCCTAAATTCACCGAAGAACTCAATTTGAAGCTTTATACGTCAATAAAAATCTTAAATTATTGTTAATTGTGATTTCGCTGTACCCCATTTGTATGATTGTCGGAAATTTTACATTCAATTTACATTTCTTTAATTACTTCTACATTTTTCACAACTAATGTTTTTCAAATTTCTATTGGCCAATCCCCCACATTCCACGTAATTCTATTGGCTGATCAAAATTCGATGCCGTTTTCTCTCGTTTCTTTATGCACTGAAGAGGATACGCTAAATGTTTTGAAACAGCTGTCTTCTTTCCAATTTTCATCTTTGGCGTTCAAGTTGTTGAGCATTTCCTTGATTTTAAGACTTGAATAGATCTCTAAAACGATTAAGGTGCGAGAGGTTAAAGCATAGCCTCCTTAACTAGATGCCTGTCACGTAGCTCGGAAACTAGGCAACAGTTGAAGCGGTAGACAGTGCCACCTGCTACAGATTACGCAACTTTTTTATTCAACAGCCACCAAAAAATTTTAAAAGTGGGATGTGATATACATAAAAGGTGAATAGAATCGAAGAAACACCGATTTTATATATCATGTATCACTTTTTTAAATTATTGGTCAGAGTTGAATAAAAAAGACCCATAATCTGTACTAGGTGGCGCTGTCTACCGCTTCAACTGTTGCCTAGTTTCCGAGCTACGCGGCAGGCATCTAGTTAAGGAGGCTATTGTTAGTCTCCGAAGTCCACGCCTCAGTCGTATCTATGCTAATGAGTTAGACGGAATTAATTCAAGTTTATTAGTTATAAGAAAAAATATATACTTCTATTTATAGAGAGACAGTGACAGATGGATACAATTGGGGGTTGAGGAGGGGGGGGGGAACCCTCTCAAAAACGCAGATGTTTATGCAGCGAATTAATCATTTGCATGACTGTGTTTATACATGTGTCATAATTATTTTAAATGATATGGAATAAATGAAAATAATCTACTCAATAATGAGAAACGCAAATGAGTTGTTGACGCTCGAGATCTGCAGATCCAGTAATTCTACATTGTTGCCAAATTTGGAGATTCTTTTTATTCGATATTTACCCCTAAAATTTAATTGGTAACAGTTGCCTAACTATTTCGAATATTAATCGTGTATTATGTATATCAAATATCACTCCTCAAAATTATTGGTGATTATTGAATAAAAAAGTTCCCAAATATGACAACACTGTAGTTTTATACACAGTTGCCAATTTGTACTTATTTTGCTACCTGAAATATTTCCTTGAAATTTTAAATAAGCTTTTTAGCACTTTTTTCCAATTAAACATGATTTTTTTTTTTCTTTAAGAAATACTGGTGTTAAAAAAGCGTACAAGTTGGCACCTATATATTTATGAAATGTAATTATAAAAAAAAAAAAATTCTTAAGTAATTTTGAATTGGTTCTGAAACAACTACCATTAAAACTGGCGTATGGGCCGCACTGAGTGCTTTATTTAATATCCACCACTAAAATTTACCGTAAGATACCCCGCAGGTTTTGTAATCCAATTTTGCACCAGAAATTTCAATTTGTAAATAAATTTATATTTGTACGAGCTCTTCCTTCGAAAAGAGATAGATTTCTCTATTAAATGAAATTTCTGGTGGAAAAATGACACATCTTGCCTGCGGGTTATCTACCAGAAATAACGGTAATTAGTATAACGTTTGTCTAATTACTTCGAAGAGTAGTCGTCTGTTACATATATCAAATGTCAGTCTTAAAAATTATTGATGACAATTGAATAAGAAATTGCCCTCAATCTGGCAGTAATGGCAGCAGCTCATACGCCAGTTTTTACGGTAATGAGATTTTTTTTATTATGCTTGGAATGATTTCGTCAATTCTTTAACTTTTCTATGATAAATGAAATCATATATTTAGAAATTGATTGATCACTGTGTTCGGATGTGATAAAAATGAAATTTTTAGAGAAGAGTTTCAGAAAAAAAAAGAAGGATTTTTTCGTCTAACCATTATGAAGTGAAAGCCTCAAATACTTTATACCTAGTGATATCGAAGAATTGGGGAAAAATAACTTTTCTATTTCCGGAATTAGAATAGAAACATGATGGATTGATTCTCTTTGTAATAAACCCGCTCCTCAATCTTGTACTTGAAAAGATCTAAAAATAGTCCACTTTCCCGTATGTCTTTGAAATCTTTATTGCATGCTGTTAAAGTGTAACGTATATTTTATAATCTACTTGTTTTTTTAAATAAAATTTCATTAATAACAATTTGCAGATACGTTTTGAAAAGATATATAATTAAAATAATGTTTTGATGTAAAGATTTTTCTAAATAATATATTTAGTTTAGAAACTAATTCCAAAGTGAACACACAGAATGTAGTAGGTAAATGTTTCAAAATATTGGTGTTATTTCATTGATATCATGTTATATTTCTACAGTATCAGCAACAGTTTTTACTTCATTATTTATTCAGTAGAAAAAAGTATTGCATTTCAGAAAGAAAAAAAAAAAAAAAAAAAAAAAAGAATTCTGATTTTTGATAGATTTACTACATATTTTGAGAAGTCCAGAACACAATTTGACCTTTTTTGGAAAATGTGTGTTCGTGTGATTGGCAAATATTTTATGGCAGCTCTAACTCAAAAACTGCTGTTCAAAATTAATATATATATATATTGCACTTAGAAATTAAAAGCATTCAGAAATTAGTGCTTGTCAACTTTTGGTACATTTTTGGTCATTTAACATTGGCACAGCTGTGTTTCGATTTTTTGTCCACTTATGAAAAAAAAAATACCTCCGCTTCTATTGAGTATAAATGCACAGCTTGATGTGCGAGAGGTCCATTATGAAACATCATGCTGATTTAACTTGGATGCATAGCTTGTACAGGTGGCGCTACTATGCTATAAGTTTCCCTGTGTATGGAAAAACCATGTATCAGTTTTTATGGGGTACAAAAGTACCAAAATTTATAGGTGATGAAATGGAATGCTGACATAATTTTAATGTATATCGGCTGACAGTTGGTGCTGCAATTATTCATTTTTTGTGATTTTCCACATAACTATATCTTAGTATCTATTGGTTAAATTTGCTCCAAACTGCATGTGTAAACTCTTTGTTGTCAGAAGCTAACATTATTATTTTTTTTTTTTCACATGCTAACCATTAGGTAGCGTCGTTATATAAAACGATAAAGATGAAAATTTTGTGATGTCCAAAATGTATTAGATTTCAGAAGTGAAGACTCAGCATTGATAAAATCTTTCATTTTAGCGTGTTTGAGTCAATGATACTTCTCTAAACAATTGTTTGTTTTGAAATAAAGTTCGATTTTTAGTACGACAGGACTATTTCTTTCAATCTCACATTTTGCATCGTTACAAGTTTATAGTGATCCACTTCGAAAATGCCTGCCAATATGCAATTTTACCATTTAATTAGATACTCTATCTTAAAATATTTTGTAAAATCCGTAAAAACTTTTATATATATACTTTTTCACTTCCCACTGGTGAGGATCGAATTCGCAACCTTCGGGTTCATAGTTCTGTACTGTGACCGCAAAGCCAACGGGTCTCCGCTAAATACTTCCTGATTATTTAGACTACTGTTTTCCAATTTATTTATTTAATTATTTTTTGAAAGGGTGTTAAAAAAAAAAAAAAAAAAAAAAAAAAAAGTCCTGTCGCACTGAATTAAATTCTGTCATAGACAGAATTTCATTCATAAATTATTTTTTATTTTTTTAAATATTCTGATTGGTTTTGAAATGTGAAAAATGTCAGCATCTTATGCTGTTGGCTACTGAATGGGCTTAACATCGCGCTATTATAAAGCAGTAGAAGTATGGCAACGTTTTGGGATTCACCTTTAGAGCTGGTTTAGAGACATGCCAGTACAATTTTGATCCTCTGCTGAAAAGATGACTTTCCCACTCTGGTAACCCCCAGGTATTATATTAATTTTGGAACATGGAGGGTAATGCAGAAACAACAGATTTTATGTGTACCGATGGTCTTTAACCGTTTGCTCTCGAAGCCTTTTTCGCACGAGTAAATCAACAACTCGAACCTACTTTCAGATATTTGGCAATTCGTATATAAAACTTCCTAATTTTTTCCGGTACTCATAGAATATTTCCTTGTAGAAAATGCTTCTTAAAAGGGCGTGGCTTGATAACAGAATTAGAACTTTGTAAGAGATCTATTCAAAAGTATAGAAGTGCAGCAGGGTTCGTAGTTTCCAGCTGTTAGCTAGTCTAGCTAAATCTAATCTTGCTTAATATAAGATCTGGTTGTCCTTATGTTATGCTGGCCGCGTAATAAAAGGCTAGCATAATGCAAGTTTATACCCCTTTTACGAAGACCGCGCCTTCTTTTTTGTCAGTGGCTCTTTGTATTTTCCAAATGTGCGGGCCTGAAGTGTGATGGAAAATTAACCTTTTGCATTCGAACCTTCTTTTAGTAAGCGTAATGAGCTACCCGACAATAGTTTTCATAAAAAAATGCAAAATATACTTAAGAATTTTAAATATAAACATTTTATATCTATATTTGATGTATATTTACATATTACAAACATTATACATGAATATTACGATTTATAATTTTCCATTGTGTGATATTTTGCAAATTATTCTTGACCATTTACCAATGGCCAAGGCAAGCAACGCCCAAAGACACTTAATAAAAAATGCAGATGGAGTCTCTTTCTTAACGACGTATTACACCTGTTATAGCACTTTTAGTTGCTGAACATTATTGGTTGATATAAGATATATAGTAACTGTATAAGTCATGGCGCCTCTCGAGCGACGTTCGAGGTGAAGTAATGAACAGAATGTCGCCTGAGAGTCGACGTTCGAGAGCAAACGGTTAAGCGGGCTTGATAGTGATCCCTAGTGTGAATTTAAACAACTGAGCTAAAATAATAACTGGAAGAAATGCTTCTATTGTCTTGCCACAAGGGAAATTTGACTACCACTATTTTTATATACTAATTTTAGATTTGAAAAATTGTTGATATGTGTTGATACACACACACACACACACACACACATATATATATATATATATATATATATATATATTAAATAAAAATTGTTTTATTCAAATTTATCTTTGTAAGAAACCTGGTCTTGCACATAACGCACAAAGCAACCACTGTGATGTGCGATTTAGTGTACACTATGGTCTTTAACCGGCTGCAATATCGAACCCGCAATTTGCGGCGGCCATTCTATATTAAATGCATAGATGCCAACATTTTAATTTATTCCGGAGTATTTTTAGTCCCGCCTTTAATTCGCACCATTTTATTTATAGAAAACTTTTCTCTAGTGTATAACTTCGATAAAATAAATATAAATTACTCTTAAAAATTAAGTGGTATGAAATAAAGGCGAAGCTTGAAACACTCCGGAATAAATTAAAGTGCTGGCATCTATGTAAATGCTAAATAATCATTAACTGGGATCAGAGCATTCTAATTTGAGTGTCACTACTTATATGGAACAATCTTTGAAACATTTAATATTGATGAAAATTATTGCAAACAGTAACTAAATATTATTTTTTAAAAATGGTATTGAAAATAGAGATTTTTTTACGGTCCTTGATTATTATTATTTTTTTTAATAGATCCTTATTTAATATTTTTTGTATATTATATTCCAACCGTAGATATTATTACACAAGATTCAGAATCGTTTATGCTGAGAAAAGAATGTTTATTTAAATATCATACTTAAATGTTTAAAAAAAAAAAATCATGTGAATCTTAAAAATTAACAATTGAAGAAATACTATTGTGGTGCCTGCTTTTTCTATATTAGATCTTAATGTTTCTGGAACTTTATAAAGATGAGGTTATTTCCTCTCTACTCCAGACTTTAACTGGATAACATGTGGAGGAACTTTGGCTTTCTTTAATTCCCCATCAAATATTGTTAGATATTCTTTAATCAGATTCAACAGCTGTTTATGTTGCTTTGCTGATATCGAATTTGATTTTATACCAGCTTTTAGTTCTTCATCTGTTACTTGCCGTGATTCTACGGGCGCATGTTGTATATCTCCAAACACTTCATCGGTTTCGTAAATAATTCCTACAGCTCTGACCGGTTGAATATATTTACGCAATTTATTTTGATGAAGATGTCGAACACTTCCATCAGGTAGTTTGACATAAAAAGAATGTGGAGACTTCTTTTCTACTATTTCTCCTGGTCCTTTCCATTTTGAACAAAGACGATTTGTTGAATCAGGGATTAACACTACAACTTCATCCCCAACAGAAAATTCGGTATCTTTTGACCGTAAATTATGATAATGTACAGTCGGGGAAAAAAAAAACGCAGCACTTGATGGTATTTCGTTATTAATTGACGAAGAAAAAGTTAATAGACACCATTCAACAGGAAATGAAATGCACTTTCTGAAAATGTCGTCGAATTTTGAATTAGGGGTCATCTACATATTAAAATGAGCGCCAACTTTGATTTTTTCAATAGCAACACCCAATTTTGACTTCATATTCGAATTTCTGAGAGTCTGGCAGTGCGGAAAAATATACTGTTTGTATACTTTATCTTTAGTATTCATAGAGTTATGATCAAAAATGTGTTAGGGGGCTATCTCTAAATATAGAAAAATAAAATTATGATCCTACAAGAACTAGACAAAATTATACTGTTTCACACCGGAAATATTTCAAGAAAAAAAGAGTTATAAAAAGAAATAAAAATATTAACACCTTTGCAGTATCTTAATTATCATGAATTTAGTTTTTTGGATATGTATATACTTTAGTACTTTTTTAGATAATTTTAGGTATATTTAAATACATTACACTTACGATTGGTCAGACAATACTTTTTATAAAAGTGCAATATTTTTCAATTAAAAAGTATCTATCATGGATATACTGATCACCAATAAAGCTTAAATTTTCTTTCGTACGTGTAACATAATATACAAACTGAAATAATATAGCTATATATGTATATATATATATACAACAACGCATAAACTAAATATTTTCGGATAAATTATTGTAAGGTTTCATAAAGTAAATATTAAACAATTTTAATAGCACTTACCAGTTTTGGGTCAGTTGAACTCTTTGGAACTGTACGATTTGTTTCATAATTTCTATGAAAATATAATTTCTTAATTAACGCTTTCGCGACTGCTGACGTAGATTCACATCATTTGAAAATATGTAACAATGTCAGTGGGCGTTTCTTTCGTAATTTGTGTGTTATTTATTTCTTAAGCATGTACCCAGTGTTCATATTTTTGCAATAAAATATACTATGGATAGAAATATATTAATTAGAAAGACTACAGTTATAATGTATATCCATCTGTAAGATAATTGTAGTACAGAAAATTTGTTTTGAAATATTTTATTTTGAGAGTATTTCAAACAGTAAACCCCGCCTATTTAGTTAATTGTTTTCTTCTAGTGTTTGTTTAAAGGATTCTAAATTTATCACCAGGAATCGATGAAGTAAATATCATTTGTGTATATTTTTGTCAATGTAAAATAAGGGGTTTAACACGAATACTCAAAGTCACATTCAGTTTTCGTTTCTGTATTGTTTTGTTTTGAAGAACGATAAAAGGCGGGGCTTTAGAAAACAGGAATTCTTGATACTAACACAAATGTCTAAAAATCAACATTTTTGTTTCATTTCTTTGCATTGGACGTTGTTGTTATATAATTTGACCCTTAAATAAAAAATAAAAATATTTTGTTCAATTTTCTCCGTTATTTTTTAAGATTTGCTTCGTTATCTCATTCAAAATTTTTTAAGAGACGGCCCCCTAAACCACTCCAAAAGAAATATTTATTTATATCTCAAAAACTAATAACTGGAATGAGCTGCAAATTTGCACACCCATATTTTTCAGCATTAGGATTCATTTTATGTAAAAATTAATATAGGTCATAATTCATAATTTTTATGAATATGAATTTATTAATATTTTTCAGAATTAAAAACATTTTTCAGAATCAAAATTAATGATGGATTATGTTTGGGTTTCTTCACTGTATCTCGTAAAAAAAGAATTATATCGATCAAGTTATTTTTTGTGAAGATATTAATAAAAGTGTGAAATATGAATTTAACATTAGCACCTTCAAACTTTGAACGCTTATAACTCTGTGAAAAAATAAGCAAATTATACAACCAATATACTTTTTCGCATTGTCGCGATCCCAGGAATTCAAATATAAAATAAAAATGGAGCCTTACCATTGAAAAAAACAAAGTTGGTGCGCGTTTTAATATGTAGACGACCCCCAATGCAAAATTTTCGTTCATTTTCTGAATCTACTCTCAATTCCCCGTCGAATGATACCTATTACATTTTTGTGCATTGATTAGCAACGGAGTTACATCGAGTGCTGCGTTTTTTTTTCCCCGACTGTACATATTTCTGCTGCTGTTCTTGAGCTATGCTATTCGCATACTGTGCCGCGTCTTCTAAACGTTTCCGGAGTTTCAACAGGTAGTCAGCTACAGATTCTCCAGTCCCTTGAGGAAGTACGACTTCATCTTCCCAACTTGATTTGAGGATGGCTAGAGGTCCTACAGGTGGTCGCCCATGAACTAGTAGGAATGGGGCAACACCCGTTGTAGCGTTAGGCACTTCTCTGTATGCCCATAACAAGAATGGCAACTGTTTATCCCAGCCTCGACCTTGTGAATTAATTGCATGATGTAGCATGGATTTCATAGTTCCTATCCATCTTTCAACCAAACCATTCGATTGTGGATAACCTGGAGTGGAAAATTTAGGAACACATCCTAATCGTTTTAAAAATTCTTTTGTCAGCTGTGCGGCAAAATTTCTTCCGTTATCCATTGCAATTACTCGAGGAATTCCAGTTCGTACAAATATTTCTATAAATGCACCACAGGCTGCCTTTGCTGTTAAAGACTTCAGAGGTATTGCTTCCGGCCAACGACTATGCTGGTCCATAACGCACAGTACATACTGATGGCCACGTGATGACTTTGGCTCTATTGGGCCTAAAATATCGGCATTAACCACTTGAAATGGGAGTTCTGGCCTTCCAACAGACTCGATAGGTGTTCTATCGTTTACTTTTCCTTTCCTGCGCATTTGACAATCATGACACGAAGCACATAATTGTTTAACTTCTTTTGGCATTCCTTCCCACCAGAAAGACATTGCAATTCTGTCTCTGGTCTTCTTAGCTGCAAGATGTCCACCAGTAGGAGTTTCATGAGCTAATTTCAAAATGTCCTTTCTTCTGCTTGCCGGTACGACCAATTGAATATATTTCTGTCCGCCTACTTTACCCATATGATATAATAAACCTCTTTCAATCCAGTAACCATTTTTATATTGTCTAGCTTCTTCGAAGCACCTTTTCAATGTAGGACAGGCTAACTGCTCATCCCTAAACACTTGTGCTTGTGGAACAGGGATATTTTCATTTCTTTCATCCTTACTATCGGTTTCGGTCAATGTCTGTTTAACTACTGAGTTATTAAAGACTTTGGTTTCTGGATGATGCGACTCGCTGTTGTTCAGCTTTGCCTTTCGAATAGTCTCGTGACTTTCTCCCTCCATACAGAACATACACTTTTCATTATCTTCTGTGAGTGGGGTACTATTTGCCTCATCCCCAAGATAATTGTCGTTTGAATTATTCTCAGGTACACTGAACAAGGATTGTTCACCGACTTCATTTATTGTGATTACTTCAACCTCTTCTTCTGAAGAATAGTTTCCGGGAGACCTTCCCTCCACTTTGAACAAGGACGGTTCATTGTTTTCTTCCACTGGGGTGATATTAACCTCAACCCCTGAATTTCCAGGATTTCTTCCTTTCACATGGAACAAGGATTGTTCATCGACTTCTTTCTTCGGGATATTCACTTTATCCCCTAAAGAAATGTTTTCGGGAGACCTTCCCTCCACACTGAACAAGGATTGTTCGTTAGCTTCCTTTACTGAAGTGATTCCTGTATCATCTCCCAAATAAGAACGCTTTTGTTCCTTCAACCATTCATATACCCTGGGAGTGATTAAAGCTTCCTCATGCAGCCCTTCTACTACTGCAGCATGCACTTGAACATATGGAATGATTTCTTCATCTGTATGAAGACTTAGCGGAACTGACACAAGTTGTGCTTCCACTGGATTACCTATAGCAGGTCTCAAAAGAATTTTCCCACTTGACTGTAAGTGTTCCTCAGGTACAACTGATTTTCGTAGTACGGTGATTTCTGCACCACTGTCCACGATGCCTTGAAATTTTTGGCTTCCGATTCCTAAATCCACTTTCAGAAGCTCGCCATCTTTCTCGTTGACTGGAAATTCCCACTCGAAACAAGCGCTATTTAGATTAACACTGACCTTATTAAGGCCCTTACTTTCTTGACTCTTTTTGTTTGTTTTCACGTAAGATGTACTTGCTGAATTCAATTTGGGGCAAGATTTTTTCATATGGCCTTCCTTTCCACACAAATAGCAGGAGAATTTCGGACGAATGTCTCTTTGTTCTTGCTGTGGCTTAGTAAAAACCCTTTTCTCATCTCTATTGTTATTTCCGAAATTCGCCCCTTTGGATGGAAGATTCCAATTTTCTTTATGAGAAATTTCTCTCGGTTTTTTATTGAAAGTCATTTTGACATTTTCATAATCATCTAATTTACTGGAAATAATATCAGATGACTTAAACAATGACCATTCATCGATGAAATGTTCTTTAATTTCTGGAGGTACTTTCCTTTTAATTTGATCTGTAATAATCAAATCATATAATTCTTCAAATGTGTTAACTTCTAATCCCCGAATCCATTCAGTAAAATAGTTTTTCAATTCGTAAGCAAAATCTTTCCATGTGATATCAGCTTTTTTAGTATGCTTATTGAAAAGTTGTCGAAATCTTTCAGGAGTAAGTTTATATCTCTTTAACAATAACTCTTTTACTTTTCCGTAATCATTCATGATTTCTTCGTCTTCCCGAGCTATAACTTCCGCGATTTCGTATGGCAGTAGCCCAATGAGATGAGAAACCCAATCATCTCTTTTAATTTCGGCACGTTTTGCCTGCCGCTCAAAAAGAACTAAATACAGGCTAATTTCGCATGTTTTAGGATCAAATTTTTGTAAGATGTTATGTAATTTTACGCGCGTTTTCTCAGAAGTTTCATTTGTAATTCCTTTCTTCTCAAGTTCTATTCTTGCATTTTCCAACCGCATTTTTTCCAATTCTATTTCTTCTCTTCTTAGGCGTTCCTCCATCTCTTCTTTTCTCTTACGTTCCTCTCTTTCCTCCCTTCTTATGCGTTCCTCCATCTCTTCTTTTCTCTTACGTTCCTCTATTTCTTCCCTTCTTATGCGTTCCTCCATCTCTTCTTTCCTCTTCCGTGCTTCAAGTACGTTCGCTAATGTTTCTTTAACAAATTCTTCATCGCAATTCTTTGAAGCCAAAATAGCATCTCTTAACTCATATAACTTTAAATGTTGAGTTCCTTCCACTCCAAGCTCAGTAGCAACTTCTTGCAAATCTTTTTTATTCCCTTTACCCAAAAATGCCATCTTCGGATGGATGAAATCAAATCAAGTTCAAATTTTCCTTAAGAACGCCAGATTTGACATCTTATTTTTTCTCTTAAACAACATTTTCCCCCAAATTAAATAAAATAATCATTAAGTCGGAATGCATACATAAAAGGAGAAAAAAAAAATAATATGTATCGAAATAACAAATAAAAAAAAAATGTTTACACAATCAACTCTTTCATTAAATAAATCAGAATATACTTTATTACATAACCAGCTTTCAATAAATTAGAAATAATGTTGCCATAGCAACACAATCAACTCTTTCATTAAATAAATCAGAATATACTTTATTGCATAACCAGCTTTCAATAAATTAGAAATAATGTTGCCATAGCAACCTTTAATCAAACTTACTTTTAAACAGAAAAAAAAAAAAAACAATTTCCGATTCATTCCTCAAAGTAAAAAAAATAAACAAAACCGGACGTTCACAAGAATAATTCACTAGTTTTTTTTTTTTTTTTTTTTTACTGAGATATTTCATTAATATTCCAATAATAATAAAGATAAATAAATAAAAATAATTATCAAGGTCTAACAAATACACAATCATTCAATAAAACAGAACAAATAAATCAAAACAGAGCTCTCTCTTTTTTTTTTTTTTTTTTTTTTTTTATCTGCTTTAATGAAATCTTATTTATTCTAAATCACGTGATGAATAAAAAGAACACACAGAAATTAATCACAATTATCTTGAATAGCATAAAAACATATTCTTTTCATCATTCTTTTTACTATTTTCCGGCTTTTTAAATACAAATAAACAAATATATTTCTATTTTTCATTTTTCAAACACTAGAATTATTATTATTTCAACATTACGAAATATTCAATTTTCATTTACATACTCTTTACCTTGTTGGAATACAAAATCGGAACAAAATATCTAAATGCTTAATCCGAATATGAAACTTATACAAAATATGACTCTTGATGGAACATAAAAAAAAAAACATACCCTTTTTTTTTTCATCACTATCATGACATAATCCATACGAGTACTAGCTATATCACATATGCTTGTCGACTTCGCCAATTGTGGTGCCTGCTTTTTCGCACCTGGTTCTTTTCTTTCGGTAAATTCATTTCGAGACACATCAAGACACTGATCACACTTGGTTTACTTTTAAACGTATATTTACTTACGGCACAAACATAAAATACATAACGAATACAGAAATTAACATCAAGTAAAGTATTTTCTAAAAAACATGTAGAATGGAACGTTAGTCCATCTTGATTCACATACGCACACTGTTGCCACACTTTCGTACCAAACTTTTTAGTTCTTGTTTTTTAATACTCTCGAAATCAGAGGTGCGGCGTTCACAACTATAATTTTATTTCTCATAAAAAAGTTTTGGCAAAAAAAAAAGAAAAGTTTTGTTGTTGTACTAAAAGAAAATAAAGCAACACTAAAAAGAGCACAAATTAAAGAAATTTTCAAACTAGCAAACGCCCGAACGGAACTCCTAAAGTCAATTCCTCAATGCTAGCGAAATTAAAAATAATAATAATAATAATAATAATAATAATAATAATAAATATTAAATCATGATACGCTATAAAAGAAAATAAAAGCTTTAGCAATTTAAATTAAAAAACCCATGAGCTTTGTATATAAAGATGGTGTTTCTATCAGGAAAACGATACAATATAGGAAGAAAAAAGTAAAATAAAAAAAATGTAGAGAATCATCTATTTAGTACGAAAAGACATCTTGTAGACATGAATGATAAAAACAGAACGCTTAAAACGTGCATTTCACTATTTCCAACAATTTGACGTGAGAAAACGATATCAGGAAGAAAAAAAAAAAACTTTTCCCTCCCGTCATAGAGTAGGAAATCGAAAACAAGTGCATGTTTTAAGCATTCTGTTTTTAGCTTTTATGTCTACAAAGCATCTTCCATACTAAATCGATGATGCTCTATACCAAGGCTTCCTATATAATACAGGCTACCCATTCGCTGATTTTCCCTTGTCCGCAAAGAACTGTTATAGGTGGCGTTACAAGCCAGGTTTTTAAAGATATTGTTTATAAAATATCCCTATACTGACAATAAATATCCCTACTTTAGGGAAATTTGTAAAAAAAAAAAAAAAAAAGCAGAAAAATTATATTAATCCATGCAGAATCACATTAAATTTCTTACAAAACAACCACACAGAAGTCCCTACTAATTCAAAACCCGTTGCTACATCCTGAAAAAATTGCTAAAAGTCAATACGCCTAGGGACAAATTCTTATAGCTGGCAACACTGTAGAGATTTAAGAGTCTCTTTTTATACGCATTTTATATTTTATCTTATGTTTAAATCTCTCCCTTTTTTGGGCCGCGGTAGCCCAGTCGGTAGAGCGCCGGACTCGTAATTGGAAGATTGCGGGTTCGGTACTCGAGTCGGTCAAACACCGTCGTGTACAATAGTGATGGCTGGTGCACGTAAAATCTGTCGTGGCCGCAATGTCCTCCATGTTCCCATCAAAATTATACCTCTGGGGGTCACCGAAGCGGGAGAGCCATCCCTTCCGTTGAGGATCAAAATTGTGATGGCATGTCTCCGGACCACCTCTAGGGGTGAGTCCCAGAAAGTCGCCAATTGCCCATTGCGCAGCACTAGTGCGATGTAAATAAAACCAATCCATCCATCCTCTCCTTTTTTCTATAATTTTGAAAGATTAGATGATCATTGTGAGAAGTAAACTATTTTTTTTACGCAACACTTGTGTAATATTTAAAAAACAGCAATTACAATTTTGCCTACAAAACCATGTTATCCAATGGGTGTTTAACAGATTTCATAACACATTCTATGCGCTATCTAGTGAGTAACAAACTTTCAAGGGCGGACATTTTCTCCCATAGAAGATCGCCGGAATGGAAAGTCTGATATTATATAGGGAGTCTTGCTCTACATATTTGTAATTTAGCCTTTTCCCCTACTTGTACCGTTTTCAAAATAGGAACATTAATTCTACCATTTTTCACCAGGTGGCGCTGTAAGCGATCGCATCTTGCAGTTCATAGTCACTTTACTATACCTAAATGCTACATTTATGAACACAGTTGAAGCCATTCAGTAGAGAAATGGGTAAAAACGGATTTTAGTGACCGCCCTATGTACAGTCGGGGAAAAAAAAAACGCAGCACTCGATGTAACTCCGTTGCTTTTCAATGCACAAAAATGTAATAGGTATCATTCGACGGGGAATTGAGAGTAGATTCAGAAAATGAACGGAAATTTTGAATTGGGGGTCGTCTACATATTAAAACGCGCACCAACTTTGATTTTTTCAATGGTAATGCACCATTTTTATTTTATATTTGAATTCCTGGGATCGCGACAATGCGAAAAAGTATATTGGTTGTATATTTTGCTTATTTTTTCACAGAGTTATAAGCGTTCAAAGTTTGAAGGTGCTAATGTTAAATTCATATTTCAAACTTTTAATAATATCTTCACAAAAAATAACTTGATCGATATAATTCTTTTTTTAAGAGATACAGTGAAGAAACCCAAACATAATCCATCATTAATTTTGATTCTGAAAAATATTTTTAATTCTGAAAAATATTAATAAATTCATATTCATAAAAATTATGAATTATGACCTATATTAATTTTTACATAAAATGAATCGTAATGCTGAAAAATATGGGTGTGCAAATTTGCAGCTCATTCCAGTTATTAGTTTTCGAGATATAAATAAATCTTTCTTTTGGAGTGGTTTAGGGGGCCGTCTCTTAAAAAATTTTGAATGAGATAACGAAGCAAATCGTAAAAAATAACGGAGAAAATAGAACAAAATACTTTTATTTTTTATTTAAGGGTCAAACTATATAACAACAATGTCAAATGCAAAGAAATGAAACAAAAATGTTGTTTTTTAGACATTTGTGTTCGTATCAAGAATTCCTGTTTTCTAAAGCCCCGCCTATTATCGTCCTTCAAAACAAAACAATACAGAAACGAAAAGTGAATGTGACTTTGAGTATTCGTGTTAAACCCCTTATTTTACATTGACAAAAATATACAAAAGTGGTATTTACTTCATCGATTTCTGGTGATAAATTTAGAATTCTTTAAACGAAAACTAGAAGAAAAAATTAACTAAATAGGCGGGGTTTACTGTTTGAAATACTCTCAAAATAAAATATTTCAAAACAAATTTTCTGTACCACAATTATATTACAGATGGATATATATTATAAGTATATTCTTTCTAATTAATATATTTCTATCCATAGTATATTTTATTGCAAAAATATGAACACTGGGTACATGCTTAAGAAATAAGTAACACAGAAATTACGAAAGAAAAGCCCACTGGCATTGTTACAGATTTTCAAATGATGTGAATCTATGTCAGCAGTCGCGAAAGCGTTAATTAAGAAATTATATTTTCATAGAAATTATAAAACAAATCGTACAGTTCCAAAGAGTTCAACTGACCCAAAACTGGTAAGTGCTATTAAAATTTTTTAATATTTACTTTATGAAACCTTACAATAATTTATCCGAAAAGATTTAGTTTATGCGTTGTTGTATATATATACATATATAGCTATATTATTTCAGTTTGTATATTATGTTACACGTACGAAAGAAAATTTAAGCTTTATTGGTGATCAGTATATCCATGATAGATACTTTTTAATTGAAAAATATTGCACTTTTATAAAAAGTATTGTCTGACCAATCGTAGTAAGTGTAATGTATTTAAATATACCTAAAATTATCTAAAAAAGTACTAAAGTATATACATATCCAAAAAAATAAATTCATGATAATTAAGATACTGCAAAGGTGTTAATATTTTTATTTCTTTTTATAACTCTTTTTTTCTTGAAATATTTCCGGTGTGAAACAGTATAATTTTGTCTAGTTCTTGTAGGATCTTAATTTTATTTTTCTATATTTAGAGATAGCCCCCTAACACATTTTTGATCATAACTCTATGAATACTAAAGATAAAGTGTACAAACAGTATACTTTTCCGCACTGCCAGACTCTCAGAAATTTGAATATGAAGTCAAAATTGGGTGTTACTATTGAAAAAATCAAAGTTAGCGCTCATTTTAATATGTAGATGACCCCTAATTCAAAATTCGATGACATTTTCAGAAAGTGCATTTCATTTCCTGTTGAATGGTGTCTATTAAGTTTTTCTGCGTCAATTAATAACGAAATACCATCAAGTGCTGCGTTTTTTTTCCCCCGACTGTACATACTTGCCAACGACCTAATTAATATTCCGTAGTGTTGTTAGTTCCGCCCTTTTTTCCACACCAGTAAATTTTTAGAGTGATATTATCCAAATGCAATTGCGATTAAATAAGAAGAAAAATGCTTTGAAAAGATAGTGGTGTGAAAAAGAAGGCGGGGCTAACAATACTACGGAATATTAATTAGAATGTTGGCAAGTATGTATATATAACTTCAATAAGACATATTATTATTATATTTTACAAATTTTAGTAAAAGTATTCAAAAAAGAAGTATGGATGAAAACTGAAATTTTATATTAATTGTCAGTGGCAGATGGATCTTTTCAATTTATCCCCTAACTTTTTTTTTTTTTTTTTTTTTCGGAAAATGTTTAGTTGATTACCTAAAATAATTTCCTCGTCAGGATATTTTAGGAAACTTTTTATAATCATCTGATTTTCGCTCAAAGTTCGTTTTAAAATCGTCTTTTTTAAAAGGATATCTCTCTAATTCCTCCCCACGTAGACCAAGAAACTATCATGTTACCACAGTCATTTGAATATTTTATTCTTTGATGATCGATTGATACATGAAATGCAATATATTTGTGTTAGATTTCAGAATTGCGGAACCATTTCGCCGTTTACTTTTAGTTACAGTTAATTGCTAAAATATGCAATTATTTCACTTCTAATTCCTAATCGATAAAGTTCTCTCTTTTTTTAACCTTTTGTGTCCCGTTATAGCCGAAATCATCCGAGCTACTTGAATCCCGTTATAGCCGAGGCTAGCTCAAGAAAATTCATCCCCCCTAGGTGATCCCAAAATTTTGTGATTATTTCGCAGCAAGTTAACAATATTACTTCTTTTATTTATGTCAGACATCAAAAATACTTATTATTTCAGAGGATTTTAATTGTTCAAGTCGTCATTTTATTTTGTTTAAACGTCACGTGGGTGGTGAGTGAAAAGTTTCAGAAAAAACTATTTAATTCAGTTTCATATTACTTCATCGCTATTTAGACTGTGTTTAACACTGTAACAGCTAAATAAAAATATTCGCCCATTCCCTAACTTATATAATAAAAATAGAAAAACGTTGTAAGTTTAACAACAGATAAAATAATGTCACACGTTTAATTCACGCTTGTAAAAGTAATACACAAAACTTTAATCAAATAATCTTCATCAACCACTTTGTATTAATTAAAATTTGTATAAAGATGGAAAAAATTTCCTTTCTCTAGCGTCGATAAAGAATTACAGTGTCTCGTTTCTAGAAAGAAAAAATATAAAAATTGCGTTAAGTAAAATATCTTTATCTTTGGAAATGGTATCTTCGGATATAATTTTATCTTCATTTCTATTTAAAAAGCTTTATTATTAATATTATGTTATTATTTTATACTGATAGATATTTTTAAATTTAATTATTATCCTTTCAAAACTTATATTATTTTTCTTGCAACATTTTTTATGTAACCTCAAAAATGATTAATTTAGAAAACGAAATAATAACAATACGCTGAAAAAAAAAAATTAGAATTCTGATACCATTCTTGCTAATTCTTATGTATAATGATTTTATTTATTATTATGGTTTATGGTTTATTAATTTATTTTTTAATGCATTGTCCGGTTTGGAAAAAAACATCGATAAAATTAAGTCGAACTCAGTCCGACTCGACCAAAAAAAAAAAAAAAAAAAAAAAAAAAATGCGAGCATTTCTATGCAAAATTTTTTTTAGTATCTACTTTTTAGAGGTTTTATATAGACAAGCAATAGATTATCCGTTAACAAAACCACTGATCTTTTCGAAGACAATTACATACACTCATGTTTGTGAAAATTGCAACACCAAGAAGGAATGCGAATATAAGAATGATATTTATTGGGCACGTACATTATAGTAGAAAGAACAATTGATTAAATTTTCAAGAAGTTTTTAGTAACAAATCATAAGAAAACAGTACCTAAAGCAGCGACCTCTAGAAGCAATAACTACAGTTCTTTGCCTAGGCATTGAATCGAACAGCAATGAGGAATTTGCACACATGGGGGATTTGAACAAAATCCTATTTTTCTGGTAGTTTTGGGCCCATAAATTTCAAAAAGTTTATTAAAAATGCAAAAAAAGTTCTCATTAATTTCAAAAATAACTTTAAAATTAACCAAAAATCGCGTGACTTAAAAACGCTGCCTGACGTCACACTTTATGATGCTTCAATGTTTACAATTTGTTAGTCTGGTTAGTAAGCAGCAATTCGTTTTAACTTTCGTAATTATCAATCGTTTATGTGATTTCTGAGCATTTCTTTTTCATCTTTTAATCATTATCACCATTTTCCATTATCATTACTTTCAAATATTTTCTTTTCATGGCGGTTGTCAAATGTTTTCGTTTAATAGGATCCTGTGGAACGCTAAAGAATAACTTTTGAGAAGCATTTGCCATTGTATTAGTGCAAAATTGTATAATACAATATTTATACTACAATTTTTAATATCCGTCATTATTATAACATGCAAAACCTATTTCACTGATTCAAGAAGCAAAGCAAAGCACGAAATCAAATGTAAACAACGATTACTTCAGTTTGTTGTCATAAAGAGTGACGTCACGATATATTATACTGCGTTTTCTCGATAGAGTAAATAGTGCGGTGTTAAAATTGTTATAAATCAGTCATTAGGTTTCAAATAAAGAAAATGTATGTATTTATTTTCTTACTTTTTCATTTTCTATTATATAAGAATAAAATCAGAAAACGTGCAAATTTCCTATTGGATGACATATTCGGGTGCAGTATTTCATGAAGCTACAACAGGATACCACGGTTCATAGACCATAGTTGCTGGTGAGTGGTGGCGGGCCGCGTATCTCCGAAATGTTGGCGCGTGCAGAACAAATTCACAATTTTTCGCCAGAGAATGCGATTTTCGCCAAATCTGGAAGTGCAAAGAGAAACTTCACGCCGCTTAACCTGTATAAATAAACATCCGGCGTTTTTTTTTCTTCCTTTTTCTTTTATTATTTTTATTTCTGATGATGATTAATGTAGGATTTAATTCGCAAAACGAAACATATCTTGAAATTAAGAAATAGTTTTCCGAATAGAGAAGTAGATAATAATAATGGTAATATATTAGCATTGAAATCCAATTTCATGTATAAGGCCAAAAAGTTTGTAAAAATTGTTCAAACAAATTACAAATTCTTAGTAAAATGCATGAAGAATGTTCATAAGTCCAAATCAGTAGTACGCCATTTTACATTTCAACTATTTTTATTATCATTTTGTATTAAAATTTTTAAAATGTACGACTTTCTAAAATATTTCTCTTACGATGCAGTGCTTGAATTTCATAAATTATCACCTTATATTTATCTATTATGTATTTTTAAAGAACATCTTAATCATAATAAAATAGATATTTCGTGTTAAATTTTATGGTTGAAATTCATAAAATTTTTTACGTATAATTTCCTCCTCGGACATGTCCATTTCTCATTCTTTACCCCCCCCCCCCCAACCCCAACATACAAAGTTATAAAATAAAACGTTAAACATTTTATTAATACTATTCTATTTGTTTTTCAGTAATCATAAACAATCTAACTTAATATGTTATACAAATCAAAGTAATAATGATGCGCATAACCATTCTCATCCTATATTTATTGTTACTAATTTCTATTGAGAGCGAAATGTATTCATATTAAAAGGAATGAGTATGATAGAACACTCAACAAAGTCGCAGACTGAAATGCCGCACCTCACAGGCTACCCTCTATCCGATTCGATACATTTGACTTATCGTAATTAAATGACTAATTTTATTAGGATTGTTTTCGTACATTAATTTCCAACACAACTGATCCCCATATTGCAAGTTCGTGGGAAGTATTGGCCTGATTTGTCAAATGAAGGAAACACAATTTTTAATTACTAAAGTTTCAAATTAAAATGTTCATATTTAATGAAGTGTATTAAAAAATATATTTTAAAATATTAGTCTGACATGTTTACGACAAAATATTGGTATAATGGACGTTTAAACGAAATTTTGCTCTATTTTGCCATGTTAAAAAGAAAACGTAAATTTTGAATAACATGCGAAGTTTACAACTTACATTGTTCCAAAGCAATATTGTCCTTATCAATAACATAAGTGATATTTAAAAACTGATGTACCCATTTTACAAACTTAATATCTATAATACACACAGACAAGTCACATAAACCAACCACTAAAAACATAATTTTTGGATTCAGGAAACCTCAAAACATATAAATGTAACAGAAATTCAATTTCGAAAACTTGATCCTAAAACAATACTTTCGCGACCTTTTACGGATAAGATAAAGTAAATTAGAATAAGAGAATAATTTTAAATTAATTAAACTTTAATTGCATTTATTACATTGATTTTTATTTATAAAAAGAAACGCTTTCATTTAATTTGGGGTAGCCCTGTATATTTACTATATATTTTACAAACACAATATAGTGTACTAATTTTGCACAGAATTTAAAACACATAGCACGACATGAAATGACCTTTCAGCAATTCCATTGTATGAATATATCTGAATTCTTTTGTGGGGTTCTGTATAAACTTCTAATAAAGGATATACATTCTACATTGTATACGAAACATTCTTTCATGCACATAAAATATAAGTTCAATTTATTTTATTTTGTTTCATCCAAAAATATTAAATTGTATTTACCAGAAAATTCACACATAGACTTAATGAATTTGAATTCCTTTTTTTAGTCACTGTACACGAATTACTTAATATTTCATCCGAGTCCCAATATCTATTCTTGAGGTATGGTGATAACAAACACACAGACACATTCAGGCAACCGCTAAAAACCTAATTTTTTGTTTCAGGATATTTAAGCAAATGTAGCAAAAACTCAATTTCGAAAATCTGAATCAAAAATAAAACTTTTCTTACAATATATGGGTAAAATAAACTAAATAATGATCATAATAATGATAATCTGGTGTGTCACTCACACGACTTTCTTTTTTACCCTGCATTTCAATATTATAATAACAGACTGCACATTAAATCTTAAGATCAATAGCGTAAGAATGTAAAGTTTAATGCACTTTTCAAATAATCTAAAATAGGTTTAGAAACAATTTTATTTGACGAAGAGAAAGTAAAAAATAATAATAAAAATAATAATAATAAAACAGAATAAAATAAAATAAAATAAATGTATTTCAAGGATAATTTTAAAAGCTTTAAAATCATAATATTACAAATATACTTCTTCATTAATCTTGATAAAATAAATTTAAAGGGTTTTCTAATAAATTTTGGTATTAAATTATATTATCTAAAAATAACGATACAAAGACTCCATTGACACATTTTTAACAATTATGATTCAGGGAGCCTCAAAACGTGTATATATAACAAAAATTCAATTTCGAAAATTTGACCCCAAGACAATACTTTCTCTACCATATATGTTGGTAAGAGAAAGTAAAATAAATAAATAAATAAATAAATGTATTTCAAGAACAATTTTAAAAGCTTTAAAATTAGAATATTACAATTTTATTTCTTCATTAATCTTGCTAAATTAAATTTAAAGGGTGGAGGATTTCTAATAAATTTTTGCATTAAATATATTATTTAAGAATTACGATACTCCATTGACACATTTTTAATAGTTTATTCTCTTTGGAAAAAAAAAAAAAAGATTGCTCGAATCCTTAACGAATCGTGAATGAAGTGGAAAGAAGGGTTGCTTTGCGGCAGAGAGGGTTTTGGCGCGAGCTACAAAAATTCGCCAGGTTCGCCTGTACGCGCCAACATTTCGGAGATACGCTGGCCCCTCACTTTTCAACGATTAAACAGTCATTTTCACTGGTGCGAGATCAGAAGAACACGCTTGCCGGAGAAACGGTTGAACACATTCTGTATCAAGGAAGGTCCAGACAATTTGCGGTCGTGCATTATCCTGCTTAAATATTTCGCTACGGAGGCTTTGAATATAGAGCAGATGGGCGGGCCTTAACTCACCAGAAATTAAGTGACCGCTATTCTGAGTGCCTGGAATGCGAACAAGTAATCGAGACGTCATGAATAAAAAACATTAATTTTTACGTTCAGTTGTGAATTCGTTCAAACACAATTCTATTTTAATTTTAAATATGAAGCATCTCGCGAGTAAATAAATTTTATTCGAACATGCACAGTTTTTGCGTGTGTAGTTCAGGTACTGCCAGCACCAGATGGCTTGGTTGTCAGTCTGTGAATTAACTATAACGCAGTACGCTACCCATTGCTCCACTCTAATGATTGCGCTTACTTACTACCGCCGCTATGAACAGCAATTTCATTAATTTCCAATCCTCAGCTCAGAATACCGAACTGTGTAGTAAGAACATATTTTCATCTGTGTAATGTAATGCGTATGGAACTGGAACTGATATTAGCATTGGTGGACTTCCTAGTGATCATTGGTCTGGTAAGTTTTATACATAAATCAATTTCAGGAACGGTGTACGGTGTAAGTTATTTTTTGCAAAAAATAACTTACACCGTAAGTTAAAAACTTTAAAAAAAAAAAAAAATGAAACTTAATCCTAAAATTTTGTGTCTTTGTGTGTGTGTGTCTTCAAAAAAAGAAAAAAAAAAAACTTAATCCTAAAATTTTATTTCTTCTAGTTTTCATTGAATTTGGGTAAAATCAAAAAGTATTAGACATCACCTCCTGTAAGTAGGTGGTGTTGTACTATATCCAAAGAACATCCAGGTCTTGAATGAACGTAGAGATTCGTAGAACACAAACTCTAAAGTTTACTTTAATTCGTGCAGTGAAAATTTCTTTTTCTTCTAATTTTTTTGAAATTCTAAGAATAAAGCAGTTTTCAATATTTACATTTATAGCTTGTACAAGACGTACAAGAAGTGGAAGGTTATAATGCATTTATGTTCAGTATGTAATATATTAGCAGAACTGCCAACCAAATCCGGCAAATTGTTAGCACCAGCCCTTTTTCGAAACCACTTAATTTTTAGAGTAATTTTCTTCAAATGTATTTACAAAATGAATTAAGAAAAATATATTCTATAAATTAAACTGGTGTAAAAAAAGAAGCGGTCCTAACAATTTGCCGGATTAGGATGGCAGCTCTGCATTAGTGAGAGTTCCCAACTTTTATAATTTATTCACGAGCATTTTTAGCCCCGCCTCGTTTTAATATTAAAAATTTTAAAAAATGATTTTTTTCTTATTTAATCGTTGTCACATATTAAAGAGAAATAATCTACAAAATTTCTAGTGCGAAAAGAAGGCGGGGCTAAAAATGCTCGTGAATAAATTATAAAAGTTGGGAACTCTGGTATTAGTATTCTTCGTGTCATCTTTACATTTTATTTCGGTAATATTATTATCGAAAATCCACAATCTCCAATGTGTACTGTCCAAGGTTCTTACTAAGGGAAATACTACTATATATATATATATATATATACATGTGCATATAAATTTCACTTATCGCTGATATTTATTGATATCTATTTCCAAAAATTACTACATAAAACTTCTGGCATTCAAATTTCTCTTTGAGAGAACCCTAATACCATCTTTCAATTTTTGAAAAGTTCTTGTTGAAAAACGCCCCGCCCCTATTTTTTTACAATTTTTTACGAAAAGTATTATTAGTGCAAAAAACATATTGAATAATTGTATTTTCATCATACAGTAGTTTGTATACGTATTAACACTTTCGCGATCACTGCCATAGATTCACGTCATTTCAAAATCTGTAACTCCACCAGTGCGCGTTTCTTTCGTGATTTGCATGTTGTTTATTATTTCTTACGAATATAGCCAATATTCACTTTTGTACAATCAAATATATTATAGATACAAATACTTTAATTAGAAAGATTATAATTATAATGAATATCCATTTGTAATATAAATATGAAAACAGAAAATTTTGTTCTGAAAAATTTTGCCCCTTCGAAAAATAACGCCCACAGGAGGGCCTTACGGCCTAAAAGACAAAAGCATGATGTCGCGAAACTGCTAATATATTTGGTCTTTATTTTTATTGCTATGACTATTCTTTTATTATTACAGTTATGCCAAACAGCGTATGTAAAATCTTTAATGTGAGAAGAGAAGCCCCGTTAATAAAATATTTACGTTTGTTGACTCGTAGTGTAACTGTGTTATATAAAATGATATGGAAGAGAGTTCTGTGACCTCCAATATACATAATTTTTTTTTTTTTTTTTTTTTTTTTAATGCTGTGGATCCGGTTTAGGTTAAATTGTCAAATTGAAGACGACAAGATTTTATTTATTTATTTATTTACCAAAATTTTTATTTCTTCATTTATTGAAGTATATATCATCATGAAGTATATATTCGTATCATCATGATGCTGTAAACATTATTGTGATTTGTCTGAAAGGCGATTTTACGCCATTCCTGCGTCCAGGTTCATCGTTGATCACACATTACAGGCGCCTATATCAGTGCTGCAGTTTTGAGGGTAATCAACATTTTTGTAGCCGCGTACTGGGTCACCACCTGGAGTCATAGTAGGCTATACCATTGGATACACGTCTCGATCACCTCTTGTTTTCCTTCCCGCCACTTTGAATACCAGCCATTACATTTCTGACGAGTTAAGGCCCGTCGCTCTGCCCTATTTTCAAGGCCGCCGAAGCGCAATACTTAAGCAGGACAATCTACGACCGCAAGTTGTCCGTATTGTCCGGACTTTCCTTGATGAAGAATGTGTTCGACAGCTGCTCTGGCCAGCGCGTTCTCTTGATCTCGCACCAATGAAAATGACTGTTTTGTCGTTGTAAAGCGACTGGCCCGCCACCACTCACCAGTGACGAAGATCGATGAATTGTGGCATCGTGGTGAAGCTTCACGGAGTGCTTTACACGTACATGTCATCCAATCGCTGTTTGATTCAATGCCTAGGCAGATAAGTGCTGTCGTCGCTCACAGAGGTCGCTGCTTTATGTACTGTTTCTCAGTACATATTACTCCAAATTTCCTGAAATTTTATATATTTGTTCTTCCTACTATCATGCATGTGCTCAATAAATATTATTCTGATTTCCCATTCCTTCTTAGTGTTGCAATTTTCACAAACATGAGTGTATAAACAGAATTTCATTTTAACGGATGGTCACAAGGCACACACAGATAAGCAAAAGGTTAAATCGAAACTATAATATTCATTAAACAATGTAGGAAGGTATTAAAAATATTTAATACTATTAAAATATTTCTTTCGTTGATTTCTACTTATACCTAGTAATGTATCTGAAATTTTGTGTGATGTTGTAAATAAAATATAATAAGTTACTCCAAATATATTCAATAGAAAATATGCTTTGGAGAATTTGAAAAAAAATGTTAATTTCATCACATTTAGAGCCCTGGACAGTAGTGTAAAAGGGCTTGAAAATATTAGTCATAGTGTCTAGACTCTACAGACGATAAGACATTAAACCTCATAAGCAGTAACGTATCTAATCTCTTTTAATTCAATTTGTGCGCAATCTAGTAGTGATAAGCATACAAGTTTGAATAGGACACCTGCTATTGTAACCTTAAATAACAAATATCAGTTTCGAAAAATGCTAAAAATATTTGCGTAAATAAGAACACAAATAGACTGACAATCAGATAACACTGCGCTGAAAAAAAATTTCGAGCTTCTTGCTGATTCTTATGCAAAATGACCTCCTGAATCCGAAAATGACTCCCATTTTACCCTGTCACCCACCGTTTTCTAGTGATACCCCCGCCCCTCAATTTTTATCGCTGTACGGTAATTTTATGACCATGAATTTGATTTGGAGAAAGAAAAAGAATTAATTTAACACCTAAAAACAAAAAAATATATAATGTTTAATAAATGCATTAATAATAGATTAAAAAAATATAAGAAATGTAATACATAATTTCAGTTGGAAATCCCCCCACCCCCACGCCTCCCTAAATTTTCCCCTTCCCACAAATGTTCATGTTTTAGAATTTTTCGCCCCTCAGAATATATTTAACAGTTAAATAATCCTCTCCCCACCCACCCCACCCCTAAAAATCATATTTTTAGCCATAAAATCACCGAAAAGTGATAACAATAGGGGACGGTAAAAAAAGGTGGGTGACAGAGCAAAATGGGCGTCATATTCGAAATCAGGAGGTCATTTTACATAAGAATTTGCAAGCACGGTGTTGAGGGCAATTTTCATGCCGAGCAGTGTAATGAATTTGAAGTTATAAACACTTTTTAACAAAGCATAATTTCATGTGACACAATCTAAAATAATTATGAAAAACAAATATATATAAAAAAGTTTTATCGTTTACTTTTTTCGTTAATTATAGAGGAAAGCGATTAAAAAAAAATATTACAGGCTCGAAAGGAACACAAAAGTTTAAGCCCGAGCCCGGCTTGGCCCGAGGATACAAAGAAATACTAAGCCCAAGCCCGTGTCCGACCCATTTCGAGACCAAATTAAGGAATTCGGCCGAAACCCGACTCGAGAGCCTAGCCGATCTTGAGCCTGAACCATGCAGATTCTTATTGTGCACTGAAGTCTTGGTTGCAATTAGACATACATATTAAAATCTTATCTCACATAGAGATATCATAAACACACGTGTCATTGTAGAAAAACCACAGACATAAAAAAATTCACTTTATAACACGTATAAAATGATACATTGAATTAAAATTATCAATTAAAATTACAACTTGTCAAGGCCTTTCGCCCTGACCATTAAGGCATCATCAGGAGAAAAACATTTTTTTTTTTTTTTTACGAGTACAGCAACATTTGTATTATATGTACAAAAAAGTTCATAGTACAGTTACAGTTATTATAGATGAAACAGTTGAAACAGATGAAACAGTCTGAAAAACTGAATTTAGTCGAGCTTTCCTTGGTTACCATGGAGATACTTGTTGTGAGGCGGTTGAGTCTTTCTTGGACTTAAATCAAGTTGAAACTTTATTATGCTTCTATGGAGCACTTTATATTCTGTAGTAAAGGGAACTTGTAGACCTTTATAGGAAATATGAAGAAAACTTTTAAATGCCGCAAAGGTTGAGTCACTTTTGTGGAGAATTGTAGAGGAAAACTTGCAGTAACTGTAAAAGTTTTTAGACCATTTTCATTAAGGAGAGGCAGAACTAGCGTTTCGATGAAAAACTGGGCAGATTAAAGCAAAAGTTTTTTTAATCTGCCCTGGTTTTCATTCAAATGCTAGTTCTGCCTCTCCTTAGTGAAAATGATCTAAAAATTTCTATAGTTACTGCAAATTTTCCTCTACAATTCTTCATAAAAGTGACTCAACCGTTGCGGTATTTAAAAGTTTTCTCCATATTTCCTATAAAGGTCTACAAGTTTCCTTTACTACAGAATATAAACTGCTCCATAGAAGCATAATAAAGTTTCAACTTGATTTAAGTCCAAGAAAGACTCAACCGTCTCACAACAAGTATCTCCATGGTAACCAAGGAAAGCTCGACTAAATTCAGTTTTTCACCCTGCTTCATCTATGGTTCATCTGTTTTCAACTGTTTCATCTGTTTCAACTGTTTCATCTATAATAACTGTAACTGTACTATGAATCTTTTTGTATATATAATTCAAATGTTGGCGTACTCGTACAACAACAACAACAACAAAAGGTTTTGTCTTGATGATGCCCTGATGGTCAGGGCGAAAGGCCTTGACAAGTTGTAATTTTAAGCGATAATTTTAATTAAATGTATCATTTTATACGTGTTGTAAAGTGAATTTTTTTAATAATGTTTGTAGACTTACATATTGGTAATATTTCATGTAATGTTTTTCATTTTAACGATCTTTTTAATAATAAAAATATATTTTGTGTTATAAAATTTTAATCCAGTTTCTTGTAGAACTCAAATTTAACAATAGTTTTTTGCTGGTCGTGTGCCAGAGGTTGCGGTTTGTGTTGGTTTGTCGGTCGAATATCATTTTGCGGGTGAGGTGTAGGCCAAGTCTAATGCGACCCGTACGATATTCTATTTACATGATTCTTCTCCTTCGAAGTTGAGGTGAATGCAAAATATTATTATTTAAAAGTACTGGTGCAAAGTTTCCTGCCTAAATAAGAAAACTGAATAGCTATGTGAAAGATAATTCTTTGTATTTTCAAATAGTAGAACGTTATTGCAATATATTACAATAAACTTTACAATGATATGAATTTGCAGAATTAAATAAATAATTGAAATAAATCAAAATAAATAAAATAAAATAAACTGCAGAAAAATGGAATAAAAATAAGTAAATAAATAAATTTCTTAATATTTATTACATTTAAAAAGTGCAAATAGACATAATAGTTAAATAAATGAAACGGCTTACTCTTCAACTTATACAATAAAAACAGAAAACAAAAACGTTTAAAGTGTAACGACAGGAAAAATAAAGAGACATTTCATTTTTGTAAAAGCGATACATGAAACCATAATCTGATAAGCTCCATCAACCACTTAGGATTAATTAAGACTTGTATAAAGCCAAAGAACAAATATTTTCTTTCTAACGTCGACGAAGAATTATAGTGTCACGTTACTTGGAGGTAGAAATATAAATTGTTTCAGTGTAGAATATTTTTATCTTTGTGGATATTGGAAATAATGTATTCGGATGACAGTATTTTTTCTCTTTATTTACAAAGCTTCACAGAGTTTTTGATTTATTAATGCTTTTTTAAGAAAATGACCAAAAAATTTCTTCTGAAATTTACAGAGCCCGAAAATGTTTATCTTAGGTAATTAATTATTTTAAAAAATATATATTACCATTTTTTTTTAATAAAATAATCCATAACAGGTAAAATTAAAGTGCATGTTGATTTATAATTAAAATAAATCTATCCAAATCATTTTTGAAATGGATTTAGATATAGCATTTTGAAAAAAACTGAGCAATGGTGATGAACCTGCGGCTGTTGGGTTGTATGAATAATTCCTATAGCCATAACAGATAAGAATAAAATACGGGATGACAATAATTAAAATCAATCTATCCGATTCATTCTAGAAATTAACCCTCAAAAACAAAATTTATATGGGAAAACAATGAATCAACGATGGTTCTTTTTGTTGGCCAATGGTTATAAATGGCCGTTGGCTAGATTAATGTACTAATCGTTGACAAATTATTGGCCTATATGCTGTATTTTACTTTGACAATACATTTTGGAATTTATTATTTGCTATTTTTGAACTTTCTTGCGAATAATCGACATCCTCTACGAAATTTTAATGCATGGAATAAAATTATATATTTTCTTTGGAGTAATTGGTTGGAAATCAGTTATATGCAAATTTAACACATCAATAATTGTTGGACTCATAACGTTGTGCATTATGATGGGCCAACTACAGCTACTCCAATAAATGTAATGGCAAATGAAAGGAGAAGAAAAAAGATGTTGGGCCAACTACAACTATCCCAACTAAACAAGTGCCAACCGTGCGAACCATCAGCTGCTGATGGGCCAACGACTCATGTTTGTGAGACCTGTATATCTTACTATGAAAAACTATGCAGCAGGTGTCTCCAACTCGCGGTCTTCGGGCGGTATCAATACTTTCTAGAATACCTCCAAACTGCGTTATGGAAGATTTACTGATTACATCCAGTCAAAATTTTCTAAGGAGGTGTTGGCCAAATGCAGCCCGCGATAGAATTTATTTTTATGTGCGTAATTATTAGAATCAGAAATAATTATTGCATTTTATTCAGATTTTTTAACACCTGTTTTTCGATACATTTTAATGCAGGCTGATAAGTGGTTTGTTTCTGGGTAAAGCGTTTAGTTTAAAATAAAATTTTTCGTCCGGAAAGTTCGTGCCGATTTTCGTTAGGTGGTATGAGGGCAGGTATGAATATATCAGAATGACCGAAAACAAATATCATGCGTACATATTCTAAAAGCCGGTACTTCAGGCATAGCCTACTAAACTATATGCCTGTCGCGTGGCTCGGAACTTAGAAATAGTTCAAGCGGTAGACAGCGCCACCTGGTACAGATTGCGCGACTTTTTTTATTTAACAGCCACCAAAATTTTTTTAAAGTGGGATTTGATATACATAAAAGGCGAATAGAATAGAAGAAACGTCGATTATGTACATCATATATCACTTCCTAAAATTATTTGTGACAGTTGAATAAAAAAGTCGCGCAATCTGTAGACGGTGGTGCTGTCTACCGCTTGAACTGTTACCAAGTTTTAGAGCTACGCGACAGGCATCTAGTTCAAGAGGCTATGCTTCAGGCATATATAAAAAATTTTTTGGTTACTATACGTTAATTCAGGTGAATTTTATACGCCTTTGAATATGGAAGCAAACAATGTTCATAGTAGGCATTTGATGCTTTTCTTTTACCGGAAAGTTTGCCACACAAGCGGCAAACAAAATATGCGCTGTTTATGGGGAAGGTGCTGTAGCTGAAAGAACAGTGCGGAAGTGGTTTGCTGGGTTTAAAGCTTGCGATTTTAAATTTCAAGTTCAAGAACGCCCAGGTAGGCCCTTCACCACAGTTAAAGATAAGATTAAAACACTGATCGAAAATAGCCCACTTCATACGACACGCGAATTAGCAGAAATGTTAAAAATATCAAAATCCACTATCCATGAGCATTTAAATGTGAAAACCCGAATAAACTACTACGTCAGAAACGCCAAATAAAAATATTTGAGGTGCATACAGCTGTTTCGGTAGCCTTAAGCGTACCGTCTTCAGTGAAAAAAGAATTCTGAATCTGGAGAAGTGCTCGTATATATAGGTGAGGGACCGGATTTAGTTCAACCAATAGGATTACGGAAGAGGTGTGGGATTGTGGCCAATAGGAATTTAGGAATGTGTAGCTGTGTAAACAGTAGAAAAATTAAGAAAATGTGGACTGAATGTAAAATTTCCAACAATTACACAAATAGGGAACAGCGAAATCACAATTTACAAGGTTTTTAAAATTTTTGTAAATATGAAAAGTTTCAAAGAAATCGAGTTCATGAATGGATTTAGGTCAGCAAATTATTTTAGCTGAATTAAATTTAAAACTATGATTTTCCTCCCAGCAATGTTTAGAAATAGCCGATTTATTGGTTTCTTGTTTGCGGACGTAATTCATATGTTCTTTTAGACGAAATTTAAGACAGCGTTTAGTTTGGACAATATATGATAAATTTAAATTTGTTTCGTTTCAATTTTCCTTCAAAATCAGTGCGAACTTTACGAACAACCCCCAAAAAACTTAGTAATAAGGGTCATAATAAGTTTAAATTAATTTTATTTCATTTGATATGCAGATATTTTACATCAAGATCTTATAGAAAAAAAATAGTATGATATTATCTTCACGAATTTGAATTATTAATAAAACCAGAAATACGCATAGGTTTAAATCTTGCGAAGCAAAAACACAAATGGATCGGAAAATTATTACGCATTACTAGTTTCTGAAATTACATTTATTTTGCTCTTTAACCCCTTAACGCGCGCTGTCCTCGCTGCGAGGACGCTAAATTTAAGATCCAGCTGCAAAACTTCGTCCCGGAAATTTTTTAGCAAAAATTCCCGTTTATAACATATCAGAAAAGGCCGGTTTTTTAAACCTTAAAATTTAAAATTTGTTTTAGTTTAATTTAGTTCATGAATTCCGGTGGCAGTATAATTTAAATGTTTCAAATTGTCTTGCGCCGCAAAGGGTTAAAATGTCCCGTTTCGTTGACTAATGACAGTTAAAAAATTTCATTATATTTTGGCCGCTAGCCTTTTCCCTCCGGAAAGAATTGTTTAATTTAGGATATACGATATTTATTTTTTGAGCATTATTATAATATTATTTAATTTAATAATTTTAAAAGAACTTATTTTTTAAACTTGTAAAAAATATTTTAGGTAGTAAATTTTGAAGACTCCAGTGTAATTCCATAGCACATGTAGTATCAATGACACAGAATGATATTTCCACTTTTTTCTACCACGGTTACTATACAGAAATCTTTATCGCATTTTTAAACTTTACCATATCACCTTGCTCTGCGGACATAGAAAGTAAATTGTCTTCTTTAACACGTCCATTACCAAGCTGAAAATTGGAATTTCATACTAATAGAAAAAAATAAAAATATTTTCACTAGAGGACAATGTAAATTTTACACGCCGTTTCGTTGTGACCGCTGTACTTTTCCGCTTCGAAACTTGATAGCTACGTCCACGCGATAACACGTGATCGGCCGTTTGGTAAAAACTCGCATCCCCGATATCGCTTGAGTGGCAATTAATGTGTTAATAAAATTTAGTTTGTAAGCGAACTCAACTGTACCATTTGAAAATATCTTCTCGTATTAATGCTAAACAAATTATCTGTTTAAAGTCTTTGTTTTTGTAATTCTATTTGTAAACAAACCGTATTGTTTGACCTGTAAATGTAAATTTCATCATATTAGTCCGGCACAAATGATCTTTTTTATTTGTAACTTTACCTTAAGAAATAATATTGGGATTCAGGCATAGACTAATAGTGAAGAAAGATGGTACACATTAATAGTCAAATGGTTAAAATCCTCTGATAGAGAGTTTCCAGATCTTACACTCAAAGTACAGTGCCTAGAACATACAGTGTGGTAAGCGGTTATGATCGAATGCTTAACATACTGCTAAAAAAAATTAAGCTTCCCAAATGGCGCTGCGATCGAATCTTTTGCTCAAATCGAAGAGCTGATTGGCTTTTTTCAGTTTCGTATGATCAGTCACGTGAACTGAGCGCATAATTAACTAATAGGGAGTTTTTGAAGCAATAAATTCGGTCGCACTGAACTCTGGTGAAAGGCTTAATTTTTAAGGCACTGATTTGCTGATCGCTTTCCACACTATGTATTCTAGGCGCTGTATCCAAGTACCGAGACACCTTAAAGTAGGGTGTCCAACTTTGGCTCATTTATCAGTGTTTGTTGTGGCTGTTGACGCGTTGACTGACTGATAGAAAGACGAGACGATTAAAATATCTCACCAGCATATCGCCAACCAGTCAGCAGAGCCTGATTAAGGGGGAAGCACATATTATCTCCGCTCTCACCGGAATATTTTTACAATTATTTTTTACTTAATGTCATAGAAATTCCACGCTTTCACGAGGAAATATTTTTTATAAAAAATGAACGGTGTAAAACAATCCAATTTACTCACCGTTATTAGACACCAGAATTCTTTTAAAATAATTTTTAGTGAGAATTTTTTATTTATTATAGGAAGAAAGTATTTGTTAAAAAATAACGGTGTAAGTATAAATAATGTGTGCTTCCCCCTTAATCAGGCTCTGCCAAGCAGACTGCAGCATTGTTGCAACCCTATACCCAACATTCCTTGATGTTTTAAACCGAAACTAAAACACGTAAGCGCCATCTTGTTCATTACACATCTGACATCTAATGAATTAAGGTTGTTATTCCGTTATCTTTTAAATGCGACAGTTAAATCATTACTGAATGCTTTATAGTCAGGAGCTACACATTTGACATTGTTCCTTCATTCTTTTAGCTAAATTATGATTTCACTTCGACAGTCTCGAGAGCTGGTATCTTTCACGTACACTTAACTTGAACGTTTCAAGGTTACAAACTATTGGAATATAATAAAAAGTATTAAAGTGTTTTAATTTTTTATCATTATATGAATTTAAAGTGTTAAAAATAAATAAGATATATTAATACATAGATGCCAATATTTTAATTTATTCCGGAGTATTTTTAGTCGCACCTTTATTTCATACCACTTATTTTTTCACAGTTTATTTCATACCACTTATTTTAACGAAGATATATATATAGGCATAACTGCCAACAACCTAATTAATATTTCGTAGTGTAGCCAGTCACGCATTTTTATTCACACCAGTAAATTTGTGCAAAAGCAATTACGATTGAGTAAGACGAAAAATACTCTAAAAAAATGTTGCTGTGGAAAAATAGGTGGGGCTAACAACACTACGGAGTATTATTAGGGTGATGGCAGGTATGTATTGGGTGAGGGCAAAAATTCTACCCTTTTTATTACCCATAAAGAAGAGCAAATAAACGCAAAATGAACAGTACCTATTATTGAACATAATCCCTATTACTATCTATTACCTCTTGCCATCTTTCTGGTAGGAGATGAATCCCACGGCGGTAAAATTACTGCGGTTTCGAGTCAAAAAAGTCTTGAATGGCAGTTTTAACAGCATCAAGATCATAAAAGTTTTTCTGACTGAAGGAATTGTTCGACTCACGAAATAGGTTATGGTCAGTTGGTGCCAAGTCAGGAAAATAGGGAGGGTGGGGTAAAACCTCCCAACCACAGCCCAGTAACTTTTGGCGAGTGATGACCAGTGCTGCCAGATTTGAGGGAAATTTTTATTCAAGAGCAGCCGTTAAATTTTACTTGTAACAGTTACCTAATTACATAGACGATTTCTGTGAAAAATGTTTCGAAATAATTACCAAACCGTTTCAAATAAAATTTAGTGGTGGGAGTTAAATAAAAATTTCTTTCAATCTGGCAGCACTGGTGATGACAGCAGCATGTGGCCTGGCGTCATCGTGGTGAAGGATAACACCGCGACGATTGATGAGACCTGGCCGCTTTGCTACTAAAATTGAATGCAACCTGTCTAACAGTAGACAGTAGAAAGCAGTATTGATGGTTTGGTTGAGTGGCAGAACCTCCCTTTGAACTATTCACTGCACATCCCACCACACACTCAATAATATATTTTTGGGATGAAGTTCAGTTTTCGAAGTCGATGCAGGCGGATCAGAAGGGCGACACAGAGTCCTACGACGTTTTATGTTACGCTACATAACCCACTTCTCATCTCCTGTCACAATTCGTGTCAAGAATGCGTCATTTTTGTACCGGGAAAGTAAGGAAACACAGGGGGCGATTCCGTCATCCCGTTGATTAGCTGTGAGGTTATGTGGAATCCAACGATCCAACTTTCTCGTAAAACCCAACTTAACCAGCCTTCTCTGAACCGTTGACTGGTGTACGCTGAAGGTCTCCGCTAATTCTTGCATGGTTGAGTTTGAGTTGTTCCTTATGGCTGGGTCAATATTGTCGTCCCCAACGTGTGATGACCGTCCACACCTAGCTTGATCTTGGCTGCTTCTGTCTCCTTCCCAAAATTTACGAAACCATCGACGGCATGTGCTTTCGTTTATTGTATCATCCCCATAAACTTGACTAACATTGTGACATGCTCGTATAACAAACTTGTATAACAAACAACTCGTATAACAAACAATGTCTTATATGCTCTTTCTGGCTTTCCATGTTACAACCTCTGATATATATATATATATATTTAGATGATTAACTTTAGGAGACACGATGCTTTTATAAGTGAGGCATCCACACGTTCGATTGGCCGATGATTTGCGTCATTACAATGGCATGTGTGACGTCGATTCCATTGCAAAATTCATATCCGAAAACGGGTAGAATTTTCGCACTCACCCAATATATAGGAGTGAAAATTTCTATAAATAAAGTGGTGTGAAACAAAGGCGGGGCTAAAAACACTCCGAAATAATTTAACCCTTTCGTGTCCGCATACTTTTGTCTTTTTGACTGTAATGTCCGCCTGTGGCCGTTATTCTCCGAAGTTGCAATATTTCAGAACAAAATTTTCTGTATTCATATTTATATTATAAATGGATATACATTATAATTGTACTCTTTCTAATGAAAGTATTTGTATACCTAGTATATTTGATTGTGCAAATATGAATATTGGGTATATTCTTAATAAATAAGTGACATACAGATCGCGAAAGAAACGCCCATTGGACGGGTTACAGATTTTTAAATGACGTGAATCTACGTCAGAGTTAAAATTTTGGTATTTATGATTAATATTTCGCAGGATTTATTTTTGCATTTTTTAGCACAAATGATCAGAGGTATTTTGATAGCATTTATATAATAACAGAAAATAGTATCAAACTGACAATAAATAAATTTCCCTCTACAAATACTCTATTTTGTATGCTTGCAGTTTTCTCTCAAGCTTTATCTCTTCTCCAAAGTAATCCAAAGCTTTGGAAATTAATTTCCGGTCTAGTAGCTGGAAGAGATATCAAATGACCAGGGCTGATTTGGCATGCTGATGTGGAGTTCTTTATTTCCTCTGACATACTAATTTATTCTTAGTAGAAAATTCTTTAAGTTCTTTGTGCTAGATAAAACTTAAACACCTAAGTATAAGATTAAAGATCTTCATGCATGGAGCTTCAAAAATATATGAAATTAAGTAAATTAATAATACTAATAATAATGTATCCGACTAGTTTATATTACAAAATTTTCTAATTTTATAAATTCTAATTTTCTTATTAATGAATTTTAGTAATATCCGATATGTAGATTTAGTAATAACTGATATATTTGTAATTTTATAGAAAATGTGATAGGAAAAACATTATTTTTCAATAAAATTGTTTATGAAGTAGTATTAAATAATTGAAGGTATAGTTTAAAACTTATAATCTGTATAATTAAAAAGATTTAAATATAATGAATTTTTAAGTTTATTTTTTATAGTTCAGTAAAATATAGGAAAAGGAAGTATTGAAATAGTATTTTGGTAGATTTGCAATATAAATAAATAAATAAAAATAAAATAATAATAATCATCATAATAATACTAATATGGTAAAAATAAAATATTTCGTTTTTCATAAAGATAAATAGACAAATAACCAATAAACTAAATAAATAATAACATAATATAAAGACACCGATAATAACCTGCTGCTTGTTTACAAAATAAAACACTGGTATAGATAGTGAAGCATACATAGGCAGTGTTCCCAACATTTATAGTTTGTTCACGAGCATTTTTAGCCCTGCCTTCTTTCCGCATCAGAAATTTTGTAGATTATTTCTCTTTAATCTGTGACAACGGTTAAATAAGAAGAAATTTTTTTTCGAAATTTCCGGTATGAAAAAGAGGCGGGGCTAAAAATGCTCGTGAATAAATAATAAAAGTTGGGAACTCTGTACATAGGGAAATCACTCGCATGTTGAACGAGTAATTTGAAAGACAAAAAATATATCTGTTTTTGGATAGGTAAATTACTTTGTGTATCAAAATTTAGTAAAATAATTTAAATTTATCTATTGACCCAAGTAGCACAGGAACGTTCTGTGAACGTCTAATAACGGTTTCAATAGTTCAAGCACCGTGTTTCGTGTCAAAAGAACGTTCTAAAACACGTTCAGAAATAGTATTATTTAGAACGTTCTGAAAATGTTTGATTTGTACCATCTATAAAACGTACAATTCTAGTTCTATATAGAACGTTCAAGTGTGACACCGTCATAACACGTTCTGTAACAGTGTAATTATAACGAATATGACAAAATGACTTTTTAGTACTATTGGTTGGGAAAATAGGTTAATCATGAAAATTTTTGACTTCAGTTTTTGATTTTTTTACACGTTTTGTGGCGTGAGGAATCCGGAAGTCAAAAGGTTGGTATGGTATCTGTTAATGTGTATCGGCTTCGGCACCTATTAGTGTGATAGCCCGTTAGTTCATGTACACGATATCTCAAGAACAAAAGATTGCAGAGAGATCGGACCAGTTTTAAAATATCACTTATGATATTGATAAGAATCTTATTGAGAGATTTGCAACATTCTAATTTAAAAACTTCGTAAGTTATTCGAAATTTATAATTTTTAGCAAGATAGAGAATAGAGCATTTTTTACATTTTCAGTTTAACGTTTTGTTAGCACGTCAGTAAAGAATGCTTCTCAATAATCAGTAGCGGTGAGGTGAAAAAAAATTACAAAATTTTAAACTCATGGAAAAATGTTGTGGATTTTGTATTTCAGGAATCAATGCATGGAATTCAACCAAACTTGTTACAATATTAGATCTTGCCCTAAATTGGAGTTTATTTGAATTTCATTTGGGATATATCGTCCGATAGATTGCGGTGCTATGCAGTGAAACCCTCCATTTATGGGACGGCTATATCTCAGCTTCTATAGTGTACAAATGCATTAAACTTGATATATTGGCATGTAACATCATAACCTCTGCTAATACAATTTGGATGTATACATTGTCCAACAGGTGGCGTTGCTAATCTGCAATTTAATCATTTTAACGGAAAGGCAATATTTTAACTCTTGTGATTTAACAATAAATTTTGTGATACACTGAAGTTATAAGTGAAATCGATTTTATGTAAAGCTTTACTGGTCCATTTTGAATGCACATCGGCCAACAGGTGGCGTGGCTATGTTGCAATTTAATCTCATAACGGAAACGGAAAATCTCAACTTCTGTGATTTATAAATATTGTAAATTTGGTAAGTGAAATTAATATTACGTAAAACTCTACAGATTGCCTTTGGGTGCATATCGGACGACAGGTGGCACTGCCACGTTCCAAAATTTTCCATTCACAGAAAGGCTATCTATCAGCTTCTGTAATATATATACTCACCAAACCTTCTGCGTGACATACATTTGATATATATTATTGATTCAATTTGGATGTATAACGAGTAATAGTCAAACAGTTTTTTTTTATTATTATTATTCATAGGACATTGTTTTTCCCCCTAGGAATAAGTATACATCATCCCTGGGGGATGGGGGAGGGGTGGATAAAAATTTTCACTATGATTATCTTTCCAAAGAATTCGATATCACCCTTAAAACGAATAATTGAAACATCGTTTTCTGATGATTTAAAACAAATTTACCGTTTTTTTTTTTTTTTTTTTTTTTTTCATTTGTAATAATAATAATAATAAACCCTTAGAAAAATACATTTTCTAAGATCTTCTATACAGCATAAAAATGATTGTCTTCTGTCATGAAAATCTATGCATTCCCCAGACCCAGAGTTTAGATACAAAAAGCTAATCACGGATGTTATTGAATAAGTAATATAGTGCTTTACGCGAGTTTCAAAGAAAATCACGGGAAAACTCCGAAAACCTAAGTCGACGAGCGTGACCAGGAATCGAAACCAACACTTCCCGTCTGTAAGGTTCGAGAGTAGAACCTCGCGGTCTCTAATACTCATCGGGAAGTTACAGAAATGAGTTTTTTTCTTCTTTTCTTTAAGTTATGGTTCTATTTAAGTTTAAATGTTACTGATAAATTATCAATATTGATCATGTTGTTAAATCATTACTCTGTTTGATTGGTCTTATTTTATTTTATTTATTTTCACTGAATATTTTGTTCAATACTGAAATATACACTAAAACAAGATATGCTTTTCCGTTTAATTCGAGATTTTAAAATGGAAAAATAAAGTGATCTCATAAACTTTTAAAATGCTTTATAAAAATTTAAATAATTGTTTAACTCCACTAAACTTTTCCTTAAAATATTGACTACAGCTATAAAGGCTTAATAAATTTCTGTTTCAAATGTTGAACTTTGAAACATGATTATTGCGGATGCAAGAAGGAAGGGAGAGCAGATGATAACATCGACATCTGTGGATTGCATTTATTTAATTTTCGCTGACCGTGCAACTGCAAAGTCAAACGCCAGGCGCGGCACCAGGTCTTGGGAAAGTCGTGTCGTTATGTGAGGCGGTAATTTTAAAACATGTAATCTGATTTGTTCAGTTTTAGCGTTATAAAGACTAGGATAAGCTTTAGAAAAGGTAAAAATGTAATATTTTTAACCTGTAATATTCTCTATGTTCTATTTATTAAAGTCTTATTTTAATATCAATTAAACAATCATTTTCATATCTGCGTATGTTCTTAAGCCTAACTTTTGATACTTGAAAGTTGAATCGCAGAAAAAACTGCTCCTGTTACAGACAACCGTTTAGAAATTATTGATTCATTTTATTAATTTAGTCTTCTGAGATGGAATTTGTTAAAATAACTATTTTTGGTTATTATATTTCTGAATGAAGTATGAAGAAGTCACAAAGACTTTACAAGATAAAAGCTAATTTTAAGTGAATGCCCTTCCGACTGGTCATTGTGTATTTTAAAATGCTAGTTGGAAGGATGTTTTCTTGAAGAAAATTCTTATGAAAATTCAGAAGGTTCGTAATTCTTTTTTTCTTTTCTTTTTAAATTCTGAAGTATTTATTTAATGTTTATATGATAATATATATACAATCTAGGTTATGCAAATTGCACATTTTTAAAATAATATCCTAAGTTTCACCGACTTACAATTTTAAATATCTCTTTACTGTTATTTATTAAATAAAATATATGAAATTGTTTAACTGCATAATAAAACAAAGATTCAATTCAATTTTATTCCACATCTTTATAAAAAAAAGATATTCTGCTTAAAAAAAAGGACGATTTACTATATTATTTATTAATACTAATAATATTTACATTTATCAATTATTTAATATGCCATATGATAGCATAATTACATCAAATGAGGTAAAAATTGCGTTGACTCAATTTAAAGAAATTTAAACATTTAAAGAATACCAATTACATTGCCATGTGGAATAAATTTAAATACCTGCAAACATCTTTTTTGTAAACTGCTGCTGTAAACTGAAAATATTTATACACACATGCACGGAAATTTAAAAATATGAAGTATGTTAAATATTTTAGAAAAATATTTTGATTAAAAATATATATATGTATTTAAGTATTTGGAAATTTTTAAAATTTCCTCCTTCTAACTAATTTTTAATTTTTTGTTTCAATTTCTTATTATTATAAATTAACAATATATTCTAATCTCAATTATATATTATTTTAGCGGTGTATTGGTACATTCATTTTTGAAATTATTTTTTATGTTGGAATATTAAAACTTTCTATGAACTTCAGCATTCAAATATATTTATAAACTATCCATGGACTTACAAAGTAGTACCCAGAAATGTTTAGAATATACAGGGTGCAAAGTCGAGAGCAGGCCTTTATTTGCGCAACAATTGGTCTCAGACGTCCTCCAATAAGAAAATGTATTTAAAAAAAATGTAAGAATTCATTATATGACATGTTTAAATTAAAAAAAATAATTTATTAAAAAATCACAAAAACTGATAATTTTTATACAATTTTCATGACACTAATAGTGAAAGTTGCGTTCCAACCTAAAAAATCTATATAACACAAAAAGTTTCACTTTTGTGCACCCAAAATTGTCTGAGATAGTTAGTTTCAGAATTTAGGATTATTTCGCATTTTCTCGGGCTTTATTAAAAAGTCAATGAAAAATTCTTTAATAAGCCCAGGGAAAATGCAAACAAAGTCCAATTAGGATTTTTAAACCGATCCCTTATTGAAGGCCGAAATATGTTAGAAAATCTAAACTTTAAATATCTTGTTCCATTTTGGGAGAATATAAATGAAACTTCTTGTTAGGATGAGTGTCAATTTTTCTAAATATCACTATAGGGGACTGGGACTGTACAAAAATTTATTTTTTGTAATTTTGAAAAAATAGATATTTTAAATTTAAACATGTCATACCGCAAATGCTCATATTTTTTAAAACATTTTGTAACTGAAACTATATGTTTGCGACCAATAGTTGCGGAGATAAAGACATTCTCGTGACTATCTTTGCACGCTGTATTAAAAAAAAATTAATATATATATGTATAAATGAATTTTTAATCGTAGTTAAAACCAGGCAACCGATATAAGATCTCTGAAACCACATTGAACAATGAGAAGGAAATTACAACAAATTTAAATAACCTGTGGAGACTGATTGTGATTTATTGAAACATTTATTTTTTGTTTAGTGATTTTTATTTTATTTAACTTCAATCTAATCATACATTTATTCCTAGATTATCCGTTGCAATTTTAATAATTTTGCCGGTGCGTAAAAACGACATGAAACTCAAATCAAAAGATACAAACAAGCAACGAGAAAAAAAAAAAAAAAAAAAAAAACAGCAATTTTTTTTTAAGGAAAAGCTCAGAACGGTGAAAAAGAAGAAAAAAAAAAAAGAAAAAAAACTCGTCAGTGGTGACCTTTTTCACCACTGAGCACCAATGTACGATTTCGTTCGTTAGAAGCTATAATAGCAAATCGCCAGCAGACACCAAATCGTACAAGAAATTAATTGAAGTTAAAAATGAAGAATAAAGTGGAATAAACCAGGGGTGCAGAATATGCCCGAACGAGGTTCGGGGGAAATTTTGAATATTTTTTTTAAGAGAAAATAAAAATGTAAATCAAAAATAACAATTTGCTACTTTGAAGTCCTTATACACTAACAGCGATATTTTTATGTTACACTGTATATTTATTCTCTTAAAGATTTATTACATAGAACAAATGACTTTGTATAGCAAAGTAGATTTTTGCATTATTGAGGGAAATTTATATTGTGTTTGGGGGAAATTTCCGAGGTTTGAACATTTTCTGCATCCCTGGAATAAACTATTAATTCAAGAAATCAGAAAATCAAACAGAAAACAACTATAAAAAACAAACATTACTCACAAGATGATGCATTCGGAATCCCAAGGATTAAAACAAGCAAATTAATTCAAGAGTTTAGTTATACATAGCAGATAAAGAATGATACAACACAGCAACAGGGATATGAATTACTTTTTTTAAAATTCAAATAATGTTTGTGAAATTTTAACATACTTAAGTTCAACGTATATGCATGAGAAACTCCATATTCTACGACAGTAATTCCCAAAAATTGTCATAACATCTCTATATCCCTTAAAAAGTTCCTTAAATTTTTGCATTTAAAAAAAATTTCTTTTTTTCCCCTAATCTGAAGATAATGGCGTTATAGTATTAATTACGAAACTTTAATAAACACCATAAAAGGCAAGAACTCGCAGCTGCTACAAAAAAAAAAAAAAAAAAAAAAAAAAAAAACCGGCAACGCATTCAACACACTCAACGTGCTTGTTTGCAGCTCTCGCGCTTACATTGTTCGCCTGATGAAGGGTTGTGTCTTCTTTTAACCCGAAACAATTGTTTCGAGTTCTTACATTTTATGGTGTTTATTCAAAGTTTTGTAATTAATACTATAACTTCATTATCTTCAGATCAAGGTAAAAAAAGAAATGAAAAAAAAAAAAAAAAAAAAAAAAAAATGAAAAAATTTAAGAAATTTTTTAAGGGATAAAGAGACGTAATGGCACTTTTTTCGGAAAACTGTCATAGAATATAGAATTTTTTATTCATATACGTTAAAATAAAGGAATAGTAAGTATGTTAAAATTTCTCAAACATTATTTGAATAATAAAAAAAAAAGTAGTTTATATTCCTGTTCCTGTGTTGCATCATTATTCGTCATTAGCTATGTACTTTTTAATAAAAAAACACCACAAAACTAGCGTTGTAAAAATTATTACTTACAAACTTTGAATAAACACCATAAAATGCTATAAACTCGCAACAATTGTTTCGGGTCGAAAAAACACACGACCCTTCATCAGGCGAATAAAGTAAGCACGAGTGCTGCAGTCAAAGCGGCAACGCACCAATTGCGTTGCCGCTTTGACTGCAGCACTCGTGCTTACTTTATTCGCCTGATGAAGGGTCGTGTGTTTTTCCGACCCGAAACAATTGTTGCGAGTTTATTGCATTTTATGGTGTTTATTCAAAATTTGTAAGTAATAATATGTACTTTTTACTTTTAAACGCCCGTACTGTGGTGTTTTTTTAATAATGACGTCACAGTTTTTTTTTTTCTACACTATTTTAGAACGTTTACAGTACGTTTTCTAGAACGTTCTGAAAATGTGTATAACGTTTTGAAAACGTTCTAAAAACGTTTAGTACGTTCTGAGACCGTATACGTAGAACGTTCTCAGAACGTTTCTATAACACCGATGGTGATAGTTACACGTTCATTGAACGTTCTCTGAACCGTACTATTGTACGGCTTCAAGATGGACAAATAGACGTCTATAACACGTTCAAAGTGAACGTTCTTAGAACGTGTTTGTAGAACAATTTTTGAACGTTCAGAGAACGTTTCGGTGCTGCTTGGGGATGTGTTTGATAAACCGTGACACAGGCTTTAATCTCTTAAACATTGACCTAAGATTTATATTAATGATACTAATATATAGTCGTACGAAAAACTGCAGATTATGAATTTTAGCAGTGCCACCTGTTGGCCGTTATTCATCCAAACTTGGTAAGCATTCTCTATAATAATGACCATCTTACATATTGTACATTTATACGCAGTAGAAATTAATTGAGATATAGCTTTCTTGTACACTGGAAAAATTGTAGCATAACAGCGCCAGATGTTGGTCGATATGCACCTAAATTGAGTCAGCGCAGTGTTTCATAATGGCCATTATACATATCAAGTTTGGTGCTTTTATACACCATAGAAGCTGAGGATATAGCTTTCCCATACATAGGGAAACTTGCAGAATAGCAACGCTACCCATCAACAAATTTGCACTTAAATTAAATCAGTATAGCGTTTTATAACGGTCCTCTTACATATAAAGCATTTTTTCAGATGTTCACAATAGAAGCTAAGATATAGCCTTCCCATTAATGAGAGAAATTGCATCATGTACGTCAGTTGTACCTGTAGGACAATTTTATCCAAAAGTTGATAGGCATGAATTTGTGTCAAGATGAAACTTTTATTAAATTCTGTCTTTTAGTCCCAAGTTTAGCAAAAATTTCTTTTTTTTTTTTTTTTTTTTTTGTCACACACAAATAGACAGACATTTTCTGAAAATGCTCAAACTGTTTTCTGGAGCATTTAAAATACATAAATTTATCAGAAACTGGTAAAAAGAACAGTTTACGATGAACTGCAAATGCAGTTTTTTTTTCTACTTCAAAAAATATAGTTTCAGAAACCTACCCAAACAGTTAAGCCAAACAACTCCACTCATCCTCCTTAATTATTCAACTGCTCACACACATACAAAATAAAATATAATTGAAACAAAAAACATTCTCTGGGGATACAATATTTCATCTCAACACTCCCCATTCTTATAAATCCCAGTTGTCTACCACTGCTTTCCATACTCCACAATGTATAAGGGAAGAAAGATGAGACCATTCTCCAATCTTGCTCATATAAATGCAAACGGAATTAAATGTAATTGTAAAATCCACTAATGTCTAAGGTCAAATACTAAGGAAATCATGTTGGGGTTAAGGTTTTTGGGAACACACTGTGTGTACAGTGCGGCCACATATTCTAAACTAGCAGTAAGGACGCGTCCAAAGTGTTGGAGGGATGCCAGCGTGACCGACAGTTTGAAATTTGGAAAACATCCAGTAATTCCGCGCTCTGTTATTGCTCATTTTCTCTGATTCAGGTGACTGTCACCCCTATTTTAGCATTGGACTCGTTGAGTTAGCACTTGCGCAGATGTTTCCATGGTTTCATGAAATGTGGTCGAAGAATACATGCATGTGCTCCAAATACAAACAACCTCCAATAATATTAAAATAATTCAATATTTTGTGTATAATATTGTTTGTTATAGGGAGTAAATATATTTTAATAACGTTTAATGAGAAACGTGTAACATATTTGAATGCAACTTTAAAACAATGCACTAAATTTTATATTTAAACTTCATCAATACAATTTAAAATGTCAATACATCAATAAATCTTTTATATTCAGTACCTTCTTACGGAAAACTTAACAGTAAAGTGTAAATACATTTACGAAATTTCCTCCTTGATAGTAAATACTTAGAGTAAATAAAAGATTTAACGCATTTTTCAAGTCTTAATTTTTAAACTTTAACTATTAAGAGAGCAATTGGGATTTACTAAGTGGCTTTAAATAAGTGCTTTAATTTCTCGAGGCTTTCTTTTATAGTTACACTTACCCATATTTTTCAAGCCGGGATTTAAACATAGAAATAATCAAAGAATACGACAGACAAAAGTACTTAGCTAAGTTTCTCTTAAGTTAGTTATTTATGAATACTCTCAAAGTTTACACAGTATTCTTTAGGAGAATATGTATTTTAATTAAAGAACCAGGAACGATTTATCAACGAAAGTCTTTTCTTCTGGAGAGAAATCACAAATTTAACAATCCTTAGAATGTTGGTTGCCACAAGTTTCTTTTAAAAATTATGAAATAGCAACAGGTATATGAAGTTATAAAATGGTAACAATTAGAAAAGAAGAAAAAAAAATTATGCACAAAGTGAAATAAATACTGAATAAGTTAATATATATATTTTTTATATTCAACCTAATCATGGCTAACATTGTGTAAAACAGATTCAGGGCCATACTATAATGTAAAACATATGTTGCGCCTATTGCTTCTCATTAAATGAGCTCCCAATCTGTAGATGAAATTTTATAGGAAAATACAATACAATTTCAGAGTTCTAATATATTCTCTAGCAAAATATAAATATTTGATTAAAAAGAACATTTTAAAAATTGAATTGCAAACAATTTACCAAATTATTAAACAAATTCAAGTTGTTTTAGCAAGCACACTATGGCTATGAAATTCCTGCACATTCTGTCTAATGAAATACTAATACAGTCTCTTCTACATACACTTTGATATGCGTTTGCTTTTCAGTTTGCATTTTTTAAACCTGTGAAATTAACTTTATGACAAAAAGCATCATTCTTGTACTTAATTTGGGGAGAAAGCAAAAAAAAAAAAAGAAATTAAAGGGGACTAATGTGCAAGTTGTGCCTGACGGGACTAAAGTGAAAGTTGTACCTCAAGGGACTAATGTGAAAGTTGTACCTCACGGGACTAATGTGCAAGTTGCACCGAACGAACAAACTATTTCTTTCAACGAAAATGCCTACTAACCCTGGACGATAGGTCTACTATATCGTATCATATTATATATCGTATTTATCGTAATATAACTCAATACTTATTTCGCTTCCTTCTTCGACTCGTTTTAATACGCATTTTTTATATGCATGAGCAGCCCCCGAAAAACAAAAACATTAAATCATTAAATTTATTTTTTTACTTATTATTATTTCATATTATTTCACGCGCACTTTTTATTTCCTAATTCAAAATTATTTAAAAAAAAAAACTGTTTCGATATCGCTTGTAACGATACTGATTATTATTAATTTTATTTTCTATTTCTTTCAATAGTAATAAAAAAAAAAAGATTTTGATGAAATTCTGGCAAAAGCAGAATTTAGTTTAGGACGGAGGACTATTAGTTTTTTTTTTCTTCCCAATTATAACATCGCTTTCAAATTATTCAATTACATTTTCGATAAATTTTAGATTTCGATAAATGTCCAACTATCGAAAAATGATTTATATAAATGTCCAACTATCGAAAACGACAAAGCAAATATCCCAGATTGAGACTAATAGGCCCTCAGTCCTAATAAATCTGTATGACTATATGAATAATTATATTAATAGTTGCTGATTATGTCAGGCTACTGACTGTCTCTAGCACGATCAAGAAAACACCGGAAATAGAAATAATACACAATTCTCAACAATTTAAAAAAAACTTTCGAGCCACTTCTCGAATAAGTAACTTATAAATTATTTGATCGTACAATATTAATGTTAAAAATGTCTCTAAGAAAAAATAATTTTTCAGTTTCACACTAAAAAAGGAAAAACATGATTAGTTGCTCGAACCACACGCATAAAAAACTAGAAATTGCATAAAGATTTAACATAAAACAGACTTGTTAAATTTATAACTTATTCTGGAGCATTTTTAGTATGGTCATTATTTCAAACCACTTTCTTTATAGAATAATTTTCTCCAATTTTATAAATATACGATATATATATAACCCCTTAACCCTTTGCGGCGCAAGGTTAAGTACAAAATTAAAATAAAAGAAATTGACGACTTTTTCTACTATGTTATAGAAGCAAAATTTTACTAAAAAATTTCCGGGATGTTTTTTTGAAGTTGGAACTTAATAGTTGCGTCCTCGCAGCGAGGATAGTGCGCTGCAAAGGGTTAAAGAAAATGTGCCATTAGAAAAAATAGAAAGAGGCCGCTCACCACTATACAACAGAATAGAGCGATTTTAAGCCTTCCTCGTAAAAGAGGTAAGGCTAACCATAGCCTCCTAAACTAGATGCCTGTCGCGTGACTCAGAAACTTGGCAACAATTGAAGCGGTAGACAGCGCCACCTGGTAGAGATTGCGCGAGTTTTTTATTCAACATCCACCAAAAAATTTTAAACTTAGGATATGATATACATAAAAGGGGAATAGAATCACAGATACGTCGATTATATATATCATATATCACTTCTTAAAATTATTGGTGTCAGTTGAATAAAAAAGTCGCAAAATTAGTACCAGGTGGCGCTGTCTACCGCTTCAACTGTTGCCAAGTTTCCGAGCCACGCGACAGGCATCTAGTTTAGGAGGCTATAGGCTAACAATGTTCCAGAATAAATAGTAAAAGCTGTCAACTCTGCACAAAATCGCATAGTTGTGCAATTTTAGGCCACTTGTTTACGCGAAGTTTGTGTGGTGTATTTTCCACGAGGGGTCTTTGTAAGGTGTCCTAGCCCGTATTCATGCGAGTTTTAGAGAAAACCATGAAACTTCGAGAAACAAGGTAGATGATTGCGACACTGGTTTGAATCCGGCTAGTTTCGTCTATCAACTTCCCGACCAAAATTCTCGGCCTCAAGTAGTGTCTACAAAATCGCATAATTTCACATAAAAAGTAATTTATCGTTATGCAGGGCAAGGTTATTCTGTTCGCTTGCTGTGTACAACCACTGGAATTCATGAGCAAACTTAGAAGACGAAAAATAAGTGATTTTTTTCCGTTATATTATAAAAGTAATTTTTTTTTTTTTTTAAAGTTATAAATCCTTGCGGTTGGGAAGTGAAATTACGTGGCATGTACAGTCGGTAACAAAAGTGTCTGAACACTAGCAAATATTCCTATGTAAAAAAAATACACTTCATACGGTTTCGTTAAATAAATCCTTATCGAGTCATGTTCTTACACTGACTAACAAGGAAACTCTTTGAAGCGGTAATCACCGATTTTCTTGAAAAAAATTCTGGCATAAGATTTAATCATGAATAGCATCTTCCTAAAATATTAGCTGCTGAGTTGCAATAGATAAGCTATAAAAAATTATTAAATATGGAAGCATGTTTGCAATATTTAGAAAAAAGCGCCTGTTTGGCGACTGCATTCTTCGAAATTTCATTGCAATGAAGATTTAATAGATGTAGATGTTCTTCTTTCTTTTTGATAGTCAAACGAACTCCCTACGCTGTCGAGCACATGAGAATTCAGAATAGATTAACAAAAACCAGATAATTTACCAGATTGAGACTTATTTAGTTGAAATTCTAAATAACATTTAATATTTCAGTTAAATAAGCTGTGTCAATAACAATTGCAAGAATATTTACATCAAGTTTTTAATAACGACATTAAAAATATATATGATCAAAACTTTTTTATAAATTTAAATAAAACAAAACATTTTATATTAAAACACAAAGCTGTTTTTTTTTTTTTTAACTGAAATGAAAGCATTCCGTATCGGAACACATTTTTCTTATAAGGATTACATGCAAACGGAACGCTTGCAACTTCGATGACGTAAATTTTGCAAATTTTTTGCAAATTCAGTTGCCAGTAAAAGTATCCGAGCATTAGCAGGAATTCCTATGTAAAAAAAGTACACTTAATGCAGTTTTGTTAAATAAATCCTTGTCGAATCCTGTTCTTAGTCAGTCTAAGAACACAATTCGACAAGGATTTATTTAACAAAACAGTGTTAAGTGTGCTTTTTTTTGTATAGGAATTTTTGCTAGTGGTCGGATACTTTTGCTGCCGACTGTAGTCATACATTTGGAACACTTGCAAACGGCTTTGCAACCGGAAGTGTTTCATTTGTATGTACCCCTTTGTCTGATCATTTTATTGGGCAGTACGAACCTTCGACGAACAAGCAACTCCACAGAATAGGAGTTGTGTGGATCCAATATCTCATTAGAGCTACGCAATGAGCAATTGGAGACGATCTATGATTCTACCCTAAATTTCGTCCTGTTTGTTGGTTGGGTTTAACGTCGCACTAGTACTGCACTATGGGCAATTGGCGACGGTTTGCGATGCACTCCTGAGGAGGGTCCGGTACATCGGCAGGTGATAAATGGTTGCATTCTGCGTATGTTATTTATTTTTAATATATACATACGATTTGTATGTTTGACTCGACATCCCCCTCCTGTAAATTTCGTCGAGATGAGAAAAGATATAACATAGGGAGGTATACTGTTGTAACAATCGCAGCTATCTTAGATCACTTGTCGGATCGAACACTCGGCAGCAAAAGTAACCGAGCACTAGCAATAATTCCTGTCTATAAAAAGTACACTTAATACTGCTTTGTTAAATAAATCCTTGTCGAATCATGTACTTAGTCAGTCTAAGAACATGATTCAACAAAAATTTACTTAACAAAGCAGTATTAAGAGTAATAGCAGGAGACTTGGCGTTGGAATATTAAGAGTGCTTTTTCCTGACGGGGATTATTGCTAGTGTTCGGATACTTTTGCTGCTGACTGTACGATCCGACTTGTGATCTACGATAGTTGAGATTGTTACAATAGTATGCCCCTCATAACCGGATTAAAATACAAAAAATTAAAAAAACACCCTGGGTCGGCTGGGGAATCGAACCCATTCTTTTACACGTGAAGGCGATTAGCGAGGGTGACATACTCACTCGGCCACGGAGGGTCTGCATTCAGCATAACAATTATTTTTAAAACAACTAAATTTCGCAGTTAATAATTCTAAGAAAATTACCTATGAAAAAAATCACTGCGCAGCACTAGTGCGACGTAAAACCCAACCAACCTTATGAAATTTTAATGCATATTTTTACAAAATAAATTACCAGAAATGTAAGAAGCCATAAAGGTTATGCACGTGTTTTACCAATTTTAAATAATCCCCTCCGTAAAGGATCAAAGTTGTAAACACGTCTACGGACCATCTCTAGGAATATACCCTAGACTGTCGCCATTGCATATCTATAGTGCGAATTAAAACTTAAAACCTACTCAACCTCAAATACCTTAAATATTTTAATTTTGATTTATTTATTTGAGTATTAATTTCAATCAACTATTCTAACAATCAAATGTTCAATCAAATATTATAATTCATATTGGTCGCCACTTGCCCATTCCGCAGTACTACTGCGACGTAAAACCCAGCCAACCAATCTATAAATCAGATTAGGGGGTACATACAAATGAAACACTTCCAGTTGCAAAGCCGTTTGCAGGCGTTCCAAATGTATGACTGCAGTCGGCAGTAAAAGTATCCGAGCACTAGCAAAAATTCCTATGTGAAAAAAAGCACACTTAACACTGTTTTGTTAAATAAATCCTTGTCAAATTGTGTTCTTAGACTGACTACGAACAGGATTCGACAAGGATTTATTTAACAAATCTGCATTAAGTTTACTTTTTTTACATAGGAATTTTCGCTAGTGTTCTGTTACTTTTGCTGCCGACTGTATTTGCAAAAAACTTGCAAAATTTACGTCATCGAAATTGCAAGCGTTCCGTTTGTATGTAACCCAATGTCACTTTTTCTAAATAGAAACTTCTAGATTTCAGAAAATATATTGAGTGTTGAGTGGGTTTTAACGTCGCACTATAGCTACGCAGAGAGAAATTGGAGATGGTCTTGTATTCACTCATAGGGATATTCTGGAGACATGCCATCATAATTTTGATCCTCCGCGGAGGGGATGGATTCCTTGCTTCAGTCACCTTAGAGCGATAGAAAACACAACCCTCCTATACTGAAGTCCCTTGGCATCACTGAAAGAAGGTTAATGTGATTTGGCGATGACTTTTTTCGTATTTGGCGTTCAAAACATAAAGTTTAATAATTTTTTACAGCTTTCCTGTTGCGATTCAGCAGCTAATTTTTCCACAAGTGAATTAAGTATAGTGTAAACTATTTTCTGTAATTTTTTTAAAGAAAATCGGTGATTACCGCTTGGAAGAGTTCCCTTGTAAGAACAGGATTCGACAAGGATTTATTTAACAAAAGCGTATGAGATGGACTTTTTTTTACATAGGAATTTTTGCTAGTGTTCGGACACTTTTGTTACCGACTGTATATCCCACAGCCATACAAGGAATTAAAATGTGACATCTTTCACCCATATTATTATAGATATGTACACAAATTAAAAAATTAAAAAATTAACTTTTATACTGCAAAATTATGCAATGCAGGGCACAGAAAAAGTACAGAAACACTTTTAAAAAGTTATTGTATAGAAAATTTTAGCAGTAGAAAGAAGGAAGAAAATGCACAGTTCTAAAAAGTAAGGATGTAATTTATGTGTGTATATATATTTATATATAGCATTCATTTATAAATTTTCGATGTGAGAGTTACGTGCGGCTCCACAAATATCAATACGTTAATCGTATTCTTACCATAATCCCACCATAGCCCACAGAACTCTACACGTATCCTCATAACTTCATAAATCTTTACATTACCTCATCAAAAAATGTCACATATGTTAGGGGATCTAGGAGGTTAGGTTAGCATATATTGATCGGCTATCCCACTAGGATAAAGCCAATTTTAGGAGAGTTCTACGTTTACGTATGAGGAAACAGAATGGTGTAAATATGGTGAGATCCCATCTAATTGAAAGGCAATGCTATTCGAGTTATTCTCCAACAATGAATCTTTGCAAAATCATTTTTTTTTCTTTTATTCCAAAGGCATTTGATTTTACATCATTGCCTCATCTCATACAGTCGGCAGCAAAATTATTCGAACGATACCAATATTTCCTATATAAAAAAAGTACACTTAATAATGCTTTGTTAAATAAATCCTTGTTGTATCATATTCTTAGAATGATTCGAGAAGGATTTATTTAACAAATCAGTATTAAGTGTACATTTTTTACATAGGAATTATTGCTAGCACTCGGATAATTTTGCTACCGACTGTACATAAAAATTGCATGAGAATGGAGCGTGAAAAATGAAAAACATATAAAAATAACATTACAAAAGAGAAAATCAATATAAACCCCATAAAAGTCATAAGAAATACTTACAAACTATAAAATAAAATAACATATGACTACATAGACATAAAAGAGAATTAGTGTCTGGAAGTCAAATGCATCATGTCTCTGGAATTTCTACCTCTGGGGGTCACCGAAGCGGGAGAGCCATCCCTTCCGTGGAGGATCAAAATTGTGATGGCATGTCTCCGGACCACCTCTAGGGGTGTGTCCCAGACCTTCGCCAATTGCCCATCTGCGCAGCATTAGTACGACATAAAACCCAACCACCACACTCTGGCATTTCAGTAACGACTGTATAGGCTGTCTTCATTTAATAAAGGACACCTAAGCAAGTGATCTTTGTTCATCTCAAAGTTCTGGTTGCAGAAAGTGCACAAGGGACTATTATGTATACAAATTCTGTATAGATTGGTTGGTTAGTTGGGTTTTACGTCGCACTATTGCTGCGCAATGGGCAATTGGCGACGGTCTGGGACTCACCCCTAAGGCCCTAGAGGTCGTCCGGAGACATACTATCACAATTTTGATCCTCCATGGAAGGGATCAATTCTGAATAGATGTTTAGTGAGACAATCACGTTCGGTCTCCAAACAGAACGCCGCAACTGCGGTTGCGTTGGCTTAAAGATAATTAGGTGTATTATAAACCGAATCTCTGCACTTCTTATTCCTAATTTTGTCTTATAAATTAACGCTATAATTTGTTCCCATTGTATTTTTTATAATTCTTTTCATCGATGAAAATGGTACTTCACTGTTATTTGATTGCAAAATTTCTGTTCCCTTTTTAATTAATTTATCAACTCATTCATTTTCAGTCATTCCGACATGAGCTTGGATCCAGTGTGAGACAACAAACATCCCTTTTAAGGCTAGCAGATAAATATGTTGGTATTGGTATTTGGGATTAACGCCGATTGACTTTACAAGGGTCCTAGGCCTGAAAGAGAGTGCCCCCATGGGGTGTTTCTAAGGGATCCTAGCCCGTATTTACGCAAGTTTTGGAGAAAACCGCAGAAAACTCCGAAAGACCAGGGCGATGAGCGCGACCTCGGATCGAACCCGGCACCTCACGTCTACCAGCTTTGAGCGCAAAATCTCTTTGCCGCTGGTAGGCACTAGCAGATAAAGGTTTTTTCAGTAAGATTCAATAATTTTTGATTCCGTCATATTATATGCAGAGATCGACTGGATGGCTGAAAGGGAGACAATATTTTGAGTTGAACTGTTCTAAAACTAATTCTTGCAAAATCTTTCATTCTTGATTTTGATGATGAAAAGTATTAAAACCTATTACTCTTCGTAACGGTGATAAAATTATTTTTCCGACGTTAACAATATTTATTATTATTTTTTTTTTTATGCACAAAAAACTATAATCCTTGATTTTAATTGAAAAGTTCAAATGGATTTGCTTTCTGAAATGTTTACTCTACAGAAAGGTGACAAAACTATCTGAACTACAAAATTAATATAAATAGAACAGGCTAAAATTCTGTAAGATATTCGATACGAATAACCAGTTGAGCAAATTTTCATGTCAAAAGCATTTCCCCTTTACCGGAAATGAAAGGAATTCATTTCCGGTCAACAGTAACTGTTTTCGGAAAAAATCCTGATATTCTGTTTCTTAAAATCAGGAAAGTAATACTTTTCTGAACGATGGAATTTATTTAAACAGTCTATAAATAGAAGTGAAAATAAATAGTCTTGTACGAAGATTTCATTTTATATATTATACACTAGCAAGCTGGATAATTACTATGCTTAAAGGAATTAAAACAAAAAATCATTTTACTTTAAATCACTTTATAAATAGAAAAAGTCTATTGAAATTGCTTTAAACGTCGTGTCGGTTACTCGATGACTTTGGCAACGTCTTCTTCGCCTTCGCTATATCCATTTCGGGTCTCTATTGCTTCCACTTAAGCTTTAACCGAACATTTCGATTTAGTAATCAACTAGACTCTCACCCAGTTAGCACCTAAATAGATAATTATCGCTGCTATTAATGAAGAATTATGTTTTCCTCACAGACATTTCTCGGACAGATTATCACAGTCACTCTATGACAATAGATGGCAGCACCGAACAATCTCACCAATTACAAAAATTTTAATTAATTTAAAATATAAAATTAATCAAAAATTAGAAAATCCGGCTTCGAGGCGTATCTAGAGAGGTCAAAACGGACCTTCATTCAAAAATCTTCACGCCGTTTGCCTACAAAGAGATTAACACAATTCTAAGTTTAACTTTGTTTATTTGTCACTTTCTCGTCATACATACGATTTAGATTCTGTGAAAATACTGAATTAAATTTCTTTTTTTTTTTTTTTTTTTTATCAACTGACCCTTTTTTTAATTATTTATTTACAAAAAGTAACACATCGGACTTTCGAGAATCGAACCCACGATCTTTGTGTTATTAGCATGACGCTCTAAATCAAATGAGTTAATGGGCTACGGAAAGGCATTTTACATTTATTTTTCTACCTCCAGATTTGACCATTTCTGAAATTTATATGTTTTAAATTGATTTTTAAAAAATAAGAAGTTAAAAAAAAAAAAAAAAAAAAAAAAAACCTCGGAAATTAGGTTTTGAGGTGCATCAAAGTGGTCAAAATGGACCCCTATGCAAAATTTTGAATAATTTTGTGGCTCTGCGATTAGCCATTTGCCTAGAAGCGATGGACATATGCACACACACACACACATCTTCTTTTACTACATATATGTAGGCATTTAAGAGCAATTGTATAAAAATGTAGCTTCTTGACACATTTTACTTTAGTACCAGAAATCTGTTTAACAAACCATATATATATATATACAAATAAATATCAGCATTTTAATTTATTCCGGGGCACTTTTAGCCCTACCTTTATTTCGCACCACTTTATTTATAGATTTTTTTTTTTCAATATATATACCTACGATAAAATAAGAAAAAAATATTACTCTTAAAACAAAAGTGGTATGAAATAAGGGCGGGGCAAAAAATGCCCCGGAATAAATTAAAATGTTGACAACTCTGTATACAGAAGTAATGTTAAGGAGTATTAAGGGGATTGTGAACATTGTAAACATTGAACATTGTTCCATTTTACATTATTCTGTACATTACTATTTTAGAGTTATGAAAATTTGCATATATATGCTTTGAAACCTAATTATACTAAACTGAATAAAATTTCTGGATAACTTTCCACATTATATAAAACAGAATTCAAAATTTAAATTTGTTTGAAGATACATAAATGCAGTTTCCTAACTATTTTGTTTTTTTAATTTTTCCCTCGATTTTGCATCATTAGAATAATTTAAAAATACACTGTAATTATAGCTCGGTATTAATTTGTGTATTCGTCTGTAAATAAAAATTTTAAAAAGAAAATTTTTGGTTTTATTGTTAAAATCTTACGCGAATTATTAGCATTCTTATATATATAATAATAATAATAATAATAATAATAATAATAATAATAATAATAATAAAGAACTTATCAGTAAATGCGTAAAAGAATACTGAAATATGTTAAGAATATCTTAATAAATTATGATAATTTAAATTCAAAGATAAAGGTTGAATATTTGTCATCAGGAAACATAAACAAAAATTAAATTTAAAATTTTATTTTATTGAATTCCTGTAGTTTTCAAGAAAATTTATAAACTTAATTTTGTAAAATTTCAATGCACATTTAGTCATATTTTTGTAATTGTAGGACATAAATATCTAATATATATCTAATATATAACAAGCATAATATACATGTAGAAAAAGGATTTACCAAAGTACTTAACACATTTGCTGCCGATCTCGCACCAGCGTGTAATGTAGAGTGTCGTTTCAAATGTCACTCTCATGAGATTGGCAGCGAATGTGTTAAAAAAGTATTCCGTTATCCAAATTATCGATATATTAACTATGCAAATTATACTCACATGCGGTAAAGATAATAAACGTTTTTGTAAATATAAGTTTCTGAGTTTTTAAAATATTAAAATGCATAAATTAAAATCTTCTTGGATTAAACTTAATATTTTTGATTATGCCGGAAAACAATTCTGATCAAACAAACTTCTTTCTTTCCTTTTCTTTTTCTTTCTTCTTCTACATTTTTTTTTTTTTTTTTTTTTAAATAAAGGTGTTTACATAATATGCATAAAGGACAACATTTTAATTTATTTCGGAGTACTTTTAGCCCCTCCTTTATTTCGCTCCACTTTATTTATAGAAAAGTTTTCTTCAATATTTCAAATATATTTACGATGAATGAAGAAAACAAATACCTTAAAAATTAAGTGGTGTGGAAAAAGGTAAGGTACTAACAATTTGCCGGATTAGGTTGGCAGCTCTGAATATGTAACTTCACTAAAATAAGAAAAAAATGCTCTTAAAAAATAAGTTTGTATGGAAAAAAGGCGGGGCTCAAAAATACTCCGAAATAAATTAAAATGTTGGCATTTATGAATACGCTCAATTTAACGAAAGAACGATGACGAATCAACTACTTTTTCAAAGGCATTCGGCTCCAAAAACATTTTTCTTTCTTTCTTTCCTTTCATTTAATCTAGAAAAAAAAAAAATAAAGAAAGAAAGAAAGCTTGCAACTCTAACATATTTTTGTTTATTTACTGTGATTTGTGAGATCATAAGGGGTTTTTTACGAAAAAGAACTTTTGCCAAGTGGTTGAAATAATTGGATCTTCAAATTAATTACGCGGCATGTGAAAAACCCCTTATGAAATCTCAATTCTTGGAAATTACCTAAAATCTAGCTCGTTCTTTTGCCGAACATTTGCATAAAATTTACTCTATTTAAATGAACTTTTGATGAAAGTTGCCCAGTATATCTAATTTGCAATCTATATAATAAAAGTTTTTCTATCTTTCGCACATGTGCAGTAAAAGTGATTTTCGTTAAAATGCTCATATTTCATGAAATATTTAAGATATCTGTATTCCGATTGCAGTATAATGCTTCAAAAATGTTGTTTCAATTATCGGAAAATGAGAATAATTTGCGTTTAAAACTCGGTTTATTATAAGTAAAAAACATGAGGATTTTATTTATTTATTTAACCCGTTAGTAGTCGTAGTTGGTCGATTTGCCGCCCATCCTTCAGTGTTGCCAGATTTTTTTATTCAATAGCCACCAAAAATTTTTAAAAGTAGCATTTGATATACATAAAATGTGAATAAAATTGAAGGAACGTCGATCACATCACTTCTTAAAATTATTGGTGGGAGATAAATAAAAAGTGTGCTATCTGTAACAGGTGGCGCTGTCTCTAGCGGCTTCTAACGGGTTAAGTTTAAAAAGAAATGCTCCGTTATTTAACATACTACCGTCACACAAATTCTTCCACAAATTGTACTGGGTCTGTATAAACATATCCTAGAGTTACAAAACATTTCGTTTACTTAACGATACAGGATGATCTCAAAAATTATGGATATTTCTCAATTTGTTACCGTCCCCCATGCTTGCCAACCTGACCCGGAAGATTGTTTGGTCCGCCTTTTTCGGCCCATTTTTTCACACCGGTCTTTTTTAGAGTACTTTTCTTCTTATTTAATCGTAAATATATTTCAAGAGTATTATTCTAAAAATTAAGTGGTGTACAAAAAGGGGCAGGAACTAACAATCTTCCGGTTTAGGTTGGCAAGAATGCTGTCCCCCTAAATGTTGTGTTAAACCAATCTTTGCTGAAAAACATGATAAAAACCCAGTTCATTAAACACCTAAAGTTTGAAAACTTTTCATTGAGAGATTCGTTTCTAAATTGGAAAAAAAAAAAAAAAAAAAAAAAAAACCTGATCGCTTGCAAATCTTGCTAGACATTTGAGCAGGAATGTATTGTTTCGATTTTGATCAATAGATGACGCCGCTATTAGCAGGGAACACTAATGTGAGTCTTAACTCTTAACTAGCTTTAAATTCTTCTAAATACACTTCTAAGTGTATTTAGATTTTGTGCTTATAAATATGCTTTTGAGCATATTTATAAGCACAAAAGGTTAATATATTTTTTAAATTTCTTTAAGAAAATGTGAACTTTAGTCATTTTAGATTAATTTTTTTCAGCCGAATTTTAGCTTTAAGCACTTTAAAGAAATATTATATACATATTTTTTACTTTTATTTCATTTTATTTTATTTTACAATTTAAACGTTTGTCATAAAAAAATAAAAATAAAAATAAGTCTTTCCTTTACATACTCACACAGATACAGCTGCATATATATATATATACAACACACACGTGTTTTTTTTTTTCCACATTTAAATAATATATATTTAAATGCATTTAGTTCTATTTATTTGAAAACATTTTAGTTTTCTGCATTTCATGAATAGAAACAATAATATTTCTTTGAATTAATTGTTTGCTTTTATAAAAGAAAATTTATTTACAAAGCATTTTCAGTGAATTATTTGTGAGAGAAACAAAAGATACGGTCATTTATTTTAACTATTGTTTTACTGCATATATTTATGGAAGCAATTCAAGCATAATTAGAGGATCTAAATTCTATATGGAGAAAACATTTAAACTGCTTGTTCCAATTAGCGTATTTTAAATAAGTTTCACGGTAGAATAATTTTTAACATAACTTTCGTGAAAATATTTTAAATTGCTTTGTCAAATACACAGAAAAAGGAAAATTAAAGTGAAAACAAATCTTAAAGCAGCATATATTTAAATGTATTAAAAGAAAAAAACTAATTCAATTAAAGATACATCAGACTACACCTTAAAGAGTCGTAAGAAATACAAAAATTACTACGTGTTTATTTATTTGATAAAACTCAAAATAATATCCCATAATTCCAAAATTCCAGTGTACTTTTAAGCGATAGTTAAGTTTTTATAAATATTTGATATTTTCAAATAATGTGATCGAAAAAATTCAAGGAACATTTTTCGAAATGATATTTGAAAACTTTCATGCCGTGTAACAATACTCTTCGCACAAGATATTCAGTGAAACCATGGAAGCCTTTGCGCATGCGCTGACTCAACGAGTCCAGTGTTAAAATAGAGGAGAGAGTCATCTGATTTAGAGAAAATAAACATCGAATTACTGGATATTTTCCAAATCATAAGCAGTCGGTCAATTTGGCACCCTTCCAAGCTTTTGGACTGTTCCTCACTGCTAGTTTTAGGAAACGTGGTTACACTAGATCTAAAGAAAATTTCTATAATCTTCATTATATTTACTTTAAAGTAAACATAATACTATGGAGTATGATTTAAACTAACATCTTTATAATTGTTTAACCCCTTAACTGTCCCAGGCGTATATAATCGTCTCGCTTTGCCGCTGCGTTAGCTGCCCCGGGCGTATATATACGACTTGCCGAAGTACGATCCTTTGTGTTATGCTGCTACCAGTGAAACTAGTCTCACAGCTTTGGAGTGCAATTAAAGAACCATGGCAGTGTTTTTGAAGAATTTACTTATTTAAGAGAAAATGGAGAATGAGAGAAATCGGAAAGGGAATGTTTTTGGAACAGTGAACACATAACTACACGCTCCTGTGTGAAAAATGGTAGCATTGGCAAGGGAAGCGAATCTCGTAATTTTTCGTCGACGGGTAAGGGTTAATTACCTAAACAGTATTTAATCTCGAACCTGTTCAATTGTTAAAACGTGTGTACACTTCATGCACAAGCTGTATAACAGCGAATACAGTATACGAACCATTTCAAATGCCCAAACTAGAGCTTCTAACCGCGATTGATTTATCCACCACTAGGTTTTAATAGAAATTTTTCCATAAAATTATGAAATAATTTTTCTGTTAATCAAAAAAAAAAAAAAAAAAAAAAAAAAAATTACTCCGAAGCAGTGATAATGTAAATTCATAACAGTTAGTAGATAGGTATAAACAGTTCAAAAAAACACTGTTGAGGTGTGACTTGGGAAAATGACCATTGAACTGGTTAATTAGAAAAAATGGAAATCCCACGAATTTTTATGTAAATTAAACAATTTAACATATTAACTTATTTTGAATTCATCAAAGCCGCATTCTATAATGTCAGCTAGTAAATTTATTACTTAAGCATTATTTAATGTCGTAAAATGTGTCATAATGAATATTTTTTTTTTTTCTGAAGCGAACTTCTCTGCTTGCAGTTGATACTTTAAGTAGTCCCCATTTTTAAAAATTTCGCATCACTTTGAAATTTCTTAAGGTATAGCGTACCGATTTTTCTTCATAAATTAAATCACGCAATATTGTAACGCTCCCCTTAGCCCATTCAGTCGCAGTGTTCCCGCTGATGGAACACCTAATTTTAATTCTAAGTGCAAAAACTCATCCCGGAAATTTTTTTAGCAAAAATTTACATTTATAACATAGCAGAGAAGGCCCTTTTTTTAACCTGAAATTTAAAATTTCTTTTATTTTAATTTTGTTCGTTAATTCCTGTGACAGTATAATTTAAATGATCTGAATTACCTTGCGCCGCAAAGGGTTAACTCATTTATAAAATTGTCACTTATGTTTAACCCTTTCAGACAGCGTTCCAACTTGTAAGTACCCTAATATTCAACTTTAATTCTAATGTTTATTTAACTGTAAGTCTGTCTAATCAACCCTCACATATATCAAACATCTTTCTTTCAAATTAGTAGTCATTGCTAAATTAAAACATACCTTCCAACATAGTGTTGCCAAATGGTCAAAAGTTGATTTCCACAAACAGCTCACAATATATATATATATATATATATATATATATATGGAGAAGGGGGGGAGGTAAAAAAATCCCCATCTCAATTTATACTAAAAATGTAAATGTTTGAAGTGTACACGATGGTCTTTGGCCGGCTCGATTACCGAACCCGCAATCTTCCACTTACGAGGCCGGCGCTCTACCGACTGGGCTATCGCGGTCCAATATTAATTGAGATATTGGTAGGTATGATAGAAATGTTCCTACGAGTTTTAAGCACTGCTTCCAGGGTAAATTTAATTATGCTTATTCAGTGTCAAAAGCCACCAGAATTTATGAGCAAAATTAGAAGAAAATATATAAAGGAATTTTTTCCATTATGTTATAAAAGTAAAATTCTGAAGGAAAAAAAAAAAAAAAAAAATTAAGAAAAATCCGGGATGAATTGTTGCGGTTAGAAGTTAAAATTAATTGGGAAAAATATATTTCATTTATTATGAAAATGTTAATAGTCAATAATATTACATTAGCATATTTATTGAGAAAGATATATACAGCTCTAATTTACAATTTTATTTCTCTCGGAACTTTCTCTTTTTAAATGTTATAAATTATCACACAGACAATAATTTCAGTAATCACAGTATTAAACATCGCATTAAGTATGGGAAATTTTAACTGGAGCTGTTGTATCCAGAAGTTACTCACTGACAGGAATACTTTTATTAAATATATATATATATATATCATTAAAGTTTAATTCTAATATTTGTATGAGCATTCATTGATATTTGATCACGAAATAAAATTTTTGAATTAGATATTGACGACTAACTCTCTGTCAAAAAAAAAAAAAATATATCCTGCTCTGCTTTTCTTAATCACACGTAGTGCTGTAATAATAATAATAATAATAATAATAATAATAATAATAATAAAGAACAGTTGCAAATAATCTCCTCTGGTTTTTCGAGTTCTGTATTTAAAGTTGTAACCATCCTACATCTTCAGAGAAAATAACACTGCTCGACATGAAAATTGCCTCCAACACCATCTTAGCAAATTCTTTTGTAAAATGACCTCTCCTGAATCCGAATATGACGCCCCTTTTGTCCTATCACACACCGTTTTTTAGGGACCACCCCCTATGATTATCACTTTTCAGTAATTTTATGGCTATAAATTTGATTTTTAGGAGGTGGGGGGGGGGGAGGATTATTTTAACTGTTAAATATCTTCTGAGGGACTAAAGAGTTGGAAAATTCTAAAACGTCATCATTTGCGGCTAGGGGGAAATTTAGGGGGGGGGGAGGATTTGCCACTGAAAATATGTATTACACGCCTTATATATTTCAAAATCTATTCTAAGATTCTGAGATTCTAAGACGGAAGGAAGCCGCTCACCACTATGCAGCGGTTTTGAGCGTTTTTAACCTATAGAGAGGGGCTCCAAAGCCACTGTGGAGATTCAAAAGAGCCCGTCTCCAAAGGTTAAGCCTCCCCCGTTGTTTATTACATAAGCCAACAACAACAAAAAAGAAAAAAGAAAGAAAAAAAAAATTACAATGGTCGCCAGAGAAGAGCTCTCCCTCGACAAAAGGCGACAAAGTTGCATGAAAGTGAAGAGGACCGGAGCCGAGTGGTAGTCTATTTACAAAGTTCATACAGGTAATGTACAAATTTCACAGAGTCTTTATACAAAGTTCACGCAGTTTTTATACCAAGCCCAAACACCCTATGAACAATGTTGGTTAATAGCAACATCATGCGCAGGATGATTGCTTCCGAGAGCACTTCTGTGGAATGCTGTAGCATCAGACATGACAAGTATTCTCCATGTAGGAGAGGAGGAAAAATTAAGGAAAGATAGAGAAAGTATTTAGTTTGTTGAGTTTGATAAATATTGAAGGAAGGCATAGATGCGCTTTAATTTGAGCCGTAGGGGCTTTCTAGTTATTATATTGTTCAGCAAATTTGCTGGTCAGGGGTTAGGGTTCCTTAAATGGTAAGGTATTCTAAGTTGACAGTGAAGTAGTAATGTTGTGCAGTCCCCACCTCGCCGCACGAGCATAAGGGTGATCGTCGGCAATGAAATATGTTAAGGTATTTGGGGAAGGGGCCATGACCTGACAGACAGGCAGAGATTTCCGGGGAGAGGTCTCAAATGTTGAGTGAGACATTTGGTATTAGCTCGTGAGTGTATCTCCCTTTTGGAGACACACTCCAGAGATCCTGCCAGTCGTTAATTCGTTTTTGATTTAGGCGATATTTTATGTAGAAGGGGGAGCTGGAAGTGAATAGACTATGTCACTAGATTCTGTTGCTGATTTTGCAAGAGTGTCCGCTAGTTCATTTCCGACGACCCCCTTATGGGCAGAAAGGTGGGCCAGGGAGATTTTAGTTTTTAATTTTGAGAGATTTATTTTAATTTCAAGTACTTGTGGGTGTCTGATCTTGTGGCGAGCTATGGCCTGCAGGCTCGAGAGGCTGTCACTGAAGATTGAAATTTGATTGTAGTCTGGAGAGTTTCTTTCTGACCACTCAACTGCCTTCAGGATGGCAAAGAGCTCAGCCTGAAAGACCGAATTGTGGTCTGCGAGCCTGCTTGCCCACTGGTGGAGAACTTTGTTATTGTTTAACCCTTTGCGGCGACGTAAATTTTTGCTAAAAAATTTACGGGATGAAATTTTGCAGCTGGATCTTAAATTTTGCGTCCTCGCAGCAAGGACACCGCGCGTTAAGGGGTTAAAACGCAGAGCGCAGCTGCCACTCCATGGTCGGTTTTGGAGCCATCAGTGTAGATCGCCAGTTGAGCAGACGGGGAGAAGCTGTTTTTTGAACAATTTATGAAAAGGGAAGCAACATCCTGTGCTGGGTGTATTTGCCAGCTGTTAGAAAGCTGTTGGACATGAATATTAGGGAGGAGAGTGTCTGTGAGAATGGAATTAGTTAATTGCAAGACGTTAGTTTTGTTAAAGTTGTATTTTAATTGGAGGTGAGCATGTGGAATACCAGTGATGACTGTGAGAGCATCAGTAGAGATTGTTTTGTAACCTCTAGAAATTTGGACTAAAAACATTCTCTGTATTGAGTTAAGTTTATTCGACGCTGCTTTGGTGAGGTTGCCCCCCCCCCCCCCTCCCTCCAAATGCCAGCGCCGTAGGTTAGGATCTTTTCTTCTACAATTTTATACCAGGTTTTTAGGAAGAAGGTGGATATACCCCACCTCTTCCCTGCCATTTTTGCTGAATTGTGGAAGATTTTAGAAGTTTTTATCTTTAGGTCTTTTATATGTGCCAGCCAGTTTTTTTTCCTAATCTATTAGTAATGTTATTTATTAAACATTACATATTTTTTTTTTGTTTTTAAGGGCTAAATTAATTCTTTTTTATTCTACAAATCAAATTCATGGGTCTGTGGTACGTTTAATTGATTGAAATTGTTAAAATTACCTATCCATTCCCATGAGCACCTACAATTCTGTAAAAACAATATTTTTTTCAACTTTAAGTTGAATCCCACAAATAATATCGTAGAATTTCTTCTTTACCAGATCTGGAAATAGTCCTAATCTCAATCCGTTCAAAAAAGGGGGGGGGGGGTCGAAATTTGCAGCCAACAACACTGCAAGAATTAGAAAAAAATATTTATGATATTTGGCACAGTAAAAGTTCGGGGATTTATATTAAAACACTGTATAATACTATGCCATTGCGCACTGAAACAGTAATTCCATAAAAAGGTGGCATTAACCCAATGGAGAATACGCATTCTTATTAAGTAATTATTTAGATCTAACAAATAAACAAATTTACTTTTATATTTAGAAATATAACTTGTTTATTTCATATAATAAATCCTAATAGAATGCAAAGTATATGTTTAGTATATTACTTTTAAAAAGAAAGTTTTATGCAGACTTTCATTAAACAATTCGTAGAGTGTAATAAAACGAATTACTAAATCGAAAATGTACATCGGCATCATTTCATCTCTTTGGTATTATGTAAACATGACATTTTTATTTGTTTCAACCATTAATTTTGAAGTTATTACAAATAAAAAAGTATGTCAATTTTTCTACTGTGCGACTTTTTTTTTTTTTTTTTTTTTGGGGGGGGGGGGGTCCCTTAGTGTATTTATTTATTTTGATAGTTTCTTGTTGTAACAAGAAGGGATTTCAACAAAATTTTACAAAAGGCGCAACAAAATTGATAAAACATTAGAGAAACATTATGCTGAAATATAAAATGCACACGTTTAATCTTCGCAGCGTATAAGTAGCTAAAGTAAATAATTTTTAGTGTGCATGCCCGAAAGATAGTTCTTTTATTATTTCATAGTTTGAGAACTAACTATATTGGGCAACTTATAAGTTCATTTGAACGCAGTAAAAATTAAGGAAACTATCGGCAAAAGAATGAGACAGATTTTAGATATTTTCCAGAGTTGGAATTTTATAAGAAGTTTTCCGCATACCACGTAGAAAATATTTAAAAATTTTCTTCTAAACATGCATTATGTATTAATAAACAATTTGTAATTTTCAGGTATGTTTGAACAGTTTCTCTTGATATTTATATAAGCAATACCTGCCAACCTGCTAATTAATATCCAGAAGATTGTCAGTATCCGCCCTTTTTTATTCACACCAGTCTATTTTTAGAGTATTTTTTTTATTTAATCGTAATTACAAAATTGCTCTAAAAATAAAGCGGTGTGGAAAAAAAAAAATTTAGGCTCTAAAAACCTTCAGGATATCATAGATGTCAATTTAACGTAGAACTTTTTGGCTACTAGAAAAATTTAATAAAAATATTTATTTTATTTTATCAGCGATGTGTAACAGTTTTCACTGATTAAGTAAAATAATAATAATAATAAAAAATATATATTAAATTTTTCCGGTAGCCAAAAAGTGCTAAGTTGGCAACTATAACTCTATAAAAAACAGACGCACCAAGATGGAGTAATGCAAACTGGACACAAATTGACATGCATACAGGTTTCGATGGAAAATGCAAAATTTTAAAGTTTGGCTGCCATCAAATGAGCATGCGACGCTGCAGCACATCTTAACTGCGCAATTGGCAGAATATTAAAAATGAGAAATTTTAATTCCAGGTAATGAATTCTTCAAGAATTTTATTCCGTCTACTCAGATAGACAGTAACTATGCCTCGCATACAGGTGCGCAAACAATATGCGCAGATGTCAGCATTTAAGAGAGGTGTGTAGTTGGGCTCAAAGAAGCCGGTTGGTCTAATCTGCGAATTATTTGACAATTGAATAGGAGCGATGCCATTATTAGATGATATTGACAAGAATGTGTGAACCATGGCGAACACAGCGTCAGGGAAGAAGCGGTTTGTCTAGAGGGATGACAGAACGTGAGAACCAATCATTCATCTGAGCGGTACTCATAGCTTCAATTTCTTATTATTATCGATCCTACGTGCAACTGGTACTTCAGTGACTTCAAAGACCATTAATAGGCTGCTCAGAGAAATGGGATTGACCTTACGGAGCACCATGTGCGGACTATTATTAAACTTTGTATACCGACAAGCACGCTTGCAGTGATATCAGGATCGTTAGAACTATAATGTCACTGAATGAAGTAGAATTGTGTTCAGTGATGAGTCTCATTCCGATTTGAGCCCCGATGATCAGCGAAGACACGTCTGGAGCCCCCCCTCCGAAAAAAGAGGAGATTCCAACCTGACTGTTGCTAGCTATACGACCCGACAACTAGGAGTGATGGTCTGGAATGCTATTTTATTTCATAGCAGGACACCTCTGGTTTTCGTCCGTGGCATCTTTACTGCACAGCGGTACGCGGACGACATTCTACGTCCCGCTGTGTTTCCCTTCATATCACACAATCCTGATCGTATATTTCAGCATGATAATGCCCGCCCGCGCACAGAGATAGTTTCTACTGCTGGTTTTCCTGCTTGTCTAACATTATTTTGGCCAGTAAAGTCGCTGGATTTCTCTTTCACTGAGGACGTTTGGAGCATCATGAAAAGGGTCCTACAACCAGCTCGCTGATTTTGCCAATCTAAAGCACCAGTTGGACAGAATTTGGCATGATATCTCGCAAGAGCACATTTACCAAGTCTGTCAATTAATGCCTAGCCGAATAACTGCTTACATAGGGGCAGAAGTGGACAAAATGCGTTATTGACCTGCTTACTTTTTGAGGCCATTTCTCTTTATTAAATCATTAAAATTTTCTGAAACTGTAATCATTTGTTTTCCTCCACATGTGCATCATATCTACTAATTTTCGTCTCATTTGGATAACTCCTTCTTGGTGCATCTTTTATTATTATTATAATATATTTTTTTCGTTATAGAGTGTATACTGGATATTAATTAGTAGGTTGGCTGGTATGATATAAGCAGAATTTCAAATAATGTACTTTATACATAACTATTAATGGACTGGGGACGTAAATTGCCAACTCTAACTTTGAACCCTGGGCGACGTGGATATATTCTGAGTCGAAGTACTAAGTGAAATTTTCAAAGGCTATGCTATGCAAATTCTCTCATGTTCCATTTTACAAGGGTAAATGTTTGGTAAAACATCAAAATTGCAAGATATAATAGATTATAAAAAGGAAAACAATGGTTGAAAGAAATATTTTTTATTCATTTACAATGAGGTAAGCTGAAAAAAAAAAAAAATGAAATAAGTACCATCAATGAACATTTGATTCATAATCTAAGCGAGTTGAAAACATTAATTAGTAAATGAAATAGCTGGCATTTATGAATGAAATACAGCACAAGATGCATGTCTATATAAAACAGTCACCATTTGCTGCACAGGCTTATGTACACACTGCTGCTTGATGGCGCCATTTTATTTACAATGACTGTGGTTCTCAAACATATCGTCCTGTTACTGATTATAGGGATATAACTGATGATGGTTATTAGGAATATCATATAGGATGTTCCACTGGATATATAATGAGAGATGTTTGCAAATTTTAATAGGTATTTTCGAGATGGGAATTTTGGAACATACCAAGGGAAGTCTAGAAATATATTGCCAAAACATAAAAAACTTGTTATGAAAAGTAGATTTTCTTTCTTTCTTTCTTTTTCTGCTTTCTTTTATTTTTTTAAATATTCCGAAAATATAATTTATTGCGTTTGTAAAATTTTCTGTAAATCCAGAATAAAGAAAATGTAAGATAATTAATATACAAATCCGCACTGAGGGTAAATTAAATATGTTGAAAACCTTTTAGAAAGTTCTGATAATAAAAGTAATTTTACAAAAATATTACTAATTTTAAGATTTTTTTCAGGCTATTCATACGGTATTCAAAGACTTCACATGATAAAGGCCAAGAACCCTTTTTGAAGATACCTATCATAATTTGCAAATATATCACGCTGCGTATGCAGTGGGATACCTGTGTATGTAGCTGAATGCATCTGAAATATAAATAAATAAATAAATAAATATACAAAATAGGAATGTAATCACATCAACGTACTAACATTAAGCTCAAAAAAAGTTATTTATGGTAGGTGCATAAAAGTAATTATATTTAGATAATCTTATGCTTTCAAATTTGCAGCAGAAATCTTTACACATATCAGTTACTTTTTATGAATGAAATGCAAAGCCAAAGAAAAAACAATCATTAAAGAATAACATAAATAATAACAGATCATGTTCCAGTTTTATAAAAATCTTATTATAAGGAATAACATTATCAATTTCGTCGAGTTTGAAATGTTATAACGCCATTATCTAAATTATATTATACTTAAAATATTTATTATCATAATAGGATAATAATTCTAATACCAGTATATATCATAACTTATCATACAGCAAATTTATTTTATGTGTTACAGTTATTAAACAGCAAATGCACACGCTAATTATCTTCTTTATGTTATGGAATGTGTTAAAGTGAAACATGATTAGATTTTTCTTTTACAATTGGTACTCTGCATTGCGTATTTTAAAAAGCGAGGTAAATATTTTACCAAGATGGATTTGAGAAATACTTGGTTATTAAGTACATAGGGCATTCCTTGGTATGAATGTGGTGCTAAAATCATTTAAATCGTACATTAAACCCTTAACGCGTGCTGCCCTCGCTGCAAAAACATCCCGGAAATTTTTTAGCAAAAATTTACGCTTATAGCATAGCAGAAAAGGTCGTTTTTTTTAAACATTTAAGTTTAAAATTTCTTTTAGTTTAATTTAGTTCATGAATTCCGGTGGCAGTATAATTTAAATGATCCGAATTGTCTTGCACCGTAAAGGGTAATAGGGCCAGAAATATTTCAACGAAAAAACTTCATGAAACTGCAAAACTTGGACATCAGCAATATGCTCTCCGTTTTCTAAGAAACTCACAAGTATTCCTGGTTTAGAGTCGGACGATGAGTAACCTACCAATTTCTTAAAACACAAATACAACTAATATTGCTTCACTGTTCACATTATTGTCATGAATGAACTTGTTATCAATTGCAATGTCTGTGATAAACAGCTTTTTTATGATTTCTTTGTACTGATCCACATGATCATAATTTACATCACAGATAACTGTTGTAATAATAATATTTTCTACCGTATAATGTGTTCTTATTAACTTGCATGTCATTATAATTATTTTATAATAAATACGTGACTAAAATATGTTACAGTGATATATTAAGGGCCCGCTTCACTCACCGCCGCCGGAAGCCGAAGTTAATGTTATTCTATGGGACATTTTTCTTTACAAATTACTTATTAACTAATACATATTTTTAAATTCTGTTTACACATTATGAAAATTTCCAGCTGTTAAATTGACGGACCTTAAAAAAAATATTTTATTAATTTTTTATATTTTATTTTGAAGCTGCAAAATACGAATTTTCAATACGGGAAATTTTTTCATTTTGCAATTTCAAAATAAAATATTAAAGATTAAAAAAAAATACATTTTAAAAAAGGTCCATCAATTTAATTGGGAATTTTCTGAATGTGAAAACAGAATTTAAAAATATGTGTTAGTTAAAAAGTTATTTGTAAAGAAAATTTCCCCATAGAATAACATTGGCTCGGGCTTCCGGCGACGGTAAGTGAAGAGGGTCGTTAAGTTATTGACACGTTGTCGTCCCCTGGCTCTGCTAACAAACGATTTACCAGATACTAACACCACAGTTGTAGTAAGGAATTTCCTATCCACATACTTGCCAACATACTACAGAGCTGCCAACCCAATCCGGCAAATTATTAGTACCGCCCCTTTTTCTACACCACTTAATTTTTAGAGCAATTCTCTTCAAATGTATCTATGATGAATTAAGAAGAAAGACACTCCAAAAATTAAGTTGTGTAGAAAAAGGGGAGGTACTAACAATTTACCGGATTAGGTTGGCAGCACTGATACTAATTAATATTTCAAAGTATTGTTAGCCCCACCTTCTTTATCACACCAGTATCTTTTTAGAGTATTATTCTTCTTATTGAATCATAATTGCATTTGGAGAATATTACTGTAAAAATTTACTGGTGAGGAAAAAAGGACGGGACTAACAACACTACGGAATATTAATTAAGATGGTGGCAAGTATGTATCCATCGATTATCTAGACAATTTCCTAAATACGTTTGAATAAAATATATATGTTTCTTTGTTCGAAAATGTTAAAAAACTATCGAAATTTCGATTTCGAATGCTGAGGGATAGAAACATCTGTGACGGGATAACACATTTTCGTTTATATAAAAACAATAACTAACGTGAAGTATGGGGAGGGGGTTATGTCCTGAACAGGGATGAAAGTTTCTATTAAAAAAAATTAAAAAAAAAAAAAAAAAAGAATCTTGAATTCACACCTGATTAAACTGCTCATTTAAGTACACTTATTGTAACACATTATTCGTGTGTTAATATAAATGTATTTAAATGAGAAGTTTATTCTGGTGTGAATACAGGATTTTGTTTTCGTTAAGAAAAAGTGAAAGCTTTCATGCCTGCCTGAATAAGAGGCCAAATGAGAGAAAATATAAAACAAGAAAATTCACAAAGACATAAGAAAATTTGGAGCTTATAAGAAAGTGTTAGCACAAAATGATACAAAAGTTAAAAAATTAAAGTACAGCACTACACATCTTAAAGAAAGATTATAGACAGCAAGAATACTTTTGTATTTTTTTTTTTTTTTTTTTTTTTTTAACAATTTATAACATTTTTTTTTCAGTTTTTGATAGAAGTGAAAGTAGTCTCTCCGTTCAGAAGGCTCGAAAATACCTCTAAATTGAGTGCCTCGTTTTCTGAGGTAGAACATCTCACAAGATTGTTATTGTTATTAATTTTTAAAAGCAACATATGCTATTATAGTTTAGGACATCGAAGATTTTGGTACAAAACCACCTGTGGCTAATGTCACGCATCTTCCGTTGCAGATAGATGGTTGTAACATAGCCTTCTAAACTAGATGCCTTCCTCATGGCTCGGAAACTTGGCAACTTTTCAAGCAGTAGCCAGCGACACCTGGTACAGATTGCGCAACTTTTTTATTCAACAGCCACCAAAAATTTTTAAAAGTGGGATCTGATATACATAAAAGGAGAATACAATCGAAGAAACGTCGATTATATATATGATATATCACTTCTTAAAATTATTGGTGACAGTTATATAAAAAAGTCGCGCAATCTGTACCAAGTGGCGCTGTCTAACGCCTGAACTGTTGCCAAGTTTCCGAACCACGCGGAAGGCATCTTGTTTAGGAGGCTATAGTTGTAACAACGCGGAATTTCCTAAATTTAATTTCGCTGTCGAAATGTGAAAAAAAAACTTAAAAGACACAAACACAAAATAATTTTAGAGCCTATCAGAAAAAGGAAGTACAAAGTAAAAAATGAGAAAGTTTAAGCACAACACTACGCAACCCGTTGGAAGGTTAGGGACAACGGGGATGCTTTTGACTTTTAGGAGCAATTTTGAAAAAAAATTCTAGAACTTTGCAACCTAATCATATGAAGTCCCTTCATATAGAATATTGTTTTAACCCTTTCAGGGGCGGTGGCTAGAGGGTCTATCCACCTACTTTAGAAATTTTTCTCTAAGTGTGCAGTGGCTACTTTTTTTATCCACTTTTATGAAAAGTTAATGTGTACTTCTAAAATTGAAATAGAGATGGCAGAACTACAGTAACTTTAAGCAGGATGTGCCTGTGACTTTTTTAAATGGACAAGTTGCGGGAAAATTTTTTGAAGTTTCTTTTATATATTTTTATGAAAAATAATTTTTTATTCAAAAGTATTTGGTAGTGTAAATCTACTGTAATGCATCTTTTAAATACAACAGATTTACATATTATCTTAGATCATTAATTTTAGTTTGATTTTTAGGAGCATCTTTTAGGTGGATAGACACAGTGGCTAGAACGCCTAGCCACCACCCACAAAAAAATCCCCACATGCTGAACTTTTTTCTTCATCAAATATGACTTGTAGGGGATGTTTACTTTATGATATATATATATTTAAAAGGAAATTCAATCATTTTTACTTAGTGCCCCTGAAAGGGTTAAAACCCTTTAACCGTGTAGAGTTTTTTTAGCATATCTGTTTAATAACTCATAAAATCAATACTAAGTGAAGTAGGAATAAAAGATATTAGTTTTTGAAATCTATGGATATTCAGTAATCGTATGTCCTAGGAAAAAATATCATATTTTTTGAAAATTTGTCACATTAACCTCTTATTTCAACTATTAAGTGACGGAAAAAGCCGTTTGTAACGGTTAAAGGGTTTTTAAAGAATCATTACGATAACACTAGCCTTCTTTTTACTACTATCTTAGTTGTAATACCAGTAAAATGTTCGTAAGATAACTATTTTAAAGTTTAAAAGTTTTAATAAAACCTTTAACTTTAAAATAATTATTATAGAAAAATTTCCGATATTACAACTAGTTTTGCAATAAAAAAGGTTAGAGTTTTTGTAATAATTCTTAAAAAATACGATGCTGAATTTAGCAACTTCTCATGGTGTTTCAAAATTTTCATCTCGTTGATAGCTATAGGAATCTGGTAAACTCTTACGTGGACAACCTAGTGCGACATCCGATATGATATTCACCATAGATATAGCAATAAGACATAGATTGATCAGCGAGAGGGAAAAAGTGATACCTTTTATTTCGGGAAAAGTCACTCTAATAGCTGCCTTTCCCCGAGTAAATCACACACAGGAATACACATGGATAATTTAGTAAATAAAATATATGAATAATTTATTTACTAAAGGTCAATGAAAAACTTCAGAGGCAGTTTCAAATTCATTTTTCTTTTTATTCATTTTTTTCAATACTCTCTAATTTCTGATTTTAGAACTTATTTTCGGCATCAAAATTTTTTGCTCGATAACATGGGGATGATAGATCTATATGTATTGCTATATCTATGATATTCACTAAATTATAATATTCTTTAAAGTATATGTAATTGATTTTTTTTTTTTTTTTTTTTTTTTTTTTTCAGTAGTGATGTGTGATATACTCTGTTATACATCGAAAATCAGACTAATACACATACACAAAAATTTAACTGCAATTGGAATTCTGATAGTAATAATAATAACTTAAATTATATTTAACAATTTCAAAAACAAGTTATTAATATGATTATTATTGCTCTAAACATTGAAAAGGTATTCGATAATATACGTAGGCTGAATATTGATATACTTTTTAAAAATCCTTAACATTTGGGAGAACATCCATGTATGATCCGAGATTAGAACTTGGCTCCTGGTGCTGGCAGCCAGATTGCTGACCATTAGCATAGCTGCCAAGTGTTACGAATTTTGGATGATGGTTTTTTTTAATAGAAATTTTTATGAGCCTTTTGTAGCAAATTTTTATCAATAAATAAAATGAAAATTCCAATAAAAATTATTGGTATCCAAAAATCGTCACTTTTGGCAACTATGAATTCGGCTGCCTGATGGGCGGGCATTTATTTCTTGCTTAGTCAAACATTGTGTTTCATATTATGTAAAATAATGACTAGAGTCATTTATGTACAGATTTCATAATAATAGAATATAGACACTATAAATAATTTTAGTCTAAATTTGAAAATTGCTCTGCTCAACTACACATTTTTGTGGGAACTTTTAACCACTTCACCGGCCATCCCGAGATAACTCGGGGGAAACGTAGCCTTTCACATACTACAGTGGCCGGAGAAGTGGTTAAATTTCTGTAAATAAATAATGGAGATTATCAATGTTTCTGTGTAATTGCATTAAAAAATTAAATAATAATTAAAAAAAAAAGTCTTTTGGAATTTACTTAAGCCTTTTGAAGTTTATTTGGGATTACAAAATAAGATTGTAGCAATAGATTGATAAAGATTATTTCGTCATAATTTTAAAATTATAAATTTGAATTTTTATTTGTACAATCAATGATTATTAAAGAATCAATCATCGTTAAATTATGCAAGCTCAACATAAAAAAAAAAAAGTTAAAATTTAAGCTTAGATTAGTAACAGCTTACAACATTTAAATATTACTATAAATATAATAAATACTGAGAATATTGATTTTTCAAGTTTTACTCGTATTTGGATGGGCATTTCATGAGTTAGGACTAGTTAAAAACTGTAATTAAAAACCATTAAACGCTAACATTTGGAAATTATATAATTCTTTTCAATAATTTTGTGCATGTTTGAGAACCACTATATGATGAAAAATAAATCAAGGTTATCGAGAAGGCTGAGCTGCTGGTTTGACTTCACGATCAATGAGAGGAGTGTCATCACTGGTGGTACTGTTCGTAACACAGAGGGGTAACTGTTGTGTTACCCCTTCTTCCTTTGGTCTAATTTCAGGATGGTAGGCTTTGCGTTTTATGAGAACTTTGGTCTTTTCATTTTCAAAATCATCTTCTTCATCAATATCGGCATCTTCTGCACCAGAAGAGACATCGTCATCACCTACTGCCACTTTTGTTAGCGATCCGCCCTGCGGAGACCAAACATGAGTTCGGCTAGAGTCTGGCGATCGGTTTACGATAGTTGCCTCACTTCGACAGTAAGGAATTGGTCGAGAGTAAGGCGTTAATTGTCCACTGTGGCTTTGGTAACTCGTCACAGCTTTTTGACTTGAACTCTGTGTACTTTGACTAGAAAGAGACCTTAGGAAATGAGGTAAGTTCTTAAGGGAGATTTTTTTCAAGGAGTTATCTGAGACGGCTTTCCTCTGCCTGGAAAAGAGTCTGAAGTCCAAACCAAGGCTGGACATACTACGGGACTTGTTCTTTGAAATGTTGTCCGAGCTTATGTGTACAGATGGAGAGCCTTGATATTTATGTTCTCGAACTCTTGGCGCAGAAGCAACGAACTGACCATATCGACTAGAGGAGGGACCAGGTCTAGGACTTGCCTCAGCCGACCTAAAGTGAAAAAAAAATTAAATTAAAAATAAAAAAAGTTATAAAATATACAATGTGTGTAAAGAAAGAGCTTCTTTCCCTCTATATAGTGAACAAACAATCAATAAGTTTTCCTTGACGATACGTAATTATGATTGCCCTTACTAACAAGTATACTATTTCTAATCAATAAGAAAATAATTATACTCTACGCTGAGGAAAAACTGATACAATGACGAAATCTCGAAAATTCTCTTTGGGAATGTAATAGATTATTATTATTATTATTATTATTATTATTAGGTGCAGGCAAATTTTTTTTTAATTAGGTGCAGAATACTATACTCATTCATGAATTTTGTTCGATTACACAGACTGCAAATTCATTTCACTTTTTTATTTTTTATTTATTTATTTATTTATTTTTTTAGTACTAATATATTTTATAACTATTTGAAATAAAATATTATTTTAATTTATTTATATTATTAAATGACAATTGTCATCTCATACATGCTAGACTGAATTTTTTTTTTTTTTTTTTAATCGACTAACCTGGAAGCTTCCACATTAAGTGCTGAGGCAGGGAATTCTTTATTTACAGGCGACTGTAATGAGTCAAAATCTTCACTTGGTTGCTCTGACAAAGATGTGTCCACTGTTTCTTTACCAGAATCTGTTTTGCGTTCGTCCGCAGTTGACCGGTCAGTAGACAAAGCATGATCATCTTTGGAAGTATTAGCTTCACTAGATTCTTCGTTACTAGTTTCTACTAAACGATTGTAAAAGCAATTGAATTTATCTTCCAATTCTTTGCTCTTGAATCTAAGGAAAAATAGAAAAATAAATATTTGACTTAATTTTCTGCACGTGAAATAAAAGAAAACTAATGTAATTTGGGGTTAAATTAAATTACAATACGGTCCCTGTTAAAAAAAAATCTTTAAAGAAAAAAAAAAAAAAAAAACTATAAAAAATGAAGAAAAACTGCAGATAATTTGGAGATATTTAGAACAATCCCATCTGTAAAAAGTTTTCAAAAAGAAAAAAGCCTGCGGATAAACTGAAGGTATTTGGAACAATAATAAGTTTAAGGGGAAAATGTTTAGGGGGGGGGGGAGAAGTTACCTGCAATTTTTTTGCTTTCAAACTGCATTTATTCTGCAGATTTTATGATTCTTGTTCTAAATACCTTCAGATTGTCGGCAATATTTTTGTAGTTTTTCTGGAGATTTTTTTTCAGCTGGGATAATAAGTTTAAGGAGGGAAAAAAAATTATCTGCAAATTTTGTGCTTCTAAACTGCAGTTATTCCACATATTTTATGATTCTTGTTCCAAATACCATTCAGATTGTTGGCATTTTTTTATAGTTTTCCTGCAGACAATATTGGCGACAATCTGAAGGTATTTGGAACAAGAATCATAAAATCTGCAGAATAAATGCAGTTTCGAAGCAAAAAATTTGCAGGTAACTCCCCCCCCCCCACGCACAAACATTTTCCCCCTTAAACTTATTATTGTTCCAAATACCTTCAGTTTATCTGCAGGTTTTCTGCAGGTTTTCTTCATTTTTTATAGTTTTTTTTTTCTTTTGAAGACTTTTCATAGCTGGGATTGTTCCAAATACCTTCAGATTATCTGCAGTTTTTCTTTATTTTTTATAGTTTTTTTGAAGATTTTTTTTAGCTGGGGTGCTTCTAAAGATTATTCTTTAATTAATATTTTTATGTGCAGTTGTATAAATAAAGGGTAATTATAACTAATTTTATCCTATACAGAATCCATTAGTAGATCCTGTTCCACTTATCAGATTTCGGTGAAACTTGGTATATGTATACAGGACATTCGTAACTGTATGCATAGAGGGGAGGTAAAGAACATAGTAGTTATAGTATCACAGAAAAGCTTGAAATAAAATGACAATTTATGCGCCTTGTGAAAGTATGGTTGACCCTGAAATATTTGTTTTAATTTAAAGAAATCTATACTTTATTTTGTAATACAAAAGAGGGACATTATTAATTCAAAACAGAGTGGAGATTCATGATATTATAACACAGAAATCAAATATTTTACAACTTGTCTATAGTATATATATATATATATATATATATATATATATATATATATTGTCTATAGTATATATATAGTATATATATATATATATATAGTATATATATATATAGTATATATATATATATATATTGTGATGACATATGTCTCCAGACCACCCCTAGGGTGAGTTCCAGGCCGTCACCAATTGCCCATAGCGCAACACTAGTGCAACGTAAAACCCAAACAACCAAACAACATTTTTTTTTTTTTTTTTTTTTTTTTTTTTTGGGGGGGGGGGGGAACTATGTTACATTAACTATTATTATTATTATTTTTTTTTTAATGAAATTTGTTTTTGTACTTTAAATTTAGTACTATGAAATGGTAGAAAACAACAAAATATTTTTTAAAAATTGTATTTTCAAAATAATAATAATAATAATAAATAAACAGTGTTTTAAAAGTATGCTCCTTTTTTTTAAATTACATCTGAGAAACGACAGCTTAGTTTGTTGTAACTTAAGTCTATGTTATAAGATTAAAATGATTTTTCCAAATGTCTCTTAAAATGTGATGCTAAAGAATACGTAAAAAAGTTCAAAACATTTGTTTTTGTAACAGATCTTTATTTCGCCCGGAATGATAATTATGTTTTTACATTAATATATATTTTTTTTTTCCACAGAAAAATTACTTACACTCGATCATTCATTTATTGAAAAAAATTTATTAAAATATTGGTACCGTAAAAACCGGCGTATGAGCCGCGGCCAGTACCGCCAGACTGAGGGAATTTTTTTATTCAACAGTCACCAATAATTTTTAAGAGTGAAATTTCATATATATGTAACAGACGAAGTAATTAGACAAACGTTATAATTAAATTTCAGTGGTGTCTATTTAATAAAGCACTGAGCGCGTCCCATACGCCGGTTTTTACGGTACACTCAAATATTTTACTATAACCCCCGTAATTTTAGAAGATGTTTCATAATTTATATTTCATGCATAACTTTAATTTTTCTCTTTTATTACACGCATTTGTTTACTAAAATCATCATTTGAATCTTTTTATCCTTCATTTATTATATCCACGTGTTTCCTTGATTGGCCAGTTCATTCTAGGATATTTTCCAAGACGGTTCTTTACTTACATTACCCGACTACCGTAGGTAATGAAAGGATTGTATTCTGTCAAAAATTCTGATATCACGTTTTCAATAGGTTTACATTTTTACTTTCCGAACACTATAGTGAGGAAAGTATTGTAATCATGTCAAAAATCCGAATTTGAGATTTTGATGTTTCTATACGTTTCGAGGTTCTCTGAGTCAGTTTCCACAATTTTTACGGTGTATGTGTGTGTATGTATGTGTGTGTGTATGTGTGTGTGTGTATGTGTGTGTGTATGTCTGTGAGTGAACACGCTAGCGTCTAAACGCTTTGTTCGAATAAGCTGAAAGTTGGTACGTATATTGCAAGTCACCATAATACGAACCCTATAGATTTTGGTGAATCTAGCACTTATAGTTCTTTTTAGGAACACCAGGAAACATTCTTTATCATTATGGCCTATGGGGCGAAATTTTTAAAAGTGCGATAGCGTCTAAACGCTTTATTAATCTGAGCAAAACATTTGTTCACATGGTATTGGTCACAGTTTGACGAACTGTATAGATTTTGGTGAATTTAGCACTTACAGTTTTTTACAGGGACACAAAGAAAAACTTTTTATCATTATGGCCTATGGGACCAAATTTTCAAAAGTGCGATAGCATCTAAACGCTTTATTCAATTGAGCTGAAAATTTATATGATTATTATAAATCACTGTTGCACTAAATATAAGCATTTTGGCGAATCTAGCATTTATAGGTTTTTACAGGGACACAACGAAAAATTCTTTATCATTATGATCTTATGGGCTCAAAGTTCAGTAGCGTTAAAAAAAAAACATCGTGTAATATATGGAGAAAAATAATCGAACACTCTATTTTGGTTTTCTCCCTTTTGTTTGTTTAACAACTCCTCTTTCTTCAGTTTATCTACAAAACTGTTAATTACTCAATGTTCGGAAAGTCGAGTGGAGCCACTCCAGATTTTTAACGATCACTGGAGCTTAAAAAAGTGGTTTTGGAAACTTAACAACATACATTTGTTTGTGTGTGGCCGAGGGGAGGGGGAAACATCTAAAAAACAAAAAAGATAGAACAACGAAACTTCATAGTTAAGACAGATTCAATGTACAGATGAGTACGGAAAAAAAATGGAAAACTGGAAGTGGGATATGAAAAGCCAGATGGGGACCGTGTCCACATCTTACAAGCCGCTTTAAACATTTTTTTTTTCAAAGTTGCAATATATATACCTACCCTCTTTTAGATGCCGTTTTGTATGTATCACATGGTTTCTTCAGGAAAATTATTGGCGTCCTATCCTATTTTAGATCTCACTAGTGGGCTTTTTTAATCCTTTATATCCCAAATTATTTTATTTTTGGAAAAATAGTTTGAAACTTTTTTATTATATTTCTTTATGCATGAGAATTGTCTCATATTAACCCGTTAGTAGTCGTTAGTTGGTCGATTCGTTGCCCATTCCTTCAGTGTTTATTCAACAGCCCCCAGAAATTTTTAGAAGTGGTATTTTATATACATAATCGACGATTATTCTAGTGGATTCGCCTTATATATATATATCAAATGCCACTTCTAAACATTTTTGATGGCTGTTGAATAAACACTGAAAGGATAGACGGAGAATCGACAACTAGCGACTACCCATATATTTAACAGGGAGCAACCCCCGCTCATCACTCTTGGAGCGATGTAGAGCGCTTCTAAGGGGACTACTCGCAGTTTATTAAAAAACTCAAAAAAAAAAAAAAAATACAAAATTTGCCAGGCCTAATCCGGCCTAGAGCCGACAGTGGGCGATTATTCAGAAGTTAAAATTGCCGGGCTATGCCCCACACGACAGGTGGCATGAAGTATTCGACTACCCATATAGCAAATATTCTTCCGTAGGAACTCCGATGATAAGTCCCGGATTTCCCATATTCCTCCCAGCATATTCCGTAGGAATGCAATGTCCGCCGTAGTGGCCTCCGTAGAAACATAGTCAATTCGTATTTCCGTCGTAGTTCCCGAGAACTGCTTCTGTCAAATCATTTGTAAAAATATCAAATTAGATTTTCCCTCAGATTTCCCAAACATGTCCGTTCTTCCTCCGGGAAGAATCCGGGAGGTTCAGGATATCCCATGGAGCGATCTAGGAAGGTCATAGTTATATGGATACTAACGGGTTAACACTTTCGCGATCGCATGATTTTGAATTTTTGACAGTAAGGTCTAAATGTGGGCATCATTCTCCCATGTTACAATATTTCAGAACAAAATTTTCTGTATTCACATTTATATTAGAAATGGATATACATTATAATTATATTCTTTCTAATCAAAGTATTTGTTTCCATAGTATATTTCATTGTAGAAATGTGAATATTGGTTATATATATTTAAGAAATAAATAGCATACAAATTGTGAAAGAAACGCCCACTGGTGGAGTTACAGATTTTCAAATGACGTGAATCTACGTCAGCGGCCGCGAAAGTGTTATATTTGGCTTAAACCATAGCTTATCTATAGGGACTAAAGCTTAACCTATAGTCCCAATGAAATCCTGTAGAAAATTTAGGCTATATTGGGGAATTTTTTTGATGGGACTTTAAAGTCCGGTGGTATACAAAAGATTAAAATCGGCTTCACTGATATTCTTCAATCCTCCTTTTAGAAATCCTTTCGTATACGTTAGCTGTGTTGCCAATATTTTAATTCCTTATTTATAGTCCCGCCTTTATTTCATATCACTTCTTTTTTAAGAGTAATTTTTTGTTATTTTATAGTAGTTCTATAATGGAGAAAGCTATTCCATAAATAAAGTTGGGCGAAATGAAGGCTGGGCTAAAAACGCCCGGAATAAATTTAAATGTTGGTAACTGTGAGTAGATAAGTTTCTCCAAGTTTTGTGAAGGTTTTGAAGTGAGACTAAAAATTTTGGAATGGGATCAAAAGTGGATATTACGAAAACTGCTCTAACGGATTTCTTCAAATTTGCTACTCAAACCCCATTTTACATAACATTTCGCATCTAATCACCGGTTACCAGAACAAAAAAAATAATAAGTGCACTGACTTATAGGGTCAGTCTTAGAAATTAATGGTTCAAAAAACAGCCCTGCCAACTTCTTTATCCGCTCTGCAAATTCTCCTTAATGTGTCATTATGAGATATGTATTAGTTTGTTACTACAGGAAAATTAGTAGGCTTTTGCTTGGTTAGGTGGATTTTATGTCTTCTCGCAATTCTATTTAAAAAATAGATTTTATATTATGCGTAGTAGAGGATAATAAAAAGTCTTTTGATTGTTACACACCAGATTTTTTTTATGAGTGAAACTTACAATTATTCTGGACTAAAAATATGAAAATAGAAAACGATTGTTTGTGGCTCCAAGATAAACCATTGATTAATAAAATACTTTAAATTCAGAAACAAAATTAGAAAACAATACCTTAAATTTGGAAGTGTCTCCCTTCGGCCACATGTTGAACACACACCTTTCTTAGGAACAGGGTTGACTGATGGAGCTGCTTTCCTCAGGATGGCTGTTTCTGTAGGTCCTCCCCTATACATGGGAGCTCTTGGAACATGGGAGACTTCCTCCATGACTGCCCCTTGACGGCACAGTCTAGGTTTGTCTCGAAGGTTAGAAAGTGTGACGCCGCGAACAAATCGTGTAGGAACATCACCGTTAGATCCTGCTACTGTTGTAGCTTTTCTATAGTTTGGCACTACAGATGCCCTTTCTTTGATGCTGGAACCAGGTTTCGAACTGGAAGCATCACTGCTAACACTGGAACGTGACAGCCTGTTAAAAAATAAAAGAAAAAAGGGGGTACAGAAAATTAAATGGTACATACGCATATGCCAAAGGTACGAACATAAAAAAAGTTGTTGTTAAAGATTTCTTATTTTTTATGTTTTAACAGCAATAATTTAACTAAATTTATTTTAATGTTTTCAATGCTCAGTAAATATCTTATTAATATTCTTTAAAGCAATTTTATAAATATTATGTTATTACATTATTATATTATAAATATCTTGGGATAAAAATTGGTAAAAAAAAAATCTTGTGATAAATTTTAAGTTTCTATTGTATTCAATTGTTTATTCCAAAATTCGTATTACGGTACTTCTAATGGAGATAATATTTAGCGGGCTGGCGTTTGTTTGATGCTTTATAAACAATGTCGAGTGGCATGTGCTACGCGCATTATTCACGAAATTTTGGGTTGCATTATATTTTAAGTTGGATGTATGTACAGTCACCCAAAAAAAAAACGCCACCCCCCCCCTCTAATTTTGCCGTAAATTATCGTAGAAACATGCGACTGGTACCAATCAGTTTGTAATAACGTCTAGTTTATAATGTTATAGTTAGATTTTACTTAGGGGGTCGTCTACATATTAATACTGACATCAACTTCATTTTTTTCAATGGTAACCCCCATATTTTATAATTTATTTGAATTCTTTGGATCAAATCATCACGGAAAATGGTATAGTTTATATATTTCGCTCAATTTTGCATACAGCTATAAGCTGTCAAAGTTTGGGGATGCTAATGTTAAATGAGTGTGACAAACATTAAATCATATCTTCCGAAATAATTATGATATTTAAATTCTGTTTTTTTTTATTCGTTAGAATGAAGTGACCCAAACATATTCCATGCAAATTTTTGCTAAAAAAACATTTTTTGAATTATGAAAATTATTAATAAATTCATATTTGAAAAAATTATGAATTATGACCTATGTTAATTTTTGCACGAATAGAACGGGCATCATCAAAAACATGGGTTTCCAAATTTACAGCTCGTTCCTAATATTATTTTTTGAGTTACAGTGATATTTCACTTATTATTCCTGTTAGGGGACCGTCACTTGTTATAATCTGTATCCTCTATAAGTAAATGTTTGTATATAATTTGACGGAAAACTATTTTAAATTACCTTTATGTTATTTTCTTTTGTTTCCTAAGCAATATTTCGATGTTTATTATACAAATTGGCATATTTTTGTAAAGTTATCACAATGTAGTTGAGGGATTGTGAAAGAATTTCAAAAGAAAAGAAGCCCCGCCTCTGATTCGCTGAAACACTACTTTAAAAAAAGACTAATTTGCATATTCCTATTTGACTCTATATGTGACGGTGGTATGCATAAATCACAATGGTATTTACTACATCGATTATTGAAGACAAAACTTAAATGATTTAATTACAAATATGCTAAATTATTTTGTTTTATATTATAAAGTTTTAGAAAATTTGTGAAAAGGCGTGGCTTACGGTACAATAGAGGAATATATCCGATCCTAATATGTTAAGTCTTTCTTCATAAGTATTAAATATCTTTTTCTAGTTTTTCGCTGCTAAAATTCTATTTTAACCCTGTTACACTTTTTTTCGCATTTCAATATTCAAGAGCACGTACACTCTTAGTTAAATATCATGTTTTAGAAAACACGGTACAGCGAAACTGATTGCATGAAACAGCAATTATGCATTCGACAACCGTTTTATTATTATTATTATGAATATTTAATAATTCTAAAAAGATTTTTTACCATGAATTTTCTGTTTAAATTTTGTTGTGACACGCATTTGGTTACTATACCGTTTGTAAGCTTTGTGTTATTTAAAATTTATCCCATAATGTAACATAATAAAATATCAAATTTCTATTAAAAGTTTTTTAATACAGAATCAAATAGTGAAAAATTGGTTTATTATTTAATTTTTTTTTTTTTTTTAAGTTTATAAGATCTGTTATTGGAACATAGCTCAACAGTATTTATTTTCAATTTCCTAATCACGAAATCAAAGTCACAGTTATTATGGAATAAAAATTTAAAACAAAGGAATTGTCTTATTACTTTCAAATATATAGATATTGATCTTACAGAATCCTGAAATTTCATTTAAAAGACTTTAAACGTCCAAATTTAAAAATTCAAAATAAAATAAATTAATCTAAATGCTTTTAAAGTTGAAACGGGAAGATTTCAAAATATATGAAAATTGGCATTTGTGTTTTGAACATTTTCGTGCGGCAGATATTAAAAACAATATTTTAATGATGAGCTAACCTGAGCTTAAGAGAGGGCGGATCCAGCTATTTAGCACGAGTGATATCACCTGACTAAAACCAGAATAAACAACATTTTAATTTATTCCGGGGTATTTTTAGCCCACTGTTATTCTTTTTTTTTTTTCAAACTTCAACACTAGCTACAGTACGCTTACGTCCTATTTACATTAAGCTTTGATATGGAAGCTATGTTGCTGTTTTTCGATGCTGCGAAATTTACAAAATATATTTGTGTTAATATACTATACAGATAGAAGAATAATTATATAATATCAACAAAACTTCTTTAATCAATATGTTTATATACATTACTGTATGGAAATGTTTATATATGAATATTGTATTTATTTTTAATGAGACATATAAACACAAAATACTAAAAAAAAGAAGAAAATGTGTTATAAATTTTTATAATTCAAGCAAAATATATTTGCATACTTGCCTACCTAACCCGTAACATTGTTAGTTCCCGCCCCTGTGTGTACACAATTTAATTTTTAGAGTAATTAACTTCAAATACATTTATGATTAACTCATTGAGCGCCACGCGAATTCTTATGGAAATCCCATTCAGGCCACACGTGCTGCTTAGAAGCGTGTTATGTTTATCGAGTTTCATTAAACCCCATTAGGCCTTAACGATATAATCCTATAAAAATCCTATTAAAAAAAAAAAAAAAAAAAAACATGAAGTAAATTTTAAATAAAGTGTCAGTAATTACTTAAAACTATGTAAGTTCTGTAGTTTTATATCATATTTTACACTGCCGGCTGACTTGGCCTAAATGGAAAGATCAGTGTCAGCCACCGATGGCTGACATGGCGCTAAAAAGACTGATGTGAAAAAAATGTACGGAAAGGGGCGGGACCAGTAATCTTCCGGGTTAGGTTGACAAGAATGTATATACATAGAGCAATGCCAGAAAATGTTCTTTATTTTTCATGAACCAGATGAATGGTACTTTTTTTCTGAATAGTCTATGTATTAAACATAATGCTGCTTTAAATACCCTTTAAATGAAAAGTTTTATTACATAAAGTAATTTTCTGGCACTCTACAGCTCCCAAATGACACACAATACGAAACCCCGCCATTTTCCAGTGTTTAAAGGGTATTAACGTTTAATGTGCTTTCTATTCGTTTTGATCTTTCCTCCTCCTCCTTATCTTCTTTTTTCCTTAAGGAAAAAGAGTTATGTAACATTTTGACCTTTTCAAGTGAAGATTTAGATTAAGGGTAGTCGGCCTTTCTACACCCACCGTCCACTTCGGTATCTGTGTTAAAGAGTAGAATTTTAGAACATCCCATTAAGTAGTAGGATTTATTATTTTGCATATTAATTTATTACACATTATAAAATATAAAAGCAAAAGAATATCGTGGAGATTTATGTAAAAGTTCTTAATAATGTCATGAAAAAAAAAATAATTAATTAAAAAAATAAATAAATAAAAATAAAAGAATCTGTTTTAATATTTTTAAAAAGTCAATTAAATTAAAAAAAAATGAAAGTACTGCAGTATCAGAACAAACTCCCATTGTCATTGTAAAACGGCCGTGGGAACCAGGTTGAGTGCCGCCGTTTTAGACAATTATACGGCAGCTTGAGTTAAAATAATTTTGAATTTTCAAACAAATTTAAAACCATTCACCTTTTTTTTTTTCTCTTTTGATAGATATTTTAATATCTATTCAAGCTATTTAATTTTCTTCGTATGAAGTGAACTATTTGATGTTTAATCAATAGAAACCAATAAAAATCTTTTAATTCATAAACTAACTCAGAAAGTTCTGTGAATTAGTCATTTTTTTTAATTTTATAATGAACATTTCTTAAATTTTTTCCCGCTGTGAAACTTAATAAATAATGTATAATGGGTGGTAGATCATGATTTATATATTCTAAATGTATAGACGGACCCCTAATACATTTTCACGTGTAACTCTACTTAAAATTGATTTAAGGTATATAAATAGGTATGTTTTTCGAACCGCCTTGATCTCAGAAATCTAAATATGAAGTCAAAAATAGCGGTTGCTATTGAAGAAAATGAAGTTAGTGCTAATTTTAATATGTAGACGACCCCCTAGGCACAATGTGACTATACCGTTATAAACTAGACGTTAATACAAATCGATCGGTACCAGTCAAATGTTTCTACGATAATTTACGGCGAAATTAGGTGGGGGGTGGCGTTTTTTTTGGGGGTGACTGTACAAAATATTTTTGTTAAAATTATAGAGTTATGCTTTAATTAAATTTATTAAAAAAAAAAAAAAAAAAAAAAAAAAAGCCCTGAAGTATTAAAAGAGAGTTTAGTAAATCGGCACAGCATTCTAATATGTAATTGAAAGAAAAAAAAATACATTTTTGAGTTTGTTATCTTGGTGACCATATGTTCATAAATATATATATATGATTTTTATTTTATTTTCAAATACGAGAATCATCTGATTGAAGGATATAAAAAGCTTGAAAATTACCAATTAAGTCTTTAAATAAATAATATATGGATTTGAAAGGTAAATATTTTTTTTATATATTGAGTGAAAAATGCTTTAGCCTGTAATACAGCCTAAAACCAGTGGCGTAAAGTGCTAAACCTTTACCACTGAACTATCCTGGATCCGGCAAATTTTACTCAATGTAAGTTTGAGCCAGGCATTTTGTCTCTTACTATTGAATAATTTAGGATAATTCGTCGTCGACAAATTTTGCTGTATTTGGATTTCGTGCTCGAATTCTGTATTTCTGTAGTTTGTTCTGTCTGTATACGGACTGCGAGAATGAATCTGACCTCATGCAAAATTTGTCGCTAAAGAATTATCCGGAATAGCTCAGTGGTAAAGCGTCAGCACAATGAGCCATTAGATCCAAACTTGATTCCTAGTCAGAATATCCGTCGCTTAGGATAAAAATATCATTTAAATTTCATTTCAAAATTTCTTAGTTTTAAGTAGTCTGGGGTTAAAAACCTAATCTTAATACACACACACACACACACACACATATATATATACTTGTTTATGTTAATATTTGAAACTTAGTACAAGAAATTATTAAAACTAGCCCTTCTCGTGTAGAACCAGTGGCGGATCAAGAACTTAACTTTTGGGAAGGGGGGGGGGCTAAGAGTTTTCAAGATGTCATTCCAGATCAATGAAAAATTTACAATTGTAACGCTCATTTGTGAATGTCAGTGCTTTTTTTTGGGGGGGGGGCTTCAGACCCCCCTAGCCCCCCTTAGATCCGCCACTGCGCAGAGCATCTGCGAGATAGCACTTACATAACTAATATGATTTTCAGATAAATCTCATAAATGAAATCGCTGGAAAATTTCAGTTTTTTACTTTTTTCTCTTTTTCAATAGGAAATTTAAATCCTTGATATTTGCATTATAATTTAAATTTTAGAAACTAGTTTTTTCCGCTGCTATGTTAAATATTCTTAGAATTAAGTAAAATTATTGTTGTAAAAATCAAATATTCCATAAAATTTAACGTAATGAAATTACCATATTAACATACATAACAGAAATTCCATAGTTAATAAACGTATCTACAAAATAAACAAAGAACTAACGTTCATTCTAGTCATAGTGAATGAAAAATCTAAATAAATGAATATTTATAAATAAATAAATACGTATATATATATAAATAATTTTGACTTTCAATAATTGCATCTTCATACGATGATTTTAATTTAGGCGATATCACCGCTCTACATACCTAATACGATTTAAAAAAAAAAAATCTCATAAATAAAATTACTGGAAATTTTCAGTTTTTTTTCTTTCTTTTCAATAAAACAGATTTAAATCTTTGACATTTGCATTAAAATTCTAATTTTAGAAAATAATTTTTTTCGCTGGTAAGTTAAAAATTCTTCGAAATTAAAATACTGTTATACATAGCTGCCAAGTTTTTTAATTTATTCCGGAATGTTGTTAGTCCCGCCCCTTTTTCACACCGTAATCTTTTTTAGAGTGATTTTCTTCATATTTAATCGCAATTATACTTTGAAGAATATTTTTCAGCAAAGTTTACGGTGTGAAAAAAGGGCGGGGCTAACAGCATTCCGGAATAAATTTAAAAAGTTGGCAGCTATGCTGTTATATTAAAAATCACATATTTCATAAAATTTGACAGAATTAAATTTCCGTTATACCATACATAACAGAAATTCCATAGTTAATAAATGTATCTACAAAAGAGATAATAAGTAAAAAGGAAATAATATTCATTATATTTATAATAAATTAAAAATCTAAAAATATATATAATTTTGGCTTTCAAAAATTTGTATTGTAACATGATGATTTCGATTTCGATAAACAGATGGCGTCACTACCGCTCTGCTGAATATCCGATAATGAATGTGAAGCTTAGCTGGATTTAAATTCTTCAAAATATACTTAAACATATAAGATTTTAAGCATATATTTGAGTACAAAAAGTTATTTGTTTTTATTTCTTTAATAATATTTTTATTTCAAATGTATTAGATTAATTTTTTGTAGCAGAAATCTCTAGATCATTTTGATGATTCTAATCTGAGTTGACAAATCAGATAGCATTTTACGTTACTTTCACACTGTTTCGACAAAGTTTAGTCATAACTGATCCACGTTAGAGAATTATTATGTAGACGTTATAAAGGAAAACATCAAAATAATATCAAATTATTAAAAAGTACTAAAATATTGATATATTAAAAAATACTAAAATATTGATATAATTAATATTTCGCTCAGCATTATGTATACCTGAAAGTAGAGGTGGAAGAGTCTTGACGACTACAGGAATTGCTGGAATCTTGTGAAGATTTCTGCGTACTTCCGGTCCAAGAGTTTCTTCTCGCACCTCGCTCAAGAAGTCGCAGAGGCAAGTTTCCTTGTCTCCAGCTGTCAGAACGCGAAGAGAAATTATCACTGGATATACTAGAGCCTCTCTTTTGTAGGGGCTCTGCTCTAGTCCTGTGCTGCACATAAGCAGCTGATCTGCTAGTAGCAAAATCATTAACACCACCATCTCTCTTTGAAAACTGGAACATGAAATATCTCTTCGCGATACTTTTCCACCGAGCTTCAGGATTTTGGGTGATTTCCACGTATTTCCGATCGTATGGTTGTTTAAGATGGGCTCCGCACTGGCACACGGGCTGACCTTCATACATGTTCTGCTGCTGCCCACCACTTTTCCTCTCGCCTGCAGAGTTGGTGTTGGCAGGGGTATGCCTATTGGAAAAGTTCGAACTGTGCCGGCATCTACCGATGCCCCTGGTCACACGAGACTCTTCTATCCTCTTGCATATGAGAACACAGTCTTTTTTAAACTGTTTGGTGAAGATGGCATATAGGAATGGATTGGCACAGCTGTTTAAAGGGAGGACGAAAATGGTGAAAACTTTGGCTTCTTCAAGTGATATTAAATGTGCACCGAAAACGGCAGTAAGTGAGAAAAAGGCTATAGGAGCCCAGCAAATGAAATCTGTGATGACCAGCAAAGCCATTCTTTTGGCTATTCGAGAGTCATTGGAATTCCATGCTTGGGAACCCCGTATCACCCAGTACATCTTGAGGTAGCAGCCCATTAAGGTGAGAAAAGCAACACCATTGATGAGAATGAGGAATACAACGTAAGACATGGACCACATATCTTCTGTTTCGAATGGTAAACATACAGCAAACTTCCTATAATCACTGATACCAAATAAAGGAAGGATTGCCATGATGAGGGCAAAGGTCCAGCCTCCACCCATGATGTAACCAGCATGCTTTAAAGAAAGTCTTTTGTTAAGATGCATTGCATGAGTGATGGCATAGTTACGTTCTAAGGTTATGACTGCAAGTGTATAGACTGAAAGTTCACTACTTAGAACTCCTAGAAATCCAGCTATTTGACAGCCAGCACTCATCTGCCACTGAATAGCGTACACCTGTTCAAAAAGTTAAAAAATTAAAAATTATTGTTCTACTGGCATTTATGTGATAGTAAGTTAGAAGTAAATGTAATAGAAAAACTTTTACAAATAATCTTTGAACAGATATTACATTGATAAAACGTTTCTTTTTTGAATAAGAAAAAAGAATGTTCTAGCAATATTGAAAAAGCTTACTATCTGTATAAATGAATAATGAATCAGTAGGAATTCATCATTTATTATAAGAATACGTTAACAACACAAACCGAAATATAGAAAATTTTTATAAAAGTTTCTTTTGAGAAGGAAAACTATTCGCTAAAAATCATAGAAATTATTACAAAATATTAACTTTTTTAGAGTAAAAGAAATATGCCTATTTATATGTGCGATATTTAAAAATAACATAACAGGAAAGATTAGATTAAGGAGTGAGAAAAGTAAAGCACCTTATTTGATGGCGGCAAAACCACCAAAATTTTACTTCGTAAGACATTTAAATTCGGTTTTTTGCGTAAAATCCTGCCAACTTTCATAATGAAATTGTAATAAAGTATTCATATTTACTTTTTTATTAAGAGATACTCACATTAATTGGTGAATCTCGAACACTGAATAAAAATCCTGGTAGAAAATTGTGCCGTGGTATGTATGATTATTTATTTCATTCTGTTATAAATATAAAGTTTTGTGGATTTTATACTTTTCAATTGGTTTTAATTTCTGTATCATAAATTTCTTTACCGAGAAAAGTTTTTTTTCATAAACGTATATATACATATCCATTATCACAAGCAGAAAATCTTATGACGTATAATATCTATAAAACAAAAGCAAACCATGTAGTTTTAAAACTATTATACCTTAAATAAAAAACTAGATATTTTTTCTGTAAATGGTAAAGTAAAGAGTTGCCGTCGCCTGCAAATTTTTCCATTACCTCTATGAAAAGCAAGTAAATTTACATAACTTACTCTAAATTCTCCTAGAGTAGATGCATCCACTACAGCCAGGATTCCAAGATAAATTCCCATGAAGAAATCAGCCAAAGCTAAGTTACAGACAAGGAAGCGAGGAACGTCAATCTTGCTTCGACCAAAAAGCAAAACAACTACAACTACGCCGTTGCCCAACATAGCCAGTAGAAACACTACCCATACTCCACATCGTAAGCTCCACCAACCAAACAAGTCTTCACATGGCATAAATGGACCTAGTAAAACCATTATAAAAGAATTTCTATATAAGAAAATTTTATGAAATTAAATGGCACGAATATAAAAAAAAGAGAGAGAGAGAGCAAAGAAAAAAAAAGAAGGAAAAAGAAAGAAAAAAAAAGGGGGGAAATTAAGTAATTAAAAACTAGAAAAAAGCAGAGCTGCCAACCTGATCCACACTTGCCAACCATTTCATTATGAACCGTACAGTTTTTAGTACCCGCCTTTTTATTCAACACCAGTCAGTTTTTAGAGTAATTTTATTCTTATTTAATCGTAACAACATTTGGAGAGAATTACTCTAAAAATAAAGTGGTGTGAAAAAAGAGGCGTTAACAATTGTACGGTTATTAATGAGATGGTTGGCAAGTATGCTAATCCGGCAAATTGTTAGTACCGCTCCTTTTTCTACACCACTTAATTTTCAGAGTATTTGTTTCCTTAATTCATCGTAAATATATTTGAAGAGAATTTACTCTAAAAATTAAGTGGTGTAGGAAAAGGGGCGATACTAACAATTTGCCGGATTTGGTTGGCAGCTCTGAAAAAGGAAAAATAAAACATTATTGCATGTCGAATAACAAATTAATTACAGAGTTGCCAACATTGGTAATTTATTCCGAAGTATTCTTAGTACCCGCCATTTTTTTATTTTTTCCACATAAAATTTTCGTTTTTTTTTTTTTTTTTTTTTTTTTTCCCATTATGTAACGACGATTAAATAATAAGAAAAAAAAGTGGTATGAAAAAAAAAAAAAAAAAAAAGTATTAACAATATTCCGGAGTAGTTTAGAAATGTTGGCAACTCTGTTACAACGTCTTTTCAAAACGGAATTTAGAAATTAAAAGATGCCAGAATGATATATAAATAAACATGCATGTTTGCCAGCATCCTAATTATGAATTTTAGTGCACTCGCCTTTTTCCACACCACTTTATTTTTAGAGTAATTATCTTCAAATGTAGTTACGATTAAATACATAAAAAAATACTCTAAAAAAAGACTGGTGTTAAAAATAAGACGAGTACTAAAAATCTTCCGATTATTAATAAGATGGTTAGCAGTTACATACATGCATTAAACATAGTTCGTACGGTCACGCCTTTTTTCAAGGACTATTTCACCAGTATTTTTACACAATATCAGGGATGGAACACGGGCGCAGAATTCATACCACTATCAATGTAAGAAAATTTTCTACCTCTTAAATCGACGATATTATAGGCAGAGAAATTTCTTAAACACATTCCGGTATGAATTCTGCGCCCGTGTTCCATCCCTGCAATATATTTCTCTTTTAGTTTTAAAGGTTTTCTAATATTAAAAATTGCTATTTAATATTAGTGGTGCAGAATATTAAGAAAATTCAAGGACTGTACGAACTATGTTAAATATATAATATTTTTTTAATTAAATATATTTTATGCGCTATTAGTGCTTAATCGGCAATGGGGAAACATAAAATTGACATTATCCTATTAATGCAAGAATTCCTTTTCTTTCTTTCTTTCTTTCTTTTTCTTTTTTTTCAACAAAAGAAAGAATGAATTAAAATATATATGAGCGTGAATCAGTAATTTTGATAACTTTCACATTAGTTTTTTCTTTAAAGAAGATCATCAACTGTCGTCACAGAAAGTCAAAGACCGTGTTTTTTTATTGGAAAATTTGTAATCAGGATTACTCATACCCATACTTGCCAACATGCTAATTAATATTCCGTAGTATTGTTATCTCCGTCTTCTTTTTCACACCAGTATCTTTTTAGAGTATTTTTCTTCTTATTTAATCGGTATTGCATTTGTAGACTATTACTCTAAAAATTTACTGGTGTGAAAAAAGTGCTTGACTAACAACACTATGGAATATTAATTAGGATGTTGGCATGTATGCTCATACCTGATAAATATATTTTAATACAGTTTTCTCATCTAGGCAATTAGCAACATTAATTAAATTCCTGCATTCAAAAATTGATTTTTGAAAATTTAAAATATTTCATGTAAAAGCTCAGTTCGGTCTTTAATTAATAATAGTCTTAATTTATAGCATATTGGTTAAATAAAATAATACTTTTCAAAATAAATTGCAGATAAAAAATAGTAATAATCATAATAAAACTCTTTAGAAATTCCAACTGTAGACACTTGACTTCTAATCTAAAACATCATCCTTCATAATCAGGTATTATAATATTTAGAACAGCTGCCAACTTTTACGCTTTTTGCTTACAGAAAACAATTAATCGAATTTTTTTACATGTTTCTGTATTGTTTGTATGTATACATATTAAAATTTTCTGGAGCCAAAAAGTGTCAAAATTAGAAACTATGTATTAAGCGCGAATCCATGTTTCATTCTGTGCCATGAGCATCACCAGTGGATCACCAGTACAAGGATGGAACACAGCCGCAGGATTCATACCACAGTCAATGAAATAAACTTTCTACTTCATGAACTAACGATTTTATTTGTAGAGAATTTTCTGAAAGAAATACCAGTATGAGTTCTGCGTCAGTGTTCCATCCTTGCCAGAATTATTGCATATTATGTTAAATAAAATTTACTGGGCAGTTTAGTGATGTTTTTATGCTTGCAGGTGTCCACTCAATGATAGTAGTTGCTAAAGAAAAATCAAACTTGGATACCCTGAACTGTCTACTATCGGTTTCATACATACTTGCGACGTCCTAATTAATATTCCGTAGTGTTGTTATTCCCGCCCTCTTTCCCACACCGGTAAATTTGTAGAGTAATATTTTGCAAATGTAATTACGATTAAATAAGAAGAAAAATACTCTAAAAAGTACTGGTGTGGAAAAGAAGGCGGGGCTAACGATACTTCGGAATATTAATTACGATGTTGGCAAGTATGTTTAATGTATGTGTATAAAAATCTAATATGTTGTTATTTTTTACTGTCGATTCCGCGTGTGCAGGTAGTTAGAATTTTATATTTTTAAGTTCAAGACCAGTGTTACCAAATTTACCTACATTTTTATTCAATAGTCACCAATAATTTTAAGGAGTAATATTTGATATATGCACATAGCTGCCAAGTTTTTTAATTTATTCCGGAATGTTGTAAGTCCCGCCCTTTTTTCACACCATAATATTTGTAGAAATTTTTTATTCAATGTATAACTATGATTAAATACAAAGAAGTTTATTCTAAAAAGATTACGGTGTGCAAAAAGGGCGGGGCTAACAGTATTCCGGAATAAATTTAAAAACTTGGCAGCTATGTATGCAATAGACGAATAATCTTCAAATTGATTAATCAATCGTTACAATTAAAATGTAGTGCTGGATATTGAATAAGAAAGAACTTAAATTTGGCAATACTGTTCAAAACGTTTGTTTTATTACTGGACAAAATATAAGTTTATAATTTGTTTACCAAAATTATATAGATTTTTCTTGATATTTGTCTTTTCAATTTTTATATTATTTTACAATATTTTACTTCGTGGAAATGAACTGATACAATTTTTACAGACTTTCGGTTTGATCACCGGTAGTCTCACTATATAACTTGTAAACGTATACTGTATTTTGTTTACAGTTATTATTTTACAATCAATAAATCCTTTACAAATAGTTAAATTATTTCTTTTTTTAAGTTTGGCATACTGGGGATAATTCAAAAATTTCTATTAGTCGGGGTAAAAATGCTAAGGGTCTACAGAGGTTTATATCTTTAAAAAGAAAAAAAAAAATCGACTTTTTGAAAAACGCATATGTTGAAATATAAAAAATTATAAATACTTTTATGCTTCATTTACATACCTGCCGACATTTTAATTAATATTCCGTAGCCCTGTAGTCCCAGCCTTATTTTATCCACCAGCCTTTTTATAGAGATTTTTTCACCTTATTTAATCGTAATCAAATTTGAAAAAAAACTTCCTCTAAAGATTAAGTGGTTCGAAAAAAAGGCGGAGCTAATAGTATTACGGAATATTTATTAGAATATTGGTAGGCTTGCATTTATAAACCTATCTATCTTAGTTCAAAAGTTATGAGCCAAATTACAAATTATATCAACACCACACTTATTCCTTTTCCAATTTTTAACACGTATTTTCTCAAAATTGCTTTTTTTCGCGTACCGTGAGAAATTTTACCATGAAAATAACTCTGAACCACTGACTTCTTTATGGTTCAAAAAGGTTTATACAAATTTATTGCATAAAATGAATTAGAGATTTTGAGATATTTTAAAATTTGCTATTTTTTAAATTATGTAAAACTTGAAAATTTTCGAATTTTAAAAAAGTAAAAAAAAAAAAAAAAAATAGTTTCATTATTTTCATTTAAAAAAAAAAAAAAAAAAAAAAAAAAAATCATTTTGCAGATATTCTGTATAGAAATGTTCATGGAAAGTTTTAAGGCAACAGGTAGTGGCCAAAAAGTTCATATAATAAAATTATCGTTAAAATTTGGAAGTGTAATATGTGTGATTTGGATAACAATTGCAATTTTGCACATAACATTTGTGCCAAAGTACGTATAACCATAAATCAGGAATAAAAAAATGGTTTATATTTTAATTTATATAATTTTTAAATAGATGACTTTTTAAGTTTAAAATCTCTAGAGCACTCTCCCCCCCCCCCCTTTTTTTTTTTTAACATTTCAGTGATTTTAAATATAATTGTCAATATTAGCCATTTTTTGTTTTCGAAAAATTTAACCAAAAAAAAAAAAAAAAAAAAATCTATTGAAATTTTCCGGCAGCTGAAAAGAGCTGAAGTCGCAACTATGATTTTATATACGTAGTTGCCAACGTCTAAATTTATTCCGCAACATTTTTAGCCCTGCCTTTATTTTGCACCACATTTTTTATATAATAATTTTCTTTCATATATAACTATGATAAAATAAGAAAAAAATAATCTTAAAAAAGTTTTATAAAATAAAGGCGGGGCTAAAAATACTTCGCATTAGACCCTCAACTGCCCTGGACGCATATATACGTTTCTTCGAAGTTCGATCCTTTTTACTGTACTGCTACCAGTGAAACTACTGACACGGTTTGATAGGGCAAGAAAATAAACTTAAAGTGATCTTGACAGTGATTTTGAAAGATTTAATCATTTCAGAGTTGAAAGAGAACAGTGGCACTTTGAAACGAATCTCTTAAATTTTCCTCGGCAGGTAAGGGGTTAAATTAAAATTTTGGTAACTGTCTATGTATAGGGCATACTTGCCAACCTAACCCGAAAGATTATTAGTTCCCGTCCTTTTTTGTACACAACTTAATTTGAAGAGTAATTCTCTTTAAATACATTTACGATTAAATAAGAAGAAAAGTACTCTAAAAAAAGACTGGTGTGAAAAAAAATAGGCGAAAAGGGACGGAATTACAAATCTTCCGGGTTAAGTTGGCAATGGTATAGGGTGATTCCATGGATGAAGGCATACTTGCCAACATCCTAATTAATATTCCGTAGTATTGATAGCCCCGCCTATTTTTCCACACCAGTATATTTTTAGAGTATTTTTCTTCTTTTGTAATCGAAATTGCATTTGAAGAATATTACTTTGAAAAAATATTGGTGTGAGAAAAAGGGCGTGATTAACAGCACTACGGAATATTAATGAGGACAATGCAGGTATGATGAAGGGAACATCAGTCACACAAAAGAATAAAATTTCCTATGTTTTTTGCCACCAGTATCGCCATGCAGAAATATCAATGGCATATTTTTAGCAACTTTTGTGATTATATAGACTGTGATTTTTATTAGAAATTACTGGTGGCGTTAGAAATATCTCTTTGTGTGACTGGCGTTACATTTTTCGTGTAATTAACCTATACCTTCGACCTTTTTTCTTTTTTCTTTTTTTTTTTTTTTTTTTTAATTTCCGAAAAATCTTCAATAGGATTTTTGTATAGATTTTTGTACACGCTTCTATGGTGAAAATTCTTACTCAGATAAAGTATTTAAAAAAAAAATCTTAAAAAAGAAAGGAATATATATATATTATTAGTAATATATAGCAAAAAATTTACCTGGTTCAGGCATACACTGGACAGGTTGTTTGTCTACCCCAGTCGTTTCAGGTCCTCGACTAACTTGATGATCTTTAAAGTGTTCCTCTGCAAACTGTGCCAGGTTATCCGGGATTATGTAATCCCGACCAAATGCCTTCCATAGCTGGCCAGCAAATTCTTCAAATTTTGATGAGAAATTTTCTATAAAGAAGAAAGTGTTATAGCATTAATCATCAGGCTATTAATTTGAAATCATTGTCTTTTAAAATATTCATAAAGTCTAGGTTTCGGGGGAAAAAATACTAATATTTTATTTTTACAAATATTCTGTAAAGTTTTCAAAAACGTTTTATTCTTGAGCGGATAAATTTTTATATTGAGGATATTTTTACCAAATTAAAGCCAATGGAAGTTTTTAAGCTTTTCAAATCAAAATCTAACCTTCTTTTAAGGAAAATTTAACTCTGTAAATATCATGAACATTTTATAACATGCAAAATATATATATATATATATATATATATTTAATCTAACTTGCTCAGTTGCTATTAAACTAACACTTCTGGAAATTTTTAAGCATAAACTTCAACTAATTAGATTTTAACAAATATGAGTTTTTATAATTTAACAATGTGCCGCTTTAACCCTTTCAGTCGCAGTGTTCCCGCTGATGGAACACCTAATTTTAATTCTCAAGTGCAAAAACTCATCCCAGAAATTTTTTAGCAAAAATTTACATTTATAACATAGCAGAAAAGGCCTTTTTCTTAACGTGATAATTTAAAATTTCTTTCATGTTAATTATGTTCGTAAATTCCGGTGGCAGTGTAATTTAAATGACCCGAATTACCTTGCGCCGCAAAGGGTTAAAATACTCCGGAATAAATTGAAATGTTGGGATCTATGTAACTTTTACGAGTTTTTGTTGTCGATAATGTTTACTTATAAAGTGATTTATTTATTAAATTAAATATTATTTGAATTTAATAAGGTTTACTTACAGATGTTTCAAACCGAAAATTTCTCGAAAAGGAACAATGCTAATTTTTTATTTTTTAAATATTTATGATCAGCTATGTGTCTAAAAGCCATTTTTAAAATTAGTTTAGTAATCTTTAAAATAAATTAAGTAGTGAACGTTAAAGGGTTAAACAAATACCGATATGAATTCTGCGCCCGTGTTCCATCCCTGAAACTGGTACGTTATAAGTAAACATGCGTTTGCTAACAAATCTAACAAATCTGAAAACAATTAACGTCGTTCTAATTTAGAAATTAAATTCAATTGTAAACGCTTTCTTTCATTAATGTTTATATTTGCTACAGAAGATTTGCAGTTAGGTTTGAAGCAAAAAATGGCAAGTGCGATAACCTAAAATGAATGTTTTAGTTTTTAGCCAATATTGTTTTCAAAATTAAGCCGTCATATACAAAAGAGAAAGCAAAAAATTTCAAATTCTGATATACTATTGACAATAATTAAAATTTTTCTATCACATTTATATCAATAGCAGGGTTGCCAACATTTTAATTTATTCCAGAGCATTTTTAACCCCGCCTTTATTTCATACCACTTTTTTTTTTTTTTTTAAGAGTAGTATTTTCTTGTTGTAACTTAATCATATATATTGGAGAAAATTAGTCTAAAAGTATATTGGTGCGGATTAAAGACGGGGCTAAAAATATTCCGGAATGAATTAAAATGTTGGCAAATATGCATTAGTTACAAAGAATTTGTTTTTGTCAAAAATGTAAAATATGGCAAATATGGAAAACTATTACATTCTAGACTTTTTTAGACAATTTTTTAATTGATAAAATTTTAACAAAATTTAAGATTTTTCTTTTAATTACGAACTCTAAGGCCGAAAAAAAAAAATACTTTTTAATTATGATAAACAACAACAACAATAATAATAATAATAATAATAATAATAACAAAAAAAAAAAGCATATATTTTATTTAGGTTAACTGTTAAAAGTTTAAAATTCAATTTTGATTTTTAACCCTATATTAAGAATTCAAGTTACTTATATTACTTACCATATCCTGGCCAGACATCCGTAATATTGGTACTCCAAACTTCCATGTCTACATCTTCCCTAGATAACCACACAATGGTCTCCTTAAGAGTTGTCCTCAAGGGCATTCTCCTTGCTAGAGGGCGAAACATGCAGCAATGGTATGCATATGAAAGTGCAAGGGAATGGACTTTAGGGAAAAATTCTGGGACAGGAAAATCACGAAGGTTTCGGTTATTAAAAGTTTTTAGTTGGCGGAGGTTCTGTAAGCCATCAGTAGGTAACCGGGAAAATTTATTTTCCCCTAGGTTTCTGAAAATAAAACGTTATATCAAAAAAATATTGTTAAAAAAGTAAATGCACACAGAAACATTGAACTATGGTTACATTTCCTATCCAAAAGTGTTGGTTTCAAAAATATTTATATAATATATTTTCATGTGTGTGTAAATTTATAAAATATTCATGTGCGTACATATATATATATATATATATATATATATATATATATATATACATACACGCATATATATGATAAATAATATAGATTTCAGCTGCATCAACTTTATCAGCAAACAGTGACTATTAATTTCGTCCCGAATGAGCAGGAATCATTGGTGGGTTGAGCTTGAGAGGCAAGTAACCAACAGCTAGTGTTGTATTTTTTGATTACCTGAATTTCAGATAGTACTTTAGCTTCAAAATAAATCCTTGTTAAAATAATAAACAAATAAATCCACTAGAAAATAACAATGCTCTAAAACGAGTTAGAAATGTTGACGCATTTATAAATTTACAGTAGAATAACTGGCAGCAATAATATAACTGTAGACTTGACAACATTTAAATGTAATCCTGAGCATTTTTAGCTCCGCTTTTATTTCACACCACTTTATTTATAGAATAATTTTCTCCAATATATAAGTAGGATAAAATAAGCAAACAGAAATACTGTTAAAAAAAGTAGTATGGAATAAAGACGGACAAAAATGGTCTGACTTACGTAAAATGTTGGCAACTCATAAACTATTATCGAGTGAATCATTTGAATTTGAATAATTGCAAAAGTGTTAGAAATTATAATTAAAGGTTCACATAAAAATCATAAGCTAATACGAAATAGGTATACTCACAGATCAATTAAATTTGTTAGATTGATGAATGCAGATTCATGAATGTACTCAATTTCATTGTGCATTAGATCCCTGTAAATGGAAATAAAAAAAAAAATTAAAATTAATTCTTTCTGTATATTTAATTTAATAATTTTTAAGAATCTGAAAATTTTATATACAGTCTCAAGAATGTATTTACAGTAGAGCCGCGGTTATCCGAACCCGATTAACCGAGTTCCGGGTTAACCGAGATAGTCCCACAGAGCTGCCAACCTAATCCGGCAAATTGTTTGTACCGCCCCTTTTTCTACACCATTTAATTTTTAGAGTATTTGTTTTCTTAATTCATCGTTAATATATTTGAAGAGAATTACTTTAAAAATTAAATGGTGTATAAAAAGGGGCGGTACAAACAATTTGCCGGATTAGGTTGGCAGCTCTGGTCCCAACAATGCCACATCTCGGTGGAGGCCTTTGACAAATGGCGTGAAAAACTTTGACAAATTTAACTATACAGTACGGTTTTTATAATTTATGTATGCATGTATTATAATGCATTTTTATCTGATTATTTTAAGTATGTAATAGATGTATTATTCTACTTCATTTGTTACGTTTTCATCCATTTTAAACTTTACCATATGTTTCTCCTCGATTCACAACAGAGTCTATTTTATCCGAGTTTTCGATTATCCGAGGTAATCTCAGTCCACATTACCTCGGATAAGCGAGGTTCTACTGTATTTTCGTAGCAATCTTTGGATTTTTAAAAACAGCTACATATGGTGATAGTATGAAATTGTGTCATTTTATGAAATTTGTAAGTTACAGATTAATACGGTAATTTATCTCAACTTCTCGGAAATATTTCTCAGAAAATGTTTATAGAATTCAAACATGGCATATAACAGACAGGCATGTCATAATAATAATTTAGTACTGTCATACTTGGCAACATGCTAATTAATATTCTGTAGTATTGTTAGCCCCCATTTTTTTTCACACCAGTACCTTTTTAAAATATATTTCTTCTTTTTTAATCGTAATTGCATTTGGAGAATATTACTCTAAAAATTTACTGGTGTGAAAAAAAGGGCGGAACTAACAATACTACGGAATATTATTTAGTATGTTGGCAAGTATGTACTATATATATGAAGATATTTATAGGCAGATTTCCCAACTTTTATAATTTATTCACGAGCATTTTTAGCCCCGCCTTCTTTTCGCAACAAAAATTTTGCAGATTATTTCTTTTTAATATGTGACAACGATTAAATAAGAAGAAAATCATTTTTCAAAATTTCCGGTATGGAAAAGAGGCGGGGTTAAAAATGCTTGTGAATAAATTATAAAAATTGGGAACTTTGTTTACAGGGTTTGAACAGTCTTTATTTTTGGCACCGGTAAAATTTTATAGCAACTTATGTCATAAAATAAGTTTATAATTTTAAGCAAAATTTCATTAAATTTTGTGGTGGAAGAATCCTTACAAAAGGGTAGGTCCGTGCGAATCCTGATTTAAAAAGTCGATTCTGCTAACATAGTTACCAACATGTATGTGTTTTTTTTAACATCGCTTTTTCTGAATAAAAAATTTTACCGTATTTCATCACTGAAAACTGGTTTAAAAAATATTTTAAAATTTTCTGGTGGCAATCCCGGTACATGTTGATAACCATGTGCTAAGCAAATACAGAGTTGTTCATGTCGCTTTTTTTTTTTTTTTTTTCACTGATATTTTATTAAATAATAACAATAATTCTTTTTTAGATACCACGAAGAAATTCAGTAACCTAGTTGAGCGATTCGTTTGTGTTCGAATGACTCTAATTGCAGTCACAGTTAAAATAATTATGGCTAAATAGAATGTGTTTAAGTTAGCAATTTTTGTAATTTCACATTTTATCAGATTTCAGATTTATTATTTTCATTTAAATTAGAAGATGTTCACACCAAACTAGGGCGAAAATGCATTAGTACACTAATTGTAATTACCTTGTATTTTTAAAATTTGGTTTTAGTATTTTATTGAAGCCACAGTTATTGAGATTGTAATTTAGTTACGTTTGAAGAAATGTCAACAGTATGGAGAATAAGGCTATTTTTATCTACATCAAAAATAAAATACGCATTTTAATAACAGATTTTGAAAACTAATTAAAATTTAAGCGTCCGAGTAGTACATAAGGCCGCTTTCAACTTATTATCGACTAAAATATAGCGTGCGTTGTTGTTTTAATGCCGCACTCTTGCCTTTTTTTTTCATCTAGTGAAGGGTCGTACTATTATTTCAAATAAAACGATTGTTGTGAGTTTTTTTTTTTTTTTTTTTTTTTTTTTTAATGCATATGTTTTATATACAGACCTTTTTATTTATTACTTTTAAACACCAATCCTGCTAAAATATATAAACTTTAATATAGACTCATATAACATTTTATTTATTTATTTTATTTATTTATTTTATTTATTTATTTTATTTATTTTTTTTTTTTTTTTTAAGAAACAAATGTATATCATTGATCGTCACAGAATAGATCCAGAAATTGAAATCTTAAATATATACATATATATATATATATATATATATACATTCAATTCTACAAAATATAAATTAAATTGGTAGTCGCTACTGAACATAAAATTTCAATTTAAAATAAATTGTTTGGGGGATTTGCTTCTATATTTTGCATTTTATATTCTAATATATTCCTAGTTACTCTACTTTTTCTTTAAGCATTAATTATTCTAATCAAATTTTCTTGTAAAATCACAATATGCATTATGCAAATTAGACCTACAATATAACAAAACAATCACAGTAATAATTAAATTTAAATGTAACGTAATTAAAAATGCTCATTCAGTTGACAAATTTTTTAAAATGTTTTACAAAGAAAAAAGAAATTAATACAGCATTGCAGGAAATAATTAAAGTAGCTAATTTGTTTTAATTCTACACATTTGATGGGTTAATTAATTAATATACTTACAAGACTTGTAAATTAGCAAGTCCGAAAAATGCATCTTCAGGAACGTATCGGATGAAATTGTAACCCAAGAATAAATCTATCAGTTTACTTTGAAAAAGAAAAGGAGAACCAGATAAGGACGCAATTTGATTGTAACTGAAGTCTCTGAAAAATAGAAAAATAACAGCAATAAATTAATAAAAATAATTAACACATACTTGCCAACCATCTCATTATGAACCGTACAATTTTTAGTACCCGCCTTTTTTTTTCACACCAATAATTTTTTAGAGTAATTTTAGTCTTATTTAATCATAACAACATTTGGAGAAGATTACTCTAAAAATATAGTGGTGTGAGAAAAGGGGCGTTTTTTCAGGGGGCGTTAACAATTGTACGGTTATTAATGAGATGGTTGGCAAGTATGTTAATAATAATAATAATTCATAATAATAATAATAATAATTAGAAATAGCAACAATTATATATATATATATATATATATATATATATATAATTAAAACAATTAAATAATAAATAAAAGTTAATAATAAATAATTAAAAATAATAATAATTATTATTATTATAATTACTAGCAGGCTACGCCGGCTTCGCTGGTCACTATATTTAAATGAATTTTCAAAAGAATTGGATTAGTATTTATTTTCTACATCACATTAGAAATAAAAATTAAAAAATTACATTAAAATCGCTCTAGACCTCACTTCGGGAACCGCTGCCCACGACAACGCTTTTCTCCGCCCGTGCTGCATCGGGCTCAGGTTCCCACTGTCTACAGAAAGATCTTTCCCGGTCACTTCAATCTGGGTATTTATCGACGACATGTGGATCTTCTGTTATTTACGAAATACGATTTTAAAGATGACTGTATCTCAGCATCTGTTATATATTTTAGTTTTTGAACCATGTGTTTTATAGCTTCCGTTATTCACACTATATTACGATTTCATTCCGACCATTATAATAAAATAAATTAAAAAGTAGATTTTCTTTTAAAAGGAATTAAATACATGAAAAACAAATAAATTTCAATTAGTTTAATTCTTTCTACTATATACTACCATTCTTTATCCCAATAAATATTATAAATTAAAAAAAAAAAAAAAAAAAAAAAAAAAAAAAAATAGATTTTTTTATTTTAAAGGAATTAATTTAAAATAAAAAATAAAAAGTTTTTATAATATAAAAATTATACATAAACTTAACAGTTTATTTCTATTGTATTACCATTTGATTTTCAATAAATTTAAGAAATAAATAAAAATAAAATAAAAAGATTTCGCCTTCAAATGAATGTATTAAATAAAAAATAATTAGAGTAATAGCCGTTGCTAAGATACGCGAACGATTACAGTAAAAGTATAAATCTATGAAATATGAAACAAAAAAGCTAATATTAAAACTCGAAAAAATATTAATTTAAAAAATTTAAATTCGAAAAAATCTCGATGAAGCGCACACATGCAGGGTCCCAGGTACCTATATGCCAAATATCTGCGATCAGTAGTGTGAGCACCAGAGCGCAGACAGACCGACACATACAGACACTTCTCTTTCTTTATATAGATAATAATTTAATTAATAGTAATATCTAAAATAATAATAAATAATGTTAATAATAAATAAATGAAATAATTAATAATCTCAATTAAAATATAATAATAATTATAATAAATATTTGTAATTAAGAAATACAGTATTCATTAATATGATTGTGAATTTTTAATGAATACAGAAAATATAAAACAATAAAAATAATCTCATTATATGAATGTTTATAGGGGGGTTTAAAAACGGATTAGTAAAAGCGAAATATCTTTAAAATATACATAATTGTACTTTAAATAAATTTAAACGATGATTTTCCTTAAAAATTAATTTTACATTTTCTCGATTTTTTAAAAATAATTTTAAGTGTACAATTAGTTTTAGAATATCATAAAAGAAAGCGTTTAACTATAAATAATTGTTTGTATGTTCTAAGTTAAATTTAATTAATATAATTTAATTTACATTTAACACACATCACTTTAACACTATTTTAACATTTTTAAAATTTACATTTAATATCATTTATTTTTAAAAGTATTAGTTGATTATCATTTATGATAATTTAATTACATGTATATTTTTATTTTACTAGATTGTCCTTTTATTTAAAATTGTTCTTTGCATTTTTCAAATACAGTTTATTCAAGTTAACATTCTATTAGATCAGAGAAAAAGTTCTATCGTATTGAATTACATTACTGACACTAGAAATATATTCCGGATTACATTTAAAATAAATTTATAATTGAGCCGTTCAGTGCACACATCGACTAACTCCACTTTTTGAAAAATCTTAAATTTTATGTCAAAGCACTTGGTATAATCATAACTTTTTGTATTTATAATAACTTTCCGGAATAATAAAGATTAGCACCGTTAAATGGCAAATTTTTTTTGGCCATTGAATAATAAGTAATTTATTTCAGAAGCCATTTCGATTAACTCCATACTCTAATGTAAATCGTTTCGGTAACGCTGTATCTGTTCTGGCCGTGCATCGACGCTTATTTGTTTTTAAACAGCGGAAGATGCTCTCTCCCTCTCAATAATATTCGTAACAAAATCGCATCGGTAAACAGATAAAAAGAACAACGTTTACAGTAGACTTTACCTGTAGTAAAAGTAATATATTTTTTTCTTTTAAATTATACTGCTAAAATATTAAATTATACTGCTAAAATATTAGTTAACCCCTTCCACTCCAGGGACGTACGTGCGTACGTCTAGTGTTAATGGCCATTAATACCATGGACGTACGTGCATACGTCCAAAGAAAGTATACGATACAATAAGCCCAACATTGTAGTGGTATCAGAGAGTGTTATTTTATTTGTCATATTGTATTTTGAAATTGTATTTTCATTACTGACAACTAAATGGCGTTAGTAGTCTCGGTGACCTATTAGTTTTTGCTACGCCAGCTGTTTCGTGATTTCTCGCGGCTGCGGTTGTGTGTAATTTTCGCTCCTCGATTTTGTGCGTTTTGCCGGTGTTTGAAACTGTGAATAATGTCTGATTCTAGTGATTCGGATAGTGATTATATCCCCGATTATGATGAACTTGAAGATTCCAATGATGTCTTTACAACAAGTGAAGTCGGCGAATGCGATGACAGTGATGATGAACCACTTACAGCAGGTGACTGGAAATTTATGTCTCATCCTTTTGCCGATGCACGTCCTGAGCAACTGCCTGAACTGAAAAGGCACTTTGATTTCCTACATCCAGCTTTCCATTGTTACTTCGTTATGTATTGCATTATTTCAAAATTACAATCTGGTATTTCACATATTCACACTACAGCTAGCCTAGAGCGGAAGGGGTTAATGCGCTGGATAAAGTTAGAAAGGTCCAAACCCTATCTCATACAATTCAAATGTGACTATAATGAAGATACAGAATTTCAAACCATTAATATAAGAAAATCTTTAGTGGGTAGACCGCAAAGTTTGAAAAATATAGATCAGCCTTTATTATATCCTAAAGGTAGAACTGTGACAAGGGAAAAATGGAGAGACATGATGGACCTGCTAAAATTCATTCCTCCTGTTAAACACGATTACTATAAGAACTTGTCAACAAATCGAAATGACGAATCCTCGCATACAGCTGATGAAGAAGACATTATTTATAATATTGCTGAATCATCCCAAAGAATAATGCCGCTGACATAAAACTGCTATGAATTAATTACAAAAATTATAATATAACAGAACTGACAACATACATTCTTATGGAAAAGCTGTGATAAAAATGTATAATAACTAACTTTTTCTGTAATAAAAAACTTAAAAATGTAAAGACTTAATTTAACTTTATTACTTTTTTCAGTTGCCAAATCGATTAACTCCACCAGTCACATAAAAACTGTAACATTACTGACGATTGTTTGTTGGCTATTCTTTCTTATTAATTTTATACACCGTTAGATGAAAGCTATATCTGCAATTATGCATTCTACATTATATATTTGAATTCATATTATCAGAGGAATTTTAAAAAACAATATACATTACATCATCGCGTTTCTCAACTTTTTGTTTTATGGAGTTAATCGATGTGTGCACCGAGCGGCTCAATTGTTAATAGTTTGCTGTTGAGAACTTGGGAACTTAACCATTAAATTTAGAGACCTCTTTTACCAATGGGAAATCTTTGGAAGACAAATATTATTATCTAGTGATGAGAAAAAAATCGAATGATTTTGGTAATCGAATTATTTTAATAATCGAATGATTTTACAATTCATATTATCGATGACGTAAGAGTAGCATAAATATTTTGTAATCAGTTTCGTTTTTGTCGTGACTATCAGGTTGCTCTCTCATTATACTTTCGTATTTCACTCATCGCTATAAAATTTTAAGGTCTAACCTTTAATAATTAAGATTTATTTAATTTTTAGGTAGATTAAAAGAAAAAAAAAATCGACTTATAATATTTACTTAGTTTCCCCCTCCCTTCTCTTTCTCTCTGTATATATATAACTGAATAAATTGAAACACAAATTTGACGATGAATTTACCATAGAAATAGCTTAAGTGATTTTGTTTGGTTACTTGATCCATCATCAAGTTAAAAATTGGCGGCCCTTTTAACATTTCAAGCTCGTATGAAAAACGCATTTTCGAACAGATTTCCTTAAAATTTGGAATGTACATAGTTCACATCAAGATCTCAGGCAATATTATTAATTAACTCGATCGGGCATCGTGTTTCAAAATGGCGGCCACTTAAAAATTTCAAACTCACATGAAAAACGCATTTATGAACAGTTTTGTTGAATATCGGTATATACATAACTTATATGAAGATCTCAACTGAACCAATTCTTTTAATCAACTCGATCCATCAACTTGTTTCAAAATTACAATTACTTCAACATTTCAAACTCAGTTAGAAACTTACTTATAAACCGATTTGCCTGAAAGTCATTATGTGCATAGTCCAAGTTTATTGATCAGCTTGTTCCACCATTATTTTTAAAATGACGGCCACTTGAAAAGAACAAAGAAATTGAATTGAACTGTAAGGGCTGTTTTATTTTGCTGGGCTGCTATCAAAGAAAGGTACTATGAAAGTAGTATTATTAGTACAGGCAGTAACTTGTATACTAGCATACTTTTATTTGCCTGACAAAGTGTTGTGTTTCTTTTTCTTTTCTTCTTCTTCCTCTTCTTCTTCTTCTTCCTCTTTTTTTTTTTTTTTTTTTTTAATCTCAAACAATTATTGCCAGTTTTTCGTTGACATGGCAAAATGTAGTAAAACATTTATATCAATTACATTCGACAGAATAAACACTTTCGCTTAATTTTGGGTAGCTCTTTATATTGTCGAAAAGTTATATACGCAGCGCATTGAGTAATCTAGACCTATATGAAAAGGACATATCACAGTTTGAAATTAGCAATTTCCAGCAATTTCCAATTATAGCCTCAATATATCTAAATGCTTTTGAGTAGCTCTGTAAAGAATATGTCGATGATTTCCATACCTATTCTGTACAAAATATGATTTTATTCATACGAAGAATGTATATTCATTTAATATTGTTTAATGCAAAATACAGATGTTAAACTGTAAGTAGTACAAATTGCAAACATAGACGTAATGTATTTGAAATTTTAATTATCTTGGACGTCCCTGTACATGAACAATTCATCTAAACACAGCAAAAAGTTTAGTACATCCCTGGTACTTTTCCTTAAGATGTACTGATAATTGACACACAGACCAACCGCAAAAAACTTGATTTTCGGATTCTCGGCCCTCAAAATATGTAAATATAACAAAAAGTCCTATTCGAATATTAAACCGCAAAACAATACTTTCTCTACCATATATGGATAAGCGAAAATTGAAAAATTGACCATTAACGTAATTGTCATAAAACTGCATTTAATTTATTATGTAGTAAATTCCAAATTTTGTTTATTTTTTTATTTTATTTTTTTTTTGTGTGTGTGTATGTATCTAATAACTAATTGAAATGAATATTGAACCCTGAAATGTTACATATAACATTGAAAAATTTATATATGTATTTCATTCATACATGATGGCAAAATTATGAATACTCCCCCCCCCCTTTTTTTTTTCCCTTAAAAGAACAAAATTTCTATTATTTTATTAAGGTATGCTTGTGAAGAGAAACATTAATGGATCGAAAAAACGCGTATATTGAGAAACAACAATTCACAAACTACGCATAATGTGTGAAAAACAAGCTTTCAAAAAATAACACCTCTGAATTGCAGCCGAACCGCCGAACGAATGATTCATTTCAAACTAGAAATAAATAGCTGCAAATGATCGAAATACAGATTAAACAAGCTAATTTATGCCGTTAAAACCACTCGAAATAAAATAATCGAGATAATCACTTGCTCACGCCTATGAAGGATATAATATCACAAGAAATAAATTAATGGAGAAAATCATTCGCGCACGCGCGTAAAGGATATATCATTCGAAAGAAAATAATCGAGAAGATCGCTTGAGCACGTGCATAAAGTATATGATGGCAATTGAGAGACAAAAAATAATCGGCCGAATGATTCTTCTGTGATATTTTCAGATAATCGAATTAATCTAGTTTTTCACTCGAATGACGTCACATCTCTACTTACAAAATTATGATGGGGTTCTTCAGGAGACTTTTCAAATAATTGCAAATTTTTGTTTTACATTTTATCTTTCTTGATCAATTCAGCCTCAGCACGAGGTATTTATCCATATAGACTTTTCTGTTTTATAAAATTTCTGGTGTAAGACTAATTTATTTGTCAGAGAGAGAGAAAGTTTATTGTTCGGAAAAAAGTTATCTTTTGGGGAAAAACAAGTTTTTTCACATAAGCTATCCAGAAAATCTAAAATTCATAGCTTCCAACCGTTCTGATATTCTCTATCTTTTTAAACAGACATTTCTATCTTATTTAATCATAGAAAACCGCTACTAAAAACTTATAAATATTTTTCTATATAAAAAAAAAAAAAAGATATCCGAATATTGGAACGGTTGGGAGCTATTCCATATGATCAGTGTCAAAATGGTCGTCTATAAGATATCTGCCAGAATCTCCAAAAATTTTCACTGTGCATAACTAGTAAGTAAGCTTTGGGTAACCATTATAAGAATGCTATTAGTATTACACATATATTTACATATATAATTTTAGCTTACATTTGTCTCAGTTCTTTGCATCCTTCAAGGTCTGGTATTGAATCTATTTTGTTGGATCTCAATATTCTGAAAATAAATAAATAAATAAAAATAAAACAAAACAATATATTCTCTGTGAAAAGCTTACTTTTTCTTTTTTAATTTTAGTTTTAAATTAAAATCAACATAAAATTATTTTATATCTTTATATATATATATAGTATATATATATATTAATTTATTTAAATTATCATCACATAAATTTGAAAATTATGCTAATTTAACTTGAACCCTCTTCGAGGGAATAATAAAAGTAACATTTTTAGAATAAGAAGTTCAGGGATATAAGAGGTCCACTTCCCCCCTATTATCGAACGGTATTTTTTATCTTATTTAATCACAAAAATGCAGTAGGAAGTAGAGGTGAGTTCGGGCTCTATTTTGGCAATCCGAGCCCGCCCGGGCCCGAAACATTTTTGAGCTGAGCCCGCCCGAGCCCGAAAAATTTTGTGTGATCAGAGCCCGAGCCCGATATTGAAAGTGGTACGCTATGCAATGCATACACAATAGTAAAATTAAATACCGTTTTCACTTTCAAATTAATTTTCTTATTATCAATCCTTAATTTAAATAACTATAAATGTTATTATAACAATGTATAATGTCTGTGTCTCTGTATACATGTATATATTTATAGTGCAGCCCATTGTTTATAACGCGCCTATCGGGGGGGGGGAGGAATTATCCGAATGAGTGATATAATGAGGCCCGATATAACGAAGGAGGAAGAATCACTGTATAACACTATGACATAATATGCATCCCGTTGGAAAAAGAGTTCTATTTAGAAAAAGGAAATTCAAAGCTCCTAAGGTTTGCAAGATTATTTTGTGATTTATAACCTATCATGACTATTATGACATTACTAAATGTGCTCTCAAAATGAATAATTTTTTTATTTTATTTTTACATTTTCCAGTTAGTGAAGAAAAAAATAAACGGAACTTTTAGCTTGAATCCGAGCCCGCCCGGAGCCCGTAGACTTGCGTAAGATTTGAGCCCGATCGGGCTCGGGCCCGGGCTCGGGCTCGGGCTTACGGGCTCGGGCTGAGCCCGTCTCATCTCTAGTAGGAAGTGTGATCTCTCTATGGAAATGGTCGTAGAAGAAAAAAGTAAAATACTTTCACTCTGTACGTAGTTTTCGAACATTTCATTAAAAAAAAGGATTCGTTGAACAGTTTTATTTATAAAATATCTGTTCTTTAAATCTTTCATGGATGTAAAATAATAACAACAATAATAATAATAAAGTATTACACAGTGTTTAATATTGGTTCTATATTCATTCAGATTCAAGATTCATGGCGTTCCTAAAATTTCACTTTTATTTTACTATATGTGCCACCAGTACCATCAACAAAGATTCTTTCTTCAATAATTTTGACTGTTTCAATGCTAAAGCAATATGTCCAAATGTAAGTGTTAAAATTGTGGTGGCAGTATAATAAAATGAGGTAAAAATTTTAGGAATGTTGCAAAGCCTGTTCATTTAAGATAAAGCCTTCTACAATTTTAAACATCAAGCTTAGTTTTGAATTATAAAGTTTCTTTTTATTATAGTTAGTAATGATAAAAATGAGGTATTTTTAATTACATTATTAATTTGATAATTCTGTTTTTTTTTTTTTTTTTTTTTTGACGGTGAAGAGCAAAACACACACACACACACATATATATATATATATTTCAAATTATTTATTTATTTTCTTATAGCATTCTGCTTACAGTCATTTCATATTAAATTACCGGATGTATTAATTTACCTTGACCCTTCAGATTTATGTCAAATATAGTTTATTAAGTGTATCCACAAAAATTGAATTAAAATTTTAAAAATTCGGAAAAGTTATCAAAAATTTACGTATGTTATCGTATTTTTTATTTTAAAAGTATTAGCAATTAATAATAAAACTGCGAACTTGTATGTTCTTTGATTACTACTATTTTTGTAGAATTTTGTTTTGTATAAAGTAATTTTTGCTTTGAAAAAAAATTTAAATCCAACAAGACAAAGAACAGTGTTTTAAAATAGTGGCATTCAAAATGCACAAAAGCTATCAACTATGCAATTAATAACGGCATTTTCATTAAAATTTGCTAATTATGCATACTACTTAGGACTTTGAACTACTTACAGTTGTTCCAATATTTCTAATTTATTCCGGAACATTGCTAGTATCAGCCTCTCTTATTTCCACTACTATTTTTGAAGAGCAATTTTCCTCTTATTTAATCTTAATTATCGGTGAGGGAATACTGGCGTACAACTCAAACCACTATGAATGAAAAAAAAAAAAATTCTACTTCTTAACTCAACGATATTATAGGTATAGAAATTTCTTAAAGAATTACCGGTATAAGTTCTGTGCCGGTGTTCCATCCCGTAATTACGTATTTTACATATTATTATTAACCCTTTGCGGCGCAAGACAATTTAGAAGATTTAAATTATACTGCCACCGGAATTCATGAACTAAATTAAAGTAAAAGAAATTTTAAATTTTAGAGTTTAAAAATCCGGCTTTTTCTGATATGTTATAAACGTGAATTTTTGCTAAAAAATTTCCGGGATGAATTTTTGCAGCTGGATGTTAAATTTTGCGTCCTCGCAGTGAGGACACCGCGCGTTAAGGGGTTAAAAAAAAAAAAAAAACTGGTATGAATAAAAAGGCAGATATTAACACATTCGCGACCGCTGACGTAGATTCACGTTTTTGAAAATCTAACTCCTCCAGTGGGCGTTTTCTTCGCAATTTGTATGTTAATTATTTCTTAAAAATATACCCAATATTCATATCGGTACTATGAATATACTATGGGTATAAATGCTTTGATTAGAAAGAGTATAACTATAATGTATATCCATTTGTAATATTAATCTGAATACGGAAAATTTTGTTCTGAAATATTGTAACTCGTGAGAATAACGCCCACTGGCGGATCTTGCTGTAAAAAAGACAAAAAACATGCGATCGCAAAAATTTTAACAATGCTTTGGAATAATTTTAAAATATTAGCATGTCTGATTTAAATAAAGATTCCTCAATAACTAAACCTAGTAGATACATGGAAGATGATAGTGGATTTTATCAATATTTATTTACAATCAGCGAATACTCTATTCCATTGGACATTGATTGAATCAAAATAAAAATTTGAGTAACACCCCTTATAGTTTAGCTCTGAGCTTAGAGAACTGAAATTCTGTTCATTCTATCTTTCATAACTTTTTGAATTTATCAGCTATTTGTTTGTAGTTTTCACATAAGATGCTCAATACTTTTGGTTATTAAATTATGCAACTAATTTTTTTTTTAAACTAGCCCACGCATAGTTACAAATTATTTAGTAAAAATGCTCATATTTCGTAAGATATTGAGCATTTTTGCATTCTGATTGCAGTATGTCTAATATAGTATGTCAAATATTCTAAAGACATCTTTGCACTGGGTCTAATACCCTACGTGTTAAAATTTAAAAAGTGGAAATGTAATTTATGTATATATAATTTTATATATGATTTAAAAAGCTTTGATTTAACACAAAATATAATTAAGTTTATTAAATTTTAAGTTTAAAAAAACAAATAAAAATAAAAAAAATTTACTAATTTTTTACTTAAATTTCAGAAATTAATTTCCCATTGTCTTCTAAAATTTCATTAAAAAAAAATCATTTTATGATCATAATAACAAAAGTAGAAGATTATATTTATGAGAAATATGCTTTTCAATATAGACATTTGTAGATTGTGCAGAATTCGTTCTATTAATTAAAAAAATTCACCCTCATGAAATATGTGAATGTGTTCTAACAGAATTAGCTTATGGTATTGATATTAAGATTGATTAAGAAAAGACTCCATGGGGGGGGTCTTTCTAAGGAGTCACAGCCCTTATTTACGCTAGTTTTGCAGAAAACCACGGAAAACTCCGAAAAGATAGGCCGATGTGCCCGATCTCGGACCGGAACTAGCACCTCACGTCTACCAGCTCAAAGAAAAGGAACTATTGGAAGTCGCTGGGCCGAATTAGTTTAAGAAAATGTCAATTAAGTAAAATAATTCGTATCAAATCTTAATGAAGAAAGTAATAATAAATTAAAATACAAATACAAAAGAATTTTTAATTACATGCAATAAAAGAATAATTTTAATATTTCCTTTCATATCTATGTAATTTTTAATACATTTTGTAAACCATCTTCTATCAAAATCATTGAAATGAAACATTTTTGTTTCAAATTATTTTGATTTGAATTGGAAACACTTTACATTCAACGATAAGAATCCATACTGAATAAAATAATTACGCAAGAATTACGCATAAAATAAAAAGGGATAGCTCAAACTTTTATGAAAAACAATGTATTAAATAACTCATTTTTCGATAAATATGCTATGCATGGTAAAGAAAAATTAAAATAGCCATAATATGAATCAAATCCCTTATAAGCAATTAGTATTATTTTTTAGTAAGAGATGGCAGCACTCACAGTCTCCGGAGGAGAGGAACTTTTTCGCAGAGATCGCTTGGAATTATTTTCAAACTGGCTCTATCCAAAGTCAATAATTCCAAAGCACTGGTACCTGTGAGATCCGGAAATGTTTCCATTTGCCTTGCTTCCGATACTCGTCTAAAAAAGAATTAAATATTGTAAATCAGTAAAAAAATGTCAATAGTAACTAAGCATCTAAAAAGCATATAAATTAGTTATGGATGTATATAGTTTGCGGGTGACTGATTTACATTAACCAAATTAAGTTTCTAATTATTAAATAATAATCAGATAATATATTTTTTATTAGTAAGCTGAAATTTTAAGCTGAAAAACTTTAACACAAATACAATCCATTTTTGTGTTGTATTTAATTAGAAGCTGCAATAAATGAAACAAGTTAGTTAAAGTTTGCAAAGGAATGCTGAACATAAAAAGTAATTGTAAATTATCTCTAAAAAAAGAGTTCGGATTAAAAAAAATTAACATCTTTTCAGGGATGGAACACGGGCGCAGAATTCATACCGGAATCCGTTTAAGAAATTTCTCTACCTATAATATCGTTGATTTAAGAAGTAGAAAATTTTCTTACATTGATAGTGGTATGAATTCTGCGCCCGTGTTCCATCCCTGTCTTTTAAATAAAATTTAATTTTACGTGTGTTTAAAGTGTTTTTAATATAATTAATAAATAAAAATTAATTGTTGAAATTGGAAAAATAATTTTATTTATAATTGTTAAAATATTCCATTTTAACAGATATTTTAGTATATTATATTAGCTCAAAATTTTCAGTCCTTAGTTGAACCGAACATAACAGACGATAAAATAAGTATTTTTAGTGTACACTGTTACAATCATGAATAATTATAATTTTTTAATAAAAATAAATATAAAAATGTACAAACTTATAGAATAATTTAAATTAAAATCGACAATGCAATTTTTGTAAACATAAATTAATTATTTTATAAAGGGTTTTTTATTTTTATTTTTATTTTTTTTATTGTTGTTATTATTATTATTATTATTATTTTTAACAATTATTAGATTAGAAAAATAAATTATTCCGACTAGCATAATTTCCTACGTATAATCATCAGACAATATAAATCATTTTGTACACCAGAAAATAACAATGCTCGGCCTAAAAATTGCCTCTGACACCAATTCAGCATATTCTTATGTAAAATGACCTCCTGAATCCCAATATGACGCCCATTGTGAACTATCACCCACCCTTTTTTAAGAATGGAGCCCCTGTTTTCACCATTTTTCGGTGATTTTATAGCTATAAATTTGATTTTTAGGAGGTGTTGGTGTTAGGGATTAAGGCCGATTGACAACACTGGGGTCCTAAGCCTGAGGGGGAGTGCCTTCCGTGGAGGTCTTTCTAAGGGGTCCTAGCCCGTATTTACGCAAGTTTCGGAGGAAACCACGGAAAACTCCGAACGGCTAGGCCGACGAGCGCGACCGGGGATCGAACCCGGCACCTCACGTCTACCAGCTTTGAGCGCAGAACCGCTCGGCCGCTGGTGGGCCTTTTTAGGAGGGGAGGAGAATTATTATAACCACTAAATATCTTTTGAGGGCTACAGAGTTGGAAAATTCTAAAACATAGACGGAATTTTATTTTATTCTATTTTATTTATTTATTTATTTATTTATTTATTTATTTTTTTTTGGGGGGGGGATTTGCCACTGAAATTATGCATTACATATCTTATATTTTTTTAATCTGTTATTAACACTTTCACGACCGCTGATTGAAAATTTGTAACTCCGCCAGTGGGCGTTTCTTTAGGTTAAATAGGTTATATTATTTCTTAACAATATACCCAATATACACATTTTTGCAATCAATGCACTATGGATACAAATACTATTTATTTATATTATAAATATGAATACAGAAAACGTTGTTTTAAAAAAATATAATGTAAAAGAATAACGCCCACAGGCGGAGCAGTGGCGGCTCGTGCACCGAAAATTGGTGAAGAGGCACACTGTATTTTACACTTTATTCTATAAATTAATATTTAAATACGCATTTTTAGTTAATTTTAGTTAAGACCATGCTTAATAAAAATTATGATTAAAAATACTTAAATATTATTTTTGAGCTCTTCACCTATTTTCGGTTCACGAGCCGCCACTGAGGTGGAGCTTACTGTCAAAAAGGCAAAAACATGAGGTCGCGAAAGTGTTAATGTTACTTTTTAAACTTTATATATTTTTTGTTTTTAGGTGTTAAATTAATTATTTTCCATTCTTCAAATCAAATTCATGGTCATAAAATTATCGAACAGGGAAAGAAATTGAGAGAGGAGGTGGTATATCTAGAAAACTGTGGGTGACTGGGCAAAATGGGAATATTTCGGATTCAGGAGGTCATTTTACAAGAATTAGCAAAAATGGTATAAGATCTCGATTTTTTTTTTTTTTTTTTTTTTTTTTTTTCAGAGCAATGTAACCGTACAATTTTTAGTACCCGCCTTTTTTTCACACCAGTGATTTTTTAGAGTAATTTTATTCTTATTTAATAGTAACAACATTCGGAGAGAATTACTCTAAAAATAAAGTGGTGTGAAAAAAGGGGCGTGTCTTCAAGGGGCGTTAACAATTGTTTGGTTATTAATGAAATGGTTGGGAAGTATGCCAGTCATTGAGAATTAGGGTATTTAGAACGTCATACTCAACATAGAAGTATAATAACTGTATCAGTCATGTCAACAATTTAATTCATTCTGGAGCACTATTAGTAACCGCCCTTTTTCATACCACTTTATTTGTAGCAAAATTAATACCTAATTACGATTTAAAAAAAATACTGTTCAAGAAAAGTAGTGCCATAAAAAAAAAAGGCGGGAATTAACATTACTCTGGAAAAAGTTAACCCTTAACGCTCGACATATTTTCCTATTTTGAACAGTAAGACACGCCTTTTGGCGTTCCTTTAAAACGTCACATGTATAGTTTCCAACTTACTACCTTTTGGCTACCGAAAAATTGTAATAATTTGTTTTATTTTACTTCATCATTAAATAAAATAAATCTTTCTGTTAAAATTTTCCGGTAGCCGTAAGGTAGCCTACAGTTACACGTTTTAGAAAAATAACATTTCATTTGCAGAGGAGCACCTTAAGGCGTGGATCGATTTTTTTAATGTCCCCTCAGAAGGGACATTTAAGCGATAAGGGTTAAAATGTTGGCATGTATGCTGTTTATAGATTTTATGAAGAGGAATTTCACAAAGGAACATTTGAATACCACTACTTTTTTATAGTAATTTTAGACTTGACTAATCGTTGATGTACGTTGATATCTGGTTTAAAAAATTACTATAAAAAAATTTTGGTGTTCGAATTTCCTTTTGTGAGAAACTTATTTATAAACCACACCTGATAACCAGTGGCGGCTCGTGCACCGAAAATTGGTGAAGAGGCACACTGTATTTTACGCTGTATTCATTTACAGAATATAAATTTACATTTAAATAAGTATTTTTAGTTAATTTTAGTTAAGACCATGCTTAATAAAAATTATGATTAAAAATACTTAAATATTATTTTTGAGCTCTTCATCTATTTTCGGTTCACGAGCCGCCACTGCTGGTAACATTTATATTTTATTTCAGATTACTATTACTAACAGTAATCTGAAATATAGTACTCGCCTTTTTTTCATAAAATAAGATAAAAACGTCTCTTTAAAAATAATAATGTGATGAAAGATCGGATACTAACAATACTCCAAAATAATGCTACCAGGTGTGAAAAACATAGCTGCCATCATTTCAATTTATTCCGGAGTAATAATTATAGCCCCGCCTTTATTTCTAACCACTTAATTTATAAAATTTTCTGAATTATACAACTACGGTAAAATGAGAAAACATTACTCTTTAAAAAAGTGCCAGGAAATTAAGGTGGGACTAAAAATACTCTGAAATAAATTAAAATATTGGTAACTTTGGTATAAAACTATTGATCTGTATGCCTTTCCCGTAATTAACTTTTATAAATCATGTTTTTTTTTTTTTCTTTATTTTCTGGGGAAGGGGGGGGGGCTATTTACGTCGTGGTTTCTGTGAAAAACGCATAAGTGTTGAAATTTATTATTTTTGTCATCCAGAGAATCTCATGGAGTTTGTAACCTACAATAGATACTTCTTTCAAACGAAACAATTTCCGATATTACGGGATATAGTTGTAATAAAAGTTAGTGTAAGATAAAAAATGATTGAGTGAATGTTATTTAAAAAATGAATAATAATAATAATAATATAGAAACAAAATTAAATTTTGCATCATGCGTAGAAAATGAATGACTTTTGGACATTTTGCAGAGAAAGATATAACCACTGTGAGTGAGCTTATTTAAATCTATAGAAGATAAATTTTAATTTTCTTTATCAATACTTTATTATTTTCTTATTTTTTTAAATGTAAATACAAAAAAAAAAAAAAAAAAAAAAAAATCTTTTTAAAGCCTCCAAGTTCACATATTCTCCTTTTGAACAGTAAACCACATCAGTTTGGAGTTCCTCTAAAATGTCACAGTATATAACAAAATGATTTTGCGTATTCATATTCAATTCATATAAATTTTATCTTCAGCAATCGATGCGTTAATACCATTGGCGTATTTATATATAAATGCGATGTAAGGATTTAAGCATGAGTATGCAAAGCATTTTTTTTTTTTTTTGTAATAATGTATTCCCTGGAATATCTAAATGCACTGCTCGATTCTTTTTCTTCTTCCTCCTCTTCTGTTTATTATTATTATTGAACGAGAATTAATAAATTGTTAAAAGAATAAGTTAGTTATATTTTTGCATCTATTATAAGTCTGTTACATACATTAAGTTTTTCGATAAATTGGTTTGTCTTAAAAATTACTTTTTCAAAAAATTGATTTTATGTGATTATGTAACTGAACTCTGATACAAGTAATAAAATGAGTAAAAAGTGTATAAGTGTAAGTGTGTTTTAAATTGATCTTTATTATCCTATAAAATACACCAATGTTCATTAAACTAAATCAGTGTTGCCAGATTGAGCGACTTTTTTATTCAACAGTCACCAATAATTTTGGGAAGCGATATTTAATGTACATAATCGACAATTAATCGTCTATTATATATCTCATCCATCACTTCTCAAAATTATTGGTGATATTAAATAAAAAGTCGCGCAATCTGGCAACACTGAACTAAATATAGAGCTGCGTGACGCATGTGATTGAAAGTAATAGTTTGAGAAATAGTATTGTCTACAGTAATTTTCTGAATGATGTAATAAATACTTTAGTTTATTGTTTGAATTTTGCTCGTTAGCTGAATATTAGTGAAAGAGAAAAAATAATCAATTATGTGGGGTTTTCATTTTTGTTTTCAAGAAAACATTTGTAATGATACATCTCTCTATATATACAATACAGGGTGTTCAAAACTCATGGGTAAAAATTTAAGGGGTGATAGAAAACATCTAAATAAGCCATTTTCACCATACAATGCATGGGCGGAGAGGAAGCGGTGACCGCTAGAGAGCGCTGTAATGGAAAGTAAAAAGCGCGCCTTTTCTCACACATCGTCATTTCTACCGTGGATTTCAGCAGGCTTGGCGACATACAGTAATCAGGAAAAGGCGGACATGCATTTATTGTATGGTCTGGCGAATGGGAATACTCTTTAAACCGCAAGACTGTTAAGATATTTTTCGGTCTGGTCCGTGTCTTCTCGGGAAACGCCGCTTGTGCAGTCTTGCGGTTACCATTCGATACACCATATATAACATGCATGCCCGCCTTTTCCTGGTTACTGTATGTCGCCATGCCTGCTGAAACCCATGGTAGAAATGACGATGTGTAAGAAAACGCGCGCTTTATACTTTCCATTACAGCGCCCACTATAGCGGTCACTGCTTGCTCTCCGCCCATGCATTGTATGATGAAAATGGCTTGTTTAGATGTTTTCTACCACCCCTTAAATTTTTGGCCATGAGTTTTGAAACACCCTGTATGTGTGTTCGTGTATGTTTGTATATATATATATACATATATATTTGGATAACCATTGTTCTTTATAATACGAAGCTGGAAATGTTTTGAACATTTTAATAATCACTATTTCCGAAGTATTCTCTTTATCTTATTTAATAGAAACTTTTTCCATTAAAGTAGAAGAATATTTTTTAGAATTAATAGTACTCAAATACAGCAGAGTTATCACTTCTGATATATATTTAGAACTTCTAATAATCTAATGAATGAAACGCAACTAACATTTAAGAAATGACAAACAGGGCTTGCAGTGTAGTCTGTTGAGCGAAATGGTAGTATAACTAAATGAATAAAATTTCGCATAATAAGAACTTTACAGATGAAGTTAAGTACAATTCTCTAGCTTAGAAACGGAAACCTATCCCTCAAATTCCTTTCCCCAAAATGTGGCATATTAGAGATACCTGATCAGCTATAAACTACAAGACGTAATCAGCATAAATTATGTGAATGTCTAATTAAGAGCAAAATTTTATGCACTTCTTTCTTTAGTTTTTGAGTTACAGCTATTGAGTTAATTTCTATTTATTATTTTAGTTTACTGTTATTAGTTATTTTACAATAATATTGAGATATGTTTCATGCAAAGGCATTCAAGTTGTTTTATTTTATTCACGTAAAAATAGTTCGTTTATGAAGTAACCATTTAAAAGAATTATTGCAGATTGTAAGCATAGTTGCCAACATTTTAATTTATTCCGAAGCATTTTTAACCCCGCCTTTAATCCGAAACACTTTATTTAAAAAATATTTTTCTTTAGTATATAACTGCGATAAAATAAGAAAAAAATACTCACAAGAAAAAAGTGGTATGATATAAAGGCGGGGCTAAAAATGCTATGTAAAAATGCTCCCAACCATCTCATTAATAGCCGTACAATTGTTAACACCCCTTGAAAAACGTCTCTTTTTTTAGACCACTTTATTTTCAGAGTAATTCTCTCCAAATGGTTTTAAGATTAAACAAGAATAAAATTACTCTAAAAAATGACTGGTGTGAAAAAAAGGTGGATGCTAAAAATTGTACGGTTCATCATGAGATGGTTGGCAAGTATGGGAATAAATTAAAATGTTGGCATCTCTGTGTATAGAAATTGAATCCTTTTAAGCTATACCACTAGTAAAGACTAAACTATTTATAAAATAAAAATATTTTACTTTAAAAAAACAGTATTTTCGTTTATTTATTTTTTTTTCCGCCTATTTATTTATTTATTTATTTATTTATTTTTGCTGTTGTTGTTGTTGTTAGAATTATTACTTTTTTTTAATAATATTAAATTCGGATTTTTTAACTGTTGCTAATGCAACCAAAAATTATAGCTTTTTTGTCATGCTTCAATTTCCGGAAAAGTTTAAAAATATTCCAAAATTACTTATTTGTAAAGTATGTCAAATGGCAGCAAAATTATTCTTAAACTGTCAAAATGATGTCAAATACAGGCTAAAACTATCTACAAGATTACCATATTTAACATCTGAAGGAGATCTATGGGCGCCGCCTTAATTTTTAAAGATTAATGATGGCGGTAATGATGCATAAAACGACATGGGTAGACATTAACTGGGCGTCACGTGGCTTAAAAATGAAAATAAATTCAAAATAAGCTTTCAGAAGATTAAAATGTGACAAGTTGAGTGTCGATTTAAAAAACTAAATATAGAAAAGTATGAACTATGTATAAAAATAATGTAGAAAGTATAAAAGTTCGGATATTAAAAAAAGAGAAATACTCGGCATTAAATACGCGGTTTTCTTAGACGTATTTTTAATATATTATTTTTAATATAAATAGTACTAGCATACATACAATTACATATTATTTATTTAATTGCTCGTAGCGGTTAATATGATTGTGTGTTAAAAAATGCAGTGTCTTTATTACATTCCTTAAGAGCCCGCTTCACTCACCGTCTCCGGAAGCCGAAGCTAATGTAATTAATTCTATGGGAAATTTTCTTTACTAATTACTTATTAACTAGTCCATATTTTTAAATTCTGTTTTCACATTCAGAAAATTCCCAACTGATAAATTGACGCACCTTTTTTAAAAATATATATTTTTTAATTTTTAATATTTTATTTTGAAGCTGTTAAATACGAATTTTCAACATATGAAATCTTTCATTTTGTAATTTCAAAATAAAATATTAAAAGTTAAAAAAATACGTTTTTGAAAAAAGGTCCGTGAATTTAACAGTTGGGAATTTTCTGAATGTGAAAACAGAATTTAAAAATATGTATTGGTTAATTCGAGAAATTAGATTTTTTTACAATTTTCGAAAAATTAACTTTTCTAGTAATTTCCGAAAATTACCATTTATAATACTTTTAAAGGTTATTATTGTTATTATTTAGTAGTATAGAGTATTGTTTATGAAGCATATGCGTTAATTAAACCACATGACAAATGAATTGATCAGAAGTCAATACGGCTAACTAAATAATAATAATGAAATAAATAAAAGCACTGCTACGAATAATAAATAAATTAATTAAAATTCTGTCCTGAACAGAATTTAATTTAGAACGATTGACTTATACCTTAACATTTATCCCTACTTCTTTTTTAATTATTATTAATTCTTCTCTATGAAGACTTACGTTAACTGTACAAACTCGTGCAAACTTCTGTTTGCATATTTTTAACGAAAAATATTGAGTCTGTTATTGTCGAAGTAGGACCTCTCGTTGTAGAGTGTTTTGGCATATTTCGTAAATGCAAGTCCATAACTGTTAATTTTTCGATAAAATCGAGACCGTACTCGCTGAATTTAGGGTAGCCTTGTATATTGTTTATAACTTGAATGCGCACTACATAGTGTGTTTCACTTTAATGTAGAAAGAGATATGCATAACACCATTCAAAATGCATTTCAAAGAAAACTACCCGGTTGTACAGATACCTGCAAATACAAAGCCCATGAATGCCTCAGTTACCTGTTTCTGTAAAGGAAAAATTATTTTTTGTAAATAATGGTGCCAGTGCAGCCCAAACTGATTTGCGTATGTGCATTAAAGTTTTAACAACATTATTACACTCTGGCATACTTGCGTATTTGTCTTTTATATCAGATTTCAAAAAGAAATTGCATGTCAAAAATTAAAACTCGAAATACTGATATATATACCAATCATCATTAATCTTTTGCAGTTGACACTGAACAGTGAGCCCCGTTGCTTGCTTTCCTCTAAGACGTTATTCTATTTAACAAAAGAATTTTAAACATTAGTGTTTAAATTATTTTTGTCCTAGGTTGGTTGGGTGTTATGTCGCACTATTGCTGCGCAAAGAACAATTGGCGACGATCTGGGACTCATCCCTAGGGATAGTCCGGAGACATGTCATCACAAAACCAAAGTAACGTTTAAAATGAGATGAATAATACTAAAATTTTTAAAAGATAGCATTTCGGCCAAACAAATCAGTGTCATAAACATACAAAGCACAACATTTAAAATCATTGATTATTATTGATTGTAAATGTTGTGCTTTGTATGTTTATGACACTGAGGAGGGCTAGTTCTTAGTCGAAACGTCTGTCTTGTGTTTTTATGTTTTTTAATTAAAATGCATTTTTTAAAAATTTTAGTATTCCTTATCTCATTTTAAACGTTACTTTGGTTTATATATATTAATGAGACGTATAGATTATATTTAATTTTATTAAATGCCATCAAAATTTTGAATCCCTGCTGATTGGATGACTCCCCCACTTTGATGACCCCCAGTAGTCTAATTTAGATGGGAACATGGAAGACATTGTAGCCACAACGGATTTTACGTGCACCAACCGCCATTAGTGTATACGACAGTCTTTGGCCGGCTGGAGTATCGAACCAGCAATCTTCCAGTCACGAGCTCTGCGCTCTACCGACTAGGTTACCGCGGCCCGTTTTCTCCTCTGCATTCTATGCCGTAATGTCACTGGTGCACATATGTATAGATGTATATCTATATATCTGTACTGATAAGTATAAAGGGTTTAAGTCCAAAAATGTCGATTTTGAGTTAAGTACATAGTCAGACTCAGAAAAATATTCTCAATCGATTGGTATAAAGGATTTAAGTCTATGTCATTTAGTCTTTGAGAAAATCGATTGGTAAAAAAATGTTCAAATCAGAAATTTACCATTCATGCATGGTATAAAATATTTAATTCAGTTTTTTCCGGTTTTTAAATGAAGGTTGACAATCACTGAATGGTATAAAGGGTATAAATCAACATAATTCCTTTTCCCTAATCGATTCTTCAGATTTGTTTTTAGACAGTTTAATTTTATTTTTCGTTTCCTAAAAAATCAAGAATATGGACTTAAATCCTTTATACTTATCAGTACAGATATATACCAGAGTATTGACAGTCGAAATTTTCTCCCTGATTCGTACACCAGTATTTTTCTTTCGAAATTTTTTAATAGTAAGATTGTACGATTAATTAAGTAAAAAATTATCATATAAATATAACTAGTAGAAAAATCAGGGATAGAAATCGACTGTCGACACCCATATATATATTATATATATACCATGTATATGCATATACACATCAATAGTAATTAAGGATTAACCCCTTAAGTAGCCAAGAGGTAATCATTTTAAAGTTGAGCCGAAAATAGTCACCAAATGAAATATGATTATTTAAAAGTTTCAATTATTAATTTGTTTTTTAAATCACTTAAATATAGTGACCAGCAAAGAGGGCAAAGCGTGCTACTTATTTGCATATATTGAACAGAAATTAATAGTAAAGTTAATTTGCATGTATTTATGATGATTTCAAGACAGATATGACGTCATTAGTTAACTAACAAATTCGTTTGGAAATATTTATAATTAACACTTTTCAAATTACTGAAAATAAAGTTAAAGTTTCTAAAATAGAAATGGCGATTTCTAATAAATTAAAATAAATGGAAAATACTGAAATTTAATAAAAGAAAATAGAATTTCAGAAAATAAATAAACTTTGTGACATAAATTTTACTATTAAAAATTTACTAAAAGTATAATATATATATATATTTATATATATATATATATATATATATATATATATATATATATATATATCAAAAATTTCTATGATTCACGAGGTATAACTCACATAGTCAAGTACGCAAAATCATTAAAATAAATAAATAAATAAATAATGTGTTACTTTAGAAAAATGCCAAACTAAACCCATTTTTTCCCCTTCTTCTTCCTTTCTTTTTTCCACCACCGTGGCAACTTAGATTGTAAAGGGTTAATAGTGTTTAACATAAATTTCATTAACCTATTACTGGTCCTACTTAACTTCACTCCTCTGATCAGTATAGCATACTTGCCAACCATCTCATGAATAACCGTACAATTGTTAACGCCTCCTAAAAAAACGCCCCTTTTCTCACACCACTATATTTTTCGAGTTAATCTCTCCAAATGTTGTTACGATTAAATAAGACTAAAATTACTCTAAAAAATTACTGGTGTGAAAAAAAAGGCAGGTACGAAAAATTGTACGGTTCATAATGAGATGGTTGGCAAGTATGATATAGCAAAACCTACGGACATTTTTTCTTACTATTTACCACTAAGTTTAACTGTAGCGGTTACTTAATTACTTCAAACGCTATTTGTCTATATGTATTAAATATCCCATTTTATGTATAAGATGTCGTTCATTGAAATTATTGGTGGTAGTTGAATAATAAAATTCCTAAATTTGGTAATATTGTTTAGAGCGTTAGGGCCGGCAAAGGGTTAAAGAAAAACAAATTATGCAATCTGATGAAACAAAATAATCTCAGCATATCTTTTAATATTTAGAGTACATAAAAATATACAAAATATTTTGCGAAAGTTTCTTATAAATTTGACAGAATGTTTTAAAAGTCTCGTTTGTGCATAGAAATGATTCATTCAAAACTTTACAAATTAATTCGGAAATTTTTCAACTAATCTAGTTAGCTTACATTTAATAATATACAACAACTATAAGTAAATGGGCTATATAATAACACAAAAGAGAAAGAAAAAATTAAAGAATAATTAAAATATTCACTTTACTTACAGTTTCTTTAAGCTTGGTAAATTGGAAAATGTCCGACTTCCAACTTTCATGATTGGATTACCACCCATCTCCAGTAATGTGAGTTTTGGGTTTTTCAGGAAGGCAGAATCCGGTAATTCTGTAATTGAGTTATCCGAAAATACGCTATAAAAGAAAAAAAAAAAAAAAAAAAAAAAAAGGAAAAGAAGAAGAAATGGAATTAAAATTTATCTGTAATATGAAATTTAATTATTGAAAAATTTATATTTATTTAATGATTAAACAATTTATTAAGATAACTGAATATTTTTTAAACGTTTTCAACTACCTGTTTTCTAGAAATATTTTTACTTTTTTCTATATGTAATATAGAGAAAGTATTGGATTCGCGAAAATTTTCGACCTCCGTTTTTTGACGGATCTACACGTTTTGTGATGTCCTGAACACGAATTGATAGTTTTTAAAAAATGTCTGTCTGTGCGTCTGTCTGTCTGTCTGTCTGTCTGTATCATTTTTTTGTGGACGCTGTACCTCACGAACCAATGAATGAAATTTAACCAAACTTGGTATTTAGTTGCATCCTGACATGAACTGGTGCCCATTAGATTTGGGGATCAATAGCTCAACAGGTGGCGCTGTGATCGCATTTTATGCAAATTTTTAACATGGCAGCATAGGACAAAATTCCGTATAAATGGGCATAATGAGAGTTATTTTAAACTTGTGATTGTAAAATTAATATGAATTATTGATAATAGTAGTAGTTAACTAGGAAAAAAAAATTGTGCATGGGGGGGCATCGGTTCCGCCCCTGGGGGGGAAGTACCCCCCCGGGGGGGGGTTAAATTTTGAAGATGGGTATCATTCGAAAGATCTCGTCAATACCTTTAAAACGAATGGTTGAACTATAAATCTGTGATAATTTAAAACAAAGTTATCGATTTTTTTTTACTTTTAACCAAAAAAAAAAAAAACTTAGAAAAAAATTCGATTTTTTTTTTTTTTTTTTTTTTTTTTTTTTTTAAAATATTGTTAGTGATTAAATATGTATTAATTTTTACAAAAAAAAAAAAAAAAAAAAAAAAAAAAATTAGAAAAAAAAAATCTTTTTTCTTTTTTCTTTTTTTTTTTTTTTTTTAATATTGTTACTGATTGAATATGTATAGGAAAATATAGAAGAAAGTCTTGTGGTGGCCACAACATATTAGTTTAAATTGCACAAAATGATAAGTAGTACATACAACGAAAAATACACGGTAGCACAATACAACGAAAATCAATTTTTCGCTCATTAAAACTTGCCAGATAGACTTTTATGCCCGATAACTTCTCATTCCTTGATTTTCACGGACAAGGCATATTTGTAATTTTTTTCCCCGCGGTACTTTATATAACAACAAAAACACTTTTATTACCGACTGATTGAAAGAGGACTGTAGTATAATAATAATAATAATAATAATAATTTAAAAGAATGTCTGAGTAGAATGCAAACTTTTTAGGTAAGTCGCAAAATCCGGCAAAGTTCATATGGTACATATTTATTCATTGAGTGTTAAACCCTTCACTACAAATAACAATTTTTGTCACACATTAAGCCTATAAATTTAAGAAGAATATTCAGAATTAAAAGGCAAGTTCGTACTAAAGTTCTGCGCGGGTCGAGTAAACTTGACCCGCACCCGATCCACAAGGAAACTTTCAACCGGCAGCCCGACCCGAAACCGCAGCTTATGACCACCAAAAAATATTATTCAATTTGCAATATAAAATAAATGGAATTAGAATTGTGTTTCACGAAATACAGTTATAATCTTGAAGAAATCTTTCAAGTAGAAATCTTACAAGTATATATAGTAGACTCTCGTATAACGCGGGGGATACGTTCCTCGTAATAGAAAATCGCGTTATAGGAGACATACATTGAGCAGACGATTTCATCCGCAGTGAGACCAAAAATGTCGGGTGTTGGCATGGTAACGGAGCAATTCTTCCTTGAACAGGTTGAAAGTAGAAAAGATGTCGTCACGTGCTTACGCGTTATACGAGACTCTTTATCGCGTTGTATGAGTAATCGTCGCAGATTTTTCGTCGCGTTATACGAAATCGCGTTTACTGGGAGCGCGTTGTGCGAGATTCTACTGTAATTATATTAAAACTAGTGTATAGTTAAAATTATATTAAAAATAACTAGTCTAATGACAAACAAAGCCTTAGTGTATAATACAGCAAAATTTCTTGTGTATTACACTTACTTAAAAAAAATCTACACTGATTTAAATATTCACAGTATATATATATATATATATATATATATATATATAAAAGTAAAAAAGGGAAGCAAATATACATTGGAAGGCAAATAATTTTCTCATATAACGTTTTAAACATTAAATATTTATGCATTTTTTCTTTACGAATTAAACTTGTGTCATGAGTTGTATTTCTTTGAACTGCTCTGAAGGAGGAAAATGTTATTCAATTTCTCCATTCAAGAGATCATTTTCATTAAAAAGCAACATAAAATTATTTTCGAAGAAATGTGTTTTGCAGGTAGACACGCGGGTCAAAAAATAATGCTAACTCGGCCCGCAAGGCGGGTAACCCACGGTTAACCGCGGGTAACCGATCCGATACACTAGTCCATTCGAATCAGTTCTGTCAGCTATGTGTCAAAAGTAAAAAAAAAAAAGAAGCACTTTTATGACCATGAGTATACTTACAGTTCCCGGAGTGTTGGTAAACTTGAAAGAGCAATGGGAAGCGATGTCAGCTTGTTTCCATGAATTTCACTGTATAATAAAAGAACAAATTTTAATTGTAAAATGCTAAATGTAATGAAATTTCACTTGCTAAATTGTATTTTATTTTGAGTAAAAAAGAAAACATTTGACATTTAACGTTTTAGCTTTATTTTGTTAATACCTAGATGAAATCTTTTAATATATGCTTTTCAATCAAATCTTATCTAAACTTGCAAAATAAATGTTCACTAATGGTGATATGAAAATTTAATTTTGAGATTCATTTTTGCGATATTTTATGAATGGTGTTCTTATAATCCCGATGATTTTTACTGTTTGGGAAATTTAACAACGTTCCTGATTACAGTTATCAGCTTATCATTTAGTTTTTATCAGAATTTTGACAACTTTAAATGTTTTGATTTTAAATTTACTACTAATTTTAATGAATTATATTTGGCATATATAATAGTAGATAAAAATTAAGGAAAATATAACTTGATAATTACGAGTCGAAAATAATGACAGATATGTTTACATGGTCGCCAAACTACTAATCCTAGGAAATAACAATTTATCAAGTTTAATAATACATTCTTCTTTTAAAAACAATAAAACATTATACCTTCATTCTAGACGCACTAATGCTAACAATTTCTCCTGATGCAACACTATCTATTAATACACACACACACACACACATATATATATATATATATATATATATATATAAAATCATAATGTTTCTTCATAATGCTACGCCAACAGATCTTAAAAAAAATGACTATCCATTTGTTCTACATATTTTACATGTTAACGCATACTTGCCAACATCCTAATTAATATTCCGTAGTGTTGCTAATCACGCCTTTTTTTTCCACACCGGTAAATTTTAGAGAAATATTCTTCAAATGCAATTACGATTAAATAAGTATACAAATACTCTAAAAAGATACTGGTGTGAAAAAGAAGGCGGGGCTAACAATACTACGGAATATTACTTAGTATGTTGACAAGTGTGTGTTAGCGCCATATCTAATGCGATTTGCAAAAAGAATTCTCCATGTCTTTTTATTGAATATATTTATTAGAATGTTGTTTAATATGTGGCATTTTGCTTATCGTAAATTATAATTCTATAAAAATAAATAATATTAATAAAAAATCTTGCATTTTTTTTCCAAAATATGAGTTTAATAAATTTAAAAATAAATAAATAAATAAAACTGCATACAGTGTTGCCAAATTTAGAAACTTTTTTGTTCAATAGCTATTACTAATTTTTAGCTGTAACGGTTGCCTAACCACTTCGAAGAGTAATCCTCTATTATATAGGTATCAAAAATTTCTTCTTAAAATTATTGGTGACTACTGAATAAAAAAGTCCATAAATTTGTCAACATTGTCTGCAAACCATATTTTTCAAAGCCAATGTTTTAAGTAACATTTCTCACACATTGCTTGGAATGTCAAAATAATAATGTTACATGCATTCTTTTTCTTTTTTTTTTTTTTAAACGTAAAAGAAAATTACTGTTTTGTTTCAAGATTTATAATATAGGAAAATAATAATAATAAATATATATAGCTTTTAGTTTGTGCTTTTTTAGATCCACATGATATGAATAGAAATGTTCATTTAATACAGACAATGAAAACTGTTATAGAAAATTATAAACGGTTTCAATTGAAAATTACAGTCGGCAGCAAAATTATTCGAGATTTGAAATAATTCCTATGTAAAAAAAAAGTACACTTAATACTGCTTTGTTAAATAAATCCTTGTCGAGTCATGTTCTCAGTCAGTCTAAGAACATGATTCGACAAGGATTTATTTAACAAAACAGTATTAATTGTACTTTTTTTTTACGTGGGAATTATTGCTAGCGTTCCAATAATTTTGCTGCCGACTGTACAGGCGCAATTTTTTTTCTGTTACATGCATTTTTAGGAAAACAATTAATACTAAAACTTGCTTGATATTTCTTTAATTACAGTCCACAAAACAAAAAATGTAATTAAACTGTTAAAAAGAATGCAATGTAACCAGATATGATGCAAAATTGTATAATCGTTTCTTACATATTCTGGCGCGCTCCAAAGCAGCTGTTTAAGTAAATGATATCGATATGTCTCAGATCGGAAGCACTTTATATTCCCTTATTCGCAAAAATCTAATAATGGTGCATAAGCGTATTTGGTATGACAGATGATAGATGATATAAAGGCTAGAAGACATAAGTCGACATTTGTCGATATGAAAATCTAGAAATCGTTTAAAACAATCTGGGGACTTTTATGAATTTCATATGCATGAAATAGTGCAAAATCTTTATGAATAATTGGGTTGGTAAATGAATTATATCACTGAAACACAAATGCAGAATGTAAAGTCATTAAATCATAATTGTTAACTCTTCCATTTTTTAAAACTACAATTTCGTACTATTTAATTGCAGGAATTTTGTCTTTTTATAAAATAAAAATAATTCTTCTGAAGTAGAGGTGATAAACAAATATAAGAGTAGGAAACTATGCAGTAATAGCTATATTCAAAAGCGACCTCCCAATTTGTTTGAAAAGAAAAAATATTTGATCAGTGCATTTTGCCTGTTTTAACTTATGCTTCAGTAACTTGGACATTAATGTGTAAAACTATATAAAAACTTCAAACAACGCAGAGAAGCATGGAGAGATAGATACATGTTACTATTCACCCGAACAGACAAGACAGAAAGCGAAACACTTTGATTAGGGAGGAAACCAAAGTTACTGTTGTTATTTCTAGAGTTAAGAAATTAAAGTGCAGCTGGGTTGGGCACCTTGCAAGAAGAAATGACGATAAAGGGACGACCAAAATCATGTTTTGGATACTGAGAAATAAGAAAAGACCGGGGAAGAGACCACTGTGTCGTTGTAGATATGAAATTGTGAAGTTTGGAAGAGCAGAATGGAGAAGAATTACAGAAAACAGGAATGATTGGAATCACCTAGGAGAGGCCTTCATCCTGCAGTGGATTGATGAAGTCTGAATTTGATGATGGTGATGATAATGATATATGTAAATCATTTCCCTAGAATCAGAATAAAGAATTTTTCCATTCATTTGCGTATAACAATATTAGTAGGTCTGACGATGCAGAAGACAATGCAAAGCCTGTAATTTTATGGAGATTTCTCTTCCCCTAATATTCAGTTAATGACCTAAAACAAGGCATTAACTAAATAATATCTTAGATCACTCAAAAAAATTATTGTTGATAGTAAACACTATTATTCAAACTATTACTTTCATTTTCACGACTCGTTTTATTACTTCCTTTAAAAACTGTAATATACACATCATAGCTACCAACTTAAACTTTTAATAAAATAATTCATAAATAAAATATTATACCAGTTTTATTTGATTAAATAAAGAATTTTTTACTCAGAAAAAATTGTGTTGAAAAACTGCACCAGTTACCATCTGCATATATATATTAATAGGCAATCAAAAGGATTTATATTACAACCATGTGATTTGAAATTTTGACAAAGTTTTATTTCATTTTCTTCGTTTTGTAAGGCTGTATCACTACTAATCTGTTGAAAGAAACAATATAACAACGAGTAATTGTTTATTTGTAGAGTTTTCTCTTCCACTAATATTCAGTTAACGGCCGAAAATGAAACAATAAGTTAAATATTTTTTTTTTTTATATCATTGAAAAATATACTGTAGATATTATACCTATACTACACATTATTACTACTAGATAATACTGTATACTATACATTATTACTAAAACTATTACTTCCATTTTCATGACTCATTTCATTGCTTCGTTTATAGAAAAGTTATATATATATATATATATATATATTACTAGCCAATCAAAATAATTTCTTTTGCATCCATGTGATTCGAAATTATGTTAAAAGTTTTCTTATAAAGGTTTCGTTCCCAATCATTACTAATATTTTTCAAAACAAGAAAATAACACATAATAGATTTCTACAGTTTTTAGCCGCTGAGGCACCCCAGTTAACGACCTTAAGTAAAATAAAGAAACAGAAAAAAAATTCAATATCGGCAAGAATTGCTAAAATAAATGTTTCTGCGTTTCTTTAAAAGCCTTTGGTTGACTTCTTCCTTTAAAAAAACCTTTTTCATTTGTAAAGTTTATCCAATCTATTAAAGTGTCACGGGTATTCTAAGTTTTTTTTTTTTTTTTTTTTTTTTTTTTTTTTGAGGGGGGGGGGAGGAGTAAACGTTTTAGTTTAAAAGACACCTCGTTTTTTGTTGTGTTGCATTCACTTGTTGGATATTTGCCAATTCTGCCCTTTTCAAGAGGGGTTGAACTGTGGGAGAATTCCTTCACTGGTCATAAATTTTCTGGGCGTTTTGTTCGCTGGGTTTTATAATGGTATATTTGGCGGTTTATAATGGTAAATATATTGGTATCTATGGACTATAATTGTATTAAAAAAAGTTTTCGAAAAATATATTGGAATTTTTATGATGATTGATGAATCTGTGAAAAAATTTCTGTTTGACTATAAAGAAAGTTATATTTTATACAATTTTATATATTTCCGGAAAAATATTATATGTTAGGAAAATTCTGTATTAATTAAAATCTTACTCTAGATATTTATAACGATGGAGTTGAAATGAAATTTTACAAATAAAATTCATTCTGCATCCCCCCTCTTTTTCTTTCTTTCTTTCTTTCTTTTTTTTTTTTTTTCCTTTTGGAAAAAAAAAAAAGTAAGAAAGGAAAGGGGGATCAAAATAATATATTATTATTATTATTATTATTGTTATTTCCAATCTTTTGAGCAAGTGCAATTAAAATATATTGCCCATTTATCATTTAAATAATAACATTATGCACAGAAAACATTGTGTTGTTAAAGGAAAAAAAAAAAAAAAAAAAGATTATTGAGGATATGATAAAATAAAACATTTTGTTGAAATAATAAGCAATTTGTCAAATTAACTTTTTTTTTATAGCCTCAGCCATACATTTCTCTCTGTGTGAAATTAAATATAGTGTGTGTTTGTAACAGTGCAAATTTCATAATACTTTGAGGAATAAAAATTAATCTAAACAAACACTGCACTTTATAGTCAAACTGATTAAGGAATCTGACCTCGATTACGAAAATTTACTGAGTATAAACTATGTCCTACATATATATGTGTGTGTGTGTGTATATATTAATTTATCTATATTAACTTCATCTTGCACGCACTCTGTTTTTTAGAGAAAATCAAATTGAATTATATTCATCCATGTAATTATAAACATCTCGTAAGTAAAGATGACATTAATAATTTTCTTTCTTGCTGTAAAACTTTCAATATTACGAAGTGGTACAATAAAAACACAGTTCATTAGAAAATTTCATATGAAGTGTCAAAGAAGGAGTTTTGCGAAATCGTATGAGAAATACTAAAAAAGATTCAATATGAAAATTAGCATTATGAAGGGTCTGGTAAATCAAAGTGTGTGTTCTCGGTAAAACATCAAATAAGAAGAGTAACTTCGTGAACTGTTGTTGTAAGGACCTGATCCTTGATAAATATTTGAAAGAAGAAGTCATGCATCACTAATTATTATGTTGAAAAGTGTCTGAACTTGATGAAAATTCAAGAGAAGATATCACGAACTGTTTAACTAAAAGATGGAAATAAAAAGTAAAGTGTTATTCCAGGAAATCATTGATTTCTGATTACCTTCCACGTCACTCTGTCTGACAGTTTTTAATTTTGAAATTGATCAGTCACGAAATTTATTAAGGAAACCGGTGTTGGTAAAAGTATCTATTACTGAATTAAACAGTCCGAAAAATCCTACATGAAAACACTTGCCAAGCTCCTTAACGGCCCTCTTCACTTACCGTCGCCGGAAGCCCGAGCCAATGTTATTCTATGGGGAAATTTTCTTTACAAATAACTTATTAACTAACACATATTTTTAAATTATGTTTTCACATTCTGAAAATTCTCAATTGTTAAATTGACGAACTTTTTTTAAAAATGTATTTTTTTTTTTTTTTAAATATTTTATTTTGAAATTGCAAAAGGAAAAAAATTCACATATTGATAATTCGTATTTTGCAGCTTCAAAATAAAATATAAAAAATTAAAAAAAAATAATTTTTTAAAAAAGGTCCGTCAATTTAACAGCTGGGAATTTTCAGAATGTGAAAACAAAATTTGAAAATATGTATTAGTAAATAAAATATTTGTAGAGAAAGATTTCCCATAGAATAACATTAGCTTCGGCTTCCGGCGGTGATGAGTGAAGCGGGCCCTTAATTTATTCCGGAGCATTTTTAATACCGCCTTTTATTTATACCACTTTTGTCAGAGTTTCCAAGTTCCTTAATTTGTTCCGGAGCACTTTTAGCCTACTTAATTTTCACACTACTTAATTTATAAAATAATTTTTTATAATATATAACTACGATAAAATAAGAAAAATATATTCTCGTAAAAAAGTGGTTGAATAAAAGACGGGGTTAAGAATGCTCCGGAATAAATTAAATTAGTTGGCAACACTGATTTTATGGTTCGTGCGGATACGCTTTTTTTTTTTTTTTTTCAAGGAATCTGTCACCTCACCAGTTCATTTATACAATATATTACCTTTTAAGGCATTTTTCATATCAAACATTTCTATGGAATATTACTGGTGCAGAAAATGGAGAAAATTCAAGGACAGTACGAATGCTTTTTTATTATAAGAATATTTTTTATTATAGTTATATATTGTAGAAATTTATTTTACAAATCAAGTGGTGTGTGCTAAAACCGCTCCGCAATAAATTAAGAATCTTTGCAACTCTGTGAGAATATACACTACTAATCAATTAAAATTGCAACACCAAGAAGGAATGTAATTTATTTGGCACATACATTATACTAGGAAGAACAAGTGATTAAAATTTCAAGAAATTTGGAGTAATATGTATTGAGAAAACAGTACATAAAACAGCGACATCTCTGAGCAAAAAAAACACTTATCTGCCAAGGCATTGAACCAAACAGCGATTGGATGACATGCACGGATAGAGAACTTCATTAAACTTCAACACGATGCCACAATTCATCGATCGTAGTTACTCGTGAGTGGTTGGGGGCCAGTCGCATTTCAACGATAAAACAGACATTTTCATTGGTGAGAGATCAGGAGAACGCGCTGGCCAGAGCAACAGTCGAACATATTCTGCATCAAGGAAGGTCCGGACAATACGGAGAACTTGCGGTCGTGCATTGTCCTGCTTAAATATTTCGCTTCGGAGGCCTTGAATATAGGGCAAAGCGACGGGCCTTAAGTCGTAAGAAATGTAATGGCTGGTATTCAGAGTGGCGGGAATGAAAAGAAGAGGTGATCGAGACGTGCATCCAATGGTACCGCATACCATCACTCCAGATGGTGAACCAGTAAGCAGCTACCGAAATTTTGATTACCCTCAAAAATGCATCACTGATATGGGCGCCTTTAATTTGTGATTAACGAAGAACCTGGACACAGGAATGGCATGAAGTCGCCTTTCAGAGAATTCACAATCCTGTTTACAGTATCAAGATTGCCTTATCCGTATTTAACAACTTTGGGAATAATGCACATTGCTAGCTGGTATTCGACATGGTCACACTGTACACCACTTGCAGTGATGGTATGGAGTTCCTTTGGATACACGTCTCGATTACGTCTTGTTCGCATTCCGGGCACTCTGAATAGCGGCCATTAAATTTCTGGTGAGCTAAGGCCCGCCCCTCTGCCCTATATCCAAGGCCTCCGTAGCGCAATATTTAAGCAGGATAATGCACAATCGCAAGTTGTCTGTATTGTACGGACCTTCCGTGATACATGATGTGTTGAATCGTTGCTCCGACCAGCACGTTCTCCTGATCTTGCACCAATGAACATGATCATTTAATCATTGAAAAGCGAGTGGCCCGCCACCACTCACGAGTAATTACGGTTTATGAACTGTGGCATCCTGTTGAAGCTTCATGGAGTGCTGTACACGAATATGTCATCCAATCGCTGTTCGATTCAATGCCTAGGCAGATACGTGTAGTTATTGCTCCCAGATGTCGCTGCTTTATATGCCGTTTTCTCAAGATATATTACACAAAATTTCCTGAAAATTTAATCAATTGTTCTTCCTACTATAATGTATGAGCAAAATAAATATCATTCTGATATTCGCACTCCTTCTTAGCGATGCAATTTTAATGGACAGTACTGTAATATAAGATGTCTCATTGGGTACACTGCGTGAGATATCAACATATTCCGACAGATATTACCGATATGAGACTATTAATAAATGTATCGGAAAATGTTGAATATAGCATCATTGTCTACACAGTAAAAATTTGTTAACATGATTACGGTCACGGACTGCAAAAATAAAAATTTGCTTGTAAAGCAGTCAATTTTTATTTATTATTTTCCCGAAGAAGAAAGGTGACCTTTAATAAACAATCAGTACTCTGAAATTTACAGAATCTTGCTTTAAACAGAAATACCAGATACTTCTTAAAAAAAAAAAAAAAAAAAAAAAAAAAAAAAAAGCCCTATAATTTAAAAATCAACTAGAGAATTTTAAAATAGTTCTGGTATTAAACTATTTTTCGAAAATAACTATCTGTACCTTTGTAAAATTAGTTTTAGCACTGGAACTATTTTAAAATTTCTTACACATATTTTTATTTCCCATATTGCAGAACTCTGTATATTAGAAAAAAAAAAAAAAAAAAAAAAAAATGCTTTTAAAACTAATTTTGCAAATGAAAATATTCATTTTTTCAGAAAAATATAATTTTGCGTAGGGAAAAAAAAAAAAAAAAACTTTTTTTTACAGACTGTATTTCTATATTCAGGAACCCCATTTGATGGGTGTCAAAATTATCATCTTGTTAATATCTATTAGAATTTCCAACAAACTAATTCTGAGTACCGCGTGCGGCACCCTTTCTTCCTTTCTATATATATATATATAGATAGAAAGAGAGAGAGAGAGAGAGAGAGAGAGAGAGATAATCAGAGGCTTTTTATGTTAGCACTGAATAAATTCAGACATTTGATGTAATATTTCTCAACAATTTTATTTTTCCTTATTCTGCTAGTTCATTCGACCATTCAAGTTTGTTCATGGAAGATAATATCCACTTTTTTGGTTGCAAATATTTCTATACAAATATGTTTGTCGCGCTTTTAAAGCAAATTTTGTGATGAAATATGATAAGAAATTATTGTTCAAAATAAGTGGCATGAAAAAGGCGGAAATTTTATCCTTATAATGCAACAAAATGAAATATAACAAAATTAGACTGTAAATATTAAATTGTCGTTAGTGATAAATAGGATTAATAAATGGAATGTATTACAACCCTTCTGATTTTTAACACCACCTATTTGAATATAAATATTTTGTCTTAATTTATTAATAAAAATTTGCAGTTAAACAACACCAAGTTAATTAATCTAAAAATATAGTATTATAAAATAATAGATATTGGCAGGTATGTTATAGTAGCAACTTTTACGCATTTTAAAAATCTGTACATTTTTAGAAAAATTGTTAGAGAAAACAAAGAAAATTATTTATAAATAATATATATAAAATGCGTAAAAGATGGAAATTATGCTATTCAATAGATATACAGAATAGTTACCGTGATATTGTTTATTTCTATATACATATATATATTAGGGGGACCGGAAAGTAATGTCGTTTTCTTAAGTTAAATTCACACGACTACATTTTTAACAAATTTTTATTTCTAATCAACAATATATTCACCTTCGTTATCAACAACCTTTTGCCATCTAGTATACAAATTTTCAATGCCGGAGCGGTAAAAATCAATCGGTTTTTCTGTAAAATATGTCGATATAGCATTTTGGACATCATCAAAATTTTCTAATTTTTTGCCACTAAGACAATGTTGCAGTGATCGGAATAAATGGTAATCCGAGAGTGCAATATCGGGCGAGTATGGTGGGTGAGGCAGTACCTCCCACCCCAATTCGTTAATTTTTTCTAAGGTCCGTTTTGCACAGTGCGGTCTTGCATTGTCATGTTGCAGAATAACTCCTTTTCTGTTGACAATTGCCGGATACTTTTCAATCAAAGACTGGTTTACTCGTTCCAATTGTTCACAATAGACATCTGCATTAACAGTTTGTCCAGGTTTTAACACTTCAAAGTGAACAACTCCGCGTATATTCCACCAAACACACAGAAGTGCCTTTTTGGGGTGTAAACCCGGCTTTGCAGTAGTTCGTGGTAATTCATTTCGGCTGAGCCACTGCCTACAGGACCCATTTTTCGTCCCCAGTGATCAAGCGATCAAAAAACGGATCTGTACGGTGCCGTTGAAGCAATACGTTGCATGTGATGGACCGGTTTGGCTTTATTCTGTTCAGACAGATTATGGGGGACCCAAACACCAGCTCTGATTATTTTTCCAATCTGCGGCAAATGTTCTTGGATGGTTGACCAAGGTTGGTTAAGGCTGTTTGAGAGTTCCTCAATTGTTTGACATGGATTTGCTTCCACTTCTGCCCTTAGCACGTCGTTATCTAATGTTGTTGGTCTTCCTGATCGATGGGCATCCGAGAGATCAAAATTGCCTGATCTGAACTTGGAGAACCATCTTTGGCATTTTCGAACGTCCAATGCGCTTGGATAAACATCGCAAATGTTTTTAGTCGCAGCAGTTGCGGTATTACCCTTGCGAAACTCAAAAAGCATACAATGCCGGATATGCTCTTCTGGTATTTGTCTGGCCATTTCACCCCAAATTGCAAAAAAAAAAAAAAAAAAAAGTCTAATACTTAATTATTCAGAAGCAAATATGATACAATAACCTCAAAATCTCTTTGACACGCCTTCCAAGTACGTAATGAGCTACCAAATGACAATCAAATATCGACATGCACAGAAACGACATTACTTTTCGGTCCTCCTAATATATATATAATTTATTCAAAACTGATAAAATTTACATACTTATTTCAAATTAGTTGTTCTGTTTTAAAAAGAAAAACATGCTTATCTAATTTACGAAATGTACCATATTTCCAAAGTGTAGTTGTTCCCTTTATAATAATTTATTATAAATATGCTGCACTAAAAGTAGTTACTTAGCCATTTGCCGGCCCTAACGCTCTAAAGCAGTGGTCGCCAACATTTTTGTCTCCACAAACCATTAAATTCACAATTCAAATTTCCACGGACCACTAATATTATTAAGAAACGTAAATATATTTCTAGAATAAAAATCAGAGAATGTCCATTTTATAAATATGAAATAAACATATGTATCATAAAACTGTATTTATTACATTTGGTAGCATATATATTATGTTGTTAGATTATTAAAATCAAATGGAAAATTTTATTTTTGACATATAATAGAGTTCGAATATTCTAATAAATTTCGAACAATAACTAGCTAAATGCAGACCAGAAATTTAAAATGGTAACTATTCAGGTACATACAATTAAAATTTTCATGATAAAAGATTACTCCGTCTTATCCAGAAAATTCCGAAGTCCAGTAGTACTGTGAATATGAGTGACTTAGAAAATCCTGAAGTTAAAATTAACATCAATATAATTTCTAATTAAAATTAAAAAGGCAAATAATTTCAAGATTTTTTGCACCAAAGATTTTTTTGCACCAAATATTTCTCACGGACCACCGGTTGGCGACTACTGCTCTAAAGGGTATCGCAAAATTTAGGGACTCTTTTATTCAACTCCCACCAATATATTTGAGGAATGATTTTTGATATATATAAATGACAAATAAGCTTCGACGTGATATGTAATCCATACAGTTAAAATTTAGTGACAGATATTGAACAAAAAAGTCCCTAATTTTAACAACACTGACCACAGGAGTGAAATTAAATTGGACCAGCAAAGGGTTAATAAAATTTCTACATATTTAAATAGAAAAAGCTAAAAAACTAATTTCATTCCCTCAAATCTTCAAAACTACATTTTTGGTAGTTTTATACTGTGCGCAGAAGAATACACCAATGAGATTTTATGTTTGACATATTGAGATTTGCGATTGCCTCCGCCATTTTTGAACCTGTCAATATAACCATACTTGCGAACATCCAAATTAATATTCCGTAGTATTGATAGCCCCACCTATTTTTCCACACCAGTATATTTTTGGAGAATTTTTCTTGTTATTTAATCGAAATTGCATTTCAAGAGTATTGCTCTAAAAAATTATTGATGTGAGAAAAAGGGCGTGACTAACAACACTACGGAATATTAATGAGGACATTGTCAGGTTTGATATAATCTCTAATGAATACATCGTAATTTAAAATTTGAGTATGTTTGTTGTGGAACTATTTTGAGTATGTGACATACTCAAAATTGATCAACTTTGCTCAATTTGGAGAAAACTTGTTTTTCCAGTGTAGGAAGACACTTACAGTACTTTTAGGGACTCCAATCCATCCAATCCATACGGCCCAATGTAGCTTATTTCGTTTCGGTACAACATTCTGAAAAAAAAAAAAAAAAAAAAAAAAAAAAAATAAGAACAGTGAAATTAAATATCTGCAATAAAATATCTCAATAAATAGACATTGCTGATTAAATTACACATAAAAAATTATTACTTTCGTACCTACCAACAATCTTATTACTATTCCGTAGAATTTTCAGTACTCGCCTTTTTTTCACACCAATTTTTTTTTTTTTTTTTTTAGTCTTTTCTACTTATTTAATTGTAATTACATTTGGAGAAAATTAATCTACAAAATATGTGGTGTTGAAAATGGCGGTTACTGATTATAATTAGAAAATTACCAGGTATACTACTTTGTATACACAAAAGTATCTTACATAGTTATTTTCCAAAATTTCCAAAGTAATTTAAATTAACACTTTCACGACCTCTGACGTGGATATTATTTCTTAACATTATACCCAATATTAACATTTGTGCAATCAATGCATTATGGATACAAATACTTTGATCAGAAAGAGTATAATCGTAATGTATATTAATTTATATTTTCAATATAAATACAGAAACCATTGATTTAAAATAATGAAATATAAAAAATAACGCCCACAGGTGGAGCTTATTGTCAAAAAGACAAAGACATGCGGTCGCGAAAGTGTTAATAAATAAATAAATAAATAACACTCTTTTTTTTTTTTTTTTTTTTTTTTTCTCACACTAATAGATAATTTCACTTTAAAAAAGAAAACAATTTTGCATTTTCTGCGTTTTTTTTTTTTTTTTCCCCGGAGTGTACTTATTATTAAAACATTCAAGAGCCGTAAAATTTATCTGACAGAACATCCTTTGAAAATGGATGTTGAATTTGCATATAGAGAGGATAAATATCAAAGAATCACAGTTCTCTGTTCATTTATGGACAAGAAGCAGGCAATAAATTTTGAAGGGAATTTTTGCACAGAAGGTTAAGACGTGATTCGAGAAAATTTATTATTACCAAGAATATACTTGGGAGCTTTGTAAAATTGTGATAAGATAAATTCGAGTGTACTTTTTTTTAATATCACAAAAGCGATTAAATGAAAACAATTCTTTAGATAATGTTATAAATCTAATAATTTTCTATAATGGAACGCAAATATACACTTTAGATTCCAAAAGATTTCTTTTTAACATTTGATAAACTATGTATAAAAATAATGATTTTTTGTTAACCAATGTAATAACTCCATTCTTTTCTCTTTCTTCTTCTTTTAGATAGAATGTTAAAGTACGCAAGATGATTTTCTCAATATCTAAAATGCAGAATATATTAAATATGTATAAAGCTGCCCAGACTTCGGAATATTTTAATGCCACTATTCAGAGATGTCAACTTTTGTAATTTATTCTGGGGTATTTTTAGCCTGCCTTATTTACGTACCAAAACATTTGTGGTATGTTTTTCTTAAATATGTGACAGCAACTGACATTTTCGCGACCGCTGACTTGAATTCACGTCATTTGAAAATCTGTAATTCAGCCAGTGGGCGTTTCTATAGGTTACATAGGTTACATTATTTCTCAACAATATACCCAATATTCACATTTGTGCAATCAATGCTTTATGGATAGAAATACTTTGATTAGAAAGAGTATAATTGTAATGTATATTCATTTATATTACAAATATGAATACAGAAAACATTGATTTAAAATAATGAAATATAAAAGATTAACGCCCACAGGCGGAACTTTCTGTCGGAAAGACAAAAACATGCAGTCGCGAAAGTGTTAAATACGAAGAAAACCATTCTTTAAAATTGTTGGTATAAAAAAAAGGCGGGGCTAACAGTCCTCCGGATTAAATCATAAAAGTTGGTAACTCTGCACTATTACTATCTACTCAGGGTTAACATACCTATCAATATTCCAATTAATATCCCGTAGCATTGCAGTGCCCACCTTTCTTTCCTCACCACTTAATTTTTAGACCTTTTTTTTTTCCAAATGTAATTACAATTAATAAAGAATAAAAATACTCCCTAAAATTAAGGGTGTGAAAACAAAAGACCAGTATTAATAATACTAAGGAATATTAATAAGAATGTTAGCAGCTTTGCCATGATTCGTATTTTTTACTGATTCATCATCCACTATACTTATATAGTAACCTTCTATAATATGTTTCCACGATTAATTAAGGGGAAAATCGCTATAAAAATTTAGTGGCAGAAGAGTAAGACAAAAAAGGTGGGACCGCAGCAACGCTACTAGTATATACTTATTTAACCCTTTGCCAGTCCAAATTAATTTCACTCCTCTAGTCAGTGTTGACAAATTTAGGGACTTTTTTTTTTTTTTTATATCCACGACTAAAATGTATCTGTAACGGTTGCATAAGGACTGCGAAGGTTATTAGTCCATCGTACATTTCAACTATCATTCCTGAAAATTATTGGTGATATTTGAATAAAATTTTAACTAAATTTGGCAACACGCTTTTATGACCAGCAAAGAGTTAATCAAAGAATTTCTTTAATTAAAAATTACAAGTATTCAAAAAATCAGAGGGTTAGTAATTCTGTGTGTATACAAAGTGATCCAGAATCCTATTGACAAAGTACGAAGTATAACATTGTATAACACGTAAAATAATATTTAGTGTATTTTAATATAAATATAAACACACTATAAAGCATGTAATCTATACATAAATTTAATGTTAATTTATTTTAGGTCATTGGTCGCTTTGCGAGTCAAAAGTTGAGGGTTTGGGTCGGGTTGAAAGTCATTTTGCAGGCCAAGTTTGCCTGCCGCGCATACGACCTTAAACCAGACGAATAATAATTACTAATTTTACATTGCACTTGTGTGTAATATTTACTGCTGGGTCGAGGGTCATACTTTACCGCTTAGACCAAAAACAAAAGCAACTATTGCGTATTTATTATTTGCTTAAACATGCGAGTAGTAAACAATCGTGGACGATTCCACGTAGAAAAGGGCTGCATATGAATTGTAAGAACTCAGCTGATAAGAAATTAACATCCTCTTTCTACTATTTTGATTAAATAGCAGCGGACTTGATGCTTGCGCAGTAGGGTGGATCTGATTCAGATACAAAACCAAAAAGTTGTTTAAGTGTTCTGATTCCTCATTATTTAATATCAGTCTTTCAACGGTTATTTATTTATTTATTTTTTTTTTCCAGGAAGGCTGAATTTTTACAAGAATTTGTACATGCCTTTCTACAAAAACCCTACATTATCAAATGGATTTTTAAAAAACTGCCGTTAACTTTAAACTCAATATATTCAAAAATTCTATATCTACAAATCTAAAAAAAATACACCTTTTTTTTTTTTTTTTTTTTTTTTTTTTTTTTTTAGAAAAAAATATATTATTTAATTAAATATTATAATTCATTGTCTTTTTAGAAATTTCCAAAGTTGAACATTAACAATATTTTTAAAAGTTTTCAAAACAAATTTTGAATAAAATATTGAACAATGTTTAAATTTGTTTATAAAATTTCCTTTAAGTTAATAGGATTTAATGATTTGTGAATGCAAACTCTCTGCTTGTAAGTTCTTTTATTACTTGTTTCTATGCATCAATAGATGCTAACATTTTAATTTAAGCCTGAGTATTTTCAGCCTCGCCTTTATTTCACACCATTTATCTTTTAAGAGTAACTTTTTCTTATATTATCGAATGACCCAGAAGGACTTTTTTTTTTCCAGGGGCACAAAGGAAAGTTCTTTATCCTTATGGCCTTTGGGCTCAAATTATTTAAAGTGCTATAGCGTCTGAGCGCTTTTTTTGATTGAGCTGAAAATTTATGCACACGTTATAGGTCACCGTCGCACGATCTGTACATTGGAGAAATTTTTTCTCTAAATAAAATGGTGCGAAATAAAGGCGGGGCGAAAAATTCTCCAGAATAAATTACATACCTGCCAACCATCTCATTATGAATCGTAACATTTTTAGTACCCGCCTTCTTTTTCACACCAGTCTATATCTAGAGAAATTTCATTCTTATTTAATCCTAACTACATTTGGATAAATTTACTCGAAAAATAAAGTGGTGTAGAAAAGGGGCATAATTTAAAAGGGTGTAACAATGTTACGATTATTAATGAGATGGTTGGCAACTATGAAATTAACCTTTTACACGCCGTATTCAGATCCGGGTGTAATTTAAATTCGTTTTTTACATATTTTGCCTTCTAATGCATTAGTTATAGAACTCTATCTTCAAAATGTGTAAAATTAATAATAATAATAATAATAATAATAATATATTTAATTATTATTTTATTTAATATTATTAATTTAACATTATTATATTTTTATATTATATTTTAATTTAATAATGTAAGCTGTTTTAAACATGACAGCCCATCTTTAGAAGTATTAACTTAATTTTCTAAATTATGTGAATTTTTAAACTGTGATGTAAAAAGGAAAATGATAAAATAGGTCATTTTTATAATTTTCTATACATTTCCTATTTTATGGTTGAACTGTAATTTTTATTTCAAAAGCTCAAGTCATCTTTCTATTATATCTAATAATTTTTTCAACTCAGTATTCATGATACTTAATTTTTAAATGAATTTTTAATTCCATGTTCCATTTATGGAACAATGGCGTGTAAAAGGTTAAAATATTGGCATATAAGAAGAAAATATTGGATTCGTAAAAAAATTTTTCTTCAGGCATTCAACGTATTTACACGATTTGATCGATTTTTAAATATGTCAGTGTGCGCATGTATGTATGCGTGTATTAAAAATTTTATGGATGCTGTATCTCACAGACTAATGAAAGAAATATAAACAAAGTTGTCATTTAGTTGCCTTGACTTAAACTGGCGCTAATTACATTTGGGGATCAATCACTAAATAGGTAGTAATTTGAAAAATAATGTGCATTTTGAAAAATAGCTTTAATAAACAATAACATAGATGCCAACATTTTAATTTACTCCGGAGTATATTTAGCCCCACCTTTGTTCCATACCACTTATTTTTCAAAAATATTTTTTCCTTATTTTATCTAAGTTATATATTGGAGAAAATTTTTCTACACATAAAGTGGTGCGAAATAATGGCAGGGCTAAAAATATTCCGGAATAAATTAAAATATTTGCTTCTATGCATTAATTTTGTTAAATAATTTGCATAGGGAAATTAGAAGAAAATTTGTAGTGGCCACAACATGCTAGTTTATTTAGTTATGCATATACATATATATATATATATATATATAAATACCTGCCAACATTGTAATTATGAAGCGGTAGATTTTTAGTACAGGCCTTTTTCTTTACACCACTTTATTTTTAGAGTAATTATCTCTAAATGCAGTTACGATTAAATAGGCATAAAATTACTCTAGAAAATGACTGGTGTGAAAAAAAAGTGGTACTAAAAATCTTCCGTTTATTAATGAGATGGTTGGCAAATATGTATATATATATATAAATAATTTTACTTCTTTGTACAAATCCAGAAAAAATCACTCTTTATGTTATCACGTGCTAGAACGAATATGACAAAATTTCTTAAACTATAATAATAATAAGAAGAAGAAAATGAAATAAAATAAAATCCACCCCTCCCCTCCCCCCCTTCAAGATTATATATTTTCTTTACCATTTCAAACTGCTTATTATTTCAGAATTCATAAGTACTACAAAACCTCTATCTGACAGAAAATGTTGGCATAATGTTCCAAAATTTGCATTCAGAATGGATAAATCTCAATGATCCGCAGTTCTTTGTGCACTTTATAGGTAAAGAATGGGTAATAAACTATAAAGAAAGTATCACAGGGAAGTATGTGTTCAAATGGTACTTGTAAGATAGAAAAGGAAATACATAAAATAAGACTTCTATAATGCTTATTACAAGTGGCCTCGTTTTTCATTTTTCTTTTCTATATATATTGTATTAGAAGTAAATGTCGGATTCGTGAAAATTCTCGTCATCCTGTTTTTGACGGATTTCTACATTTTGAGATGTCCTGAACACAATTTGACTATTTTTAGTAGTCTGTCTGTGTGTCTCTGTGTATCCAAAATTTTGTAGAAGCTACATCTTATGACCAAGGGATAGAACTGAATATTAATTTATATTTGGCTGGAACTTAACTTAAGTTGGAGCCGATTAGCTTTCAGTGAAAAAGGTCAACACGCATACTTGCCAACCTAACCCGGAAGATTGCTAGTCCCGCCCTTTTCTGCCAATTTTTACACACGAGTCTCTTTTTTAGAGTACTTTTCTTCTTATTTAATCGAAAATATATTTGAAGAGAATTATTAAAAAAGATAAGTGGTGTACAAAAAGGGGCGGGAACTAGCAATCTTCCGGGTTAGGTTGGCAAGCATGAACACGTGGCGTTGTCATCGATTTTTTCATAATTTCTAATATGGCCGTACAGGACAAAATTTTGTAAAAATGAACAGAATGCGAATTTTTTTAATGCATCATTGTGAAATTAAAAGTAATTATATATAACAGTAATTGTCGCCTCGAAAAAAACTTTGTATGTGTAAATGCATCGCTGACCCCGCCCCACTTAGCGTGTAAATTTTCAATATGAATATTTTTCAAAAAAACTGGTCGACGCCTTTAAAACGAATTGTTGAACCATAGGTCTAATTTAAAACAAAGTTATTGACTTTTTTTTTTTTTTTTTTTTTTTAAGGATTTACATAAATGCAATTAGGATGTGAAAATAGTGGTTTTAATTCTTCTCAGAAATTAATAAATTTGACAAGTATGTAAATATCTCTTCAATCGAAGTCAAGTTTTTAATAGATTGCAAAAATAAAGCAAATGTTATTCTATTTGTTTAAATAATTAGAAAATAAAAGTTCTTAAGAATATATGAATGTAAATTCTTATTTTATTTCTGCAAATGTTAAGCTAAACAGCGATATGTAATTTGTAAAACTTCAAAAAAATTATATTCCACATTTTAATTTATAAATGCAAATCTTATATATATATATATATATATATATATATATATTTAATTCAAATACGATATCAGAATCGAAAATTCATGTGAACGTCTTTTCTTTGCTTTTTTATAAGTCTTTTCTTCAACTAAACATCTTGACATAAATGACAGTTTTCCATTTGATATTAAATTACAGAGATAAAATGAATGTCATTTTATATATAAAATGGATTTGTTTATGATACACTAGGTTTCGCAAAAACAGACTTTTGTGCAAACATTTTTCAAACGTTACTGTAAATTATTGTTTGAAATTTTAACATCTTAACATTTCACATCTTTCTTTTGGACAGAGAAGAAGTAAGAAGGATACATTAAATATGATATAGACAGAAAGTATACTTATTTATAATATGCTGTGCTTTCAAATATAAGTATTTTCTTTTTTTCTGTAAGACAGTTTGTTTTATTGTTCCTAAATTATTGTTTTCTTTCTTCAGCATTTTAAAAATTACAGATAAAAAGTATGCATTTATTTATGACACAGTGGTAGGGCGAATTTGCTAAAATGATATGAATTATTGTTTAAATTTCAGTATCAAAATATATTATTCGCGTATTTCTTTCAGATAGCTTGTAATAAACATAGAATAAACGGCGATATATATATATTCAGTACATTTATTTATAACACGCATTGTTTTATTTTGCAAATAGAATTTATATAGAGTGATATATATTTTTTATTTGGAAATTAATGCTGTCTTTAATTTGTGTTTTCTTTTAAGATACGACTACCTAATTTAAAGTACGCGTGATTTTACATATTGAAAATGTAGTTTTAATTCCCTAACGTTCACGCCTCATTTACTTTTGAAAACTGCTAAACAAAGTTTAAAAATGGCTGTTAGACAAACGGTTGATCACAGATAAGTTAAAAAAAAAAAAAAAATAGCATTTTTAAATTTGGGGGAATTTTTGGTTTCAAACATCTAATGGTTAAGCTGATAAATACAAATACTAATTACATACTCGCCAAGCTGACCCGGAAGATTGTTAGTTCCCGCCCCTTTTTGTACCCCACTTAATTTTTAGAGTAATTCTCTTCAAATATATTTACGATTAAACAAGAAGGAGAGTACTCTAAAAAAAAAAAAAAAAGACTGGTGTGAAAAAAAAGGCGGAAAGGGGCGGGACTAACAAATTTTCCGGGTTAGGTTCGCAAGTATGTAATTAATTTGATAAAAAAATAACTTTGTGTGTGAGCAATATAAGCTGCATAAAATCTCAAAATTGTTGTTTCAGGTTCAAATAATAATATAGCCCTTCAATAGTTAAAAAAAAAAAAAAAAAAAAAAAAAAACTAGCCAACCGTGCATCATTAAAGTAGAAACTAAGCATTCGAGCCTACTACAATATTTAAAGTGTTTTCGGCATTTGTTTTCTTTTAATCCTTTGTCGGTCCTATTTAATTTCACTTCTATGATCAGAGTTGCCAATTTTAGAGACATTTTATCAAAAAATCAAATGTCGTTTGATAAATTTCAGAGTAGTACTCTGCTATCAACCGGAACGAGAACCAAAAGTTTATAAATCAATTACAAGAAGGAAAATATATTGAGAACTTTTCGGATTAAAAAATAATAATAATAATCATTTAGTTTTAGTGTGATACCAATGAATATTAAAAGTTTATTACATGAAACGCTATTTTAAAATTAAAAAAATAATTTAAATTACATGAATAAACTTATCAAATTCTAAAAATAAGATGCATTTATGCAAATAAATTGTTTTCGAAGTCAATCCATTTTAATAAATTAATAATATCTAGTTAAATGTACAGTCAGCAGCAAAATTATTCGAGCGCTAGCAATAATTCTTATGTGAAAAAGCACACTTAATAGAGTTTTGTTAAATAAATCCTTGTCGAATAGTGTTCTTAGTCCGGCTAAGAACATGATTCGACAAGGAATTATTTAACAAAACAGTATTCAGTGCATTTTTTTTTTAGGACAGAGGACTATTAGTCCATAGCCTCCTAATCTAGATGCCTGTCGCGTTGCTCGGAAACTTGGCAACAGTTGAAGCGGTAGCAACAAAAATAGTGGCAAAAATTTTTAATAGTGGGATTCGATATACACAAAAGGCGAATAGAATAGAAAAAACGTCGATTATATACATTATATATCACTTCTTAAAATTTTTGGTGGCTGTTGAATAAAAAAGTCGCGCAATTTGTACCAGGTGGCGCTGTCTACCGCTTCAACTGTTGCCAAGTTTCTGAGCCACGCGACAGGCATCTAGTTTAGGAGGCTATTATTAGTCTCAATCTACGGATTTTTACGATACCAGTTTTATGATAGTTGGACATTTATTGAGACTGAAAATTTATCGAGAATATAATTGAATAATTTTAAAGCGGTGCTATAATTTGGGAAAAAAAAAAAAAAAAAAAAAAAAAAAACTAACAGTCCTCCGTTCTAAACTAAATTCTGCTTTTGCCAGAATTTCATGAAAATCGTTTTTTCGTTTTCTTTTTCTTTTTTTTTTTTTTTTTTTTTTTTTTTTTTTAGAAAGGAAAAGAAAAGAAAATTAATAATAATCACTTTCGAAATGGACAGTATCGAAAGAGTTTTTTTTTTTCTTTTTTTTCCAAAAAACTTTTTTTATATTATTATTCGCGTGAAAATATATTTTACTAGCAGGCTACGCCCGCTTCGCTGGTACCTATTTTTAAACGAATCACTATAATTACTGAATTCTCGTAATTGCATTAAGTTTTATCATGTGAAAAAAAAAAAAAAAAAAAAAGAGAAACAAAATCACTATATTAAAAGGAACTCTCAAAATTAAATCTAACTGAAAAAAAAAAAAAAAAAAAAATATATATATATATATATATATATATATATATATATATATATATATATATATATATATATATATATATATATATATATATATATCATTAAGTCGATCAAAATTGTTTTTTGCGGTCTTCTCCATTAAAAATTCCAAAAATGCTCTAATTCTTATTTCTATTATTTTCCCCCTTCGCCCCCCACCTTCCCCGTCTATCCTAATAATTTTACAAATTTGAAAATATCCGCAATCGATTTATATTAGGGGGACCGGAAAATAATGTCGGTTTGAATTAAAATACTGACATCGGAAATTTATCCTATAAAATTTAAGATATTCTTAGGTAACTTACAAGATGGTTATTTGTAAAGTACCATGTAAACACTGTTAAACAAAAATTTCCGGTTTCATTTTATTAATTCAAACCGACATTATTTTCCGGTCCCCCTAATAGGTATCAAAAACCTCTATGCACCAGTTTTGAATGATCTAACTCTATTTCTTTTTTTTTTTTTTTTTTTTTTTTTTTTTGCCCCTCCGCCCCCCCCCCCTTCCCGGCCCTCCTAATAACTTTACACTTTCGAAAATTTCGAACAAATTCGACTTGCAGTCCTCTAAAACCTATCTGTACCGATTTTGAACGACTGTACTGTATTTCTATTTGTTTTTACCCAATTGTTTTTAAAATCGCTTCTTAGGGGATGCCTACGTCATAGAAGGAACATTGTCACAAAATTTCATGCTTCTAGGTCCAGGGGTTTGGTCTGGGCGATGATGAATCACCCACTCTCTTACTCATCCAGGATGAACGATTTTATATATATAGATTATATGTCGAAAAATAAATTAACTCGTAAATTTTTTTGGCAACAATTATAAATAAAAATAAACAATTTAAAAGTTTAGAAATTAGAATTTCTTTCTTTATATATATATATATATATATATATATAGGAATCATTGCTAGCTCTCGAATAATTTTGCTATATTTACTTAAAATATATTATAACGCTTATTCTTGGAGTTTTATGCCGAACTTGTTTAAATATTAATAGCAGGAGACTTGGCGTTGGAATATTAAAACAGGAATAAACTACTACGTCAGAAACGCCAAAGAAAAATTATTGAGGTGCACTGAAGACGGTACGCTTTAGGCTACCGAAACAGCTGTATGCACCTCAATAATTTTTCTTTGGCGTTTCTGACGTAGTAGTTTATTCCTGTTTTGTTTAAATATTGCTTTAAAATAAGTTTCATATACCCTATTGCCCTGCGTATAATCCACAAATTTGCTACATCAGTTTTACACCACAAACTTCAGAAACATCTGTTTTTAATCAAATTTTGTTCTCAACACAAGCTTGTAAATTAAATTTTCCGGTGTGAAACCGATTTATGTGACCTGCGGATTATATGTTGGAAAATACGGCACTATCGCTTCCATTCATATAAACAGAGCCTGATTAAGGGGGATGCACACATTATCTCCGCTCTCGCCGGAATATTTTTACAAATATTTTTTACTTCATGTCATAGAAATTCCACGCTTTGACGAGGAAATATCTTTTATAAAAAATGAACGGTGTAAAACAATCCAATTTTCTCACCTTTATTAGACACCAGAATTCTTTTAAAATAATTTTTAATGAGAATTTTCTGTTTATTATAGGAGGAAAGTATTTGTTAAAAAATTACGGTGTAAGTATAAATAATGTGTGCTTCCCTCTTAATTCAGGCTCTGCATATAAATATGTATTTGGGTAGATTATCTCGTGCATTTTGTGTGACAAAATTTTTCGTTTGATTTTATTTTAACGTAGTTATAATGTGAAATTTTTGCGACTGAGGATAGTTAATTTATTACAAATAGTTTAATAACAAACCGATTAAATTGAAGTAATAGGATTTTTCAAGTTAGAAATATGTTAAATAGTTTTACATTGTATTTGTAATGTTATTCTTATAATTTATTTAATGAAAGAAAGAAAATGTTATCAAATCACATTTTTCTTGACGCATAAAAAAATAAGTGAATTTTTCAGCTCAAGCTATTACAGGTGAGTAGGCATAGGGATAAGGAACATTTGCCTCCAATAAGAACTTTGGTTTGAATGCCCTACGTGGGATTTTTCCTAGGTGCTCCTAACCCATATTTAAGTTCATTTTTGAGAAAACCACGGAAAACTCCAAACGGCTAGGTTGTCGGGCGTGGCCCGTCAACTCTCGTTAACCAATTTCGAGAATACAACCTTTCAGCCTCTGGTGAGACATTTAGCTCTTAAAAGAAATTGGTATAACAATACTAGAAATTCAAGTTTAACTGAAAATATTTGGATGGGTATCCAAGTATTGTGATTTTGAATAGCGGTATTTTTTTTACTGGAAATTTTCATTTCATTTAATCCTAAAAAAATTCCAAAAACTTATAAAAATTTATATATATATATATATATATATATATATAGAATTGCAACATTTTGTAGCTTTATGAGATTGTTTCCTTATTAAAATATCATCATTTTGACGGGGGGAAAAATATATATATATACTTATTTCTTCCAAAAAATTCCAATTGTGTTATTCTAAGTATATAATTCATTTCAGTGAAAAGATGAATAGATATCAAAACATATATTCCTTAATACATAACAATAACCGCTTTCACCAATCCCATTTTCACTGTCAATTTATAAATGAGATTATCCTGCCCACAATAACCAAGTGGTTCTATAAACTCACTCAACCCTGAACAAGTACTCGGGGAAATCTAGCAAAATTGTTATTATTTCAGGGAAATGTCATCTCTGCACTCTATTTCTCACACAACAAAAACACTCTCCCTTCTTATGAAGCTCCTTCAGATATCAATGTGCCCCCTAAAATGAAGGGGGAAGTAATGACCCTTGAACAAGAGGGACCTAGAGAATAGAAGATGACATCATTAAGTTGAGTGTGCTTCTAAGAGTGGTATAATAGAAAGTTATAAATGCAGATATGGTGAATTTGTTGCTTTTGTTTCCGTTATAATAACCAATCTTATGGGGACGTATCACTATCGTTCATTCTTTGACTAATATAGCAATTTTCATTATTTTTGTCTAAATAGGCTAATTTAGATTTTATAAAATCATAAGTTATATTTAAGACCCACTGATTTAAGAAACTTTATTAATTTTAAATGTTCATTCGAAACTAGTGCTGCACCGAGTAGCACTTTGGCCGAGTAACCGAGTACCGAGTACTCGTTCTTTTACTACTCGGCCTGGTACCGAGTAGCCGAGTACCGAATACTGAGTAATTGTAAAAATGAATATTTGATGTAAATATGAAAAATTTTGCGCATGTTGAAATAAAAAAAAAGGCCTTTTGAATACAAACTTAAGTTAAATGGCAAACAGCATGTCTTCATGAAATTTTTCAGAACTTTGGTAGTGTATAGTATACACAATTAGGTTCATTGTTATATTTGACACTTCCAGCTTAGCGGATTATTAAAACCATAATAAATGATAACTTCATTCTTCATTATATAGTCTTTCTCAGATGCGAATCATTCTCATATAATTCTTAGAGAATATAAAATTTCCTATACCCTCAGGCTTAATTTAAGATGTATGAAATTTACATATGAAATGAGAACATTAAAATAAATATTTTATCATTTCAAACATGATAGACTTCATTAATCTTCAGATTCCAAGAGTAAAAATGATAGGTCTTTCGGGCCATAATTTGCAAAACAACAAATTTGATTATTAAAATATATTTTTATTAACATTTTAGTGTATTTACCTTTTTCATAATTATTATTTTTAAAATTAAAAATCAATATTTTCTTACAGTTTTAAAAGTGTCTTACTTTTATTTTCACAAATATGTGACTAAAGTTTGATCTTCTATATTAGTATTATATAGGGGTTCTTTTTTCTAAAATATTGTTTTTTTTTGTCTGTTTTATAGATACAATTATATGCACTAAGTTTTAATAAAACAAATTGCATATTACACACATACAAGATGGTTATACTTAAATTCTTGTAACTAAAATGGATATGTTCATATCAGGAATCGTCTCTATACCGAGTTTGGTGGCAATCTACTCGCCCGTTTTAATTGCAGAAAGCTGTTTCCAGCAAAAGTTTAATGTCTCTATATTTATATATATATATATATTTTTTTTTTTTAGTTTATTTATTAATAAACAACTCTTATGGATAAATTTCTTTCAATAATACATAAAAATAATGAAATTATGACAACTACTCGGTATTGGCCGAATACTTAGTCCAACTTTGTCCGAGTAGGCCGAGTACCGAGTATATACCGAGTATTCGGTACAGCTCTATTCGAAACATTCCATGAAATATGCAAATGGCATGTTACCTCTTTTTTATGAGTTTCATTATAATAACCAATTCTTTATAATAACCAAACAGTATATTATTTAGAATGATTTCATTATAATAAATAATCTGATACGAACGTATCACAATTGTTTATCTTTTGACTAATATAGCAGTTTTCACGATATCTGTCTAAGTAGGCTAATTTACAATAGAAATTTGATTTTGTAAAATCATATGATAAATTTAAGACCTATTGATTTATGAAAGAGTATTAGTTTTAAAAATTTTATTCGAAGCCTGTTATGAAATACGCTACTGGTATTTTTCCTCTTTCTTAAGAGTTTCAATATCATAACCAATTCATTATAATTAGTAATTATTATAATTTCTAGAACAATTTCATTTTAACCCTTTGTATATCACCGCGACTTTAAAGTCCCACCAAAAATTTACTCAATATAGGCTAAATTAACTACAGGATTTCATTGGGAGTATAGTTTAAGCTTTAGTCGCTGTAGTTTAAGATTTCCCTATAATTAAGCTATAGTTTAAGCTAAATTTAATACTGTGGCGACCACTGAAGTAGATTCACGTCATTTGAAAATCTGTAACTCCACCAGTGGGCGTTTCTTTCGCAATTTGTATGCTATTTATTTCTTAAATGTATAACCAATATTCACATTTTTACAATGAAATATACTATGGATACAAATGCTTTGATTAGAAAGAATATTATTATAATGTATATCCATTTCTAATATAAATGTGAATACAGAAAATTTTGTTCTGAAATATTGTAACATGGGAGATTAACGCCCACAGGCGGACCTTACTGTCAAAAATTCAAAATCATGCGGTCGCGAAAGTGTTAATAGGAGATGATTCTCATGATAAAAAAAGATAATAAAAAAGTTTCAGACTATTTTTCCAAAAATAAAATAATTTGGGATATAAAGTGTTAATAACTAATATAGTACAAACTATCGTTCATCCTTTGACAGATATAGCAATTTTTACTATTTCTATCTAAATCGCTAATTTATGACATACATTTTATCTTGTAAAAATCATATGATAAATTTAAGTTACACTGATTTACAAAAGTCCATTAATTTTAAATTTTCATTGGAAACATGCTATGAAATATGTAAATAGCATGTTACCTTTTTCTTAGGAGTTTCACTACAATAATTAATCCATTATAGTAACCAATCATTATAATTTTCTTAATAATTTCATTATACTAACCAATCTCTACGAACTTTCAATATTGTTCGTGCTTTGGCAGATATAGCAATTTGCCTAATTTCTATCTAAATAGCCTAGTTTATAACATAAATTTCATTTTGTAATATCATATGACAAATTTAAGAGATGCTCGTTTACGAAGTCTGTTAACTTTAAATTCATTGGAAACATTCTACGAAATACGTAAACGATGTGTTATTTCGTTTTTGCAGGGTATCTGTCGGCCTCAAATTTTCCGTGCGTCTTCCATCACAATATTCATGTAATAAACTGCTGTAGTGAGTTTCCACGTTTAACTAAGGGAAATATTACTATATGAACATAGTGGTGGAAGAATCAAAGAAACATGGTTAATCAGTAGACACTCTGGCAACGATGATCTGATTTAATAGCTAACCTTCTATGCAAGTACTATATCTTTTAAAAATTAAATATTTCATATTTTTCATTTTTAGATATAAAAATGTTTAAATATCAGCAGCTGATTATGATTTCCATATTTTAAGAAAAGATAAACAGCTTAAAGGAAAGGAGTTGAAAAAATCCAATATATTTCTTTTCTTTGCTTCTTTTTTCTTCTCCTTTTTTTAAAGTTGTCAAGATTTAACTTTTTTTTAATACTTTATTTTGAAAGCGCCGCTTTTTGGAATGGTAATCCTCTATAAACTCCTTTGTATACTATTCCTGCTGACGTAAAATGACCTCCTGAATCCGAATACGATCTACATTTTTCTCAATCACCAGGGGTGGTCGCGGTCCGGATTTTTTATTTTATTTTCCACCAGTAATTACGAATTGTATTTTTGGCTATACTTAATTGCTAAACGTTACTCGAAAACTATTAATAATATCACTATTAAAAAAATTACTGGTAGGAAATAAAATAAAAAATCCGGAACGCAAACACCCCTGATCATGCACCGTTTTCTAGGAACGCTACCCCCTCCCCCAATTTTTATGACTGCTCGGTAGTTTTATAGCTATCAATTTGATTTGGAGAGTGGGAAAAGAATTATGTCAATACTTAAAAAAAAATAGTGTATAATAAATAATAAGAATAATAAATTAATAAAATATAAATGTAATTTATAATTTCAGTGGAAAATCCCTCTTCCTCCCTAAATTTTCCTTTCGCTACAAATGTTCATGTTTTAGATTTTTTCACCACTGTAGCCCCTCAGAAGATATTTAACATTTAAAATAATCCTTTCCCTCCCTCCAAATCAAATTCCCGAAAAAATAATTCGGTAATTTGGCCATAAAATTACCGAACAGTGATAAAAAATAAGGGGTATCCCAAAAAACTGATGTTGAATGATAGGGCAAAATGGACGTCATATTCGGATTCTAAAGATCATTTTTCATAAGAATTTGCAGAAATGCTGTTGGGGCCGGTTTTCAAGCAGAGTATTGTTAATAGCCGCAAAATAGTGATGCTTGTGTTAAATGACAATACGTAACAGTATCGCAGATTTGTAAACACTTTAACATCCATTGTCTATTACTAAATTGAGAAAGTAACACTTGATATCTTCACTTTAAAAAATATAGAGCTTGAAACCATCTGTGGCCAACTGCATATATATTATTCTAACAGGAGAAAAATGTTAGGATGAGAAAATGAGACACTGAACTGTCTGCCAGAAAGGGAATAATAAAAACAACGACAAAAAATAACAGCACATGGAATAAACAGAAAGGAACAGGAAATTTGAGCTCATCCCCTAACAGCACACTTGTCCCATTTACATCCTGTGTATGTCCCTTTGATGCTTTTCATCCGCAGGATATCCTTAGGAAGTCCTGGGGAGAAGATGCGTTTTTATGGTTAGGAATGGAGACATATTTACGAATAATAAGAGAAGTTAAAGACACTAATAGCACAATCATAAAAAAATTTATAGGGAATTATACCTGTGTCCATGGATTGGATTATAATAATATAACTAGTGATGATTATTGAATAAAAAGGGTTGCGATAAATCGAAAACTTTTTGTGATTAAACGAGATAGTGATTATTGTTAGAAAATAATGATAGAAGAGGAAATATTTTTGTGTGTGACTGACATACGTGTACCACGGAATTACACTGGTGTATCTCTCTCTCGAGAAATTTTAAATAATATTTCCTACAAGGGTCGTGCTTCCCGACCATTTTTCATGTTTGAGTAATGTACATTGTAAAAAATATGTCCTATTTGCTGCCAGAAATTCTCTGTAATTTGAGAAAATACCTTCTGACAACGTAATTTTTTCGTAAATTACGCGTATTTTCTCAAAATACAGAGAATTTCTAGCAGCAAATAGGACATATTTTTTACAGTGTAGATGGTAAAAATGTCTCAGCCGTTTCAGCATGATAAACAACTTCTACTGCTACCATACGGAAACTTTTTCCTATTTTTTTCAGCAGCATTTTGCGATTAAACGGGATAGTGATTATGGTTAGAAAATAGCGCTGAAATAGGAAATATTTCTATGTGTGACTAACATACATTTACTGTGGAATTACACTGGTGTATGTTCATCTCGAGAAATTTTAAATAACATTCCTACAAGAGTGTTGCTTCCCTACCGTTTTTCAGGGTTAAGTAATTTTCACCGTTTATGCTATTTTTATTTTCATACAAAAATCTTTATCGTATTTTTCCCAGTGTGTTTCATGATCAAACAGTATAGGGATTGTTGTAAAAAACAGGTAGTAGCAATAAAAGCAGAAATATTTTTTATCCTCGAAAATATCCTGAAAAGGAAAGAGTATCGACCCCTGCATTTCGCCTAATCCGATACTTGACATCGATTAGTTAGTTATTCTAGCACACATAGGCGAATTTATGTTTGTGATGTTATATCGATGGGATAAATAAAAATATATTTAATAAAAGCTGTATTATAAGTAATATAGATATATACTCACTGTATTCTTTAAAATAATAATAATAATAATCATAAAATTATTACTTACAATATGACCAGTTTAGTGAGATTTTTGAAAGCAAAATCAGGAACTGTATGGATATTGTTTTCTCCAAGATCTCTGTAAAATGAAAATGAATGAATATGTATGAGCATTTTAAAACTAGTTAATCTTAGTTAATTTAATAAATAATAAATAAGCATAAAGCTCGACTAAAATTATTGTAAAATAAAATATCTAAAACATTTTTTTTTTTTAATGCAAACAAATTAATGCTACTAATATCAGCGATGATATTGCCATTGAAAACTAAAACAAACTCTGATTAAATTATGATCTGATAGTGGCGCATACTTCAGCTTTTTTGTGGTGAATATAATAGAAAACAATAATCCATGCTTGTGAATTTTATTGAATTTTTGAGGAAACTTAGCAATCGCCATCGCCCATTGAAATATCACTTCGCTTATTAACCCCTTAACGCGCGCTGTCCTCGCTGCGAGGACGCAAAATTTAAGATTCAGCTGCAAAAATTCATCCCGGAAATTTTTTAGCCAAAATTTACGTTTATAACATATCAGAAAAGGCTGGCTTTTTTAAACCTTAAAATTTAAAATTTATTTTAGTTTAATTTAGTTCATGAATTCCGGTGGTAGTATAATTTAAATGATCCGAATTGCCTTGCGCCGCAAAGGGTTAACTGAATATCTGCTATGAAACTGATTTATCTGACCCCCTAAATACGTACGAAGTTACTTTTTTCGTAATAGGTAAAAATCCCTGAATAAAAACTATTAAATGCAAAACACTTGTAACAGTTGTTTCGTCATACCAAACGTAGGCACAAATGCAGCAAAATAAACCGGTAATGGGTGAATTAGAAAAAACAACAAAACTGAATTTCAATATAAATACTGATGTGACAAGATCACAAATAAAATATACAGGGTGGCTATTAAGTATTCGGAAAAACTATTTGATCATAAATAATTAGGGAAATGGCAAACGAATTTAAAGTTTCTATTTTTGCCACAAGTAATGTCTAATAATTATTTTTTACTATGAGTTTTTGAAATGAAAATCAAAACTATTAAATGCAAAACACTTGCAACAATTGTTTCGTCATGCCAAAAAAGTAGGCACAAATGCAGCAAAATAAACCGGTAATGGGCGAATTAGAAAAAACAGCAAAACTGAATTTCAATATAAATACTGATGTGACAAGATGATAAATAAAATATACAGGGTGGCTATTAAGTATCCGGAAAAAATATTTGATAGTAAATAATTAGGGAAATGGCAAGCGAATTTAAAGCTTCTATTTTTGCAACAAGTAATGTCTAATAATTATTTTTTACTATCAGTTTTTGAAATGAAAATTATCGGCTTTGATGCAAGCTGCAACCTTCTTCGGAAGAGGGGTGACGGTGCGGCGCAAGTAGTTTGGATCTAGAAAGCCCTTAGCAAAACATAGGATGATTATCCTATGTTTTGCTGAGGGCTTTCTTGAGTCTATCAAATGTATGACTTTCTGTGTTCACAATTATTCGTATAAGAAACCACGCATTGAAAAATCCATTGGATACAAATCAGAGCTGTTAGCAGAACACAGATGCTTGGACAGATACCTTTCATAGATGCCAAGTCTCCCGTTTTTCAAGGGAGACTTCAAACCGGAAAATTTTTATAGCTGATTTCTTCAATATTAATCGTCGAATATATATATATAACATATTCCACTTAAAAATACTGGTGTCAATTTTGATTTAAAAGTTAAAAATGTTGGCAGCTCTGACCTTTTCACTTTGACATCGATTAAAGAAAACGTTGATTTCACTCCATGAGCCACAGCACAAACTTGGTGAAGGATCTTAGCTGAGTGATTTTGCTTCCATGGAAGTACAGCTTTCTCTAAAACATCTTTTTGATAAATTTTGCATTATTTTTTACATTTTCTTAAATAAAAACCAGTTGAGTCTTTCCATAGTTGCAAATCTCAGCCCAAACGATAAACAAAGACCTTGTTGCAGCTTTGAGTTTTTGAGGGTTCTTGAGAGCTAGCTCTAAACGTTTTGGATGATTTTGAGAGTTTTTAGCGACTTAAACAGTAAAAACTTAGATGCTCCCCACTTTGAAAAAAAAAAAAAAAAATCACGAAACTTTGTTATTTATCTAATAGATTTTGCTTTGCCTGAACGCTCAAAAACTGCTCGTTGAGTAAATGCAAATTCTTTTAGCAAATAATATTTAAAGATAAAAGCATTGCAGCAACCAAAAAGTGGTTGTAATGAAGTAGGCAATCCGTAGAAGCTCCTCAAAAATTTTCCGGATACTTAATAGCATAGTTGTCAACCTTTTTCTTTTAAATCAGATTTAACACCAGTAATTTTTTTTTTTTTTTTTTGACAATATGTCACACATATTTTCGACGATTACTCATATTCTGGCTGAAAATAATTATAAAAACTTTCCAGTATCTAGTCTCCCTGGCGGTGTGACCATAATTAAGCTTGATCTATTCAGAGCACTATGTAGCTGTAAATAAAATACGGATTGGTTCGAAAATTTGTATGTTGGCAATTCAAGGAATGCGCTCAAAGATTCTGCAAAAATAAATAAATGAATAAATTAAATTAAATTTTTAAAAATCCTGTTAGGAGGCGTATTGCAGTCAAAATGCTTCAAATGATATGTAATAAATAACTTTGGTCTATTTTAGCATTTTCAAATCTTACGACATTTAAAATTGTTATTCATACATTTTGCAAAGGTTTTGTGGAAAAACTTTACAGATGACAGAGTGATTATCCGTTCATTTTCCAATCCTTGGCCGGCCCGTTCTCCTGATCTTAATCCATGGGATTTTTAATTATGGGGATATTTAACATGTTTGGTTTATCATGGAAATGTTCTATGACTTGAAGAACCAACCGCATAACGTTACATGTGCGGCAGATTTTAAAACTTAATGATGGGGCCCACATTGAACACTATGCTTTACACTTTTCAACAGTCTAAAAATAACAAAAACATCTGTAATAATTAATAAAGATGTTTCTATTGAAATTTCTAGCTTGTTTGTAATTTTCACGTATGGGCCCTTAGAGGATTTTATTATTATTATTTATTCTGTTATTTATTTTGCTGAATATTTGTGCGCATCCTTTGAATTGTCTATATACGAATTTCCGACTCAACCCGTCTTTTAGTTACAGCTATAGAGAAAGCAGAATAGGCCAAGTTAATTATAGCCACCCTGTATACCGTATTTTCTGGTGTATAATGCGCAGGTTTGATAAAACAGTTATATACCGGAAATTCAAATTTACAGTAAAAGCTATTTTTTAACAATCTTTTGTTTCTTAGAAATATAGTTTTATTTGTAAATTAAATTTTATGGTGTATCACTCATTTAGGTGACCTGGGCATTATACGCCGGAAAATACGGTAATATATAAAATATAATATAATATAATATAAAATAATAATAATAATAATAATAATAATAAAGTTATGAGAGTAACATCTAAGCATAAGACAGGAAAGTCGTAGAAGAAATGTCATTACCAAGATTTTTCGAGTTTTTAAATATGTAAAATGCTTCATAGTAATCCAATTCTTAAGAGGAGACAAGAGAAGAAATGATGTTAATTATAAAAAAGTCAAAACAATGACCATGAGACCAGCAGTGACAAGAAATAAAAGCTTTGGTTAGCTCTTCATTACCCAACTTGCCAACATCCTAATTAATATTCCGTAGTGTTGTTAGTCACGTCTTTTTTTTTTTTCACTCCAGTAAATTTGTAGAATAATATTCTACAAATGCAATGACGATTAAATAAGAAGAAAAATACTTTAAAAAAATACTGGTGCGAAAAAATAGGCGGAGATAACAATACTACGGAATATTAGTCAGAATATTGGAAGGTCTGCATTACGAACATCCCGTCGGTACTCATTTATTTATTTTATACGCTTCCTAATTTGACCAATATAACTTAAATTACAAAAGGAACAAGGGGCGAAATAAACAACAGATCTATTTTTCATAGAAATGTGATCTTTAAAATAATTTGCATTATTTTACAGCACTCGTGACTACTTTGTTCGCCTCACGAAGCGTCGTGTTTTATTTCTACCCGAAACAATTGTTGCGAGTTTTTCGCATTTTATGGTGTTTATTCAAAGAATTTTCAACTGCCAGTCATCTGGTGCATTTTTATTATTATACGTAATAAGTCTTAGATTCCCTCAAACAATAATTTAAATCCCAATGTTAAGCAAACATATTTTAATTAAACATCATAAATTTCAAAAACACGCCTATTTCAACAATTTTTGAAGTGCCCACTGATTTGGATGAGATTGAAACAGTTACAGAGTTGCTAAGTTCCTCAATTTATTTCGGAACATTTTTAGCCCCGCCTTCTTTTTTGCACTGGAATTTTTGCAGAATATTTTTCTCCAATATGTGATAACGATTAAATAAGTACAAAATCAGTCTTCAAAATTACTGGTATGAAAAAAAGGCGGAGCGAACAATGTTCCGGAATGAATTATAGAAGTGGGGAGCTCTGCATTTAGACTCGCCTTTATTTCACACCACTTTATTTATAGAATAATTTTCTGTATTACATAGCTTCGATAAAATAAGAAAAAAAATTATTCTTAAAAAAAAAAAAAGTGGCATGGGAAAAAAGCTGAGGCTAAAAATGCTCCGAAAAAAAAAAAAAAAAAAAAAAAAATGTAGCAGCATTGCAGTTATCTTATACTGTGTTTTAAATGGATGTAGATGAATGTTATATAGTAAATTCTCCATTTTTCCGCAGCCACGAATTTCATTTTTCTTGGCTTTTTTTGTTATTATAAATTACGATGGATTTAAATAATAATAATTTATAAAATTAGGTGTCCAATTAAATTTTACAGAAAAAAAGAAACTGAAGACAAATGATCAAGGAAAACATATAAATCAATGTCGTGGATAAACTTTCATTGTCGCGATAATAGGAAGTCTACTATATGGAAAAAGACATAACTATAACCAATTTAAACTTTCACAATTTCACTTTAAGTCTGAAATTTTACAACAATAAAACGTAATTCTTTTTCATTAAATACTTAACAAGTTTTATTATCATAATGTATATATTTAGCTGAAAGAAATATCAATGCAAATTGTCCCTTTGTGAAATTATGGAGTCTGCATTTTAGATAATTAATGCTTACTCTATATTTTAAGTTAAATATAGGATTGCATTCTATTAAACCGATTTCAAGATAGTAATAACTAGTTTCAGAAAACATAACTAATTGCTTGCCGTCATAATTATTATTTACTTTGTTGAAAATCAATTTACTTGTCTAATAATCATTCGCAGATTCAATTAAAGGATTTTCTCTTCCATTATGCAAGCGTTCTTTCATTTATCATTCATTGTAGTGCTAATGCACAATAACGGTAATTTTATACGCCATAATTCAATTTTGTCATTGACAAATAACGTATGGATACGTTTGCAATTAAACACGGATTCTATTTCATTTGAGTTTCTGGAATTCATAATTAAAATGTCAGTAGAAACCTAAAAAGATTTATTCATTTGTAGCATTGTGGGAAGATTGCTGAGAATTGCACGGAACTTTTAAATCCAGTCACACCTTTTGAATTCAGGTATCAGTAAGAAGCACTGGATTCGAAAGCGTAAACTGAATATTAGTACACCTATTAGAATTTTCAAATTTCCTGTAAAGCATAAATTATATTTCCAATATAAACAAAATTTAACAAAATTATATTGTCTGTTTAATGATATCACAATTAAAAAAACAATAATAATCCATATGTACATATAATAAAAGAAGATGTGTTTGTGTATGTCCGTCACTTTCTAGGCAAATGGCTGATCGCAGAATAACAGAATTTTGCATGTAGATCCGTTTTGACCTCTTCTGATGCACCTCGACGACCGATTTCCGAACTTTTGAATAGCTTTTTTTTAAAATTAAAATATATAAATTTCTGAAATGATCGACTTTGGAGATAGAAAAGCCAAATGTAATGTCTTTCCTTGGGATATTATCTTAGTTGGTTAGAACGTCAGGCTAATAACGGGAAGATCGTGGATTCGATACCCTAGAGTTGATGTGTTACTTTTTGCAAATAATTAATAGAAAAGGTATCAATTAATAAAAAAAAACAATCTTTTAAAGTCTTCACGGTATCCTACAGCCCGAGTTTTGAGGTTTTTATCCATTAAAAGTTTTGCAAGTTGGTGGTACCATCTGTTGCAATAAAGTAAAGATAAAAATGTGTTCCGAAAATGTAGTTCTTCAATAAATAGCAGCGCCACATATCGTCCAGTTAGCAGCTAAACTGACATGTTTGGTTAACCCTTTAAGGGGCAAGCAAATATCTTTATTTAAAATCAAAATCCACCAGAATTCACCAATAATATTAGAAGATAAGGAAAATGAAGTTATTCCTCTAAGTTATAAAAGAAAAATTTTATAAAAAATATACAAGGACGATGTTTGCAATTGGGAGTTAAAATTTGCGCTTGCACTTTGCAAACGCCTCCCTCCATCCCCTCCTGAAAGAATTGAAGCGCAAAAGCATAGCTTCCTAAACTAGATGCCTTCCGCGTGGCTCGGAAACTTGGTAACAGTTCAAGCGGTAGACAGCGCCACCTGGTACAGATTGTGCGATTTTTTTATTCAACCGTCACCAATAGTTTTAAGAAGTGATATACAATATATATAATCGACGGTTCGTCGATTCTATTAGCCTTTTATGTATATCAAATCCCACTTTTAAAAATTTTTGGTGGCTGCTGAATAAAAAAGTCGCGCAATCTGTACTAGGTGGCGCTGTCTACCGCCAAGTTCCCGAGCCAAGCGGAAGGCATCTAGTTTAGGAGGCTATGGGAAAAGCAGGCAGTGGGGACCCAAAACGAAGTTTTAAGCGATGTCAATGGAACTTTATTTTTTGCCTATAAGTTAAAAATATGTTTAATTGAATTGTTTAAAAAAGTTGAAGGAAGTAAATAATTTCTTGAATCATCTAGTAGTGCATTAACCCTTTACCGGAATTATTTAATTTTACTACTCTGGTCAGTGTTGCCAAATTTGGGGACTTTTTTGTTCATAGCCAATACTAAATTTTAACTGTAACGTTGTCTAATCAATCACTTCGAAGGTTATTCGTCCATTTTATATATCAATTATCTCTTCTCAAAATTGTTGGTGGCAGTTGTTCAACGTGCTGCCATTTAGGCTACTGCGGCCCCCTCTCTCTCTCTGGGTGGACTTAGTTAATACAATTAAAAAAATTCGAAGGTTTGTCTTTGATTAAAAAAAAATCTATTTCACAATTTACTGAATTTGTTAGATGGCATACTTAGAGTTATAAGTAATAGTTTCCCCTTATTATTATTACCTTTTACATATAAGATTAAAAAAAAAAAAAATCTTCATATTTAAAAGATCTAAACAAAGAAACGAACGAATGATGAAAACCTTGGAGGAAAAATATAAGAGGAGTTGGAACACAGCCAGAATTCCCAACTTTTATAATTTATTCACAAACATTTTTAGCCCCGCCTCTTTTTGAAAAATGAAATTTTGAAAAATGGTTTCTTCTTATTTAACCGTTGTCACATATTAAAGAGAAATAATTTACAAATTTCTGGTGCGGAAAGAAGGCGGGACTAAAAATGCTTGTGAATAAATTATAAAAGTTGGGAACTCTGAACACAGCATATAAGCATGAAGTGCAAATGAAGTTAACTGTTGTCTACTCAGCATAGCATCGAAATCTACCACAGAATTTATATTTAGTCTACCAAAACACTGGACAGCAGTGCTGCCAGATTGAGGGAAATTTTTATTTAACTCCCACCACTAAATTTTAATTGAAACGGTTTGCTAATTGTTTGGAAACATCTTTCACAGAATTCGTCTATGTAATTACTAACCGTTACAAGTAAAATTTAACGGTGGATGTTGAATAAAAATTTCCCTCAAATCTGGCAGCACTGCTGGACAGTACTTTGTTTTTTTATTTATTTGACAGCTTTGATACATAGTTTCCAACATTTTAATTTATTCCGGAGAATTTTTAGCTCCGCCTTTATTTCCTTACCACTTTATTTTTAGAATAATATTCTCCCATATATAACTGTGATAAAATAAGAAAACTCTACTCTAAAATGAAGGGGGGGGGGTATGGAATAAAGGCGGAGCTGAAAATGCTCCGTAATAAATTTAAATGTTGGCAAATGCAGTTCAACAACTTTCGTCTCGAATGATCCATATTACAAAATTTCACATTAACAATGCATAATATTTTATATAATTATGTTACTTAACAGCATATACGGTTCCGATTTTGGCTTCATGTTTTTTCCGGACATGCCATCTTCTCTTATATTAAAACTCCAAGATGATAACTATGCAAAAAATTGGTTAAGTATCTTTTTTTTAATAATAAATTAAACAATTTCTATTTATTTCAAGGGCTGGTTGATAGAGCGTCGAACTCATAATCAAAGGATTGTGGGTTAGAACCAGCATTGTGCATTATTGATGTCTGCAGTACGTAAAATCCGCTGTGGTTTTAATGCCCTACCATGCTACGTAAAAATAATGCCTCTGGGCGTTACCGAAGCAAAAGGGCCAGCGTCTTCACAAAGAATAAAAAATTTGAGGTCATGTCTCCGGATATACCCCAAGTGTGAATCCAAAACCATTGCTAATAGTCCATTGCTTAGCTCTCGTGCGACATAAAATTTATTCAACTTCAATTTTTTTAAAGTATAATAGCTAATCTTTAAACCCATACGTTAAAATGTGTGATTATTTAAACATTTTGTTAATTCAGATTAGCAATCACGTTTAAGCAAATCTCAGAAGTCAATTTAGATCTCTGTACCAATGATGAATATCTCTTAATTATGGTTTTGTATTTTAGGCCAATTTCGAAAGGTCTATCAATTACTGAATTAAATAAATTTTTCATTTTGATAGTTTAAAAAATATGGCATAACTAAGCAAAACAACGAAGAATTTACACATAAACATTTATGCGTATTCATATATATATGTTCTTTTTTTTTTTTTTTTTTTTTCGAAAAGTTAAAAATTTATATGGCTCCATATATACAAAAATGAATCTCTACTATTTTCTCCTAACAAAAATTTTCTGAATAACAAATGAAGTTTTCACTATATATATATATATATATATATATTTTTTTTTTTTTTTTTACTAAATCATCTGTCAAGATTAGAAATTTAAGAAACGACAATCTTTTACTTTCTTCAATATTATGCTTTTTTTTTTTCGGAATTAACGAAGAACTATGCAAAACCAACTAACTCATTATGCAAATTTGACATTGCCATGACTTCTAGTTGACTGATATACAATTTAACATTACCATATAATTTATCAAAGTTAAACCCAATTCAACTAGGTCAGTCAAATGAAGAAAGAAATAAATAAATTCTGAAAATTTGTTCATGCGAAATGGCAACAAAACTTACAGAGCTTCCAATTCAGGCAGTTGGGACAGAGCTTCACTCGGGACATCCTTTAGCTGATTTCCGTTGATCCAAAGCTTTTGCAATCTCCTTAATGACTTCAGGCTCCCTTGAGGAATTTCGGCCAATTGGTTGTAGTCCAAATGCCTGTAAAAAGGAAGAAGCAAAATCCTTACTAGCATCTGTTTAGACTTCAGATAAAAATGAAATAAGGATAGGATAAAAGCAGAGATATTTACATCAGTTTTTGCAAGTTCATGTTTTATGTATGGGGAATTATCAAACTGTGAGGGATTTTTATGGCAGGAAACAGGATAATATCTCTTAGTCTTAGAAAGAGAGGGGAAAGCGGTGATTTTGTCCCGGAAATGTAAGAGACGTTAAAATATGGCAGTATTGTTCACTGGAACACAAAAGTGGGAAAATTAATGTTGGGTTTAACTGATTTTTCTCCCAAATATATCGGTTTTTCTGTAATGTAACGCGTAAGCAGTTTATTGTAAGTCATTGTGCAGAGAAAATTTTTCTTTAAAATTAGATCATTAGGTAATCAAAAGTATTCAATGAAAGTCAAAGAAATAACTGCATAAATAAACCATTTCCGTCTCTTTCTTTTCCTACTTTTCAGTCTTTTTCTTCGTTACATATTTATAAAAATATGCAGAAAGTAGAAAAGTACGTAATATCTTATTACATATTTTAAAGACATAATTGTACATATACGTTAAAGAATATTTACATAAATGAAGAAAACTGCATTTCAGAAGGCTACTTTAGAGACCCCTAATCATTTATTTCAACTTTTACTCTTTATTTTAAAAAGAAAACGCATTGATAATAAGGCGAAATTTCACACAAGAAACTTTCGCTGAAGATAGAAATACCATTTTGATTTAAAGAATCATTTTTCTGGTGTAAACTAACAGTTTTAATTTTTAAATTTGCAATTTGAAGTAGAAAAAATATTACGCTTTTATCAAAGATCACATATCGCATATATATGTGAGTATTATGAAAACAAAACTAAATATTTACAAACGTATTTAAAACTTTTTATGTAATAAACTTCAAAAATAATGTGTAAAACATACTCGACCTTTTTAAAGAGTTTCTTAGAATGTACAAATCAAGAGGAAGAGAAAATCAAAAATTCAGGCGTTTGTATGAATAAAAAGGTTTTTTGCTTCGGAATATTGAATAATTCATTAGTCACAGTAGCATATCTGCTATTCGTTCCGATTTTTGAACACAGTTTTTTTTTAATAGAAAATTTTACTTTATTTAATAATCAAAAACTGCTATTAATACCATAGTTTTCAACTTTAGCTCTTTTTAACTACCGAAATTTGTGATAGAAATTTATATATATATATCTGTAACAGTTTTCACAGATTGAATAAGAAAAAAAATTCTATTGAAATTCCGATGGCTGAAAAGCATAAAAGTTGGCAACTATGATATAGTAATAACACACATTTGGTATCCAAATTTATACGAAAATAGACATTCAGATAAAATTTGAACACTAACAACAAACAGGCGAAATTCAATAATAATAATAATAAACTCCCAATTTTCTAAATCAGAAGCATAGCACTAATTAACCCTTATCGCTCGTATGTCCGTTCTGAGAGGACATTAAAAAATCGAACCACGCCTTAAGGTGTTCCTCTGCAAATGAAATGTTATTTTTCTAAAACGTGTAACTATAGACTACCTTTCGGCTACCTGAAAATTTTAACAGAAAGATTTATTTTATTTAATGATGAAGGAAAATAAAACAAATTATTACAATTATTTAGTAGCCAAAAGGTAGTAAGTTGTAAACTATACGTGTGATGTTTTAAAGGAACGTCAAAAGGCGTGTTTTATTGTTCAAAATAGGAAAATAAGCCGAGCGCAAAGGGTTAATATTTCGTAGTACTGAAAGTACCCGCCCCTTTTTCTACACCACTAAATATTTGAAGGCATTCTAAACAAATGCAATTATGATTAAACAGGAAAAAATGTATTCTAAATTTATAGTGGTACTTACCAAAATTCCTTATTCTAAATTAAAAGTGGTACATAAGAATATTAATAAGGAAGTCAGTTCTTATAAGCCATTAACCCTTTAACGTTCACTACTTAATTTATTTTAAAAATTACTAAACTAATTTTAAAAATGGCTTTTAGACACATAGCTGATCCTAAATATTTAAAAAAATAAAAAATTAGCATTGTTCCTTTTCGAGAAAGTTTTGGTTTGAAACATCTGTAAGTTAACCTTATTAAACTCAAATAATATTTAATTTAATAAATAAAACACTTTGTAAGTAAATATTATCAACTACAAAAACTCGTAAAAGTTGCATAGATGCAAAAATTTCAATTTATTCCGGAGTATTTTAACCCCTTGCAGCACAAGGTAATTTGTATCATTTAAATTACACTGCCACCGGAACTTACGAACATAATTAAAGTAGAAGAATTTCACGTTAAAAATAAGGCCTTTTCTGCTGTGTTACAAATGAAAATTTTTGCTAAAAAATTTCCGGCATGAACTTTTGCATTTGAGAATTCAAATTAGGTGTTCCATCAGCGGGAACACTGCGACTGAAAGGGTTAAAGAAAATAAAAGTAACTGTTAACCAATGTATAAATATTCAACTGTACTTTGGAATAAAATTTCTGGTGGAAATTATTTTAACTCAGAAAAATTATTTTTTGTAATTATCTCGTTAGAAAATTAAACATAATTCATGAAAGAAATTCATGATTTTTTTTTTTTTTTTCTCAATATCCGACTTTTTTGTGAATGCCTAATGCAATTATAAGCATATATTTAATATTTAAAAAAAATTACGTCATTTTGTGTTAGAGCTAATAATATGTATACATATATATATATATATATATATATGTTACCGTTAAAGTCTATAATTCAGTTATTTCATAGAATAACCAGGTATTTCATGAAATAACTAGACAAGTCTGTTAAAGTATATAATAGATAAAAAATCCCATACTTTACCTAGTTATTCTATGAAATAACTAATGACAGACCATTAAAGTGTAAAATAAACAATTTCAAAGTTATTTTATAAATTAATTGATCATAAATTCATGTACACAGAGTGTACAGACGTTCGCAATATTGGCTGTTGCAGTACAAAATTGTGCATATGTTTCAGATTCATGCATTTTGAGATAGGGGTGATGTTTTTTTTGTTTTTGTTTCTATGTACGCAAAGCGTACAGACGTTTGCAATACTAGCTGCTGCAGTACAAAACTGTGCATATGTTTCAGATACATGCATTTTGAGATAGGGGTATCCAGTGATTTTTTTTTCCTGTACGCAAAGCGTACAGACGTGTGTGATGCTGGCTGCTGCAGTACAAAATTGTGCATATGTTTCAAATTCATGCATTTTGAGATAGGGCATCCAATGATTTTTTTTTGTTTTGTTTTGTTTTCATGTACGAAAAGCGTACAGACATGCGTGATACTGGCTGCTGAACAGAATCGTGCATATGTTTCAGATTCATGCATTTTGAGATAGGGGTATCCAGTGATTTGTTGTTGTTGTTGTTGTTGTTTTCATGTACGAAAAGCATACAGACGTGCGTGATACTGGCTGCTGCAGTACAAAAATTTACTTAAAGAGCATGAAATTCAAAAATATGCAAAATTTTGTACTGCAGCAGCCAGTATCACGCACGTCTGTACGCTTTGCGTACATGAAAAAAATTCACTGGATGCCTCTATCTCAAAATGCATTAATCTGAAAAATATGCAGAATTTTGTACTGCAGTAGCCAGTATTACGCACGTCTGTACGCTTTGCGTACATGAAAAAAATCATTGGTTACTCCTATCTCAAAGTGCATGTGTCTGAAAAATATGCAAAATTTTGTGCTGTAGCACTTCTGAAATAACCAGTGAATGTGGTAAATATTGAATAATTAATCACATTCCCCAAAATTTAGCGGGGATTATGAATAATCATTTCATACTTTAACGATCAAGTAATCGTTATTCTATTGAATACCTAGTTAAATCGTAGAATTCAATAATTTTATATACTTTAACTGACTCGTCTAGTTATTTCATGAAATACCTAGTTATTCTATGAAATAACGGATTTCATACTTTAACGGTAACATATATATATATATAACTGCTTTTACAAACTTCTAAATTAGTAAATGTTATGAAATAGTTTTGAATAAAAAATTTCTAATGATCAGCAGAACTCTAAAGTTAATTATAAAAATCGTGAGAAAGAAGTAAAATTGACCAACTTACTTTTACTAATATAAAAAACTTATTAATACAAAAAAAAAAAAAAAACCTCTTGAAAAAGGGCAAATAGTTTATAAATCGTAATATATATATATATTGTCACAGCAATAAGTTTTAAGTGCAATTTAAATAAAAAAGAGTAACGTAGTTTTCAGATTGTAGTATCAAATGTGCCGGAGGTTTTACCTTTCACATTATATCCTTAAATACTTCTCAAAGTCAGAAGAAAAAAATATTAATGATTAATTATAAAAAAAAAAGTTCTTTTTAATTTAAAAATTTTATTAACTATATTGCTATAACTATTTAGCATTGAAATCTAACCTTACATATTAACTTTCGTCAAAAGTATTAAAAATTACCAAAAAGTCACATTTTGTAAATAATATTAAAATAAAACCCTTTCAAAAATAAAACGGAACAGCTAAAGGCCAATAAAAGAACTCCCTAAAAGAAGAAAAATGACTCAATTACTTATATTGATCACGGAAATTATTTTAGTTCCAAAGAATGCCCACTGAAGAAAAAAAAACTCGGAAGTAAATATTGAATAGGAACATTTAACTCTTCTAATCTAGTTAATTAAATCTCCAGTCAACACGCTAAACATCTATCAGTGGTCGTAATCTTATCAAAAGTAAATTAAAACCAATAAATTACCCTTTCTTTATATCGACAACAAAGTTTTTATGAGATTTTGACATGCAAAGGGCAAATTTGTTTAATTTAATACAGCGGATAATGTATGTGAAAAGAATAAAAAGTAAGTATTCAAAATTTTGCTACTGTAGTAGTGAAGTTTAAGTAAACCAAGTTATACGTAATATTCTAAGTTAATTTCATTTGTGTTTGTATAAATTAAAATATCTGAACTTTAAAATTACAAACAAATGGCCTCAATTTAGATTAAAATGGCCACAATTTAGAACAATTGGGTGATAAAGATGAGTTAGTGAAAATATGTCTGTTTTTCTCATATCTGTCACGTGACATTTTTACTTTGCTAAATGTAAATTGTTTTTCAAAAAAAAAAAAAAAAAAAAAAAGATAAAAAGTAAGTATTCAAAATTTTGTTACTGTAGTAGTTACGTTTAAAGAAACCAAATTACGCAATATTTGAGGTTAACTTTATTTGTTAGGGGCTAAACATCAGGCAGATTTCTTATCTTGTTGTAAATACTAAATGTGAAATTATCTTAATAAATTTTATTAATATTCTATATCATGATGGTAGGTTGTTTTCAAGTAAATCCTTCCAAAGTAACACTGTTATTTTTATTTATTTATTTTTAAATTGTAATTAAAATTTGATTTTGCTTACATTTGTAGATAAATACAATCGCATAGGATATAAAAAACAACAAAAAGAAAAAAAAAGTATTGTTTCTTAATATATTGAAATATTGAGAAAATCAATAACAATAATAATACTAATCAAAGACAGATAAACCTATCGATAATGAGATAATTATAACAGTAAATAAATAAATAAAATAAAATGTAATGATGATATAAAAGAGAGAAACATAATCTATTATTGCTTTCCTTATAAAATATTTATGTATCACAATCAAATAAAATTATTTCTTTCTTAATATATGTAATATATGCATTCTTAATATGTACAATGTATATACTAACTCTAAAATATGAAAAACGATATAAACGTGGGGAAAAAAACTTCTTTTAACTTAAGTTTATTTCCCAGATGTGTAATATTAAATAAAAGTATCAATATTCAAAGATATGGAATTATAGAAATATTTATAGCTTATATGTAAGACGTACAATTATATTATTAGGAACGGGATTTTTTAATGTGGCTGCAGCATTTTTTTCCACAAGTGCACAGACTATACAACTTTTTACTAATTATGACTAATTCTCCCAAAGAATAGCTTTACAAGAAATCGTTGGCTTTTGTTTTTTAGAAGAAAACCTTTTGGGATGTTTTAGAGAACTGCATAAAAAAAGAATTTTGCTTTTGAATGTGGAAATGTATTTTTAACCCATTTTATCCCATTGTCCTATTTAAAGGACAGCTGAAAAATAGCATATAGAAATCAGAATTTGCTTGGTGCGAATATTTTGTCAGATGGAATATATACTGGTATATATAAGCTTCTGCCAGCGTGTTATGTGTCTCACCTCCTCCTTCTCCTCCATCTGGAATCTTTGTTTAATCATTACATTAGGAGGCGTGGTTTATCTCCTCTTTGCGGTTGAAAATTCTTTCTGGAAAACTATCATGTAAATAAGAAAGTATTCTACAGATAAAGCAAAACTTTATACTCGGAAAGCTCTTTTCACTATTCAAGAGGATACTAAAACATATAAGTGCAAATTTCATCCTCTTTATTTCAACATTCTGTGTACAAGGTGGATAAAATTTCTTATACAGAATATATATATATATATATATATATATATATTCAAATTTTGTTGTATTTAGTTTATTTAGGTTTAATTAACCTTAAAAAATATAATTTTTCTCAAATTTGAGCAAAATAAATAAAATGGGATAAAATGGGTTAAATAACTTACAAAGCAATTTAGAAAAAAAAAAAAAAAAAAAAAACTTTAAAGTTTTTTACAGCATTATTTGTTTATTTATTTATTTAATATGTATTGTTTGTTTTCGTTAGCTGTGACCCTGCTCACCTATGCGCATGCGTGAGGTCTGCACTGATTTTGTTAAAATAGGGTAGAAGCGTAGAAGATGAGAGAATGTTTACATTTTACGAGTGTGCGGTTTCTTTTTTCTTTTTTTTTCTTTTCAGGACATTATTGAATTTTGAGGCGATACTTCTTCGTTATATTCGTATAAATGCAAAATGCTGATTTTTCCCCCTTGTAATTTTTAAATAAGTGTAGAAGATCAGTTTTATTCTTCGATGCAAAATAAAATCCGTAAACTTAAAAGTAAATGCCTGTTTTCTTTCTTCTTCTTCTTCTTTTTTTTTTCAGTTAAAATTATTTTTATTTGCTTACTTGATCTCTAAATTCGTACTATATCTGTCATACCTGAACACTTGTTTCATGCACTGATTATAGTAGTAAATTAATTAAAAATGACTTAAATTAGGTAAAATTTACATAATTCATTAATAAAAGAAGAGAAAAAGAACAACGTTTACAGTAGACTTTACCTGTAGTAAAAGTAATATATTTTTTTCTTTTAAATTATACTGCTAAAATAAAAATACCATATTTTTGGATCTCTATTTTACAGAAATTTACAGAAAATCGTATTTAAATCAAATCATTAGATTTTTTTATCATGATTATTTTACACCTTTTATTTTTCGCGCATATTGTCATATAAATTACATTAAATAAAATATTGTTAATTAAAATTAAAAATTAAACTTTAAATTCGCGTAAAAAGGTAAAATAAATATTGAAGACTCATAAAAAGAAAACGAACACGTGTAGAACGAAAAGCGCATTTGGCTAAGTGCCCATCTCATTCAACGCATCACCCCTTTTCCGAGTAGGATCGTTCCGCGAGAGGTAGACATGGTTTACGAAAACGGACAGTATCCCTTCCTTTCCTACTGAAAAGAAAATTCAACTTCGAAAGAATGTAAACTTTAGCCTAAACTTAATGGACTACTTACAGGAATTAAACTTATACTTACAGAGCTTCCAAGGAAGGCAAGTTTTCTAGAGCAGCCGATGGTATTTCTGCCAATTTGTTGTTTTGTAGAGATCTATTAAACGATACAAACTTTTTCAAAATAGGAATACTTTCCAAGGTGTAATGAATATTTAATATTTTGGAATATAACAAAGCATATTTTGAAATTACTTACAATGATCGCACTTTCGGAAGCCCGAGAAAAGCAGCTGGTGAGATGTAGGAAATGTTGTTATGAGCTAAATTTCTGAAAAAGAAAATTATTTGTTAAACACAAACTAATAATTTTTAACGTACACAAACATCAAACCGTCTCAATTATTTATATATTAAAAACAAAACCTATTTTATTTATGAGATAAAACTTTAGTTAAAATACATTTAAAAACAAAATATTTAAAAATATATGAATATAAATTTTAAATGTTTTTAAACGTATTTTAACTAAAGTTTTGTCTCATAAATAAAATAGTTTTTGTTTTTAACAAACTAATTATATTCATAAGTAAAATTAGCACCAAAATTATGTAAATATCTGTGGATAAAAATGAGATGATTTAAATATTTTTATGCAAATCTTTTAGCTAAAAATGTAATGCTATAGGCATACTTGCTAACATCCCAATTAATATTCCGTAGTGTTGTTAGTCCCTTCTTTTTTTTCACACCAGTAAATTTTTAGAGAAATATTCTCCAAATGCAATTACTATTAAATAAGAAGAAAAATATTTTAAGAAGATACTGGTGTAAAGAAGAAGGCGGGGCTAACAATACTACGGAATATTAATTAGTATGTTGGCAAGTATGCATAGGAGAACGCCGAACCATAGTTCAAAAAAGAAAAATACTCTATGACAATAATCATGAAAGCATAACTGTAGACAATTAGTATATAAAACTATTGTTTTACAAAATACAGACAGCACAAAACCTTTATACATATTTAAGTTCTACGAATTATGAAACTTAAAAAGTATTTTATGGTATGTATACATAATAGTAATTAATCTCTTCCCAGAAAATTTTCAAAAATAAACATGATGAAGCTTTTATATAAATTTGTACTTAACATCAGAGCCCGACTATGAATTTTGGAGGCCCCGGGTTCAAATTTATATGGTCCTACTCCCCATAAGCATTTACAGTTAAATAATTTTTAAGTATATTGTAATTTTACATGTAATAGGCATTTTGAATGCTATAAATAAAATTAAAATATTATGCATCATTCAGAAAAAATATATTTCATTTAACATAATCTTAAAAAAAGAAAAATAATTATAAAATAAAATTGAGAAATTCCTTCTTTTGAACATAAGAAAAAAAAAAAAATGTCAGATTTATCTGTTAGGTGTAAGGAAAGTTCTTTTTATGCGTTGTCGATTATCGACTGAAACCGGTTTAAACATTTAAGTTAGAGTATGATTAATAATTTACACACACTTCTTTTCTTTTCTCTCTCTCTCTCTCTCTCTCTCTCTCTCTTTTTTTTTTTTTTTTTTTTTTTTTTGTATTTAGTTTTTATTTATTTATTTATTTTTTTTTTCAAACTTATAGAACTGTCACCCTGGGTGAAGAAAAAGTGCACTTCAGACATTGTATTTTGTACGAGTTCCAAAGACGGAATAACGCGATAAAGCCAACAAAAAATCTGTATCAGGTATTTGGAGAGGACGCAGTAACAGTTCGAATATGCCAAAGATGATCTGAGGCCGCGGTAGCCCAGTCGGTAGAGCGCCGGCCTCGTAATTGGAAGATTGCGGGTTCGGTACTCGAGCCGACCAAAGACCGTCGTGTACACTAATGGTGGCTGGTGCACGTAAAATCTGTCGTGGCCGCAATGTCCTCCATGTTCCCATCAAAAATTATACCTTTGTGGGTCACCGAAGCGGGAGAGCCATCCCTTCCGTGGAGGATCAAAATTGTGATGGCATGTGTCCGGACCACCTCTAGGGGTGTGTCCCAGACCGTCGCCAATTGCCCATCTGCGCAGCACTAGTGCGACGTAAAACCCAACCATCCAAAGATGGTTTACGAAATTTCGTTTGGGTGTTTTTTCTTTGAAAGATGAACCCAGATCAGAAAGGCCATCAGGTGTCAATGACGAAGTGCTATACTATGATCAGAACAAATCCCACGTTAACTTCCACAGAAATGAGCTTCAAGCTTGGAATTCATCAGACTACTGCTTTTGATCACATTAAAAGGCTTGGTTTCGTGTCCAAACTCTCTGTTTGGGCACCACACGACAGAACTTTCCCTTGCACCTAATATAATAGTTAAAATATAGAGCGATAGGATTAGGATGTTTTCATATCTATAAAAACATTGAAACCAGAATACGTTTGTTTTAAGTGCTACATTTTATGAGTTTTCTAAAATTGGCAAGCAACACGGCGCATTTCCAAAATTAAATTTCTACTCTAAAAAACACACTTTCCACAAAAAAAAAAAAAAAAAAAAAATCCTTAATTTATTTTTTGATCCTACCCAAGTAACACAGGAACGTTCTGTGAACGTCTTATAACGGTTTCAATAGTTCAAACACCGTGTTTCGTGTCAAAAGAACGCTCTAAAACACGTTCAGAAATAGTATTATTTAGAACGTTCTGAAAATGTTTGATTTGTACCATCTATAAAACGTACAATTCTAGTTCTATATAGAACGTTCAAGTGTGACACCGTCATAACACGTTCTGTAACAGTGTAATTATAACGAATATGACAAAATGACTTTTTAGTACTATTGGTTGGGAAACTAGGTTAATCATTAAAATTTTTGACTTCAGCTTTTGATTTTTTTACACGTTTTGTGGCGTGAGGAATCCGGAAGTCAAAAGGTTGGTATGGTATCTGTTAATGTGTATCGGCACCTATTAGTGTGATAGCCCGTTAGTTCATGTACACGATATCTCAAGAACAAATGATTGCAGAGAGATCGGACCAGTTTTAAAATATCACTTATGATATTGATAAGAATCTTATTGAGAGATTTGCAACATTCTAATTTAAAAACTTCGTAAGTTATTCGAAATTTATAATTTTTAGCATGATAGAGAATAGAGCATTTTTTACATTTTCAGTTTAACGTTTTGTTAGCACGTCAGTAAAGAATGCTTCCCAATAATCAGTAGCGGTGAGGTGAAAAAAAATTACAAAATTTTAAACTCATGGAAAAATTTTGTGGATTTTGTATTTCAGGAATCAATGTATGGAATTCAACCAAACTTGTTACAACATTAGATCTTGCCCTAAATTGGAGTTTATTTGAATTTCATTTGGGATATATCGTCCGATAGATTACGGTGCTATGCAATGAAACCCTCCATTTATGGGACGGCTATATCTCAGCTTCTATAGTGTACAAATGTATTAAACTTGATATATTGGCATATATCATCATAACCTCTGCTAATACAATTTGGATGTATACATTGTCCAACAGGTGGCGTTGCTAATCTGCAATTTAATCATTTTAACGGAAAGGCAATATTTTAACTCTTGTGATTTAACAATAAATTTTGTGATACACTGAAGTTATAAGTGAAATCGATTTTATGTAAAGCTTTACTGGTCCATTTTGGATGCACATCGGCCAACAGGTGGCGTGGCTATGTTGCAATTTAATCTCATAGCGGAAACGAAAAATCTCAACTTCTGTGATTTATAAATATTGTAAATTTGGTAAGTGAAATTAATATTACGTAAAACTCTACAGATTGCCTTTGGGTGCATATCGGACGACAGGTGGCACTGCCACGTTCCAATATTTTCCATTCACAGAAAGGCTATCTATCAGCTTCTGTAATATATATACTCACCAAACCTTCTGCGTGACATACATTTGATATATATTATTGATTCAATTTGGCTGTATAACGAGTAATAGTCAAACAGTTTTTTTTTTTATTATTATTATTCATAGGACAGTGTTTTTTCCCCTAGGATTAAGTATACATCATCCCTGGGGGATGGGGGAGGGGTGGATAAAAATTTTCACTATGATTATCTTTCAAAAGAATTCGATATCACCTTTAAAACGAATAATTGAAACATCGTTTTCTGATGATTTAAAACAAATTTACCGTTTTTTTTTTTTTTTTTTTTTTTTTTTTTTCATTTGTAATAATAATAATAATAAACCCTTAGAAAAATACATTTTCTAAGATCTTCTATACAGCATAAAAATGATTGTCTTCTGTCATGAAAATCTATGCATTCCCCAGACCCAAAGTTTAGATACAAAAAGCTAATCACGGATGTTATTGAATAAGTAATATAGTGCTTTACGCGAGTTTCAAAGAAAATCACGGGAAAACTCCGAAAACCTAAGTCGACGAGCGTGACCAGGAATCGAAGCCAACACTTCCCGTCTGTAAGGTTCGAGAGTAGAACCTCGTGGTCTCTAATACTCATCGGGAAGTTACAGAATGAGTTTTTTTCTTCTTTTCTTTAAGCATAATTTTAAACTTTTATTATATTTTATTTATGATTCTATTTAAGTTTAAATGTAACTGATAAATTATCAATATTGATAATGTTGTTAAATCATTACTCTGTTTGATTGTTCTTATTTTATTTTATTTATTTTCACTGAATATTTTGTTCAATACTGAAATATACACTAAAACAAAATATGCTTTTCCGTTTAATTCGAGATTTTAAAATGGAAAAATAAAGTGATCTCATAAGTTTTTAAAATACTTTATAAAAATTTAAATAATTGTTTAACTCCACTCCATTTTTCCTTAAAATATTGACTATATGTTTTCTACAGCTATAAATGCTTTATAAATTTCTGTTTCAAATGTTGAACTTTGAAACGTGATTATTGCGGATGCAAGAAGGGAGAGCAGATGATATCATCGACATCTGTGGATTGCATTTATTTAATTTTCGCTGACCGTGCAACTGCAAAGTCAAACGCCAGGGCCAGGTCTTGGGAATGTCGTTATGTGAGGCGGTAATTTGAAAACATGTAATCTGATTTGTTCAGTTTTAGCGTTATAATGACTAGGATATGCTTTAGAAAAGGTAAAAATGTAATATTTTTAACCTGTAATATTCTCTATGTTCTATTTATTAAAGTCTTATTTTAATATCAATTAAACAATCATTTTCATATCTGCGTAAGTTCTTAAGCCTAACTTTTGATACTTGAAAGCAGCGTTGAATCGCAGAAAAAACTGCTCCTGTTACAGATAACCGCTTAGAAATTATGGATTTATTTTATTAATTTAGTCTTCTGAGATGGAATTTGTTAAAATAACTATTTTTGGTTATTTTGTTTCTGAATGAAGTATGAAGAAGTCACAAAGACTTTACAAGATAAGAGCTAATTTTAAGTGAATGCCCTTCCGACTGGTCATTGTGTATTTTAAAATGCTAATTGCATAGGCATTTTCTTGAAAAAAATTCTTATGAAGAATATTAAAAAGGTTCGTAATTCTTTTTTTCTTTTCTTTTTAAATTCTAAAGTATTTATTTAATGTTTATATGATAATATATATACAATCTAGGTTATGCAAATTGCATATTTTTAAAATAATATCCTAAGTTTCACGGACTTACAATTTTAAATATCTCTTTACTGTTATTTATTAAATAAAATATATGAAATTGTTTAACTGCATAATAAAACAAAGATTCAATTCAATTTTATTCCACATCTTTATAAAAAAAAAATATTCTGCTTAAAAAAAAGGACGATTTACTATATTATTTATTAATACTAATAATATTTACATTTATCAACTATTTAATATGCCATGATAGCATAATTACATCAAGTGAGGTAAAAATTGCGTTGACTCAATTTAAAGAAATTTAAACATTTAAAAAATACCAATTACATTGCCATGTGGAATAAATTTAAATACCTGCAAACATCATTTTTGTAAACTGCTGCTGTAAACTGAAAATATGTATGCACACATGCACTGAAATTTAAAAATATGAAGTATGTTAACTATTTTAGAAAAATATTATGATTAAATATATATATATATATGTATTTAAGTATTTGGACATTTTTAAAATTTCCTCCTTCTAACTAATTTTTAATTTTTTATTTCAATTTCTTATTATTATAAATTAACAATATATTCTAAACTCAATTATATATTATTTTAGCGGTGTATTGGTACATTCATTTTTGAAATTATTTTTTATGTTGAAATATTAAAACTTTCTATAAACTTCAGCATTCAAATATATTTATAAACTATCCATGGACTTACAAAGTAGTACCCAGAAATGTTTAGAATATACAGGGTGCAAAGTCGAGAGCTGGCCTTTATTTGCGCAACAATTGGTCTCAAACGTCCTCCAATAAGAAAATGTATTTAAAAAAAAATGTAAGAATTCATTATATGACATGTTTAAATTTAAAAAATCAATTTATTAAAAATCACAAAAACTGATAATTTTTATACAATTTTCATGACACTAATAGTGAAAGTTGAGTTCTAACCTAAAAAATATAACACAAAAAGTTTCACTTTTGTGCACCCAAAATTGTCTGAGATAGTTAGTTTCAAAATTTAGGATTATTTCGCATTTTCTCGGGCTTTATTAAAAAGTTAATGAAAAATTCTTTAATAAACCCAGGGAAAATGCAAACAAAGTCCAATTAGGATTTTTAAACCGATCCCTTATTGAAGGCCGAAATATGTTAGAAAATCCAAACTTTAAATATCTTGTTCCATTTTGGGAGAATAGAAATGAAACTTTTTGTTAGGATGAGTGTCAGTTTTCTAAATATGACTATAGGGATCTGGGACTATGTAAAAAGCTAGTTTTTGCAATTTTGAAAAAATAGATATTTTAAATTTAAACATGTTATACCACAAATGCTCATATTCTTTAAAACATTTTGTAACTGAAACTATATATTTGCGACCAATAGTTGCGGAGATAAAGGTATTCTCGTCACAATGCTTTGCACCCTGTATTTAAAAAAAAAAAATTAATACATATATATATATATATATATATATATATATATATGTGTATAAATGAATTTTTAATCTTAGTTAAAGCCAAGCAACAGATATAAGATACCTGAAACCACATAGGGCAATGAGAAGGAAATTACAACAAATTTAAATAACCTGGGGAGACTGATTGTGATTTATTGAAACATTTATTTTTTATTTATTTATTTTTATTTTATTTAACTTCAGTCTAATCATAAATTTATTCCTATATTGTTAGTTGCAATTTTAATAATTTTGCCGGTGCGTAAAAACCACATGAAACTCAAATCAAAAGATACAAACAAGCAACGAGGAAATAAAAAATTAAGACAGCATTTTAAACATTTTTTGTAGGAAAAGCTTAAAATGGTAGAAAAAAAAAAAAAAAAAAAAACTCGTCAGGGGTGACCCTTTTCGTCGTTGAGCACCAATGTACGATTTCGTTCGTTAGCAGCTATAATAGCAAATTGCTAGCGGGCACCCTATCGTACAAGAAATTAATTGAAGTTAGAAATGAAGAATAAATTGGAATAAATTATTTACTTCAAGAAATCAGAGAATCAAACAGAAAACAACCATGAAAAACAACTATTAATCATAGGATGACGCATTCGGAATCACAAGGATTAAAACAAGCAAAATAAATCAAGAGTTTAGTTGTACATAGCAGATGAAGAATAATGATACAACACAGCAACAGGGATATAAATTACTTTTTTAAAAATTCAAATAATGTTTGAGAAATTTTAACATACTTACTATTCCTTTAATTTCAACGTATATGCATGAAAAATTCCATATTTTATGACAGTAATTCCCAAAAAGTGTCATAACGTGTCTATATCCCTTTAAAAAATTCCTTAAATTTTTGCATTTTTAAAAAATTTCTTTTTTCCCCTAATCTGAAGATAATGACGTTATAGTATTAATTAAGAAACTTTGAATAAACACCATAAAATGCAAGAACTCGCAACTGCTACAAACAAAGCACGGCTTCTACAAACAAAGCGGCAACGCATTCAACACACTCAACGTGCTTGTTTGCAGCTCTCGTGCCTACAATGTTCGCCTGATGAAGGGTTGTGTCTTCTTTTGACCCGAAACAGTTGGTGCGAGTTCTTGCATTTTATGGTGTGTATTCAAAGTTTTGTAATTAATACTACAACTTCATTATCTTCAGATTAGGGGAAAAAAAGAAATTTTTAAAAAATGCAAAAATTTAAGAAATTTTTTAAGGTATAAAGAGACGTTATGACACTTTTTGGGGAAAACTGTCATAGAATATAGAATTTTTGATGCATATACGTTGAAATTAAAGGAATAGTAAGTATGTTAAAATTACTCAAACATTATTTGAATTGAAAAACAAAAGTAATTCATATCCCTGTTCATGTGTTGTATCATTATTCGTCATCAGCTATGTAATTTTTACTTCTAAACGCTCGTACTGAGGTGATTTTTTATAATGACGTCATATATATATATATATTTTTTAACTACACTATTTTAGAACGTTTACAGTACGTTTTCTGGAACGTTCTGAAAATGTGTATAGCGTTTTGAAAACGTTCTAAAAACGTTTAGACCGTATACATAGAACGTTCTCAGAACGCTTCTATAACACCGATGGTGATAGTTACACGTTCATTGAACGTTCTCTGAACCGTACTATTGTCCATTTTCAAGATGGACAAATAGACGTCTATAGCACGTTCAAAGGGAACGTTCTTAGAACGTGTTTGCAGAACAATTTTTGAACGTTCAGAGAACGTTTCGGTGCTGCTTGGGTAGTATTCAGAAAAAAAAAAAAAAGAGAGAGAGAAAGTATGTTTGTGTTTATTTCTTATCCTGCGGCAAAGAATAAGCTCTTCCATGTTTAGTAAGATATCCCCATAATCGTAGCTCTTACCACGGCAATTTAATAAATCCAAATTGACACTCAGAATATAAATAGTAATTACTTTAAAAAAATGTTTTCCACTAGCTGAGAGTAATGTCAGAAAACATATCGCTGGCAGAATGTCACTTGCCATATTTCTGATGACAAAACACAACTGATCTACATCTATCTTTTCAACAGTTCAATTCACAGTTTGGAAGCGTTAAGAGAGAAAAGAGGAAAAGTGCAAAAGTGACCAAAGTGTTTGAGTGTATGTAGATATTTTGACTTCAATATATCTAATTTAGCTTAGCAATTTTCGAATAACGTTAATAAAAAATAAATCATAATTTATTTTTTACAGTTTTCTATAGTTTTCAATTCTTTTAATATATAAGCAGTGACAAATTTTAAAACATCATTTATAGATTTGGTGTCCCCGAATTTCGGGGCCTTAGGCTCGTGTCCCGTGTGCTCATGCCTCAATCTAGCACTGCTTACCAGACGGTCGACGACACCTTTCCATTCTGACTTCCTAAAACGGGTGATGCATATTTACGTTTTTCCATTCTGAGGCTTCCATGTGGGAAATTTTCGGCAGCTATGGTATTTGAATTCTGGCAGATTTTAATTCGCAAGAGTGTATATGCAAAATACAACATATGTAAGAAATACTAGACATTTGAATTTTGTAACACTTTATTAAACATAGTGTTAATTACATAAAACTGTAGGGTCCAAAAATATATGTTAATTTAATTATTTTAAGGAATATCCGAAAAACGAGAACGATACAGAAAAAACAATCCCTTCATTAAGTGTTAGGGAGCATATTATAAAAATACTTTACTTGTTGCTTTAATTTTTAATTTTAATTATCTTTCATAGTAATAAAAATAGCGCCTAATAACTGTTTATATATATAAAAAAACAATCAAATTAATATTAAATTAATATTATATAGACGTTTATATTACTTCATCCGTAAAGCATTTACCATAATTTCGGCATGCTGTCCTATTCACTTGCTCTAACGTACAGTGTGAATTTTGGGAGCTATCCATGTCATTTAAAGTAAGGTAAAATAAAATTTCAAAGAATATTTCGAAATTTTTTTTTAATTTTTAATATAATTCTTTGTTTCGTCCTTATTTTTAAGTTTTATGCAAAAATAAATAAATAAAATAACAGAACACAGTAAAAATTGTTTAAGAAAGCAATTTTCGGAAACATATATGAAAAAGAAAAGTAATAAGTATATTTTTGAAACAGCATATCTTTCTTCTGAAGGTCAATGACATTTTAGCTGTATCCATCTAAATTATCATCAGCTTGCTTTAAGCACATAGTTCCTAAGTTTAAAAACAATTTTTTTAAAGAAAATTTTTTGCTTTAAAGGCTAAAATTCTCGAAAATAAGACAATGAAAATAGCACAAAATTATCCAAAAAGCGTAAAATTGGCAGAGCTGCCAACCTATTCCGGCAAATTGATTGTACCGCCCCTTTATCTACACCACTTAATTTTTACAGTATTTGTTTTCTTAATTCATCGTAAATATATTTGAAGAGAATTACTCTAAAAATTAAGTGGTGTAGAAAAAGGGGCGGTACTAACAATTTGCCGGATTAGGTTGGCAGCTCTGAATTGGCAATTATGAAAATAGGTAAATCTCATCACTGTAAGAGTGTTCACATCCTGGATTTTTTCAACTAAAAAATTTAATGATAATAAATTTTAGCGTTTTCCAATGATTTCGAACAATTTGGAGCTCTGAAGCACCTATGGCCAGTGTCATGCATCTTCCTTTGCATAATAACAGCGTTGCCAACATTTTAATTTATTCTGGAGCATTTTTAGTCCCGCCTTTATGTCATACCATTTTTTTTAAAAGTGTTTTTTTCTTATTTTATCGCAGCTATATATCGTAGAAAATATTCTGAAAAAAAAAGTGGTGCGAAATAAGGCGGGGCTAAAAATGCTCCAGAATAAATTAAAATGTTGCCAACTATACATAATAACGCGAGGAAATAACAGGGTAAGGAAATTAGGAATTGAATTGTCTGCCATTATGGAAATAAGAAATATAATGAAGTTAATCAACAATACCAATGGGAAATATGTTAAAAGAAAAGAAAATAATAACACATACATACGAACCATCTCATTAATAAGCGTAAAATTGTTAACGCCCCTTGAAAAACGTCTCTTTAACCACACCACTTTCTTTTTAGAGTAATTCTCTCCAAATGTTGTTAAGACTAAATAAGAATTAAATTACTCTAAAAAATGACTGGTGTAAAAAAAAAAAAAGGCAGGGACTAAAAGTTTCACGCTTCATAATGAGACGGTTGACAAGTATGATTAAAAAAAAAAAAAAAAAAAAAAAAAAAAAAAAAAAAGATCTCATAAGAAATGGAAACACAGGTTACTGAGAATGAGAATAGTCAAGAATAGTATTACAGCATTCTATCCTTAACCGTTTTCATTCTGAAATCTTCTGCAATTAACATAATGCAAATTACAATTTGCAATCATCGGTGTAAAAAACAAAAGCTGGAACAAAAACATTCTTGCATTACCTGCCCTTTAACAGACAGTTTTAATTATTTAAATAAATTAAAAAATAGATTTTAAAAAATAACAATTAAGTTATTTGAAAAAAAAATGTCGAAATTAAGGAAGCGGACGTTTGTTATGAACTAAGACACGAAAATGTTGACATTCTAGGAAAATTAAAGCTCACAAAGATTTACTTTTAAAATAAAGAAGATAGTATAAGTGTCAATTTTAAGTTAATTTTAACATAGATTTCATACCAAAAAAAATTTACAGATGTTTCCTATTTATTTAATTTTCTTTATTCGTCGAAAATTTATGGGACAGATTCTTTTTTTTTTTTTTTTTTTTGATAAATCTGATTTCAAAATTAACCCTTTAACTTTCACTACTAAAGTTACTTTAAAAACTACTAAACTAATTTTAAAAATGGTTTTTAGACATATAGCTGATCACAAATATTTAAAAAATAAAAAATTAGCATTGTTCCTTTACGAGAAATTTTTGGTCTGAAAAATCTGTAACTTAACCTTATTAATTTCAAATGATATTTAATTTAATAAATAAAACACTTTGTAAGTAAACATTATCGACTATAAAAATTCGTAAAAGTTGTTTGAGTTGAAAATAATAATCCAGCTCTTCATTAAATGAAAAAGAAAAAAAAAACTAGACATGAGTGCATCATCAAACCAGCAATTCGCACACGCGCACACTGAGAAACTTCAAGTGAATTATGCATTTAGCTTCCTTTGAAGCATTATTTGTTAAATTTTGGTATAGTGCTGCTATCTACCGAACAGAAAAGAAACAAGAGTTTTAAACCTTATTAAAACAAAGGGGAAATGTTAAAAAACCGCGGCATAAAAATGGTTAAATTATATCAAACATTTGATTTCGCTGCGAAACCAGTGAACGTTAAAGGGTTAACTGTGTTGGCAGCTATTAGATAGTATACTATTATAAAAATAAATTTTCAAACGTGATTATTTTTTTTCTTTCTAAATTTTTATGTTTTAAGATTTTCAAAAAATAAATAATATAAATACACAAATAACTATATCTGAAAACGAAACATTTTATCTAAATATTGAGGTTAAAAAAAAAACTCAGAAATATGTTTTTCTTACATTTCTTCACAATAAAAACATGTCTCTCACAAAGAATAGTTATCCTTTCTATAATAATAATAATAATAATAAAATTATTTTCTGTTATTTGTTATTATACTACAAACCAAACAATGACAACCAAAATTCTATTCACCGGCAGTTTCCTTTAAATAGCTAGGGGAAAGAAACAAAAAAAGATGTAGCAGATTTATTTGTAAGAAATATGTTTATTTATATTCAGTAACCTCCAAGATAAGGTATAAACTGTTTTATGCGTCTAGTTTGCGAATAAATGGACATAAAAACGTGAAATTTGACATGCTTTATGCTTGGTATGCAAAAATGGAATGATTTGAGTGATATTATACTAGAAATTACAGAATTTAACGCCTAGTATTGTTTGCAAATAAATTTTTACATTTTAAAAATAAATATTTTTTTTCTTTTAAGCTTTTTATAAAAATAAATAAATAAATAAATAAGTTTTAATTAAAAAAATAGTATCCTCTACATACTTGCTAACATCCTAATTAATATTCCGTAGTGTAATTAGTCCCGCCCTCTTTTTCACACCATTAATTTTTTAGATTAATATTCTGAAAATGCATTTACGATTAAATAAGAAAACTGTTCTAAAAAGGTACTGGTGTGAAAAAGAAGGCGGGGCTAACAATACAACGGAATATTAATTATTAGTATGTTGGCAAGTATGCGTTTAGCTATTGAAGCGTCGACGATGCTGACGTTTTTTACTGTCAATTAAATTGTTGAGTTATATATGAATTACCCTAATTTCCAGATACATTAGGGAGCCTGGCTCAATGGCACCATTTAAGGCTTCATAAAAGAACTTACATTTAAATTCAATATTTATAATTTGAACTATATTAGGTTTGTTCAATAAAGTACCTATACATTCAGTCAACAATTCTTATGGTTTTTGATACAGGTATTTTTTACAGATTTAAAATCTTTAGATTGCGTTTTCTCAATTCGCATTTTTTCATGAATACATGATTTTTAAAAAGTTAAAACTTCTGCAGATATTAAGGAAAAGGCTTAATATATATATTTATATATGTATATTTGGATGTTTAATAGAACGTACTTAAAGAAAATTTGAAGTGGGTTTTGCAATATCTTTCAAAGAAAAGATATTAACGGCCCTCTTCACTCACCGTCGCCGGATGCCCGAGCCAATGTTATCCTATAGGAAAATTTTCTTTACAAATAACTTATTAACTAATACATATTTTTAAATTCTGTTTTCACATTCAGAAAATTTCCAACTGTTAAATTGACGGGCCTTTTTTAAAAATGTATTTTTTTTTTTAATTTTTAATATTTTATTTTGAAATTGCAAAATGAAAAAATTTCACATACTGAAAATTCGTATTTTGCAGCTTCAAAATAAAATATAAAAAATTAAAAAAATAATTTTTTTTAAAGGGTGCGTCAGTTTAACAGCTGCGAATATTCAGAATGTGAAAACAGAATTTAAAAGTATGTATTAGTTAGCAAGTTATTTGTAAAGAGAAATTTCCCATTGAATAACATTAGCTTCGGCTTCCGGCGGCGGTGAGTGAAGAGGGCCCTTAATGACAAAAATAGCAATCAAAAATTATGATTTTTTTTCTAATATTTACGTGGGCATACACTTTTAAATTTTTTCCCACAAAAACTAATTAATAAATTTCAAAATCAACCACTGTATTTTTTATGTAGTGCAACATATATGTGTGTTGATACTTGAGCATAGAAATTCTCTCTTATGAACTTTTATTCTTTAATTAATTAATGTGCACCAAATGTACAATGGGATTTTATATACATATCAGCACATATGTGCTCATGTTATAATAAAATAATAAAACAACAGAATCAATTCTTTTACTCGGGTGCGTCGATTGCACGCTACTTCGCAGGCCGAAGGCCAAAATTCAACTCACCGCCAAAACACCTTCTCCCGCTCACGGCGACCTGGAAGGACGGTTGGATGAATAAAAATGAGCCGGGAAGTGGTTGGTTGCATGACAAGTATGTTCTCTTGAATACACAAAAAATATTAAGTCTTTCCTTAAATATATGTAGAAGTTTTAGCATTTTGAATATCATGAATTCACACACACACACACTCACACACACACACACAAAAAAATAAAATAAAATAAAATAAAATAAAATAAAATAAATAAATGAGAAAACACAATTTAAAGGTTTTCAAATCTGTAAAAAAAATGTATCAAAAACCATAAGAAATGTTGTCTGAATGTAAATTCTATTGCAGGGATGGAACACGGGCGCAGAATTCATACCACTATCAATGTAAGAAAATTTTCTACTTCTTAAATCGACGATATTATAGGTAGAGAAATTTCTTAAACGGATTTCGGTATGAATTCTGCGCCCGTGTTCCATCCCTGCTATTGAAAAAAAAAATATATATATATATATAAATCAGTTTATAAATATTAAATGGAAATATAAGCTTTTATATGAATCCTTCAGTGGTGCCATATCCCCTTAATTTATTCAAAGCAGTGAGTAAATGAGCGATTTGTCTATTAAGGTACGTTATCGTTCAAAAATCAAAAGGTGAAGTTGGCTATTGCATTCATTTAAAACATCGCACAATTCAAGATGCTTATAAAAACCCTACCTTATGTTAAATAATAATAATAAATCAAATAAATAATAATAATATCAGTTAACAACAATAATAATAATATCAATGAACAATAATAATATCAACAATATCAATAAACAACTTGATCAATTTATAAATATTAAATAGGAATATAAGTTTTATATGAATCCTTCAGTGGCGCCAAATCCCCTTAATTTATTCAAAGCAGTGAGTAAATGAGCGATTTGTCTATTAAGGTACGTTATCGTTCAAAAATCAAAAGGTGAAGCTGGCTATTGCATTCATTTAAAACATCATACAACCCAAGATGCTTATAAAAGTCCTACCTTATATTAAATAATAATAATTATTATTATTATTAATCTAACTAGATCAATTTATTAACAAATTTAAATAAAGATTTATTTTCTGATGCATTACGCACCGCTAAAGTAGATAAAGTTTCTCCATGGAACATATTCAAGTCGTCTGAACAGATTTTAATGCAAAATATAATTATATCATCTCCATATCAGTTTTCTTTATAACATATCTTCCACATAAACAACATTCTATTATCATAAGTACAAATTTATTTAGCCCACCAACGGCTGAGCAGTTCTGCGCTTAAAGCTGGTTGACGTGAGGTGCCGGGTTCGATCCCAGTTCACGCTCTTGGCCTAACCGTTAGAAGTTCTCCGTGTTTATCTCCAAAACAGACGTAAATACGGGCTAAGACCTTTTAGAAAGACCCCACCTCAGGCACTCCCCCCTCAGGCCTAGAGTCCTAGTGCAATCAATGAGCTTAATCCCCACAACCGAACCTACATTTTTTTTTACGTTCATTTTCAAAATTATTATTAACTATACCTTTTAATCAAACAAATCACGAGAGTTTGATTAAGAAAATTGCTTAATTAATATTGAATGCAGATTTCCTGATATAGTTATTTTAAACATAAAAGAAATTTAGGATAGGGATATAATTTCTTATTTGAACATTTCGTCACTGAATGATATGATATATTTTATAGAATATGGAAATTTTACTAGCAACACTCATTTAAACAGTAAAAAATTAATTGCTATGATGTAAATTTATAACATTTAATTTTGTTTTGTGTGATATAGCACAGATAAAATAAAAATAAATAAAAAAGGAATAAAAGCTCGATGTTTAGTATTTTAAAATACATTACAATTTTTTTTTTTTTTTTTTTCTGCTGCAATAGCATATATTTTCAAGATTTTAAAAATATTCTTTGTTATTAAATGATATTATAACCTTCGTATTTCGATAAAAATGTGTATCATTTTCAAAACTAGTATAATTCATTGGAAAAATTTGTTTTAAAATTTAATTTAAATTGAAAAGTCTTAAAACATTACCAACTATAAGTAACTGCTAGTAAAGAATTTGTTAATACAGTCTTGCTGAAATATTAGGAAAATCTGTGCCACATTTAAATATCAGCAAGGATGATACGGACCGCTTTTTCCACCTGACTCCTCCATCCTTATATTCATATAGAAAATTCCCCTTAATTAATCATGGAAACATAATATATATATATATATATATATACAGAGCTGCCAACCTAATCCGGCAAATTGTTAACGCCTATTGAAAAACGCCCCTTTTTCTACACCACTTAATTTTTAGAGTCTTTGTTTTCTTCATTCATCGTAAATATATTTGAAGAGAATTACTCTAAAAATTAAGTGGTGTAGAAAAAGGGGCGGTACCAACATTTTGCCGGATTTGGTTGGCAGCTCTGTATATATATATACATATATATATATATATAATACTGCTTCTGGAAAATACAGACCGTAGTGACTCCGATTAATCATCATATAAGGGATAGCTGCCAACTTTTACGCTTTTTGTCTACCGGAGTAGACATTATTACCTTATTTAACCCTTTGCCTGTCCTATTTAATTTCCCTACTTTGGTCCATGTTGTCGAATTAAGGGGGATTTTATTCATTATCCACCACTAAATTGCTTGATCACTACGAAGATTACACTGCCCTGCCAAAAAACATATTTTTTCGAGTTCTGATACCATTCTCTGATTCTTATGTAAAAGGACCTCCTGAATCCGAATATGACTTCCATTTTGTCCAATCACACACCGTTTTCTAGAAAAACCACCCCCTCCCTCATTTCTCTCCCCTGTTCGATAATTTTATGACTATGAATTTGATTTGAAGAATGAAAAACTATTAATTTAACACCTAGAAACAAAAAATACATTAAGTAAAAAAAAAAAAAAAAAAAAAAAGTTAATAACAGATTTAAAAAATATAAAATATGTAATGCATAATTTCAGTGGCAATAAATCCCCCAAAAATTTTTCCTTGTCACAAATGTCAATGTTTTAGAATTTTCCATCTCTGTAGCCCCTCAGAAGATGTTTAACGGTTAAAATAATCCCCCCCTCCCCCTGCTAAAAGTCAAATTTATAGCCTTAAAATCACCGAAAAATGATAAAAATAGGGGGCTGTTCCTAAAAAACGATGGGTGATAGGGCAAAATGGGCATCATATTCGGATTCAGGAGGTCATTTTACATAAGAATATGGAGAAGTCAGAAGCAATTTTCATGCCGAACAATGTTATTCGTCCATTATATATATAAAATATCACTTCTCAAAATTATTCATTGTAGCGGATAAAAGAGTACCTAAATTTGGCAACACTGTTTAAAGCGCTTTAGAGCTTTTAGGCCATTAGAGGGTTAATCAGTGAAAACCGTTACAGAAATATAAAGAAAAATTTTAGTAAAATTTTCCGGTTGCCATAGAGAGTAAACATGACTTGTGTATAAAAGAATTTTCCAACTGTTCTCATTAAAAGGGACTTTCTTTACAATTGACATTTTCATGGGCAATTTTATTGGGCTCATTTAATATCGGAAGCTACCGGAATTTACGAGAAAATATATACGGCTGGACCAAGGATTAAAGACTAGTCATGTGATTCACTAGAGGGAGGGGTGCAAAAAACAATTCGATTCTATAAAATAAGCTAGGCAGGTAACGGTTCATCTTTTATTACCGATTTTGCGATAAGGAGACTTTTATTTCCCATTCCAACATGATTCTTACCCTGCAGAAAAGTCAATTTTTCTAGCAGTGCGCCAAGACCAGCGAGATAAATAAAATAGAGTGATAAATGGTAACCCTGGCATGGTCCAACATGAGTCATGTGACATGAACCCACTATGCGTTGGTTCCTATGGTAACAGCTTATTTTTGATGAATTTCTATGGCAACGGTTTGGAGATTGTTTTTGGCAAAAATCATAACCGCCAATGCTTTTTGTTTACTTATGTAGTTTAATATTCTTTTGTTCGAAATCATTTTGTTTTTTATATTACTTCTTTTTTATTTCGTGTAGTCGAAATTTAACCGACAAATTGCTTAAAAATAGTTGAAAAATTATTACATTTTGTTAAATTTAGCTCTTTGAAAGTTTAACTTTTCTTTTATAAATACTTTTAAACTTTGTTGGGAAACGATGAAAAAAAAAGGTATTTTATTACTTATTAAAACGTGAAATACGTGAAAAATTATTTAAAAAACAATTTGTTTCGGTGATACGACCGTCATGTTACCTAATAATAATGATAATTTGTCGAACTGAAATTTTAAATGACAAAATAGCGATAAAGGCTCATATATAGCAACCTATTGGTTCATGTCACGTGATTCATCTTGAATCACGGAAAGCTAATCCTTCATCCATTGAATCAGCACTCTAATTTATTTATGTCGTTGGCCAAGACCAATATTTAAAATTTGGCTATGTAGTGAATGAGTTTTCTCCACTAATTTACAAAAGCAAAATTCTGTTGAAAAGTTCCAGGGTGAATTTTTGTAGTTGGAAATGAAAATTAGGTGGAAATAATATATTTTGCCGAGGTTAAAAAAAAAAAAATGGAATTTTAGAACAAAATTAAAAAAAAGAGAGAGAGAGCGAGAGAACATCACATTTAATGTATTGAATTTAATACTTACAATTCAAACAAATGGGATAGATTTAAAAATGGAGAATCTTCCAATTTTGTAATGTTATTATCACTCAGGTATCTGAAAAAGAAAATTAATTAATTAATATAGTTTATTTCACGATCTCATAACTTTTTAAACATATTAATGGTAACTATAAATAGAATTTCAAAACAATTTATAATGTATTTATTTCTCGAATAATTAATGACTTTAACAGTTATAAAGAATAAAGATTACTAAGCAGAAATAACGGTAAATAATATCCTGAAAAAAAAAATAAGGACTTATAGGTGCTCTTGTAATCAATATTAGATAAAGAAATTGTCGCAATTTACAAAATATGCATGTGTCTATGTGTACGATATTTAGCAATATTCTCATAGCTACCAAGTGTTACAATTTTAATATCCATTTTTTATCGAAATATTTATAAGCTTATGTAGCATACCTACCAACCACCACATTAACCCGTTAGTAGTCGCTATAAGCAGCACCACCTATTACAGATTGCGCACTTTTTATTTAACTCTCACCAATAATTTTAAGAAGTGATGTGATCGACGTTCCTTCGATTTTATTCGCGTTTTATGTATATCAAATGCTACTTTTAAAAATTTTTGGTGATTATTGAATAAAAAAATCTGGCAACACTAAAGGATGGCCGGCAAATCGACCAACTAGCGACTACTAACGGGTTAATAAGTGTAAAATTGTTAACGCCCCTTGAAAAAACGCCTCTTTTTCAACATCACTTTATTTTTAGAGTATATCTCTCCAAATATTGTTACGATTTAATAGGAATGAAATTACTCTAAAATATGACTGGTGTGAAAAAAAGGCCTGTGCTAAAACTTTTACGCTTCATAATGAGATGGTTGGCAAGTATGACGTAGTAGTTTTCTATGATTAAATAAAGTGAAAATTTCAATAATAATTTGACAGCTATGTGTTTTGGTTAACAATAAGCTGACAAATTTGGATGGACGTCATTAGTAAATTTCACATGAGTACGCGATAGGGCCCCTTAGGATGACCATGACCACCATACAGGGCATCACACTCAGACCTAGGTATCTCGATTCGGCAATTAGCCATTAACACTATACCAGCGTTTCACGTTCTCCCTTAGTTAAATATAATGTGTTGCCCTGATTCATTCCTGTTTTAATGTGTATTATGTCAGTGTGAATATGTATTTTATTTTGCATTATGTCAGAATGTGTTTTGTCTTGCTTTTCTTTCCGTAAATTATTTTTTATTAATATTTTCTTTTCAATGTGCTAGTGTTACCCATTTCGATGGTTTGTATTCCCCGTTCGAGGGATGGAAGTTGGCATCTTTTTAACGAAAACATAAGCTTGAATTCACATCGGAATTAACATCTCATTTATTAGGTGTAAGAAAAAGTTTTGCTCTTGCGCGGCTCTCAAACAGAAAGTTTGGACACGAAACCAAGTCTTTTAACTTTTTGAAAGGGGCTGTGACAGCATCTGTCACGCTTTATCATAGGATGTTTTAAGAGCCTCTCTCGAAAGGATAATGTAATCCAAAGCAGTAGATAGGTAAACTACGAGCTTGAAGCCCATTTCTGTGGAAGTTAACGTGAGATGTGTCCGTATCATACAGTAGCACTTCGTCATTGACACCTGACGGACTTCCTGATCTGGGTTCATCTTTCAAAGAGAAATCACCCAAACGAATTTTCGCAAACTATCTTTGGCATGTTCGAGCTGTTACTGAGTCTTCTCCAAACACGTCACACAATTTTTTTATTGCTTTCATCGTGTTATTCCCTTTATGGAACTCGTACAACATACAATGTCTTAAATGCACATTTTCTTCACCCATAGTGACAGTTCTACAAGTTTAGAAAAACCAACTAAAATACGAAAAAATGTGCGTAAATCATCAATCATACTCTAACCTAACTGTTTAAACCGGTTTCAGTCGATATTCGACAATGCATAAAAGTGTACGCGTTCAAAAACGACAAAACTTTCCCTTACACCTAATAAGTACACTTATCGTAACACATTATTTATGTGTTAAAACAAATGTACTTAAACAAGAAATTTATTCTAGTGTGAATGCAGAATTTTCTTATCATCAAACGAGGCAAAAATTTACATCCCTGCCACGCCCTTGTTTCTTGACACTTTCAGGTCAAGTATTAGAAATTTTCGTTCTTTTTGCTACCACTATTTTAATACAGAAATGTTTATTGTATATTTATAGTCATTTGTCACATTTAAAGAATATAAAGAGGTTCGTATAAAAAGAGTGGTAGCAAAAAGAACGAAAACTTCTCATCCCTAAAAGTATCTTGAAAAAACAGCAAAGAGTACGACCCCTGCATTCAGTAGTCTCCCAATTCCGTAGTGTGGGGCACCCTGCAATTTGAGAATCACTGTCCTAGGCCAACCCCATTACCAACATGTTTTCGGCCCAATCTGCATAATATTTCTCAAATTTTATATTTGTGCAAAAATACACTTTATTTATTTATTTTTCATTTTTATTCAGATGGTCGTAGAAAGTTTCAAATTGGAAATCCAGTCAAATATTCGTGCACAGTATAAAGAATTTTATTATCTGTCCAACACACTTTATTTAAAATTAGGAAGCTAAATTTTGGTATTTAAAATGGATTTTTATTTAATATTGGTTATTATTTTGAAAGTGATATTTTTTCATGTGATGGGGTAATTTATTTCATTAAAAGGATTCTTTCTGAAATATTTATCATCGATACAATTTTTTTTTTATGTTACAAGAAGGGTATACCTCCATTAAATACCTCTATTTTTAAATAGCAATTTTAGACTTGCCTAATTTTTGTTATCCATTGATATTCATTACAAAAATCACAATATAAAACTAATTGGCATAGGTAGACTTTGCTCAGTTCCCCATCATATATTATATTCTCATAAACTCCTAGTACAAAACATACTATGAGGAATTAATTTAACTAATTGCTCGACCCGGTGACAGACTAAAATGGCTACATAATAGCATACTGTCCAACCATCTCATTAACAATCGTAACAGTGTTACGCCCTTTCAAAACACGCCCCTTTTCACACACCACTTTATTTTTAGAGTAAATTTCTCCAAATTTTGTTACGTTTAAAGAAGAATAAAATTACTCTAAAAAACACTGGTGGGAAAAAAAAGGCGAGTACTAAAAATATTACGATTCATAATGAGATTGTTGGCAGGTATGTAATAGTCTAACCACTGTTCAGTTCGATCATAGCCTCCTAATCTAGATGCCTGTCGCGTGGCTCGGAAACTTGGCAAGAGTTCAAACGGTAGACAGCGCCACCTGGTAAAGATTGCGTGACTTTTATTCAACTGTCATCAATAATCCTAAGAAGTGGTATATGATACATATCAGTGATTCTCAACCGTTTTAGAGCTGCCGCTCTCTTAAGAAGCAAAAAATATAACGCACACGAAATTAAAAAAAATTAGTTTGAATACTAAAACGTGCTCATATCGCCCCCCCCCTTCCGCCCAAAGCACGTTCTGTGCCCCCTCCGTAGCTTCCAACGCCACCCGGGTGATACCGCCCCTATTGAGAACCTATGATATATATAATCGACGTTTCTTCGATTCTATTCGCCTTTTATGTATATCAAATCCCACTTTTAAAAATTTTTGGTTTCTGTTGAATAAAAATATCACGTAATCTGTGCCAGGTAGCGCTGTCTACCGTTTGAACGCTTGCCAAGTTTCCGAGCCACGCGACAGGCATCTAGTTTAGGAGGCTATGGTTCGATACATACACCTTATCATAATTTGTTAATTTATTCTAATGTGGACACTTTCGTAGTGTAGTTTTCATGTAGTTCCATACTATTTCCAATGCGATGATCCCCATAATGCAAATTTATAAGAAATATCTCTCAAAATGGACGTCTACACGAAATTTTGCCTATTCTGTCATATTAAAGAAATCTTAAATTTCAAACAACCTATGAAGTTTTCAAAGTTGAATTTTTATAGTTAATTATCTTTATGCCAACATCGTAACTGATATTTTAAAGCTGGTCTGATATCTTTACAGTAAAAACATTCCTTTCAATGTACGTTTTAACGAAATTTTGCCCCATGTTTATATGTATATATATACACAGTAAAGTCTCGTATAACGCGGATGCAAGGTTGCCTCATGAATATTACAATTTTATTTTTTAACACCACTAATTTTATATCAAAGCAATTTTTTTTATACAAAAAACTAAATCTAGTGTATGAACAGAGATTGGTACTCTAAAAATTTAGTGGTGTTAAATAATAAAACTGTTTCTTTTATTTGTCATCTCTGCCACCGCGTTGTACGAGACTTTATTGTATATGTATATACAGGGAGCTTTAAAACTACAGCGTCTAATTTTAAGAAGTGATAGAGCACATTACCAGGATTCAGAATTGCATAGAAACTAATGTCCACAAATGTCATCTGAACCCTTTATGAACAGGATATTTTGGAGAATTTTTAACAGATGTGAGCGTGTTTTTTTTTTCGTGCAAATGATCAAGTGAAAAGATATACGTAGTAATAATGGTGTTTCTATTTGATGTATTTAAAACATTAAGTGTATTAATATGAATATTGGATGTGATTATATGAAATGATGGATCGTGCAAGTTTTTAAATTTTATTAGGTAGACCCAGTTGCAAATACCTAAAAATTAGACTATACATGGACAGTAGAAAACACTACAACATGGCGGTAAGTGCATCCGCTACTTAATGGGTTACTATGATGTTTGCGGTCATGGATTGCTATGTATTCCCACAGCTGCCAACCTAATCCGGAAAATTGTTAGTACCGCCCCTTTTTCTACACCACTTAATTTTTAGAGTAATTCTCTTTAAATTTATCTACGGTGAATTAAGAAGGAAAATACTCAAAAAATTAAGTGGTGTAGAAAAAAGGGGCGGTACTAACAATTTTCCGAATTAGGTTGGCAGCTCTGTATTCTTTGTTCTTTCAGCTGTTATCTTACATCCATCCACTTTAATCTTGTAGCTCCAGATTTGTACCACCTACATCTGTTAAAAAAATATCCCAAAACATCCTGTTTCTGAAGGATTAAAATGACATTTGTGGATATAGGTTCCTGTGCAATTGTGAATGCTTATGATATGCCCAATCTTCTCTTAAGGTTTGTCGTTGTAATTTTGAGACACCATGTATATAAATAAGTATTCCCCTTATGAAAATACTCCTTCTAGATTTACATTTAATTAGAATCTAGCCACTTATAGCCAGGACATACAATAGTCAGCTACCAGAGTAGCAAATTTTGTGGATTTTAAATACCACTATTTCAAAAAGTTACCTTCGTATTATTTAATGGAATACTTTCTTTTATTAAATAAAGCAAATTTTTCAAATAAAAATTATTTGTACGAAACATTTGTAAAATTAGCAACTCTGAGCTACTAAACTTCGCCATATTTGTTCGCTATTCATTACATTAAATATTAATATTCAAAAATAAGAATGAATGTAGCATTAAAAAAAAATATATCCCTAAAAAATAAGTGATTTACTCATCGTTAGCAATGTCGTCTAAACACACTTAACCCTTATCGCTCGTATGTCCCTTCTGAGGGGACATTAAAAAATCGAGCCACGCCTTAAGGTGTTCCTCTGCAAATGAAATGTTATTTTTCTAAAACGTGTAACTATAGGCTACCTTTCGGCTACCGGAAAATTTTAACAGAAAGATTTATTTTATTTAATGATGAAGTAAAATAAAACAAATTTTTCCAATTTTTCGGTAGCCAAAAGGTAGTAAGTTGGAAACTATACGTGTGACGTTTCAAAGGAACGCCAAAAGGCGTGACCTACGGAAAATTTGCCGAGCGCAAAGGGTTAAATAAAGAATACATCGGTAGAGATATCTACAAAATGAGCAAAAATGGTACATGTAGTATTTGGATTTATTGGGACTATACATTGAAAAAACTGAAAGTGTATTTCACTTTGTGTCAGCTGCTTTTCATATAATACTAAATTTAAGACCACAATGTGATGTGCATATAACTTAGAGATAATAAAAAAGACTACCCAAAATTAAGACAAACGTTTTTTTCTATTAAACATAATTGGTGGAAGTGATTTTCTACATTTTACTATGTCGACGAACAACACTACTTAGGAATGAAACTTCATTTTTCATACCTAAGCTGTCAACAAAGCATTTGTTATTTTTTTAAATTATGATTTCAACTCTGTGTTTTTGTATAAGATCAGGTTTTCGGTGCCCTGAGCACGAAAGTCCAAGTTTTAGCTGTTGATCTGAATGTATATCTGTTATCAGAATAACTTAAAAACAAATAACTGCAAAAAATTCAAATTTAATATTCTGAAGTTCGTATTAAGTTGCCACTTAAAACTAGTATGTTGTGGCCACCACAAGACTTTCTTCTATATTTTCCTATACAAATTCAATCAGTAGCAATATTTAAAAAAAAAAAAAAAAAAAAAATACGATTTTTTTTTTTTTTTTTTTTTTTTTTTTGTTAAAAGTTTAAAAAAATCGATAACTTTGTTTTAAATTATCACAGATTTATAGTTCAACCACTCGTTTTAAAGGTATTGACGAGACCTTTCGAAAGATACCCATCTTGAAAATTTACTCCCCTCAAGGGGGGACTTTCCCCCCAGGGGGAGTGGCGAGGCTCCTACACATACAAAAAAAATTTTCCCAGTTGACTATCTCTATTATAAATAACTCTTGTAAATTTCATAATGATTACTAAAAAATAATTCTCTTTATGCACATTTATACAAAATTTTGTCCAATATCACAAAGTTAAAAATTTAGAAAAAGCGGGATGGCAACGCATTCTGTAAAACAATTTTTACCAAAAGTTGATAGGCACTAATTTATGTCAAGGTGCAACTACATACCAATTCGTATGAAATTCCATGCAGTAGTTCCTGAGATACAGTTGCTACAAACTTTTGTCACATACACACAGACACACAGACAGACATTTTCTAAAAATGGTCAAATCGTGTTCTACAGCTCTCAAAACGTGTAAATCCATCAAAAACCCGAGTTCGAAAATTTTTACGAATCCAATACTTTCTTTTATTGAATATAGAAGAAAGTAAAAAATGTATCAAGACTAACAAGTTTGAAGGAAAATTAATAACAGCCTTGTATTTTATTTTTTTAAATAAATGTAGGAACTATAAATTAATAAGGGGTACCCCTCACGCAGATTTATATGTCAAATAAAACTGTTCCTAAATCTATTTTAGTTTGTATTTAAAATAGATTTAATTTTACTATTTCACTTTACTAATTTTACGACTTAATCTGTAATATATCTTTTTAGTATTGAAATGCAGGTTAAAAGAAAGTTGTGTGAGTTTTGTCCCGTTTTGGCGATGAATTTAAATGGCTGTTGCAGTTGCGTTAGAAAAGACCTATGCGGGAAACGACCGAGCTACTTTGGTGCCAAATTTCAAATGCCGCCAAGTGGGGCTACAAAAGCTGTTCCAAAATAAATTTATTTTCACTATTTTATAACGCATATATATTAGGTAATTCCCGGTTATCCATGCCGGATTCAAATATTGCATACATGACTCATCGACTTAGCGTTTTACGAAAATTCAATGCAGAAAAAACTAATATATTTTCGATGCAGTTGGATATTGAAGAAAAGTTACAGCTTTAGTATAAGACTCTATTGGCGACTTATTACTTACTAGCTACTGTACCCGTTTTTCAGAACGTAAATTTTCTGTCGTTGAGAAAATTTATGTTCAAATCAGTGCACAAAAAAGTACGCAAATTTACAGATATATATATATATATATATATATATATATATATATATATATATCTTTTAATTATATTCTCTATATTCATCAGCATAAAAAGCTTCAACTAAGATAAATCTTTTTTTATAATATACTGTTAATAATAATTTAATTCCCGTGAGAAGAACGGGCACAACAGCTAGAATACTGTAATATATTAGGTGTACCGGAAAGTTATGTCGATTTGAATTAATAAAATGAAACCGGAAATTTTTGTTTAACAGTGTTTACATGGTACTTTACAAATAACCATCTTATAAGTTACCTAAGAATATCTTAAATTTTATCCAGGATAAATTTCTGATGTCAGTATTTTAATTCAAAACGACAGAACTTTCCGGTACACCTAATACATTAATGAAGTTTTAAATTTAATAAATAAATAGATATTAAATTAAAATATCAAAGCGAAAGATTAAATATACTGAACAACAAGATTCTTAGATTTCTTCACTCCATGCAGAATTTTATATTTTATATTTCATATGATATAATTTTTATACTACAAAAATAAAAACGAAACTAACTCTCTTTCTTTCAATGGTTATTTCCCACAAAAATCCTAACATTTTCTAGTATAGATGTTACATTATATTTATTTTTTCACGACACTTGTAATATAAGCACGAAAACTAGATTCAGCAATATCTTTGATGGTTGACGTGGAAAATTCATGGATTTATAGTCTAAATCAGAAATCAAAATATATGATACGAACGTGGTTTAGATTTCAAGTGAATAAATATATATAAATTGCATTTGGGGGTGAAACATTGATATGTCGATATCTTTGAATCACAAATATGTAACATTTTAGTGAATTTCTTTAAGTAATATTTATTCTCATGTTATTCTCAGTGTGAAAAGTAAAAGAAACTTTTTATTTTTTTAGTACAGTTTAAATTATTTCACTTCAAATCTTTTTAAATCTCATTTTTAAACATTTCTCATTTTTAAATTATCGTTGACTTAACGTATTACAAAGAAAAATATCAATGGAAAAATCTACAGACGAATACGTTAAAAAAAGTTTTTAAAAAAGATTACTTTACATGGAATAAAAAATGATATTTCACAAAATCGTCTCTTTTTAAAATTTTAACGAAGAGTAATTTACAGTTAAGAATTAAAAATGAAATATTCCGTTAAATATTCCTTTTTTTTCTTTTCCAGCTAGCAAAATCAGTTATTATAATTGTGTAGAATATTTAATCATAGCTGTCAACTTTAAAGCTTTATGGATACCGGAAATTTTTAAAAGAATTTTTAAATATATGACTAGAACAGTAATATAAAAACATTACGCCCAGCGTTCTAATTTATTCACAAGTATTTTTAGCCCCGCTTTCTTTTCCGCACCAGAATTTTTTTAGATTATTTCACTTTAATATGTGACGACGATTAAATAAAAAGAAAATCATTTTTCAAAATTTCCGGTATGAAAAAGAGGCGGGGATAAAAACGCTCGTGAATAAATTATAAAAGTTGGGAACTCTGATTACGCCCATTCCTGGCGTTTTAACAAAATTATTTCTGAACAACCTCTACAATGTGTTACGCTAAAATTACTAAACAAATAAATAATAATTAAAAAAAAAAAAAAAAAAAAAAAACTGTAATTCAAATGTAACACGCGATTATCGAAACAGTGGCTACTGCTTGATTATCTACGGACTCCTTGGGTACGGCACCTAGAATACACAGTGTGGAAAGTGAAAAATTAAGCCTCTGACCAGAGGTCAGGGAAATCGAGTTTATTGCTTTAAAAACTCCCTATTGGTTAATTATGTGCTTAGAACGCGTGACTGAGCAGAGGAAACTGGGAAAAGTTAATCAGTTCTTCGATTTAAGAAAAAAATTCGATCGCAGCTCCATCTGGGAAGCTTAATTTTTTTAGCAGTATTTTAAACATTCGATCATAAGCACTTGCCACACTGTATGTTCTAGGCGCTGTACCTTGGGTAGATACAGTGTTGCCAGATTGGGGACATTTTTTATTCAGTATCATATTTGGCAACATCCCAATTAATATTCCGTAGTGTTGTTAGTCCCGCCCTTTTTTTCACACCAGTAAATTTTTAGAGTAATATTCTCCAAATGTAATTACGATTAACCCTTTCCGGCACAGAGAAATTCTAATTATTTAAAATCAACAGCCACCAGAATTCAAGAACAATATTAGAAGAGAAAAAATAAATGAAGTTATAGCTCTATATGATAGAAGAAAAATACTATAAAAAATTTCTGGCATGAAATTTTGCACTTGAGAATCAAAATTAGGTGTTACCGCAGCGGCAACACTGCGCCGGAAAGGGTTAAATAAGAAGAAAAATACTCTAAAAAGATACTGAAGTGAAAAAGAAGGCGGGTCTAACAATACTACGGAATATTAATTAGTATGTTGGCAAGTATGCAATATCCACCACTAAATATTAATTGTGACGGTTGCTTAGTCACTTGGAAGCTTAATCACCTATTTTGTATATCAAATATCACTTCTCAAATTTATTGGTGACTGTTGAATAAAAAAAGGCACCAATCTGGCAACACTGGGTAGATATGACTACCCTAAGCCAAAAAAAAATGTCGCATGCGCCAATCCGTATATGTAGAAACCTTACGTAGAAGAAACAGAACATATTTCTACATTTTGATATGTTAACAAGATATTTAATTATAAATTTTATATATTTTTTTAATATTTCAGAATATTGCTTTGAAAATTTCAATCTTAGCAATTTAGTCGAGCTAAAGGAATTAGAGAAGGCTATAATTAAATTTGTATTTTTACCGTAAACGATTATATACTACAATATAATTTATTATCAACACGAATATAATTTAAATTATTAATCAAAGATATTCTTTTTGCTATTTCATTATTTTCTCACACATACTGAATTAAAGCGTATACCCATTTAGAAGTGATATATTTACTCATTTTGGAATTTTAAAAAGCTTTACATGCATTTAAATAAAACTTATTTAATTAAAAAAAAAAAAAAAAAAAACTGAAAGTTAATCAGTGTTTTGGTAAAAAATTAAAGTAGTTTTGAGAAACTTAATAAAGTAATAATAAACTTAATAAAGTATCAAAATATAGTTAAAAGTTCCATTTCGATACCTACGAATAACTAGTCTCTGTTTAAGAAACTACGATGGCATTTCCTTTTATCTTCTCCGATATAAAATTAAAGAAACAGTGGGCTCCAGACTGAAGAAGAAAAATTCTTTCTACGAAACATATAACTATTCATCAATTCTAACGTATATATTACTTACTTTCTATTTTTAAATATGGAATATGGAGTTTAATTAGATTAATAGTTATTGTTTTTACCCTTTCCGGCGCAAGGTAACGTTTTCTGCTATGTTACAAAAGTAAAATTTTGCTAAAAAAATTTTGGGATGAGTTTTTGCAGTTGAAAATTAAAATTAGGTGGCATCACTGCCCCGAAAGTGTTAAAGTGTGGATGTTTATAATATATATATATATATATATATATATATATATATATATATATATCAATATTATTATTGTGTATCAATGATAAAACTCCCAAATTTTCATTTTTTAAATGATTAAATAGCATTCTTTTTTAATAGTAATTTTGAACCGATTAAGGATAAAAAAGTTATTTTTCCTTTCACTATTTTTGAGCAATAAATTATATTATATATAATCATGAAATGCCTACTGTAAAAAGATTTCTGTATAGAAACACTGGTAGCAGAAAATGCTGAACTCTTTCATCCCTGACCCTGATCAACATAACTCTATAAAAACATTATAAAACATTATACTTTGAAGTGCTATGAAAGTTTTCGCATAAATCGAAACACTATGAAACTATGCTACTTTGATAAAGTCAGGGTCGCAGCGTTCTTCTTATTATTTTATTCTATATTTTATGCGTGTTTTATTATTTTGTTACAAATAATTTCAGATGGTATTTTAGCATTTAAACCTTTAAAAAATTCTTTTTCATTTGAAAATTAGTTTTTAAAATATAACACTGCGCATTTTACTTGCATCAGCCGTTATTAATACACAAAATGGCCTTCGATCGGCTCGGTTATCGATCCTGTAACCTTCCAATTACGAGTTCGACGTGCGCCTTACTAGGCTACCGCGCTCCAGGAAAAAAGAAATAAGTGATAATAATCCATCATGTATCTGAAAGTGCATACTTAAAGTTCAAGTTTAGAAAATTAAATTTCGTGCCACATTTTTTTTTATAGATATAATGACTTCTAAACAAGTAATATCATACTTGCCAACCATCCCATTAATAACCGTACAATTGTAAACGCCCCCTGGAAAAACGCCCCTTTTCTCACACCATTATATTTTTAGAGTTATTCTCTCCAAATGTTGTTACGATTAAATAAGACTAAAATTACTCTAAAAAATTATTGGTGTGAAAAAAAAGGCGGGTACTAAAAATTGTACGGTTCATAATGAGATGGTTGGCAAGTATGTAATATTGATTTTAGGTGGTAAAATAAAAGTATAAAAAATAGCTAACATTAAAAATTACAAACTAAAAGTAGTATTTACTGCCATGAAACAGAAATAAAAATTTATGGAATAATAGAAACCATTTTACCGATTAGAAATTATGTTAAGTTGAACAGTTTGTTGAGGTATATAAAATAATTCTTGAAAAACAAAAGTGTTGCTAAAGTTTTTTTAAAATTAGCAAACGCTAACTAATTTTAGTGATTACGCATAGCTTCCAACTTTTACTCGTTTTAGCTACAGAAAATTTTTAATAAATTTCTGTAACAATTTCCACTGATTAAATAAAGTAAAAATTTCTACAAAATTACAGTGGTATTTAAAAAAAAAAAAAAAAAAGTTAAAGTTGCCAGCTATAATTATTACAATAGATAGTTAATATAAATTTGAATAATTAAAATTATTAAATTACAGAATTTATTATGATTTTCTGAACGACTTCTGTTTAAAAGAGGTAGCCCAGTCGGTAGACCACAGAGCTCGTAATTGGAAGACTGCAGGTTCGTTACTCGAGCCGGCTAAAGACTGTCGTGTACACTAAAGACGGCTGGTGCACGTAAAATGCGTCGTGACCGCAAAGTCCTCAATACTCCCATCAAAATTATATCTCTAGGAATTACCGAAGTGGGGAGTCATCCAGAGCCTGATTAAGGAGGAAGCACACATTATCTCTGCTGTCACCGGAATATTTTTACAATTATTTTTTACTTCATGTCATGGAAATTCCACGCTTTGACGAGGAAATATTTTGAACGGTGTAAAATAATCCAATTTACTCACCGTTATTAGACACCAGAGTTCTATTAAAATAATTTTTAATGAGAATTTTCTGTTTATTATAGGAGAAAAGTATTTGTTAAAAAATAACGGTGTAAGTATAAATAATGTGTGCTTCCCACTTAATCAGGCTCTGGAGTCATCCCCACCGTCGAGGAAAAAAATCGTGATGTTATGTCTCCGGACCATCTTTAGGGGTGTGTCCCAGACTGTCGTCAATTGAACATAGCGCAGCATTAGAGCGACGTTAAATCCAACCAACCAACAAACCAACTTGTTGAAAAGATACCAATTACTAAAGGGCCAATTTTGTATAATACTATGGGCCCTATTAGGAGATTTCACTGTATTTTGCTAACAAGAAGATTTTAAAACACTTTCTAACATAAAACCGGGATTACTTCATTCTGTATAAAACCGAAACTAGCAGTTATTTTCTGAAAAACACAACATTATTTTGAAATATCACCATTTTCTCTTACTTTCAAGAAACAGAGCAAAATCAGGCGCATGGTATTCAATTCGAGAATATTTCAAAAGAATGGCTTCGAAATTTTGAGGATTTATTTTGATGCGTGAAAATCGAAATAGATGAGATGAACGTGGTTCAGATTTTCAGAGAGTGGATAACCTGCATAAATAATAATAAAGGAAAAAAAAAGCTTGAAAGAAAATAATAGCATCAACAAGAATTCTTCAAATATTTTTTGTTTGTTTGTAAGTTTTTTATTCTTGTAAGATATGAGGATATTTCAAAAATAAAAATGTGTGGAATATCAAATTTTTATTCAAACTGGAGACTTATTTTATTATTTTAGTGGTAATTTAATGTTTGTGTAGTACATAAAATTGTCTTAGTTATGTAGTTTGTGTGTATAATATTCATAGTTAAATCTTATTATTGAGTTATTATTAATAGTTAATGAGTACAGAGTACTGTTTAAATTTTTATTGCGAAAATTGCAAAATATTGGTATTTATTAAAAAATATCACTCACTTAAATAAAATGTAGCAATCTGAGCAGTCTCTATTTTGAATACTACTGTTTATACAGGATGTCAGAAAAAAGTAGGCACATTCTGTAAAGATAGGTAGATGTCATCTAGTAAAACAATAATAGCATAGAAATGCATAACCATTGTTTAGAACTTTTATAATTTATTCACAATCCTTTTTATCCCCGCCTTCTTTTCGCACCAGAAATTTATTAGATTATTTCTTTTTAATATGTGACAACGATTAAATAAGAAGAAAATGATTTTTTAAAATTTCCGGTATGAAAAAGAGGCAGGGCTAAAAATGGTTGTGAATAAATTATAAAAGTTGGGAACGCTGTGCATAACCGAAAACATTAGGGAAAAATAGTATCAGAGGCAGAAAATTTGAAAAAAAAAAACACAAGGCAGTGATTAATGGGAAAACTTTATTCGTTATATTTAGCACAAATAACGAACTAGATGAATACAGTTAATAATAATGTTAAAACAGATGCTCGACATTTCTACTATCAGACGCGAAACATGCGTGACTCCAACGGAGACATGAATGCCAGTTTTAGTCGAACACACTGGAATTTTTTTTGCTTGTAGCAGCAACTCAGACGAGTCGAGTTTTAGCATGAGATCTATTTCAGACTCCACAAGTGCGTCATACTCGAGAGCATTGAGCCCCCCCCCTCCCCCCCCCCACACACGCACACACATAAAAAAAAAAAAAAAAAAAAAAAAAAAAAGATAAAGAAAGAAAGAAATCAAACCTCGATACATCAGGTGAGCGTAGAAGACAGGGAACTGCTCCGGTACATCCAGCAATCGATGACAAAAATATCTGTTTGAATGGGAACGAACACCCATAATAGAGATTGGGATTCCATAATAAGGGAGCGCCTCATCATGTTGGAACCACATGTCACGCTTCAGATTTGCTGGAACATCGACAAGTAAGCCTAACGGAGACTTTTTTAGAAATAACACATGCTTGTTGGTGGTTATGTGGGATGGTAAAGTATACAGCCCGACTAAGCAGTCGCTTATTAATCTTGCTCATACATTTACTGCGAAGTGATGTTATGCCGCGTGGATCCGCCCATTGTGGGGATATTTGTGAGCTCAAAATTGCACATTGTGCCTATTGAACAGACATCCCCATTAAAAAAAGTTCCCATCAGAGAACAAAACATAAGCTGGGAAATTCACTTCTTTTACACTTTATTGAAGGGACCACTGCGTGAAACGCACACTTGCAGGATTATTAGTGGGGAGAAATATTTAAACTCTTTGGATATGAAAAGGGGATTAATAAATAGCCTTGCAAAATACGTTGTGTGCTACAACAAGACACCAACCAAAAATTTATCATCCCTGAAAGTTTTCTAAAAAGGAAGAGTTCCATGATCTTCAATCTAACAAGCTGTAGGCGTAATTCTCCTAAGTTACAACATTTCAAAATCAAAATTTCTGCATTCACATTTATATTACAAATGGATATGCATTATAATAGAATTCTTTCTTATCAACGTATTTGTATCAATAGTGTATTCCATTGTAAAAATGTGAATATTGAGTAGATACTTAAGAAATAAATAACATACAAATTGAGAAAGAAACGCTCACTAGCGGAGTTACAGATTTTCAAGAGTCGCGAAAATATCGAAAAAGCTCTGTTTATATATTGTAAAAAGTTGTTTAAAGAAAATATGTGTTCAATAGGTTTCTTTTTCTTTCTTTTTTTTTCTTTTAATAATATATATATTTAATTTATGTATATATATATATATATACACATATTGCGTGTCCAGTATAAGCTTCAGAAATCTGTCATCAATTATTATTAATTCTAAGAGCTCAACTTGAAAGAAAGACCTCCAGCAATGCACTTAAGTGAACCTTTAAATATGCACAATTAATCATTGTCACAGGCCAGTAAATTGCGTGATATATTTTGATGGAAGACATGATTAGAGTTTGGAGGAAAACCCGATCGTTTAAAGTAAAGTCATTTTTATCGGATCTTAAAAACTTATTTCCATATTCACTACCACATTTTCTGCCATTTTATTACTTTTAAAATATGTAGTTTTCTCTTTTAAAGAGTCAGAAAAACAGCTGATAAAATTTAACACTACGAACAAACGTGCCATTTTTTAGAGAGTCTGTTGCTGCTTTAAACTGAATGTTTAATTCATAATATTTCAAGTCATTATTCAACAAATCTTAAAAACTTGTTTCCATAGTTCATTATATTTCATTCACTGTATTACTAGATTTTTTAAAATAACATATTTTAAAATATTTTTTAATAAACAATTAAAAGTGCGTAGGTATTTTTATTTTTATTTATTTCTTTACTTTTCTCTCTTTTATTTTTTTTAAGCAAAGGTAAAACAACAAAAATGGTTAACATATAATTTTTTTCAGAACTCCTACTGCCCATAATTCTCAGCAATATTATTTTTGTAAAATTTCCTTCATTTCATGCAATTATATATATATATATATACAAATGATTTCTGTTTAAAAATAGGAGTAAGAAAATTACGGACAGTACCAAACGGGATTTTCTGTCAAACTATTTGTGCTAGAATATTTCACAAACTAAATATTTAATTTATTTAAAGTAAAGTCAGTTATCAACGCATCTTAACACTTCACCAACGGGAAGCTTATTAATAGGCTATTTTTTACATACGAAAAAAGAAAGGGGGGGGGAGCCCCTTTTTTAGACCTTCTATTTTATTTTTCACATTACTTCATAAAAGAATTTTACATATCCGTGTTTAAGTGTCGTCGACATAAATATGCGCAAATAGCAATTATCTCAACGGTTGTTAAGAATAAAATTTGAGTGATTTAAAATAAATACGTAAAATTGTTTTGATAAATAATCATGGTTCGTACAGCCACGCCTTTTTTCAAGGACTCTCCCACCAGCATTTTTATGCAATGTATTTCCTTTTAAGTTTTAAGGCATTTTTAATATCAAAATTTCCTAAATAATAATACTGGTGCAGAAAATTAAGAAAATTCAAGGACTGTACGAACTATGATAATGCATAGCTGCCAATATTTAAATTTATTCCGGTGTGCTTTTAGCCCCGCCTTTATTTCGCACCACTTTTTTTATGGAAAAATTTTCTTCAATGCATAACTTCGCTAAAATAAGAAAAAATTACTTTAAAAAATAAGTGGTACGAAATAGAGGCGGGGCTAAAATTACTCTGGAATAAATTAACCCTTTGCGCTTGGCATATTTTATGTAAGACACGCCTTTTGGCGTTCCTTCAAAACGTCACACGTATAGTTTCCAACTTACTACATTTTGGCTACCGAAAAATTGTAATAATTTGTTTTATTTTACTTAATCATTAAATAAAATAAATCTTTCTGTTAAAATTTTCCGGTAGCCGAAATGTAGCCTATAGATACACGTTTTAGAAAAATAACATTTTATTTGCATAGGAACACTTTAAAGCGTGGCTCGATTTTTTAATGTCCGCTCAGAAGGGACATACAAGCGATAAGGGATAAAATATTGGCATCTATGATAATGTAACATTTTAGAGGGACGTCAGAAAGCGTAGTTCAATCTAACTAAGAAAAATATGCGAAATGAAAGTGCAAGAGCGCGTATTTGAATGCACTTGCATATTTCCAGCCCTTTTATTAATTAAAAAATAAAAATTACGAATAAAAAAATTATTTTAATTTTGGTTTGTATATCTTTTTACGAAGGGTTACCCCCCCCCCCCCCACATAGTTTTTCTAAAGATAACATGATGAATTGATACCTTTTGTAGACAAAATACACTATCTACAAATAAGTATTTGGGCACTTTCGAATTTAGAAGGTTTTTCAAATATCTAGAAAAATTCTGCAGGAATTATCTTGAAGCTTTGAAGAACGTGTTAAACCTCATATATTTCAGTAAAAGTTTTGTCCGTAAGATAGAAAAGGGGACCAGTAAAAAATTAAGAGAAATAAAAATGTTTTGGATCGTCCTGTAAAAAGTAATGCTTTAAATGATTTCGCTGTAGTATGCGCTTATGCGGATCTAATTATCTGTATAAATTTTTATAGGGTTATCACATATATTCATGGAAATATAGTGGTTTCTTTAAAAAATTGTAAAAAAAAAAGAAAAAAAAAATCACTTTTTAATTATAATACGTAGAGTATTAGATCCAGGGCAAAGCCATTTTTAAGAAACTTGGCGTACTGCATTAGACCAGGGGTTGTACTCTCCGCCCTTTTTTCAGGACACTCTCATAAAGGTGTAAATTTAAAATTAACTGCTACCACTATTTTTATAAAATAATCTCTAACCTATATAATCATTGCCCATTGCTATAGATATACCAGAAGCATTTCTACACGAAATCAGTGGTGGCGAAAGAGGCGAAAATTTCTTATCTCTGAGAGTGTCCTGAAAAATAGACGGAGAGTACGACCCTTGCATTAGACACAGTGTATTGCAATCAGAATTCAAAAATATTAATTATCTTACGTCCCAAACAAATATCGTGTAAATTCAAAACGTTATGACTTATAGAATGAACAGAATTTCAGTTCTTTCTCAAAAAAGAAGAAAATGATAAAGGATTTTATCAGTATTTATTTATAACTAGCCGCCTTCGGCAACCAGCTGGTTCGCGATACTTGAAAAATCCGACTTTACTAAACTCCCACTTTATTGAAAAATTTAATCGCAGTAGATTCCCGCTCGGTAGCGCCCTCTTCCCGTTTCAATATCTGAAAAAAATTGACGGTATTATGTCTCCCATGAAAAATGGGAGACTTGACACCTATGTAATGTATTATAAACTAAATATTATATGTATAAGTAAATTCTTAAATTATAGTATTTGTGCTTTCGACAGGAATGCGGAATTTCTGTAACCGCACGTCTCCGTATTTTACTTAATTATTTCATACTTACCAAATATCTGTCGAAATTTTGAAAAAAGAATGTAATTCAAATTAACATAATTTAAGAATATAATAACAGGGGTCGTACTTTCCGCCCTTTTTTCAGGACATTCACAGTGAGAAGCATTTTTCGCCTCTGTTGCCACCACTAATTTCATGCAAAGAAACTGCTGGTATAATTATAGTAATGTGCATGTCATGATCTTACAGGCAGTGCCCGCAGCGGTCCTATATTTTCACGTGTGTATTATTATTTTAATACTACTATTTCTTTATACATTTTTTTGGCAAAATTTTGAAGCCAAAGCAATATGTAAAAGCATACTGATTGATTAAAGTGGTGGGAAAATAATAAAATGCATCTAAAAATATAGGACTGCTGTGGGCACTGTACAGGGTAGAGATTATTTTATAAAAAAAATTGGTAGCAATAAATTTGATTTTTTTTCATTCACAAGAGTGTCCTGAAGACATGGCGGAGAGTACGACCCCTGCAATAATAAGACATACCTGTTATATTTATTTTTAATAAATATTAATGCTTTGGTTCATTTTAGTAGAAAATATTAAAATCTGCAGGAGAGATATTCCAGTTTTACTTATATACGCAAACCCGTAACTTCACGGGCCCGCTCCTTATGGGCTTGCGTGAAAAAAAAAAAAATGCTTCAAACAAAATGAACTTAACATTACGAGATGTAGCTCCAGTTGCAACTAGTAACTTTTAAAAACGAAAAATTTAATTTTCTAATTAAAGCTTTTCCTTTCCTTTCTTTTCTTTTCTTTCTTTCTTTCTTTTTTTTTTTTTTTTTTTTTTTTTTTTCTTTTTAGTTTTATTCTGCCTGGCAAAAGCCCTATTGATTGATTTTTTTTATGTTCAAGCTCTTCCAGTGGCCAAGCGGTTCTGCGCTCTAAGCTAGTACACGGGAAGAGCTGGGATCTGCTCCAGTTCCCGCTCATCGACCTAGCCGTTCAAAGTTTTCCGTCGTTTTCTCCGAATCTCGCGTGAATACAGTCTAGGATACGGCTAAGACCCCTTAGAAAGACTTCCTCCTACGAAGGGCAACCCCTCCTTTTAGACCTGGGTCCCTACTGCAGAAAATTGGCCTTAACACGAATAAAAACACTGAAATGCTCAAAAACATTTGTTTTATATAATGTTTGATCTACAATATGGCACAAATCTCTCTAAAATAAATAAATTAAAAAAATTAAAAAATTAAAACGTCTGAAAGTACATTAAGGGACAAAAAGAAAAAAAAATTCACAATTGGATAATTTTTATTTTTCCTTTCAAAAAACTACTAGTTTTAACATTTTAATGTAAGGATGTAACAGATAGTGATTTTTACCGTATATCGAATATCTGGAATTTATTACCTGCAGAATACAGAAATGCGATATCCGATAAAATCTCAATCCGTTTCATAACTATTTTTTTATTTATTAAATTGGTCATTTTTCAAAGGAAAAATAACATTATTCAAATGCAGGTTTTTTTTTTTTTTTTTTTTTTGGGGGGGGGGGGGGGCACCTTAGTGTAGTTAATCTTCATTACTTATCCTTGGTTATAAAATAACAGTGATTTTCGCATTTTACAGTAGAAATTCTATTTAATAAAATATAATGTCAACTCCTCTTCGAATATTTTAGAGCTTGGAAACACCTCTGACCAATATAACGCATGCTACTCGCCATAATAGCATGAAAAAAATAATAATAACAGGATAAGGAAATCAGAAATTAAATTATTCGTTATAAAGCATACTTGCCAGCATACTATTTAATATTCCGCAGTATTGTTAGCTCCGCCTTCTTTTTCACACCAGTATCTTTTTAGAGTTATTTTCCTCTTATTTAATTGTAATTGCATTTGGAGACTATTACTCTAAAAATTTATTGGTGTGAGAAAAAGGGCGGGGCTAACAAGACTACGGAATATTAATTAGGATGTTGTCAAGTATGATAAAGTGAAAAACAAAAGCAACAAAGTGAAACAACTCTACATACAATATACAGAAAGTGAAAAAAAGGAGGGAAACAAAATTTAATAAACATGAAAAATGTTGAGTAACGCATTAAAACTCACGAAAAACGTTTAGGGATAGATGGAATACTTTAGTATTTTTAAAAATCGTTTTTAAGATTTTTGATTTTATTTTATATTATTTTTCGAAATAAATATATGAGAAAGCACCGGATATAATCTCCGAAGAAAAGTTAATGCTTGTTGTAATATGGCGAAAGAACAACTACTAATTTTTATTCTTTATTTTATTAAACTTTACACCAGAAAATGTATATAACAAATTTAGTTAATTGCCAGCTTTAGTGACAGTTTTTATTGAACAAAGCTGCTGATAATTAAGCTTAAAAAATCGAAATGTTAGCCGCTGTGCTAACACTTAGTAAGGGTAATAAATTATAAGAGAGAATTAGAAAGAAGTTGAGTCGTCGGTTTGTCTAGCGCTTTCGTCTATAATTAGAATTGTTTTGATCGTATGTAGCTAAAAAACAAGTTCCAGTAACTGTTAGAAATATAAATTTAGTTTCCGACCTGGGGCATTTACAGCGAAATTACTGTAATTAAGCATATTTAATTTAAATTTTAAATGAATCGTGTTTCTCTGAATATCTGTATCATTGTCAGCAGACTTACTAAAAATTATCACGTATATAATTTAGCGATTATTTATTTATTTATTATTATTATTTTAAGAGAATTCTTCAGAAAGAACAGGCCTCCAGCGAAGAACTTTTAAAGCAAAATTTTAAAGCAGGATGATAAATTGTCATTAAAATATTTTAAATTGCGCGTGACATATATTCACGGAAAACGTGATCGGAGTTTGGACGTAAATGTGACAGCTCTAAATTAAGTTGTTTTGCATCTGCATTTTCTATACACAAGAGAAATAGTATTACAATCTAGAGAAATAATTCGGAAATTTTAACGTAAAATCGTAAAACCCAATCAGTCTGTAGAATTTAAAGTTCGTTTTATTAGTAAATTAGAATCTACAAAGTATAAAACAAATAATAATTATGATTATAAAATTCTTGATATAATAGACGACGATATTTTTCCATAATAGAAAGTTTGTTTTCTAACCTCTTGGGTCACTTGGTACCCAATTGGGTACATTCGTAAAATGTGTGTGAAATGAAACGATTTTGTTTACCAGCATTCATACCCACGATACTGAATTAGGGAAAGAATGTTTTAATTGTTTTTAAAGAGACTGCAGTACTATATCGTGAAGTGATCAACTTTATCAAATTTAAATTTATTGCTACCTCTATTTTTATACAATAAGCTCTAACTTGGGTAATCATGGCACATTACTATTAATATATCCAGAAATATTTCTGCATGAAATTAGTGGTGGCAAAAAAGGAGGAAATTTCTCTTCTATGAGAATGTCGTGAAAAAAGGGCGGAGAGCACGAACCCTGTGTTAGAGGTAATTTTGAAAATTTTATATGGTATTTTGTTGAAAATATTTTTTTGCAATTACGCTAATTTGAAACAAAATTACTTTATTTCAAGCTAATTATAAATTTTTAAAAGTGTTTTTTTCTCTCTTTTTGATTTTAATATTGATATTTAATAATAATAATAATAATAAATACTGGAATACTTTTAAAACAGAGTTTAGTTTTTTCTCGGGCCTGAAGAGGTTAAGTTCATTTAGATTGTATAAGTTCATTAACTCGTAATATTAATGATGATAACTGTTAAAACCTGACGTAAATTCCTAAAAGCCAAACAGTATTCAGAACTGATTATTAGTATTATTACATACTTGCCAACCATCTCATTGTGAAGAGTAAAACATTTAGTACTAGCTCTTATTATTATTATTATTATTATTATTATTTCTTTGACACCAGTCGTATTTTAGAGTAATTTTATTCTTATTTAATCATAACAGCATTTGAAGAGAATTACTCTAAAAATAAAGCGGTGTGGAAAAAGAGCGTTTTTTCAAGAAGCGTTAACAACTTTACGCTTATTAACACTTTCAGGGGTGGTTATGCCACTATAGCATCACCTAATTCTAATTCTCTACTGCAAAAACTCATCCCGGAAATTTTTTAGCAAAATTTTACTTTTATAACATAGCAGAAATGTCGTCATTTTATTTCATTTTTATTTTGTTCGTGAATTCTGGTGGAATTGTAATTTAAATGATCCCAATTACTTTGCGCCGCAAAGGGTTAATGAAGTGGTTGGCAGGTATGTTATTAGATCATTTCAAATAAAAAAATATTAAATGATTTTTTATGTTTTTAAATAATAACATAATGACAAAACTATCGGTGATCATAATATACGCTAACACTAATTGTTTTGGATGATACAAAATAAATTACTGTCACGCTAAAAAATAGCCTAATTACTAATGAGCATGATTAGAATTTGTAGTCTAGTTTGGAATGACTATTTTAAATAAAGATATTTACAGTTATAACAATTATAATATTATTATAATATATATTATAATATTTTTATATGATAATCAATATGAAATTTTAATTAAAAATATAACATTTACAGTTGGCAACAAAATTATTGAAGCATACATCCGCACTTTTCCTAAATATTTTTTAGTTTGATCGCTAATTTTTATCATCAATTTACTGTTTTATAAACAGTATAAGATTAAGAACATAATTCAACAAATATTTACTTAACAATACAGTATTAGGTGCCCATCTTTTAAGTAGTGATTATTATTAGTACTTCAGTAATTTTGCTGCCGACTGTGCTGCCGATGAAAGATAAGCTGCTTAAATTGATTAGATTATCAATTTAAGCAGCTTATCGAAGTGTCATAATTTGAAATATTTCGATAAACTCCACAATTTATTATTTATTTTTTTATAATCAAATACTGCTGTATAGTTTACATTCTAATTGACGATCATCTCCATAGAAATTAGCAACTCTGCTATCCTATTTAATCACTAAAAAAAAAACGCTTTAAATCACGTACGTCAAAGATTTATGTATGGTAACAATGGTAATAAAAAAGGCAGAAAACCCATACTTCTGCGTGATTGACAAAACCTTCTGCCATTAAATTACCCTTGTATAATCTCAATTTCAACAATGTATCAAAGCATTGTCATTGTCATAAATTTGTTACAGTGTTTTCACATAATTATAAACTTATCTCTTTTTCCAAAAATATTTATCGTGTCTATTATCAAAGAATATTGTTTGCTTGATCCAACCGTAGAAAATTAAGTTGATTGTACTTAAGATTTTAGACACTTTATTCAACGGATATTCTCGAAACAGTCCTACAAAACCGTCATTCGTAACACAAAAATCAAGTAAACAGCGTTATATACACCACGTAACAGAAATATACCTGATTAACCCATTAACGTTCACTACTTAATTTATTTTAAAAATTACTAAACCAATTTTAAAAATGGCTTTTAGATACACATAGCTGATCATGAATATTTAAAAAATAAAAAATTAGCTTTGTTACTTTTCCAGAAATTTTCGCTTTGAAACATCTGTAAGTAAACCTTATCAAATTCAAATAATATTTAATTTAATAAATAAATCACTTTATAAGTAAACATTATCGACAACAAAAACTCGTAAAAGTTGTAGATCCCAACATTTCAATTTATTCCGGAGTATTTTAACCCTTTGCGGCGCAAGGTAATTAGGATCATTTAAATTACACTACCACCGGAATTTACGAAGATAATTAAAATACAAGAAATTTTAAATTTTCACGTTAAAAAAAATAACTTGTAATTAATTTTCACGTTTTTCTGCTATGTTATAAATATAAATTTTTGCTAAATATTTCCGGGATGAGTTTTTGCACTTGAGAATTAAAATTAGGTGTTCAATCAGCCGGAACACTGCCACTGAAAGGGTTACGGAACAATAAGTGTGTATATCACAGTCTTTTCCAACAACGGCTCAGCGGAAATGTCTGAACACAGAAAAACTCTTCGTTAGTATCGAGTTTGACCCCAGGTCGTTCTCGACGGCTTAGCCGTTCGGAGTTTTCCATGGTTTTCTCTGAAACTTGCGTAAATACGGGCTAGGACCCCGTAGAGTAATTTCTCTCAGACCTAGGACCCTAGTGAAGTCAATCGACCTTCATCTAGTATCTCTTCTCCCAATATTCTCGGCAATTGTTTTGCGATTCTTCGAATTGATCATTCACGAAAACAATGAATCATTATGGTAAATTCCACAACAAATTTTTACCAAATTCCTCGTCAAACGGACAAGTTTCCTCCACATTAGTCAACGATACACTGTTATTTTCCCCCGAGTCTTTAAAATAATTTATTCTGTTACAGCAATTTGAATTCAAAAAGGTATTTTGTCCATTTGTAATAATATAGTTTTTTTTTTTTTTTTTTTTTTTTTCAACAATAAATGCTATTACAATCAATATATATTTGAAAAATGTAATGGATTACTGAATTTTTTTTTACCTCTGATTTAAAAGTTTTGATTTTGTGGTTTGCCTTAACGTATTGTGTACATAAAATGCTGTTGATTTATTAAACTTCTAATCAAATATATAGCTGCCAATAATTTTTTTTTAAAGGTTTATTTGCATTTTTTTTTTCTCTCTATTTTTCTTCTTCTTCTTCTTATTATTATTATTACCATTTCTGATTTAAAAACTTGAAATGCACTATTATAAAATTTTGATATAAAGTCTTCCGCGAAAAATGAAAGAATTGGCATCTATTCTAATTCAACTGTAATGAAATCTTCTACATGTTTAAAATCAAAATATATGCTAAAACTTATATTGCATATTATTCAAATTTCTGAATAATTCTGTACTGATAAGTATAAAGGATTTACGTCCAAAAATGTCGATTTTGAGTTAAGTACATAGTCCGACTCAGAAAAAAATTCTCAATCGATTGGTATAAAGGATTTAAGTCTATGTCATTTAGTCTTTGAGAAAATCCATTGGTAAAAAAAGGTTCAAGTCAGAAATTTACCATTCATGTATAGTATAAAATATTTAATTCAATTTTTTCCCGTTATTAAATGAAGATTGACAATCACTGAATGATATAAAGGCAGAGCTGCCAACCAAATCCGGCAAATTGTTAGTACCGCCCCTTTTCCTACACCACTTAGATTTTAGAGTAATTCTCTTCAAATATATTTACGATGAATGAAGAAAACAAATACTCTAAAAATTAAGTGGTGTAGAAAAAGGGGCGGGGCTAACAATTTGTCGGATTAGGTTGGCAGCTCTATAAAGGGTATAAGTCAACGAAATCCATTTTTCCTAATCGATTCTTCTGATTTGTTTTTAATTAGTTTAACTTTATTTTTCTTCTCCTGAAAAATCAAGAATATGGACTTAAATCCTTTATACTTATCAGTACAGAATTAAGGTAAGAAAAAAAAAAAAAAAAAAAAAAAAATACAGTTTTTACATGCTACATTATATCCCCATAAAAAAGGTTATTTCGCATTCGTTCAGCGCAACTTATAAAGGTCATGCATAAAAAAAAAAAATTAATAATAATAATTAAAAAAGATTACAGGTCAATTGCGTTAGTTTTTAAACTATCACCGTGTTAAATGTGAAGACCTGCCATAGATGAACTTCTCTAAGAGCATTGTCTTTATTTATGGCTGCTTAATTATTATTTTTGGTTGACATAATCGTACGTTTAAAGCGATAAATTTGTCAATGTCAACCGAGTTACGAGAATAAAAGGGACGGGATTAATGTTAATAAAATATCTAAAAAAATTAAAAAATTTTAGTGCCAATAACGAAATCTCGGCTTACCGCAAATGAATTTCTGACATGTATTCAGATTAATCGTCTTAGTTCTGAGAGAATTTAAAGATAATAGTTCTTTAATTAAAGCTTGAATAAAGTGGAGAATTTGCATAGATATAGATATTTCTTTTTAAGCTTGTACACAATTAATCGTTTAATTAAAATTTTATATCAGTTAAAAAAATGTAAAGACGTTCAACTTGTAAGGTTTAACTCTTTGACGCAGATGGGACACCGGTGTCCTTTTTGCTTATTTATTTTTTGACGCTCTTATTACAAATATTATTATTATATGACAGTTTTTTATTATAAAAGAGAGTCTAATAGTTACTATAAAAAATCTATTAGATTATCAGAGTAAATTTTCTACTAAAATAAAAATGTTAAATAAAAGTAGTTTGAAAAATTTTTATCAACCAATTTCAAAAATTTATTTCTAATTAAATTTGATTATTTAAAAGAGATCAGTAATGAATTATTGCTACTCCTATATCTAAGTAATTGTAAATAAGTGCAATTTGCAAAAATATTTATTCATGGGACGCCCGTGTCCCATGATGAATTTACCTTTAACGCAGAAAGGGACACCGGTGCCCCACTCTATATTTTAGAACCAAAATTAATTAAAATTTTAAATATAACATTTTTCACTTATTTAGATCTAAAACAACTTAAAACTATCAAAAAAGTGTGAAAATTATGTTTGATGAGAAATCTACTTCAAAGGGTTAATAAAATGTTACCAATGTTACGCATCTTATACTTAATAAAATAAATAAATTAATAAAAATAATTTAATAAAAAATAATTTTAATAATAATAAACATTCGTGAAATAAATTTTTATTTTTAAGAACTATCGCTAAAGCTGGATAAATTTTCTAGCGAAACGTGTTACATAAAATTAAAAGTCTACAATTTTTTTTTATCGTTTGCGATGACTTTGAATTATTGTTTAATACTTCAGATAATTTTTATTTTCTTCTATATGTATATATAGAGAAAGTATTAGATTCGTGAAAATTTTCGATCTCCAGTTTTCGATGAATTTACATGTTTTGGGATATCTTGAACACGATTTGACTGTTTTTAGAAAATGTCTGTCTGTCTGTGTGTGTGTATCAGAAATTTTGTGGACGTTGTATCTCACGAACCAATGAACGAAATTTAACCAAACTTGGTATTTAGTTGGAACCTGACATAAACTGGTGCTGATTAGATTTGTGGAATAATTGCTCAACAGGTGGCGCTGTGATCGCATTATATCTAAATTTTTAACATGGCAGTATAGGACAAAATTTCGTATAAATGAACACAATGAGAGTTATTTTAATCGTGTGATTGTAAAATTAATATGAAATATTCACAATAGTAGTAATTAACCAGAGAAAAAAAATTGTGCATGTGAGAGCATGACTTCCCAAACGCCCCCGGGAGGGGGTAAATTTTCAATATGGGTTGAAAGATCTCGTCAATACCTTTAAAACGAATGGTTGAACAATAAATCTGTGATAATTTAAAACAAAGTTATCGATTTTTTTATATTTTAAAGAAAAAAAAAAAATCTTATTTCTTCTGACTTGCAAAAAAATTGACACCTTTCGGCATTTAGTGATAATATAATTCTGTCAGATAAAAATCGTCTGCATTTATAATGGAAAATAATTTGATAATTTAATAAATAATTTGTATTGAATAAATTTTGTGTAAAATTATATAGAAGGAAGTGATGTGGTCAGAGCCTGATTAAGGGGGAAGCACACATTATTTATACTTACACCGTTATTTTTTAACAAATATTTTCCTCCTATAATAAACAGAAAATTCTCACTAAAAATTATTTTAAAAGAATTCTGGTGTCTAATAACGGTGAGTAAATTGGATTGTTTTACACCGTTCATTTTTTATAAAAAATATTTCCTCGTCAAAGCGTGGAATTTCTATGACATAAAGTAAAAATTAATTGTAAAAATATTCCGGTGAGAGCGGAGATAATGTGTGCTTTCCCCTTAATCAGGCTCTGGATGTGGTGGCAACATCAAACTAGTTTTTTTTTTTTTTTCTTGAAATAAATGTACTTTTCTTCTGTTTGTAAGTCATTTGCAATGGGAAAAGTTTGCTCATATTGTGCATTTACTCAAAGTAAGAAAGATTTAAGATTTAAAAACAAATAAATGGATATATGACTATAAACATTCACTTAAAGTTTATTTGTTTTCATAGACTTTTAAATTAAATGCTTTATATTTCTTAAAAGATAATTGATTTTATGAATATCCGCAGTATCTATACAAGTAATTAATACTGTAAAGTTTGTTATGTTTTTCACACACAAGTATAAGGTCCCTCCCTCCCTCCTTTTTTTTTTTTTGTACCATTACTTCCGCATAAAAATCAGTATCTTATTTTTGCATGATTTCTTTGCAATTATGAAATAATTATAGTTAAAAATAATAATAGAAGAAAGAAAAAGATTAAGCCTCACGAATGTGTGACTAACATAACGTATACAAGGGCAGGGCAGACACAGGCGACTTTTTTTTTTTTTTTTTTATTCCTTTCGTATCACTATTTCCAAAAAATGATATTTATAATATATTTTTGCAGGTAAGTTAGCACTTTTCTATTCCTTACATAAATTTATTACGAAAATAACAAAAAAAAAAAAAAAAAGGCTCGCCTGTGGCAATCTTGAAATGGGCAAAAACTTTATTGTTATTTTTATAAAATAAATCATTATAGCAATCATTACAAATCCCTTTTAGAAAATACTATAGTATGAGAATCGTAAAATAAAAATAGAAATAATATAGTACGGAAGTATTATGTTTATAAAAAGTTAATGTTACTCTATGTTAGAAATTTATATAAGCTAAATAAAGTCTATCGCAGATTTCATTGATTCTCCATATTAACAGGAAATGAATGAATTTCGGGTTCTTAGGCCAAAACTAATTCCGGGTCCTTAGAGATACAAAAGAAAAATCTATTTCTCGAGATCTAATATTGGATACGAAATTGAGATTCTTCTCCACTGAAAGAAATATACTATAAAGGTTTAATAAGTTGGAGATGGATTACAGTCTATCCGAAATTGATTAATCAACTGTGACACCGCTAGGTAGGAATTACTTTGGTTAGAATTTGAATGAAACTTCGTATGAGCGGAGAATTTTTGCAATATTAATTTCTAACACTAAATTTATTTTGTATAACTATAAGAACATGGTGAATTTATCCTTAAAAAAAAGTAAATAAATAAATAAATAAAATAAAATAAAATAAATAAATTAAAATAAAATAATTGATGATATTGTAATTTTTTTTATTTCAACTAAAGGAAAAAAAAAAAACTTTTTTCAATATTCATGAGGAAAAAGGATTGGGTTTCTGATAAATTTTGACTTCTGATTTTCAATGGATTCACACGTTTTGGGATGTTATGAACGCCGATGTCACCATTTTTAGAAAATGTCTGTTTGTTTGTATATGTGTGTTTAAAAATATGTATCTCCCGAATCAATTAACGAAATTCAACCAAACTTGGTATTTAGTTTAACTTCGACCTGAACTGATGCTGATTACATTTGGGGATTAATCGCTCAACAAGTGACGCGGTCATTCTATTTTTTCAAAATTTTTAACATGGCAGTACAGAACAAAATTTTGTATTACCGTTCATAATGAGAACTATTTTTAAAGAATAGTTGTGAAATTAATAAGGATTAATCTTTAAAATGTCCTACATTACTTTGCTTTTACATGAGAATTCACAGGAGTCTGATTTCTTTGTGCAGAGCTGCCAACCTAATCCGGCAAATTGTTAGTACCGCCCATTTTTCTACACCACTTAAATTTTTGAGTATTTGTTTTCTTAATTCATCGTAAATATATTTGAAGAGAATTACTCTAAAAATCAAGTGGTGTAGAAAAATGGGCGGTACTAACAATTTGCCGGATTAGGTTGGCAGCTCTGTTTGTGTGATCATAAGAAGAGTTGCGAACATTTTAATTTTTTTCCGTAATATTTTTAACACCGCCTTTATTTCACACCATTTTTATTTTAAGAGTAACTTTTTTTAAAAAATTTATCACAGGTATATATTGAAGAAAATTATTCTATAAATTGAGTGGTGCGAAATAAAGGCGGGGCTGAAAATACCATGGAATAAATTAACATTTTTGCGACCACATGATTTTGACTTTTTCGCAGTAAGGTCCGTCTGTGGGCGTTAGTCTCCCGAGTTACAATATTTCAGAACAAAATTTTCTGTATTCACATTTACATTACAAATGGATATACATTCGAATTACATTCTTTCTAATCAAAGTATTTGCATCCATACTATCTTTTATTGTAAAAATGTGAATATTGGGTAAAAACTTAAAAAATAAATAACATACAAATTACGAAAGAAACGCCCACTGGTGGAGTTACAGATTTTCAAATGACGTGAGCCTACGTCAGCGGTCGCGAAAGTGTTAAAATGTTGGCATCTGTCTATAATTGATTTATCTCCTAAATGAGTTCATAATGTGTACAGTAGTGTGTGATGGAAGTCATGTTGTTGTTTTTTCACAAGATTTTTTCATATTAACAAGCATGATTAAATATAGTTCATGCATGATCGCGATTTTAATATGGAAGTTTTGCTTCGATTTTTGAAAAACCGGTATATATCGAAATAGAAAATTTTTTGTATTCGTTGGTACATTTCCCATGCAAAGTGCTCTTTAGGTTTTTTAAGAAGTTAAATAAAATGCGATATTTTATTACAATCTTTTTTTTTTTTTTTTTAATAATTATTTAATTGTAAATTTATTTATAATTTTCTGATAGCAGGGCGAGAGCTAGTAAAACTAGCGACCCTCTTTTAGGAAGATACTGGACATTGACAGAAAGTTGGCCATTTTAGTGCCAAATCGGAGCGATCCCTGTTGAACGTAATGCTTTCTTTTTCTTCGTGATTGACACTTTACTAAACATTAAAAGTTGAAGAAAATTGCATTAAAACTGTTCAGAAAGCAATGCAGAATATAAATATGCTACTTTTCATTTTTTTAACTTTCGATAATATATGGTTACTTTTTCAACTTCCATCGGAGAGCAGAGGAATTTTTGTTATATATTTACATATTAAGTAAAATAGTTGACTAAAATAATTTTACCTTAAATTTTCGGGGGATATACATTGTATATTTAAAAGAGAAAAAATAAATTTTCAACAAAAATATGGTATAGTTTTTGTCAAGTAATTCATGAAGAAATGCGGTAGAAACAAACAACTACTATGAGAGTAGAATTATTATTATTATTATTAATATTATTATTATTATTATTATTATTATTGTTATTTTATAAAACTTTTTTAATAATATTTTTTTACAAGCTAAAAATGAATATTTTATTTATTTCAATTACGCATTATTATTAATAAGGACGTACTCATTTATTTTTGTAAAAGTATTAACCAATAAGTAAAAATAAAAATTTAATTAATAATAAATTGTCCAAATATTAACTAATATCTTTAGAAGTTAAAAAATATTATTTTATTTCTTTTATTTACGTCTGATTATTTAATTGATTTTGTTTATTTTTTATTTTTTTAACAACATTATGTAAAGAAAAATAATGATTTATTTAAATATTATTTACAATTTATTATGGAAAATATTTGAAAGAAATTTATATTTCATATGTTAGTAAAAAATGTACACTTTACTTTCTTTATTTTTATAATTTTATTTTAAGAAATTTGGCGCATTTTGTGTACTAGCAATTAATTAAAAATATTTTTTAATATATTTATTTTAAATACGTATTTTAAAATATATTAGGAAAATGCATTCCAAACTTTCACGTTCAATGTCATTTTATTTTACTCGTAAAATAATCAATCATATAGGGTAGGTGCTCCAGTGATTGGCATGCTCCAGTAATTGACATCTATCCCAAAATAATTAATAAATAAGAAAAATCATAAAATCATATATTTTACATATAAGAATTTTAACATTTTATGTCAAACACTGGAGCACAGGGTGCTAATAACTGGTAAAATGAATAACTAGCAGTGTCAGACGCTGGAACATAGGGTGTCAATTACTAATAAAATGGCAATGTCAATTACTGGAACATTCAGTGGGTGTCAAATAAAAATTCATAATATTAAAATAATAATAATAATAATAACTGTTATCAAATGTATATATTTTAACATATATGTGGTTCTGAATAGTTTTCGTACCATATGTACTAACTTAAGATTTCAAAAAAAGTTTCTGATGACTAGAACATTAAAAACATCAGAGATTGCTCTAAAAGTGTCAATCATTGGTGCACTTACCCTATTTTAAATAAAAAATACATTAAAATATATTAAAATATAGCATGTAACATAGCAGAAGCCAAAATATTTAATATGTATTACATAATAATTAAAACATTTTATATTTTAGAAAATTTTGAAAAACAAAAGCAATTTAACTGCTTTTAATGTAATCTATAGTAAATTCTGCTGCAATAATAAAGCAAAATAATAAAAATTCTTGCTCAGCGTAATGTAATGTCAAGCAATTCAGCAAGTGGCATTTACATGGCGGATTCTATAGGAAAGCCGGCACGTCAGTGTCCAGTCTTTTATAATGTAAGATCATAACAGCGCCACTTATCGGATAAACACCTTAAAAGTGAAATGTCCAGTTAGACCATGCCGAAGATAGCGGGAACACGTAAAACTGTTGAGATATACTCAAAGCATTTTCATAATTGATTCATTTATTTATTCCTAAATTATGGAACTTTTCTTTTTTCTTTTTCTTTCTTTTTTTTTTCCCCGAAGACTAATTTAAAAATAGTGACCATTGTGTCGGGATAAAAATGCAACAGGGCACTCGCTGTGAAATGACCATAGGAAAAAAAAAATTAATTATTTAATTAATGATAATATAAAATTCAAAAATATTAGACGATCGTCGAAAAAAGAATATGCATTAAGATCAAACTGAAAGGATTGATAATTTAGCCAATAATGACACTTTAAGACTTAAATAATTAAATTTTTTTTAAAGGAAATTATTATCTGCACTATCTTATTAGACACTCAATTTATCTGAAAAACATTTCATAAAAATAATTGTAGGAATCCTACAGAATTTCTATTAATCTTTATCCAAATACACAGGATTTTATTGATATCAATTTTTTCTATAGTCATTAAAGTAATACCATTATGGAGTACAAAGAACCAATCTTAACGACATTAATATTTTTTCTTTTTTGTTATTGGCCAAAATAAAAAGTATCTCTCACCAGTTCAAAAAGCTCAAAGCTGGTAGACGTGAGGTGCCAGGTTCGATCCCAGGTTACACTCGTCGGCCTAGCCGTTCGAAGTTTTCCGTAGTTTCCTCCGAAATTTGCGTAAATACGGACTAGTGCCCCTTAAAAAGACCTCCACGAAAGGCAGTTTCACTCAGGCCTAGGACAGTCAATCGGCGTAATCCCCAGCTGTTAATTATTATCGCTTAGGAATAATTCATCTTGTTAACACTGATCAGAAGAACTCACAATCGTTATTTGCACACTCTTTTAAATAAAATATTTTTTATTGTAGTATACGAATTCTTTATGCATTTTGGCATTCTTTGTAGAGAAATGCTCATAAATTGAAAAGTCAGTCAAATATAATCAAATTATAATCAAATATAACAAACATTTTCATTCTAAGTGGAGAAAGAGAACTTAGCCTCACATTCTTGTTCTGGTAAAAACTAAATAAATTTTGATATTTTCATAGTGCAAAATACTTTTTATCATATGTTATCGACTTTAGTTTTAAATTTTCTTTGGATCCCTTTCATTAAAATTTCGTAGGACGTACCCACTTGTAGGCACTTTATTGTCCTACTTTCAACATTGGCCAAATTCTAATCTTTTTATGTTTCCCCATGTTCGTCCTCTGCATTTCCTTGAAAAATTCCTAGTAGGAGCCTGAATGCATGAGCTTGTGCGCAGTCTCACCGGATCTTGCGACCTTTATAAATTAAAAATCCACAACTAAATTTTAACTACAACAAACACATTGATCACTTGGAAAATTAATCGTCTATTATTTATATTAAATATCACTTCAAATTATTGGTGACCATTGAATAAAAAAGTAGTAAAATCAAGCAATACTGCTTTTGCAGCCACTATCGATGTTTCTTCTTCTTAGCCGTGCAATGTTGTCCATTAAATTGACATCCTAAATTTTGGTAGTTAAAGTGCCATTTTAGTGTCATCGATGTCTTTCTAGTTTTCCATTTCCAGCTTTCTTTTTCATAGCGCTCTTTTACTTTAAGTGTTTTTCTTTCTTTTTGTTATTAACTCCAGTTATGCTTTTAAAGCTTGCTTTTTAGCCAGCACATCGAACAGGGCAAAGCCTGCTAGCTTATAATAAATTAAACTTTTTTTTCTTTTGATCTTTAAGCTTCACTTAATATTCGTACTAATATTAAGCTATATATAGACTTCATGACTACAATTTCTTTCAGTTTGAATTAATTATTTCCAGTAGCGATTAACACTATCTGTGACATATAAAATCATTACTGTCCGCTTTTGCTGTCTAGAGTGACTTGTAAGTCGATATATTCCTCGCTGATATCAAGAAGTTTCAATTATATAAGTTGATTAATTGATATTATATAATTACCTATACAACATGATAAATTTTATATTTTGAGGTCGTGACATATAACGTAAATCGTGAACTCGGCGTTAAACTAAGTTTCTCATGACAGCTATTATAGACGTTCTGGGAAAAAAAAATTATTTATTTTAATATATTACTTCTTGTTGACAAATGTAAATTCGTATATATTAAATATTAATATACACATAACAGTTGCATACGGACAATGCGTTGTATAAAACGCCTTTGAATGTAGTGGTATAATTTTTATGATAGTATATTAACATTATTGAATAAAATAAGATATATTTCTATGAAGAGTTGAGATTTTTTAAAAGAAATTAATATAATAAAACTTATTGTAAAAAATGTGAAATAAACAATTTTTAATATATTGTTCTTCACCTTCCTTTTCCAAATATCTCAAGAAGTCAGAATTTTATATGTTACTTTAGCTTATTGCACTTTATTTTATAAGCCATCTCACTTTTATAATATGATTAATCAATTTGATTTAGAATTAATTATATAACGAGTTATCAATAATGTTATATAATTACCTATACAACACGATAAAATTTAAATTTAAGGTCATCCATAATCAGGGCTTGACTAAGCACAGAGCTCTAGTATTTTTTAATGATAATTACTGATTAAATATAAGCGAAATTCTGTGATATAATGAGCCAAAGATTATCGCCAGAAAATAGTAGTGTATAAGGAAAACAGTTTATGCAGAGTAAATCAGACACCACTGTTTTAGAAAAACAATTATTGCCTTAGTTTAACAACGGATTTCTCTCAAATATTAAAAATTTAAAAAAAAGTCGTGAAAGTGTGCTCCAGGATAACTAGATTGTGTAACAATATTCATACTTGCCAACATACTAATTAATATTCCGTAATATTGTTAGCCCCGCCTTCTTTTGAAAAAAAGGCGGGAGTAACGAAACTACGGAATATTAATTAGTATGTTGGCAAGTATGCAGTATTAGACCGTTGTTAAATTTAGGAATTCAACTAGATGTGTGTGGATGTCTTTTAAGAGAAACAAAATGTAACCATAGGTTTACTTTTCATTTTTAATTATATTTCAGATGAAAAAACATGCAAATTTTAAAGTCAAAACCTAACTTAGCCCGAAACAGTTTAGCACCACCATTTTTTACCGATTATGTTTTATCTTTTATTGCAAGAAATTTTGGTTTTCAATTAGGTCTTAAATATTATTAGAAAAGAATAGTGTCTGAAAACCTAGATTATTCAGGTAAAATAGACACCTTTTTAAAATATATAATATGGTAATTTTATCAGTGAATTTCTGCGAGTCAAAATTAACTAACAAAAAGAAAGAAAGAAAGAACAATGGTAATAGGCTTAGTCAGACTTGTGTAAGTCATAAAACTGAAATCGATAAATCAGGAAAAATATTTACATGCATGAATTTTTTTAAATTAAATAATCTTAATGTACAGTCACCCAAAAAAAAAACGCCACCCCCCCACCCAATTTCGCCGTAAATTATCGTAGAAACATGCGGCTGGTACCTATCGATCTGTAATAACGTCTAGTTTTGAATGGTGTAGTTATATTTTGCTTAAGGGGTCATCTACATATTAAAACACGCATAAACTTCATTTTTTTTAATGACGACCCCTATTTTTGACCTCATATTCAGATTTCTGAGATCAAGGCAGTTCGGAAAACTTACCTATTTATAGACTTTAAATCAATTTTAAACAGAGTTACACGTGAAAATGTGTTAGGGGACCGTCTATACATTTAGAAAAAATAAATCGGGATCAACTACCCAATATTCATTATTTATAAAATTTCACACCGGAAAAAAAGTTCAGGAATGTTTATTATAAAATAAAAAACGATTCAAATTCGCAGAACTTTGTTTATTAGCGTATGAATTAAAAGATTTTTATTGGTTTCAATTTATTAAACATTATTATTGAAAGTTAAATACATCACTTCGTACGAAGAAAAATAATAGCTTGAATGATATGAACCCTACAATATTGAATTACAAAAATCTAAATACCAAGGTAAAAGAACAGTAGTAATAATGATAATAATATTAAAAGCAGTTAAAAAAAAAGGTGTTTAATATTTAAGAAAAAGAATTATCTACTTCTTAAAAGCAAAAACTGTTTCATTTAAGAGACAAAAATTTTAGTTAAAATACATTTAAAAAACAAAAAATATATATAAAAACAATTAAAATCTACTAACTAACAATTATTATCTACTTCTTGTTGGGTATATTTTTATTTTATACAGTAAGCCTCGCATGAAAGTGTTACTATAAAGTTTTACATTTAATTTTAGGCGTACAAACCAACAATAGATAATATACAAAAATATACATAACAAGATTTAAACTAAAATCTGAGAAAGGATATTTAATATTTTCGCGACTGCTGATGTAGTTTCACGTTTGGAAATCTGTAACTCCTCCAGTGGGCGTTTCTTTCACAATTTGTGTGTTACGATATTTCTTAAGAATATTCCTTATATTCATATTTATATAAACAAAATAGTATGAAACAAATTTTTTCACTAGAAAGAGTGTATATTCATATTATTGTGTATATTCATATGAAAATAAACATGGATATAGAAAAAACGGTTTCCTATTGCCTAGAACGAATATTCCCCGTTCTGCAATCGTCTACTGTACTTGAATTCTTAATTATAAATGTGTAAAATCTGTATTTTTAAAAGTAATAAGACATATTACTTTGTTTTAAATTCTTTTTCCGTAATAAATGTGACGACAGTTTTACGCCGTGATTAGAATAATAGAAAATAAATAATATTGCACTTTGTTTCAATAATAGATTTTAAAACTTAAAAAAAAAAAAAAATACCACTTTATTATTCAGTATTAAAAAAACATTTAATAGAAGTTTTATATTTTATTATGTTACGTCATGCGATAAAATTTAAATAGCATAAACGGTAGAGTAAGCAAATGCGAAAATTTCACAAAATTAAAACAGAAAATTTGTTTTAAAAATTCTGATAAAAATTAATAAAAATCAATTATATTAATTTTAAAAAAGGAAAAAATGAAAGTATTGTTCACTGCGTATTGCTCTTTCAAATAATATTCCTCGTCTTACCGCGTTTTTTTACTGTCATGATACTTAATTGAGGTGCACGAATCCTAGAATATTCAAGTTAAAAACAAAAGACAAAAGGGATAAAATAGAATTTTAGCAGTGAGAAGCTAGAAAAAGTTATGTAATATTTAAGAACAAAGACTTAACATTTCAGAATCGAGTAAACTCCCTTCTGCAACGCCTTTACAGAATTTTTCTAAAACTTTACATTATAAAACAAAATTATTTTACATACTTCCAATTAAATCATTTAAATTTTGTCTTCAGCATTCAATGTAGTAAATGCCATTGACATTTATGCATACCAGCGTCACATATAGTGTCATATACGAGTATGCAAACTAGGTTTTTTAATACTGTTTCCGCAATATAGAGGCGGGGCTACATTTCTTTTGGAATTCTTTCCCAATCTCTTGCCTGCATTGCGATAATTTTATAAAAAATAAGCCAATTTGTATAATAAACATCGAAATGTTCCTTAGAAAACAATTATAATAACATAAAGGTAAATTAAAATAGTCTTTCGTCAAAATGTATAGAAATATTGACTCACAGATGATACAAATTATAACAAGTGACGGCCCCCTAACAGCAGTAAAAAATGAAATATCACTGTAACTCAAAAAATAATGTTAGGAACGTGCTGTAAATTTGGAAACCCATGTTTTTGATGATACCCGTTCTATTCGTGTAAAAATTAACATAGGTCATAATTCATAATTTTTTCAAATATGAATTTATTAAAAATTTTCATAATTCAAAAAATGTTTTTTTAGCAAAAATTTGCATTGAATATGTTTGGGTCACTTCATTCTAACGAATAAAAAAAACAGAATTTAAATATCATAATTATTTCGGAAGATATGATTTAATGTTTGTCACATGCATTTAACATTAGCATCCTCAAATTTTGACAGCTTATAACTCTATGAAAAATTGAGCGAAATATATAAACTATATCATTTTCCGTGATGATTTGATCCAAAGAATTCAAAAATATTATAAAAAAGGGGGGTTACCATTGAAAAAAATGAAGTTGATGTCAGTTTTAATATGTAGACGACCCCCTAAGTAAAATCTAACTATAACATTATAAACTAGACGTTATTACAAACTGATCGGTACCAGTCGCATGTTTCTACGATAATTTACGGCGAAATTAGGTGGGGGGGTGGCGTTTTTTTTTTGGGGTGACTGTACATGTGGAATTAGTGAAGTGCATGGTGTATGTAAAATCTTTATCACGTGATAAAGATTTCCATATGGTAATAGTAGATGTAGAGACATGCAAACTTTTTGATTTATTCCGTGGCACTGTTAGTAACCGACTTTTATCTTTTTCCAAACCACTTTATTTATAGAGTAATTTTCTTCAATGTGTAATTACAAATAAATAAAAAGAAAATATCTTTCAAGAAAAGTTGTGTAAAACAGAACGAGTAATAACAATGTTCTGAAATAAATAAAAATATTAGCATGCTGTAGCATACCTGCAATACTTTTAATAGCCGCCTCTTTTTTTTTTTTTTTTTTTTTTTTTTTTTTTTTTAACCACACCAGTCATTTTTTAAAGTAATTTTATTCTTATGTAACTGTAACAACGTTTGGAGCGAATTACTCTAAAAATAAAGTGGTGCAGAAAAAGAGGCGTTTTTTTTTAAAGGGGTGTTAACAATTTTACGCTAGTCAATGAGATGGTTGGCAGGTATGCTGTAATAATAGAAAAAATAGCAGAAAACTCCTCCCTCTATTTCACTAGCACTAGCACGTGCAATGGAATTACCTTAAAATTTACGGAATTGCGATTTACATGCCGCATTTTGCTACGTATAATCTGCAAATCAGACAAATTGGTGTTACACCATAGAGCATTAAATTAAGAAAAGTGTTTATTTTTGTACGTGACAAAAATTATCTTTTTCTGGTAGTTAAAATTTCCGGTTTGAAACTGATTTAGCAGTCCTACAAATTAAACGCAGGATACTGTATTTTTAATTTTATTACAGGGTAATACTCTTCGCTCTTTTTTTTTTTTTTTTTTTTTTTTTTCAGGACACTTTCAGGGATGTTTTTATTGCTACCACTATAATTAATTATACAATAATCGCTATTTAATCACGACACATTTCTATTAAAATATTATAAAATTTTTGCATAAAATTAGTGGTGGCAAAAAAGGCGAATATTCCTTCTCTCTAAAAGAGTCCAATCTATTATGATTAATTAAATTTTTTTTGAAACTTAGAAACTATAACTTGGATTATATCTTGAAACAATTAAACTTTAAAATTCCTGCAAAGTGAACATGATAATCAATTTATTAAAAAAATTATTTTAATACATTTTCATCATGTATTTTTACTTTTTCAAACTTTTGACTATTGCATAACTGCCAACATTTTAATTAATGTTCCGTAGTATTGTCAGTATCGCCCCTTTTCCACACCACTTTATTTTTAGAATAGTTTTTCCAAATTTAATTAGAATTAATTAAGGAAAAAAAAAACCTCTAAAAAAATTTGTGTGCAAAGAAAGGTGGGGATTATATGACTACAGAAAATTAATTAGAATGTTGGCAGGTATGCTATTGACATAAAACTTGTTTTTTTATTCGTCAAGATTAATTAACCCCCTCCTTCTCGCTCCCGTGATATTCACGGGCTGTGACCACGTCCCACGTGTATTTTTCGTTTAACATTTTTGGGTACATGAAAGCACCAGCCAGTACCAAACTATATATAATGCATTCGAAAATATGTACAGAATAACTTTATATATTATTTATATATTTATTTTCAATCTTTTTTTTTTTTTTTTTTTTAAATTAGACAAAAATGTGGACTTTATGGGCGTATCTTTGAGAAATATGCGACCGTTAAGGGGTTAACAGGGGTCGATCCAGGTTTTAAATTTTGGGTCCCCTTTTTGTGAAAAAAAAAATATTTTTGTGAAAAAAAAAATATCATGTAAAACTTTCCATTTTAACAGTCATTCTAAGTAGTTTTTAAATATCAAATTAACATAGTTTAATTGAACCAATTAATTAAAAATACTGAAAATATAGAAAAAGGATCACTTTTATAAAATAAAAAGGCTCATTTCATAAATTTGAATTTTGTGAAGGGTCCCCATTTATGGATTTGAATTTTGTGAAGGGTCCCCTTTTATGATGTGGAATTTTGTGAAGGGGCAGCAAAGGGGACCCAATTTTTGCCTAGATCGACCCCTGGTTAATAAACTATAAAACTAGCACTTACTTCCATAAAATATGAATGAACAAATGTTTATACACCACTTTAATAGCAGCGCTTGGTTTCTGCAAATATCAATCATTCAACAATAATCATTAGATTTGAAAGATAAGTACTTCTAAACAACTATCATTAAAAAAAAAGAAAGTATCAGTTTCTCTATATCAGCTCAAAATATATAGGCATTCGCGCTACTCTAGACAGTCAAAATGAACCACAATGATTTAATATGGCACAGATGGCGATAATTGCAACTGGAATTAATCAATCTACATTGAATGAGATTGTAACCATGGAGAAAGTAGTTTTATATTATTGAGTATATTAAGAGAAGAAAAATCGAAGTTTAATTTATTATAAAATACCATTTGAACGCTTTTAATTAATGAGTAGCATTAATACTTTAAAAAGAAAAAGTCTTTTGTATTTATTTTTTTCATTCCACGATAAATCATTAATATAGTGCATATTAGAAAAAAGAGTATTTCACAGATTTTTGTGACACAGTTTCTTAAAATGGTATCATGGATTAAGTAAAATATTATGTAATTGGCTAATATTCGTTAATTTAAGGGGAAAAATAAGCCTTTTGAAGAATAGTGTCTTTAATTCGATATATAAAATAGAAATAAATTATCTCTATACCATGTTGATATTGATTTTCTCCGCTTCAATATGTATATATATATATATATATATATATAAATTATATATATACATATATATATATATATAAATCATTGACTCTTTTGAAGTTATATAAACATGTAGTATACATTAGATCAATATTACGATATTTTCTCTACAGTAATTATAGTGTTGCATACCTGCTAAGTTTTTTAATTTATCCCGGAATGTTGTTAGTCCCGCCCCTTTTGCACACCGTAATATTTTTAAAGTAATGGTCTTCAAATTTAATGGTAATTATACAATGAAGAAAACTTGCGGTGTGAAAAGAGGGCGGGGCTAACAACATTCCGGAATAAATTAAAAAAACTTCGCCGCTATGGTGTTGACACTAACAATCAAACTAAAAAATCAAAATTGAAATATAAATGTTATTTCTAAGGTTAGAATCAGATGTCATAGATAGAATCATACTTTTGAACCTACTTAGTAATATCCGGAAGATTGTATCGTCCCTTCTTTTTCACACCAGCCTTCTGTTAGGGTATTTTTTCTTTTTATTTAATCGGAGTTACATTTGAAGAAAATTTCTCTAAAAATAAAGCAGCGCGAAAAAGGGACGATTTCTAAAAGTCTTCTGGGTATTAATTTAGGGTGGCTACAAAGCGATCTTCTTTCCTTGATCTTTTTACCTGTATATTTATATGATAACTTTGTACGTAATTAATAGTGCAAATTTATTATTAAAAATTTCGAAAGAAAAGTACTGGTGGAAGAATGAGAAAAAAAGTGTGCCATGTCTTATCCCTGTAATAAGTAGGTTGACAGGTATGATAGAATGCACCGTTTCTCACATTACACACTAAATATTTATTGACATTGAAGCTAAAATTTGCTATAGTAGTTTTGAACATTTCAAATGATTTGAATATTTCTCAATATTCAAATACTTTGTGAATAGAAGGTTGTTTAATATTGTTAACTTTATTAACAGACAGTCAAAGATAAACCTAAATTTTTAACAATGTGCATTTTGAACAATTAATTATATGAATTTTCTCCAATTCCATATATCATCTGCAAGAGTAAGTGTTAATGTTGTTACGATTTTGTTGTTACGATTACGGTGTTTACCAATTGTTACGATTTTTAAATGCCAAATCTTTGTTATTTTTTTTTTTTAACTCTTTATTGTTATTTTTGTTAACTTCATTTTAACAAAATATCTTTGCGTAAAATTCTTCTTTTAGCATTCCCAAATTTCATAAAAAGATAAATTAAGATCAGGGTTATCTCTGCAATATTTTTCCAATTTCATATACCATTTGCTAGAGTAGATGGTTCATTGCTGTCAATTGTTACGATTTAAAATACTAAATCTTTTATTATTATTATTTATTTTGTTTTTCGTTTATTGCAGGGATGGAACACGGGCGCAGAATTCATACCACTACCAATGTAAGAAAATTTTCTACCTCTTACATCAACGATATCATAGGTAGAGAAATTTCTTACACAGATTCGGGTATGAATTCTGCGCCCGTGTTCCATCCCTGTTATTGCATCTTAATAAAATATTTTTGCATAAAATTCTTCGATTATTATTGCCGAATTTAAAAAAAAAAGTGACATGAAGGTCCAAGTCATCTATGCGTATTTCCACTTTCACATATTATCAATTAGAGAACGTGTTTCATAGCTGCTAAGTATTAAAATTTTGAAATACCAATGATTTTTTTTTTTTTTTAAGAAAAGTTTTGTAACAATTTTCTAAAATTAAATAAGTTGGAATTTTGTATATAAATATTGGTATCCGAAAATCGTAACACGTGACAACTATAAGAACAAGGCAAACAACAACGTCTAGAATGCCAAATAGAAATAATGGTAAAGCAGACATCTGTTTCGGTAGCATTTAGCGTACCATCTTCAGTGCATAAAGAAATGAGAGAGAAGTGCTTCTATGTATAGGAAAGGGATCGAATTCAGCTCAGAATGATCAGCCAATAGGATTACGCGGAATGCCGGTGATTGGCTAATAGGAAATTACAAAACACTGTTTTAAAGATTTTTATAAATATAAAAAAGCTTCAAAGAAATCCAGTTCATAAGTAGATTTAGGCCTGCAAGTTATTTTAGCTTAATCAAATTTAAAATTATAGTTTTTCTCCCTGCAAGTGTTTTGAGATAGCCAATTTATTGGTTTCTTACTTACGGACTCTCCCATATGCACTGAAGACAGTACGCTACCAAAATAGCTGTCTGCTTTCCCATTATTCCTATTTGGCGTTCTAGGCGTTGTTATTTGCCTTGATTTTTAATCCCACACCAAGTCTTCCATTAATACGTGACAACTACGCTGCCAGTCTAATATGAAATCAAAAAATGAAATCTCACTTATCCACATTTTTGCACTAATTTTATCTCCCTAGTGTTAATTCGGCAAATACTCCTTTTAGTTTCACCCACTTTTTCTCGTAATATTTTTGGCAAATCGTCATTGTTGAAATAGGCGACTCAGCTTTTATCAAACAAAAATCTCGCAATGATTGAAGTTCAAAAGATACTGTTATCTCCAGCTGACATCTAATTTATTCAAATCCTCCGTGCCAACTTAATATGCACAAATCATGATGAGTCATAGCGACTTTTTTCTTTCTATGTTTTCACTATATTGTGATATAATTTCATTTCATTTATGTAATCTTCTGATACCCTTGAAACATTACATCTCTTAAAACTTACGAGCTTATATTTTATCCAATCTACAAAATAATAGTTTACACAGGAGATTCATTATAATTATTTTTCTAACTGTAATTTTCAATCTATTTTATCTCGGAAAATCTCTTTAGAGAAGAATTTTTTGAGAAAAAGAGGTGTAAAAATCTTATTTAAAAACGGAAAAGTAGGAAAGGATGCAATATTCCCTAGCCGTTCCAACTTATATAATTCTCACTAAGCAGGGGTTATACACTCCGCCTTTTTTTCAAGACACTCTCATGAATGAGAAATTTTAAAATGTATTGCTAATACTAATTTTATAAAATAATCTATACCCTGAATGATCATGGTACATTACCATAAACGTACAAGAAATATTTCTGCATGAAATTAAAGGTGGCAAAAAAGTCGGAAATTACTTATCTCCTAGAGTGTCCTGAAAAAAAGGCGGAGAGTGTTGGTAGAGATGCTTTTAGTATTTTTTGTATCCTTTGTCCTTAAAGCAGCTATCACACGTACTCTCATACGATCAGTAGTATCAGATACTTTCTCCTGAAACCACCTGAAACAGGTTTTTCGAGAGACAAACGCTGGAAAACGCTCGTATAATAGTTTCCCTCTCCTATAGAACTCCTACATAGACAGGCTGACGCATCCGCCATTTTCTATCCCACAAGACCGGCTGACTATTTATTATTGGTGGTTTTTCTGCAATAAATTGCACGAATAACTCCAGAAAAGGACACCGCCTGTTTATATTTTCTTCTAATCCAGAAAGAAGGAAAAAGTGGATTATAAATTGCAGATGTAACTCGAGGATACCCGGAGCAGAAGCAGAACTTTGTAGCGTAAGATTTCCCTTATTTTCAAATTATTTCATTTTATTTTCAAAGTTGTTTGACAAATTTAATATGAAGGTACAGTTTTTTTAAGTTATTGTTTTAAATTCTTTTAAAATTAACTTTAATATTACATTTCTTTTAACGTGAAGGGTTGCAGTTTTGAGAATGTTGGCGATGTTCTTAAAATTGCCAACTTGTTTGTTTCCTGATAAGAAGTTCTAGCTCACTTGATCTGTATAGAAGTTTAAAGGCGATAACAACGCTAATCAGGTAACCTAGCTTTTTCTACTGCCAACACTTCCCAGACGGGATAGAAAATGGCAGACACTGCGCCAGCTCTTATCATATAGGAGTCTTACTCTCCTACCTTTGTCAATGAAGAACTTATGACTGACTAAATCTCCTATGCTAGATGTTAGCTCATATTCAACCAATCAGAGTGCGTTTAAAACATGAAATAGCGAGCGATTAGTTGCCAATTCTTAACGCCTTTTTGAATTCATTTCAGTCTTCAAAATAACCCTACTACCTGATGCTCGATTATTCGGAGAGGTATTAGCGTATAATTCAGAGAGTAGGATCATCCGTGTGATAACTGCTTTATACTTGCATAGTATGCAGTTATTGTATTGCCAAAAACACTCTGCAAGTAACCTATCGAAACTTTTAGGTCAGCATAATAGAATTATGTCGTTAACAGTTTCTTGATAGCCTGCCTCCGTTTTCATTTCATCGTAAACTTATGAATAAATATCTTTAAATTTTTGTAGTGTTATTTCTGCCCATCTATGTAACATGCAAAACAAACCAAATGTTTCTTTGTTTTAGTGGTTATGCTTGCATCCTAAATTAGAGTAACCAATAACTAATATGAATCTTCCTTTGGGCTTTTTGAAAGCATGGAAATATATAATATAATTTTATATAATAGATTTTGAAAAACAGAAAAATCCAAACAAAGTAAGGAATTCTCTAAAGGCTACTGGTAGGTATGTTTAGTTTAACATCGCACTAGTACTGCGTTATATGTAAATGGCAGCAGTCTGAGACGCACCCCTAAGGATAGTCCGAAAACATGCCATCCCAATTTTGATCCTGCGCGGGGAGGATGGCTCACCGACTTCGATGAGCTCCAGAAGTATAATTTGGATGAGAACATGGGAGACATTGCGGCCACGACAGATTTTACGTTCACCAGCCACCAGTAGTGCACACAATGATCTTTTGTCGGCTTGTATATCGAACCCACAATCTTCAAATTACGAGCTCGATGCTCTACCGACTTGGCTACCTAAAGGCTACTGGGAAATCAAGAAAATAAAAACACATAAGAATATGTAAAACATATACTCAAAATATACTATTTGTATCCCCTCATATATGAGATTTTCAGAGTTCGCAATCAATTACACAGTAAAGGTCAATATAATAATAATTATTATTACTACTATTATTATTATTATTATTTTTGCTAATATTTTCTTTATTTAATCCATGATTGAGTAAAGACACACACATACATTTATAAATACATGAAGTAGTATTGAAAATATAGGATGTGGAAAGCTCAGCATTTTATTTAAATCATCATACATAGCTGCCAATATTTTAATTTATTCCGGAGTATTTTTATCCCCGCCTTTATTTCGTACCACTTATTTTTTAAAAGTAATTTTGTTTTATTTTATCGAAGTTGTATATTGGAGAAAATTTTTCTATAAATAAAGTGGTGCGAAATAAAGGCGGAGCTAAAAGTACTCCATAATAAATTAAAATATTGGCAGCTATGATCATAATTAATGACTGTATTGATTAAAAATTTAAACAGTTTATCGTTCATAATTTTTTTCTTAGTCTAATGAGTACACATATTTTTAATATGTTTTATGAATGAATGTATTGCTCTGATATGGATTATTTTATTTTAAATATTTAAATTATCATAATAAAAGAACAAAGAAAAAAAAAACTCTTCAAAGATTCATATTAGTTTAGTTAATACTTTTTTTTAGTTTAATACATCTTTGTGTGTGTGTGTGTGTGTGTGTTTAATACTTTTCTCTTCTCTAAATTCTTTCATAACCTAATTAATATATGCGATGTTTTGTTGAATAAATATGAGATCTATATAATTTTTTAATTAAAATAAAAATGGAAACATTTCTGGGGATGCAGAATCAATTTAAGCATTATTCTTTTGTGATAAAAAATATAGTATTATTTTCTTTGAATGATTTCATCTGTAACTTTAATTAACGATAGTTAAAACAAGAAAAATTCTATTAAAAATTGTGATATATACAGGGGTCGTATTCTCCGCCTTTTTTTCAGGACACTGTCAAGATTAAGAAAATTTCACCTTTTTTGCCACCACTAAATTCGTATAAAAATATTTATAGTATTTTTATATAGGATATAGATTATTGTACGGAAATTTTGGTGGCAATAAAAGCAGAAATGTCTGATCCCTGGGGGTGTCCTGAAAAAAGGGCGGAGATTACGATTACTGTATACAAAACACAAAAAACTGCGACCCCTGTAAGTATATTATTTTAATTTATTTTATTTATTAAAATGCTCATAAATGAAGACCCCCTCTTCTTCTCTGAATTCTTCATAATTTAATATACGTGTTTATACATTATATATTTCATGAATTAACAATATTTCATAGACTTTCTATTGAACATCTTTCATTAATTTTCCGTACACGATTGCCTACAGAAAGGGGTGGTCAGTATAGCCATGCGTCATAAGTAAGATCCCACTGAAGAAAGAATTTTCGCTCGTCGGAAAAGATTTGCAACTCCAAAGTCGACAAGTCGACCAGAAAAGAGACAGATAAATGAAAACTTCTCTTTGATGGATTTCTCCTAACACATTAGTCATGTTTTTATCTTCCTTTTTACATCAAATTAATCCATGGTTATGCTTGCATCATAAATTAGATTAATCGATAAGAGATATGAAATCCGCCTTTAGGCTCTTTGAAAACACAGAAATATATTACTTAATTTTTATCTGAGGTAATGAGAAAGAAACATGTAGTTTTCAAAATTTCTGAACGGAGATACCGTGATGAGATGTGAATCATTCGTGTATATTCAATTTATCGTTGACATTATTTTAATTTGCTATGACTGGTTTAGTATTAACCCTTTCTGCGTCAGCCATTTTTCCGTATAGCTCTTTAATGAGTTATAAAATTATTACTAGACAATGTATAAATCGGAGAATTTGGTACTGTATACTACAGATTAGTCTTATTCTCTTGAAAAATACAACATATATTTCAAAATTTAGTCCCACCAGCCTGCGTATAATGGAAAAAGACGGGCTTAACGCTTAAAGGATTAAATACGGCATTTAGAAAATATTATTTAGAAAATATCCCAACGTATAACACGAGATTAAATTGCAAATAATATTTCAAATAACACTGCGTTACAAAAAAAAAAAAAAAAAAATCGAGCTCTGATACCATTCTTGCTGATTCTTATGCAAAATGACCACCTGAATCCGAATATGACTACGATTTTGCCCAGTCACCCACCGTTTTCTCGGGACACCACCCCTTCCCCAATTTTTATCACTGTTTGGTAATTTTATGGCCATGAATTTCATTCGGAGAATGAAAAAAAAAATTAATACTTTAAAACAAAAAAAATATATGTATAATGTTTAATAAATAATATTAATAATCGATTAATAAAATATAAGAAATGTAATACATAATTTCAGTGGCAAATCCCCACCCCCTCTTAAATTTTTCCCTTGCCGCAAATGTTCATGTTTTAGAATGTTCCAACTCTGTAACTCCTCAGAAAATATTTAATAGTTAAAATAATCCTCCCGCACACCCTAAAAATCAAATTTATCGCCATAAAATTACCGAAAATGATAAAAATAGGGGGCTGTCCCTAAAACACGGTGGGTGATAAGCAGAGCCTGATTAAGGGGGAAGCACACATTATCTCCGCTCTCATCGGAATATTTTTACAATTATTTTTTACTTCATGTCATAGAATTCCACGCTTTGACGAGGAAATATTTTTTATAAAAAATGAACGGTGTAAAACAATCCAATTTACTTACCGTTATTAGACACCAGAATTCTTTTAAAATAATTTTTAATGAGAATTTTGTGTTTATTACAGGAGGAAAGTATTTGTTAAAAAATAACGGTGTAAGTATAAATAATGTGTGCTTCCCCCTTAATCAGGCTCTGGTGATAGGGCAAAATGGGCGTCATATTCGGATTCAAGAGGTTATTTTACATATGAATTTGCAAAAATGCTGTTGGGGCGATTTTCATGCAGAGCAGTGTAATTCGCTGGAAATTTATAAACGTGCGATATACTCTAAGTATATAAAGTGATATCTAAAAATTAACACAACGTGATGAGTGAACTGCATTGTCATATCACTCATTACAATTAGAAGACATAGCTTCAAATTCTTCAAATTTTTGCACACCACTACTAAAAATTTGTTATATTCGCCTTATTTAATTGGAAGGTTTTTAATTTTTTAATAAAGCAAAATCAATTTCTTAAGAAAAAGTGGTGTGGAAAATTTGGAAGAATTGGCAGCGATGAGAATGGTGAACATTATCAATTAAAACAAGTTAATTGCTAATGTTCAAACCACTATTTTCTATTATTTGATTGTTTATACAATATAAATAATTAAATATCATCGATCAGCATCGTACGTGCTTGTAGTAAAAAGCTCCTAAATACCAGTGTTAATTGAGAATAGTTGAATATTTTCGTGAGCAAACACAATAAATAACAAACGCGCTACAGCATTACTGTTAAAATAATTCAGCACAATTGATCAAAAGAAAGTTAAAAAGCGTTGCTGCGTGTATTAAGCTCTCGTGCCTACTTTTTTTTCTGCCTGATGAAGTGTCGTGCTTAATAATTTAGATCTAAGCAATTGATGCGCCTTTTTTTTTGCAATTTACGGCGTTTACTTATACATACATGAGCTTTATCTTAAGTTTGTATCATATATGTAAAATGTACGACGATTTTTATATTATTTTGAGTTTATTTGGTCTCACATAATTAAAATTCACAGAAAAGGAGCTTTATTACTATTTTATTTATCTTCTTAACAGTTTTTCTCGAGCAACGCGCGCGCACTTTTTCTAGCACAGTTTGTACTTATTAGCTCCACTATTTTCAAGGAATTATTCTTACTAATAATCTTCGATGACTAATTAATAGACAAAGAATTATTCTTATTAATAATTTTCAATCATTAAATAAGAGAAATGCTACCATGCAGGAAAAGTTATGCGAATTGTGATATACAAAATAAAATTAAATACTACTTTTAAAAAATTAAAAAACACGCTTTTATTGAAATGTGAACTACAAAGCACAAAATAGCATTAAAATGCAGGGTAAGAGAATATCGTGTGAGTGGCACACCATAATATTCATATACTTTTAAATGTTTAATAAAAGAAAAAGTTAATTGATTTATTGTTGCCACTCGACGTTATACAAAAATACGGCCAAATCCTGTACCACATACGATAGTGTTTCATATATATAGATTTGTTGTTGTTGTTGTTGTTGTTGTTGTTGTTTACCCCTAGAACCTGCCCCTGATGGGATAGGACTCTGGAAACACTTGTATGCAGTATTGTCATTGACTATGAAGTCGTGTGAAAAATTCCAGGTCAATCGAACGTTCAGAAGTGGTCGAAAGTAGAATTGCAAGATTCCGTTATATACATTAATATTTACATCATGTCAAGTTAATTAAAAAATAATTTAGAATTAAACAAAAACTATTTTTAAAAAATCTCCCCTGACTGGGCTCGAACGTTAGACCTTTAGGTTCGTAGCCCGGAGCTTTACCTCACAGCCACAGCGTTCACGTAAAGAAAGTCTTTTTTTACAATATAGATTTTTTGTTTGCTCCCAGAGCGGTTACAAACATACATAGAAACAAACATATAGGTGAAGCTAATAAAAGCGTGTTAAAAAAGGAAACTGTTAAAGAGTTTTAAGTTTACCTCACATTACGCGGCATTAAGTATAAAATTTGGTTGACATTCGATGTGAAAATCCAGTTTTTTTCCGATTCATACATTTTATATATTCTAATTCTATTTATAAAAACTTCATACCGTAAAAAAGAAAAAAAAATGTCCAATTTATAATTATTATTATTATCTTAGTTTTTTTACACATGATTTGGCGTTAGTTACTGGACCACAAAAGGCTTAAATTTAAAGCTCTCTAAGTTTACATCAGATAATTTTCAATCATATTAACCCTTTATATCCTAAGTTATTTTATTTTTGGAAAAATAGTTTGAATAGTTTTCGCGACCGCATGATTTTGAATTTTTGACAGTTAGGTCCGCCTGTGGGCGTTATTCTCCTATGATTCAGAACAAAAATTTCTGCATTCACATTTATATTAGAAATGGATATACATTAATAATTATATTCTTTCTAATCAAAGTATTTGTATCCATAGTATATTTCATTGTAAAAATGTGAATATTGGTTATATATTTAAGAGATAACTAGCATACAAATTACGAAAGAAACGCCCACTGGTGGAATTACATATTTTCCAATAACGCGAATCTACGTCAGCGCTCGCGAAAGTATTAAATTTAGCTTAAACTATAGCTTAATTTTAGGGAAAGCTTAAACTATAGGAACTAAAGCTTAAAATATAGTCCTAATGAAATCCTGTAGTAAATTTAGGCTATATCGAGGAATTTTTTTGATGGGACTTTAAAGTCCCGGTGGGATACAAAGGGTTAAATTTGCTCAATCAACTGGCCATCAATCCACCAATTTATCCTACAGTCCTGCTATACACAAACATGCTCGTATCTATTTACCAAACATACATACTGTTTAACACGTTAACGCCCAAATAAATTTTGCAAAAAATATTTTGATGAATATTTCAATTCTAAATTAATATAGACAACTTACTGTAAAATATATTAAATTGAACAATTCTTCTGATAGTTTTAAATTTAAAGCCTATCCTAATTTGAGGACGTTTAGTATTCTAGTGAAAAAAACTTCCAGATAGTAAAGCTTTTAGATAACAGATTAATATCCTATTATACGCTGACAAAGACCTCAAAAGTAAAGTATCATAATATATATTATTTTTCAAGTTGACTTAAGTTGGTATATCTGCGCAAAAAACAAAATTTATATGTGATAAAGAAAAAATCATAAAATACTTTATTACTGCTAAAAAATGAAATTTCTCTCTTAAATAAAGAAACAATTTTAACCATTTAAAATAAGCCTGTATGTCATAGAAAAGTAATAAATTTGTAATAAATTCAAATTAGGAATTCATTGTTAAACGAGAAAACTTTATAAATTGTATTATTCGATTCGAATAAAATATTATGTGTAATTGTTAGGAAAAATTACTCTTACAAAAGTAGACATTATTAATACAGTCATTTTATTTATTCCAAACAGTATCTTGACAAACAAATTACAAGTTATAGTCTTTTTTATTCCAAGATGCTAGCAAAAATAAAAGAGAACTATTAAAAGATGCGATTTGGAAAAATGTAACTCATTTTTAGTAAACATATTTACCAATATAATGTCTTTAATAAAATGATAACGTAAACTAAATATGCTCTTATAAAAGACTGTTTTGTATAAAACACTATATTTTATTTATTTATTTATTATGTGTGTGTGTTTAGTTTTTAGAATCCAAGGACATATATACATAGTTCTTCCAACTTCTAAGCAATGAATGCGAATAATTTTGTAAAAAAATAATAAATAAATAAAATAAAATACATTATTTAGAGACTTAAGTCATTTAATTAAATAAGATAAAAACTATTTTAAAATAGTGGTATTCGAAAATCTTGGAAGCTGCGTATATGTTTTACTGACTCGTAGTTCAAAACGAAATAACGCGTTATGCCGTACATTGTACTCACTAAAGTTCTTTGTCATCCCATTAACTTCAAGTCATAAAAATGTGGTCTAGGTATAGTAACGTGACTATACGCTACCAGATGTAAATTCTTACAACAACACCTGATGCCAACCATCGAAATTAACGTCCCTGTTTCAAAAACAGTACGAGATCGGGGAAAATTCGGAAATAGAAATTGTAGAGCATTATTGATTTTGTACGAAAATACACTTTGTAGGCATGAATGCTGAAAACAAAACACTTAAATAGTGCAATTGTTTGTTCGCGATTTCCTGCACTTGGACATAAGGAACGATCTTAAAAAGAAAACAACCTGTTATCACAAAATGCATTTGTTTTCTATGTTAAAGCACCTTAAGGTCTGCTGCAATGCATATCTGGACCCTTGTTTAAATTTTATGTAGCGTACGTGTCATCGGCTACACTACCGTGTTCAACATAAATTTAAGCAATAGTCCAAATGTGCATTGCAAATGACGAACAAAAATTTGAACAACGAAATAAAAGCGTGGTGATAACTAGTTATTTTTTCTTTCTAATTTTATTTTCCATGTAAATGTGTGACAAGCAAATGCAAATTTTACATGTTTTGTTTTTGGTATTCAGATCTATTCTGTCTTTTCCTACTAAATCAATAATGCTCTATAACTTTTCAATTCACATTTTCCCCTTATCTCGAGAGAGAGAAACTCTATCTCTGCCGTTTTTCAACCATTTGTTGTTGAAGAGTTCACATCTAAGAGTGCATAGGCATATTACTATCTTTATATACCACTTTTATGAAAATAGTGAAGTCGTTCAGCTTTTATATAACTAAGAATGGATTTTAGTGGACACTATGTATATATTGTTATGAAAATTTTCTCGACTTTCTCGTGTGAGAAAGTAGTTCGTAAAAAAACAGGCAGGTTCCAGTCGATAAATACCTTTATTCAACATAACATCTCGAATCAGTACAACAAAACTGTTATTACAACGAATATTCTTGAAACAGTCCAATAGTATTGTTATTTCATCGAATATTCTAGTAACATTCCAATGAAGTTGTCATTCCTACATACTTGCCCACATACTAATTAATATTCCGTAGCATTGTTAGCCCCACCTTCTTTTTCACTCTCTAAAAGTATACTGGTGTGAAAAAAAAGGGCGGGTCTATCAACGCGACGGAATATTAATTAGGATGTTGGCAAGTATGCTCCTACGGCAAAAGTCACTATTTGACTATTCTGAAACAGTAAAAAAAAAGTCACTTGTTCCACAGGAGTAAAGCAGATAACATCAAATACTTGAGAGCAGAAAATTTCACTAGCTCACGAACATAGTTCAGTCGCCTGGAGCACAGTCTTCAAAATACAATCACTCAGAATAACTCTCTAAACAATACTGACTGGCAGTGACTTCACACATTCTCCGTAGAAGTCAAACTTACTCCTGTTTATACCTTTTAGTGATGGGATTTGGCGGTAGATCAATCCAGCATCCATAGAAAGTTTTAAATTTCGGCCCCGCACTTCGGAGAGCTTCGTAAGTTCGAGAACTTTAAACTACTAATTGTTCGCTAAATATGATCGCTAAAATGCCAAATACGTCGCTAAGTTTGTTGCCAAGGCTTACTTCACTGAATATGAAAGAACTGCCCTTTTATTTTCACTTTGCCTGTAAAAGTACTTTCACTGCAACAGCGAAATTGATGCAAGGGAAAAGATTTAATTGTTGTAACAATATGTGTGTTTGTTGCAGGTTCGTTTTTTGTCACGGCTAATATAATTGATAAGCTGAATTCGGACATAATAGTCATCATATCTATTAATACTTGAACACTTCTTTGTTATATCTAACCAAATCAAATATGGACCCAGATCGGGAGGCTAAATCAAACATAAAACAGTGACAGTTTTGAAAGTTTGAAAAATTTCTTGCTGTCTCCTCTTCGACAGAATGCCGTTTTCAAAGTTCAAACTTTTACTGTTGTTATACTGGTGAAATAAATACCACAGCTTATGGTAAAGAAGCTAATTTTCGTATGTAGTATTTGAATATAACTTCAGATTTGCTCTATTTCTTAATTTTTTTTTTTTTTTTTTTTTTTGGTTATCATCTGTGACTAAACTATCACCAGGAATTTTGTATATTCAAGGCAACTGTAAGCAAGGAGTTTACACTTGCCTAGAGTACCTGCATCACCCATATTATATATATATATACTAGTTAGTTGTAGGGCGACTAAGGCGCCAGTTGAAAAAAGATAATTTCATTTTATTTATTTCTCACTTCAAATAATTCATTTGTTATCAAACCCGTGAGAAATTTTCGCACTATCTATTCGTTACCTTTAAAATTATCATTATTATTATTTTATAGGCGTCATTTTTTCATATGCATGAACAAATTTACCATTATATGTATAAGCATATTTTATTTTATGCTGAAAAAAAAATGGCAACAATTAAAAAAAATAAATGTCTATTTTAAAGCTACGTCTATTTTCATATTTTAATTTATTTTAAAAAATCTAATCAAAAATTCGTTACAAATAAGGTACCAAATAAAAGGTGCATTTTCTGAATCCGTCGGATTAAACAGCTTACCGACCTGACAATTAGATTTTTTTAAATTGGCTAAAGCATACTTGTCAACCATCTCATTAATAACCGTACAATTGTTTAAGCCCCTTAAAAAAACGCCTCTTTTCTCACACCACTTTATTTTTAGAGTAATTCATTGCAAATATTGTTAAAATTACTCTGAAAAATGACTGGTGTGAAAAAAAAAAAAAAAAAAAAAAAGGCGGGTACTAAAAATTGTACGGTTCATAATGATATAGTTCGCAAGTATGCTAAAGTATGAAAATTAGGTGGCAACTTGCGTTCACACACACACAGAGTCCAAGGAAATCTCTTAGCCTTTTTGAGAGTGACAGAGTCAATCAATCAGTGATGAGCGTAACTATATGTGCTAATATTGGATTTCAGTTCTGTTTCTTAATTTTTAATTTCTTTTTATAGGTTGTTAGAGTGTTAAAAGTTTAATATGTAAAGTGCCGGGACGTCAATTCACGTATAACTTCTGGTCGCCCCAGCTCCGAACCATGCGGAACCATCTAACAGCACTTCGCCGTCAACAGAGATTTATTAATGACACAGACCTCCCCCAACATAAATTAAAAATTAAACAACTTTCGGCAACCTTCAAAAAACGTATTAACACTGCAAAACATTCCGCATGGAAACACTTCTGTACAACACAAGCAAATACCTTTGGCGTTGCACAAAAGTTTTATAGCAATAAATTCTTTACATCTACAGAGCTTGGGCTTGAAAGACCCCCAGCTCATTCTTCTAAAGAAGACAATCTGGAATATTTAACATCAGTTCTTTTTCCTCCTAGTAAATTTCACTCAACAGAAAAACCCACTTTCACAGCCCAACCAGACGAACCCTTTTCGGAAGTGGAAGTCCGGTCAGCCCTTTTTAGCTTTAATACCAAGAAAGTCCCTGGTCCTGATAAGATTGATTTTAGAATTCTCCGACACTCATTTCTAACATTTCCACATATTTTTCACAAATGGTCTAATCTCTGCCTGCAACATCAATACTTCCCAAAAACACTTCGCAGGGGAGAAGTGGTATACTTTCTGAAGCAAGGGAAGCTTCCCTCTGAACCCTCTTTATACAGACCGATCTGCCTCCTTCCAACTTTAGGCAAATTATTAGAAAAGTTGATTGTAACTAGATTAAAATTTCATCTGGAAACAAATTCACTTCTTCATCCCTCACAATTCGGGTTCAGAGAGGGCAGATCATGCGAACATGCTTTACAACAAATTATAAGCTCCTGCACCTTTAATATTGATTCCAGTCGGTATACCACTCTGATCTCACTTGACATACAGGGGGATTTCGACAACATTGAATGGATCGATATCCTTAACTCTCTCAAAGCAATTAATTGCCCGAGTAACATAGCGGGAGTCATCAGCTCCTATCTTTCCAAAAGAATAATTGCAATAAATTGGTGTCCGGAAATGAAAGACCTCCCACAGTCTAAGGGATACCCAAAAGGATCCTGTTTGGGTCCGATCCTGTGGAACTTGATCGCCAATAACATCTTGGAAAGTATGAACATCGCAGGCTTTCAAACTTTTGCTTATGCGGATGACTTTTCGCTTGTTGTCTCGGGTCGCACAAGGGATGAGCTGGAGAGTCAGGCCAGGATGGCCCTCTCTCTCTTCAGCAACCTGTTACATAAATATAACCTTAAACTCTCCTCCTCTAAGTCCCAAGCTGTTACCTTCGCTAAACCAAGAATTCTTCGTAGGACTCCCGTGATGAGGATAGATGGCGTCAGTGTTAGACATGTATCCCATCTTAAGATACTAGGTCTTACAATAGACAAGAACATTAGTTGGACTCAACATTTAAATGATCTAAAAATAAAATGTCTCAAAATTTATCATAAATCAGCTAAAATGGTAGGGAAAAGATGGGGTATTTCTACAAATTTACTAAAAATCTGGTACAATACTACTACAGACAAGATTATTACATACGGTGCAGGCATCTGGGGCGGGGGTTTAAAACAATTGGGAGACACTAAAATTAACTCAATTCAAAGAATGTTTCTTTTACAGATGTTGCGAGGTTATAGAACTATTTCTACAGACGCCCTCTCAGTCATCACTGGGGTCCCACTTGCTCATCTTCAACTTAAATATTGTTATCGTAAAGTAAATATTCTTCAACTTAATAACTCAGCAATCGCTAATAAATACTTTGAAAATATGATAATACAATCCCATTCTCCTAACTGGAACATTCACCCTGCTCAGGATGTAGCCTCGTTATTAGTTAATAGTTCTAAGAATAGTTTTTCCCCGTCTGCTCCTGTTGCAATCTATACTGACGGCTCTAAAACTGAGCATGGAGTCGCAGCAGCATTCTGTGTCCTCAGGGGCAATATTTTTATCCATGAGTGGGCCTGCAGGCTTGAGGACTATAATACTGTCTTTCAGGCGGAACTCTTCGCTATTGAAAAAGCTCTAGAATGGGCTCACAACAACAAAGACCAATTTACTTCTCTTCCCATTTTTAGTGATAGTCTCTCGGGTCTGCAGGCTATAATTAGTTACAGGTGCAGACACCCTCAGGTAATTAAAATAAAACAACTGCTAATTTCACTTAATTCCTTAGTTTCCCTGGCACACGTTTCTGCCCATAGGGGTGTCGTGGGCAACGAACGTGTAGATGACTTGGCCAAGGCTGCTACAGAGGAACACACTCCTCTTTACTCTCTCCCAGTCCCACCTTCCTATGTCAAAAGAAAACTAAAATCTCTCCTTTTCCGGGAATGGCAGTCTTGGTGGGAAGATTCCCTCAACGGCAGAATTACTTTCTCTCTAATACCAAATGTTTCTCTCAATGATTGGGTACTTACCCCAGAAATTACAGCGTTTTTAACTGGGCATGGCCCTTTTCCGGCTTATCTGCACAGATTTCGTCGTCGACGTTCGCCCCTATGTTCTTGTGGAGAGGAGGGTTCTTCCTTTCATTACTATTTCCATTGTCCGCTTACAATAACCTATCACTTAAGAAATCCGAATAATAGACCAGCCAACTGGCTGACAAATATTTTAACAAGACCTTCACTTGCCATAAAACTAAAAAGAATTTTTGAATTACTCTTAGATATTTCAAATAGAACAAATTAAATTCCTCTTAAGTCATTTAAAATTATCTAATTCCTAAACAGTTAAATAAATTAAAAGTATTTAATAATCTCATAAGTTAAATAATCCTTTTCACTTACCCACTAGCCATAAGATATCTATTCTTTCCTCATGTGTTTGTAAATGTCATAAAACAACCAACTTCGCCTTATGTCGCGTGGGAACCTTGTTCTGGCGAACTGATTTACTTGTAAACAATTTTCCCTCCTTCCTGTTCAATTCTAGCTCATTGTGCTTTTGAGTTTTCAAGATTTATTTTATTTCGCCCCCTGTCGCGTGAGTACTCTGTACTGGCGAATCTTACTTAAGTGTATTTATTTTTTATTTATTTTTATTTTTAAGTTTGTTAATAATTAATACATATTTGTAATACTTCGCCCTATTTCGCGCGGGAATATTGTTCTGGCGAATCTTGTAATTTTTATTTATTTATTTATTTATTTATTTATTTATTTTTAAATAAACGTTTCGGAGTAGGGGCCTAGCATAGCTAGAAGCGCTCGACACCACTCTTAGAGCGGTGAGCGGTACCCCCTCCTTGTTAAATCCTGTTAAATATGTAAAGTGCTATATTGAGACGTACGAAAAAGTTTGCAATTCTGTTACAGAATGCGATGATTTAAAAAGTCCCAGACTAATGAAGTTTCCACTGTATGGAAACTCAACTTTCATATTTTATAATATATTGTATATTGGTATAGTAAACTGAGGTTAAACATTTTCAATACCTTGAGGTAAGTGGAACCATGAAACATAAAATATTCATTTTCTTCCACTTAAAGTGGCACATTGTTAAATTATAAAAACTCATATTTGTAAAAATCTAATTAGTTGAAGTATATGCTTAAAAATTTCCAAAAGTGTTAGTTTAATAGCAACTGAGCAAGTTAGGTCAAAATCGAACAATGATAAAACATTGCTTCACATACCCACTTTACCCTAATTCATTATTTTTAGAAAATATAGAAAATAAATAGCCTTTACTTTTATTTATACAAATTATGTTAAATCAGTGATTTTAAAGAGAATTTATCTATATTTTGTTATATCTTTTCTATGCATTAGTTTAAAAAAAAAAAACAAATTATGGCCCAGATTTTTTCGTATGAAAATTATCAGTAACAATTTCAATTTTGAAACAGGGTTGCCAAATTTGTCTTTTTTTTTATTCGATAGCCACCAATAATTTTTATTTGTAACGTTTGACTAATAACTTCGAAGACTGATACTGTATTATGTATATCAAATATCACTTCTTAAATTTATTGGTGACTATTGAATAAAAAAAAAAAAAAAAAAAAAAAAGGCCAAATTTGGCAACCGTGTTTTGAAGTTTAAAAATAAGATAAAAATTCGTTTCATGAGTTTTAAAAATTATTTTTCAAATATAACATACATCCAGGGTTTCCAGAGTCCGCTTTATTACAGAACATTTCCCCAACTAATTTTAAGCAATTTGTATCATAAATATTAGCCAATTAATTAATAATAATTAAGCAATTTTTATCGCAAAAGCTTAGTAGTTTAAAAAGAGTTTTATTGTTAGTGAATAATGATGAAAAAAAAAAAATTATTTCGAGCTCTAGATATATCACATAAATATACGGCAAATTATCATTTTTAAATTATTTATTAACAAAAAAAAAAAAAAAAAAAAAAACTTGTCTTTAATTTTCTGCTTGTTAAAAACGTAATAGTATGTTGAAGCCATTTAGTAAATAAAAGTACATAAAACCAAAAATTTAAATTAACAAGTATAAGTAAATAAATGTATATTTAATAAAAAGTCTTTATTAATAAAATGGTTTGAATAAAAATATAATAAATAATACTCAATTTGCTTTTACCTACAAAACTATTTTCAAAAAAAAAAAAAAAATAAATAAATAAATAAATAAATAAATAAATAAACTAGTTGGCATAGGTGGACTCTGCTCAGTTCCCCACCATATTTATGGTCTCATAAATTTCTAGTGCGAGACATATTATAATCATGTTAAAAAAATCAATTTGACCAAAGCTTGATACACGGACAGAAAGAAATCCCCGCCTAATAGGCTATCCATCGTTCACTTCGATATATTTATCTTTTTCTAATCTATTAATTTATTTTATCAGGGTCAATTCCGTTGTTTATGTTTCATGCCAATGTTTTCATTTCCAATGCAATAATCCTCAAAATTCATATTTATATGAAAAAATTACAATTTCACTATGTTGATAAAATCGTAAATTACGAATAATTTACGAAATTTTCCTATTAGAATATTTGTATTCAATCATGTTCAACAAAATATCATAAATGTAATTTTGAAGTTGTCTAATGTATTTATGATCCTCAAAATGGAAGTTTATGCTCAATTTTGCCTTATTCTGACATGTTAAGTAAATCGTAAATTCCAAATAACTTACGAATTTTTTAAATTGGAAAAATCATAGTCTATGATATTCATGCCAGTAATAATATTTCCTAAATAATATTTCGAATAATATTTCGTATAAACCTAAATAATATTTCGAAAGTGGTTTGACATCTTTACGATGAAAATATCCCTCAAAATTGACGTTTATGTTAAAATTTGCTCTATTCTGCCATGTTAAGAAATTCGTAAATTTCCAATAACTTACGAAATTTTTATATTTGAAAATTCACAGTCATTAATATTCATGCCAGTGTCCTAAATAATATTTCAAAAGTAGTCTGACATCCTTGCGATGAAAATATCGATCAAAATTGACGTTTATGTGAAATTTTGCCCTACTGCCATATTAAGAAATTCGTAAATTTCCAATAACTTGCGAAATTTTCAAAGTAGCATATTTATAGTTACTGATGTTCATTCCGGCATCAAAACGGATATTTTAAAAGTGGTCTGACATTTTTAGAGTAAAAAGTTTCCATTTAATGCACGTTTAAGTGAATTTTTGTCCTATTCTCCCATGTTAAGAAATTCGTAAATTTCCAATAACTTACGAAATTTTTAGATTTGAAAATTCATAGTCATTAATATTCATGCCAGTGTCCTAAATAATATTTCAAAAGTAGTCTGACATCTTTACGATGAAAATATCGCTCAAAATTGACGTTTATGTGAAATTTTCCCCTATACTGCCATGTTAAGAAATTCGTAAATTTCAATAACTTGCGAAAATTTCAAAGTAGCATATTTATAGTTACTGATGTTCATTCCGGCATCAAAACGGATATTTTAAAACTGGTCTGACATTTTTAGAGTAAAAAGTTTACATTTAATGCACGTTTAAGTGAATTTTTGTCCTATTCTCCCATGTTAAGAAAATCGTAAATTTATAATAACTTACGAAGTTTTTAAAATCGAATGTTGGAAATGAATAGGGTTCTTGCCAGTGTCGAAAGTAATATTTTAAAACTGATCTGACCTCTCTGCGACAATTTGTTCTTGAGATATCGTGTACACAGACTAACAAACTAACGAACTAACGGACTAACGGACTAACGGACTAACAGACACCCTACAGACAGACACCATACAAATTTTGTCATTTTCGGATTCCTCACACCTGAAAACGTGTAGAAAAGTCAAAAAACCGAGGTCGAAAATTTTCACGATTACCTAAGTTCCCCATACCTATCGTATGATGGGGAACTAATAAAATTAAAAAACTATTTTTCTGTCTTTACTATTAGCAATTATGTGTTATTAAGTCCCTGTAGATTTATTAAAAATAATTTACACCATAAATTAATACTAGAAGTTCAGCTTCTATAAATAAAGTAAGTATATTTTCTATCAGATAAACTTTTACTTAATGTATTGAATTTGCAATGAAACAAAGGAAAAATTTGAATCGATAAATTCTCATTTAAAACAATTTTCCTCAAACAAAATAAATCAAATTTAATAACAATTTAGAGTACGAAAAAAAATCCTTATCGTCAAATATTTGCTCCCGTTTGAAAAATGATTTCCCGGAAATAACCGTGGATTTTCCTGGGATATTTTTTCTATGATACTTGAATAAACTTGGGTATTAGATAAACCGAATAGGGTATTAATAGCGGATAATTTATGTTGTTTTAAGAAGAATAAAAGAATGAAATATGAAGTTGTTAAAGCGAAGAAAAGAAATACCATTATTTGTTACAGTACTTAAATATTCAGAAATTTTAAATTAGAATATTAAAAATTTAGATTTAATTAAGATGAAGATTTTGCGATTTTCAAAATTATGTGAAGAAGCTTTTGAAAGATTATGAATTATTGAACAGATTTTTTTTTTTTTATTATTATGGAATAAAAGTATTTGTAACTGAATAATAAATAAATAAAATTCTGTTAATTAATATGCAGGAGTATGCATGTCGTTAAAACAAGAATATATATGAGATATTTAAAAAATTTTTAGGTTCTGCGTTTAAAATATACTTTCTTGCAGCGATGCTGGGAAAATTTATATATTGATGTGTATAATATGTAACACTGAAATTTTGATTATTTTGCATTGAATTTTTTTTTTTTTTTTTTTTTTTTTTCTTTAGGTAAAAAGTTATTTTTTTTTATAACAATTAATGGTGAAATCTTTCTTACCATAAGGAAAAAAAAAAATGTGTTGTAGCCATCACAAAATTTCTTCTGTATAATTTTTACTTCCTTATACAAAGTGTAAGGAAGTATAGTAATCCCGATTTGTGAAATGGATTTTATACCTCGCATAGCTCAGAAACAAATAATCGTAGAATGTTACAAATTTATATTCGTATCTGTCATGATGTCTAGTTGTACACCTGTAACTAGTTGTACACCTGTCCGTTTTAGGATATCTACCATTTTACACGATTTTTTAGGACGTCTGTATGTAAGTATACGTGTGTGTGTGTATTCTCGCATAACTCCAAAACGATTGAACGGAACGTTGTAAATTTGTATTGAGGTTTGTTATAACATCTAGTTGTGCACCTCCTCTTTTGGTATCACTGCGACTTTTCGTTTTGGAGATATTTACGAAAATCATATTTATAATGACCAAAAATACAAAGATTTCGGCCATTATATATGACATACCATCATAGACATTTTAAAACAAGCTAATAATAGAGTCTGTAATGATATTGTTATGAAAGTTGTCGACCTTTTTTTTGTGTGGAGTTAAGTTATTTTTGAAGACATAAGTAGGTTCTAGTCGACGAATTCATTTTACTTAATGAATATTCAGCCCGTAGATAGAGCCCGTAAGGATATTGTTAGAAAGTTGTAGACATTTTTGCGTGTAGAAAGTAATTTTTCAAGACACAAGCAGGTTCTAGTCGACGAATGCACTTTATTTAATGAATATTCAGCCCATAATGATATTGTTATACAAGTTGTCGACATTTTTGTGTTTTAAAAGTGCATAAGAAGATTCTAGTCGATGAATTTATTATATTTAATCTTTAATGACTATTCAGCTCGTAGATAGAGCTCGTAATGATATTGTTATAACGTTTTCGACAATTTTACACGTGAAAAGTAATTCTTAAAGACATATGTAGATTCTAATCGACCAATGCGATTCATTTAACTTCTTTGGACCCGAAGCTATAATTAAAACAACACTTGAAGTTACACTTGAAGGCTTTCAGACATATACGTTCACATTCTACGTTACAAAAAAGTATAATTTTCTTGCATTTATAATTTAGGCGGTTAGTAATGTACGATACAAATGTATGACTTTAAACAACTAAAAACTAAATTATTAAGTTACAAAAATCTTCCTAACTGTAACACAATTAAAAATTTGATGCCCTTAAATAAATAAATCACTATTACTTTTCTTTTTATTATGGCAATGTCTAAGTACTTAAAAAATAATTATGAAAATTGCGTACTTTTCTTCGACCTGTGGTCGACTGCTATTTTGAAGTCGTTTTACGAAAGTTGACAAAATAACATTATTTTTCAGAAATAAATTTAGTTTCAGGCTGCCATATACCAGTATCTTTTTAAAGTCAATTTATTCAGCTTTTTTTTTGGTTTAGTCAAAATATAAAAATATTAAATGGTATAGATTTTATAAAGGAAAGAATAGAGGTCCACGTATGTGGACCTCTGGAGCGAAGAGGTTAATGAATATTCAGCCCGTAGATATCGCCCGTAACGAACATGTATTTTCGTCATTTTTATATGTACTGGATTTAATGAATATTTATTGCGTAGATAGAGCCAGTAATGATATTGTTGAGAAAGTTGTTGATATTTTTGCGTGTAGAATGTAATTCATAAAGACATAAGTAGGTTCTAGTCGATGAATGCATTTTATTTAATGAATATTCAGCTTGTAGACAGTGCCTGTAATGACATTGTTGAGAAAGTTGTCGGCATTTTTGAGTGCCGAAAGTAATTTTTAAAGATATAGATAAGTTCTAGTCGATGAACGGAATTTATTTAATAAATATTCAGCCCGTAGATAGAGCCCGCAATGATATTGTTATGAAAATTATATGCATTTTTGCGAGTAGAATGTAATTCTTAAAGATATAAGCAGGTTCTAGTCGATGAATGCATTTTATTTAATGAATAGTCGGGATAAAATACATTTGAATAAATACAATTGAATAAAATACATTTTCGTGCTACAAAAATAAATAGTCAATAAATATTCTCCAAACAATTCAATGAAATAGTCGTTCTTACTCCAGACATAAAAAAAACACTGTTAACTACATTACAGAGCAGAAATTTTGCTAATTTAGGAACAACTGAAAATTTCGAAGTTTGAATAAAATTTGAAATCATCGACAGTACTGTCACAGTGGTTTATAGGATTTTCGAGGAAATGATTCATTACTTCGAGGCAATAGTTCATTAGTTTCTGCATTCGAGGTAATGATTCAATAGTTTTTGAGTTAGAAACTAATGGATCATTACATAATGTATCAGAACTCGAATCCTATTGAAATTAGAGTTTCTAAACTTCAGTAATCCTTAACTGCCACGATTCGTCCCATTTGAATGCCTAATTGGACGCTGAGTCAACGCTCACTCTCGTGGAAATAAAAAAATCTATCATCTGTTTCTTTTTTTACAGGAATACCGCACAGCAAATAGCATGTAAAAATATAAGCAAGTTTAAATTTACAATCATCAGTAATCACTCTTCCTCTGTTTATTATTATTATTATTATTATTATTTTATATATATAGTCTCGTTAGTCAGTTATAGAATTTTCAAAGAATTTGGTTCTGCGCTATAAATCAGTGAAAGTTTTCGGAAAATTCCAGAACTCTGTTCTTGTTGAAGTTAGAGCTCACAAACGTTCGAAAACCTAAATTACAAATTTTCGACAATATCGGTCGCCGAATTCGATGCCAAGATCAAAATCTGTTTTGGCTACAAATTTGGCAGCTTGGCGAAATTAGCGATCACATTTGGTGGCAAGTATCTTTTCAGGATACTCAGAATTAGTAAATCTTTTCTCAATTTTTCTAATTTTCGCCAACGAGAACGAAAGTAGGCCATCTATACTCGAATGATTTTTATTGAATTCAAGTTGTTTATTTGGCAAGGAGTGATTCTGTAATGAGCCGTAGATTTCTATTCCTGGATGAAAAAGCTATTATATTTGTCTCCGCGGTGTATATAATCCAATTATAGTGAATTTTGAGGCTGGAGTAGCTTTTTTTTTCCTTGCTTATTTTCAGAAATTTTCGTAGGCTAGAACCTGCCTGTCTTATTTTCGAATCAGTTACCTCACAAAAATGTGAATGTTTTCATAACAATATATATATTCCAATTGGTATATAATGAAGTCATGTGATGCCAGTATCAGATTTTTTATGTAACTATATCACCCGGTTTACATGCACGAAAATTTAATAAACTAAAAATTTTATAGCTTATCACATGATTTTACATATACAACTTAGTACAAATTAAATTAATCTATTCAGAAATATAGCTATTTAAATGATGTAAGAAGGTTACAAACAGCAGTGCCATCTCTTGTCCTGTGTGTGTCCAAATTGAACAACATAATCGGCCATGCAACATATAAAATTTAGTGCACTTATACGATATATAAGAGGAGATACAGCTTTCCCATGAATGAGAAATTATAGCTGCCAAGTTTTTTAATTTATTCCGGAATTTATTCCCCGCCCTTTTTTCACGCCGTAATCTTTGTAGAAAAATTTTCTTCAATGCATAATTACGATTAAATATGAAGAAAATTTCTCTAAAAAGATTACGGTGTGAAAAAGGAGCGGGACTAACAGCATTCCGGAATAAATTAAAAAACTTGGCAGCTATGAGAAATAAAGCAGCATACAGCATCACTAGTCAGCAGATAGACAAGTAAGTAGAATAACCTGATTGTTAAAAATGTAATAATGTTTTAAAATCATTTAATAAATAAAAATGCATGGAATTACAAATTTAAATTAATAAGCATAATTAATTTATTCCGGAATTTATTCCCCGCCCTTTTTTCACGCCGTAATCTTTGTAGAAAAATTTTCTTCAATGCATAATTACGATTAAATATGAAGAAAATTTCTCTAAAAAGATTACGGTGTGAAAAAGGAGCGGGACTAACAGCATTCCGGAATAAATTAAAAAACTTGGCAGCTATGAGAAATAAAGCAGCATACAGCATCACTAGTCAGCAGATAGACAAGTAAGTAGAATAACCTGATTGTTAAAAATGTAATAATGTTTTAAAATCATTTAATAAATAAAAATGCATGGAATTACAAATTTAAATTAATAAGCATAATTAAATAAATGTGTCTCTAATAAGAAGACTATCATGAAAAGAATTCATTAAAAATTTAATAAATAACATTCAATTTGCTTTTACTAACTATACAAAAACTATTTAACTATTTTTCTCTCTTTACTATTCAATAATTATGTATAATTATATCAACAAGGATTTATTAGAAATAATTAACACCATGAATTAATACCAGAATTCCAGCTTCTATTAATAATGTAACTTTATGCAATTTATATAAAATAAGCTTATACTAAATTATTGATTACGCAATTAAACAAAGGAAAAGTTTAAATCGATAAACTCTTATTAAGAACAATTTTCCTCAAACAAAATAAATCAAATTTAATAACAATTTAGAGTACAGAAAAAAAAAAAAAAAGAAAGAAAAGAAAAGGGGGGAAAAAAATCCTTATCGTCAAATATTCGCTCCTGTTTGAAAAATGATCTCCCGGAAATAATTGCGGATTTTCCTCGGATATTTTTCTATGATACTTGAATAATCTTAGGCTTTAGATAAACCGAATAAGGTATTAATAGCGGATAATTTATGTTATTTTAAGAAGAATAAAAGCATGAAATATGAAGTTGTTAAAGCTACACAACCAAGAAACGAAATACCGTTATTTGCACTATTTAAATATTCAGAAAATTTAAAGTAGAATATTAAAAACTTATATTTAATTAAAGTGAAGATTTTGGGTTTGTCAAAATTATGGGAAGGAGCTTTTGAAAACTTATGAATTATTAAACGGATTTTTTTTTTTTTTTTTTTTTTTTTTTTTTTCTATTATGGAATGAAAGTATTTGTAACTAAATAATAAATTAATTAATTAAATTCTGTTAATTACTATGCGGGAGTACGCATGTTGTTAAAAAAGAATATAAATTAGGTATTTAAAAGGTTTTATGTTCTGCGTTTAAAATATAGGGGAGAGTCGGGTTGAATGGGACGCAGGATGAATGGGACAATAGCTAGATTTTTATGTTTTGTAAGCAACAGACACTTGACATTTTTTCTGATAAATGGCAGCACTGAGATCAATCATCAAGTGTAGTTTCAGAATTGTGCTATCCATAGAAGGGCAGAAAAAAATTAAAGTGTCTTTTTCAGCTGGCAAAGTAAGTTTTTGCTGATACAGTTAGGTAGTAGTTAAGACATTAACTATTTGCTTAAAGTTATTATAACTCCTTTATGGTGAAAAGGAATAATCTTTTATTGTGTTTATGATATTCAAGAAGAATATTGACAATTATTCATTAAGCCTATTTCCTGTTTTATATGATCATGTGATGGTTGGGATGAATGGGACATTCCCCACTATGTACTAATTAAAAATTTTACACAAGAATTATATTAAAACGTAATTTAGCCATATTGATTATCAGGATTCTTAATTTTGTGAACTTAGGAAAAAAAAAAAATGAAATTAATTGTTCTGATTTTTGTTTATAATAATTATGATTAAAAAATATATATAAGTTAGAATATTCAATGCAACATAAATCAATAATTAAAAAATAATAAATAAACTAATAATAATTTGATTGAAATCACAATTTCAAGCAAGCTAACTAAATAAATCTAGGCGATTATTAATGTAATACAGAATAGAATGCTGATTTTCCCGATCAGTCGGAAACAAAAATTTATCTAGATAATTTGTACTCATTATAATGATTTATCTCTTTCTTGTGTCTTATTTATTTATTTTTAGATTAGGTCTTATTAGATTAAATTATCAAAGCCTAGAATACTAGGAACTGTGCGAACCGAAGGACTTTTGCCTTTTGATGTTAATTTGTGTCAATACATCAGTTTATGTTAATTTCAGTAAATTCATAGCATGTAATAAAATCACATAAACCAATTTAACTTTAAAATTTTATTTGCTTTTCATTTTGTTTTCTTTCTTTAGTAATTCAATTCCTGTCCCATTCATTCCCAATCATGTCCCATTCATCCCCATAGGTGGGGATGAATGGGACAATGCACATGCATGTAAAAAAATATATATGTATTATTAATTAAAAATGATAACTTTTTATTAAAGTTAGTATGTTTATACCTAATTGATTACTAAGTGTATTTATGAGTCCTGTTACAAAATTCTGAATTACATATGGCCAACGTTATCAATGAAAACAGGAAAATTGTCCCATTCATCCCCACTGTCCCCTACTTTCTTGCAGTGATGGTAGGAAAATTACATATTAATGTGTTTAATATGTAATTTAGAAATTTCGATTGTTTTGCGCTAAAAAAAAAAAAAAAAAAAATGCTTTTGAATTTTTTCTTTTAATACAAAGTTTATTTTTTTTACAATAATTAATGGCGAAATTTTTCTTACCGTAAAAAAAAAAAAAAAAAAAAAAAAAAAAAAAAAAAAGCTGTAGCCATCACAAAATTTCTTTTACATCATTTTTTTTTTTTTTTTTTTAACATAACAGTATCATCTACCGGTTAACATGCACTAAAATTTAATAAACTTAAAAACTTTAGAGCTTATCAAAATATTTTACATTTACAGTATGGTACAAATTAAATGAATCTTTTCAGAGATATAGTCATAAAAACAATTTTAGAAGTGAAAAACAGCAGCGCGTTCTGTCGTGTTCTACACGTCCAAATTAAACACCGTAATGTTTCATAACGGTCAAGTAACTTATAAATTTGGTGCAATTATACGATATATAAGATGAGATATAGACGTACCATAAACGAGAAATATTACAGCATAGTGGACCACTAGTCAGCAGATAGACAAGTAAGTTAAATCCCATGACTGTTAAAAACTTAATAATATGTTAATGCCATTTAATAAGTAAAAATACATGTAATCATAAATTTAACCCTTTATATCTCAAATTATTTTAGTTTTTGAAAAATAGTTTGAAACTTTTTTATAATATTTCTTTATGCAAGAGAATCATCTAATATTAACACTGTCGCGACCGCATGATTTCGAATTTTTGACAGTACGCTCTGCCTGTGGGCGTTATTCTCCCATGTTACAATATTTTAGAACAAATTTTTCTGTATTCACATTTATTAGAAATGGATATACATTATAATTATATTCTTTCTAATAAAAGTATTTGTATCCATAATATATTTCCTTCTAAAAATGTGAATATTGGTTATATATTTAAGAAATAAACAACATACAAATTGCGAAGGAAACGCCCACTGGTGGAGTTACAGATTTTCAAATGACGTGAATCTACGGTAGAGGTCGCAAAAGTATTAAATTTAGCTTAAATTATAGCTTAACTATAGGGAAAGCTTAAACTATAGGGATTAAAGCTTAAACTATAGACCCAATGAAATCCTGTAGTAAATTTAGGCTATACTGAGGAATTTTTTTGATGGGACTTTAAAGTCCCGGTATGATACAAAGGGTTAAATAAGCATAATTAAATAATTGTGCCTTTAATAAAAAAACTACCATAAAAAGACTTGATTAATAAAAGGACTTGAATAAAAATTTAATAAATAATATTCAATATGCTTTTACAAACTATACAAAAACTATTTAACTATTTTTCTCTCTTTACTGTTAAATAGATATTTATGAATAACTGCGTCAACATGGATTTATTAGAAATAATTTACACTATAAATTAATACCAGAATTATAGCTTTTATTAATAATGTAACTTTACTTATTATCTAGCTTGTACTCAATTATTGATTATGCAATTAAACAAAGGATAAATTTGAATCGATAAACTCTTATTAAAAACAATTTTCCTCAAACAAAATAAATCAAACTTAATAACAATTTAGAGCACGAAAAGAAAAAAAAAAAAAATCCTTATCGTCAAATATTTTTTCCCGTTTGAAAAATGATTTCCCGGAAATAACCGTGTATTTTCCTGGGATATTTTTTCTATGATATTTGAATATTCTTAGGTTTTAGATAAACCAAATAGGGTATTAACAGCGGATAATTTATGTTTTTAAAGAAGCATAAAAGTGTGAAGTATGAAGTTGTTAGAGCAAAGAAAAGAAATAATGTTAATTGTTACAATACTTAAAAATTCAGAAAATTTAAAGTGGAATATTAAAAATTTAGATTTAATTAAGATGAAGATTTTGCGATTTGAAAAATTAAGTGAAGGGGCTTTTGAAAGCTTACGAATTATTAAATAGAATTTTTTTCTATTATCAAAGTATCTGCAACTGAATAATAAATAAATTAATTAAATTATGTTAATTACTATGCAAGGGTATGTGTATTGGTAAAATAAAAATGTAATATAGAAATAGTGTTTAAAAATTATAGGTTTTGCATTTAATGTATATTTTCATATAGCAATGCTGGAAGAATTTATGGATTAATGTATATAATCATACCTGCCAACATCCTAATTAATATTTCGTAGTGTTGTTAGTCCTGCCCTTTTTCCACACCAATAAATTTTTAGAATAATATTCTCCAAATGCAATTACGATTAAATAAGAAGAAAATTACTCTAAAAAGATACTGGTCTAAAAAAGAAGGCGGGGCTAACAATACTACGGAATACTAATTAGTATGTTGGCACGTATGTATATAATACGTAATTTGTTAATTTGGATTGTATGTGCAAAATAAAATAAAAAAGTGGCCATCATAAAACTTTTTTCTATATCATTTTCTGTATAACAGAATCATCTACAGATTAACATGCACAACATTTTATTTGACAAAGCTTCTCATAAAACAGATTTTACATATGCACATTAGTGAATTTTAAGCCAGCAGATGCTGAGATATAGCCATCTAATAATTTTGAAAAGTGAATACAAGAAAGACCATCTGTCGTCCCTTAATATCTGTCGTCCCTTACACACCCAAATTAAACAGCATAATGTTTCACAATGACCATCTCACAAATCATACTTGGTGATCATACACCGTATATAAGTTGAGATATAAACTTCACACAAATATTGCAGCACAGCGGACAACATAGTCGGTCAATAACCAAGCAAATATAATTAACAGAGTTTTTATTTTACAATCGTTATCATAAATATCAAATTTTAAAGTCAATAGAATTTGAGTTATAACCTGTCCTTAAAATGGAAAAATTACAGCATAGCAGAACCACTTGCTGGATGATTTATTCTAAATTCTAAGCAGCATCAATTCGTATCAAGATCCAACCAAATGTAAAATGCGTTGAGTTCCGCCAAAGATTCTGTGAGATACAATGCTCTGAAAGTTTTCGTAACAGAAACAGACATTTTCTAAAACTGGAGAGATCGCGTTCAGAATATCTCAGAACTTACTTGCCAACACCCTAATTAATATTTCGTAGTATCGTTAGCCCCGTCTTCTTTTTCCCACAGTATCTTTTTAGAGTATATTTCTTCTTATTTAATCGTAATTGAATTTGGAGAATATTACTCTAAAAATTTACTGGTGGGAAAAAAAGGCGGGATTAACAACATTTCGGAATATTAATTAGGATGTTGGCAAATATGTATCAGATCAGAATATCCACCGATAACAACATGTCGAAACTTTTCGTGAATCCAATACTTTCTCATGCTATATGGAAGATAATAAAATTCATACCAAGTAACATTTTTAATTTATTCCAGAATACTCTAAGGCCAGCTCTTTTTTCCCACCAGCATATTTCAGAGCATTTTTCATATTGTTTAAACGTAATTACATTCAGGGATGGAACACGGGCGCAGAATTCATACCACTATCGATGTAAGAAAATTTTCTACTTCTTAAATCAACGATATTATAAGTAGTGAAATTTCTTAAACGGATTCCGGTATGAATTCTGCGCCCGTGTTCCATCCCTGTACATTTCTCCATAGCTGCCAAGTTTTTTAATTTATTCCGGAATGCTGTTAGCCCCGCCCTTTTTTCACACCGTAATCTTTGTAGAAAAATTTTCTTCAATATATAATTACGATTAAATATGAAGAAAATTTCTCTAAAAAGATTACTGTGTGACAAAGGGGCGGGACTAACAGCATTCCGGAATAAATTAAAAAACTTGGCAGCTATGCATTTCTCTAAAATCTGACAGGTGTGAAAAAAGGGCGGGAATAACAGTACTCCGGAAAAAATGGTAAATATTACCAGGTATAAAAATGTAATAAAAATTAAATGAAATAAAATTAATTATTATTTCGTTAACATTTTAATCTGACAATTATGCTATTCATGATCTGAGTCAGAATTCATTTACAACAAATTTGAAATAAAGTGGGTATTGTCAGTGCTTTGAAATAAATATAAAAAATCTGCATAAATTAGTTACTATCAACTTCTAGTGAAACTCGCTCAACTGGTGTGCGTTGCCATCCCGTGTTTTCTAAATATTTAATATGTCAGTATAGGACAAAATTTCCAATAAATGTGCACAATGATAATTGGTTTTGGCGAATTATTATACAATTAAAGAGTGTTGTTCATAATAGTATAGTCAAGTAGAAAAACAATTTTGTAAATGTAGGAGCATCGCACCCTCTTACCCCTTTCCCTCGGAAGGCACCCAGGAAGTGAAAAATTTCAATATTATTATTATTATTATTAATAGCTCATAAATTTCATTAAAACGAATAACTGAACGAGATAAATCCCACCCCCTCCTGAAAAAATGTTTTTTTTTTTTTTTTTTAATATTGTCTATGATACATAAAATTGACCTTTTTTCGGAGGGGTGGGGGAGGATTTAGAGTTATGGGGAAAATCATGGAAAATCCCTGGGATGAAAATCATTTGCATACATCATGGAAAATTTTTCTAATAAATAATAATAATAATAAATAATTCGTACTGCATGAGTTTGTATGGGAAAGTATAGAAGAAAAATTTATGATAGTCACAACACGATAGTTTTTTAATAACGTATTCTGATCATAAACTCAAAATGATGCATTCGAGTACACCAACCCAATTTTTCTCGGACACTTAATATCTATTAAGAATCGCTGCTGACTTTTAAGAAAGCGACAACTATAAAGATGAAAGCTTTAAATTGATTTATTACACACTTCCCCATAAAAGTTTTATTCCTCTATTTTTACTACATCGTTTTTACTGACCTTTATATTTCCTCACTCTTATTTTATCCATTTCATACCAACAACGTATCATCAACAGCATAAATAAACTTGTTTATGATCCTCACCCAGTCAAAATACTTAATGAATTTTTAAAGAGGTAAGAAAAAACAAAGAGAGCCCTAAATATGTATTTTTATAGCGAAGACTACAGATTTGAATTGTATTTTATTATCAGATGAAAATAAATTTATGCCATTATTTAGTAGATATTTCATACGATATCTCGTTAATTTTTTGTAACACGGTTAGGAAATAGAATTAGATTGATACAAAATGATATTAAATGAATTCCGTGTGGTAATGAGACCTGGCATTATTTACTTATTCTAAATTTATTTTCATCTGTAAAAATGATTTCTCTTATTCCTTTTCAAATTACTGTAAGTATATAAAACCATTATATAGTTGTGTAAGCATAAAAATACACCATTATTTCTTTTCAGGAAAGAAAAGCTTGTTACAATTTTTCTTGGTAACGCATATTTAGAAATATGATTAAATGAAAAGAAAATGGGTTTGAAAAGCTATGTGTGGTATTTGTATAAAATATTATTAGTTAGATTTGTTATTAATTACAACACTTTGAATAAACACCATAAAATGCAATAAACTCGCAACAATTGTTTCGGATCGAAAGAACACACGGCCCTTCGTCTGGCGAGCAATGTAGGACTACTGCAGCACTGCAACACTCGTGCCTACATTGTTCGCCTGACGAAGGGCCGTGTGTTCTTTCGACCTGAAACAATTGTTGTGAGCTTATTGTCTTTTATGGTGTTTATTCAAAGTATTGTAATTATTACCTTAAAACGTCAGTTCTGTGGTGCTTTCTTATTATAAGAGCTGTTATTGTTTATTTTCTTTACCCGTATATGGTAGAAAAATGCTATTTTTGAGTCAAATTTCCGAAATTGATATTTTACTATATTTACAGGTTTTGAGGTTTTTGAATCCGAAAATCAGGTTTTTGTACATAGCTTGTGTGTTTGTTATCAGCATAACTCTAAAATAAATGTTAGTAGGAAATCCAAATTCGGTGGTCCTAGATCTGCATCATATGGGAAATACTTGAAAAAATTTATTTCCTTCAGACAAATAGTACGTGTTCATGTATATTCAAAAGGATTGATATACATTATATCTATGGGAGAAATTACTTAATGCGCTTTTTAACATATTTGGCTTGCACTTAGGAAAATAAAATAAATATAATTTTTTAATGAACACATAGAATATTGCATGAAAAGCATTCACCATTCGTTTACAAAGCCACATAAAAAAAATTCGGATTTATTAAGTGCTATATCTGACAAATTCTCGGTGTGGATTTTAAATAGAGTTATTCGTTTCTCTTACTATGTTTTAAATTTAAATGCACCTCGTGGAGTGCATACGATTTACAGACAAGGGAAGTGGCAGCTCTCTCCTTAAACTTCCTTCACCTGTAGTGAAAAAAAAAATATTTTTCATGCAATTTACACATTCTAAATCCAAAACAAATATCTTAGATAAGCTGTAAAGTTTAAGTGACACTGGTTAATCTTCAGGGTAATTCCATATTTATGGTACAAACTTGGAGGTGAGGTAGAGAATAAAGATACAAACAATATCTACATAGGAATCATAGATCGCAAACCATTACTTTAGTCATAAATACAGGGTTACTCTTATTCATAAATACAGGGTGATCTCATATCATTTGAAACTAGTATGTTGTGGCCACTACAAGACATTATTCTATATTTTTTATACAAATTCACTAAGTGAAAATAATTTATTAAAACAATTATTTATTAAAATTATTTGACATGATAAATGCAAATGATTTTCATCTTAGGGAAAACTAACACTAAATATCTAAAGAAAGATAGTTTTACTGTGTATAAATAGCATCTTAAGAAATGGGTTTTATAATGGTTATCTCACATATCAAGTTTCGTACAGTTATACGCCATAGAGATTGAGATGTAGCCATCCCGTTATCGATCAAATTTTCAGTACAGCAGTGCCACCTATTGGTCGATAAGCACCCAAATTGAAACAGCATAATGTCTCATAATGGCCTTCTCACATTTCAAGTTTTTTTTTTGATGATACGTAATAGAATCTGAGATATAGCCTTTCCTTAAATTGTGGAAATCGCTGTGTAGCAGCGCCCCCTTCTGAGCGGTTGACACCAAAAGTTCACAGGCACTAATATATATTAAGGTGCATCTACATATAAATTTACATATAATTCTAAGCAGTAATTCCGAAGGTACAATTGCCACAAAATTTCTGTCCCACACACAGACAGACATTTTCTAAAAATGGTTAAATCGTGTTCTAGATCTCTCAAAACGTGTAAACCCGTCGAAAATCGGAAGACGAAATTTTTTACGAATCTAATACTTTCTTCTATTGAATACAGAAGAAAGTAACAAGATGCTTCGTTTTTAACTTCTACACTAATGAAGATATTTAGAAAAATTTTTAACAGTGATACATTTATTTAAAAGATTCAAAGCAGATATGCATTAACACGTTGTGCGCCTCGCAAATTCATAAAATCCATTAAAATTCCATAATGATTATATAATGATTCCTCCTGTAATAAATAAAAATTAAGCAAATTTTTATAAATTTTCAATCATTAAGCGTAATATTTTTAGTTTTATATCCTATTTTTTATCCGTCACCGATAGTTGACGCGGCTTTATATCATATTTGACACTGTCAGTCACCGATGGCTGACAGGGCGCTCAATGTTTTAATTTTTTATTTGTACTGCTTTTACTTTCGGGGTAAAACTTTCACTGAAATGTTTGAAATATAACATGTTCTGCACACTCCTAAAGTTTCAAGATGATTTCTTCAGTACTTAGAGGTATATGACAAAATGTCTAGAATCTAGAATGACTGACATGGCGCTCAACGTGTTAATTACATATACAGCCTTGCAAACGGTAACGCCGGAGCTGCGCTACCTAATTTTCTATTTTTGCGTTTCACAGCGTCACTTGCGCCGATACAACCCTATACAATAAATGATTACTTTAAACAAATGTACCACAGTTAATAATTTTATTGTAGTATCTTGAATAGTGTTGAAAGTTAGGAACAAAACATTTTATTTCTGTTGAAGCGAAACACCCCTTATTTATGACTAAAGAAATTTATTGCGACCCGAGTTTCCTATATGAATATTACTCGTATCCTTGTTCCCTTCCTCCCCTCGAAGTTTGTACCATGAATTTGAAATCATCCTGTATTTAAAAAATAAAGCAAAACCTAGGATTGCTATACTATCCCTGGAGCAACGGAGCAATAAATTATTTTGGAAATACCGGAAAAATTGTCTACAAAAAATTGTTTCAGCGAATGGAGTTGTATTCTGTAATATTGAAATTTTGTATCTTTATCTAATTTTGCACTTTTAACGGATATCTTTGAAATGGAAATCTAAATAAATGCTTAACGTAGCATTTCGGAAGTTATAAAAGTTTATGGGAAACCTTTATGTTTCGTGTTATTGCTGAAAATACAGTGATTTAAAAGTTTATAGTTGAAATTCTAAGGATATAACACATCTTCTGCAATTTAAATAGAAAATTATATTACATATTTCCTATATAAATTATTATTATGAGTAAAATTTAATCAGTACAAAAACCCTTAACGGGTTAAAAGTTGTGACGCAGCTACTTTATCACTATAAGAATTTGAAATATGGGTCTTAAAAATAATGATATCAAATTTTAAGTGACGCTTTTCTATTAGTTAAAATATACATAGATTTTCTTATTTGATCATTTGCTTTTTTCTTTTATTTATATTTACAGTGCAAACATAATATTTTTAACTTCAAGATAAGACAAATATATAAAATATACTCACTGATGCTTTTTCATTTGCATTTTAATTTCAAAATAACAGTTTTAAGAGGAATGATATAAAAATTCCAGTCACGCCTTGATGTCATTTTAAAAGATTTGTTTTTAGATTCCATTAAAATTACCTTTGTTTTGTCTACTAAAGTATATTTACACATTGAAACAGTGCTATTAATTTTGAAATATACTGTCAAATAATCACACTTTCACTGAGTTCGCATTATAAATTAAAATTATTTATTTCAATAAATCGATTTGTCTTTTGCGTCACGCTATCCAAAACTGCAAGTAAAATTTGTGCAAATGTTTTCTTTGCATCACACTATTTCTTTGCACAAATTCTCACTTAGTTGGGTACTATGATACAAAGTAACATTTGCATATATTTTACTCACAGTTTTGGATAGCGTGACGCAAAAGACAAATCGATTTATTGAAATAAATAATTTTAATTTATAATGCGAACTCAGTGAAAGTGTGATTATTTGACAGTATATTTCAAAATTAATAGCACTGTTTCAATGTGTAAATATACTTTAGTAGACAAAACAAAGGTAATTTTAATGGAATCTAAAAACAAATCTTTTAAAATGACATCAAGGCGTGACTGGAATTTTTATATCATTCCTCTTAAAACTGTTATTTTGAAATTAAAATGCAAATGAAAAAGCATCAGTGAGTATATTTTATATATCTGTCTTATCTTGAAGTTAAAAATATTATGTTTGCACTGTAAATATAAATAAAAGAAAAAAGCAAATGATCAAATAAGAAAATCTATGTATATTTTAACTAATAGAAAAGCGTCACTTAAAATTTGATATCATTATTTTTAAGACCCATATTTCAAATTCTTATAGTGATAAAGTAGCTGCGTCACAACTTTTAACCCGTTAAGGGTTTTTGTACTGATATCATTACTTTTTAGAGGTTATTGATCAAAAAATTAAAACAAGTCCTTCCGGCTCATAGGAAGGTTAGGTTGATTTATCTTTTCTTATCAAGTTGCCATCATTTTTTACAAAATGGCAGGTACAATTTATTAATGAATTTGGTGGATTTATTAATGATGGCTATGTATATATGGAGTGTTAAGCAAATCGGTTCAAAAGTTACTGTGATAATTTTCAAGTGGCCACCATTTAGAAACAAAAGGACAGAGTGACTGAGATGACCAGTGAACTTATCAAAGATATTTGAATGATATGTCAACTGTGCAAATGTGATTCAAACTGATTCCGTATTACAAAAGTTATTGTAATAAAAAAATTTTAAGCGGTTGCCACTTGGAAACAAAATGGTGGAGCAAGTTGCCTAGCAAACTTATCCAAGATATTTGAATTGTATTAAGTTCACTCCCCAACTTTAATTTGAACCAGTTTAGTATTCTAAAAGTTATCGTGGTGGCACATTTTCAAGTAGCAGCCTGATTTGAAGTGGCTGCAAATTGGAAACTAGGTAAATGTTGGAACAAAATTCATCCAAGATATTTGTGTGATAAGTTCATTGTCCAACTTGAACTGATTCAGTATTTCAAAAGTTATTCTGATGATAAATTTACAAGTGGTAGCCTGATTTGAAATGGCTGTACTTAAGATATCGGTCATTTTGTTAAAAATGGCAGATAAAATTCATTAATAAACACTTGGTTGAGACCTTTATGTGGTCAATCTGAACATGAAAATTCAAGCAAATGCGGTCTTAACTGTTGATTTGAAATTTTCATGTAGCCTTCACTTGAAAACAAGCTGCAGAGCAACTTAGTTAATGAACTCATCTAAGATATTTGTAAGATAAGTTTGCACTTTGGTTCAATTCAATTTTGAGTATTATGTCGAAAGTTATCGTAACCACAAAATTTCCATTTTATATACAGAAAAACCCAATTTATACATCATTTAGACTTATACGTCCTTTTAGTGAAGTCCTGATTCATTCCTATTCATTTCAATGAAAAATTTCTTTGTTTAGTCACACAATATTAGTTATGTCTTTTCCACTTTTCTAAAATTCACAAACTAAACAGACGACATACAAATTCTTTGCAGAATCGTTCTGATTTCTAATCTTTCTCCATCCTCAATATATACCGTAAAATTCTGATAGTAACCTCCTTTTATTTTTCAATGGGAAATTTGTCAAAACTGGGGGGGGGGAGGGGTTATAATTGAAAGTTTCCAGAAATGTATGACGAATTCGTAAGGCGGGGGGGGGGGGATTATAATCGGAAGTTTCACAATCTTTTCCAAAAACATAAATTTTATTAATTATATATATAATAGCTACTAAATTATATTAACAATAATATTGATTATTATTTATTAAATTTTATTAATAAACATAATTTTGAAAAAGAAAATGTAACCGAATAATGAACATGTGATGTACACGTGCAACATCTCCCCCCTCTTATAAACAAATTGCGAAGTCGCTAGAAGATTCACTAACAGTTAAACAAACAGTTAATTGCACTGCTATTAACAATTAACTGATATGCAAGAACAGAACAGGGTGAACAATAACTATTAATGTTATTTAAAGATTTAAAAGTAAAAAGAGAATTTAAAATTTAGAAAAAAGTTATGATCGCAAAAACATAGTTGCATAAACAAGATTGTGAAAGCAATGGTCGCTTACGAATAGCAGTTAATGTTTTGGAGTTTAAAGAATGTAAACAAAGCAGCATTTTTTTATTTGGAGTTATTTTACTTTAAAAAGATGAGCAAAAATAGCACTTGGATACGTTTACATGCAAATTAGTTTCTAAATAAACATATCACTTCAGATGTTACAAAAAAAGTATGTTTGCAATGATCATGGGAAAAATGAAATAATGGCGGACTTAGCCGCCAAAAGTAAGGGAGGAGGGTTATAAACAGAATTTTCCGAAAAAGTAAAGTACGTGAAATTTCAGGAGGGGGGGGGGGTACTATCGGAATTTTACGGTATGACATTTTTTTTTTCCAATTTACTTAAATAGATTGTAGAAACTATAAAGAAATTGAATAGTTCAATATCTTTCACTCATATACTTTTTTAGAACACTCCCCCTTTCCCTCCACTCTAACACTCGGTGATCAAATGCAATGCAAAAGTCATGTGATTTCCAATCTTTCTCCATCCTCAACATAAATGTCAGTGTTCTCTTTAAACCAGGGTTGGCAAAAACCCGGGTTGATAAAATAAACGAATTTAAATTCTTAAGTACAATACATATTACTTAAATTTTTTAGTTCCACATCATACTATAGATGGAGAACTTAAATAATCGTGAAAATTTTCGACCTCATTTTTTTTTTTTTTTTTTCATTTTTACACATTTTCACGTGTAAGGAATTCGAAAAATGACAAAATTTGTATGGTGTGTATTAGTTTGTTAGTCCGTTAGTCTGTGTACACGATGTCTCAAGAACAAATTATCACATAGAAGTCAGATCAGTTTTAAAATATTACTTTCGACACTGGCAAGAACCCTATTCATTTGCAATATTCGAATTAAAAAACTTTGTAAGTTATTAAAAATTTATGCTTTTCTTAACATGGGAAAATAGGGCAAAATTTTACATTTAAGTAAAATTTTGCATTAAATGGAAAATTTTTATGAAAAAAATGTGAGACCAGTTTTAAAATATGCGTTTTGATGTCGGAATGAACATCAGTAACTAGAAACATGCTACTTTGAAAATTTTGCAAGTACTGGCATGAATATCATAGAGTATAAATTTTCCAATTAAAAGAATTCGTAAATTATTTGGAATTTACAATTTACTTAAAATGGCAGAATAGGGCAGAATTGAGCATAAATGCCCATTTTGAGGATCATAAATATATCAGACAACTTCAAAATAACATTTATGATACTTGTTTGAACATAATTGACTACAAATATTCTAATAGGAAAATTTTGCAAGTTACTCGTAATTTAAGAATTTATCAACATAGTAAAATGGGGCGATATCCCATATAAATATGCATTTTGACATTTTGAGGATTGTTGCATTGGAAATAGTAGCATGAAAACAAAACTACGAAATTGGTCCAAATAAAATAAATTAATAGATTAGAATATAAGATAAATATATCAAAATGAATGGTGGATAGCCTATTAGGTGGGGATTTCATTGTGTCAAGTGTTTAGTCGATTCATTTATCTTAACATGATAATCATGTTAAGAAAATGTCCTGTACTAGAAATGTATGAGAATATATATATAATGGGGAACTGAGCAGAGTCCACTTATGCCAACTAGTTTTAATTATAAAAATAAGTTGCACTGCTTTATCTTTTTTTTTTTTTTTTTTTTTTTTTTTTTTTTTTTTTAAGTTTTTTAATAGTTGAAATGGTTATAGAAGAAAATTTTATGTTATTAGATTTATAATTATGTTGCTACTAAAATTAAAATAAAATTATAAAGTTTTAAAACTAAACAATTTAATTAGTTAAATATTGATTCTGGGCAACATTTATATCCACTGTTAAACAAAAATATCGTTCGGCTTTACAGGAAAAGGAAAACTGAACCAATTATAGAAGATAAACTTGCTTTTATATTTATAACTGTAGTTACTTTTTATGTTTAAGTACTATTTTCTAGAAAATAACAATAAGAGTTTTTTCTTTAAAGTTAAGGTGTTTTCTATACTTTATAGATCGGATTTGTAAATTATAAATAATTTTTAACAAAAACCCACTTATTTGCAAAAACCCAGTGGGTTTTTGTTGGTGGGCCCGCCCAGAAAAACCCGGGCAAAGTTTTTCTGGGCTGGGCCCAGATTGCCAACCCTGCTTTAAACACCCTTTATTAAATTCTAGCAGCTATAAAGAAGTAGAATTGTTCAATACCTTACACTCATGTAATTTTTTGAGATGCCCTAATCCCTGTGCTAATGATCAGCGACCATACACCTCATGGAATCCTTATGATTTCTAATCTTTCTCATACATAACATATATGTCAATATTCTTTATAACATGTTTAAATATATATAGAGGTAGAACTGTTCACAATGATTAACTATCATCATTTTTATAACTATAATGCTTTGATCATATCTAACTGATTAACAAACATTACATATGCAATCTTGTGATAAAAATATTACCTACTATTGAAACTTGTAACTTCATTTTTACCATGTTTTATTAACTTCGATTCTTGTTTGTTTGTTTGTCTGGTACAAATCTTGCAATCTATTTTTAACTAACTCCTCTACATTTGAAACTTTTAGCATAAATCAGAACCCGGTGACAACACAATACTCCAAAGCTCGATTTTTGAATAGTTTTCTTTTAATTAATTAAAATATGAAAATAATAAGCTCCTAATAGCAATAAAAATAGCCATTAAAATATTAGCTATAATTTAATTGTTGCGTGTTCATTTTCTTTCGACATAAAAATAAACACGTTTAATTAAACGTGAACGTTAAAAAATTATAAAAAGTTAAACGATGCATCTCATAAAAATTGATGTTATTATCACTTTAAAAAATGTATACACATTGATAAGTGCTAATATAGTTCATGGTGCTAATATACGTATTTATTTTAAAAACCAACTTTTTTTTTTCATTATTATTAGTTCACTGAATTGAGTCCGCGTGCTTAAACATTGCTTATTTATTATTTTTTATCCTTGCATATTTTATTAATGATTCAACAGGAAATTTAAAAACATGGTATATAAAAAGTTTTCTTTTTTGTCTTATAATTATTTTCTGTTACTTATTGTAAAGTTATGCTACAGATTATTTTTTAGTGCCCATATAGCTGTCACAGATTCTCAGAAAAAATTCTGCTACTGAGTCAGGGTTTAAGCCGAGTAAAAATTATTTTTAGCAAAAAAGCTAAAATCAGAAAAAAAGCTTTAGCAAAATACTAAAATGCCAGGAATAGTAGAAAAAGATGAATATCAGTTTACACGTTATTCTAAACGCCTCAATATGTTTGATTTCCATTTGTCATTTAAACTTAAAAGTTTTTAATCAGGTTTTTAAAGAGTTATACACAGAAGGTAAATTTTTTTTAATTTGAAATGAAAAACAAAAAAGTAAAACTGTAACCAGATCAATTTGAATATAGTACAAGCATATATTTTACCTCATTTATTGGCAGACATGAAAAACATTAAACTTTTTAGATTATTACTTTATATTGTAAACTTTTTTATAGCAATATGAACGATTTAGATACAACTTATATTCTTTTTCTGGAGATATAATTATCACTATCAGGGATTAATACAGGTCGAGTTTACTACCGTTTATGGGTACCTTCACAAAAATCGACCTGGCAAAAAAGGTATCTTCACAAAAATCATACAGCTAAAATCGGTACTTTCACAAAAATCTTAGTCCTCCCAGCAAAATCTAACATTTTTAATTAGCACATTTTCAAAGGAAAGTAATTCGTGCATTTCTGATGATGCGATTTGCGAAGCAAGAATCATACAGAATGTTGGTTTTAATCTACACACAAGCGTTTGTTATGGGGGAGAAACAGTGCAGCATATGTAAACAAAACGATCCTTGTGTGTATCGGTACAGACACGCTCTGAAATTGTGGCCATAGTGTACCGTTTGCTGATTCATCAGGTGGTTTAACATTTTGGTGACTGTATGGTGACGTGTTTATCCTCCCTGGTACAATTCATGTATACTGCAGTGATACTAACACAAATAAAAACAACTTCTACTTACACTATCTCTACTGAACTGTTTACTTCAGAGTGAAGTAAGTTTTGGATTTTGGTTCCTGTTCTGCTATAAGCCTCACACTAGCTGCTGATAGTTAATTTTATTATTCTACTTTGTTCAAACTCCCCCCCCCCCCTCATACACACAGAGAGAAAGAAAAAGAGTGCACTACAATTTTTCACAAAAATAAAATATAGTTAAGATTTTTCACAAAAATAGGTATTAAGTTTGAAATCTTAGATTGGCCCCTGACTATAGCATGTAAAACTACATTAAGCTTATACTGTATCTGAAAATAAAAACATAACTTACCAAAACAAAAAAAAGGTAAGTAATATAAGTGAAATTTGTTTATTACTATTCAAAGCTTTTCGGTTTACGATTTATAATTTTTCTTTCATTCATATTAGACTACTTTACAAATGCCTCATGTTTACAAGTTACAAGTTGATTTCCTGTATGCGATTCTTATGCGTAGTTCAGTGTTTGATTTTTCTTATGCTATATGCATGAACCAATGCATTTTTCTTGATCAACGTTGCGATTATTTTTCCATGAAAGATTCGTTATAATATTTTCGCTGAAGTTTTTTTTTTTTCAATTTGTGTTTAGTAAGATGCTTTAGCAAAAAAACGAAAATGTGTTATTTCATTTGGGCATTTTGGATAAGTCTTTTAGCATTTCACGAAAAATGCTACCATAGCAGAAACACTGTACTGAGGTAATGACAAAATTTCCATTTTATATATACAGTAAAACATTATTTACATGTTTTTTGCATTTATACATCCTTTTAATGAAGTCCTGATTCATTCCTATTCAATTTAATGAAATTTTTTTGCCACTAATTAACAAATTTATGTTTATTTCGTATTTTGGTACAAATAGCCTTAAATAAAAAAAAAAAGTTCTATCGATTTAGAGCAAAATAAGTCTATTTCCACAGTTTTGCATTATTAAACATACATTCGGACTGTTAGCGGCAAAACTATTGTGCATTTCAATAACAGATTACAAAATTATTGCATATTTTGGTAAACAGAACAGAAAAAAGTAAAAATTTTCTTTATAGGGAAAGAAATAATCATGAATTTTGGCAATTATTTGTATTATTAAACATAAAATTTGTTAATTAGCAGCAAATGATTCCGCATTTCAATAATAGGCCACAAAATTATCACAGATTTCGAGAAATAGCTTTGGTGGGAAAAAATAGAGAATTTTATCAATTAGCAATAAAATACTCTAATTTTAGCAATTATTTGTATTGTTGAGCATAAAGTTCCTCAATAAGCAGCAATATGATTCCATATTTTATTAACAAGCTGTAAAATTATTGCTCAATTCAAAATAGTAGTTTTCAAAATATCACAGACTTTATAGATACAAAAACAAAATAATTGTGTATTATGGCGATCGTAAGTAAACATTTCAGGAATAGCATGAAAAAAAGGGCAAATTTTATTGATGAGCAGCAAAATAACAGAATGTAAGCAATTGTGATTAAACAATGAAACTGGTAATTCAAAAATTATACTTTACTGCTCTCAATAATAAGTTTCCCACAATAATCTGCAGCACTTGCTGCATTATTGCTGTGAGCGAAAGTTTTTTTTTTTTTTTTTTTTTTAAGATAACTAGCATAGGAAATTTATATATAAAAATAATTAAAATTAAAAAAATAAATAAATCATTAATCCACGATTTTAGTATACTAAGATATTTATATTTTGAGTATTGCATTACATATCTGGAAAACTATATTAGCACATTTTGAGTATTAATTATATATTTTGCATTTCTCCAATCATAAATATTGTATGATTTATAACCACATCAGTAGTTATTTAATTAAAATATAAAATTTTTCATAATCACCTGATTGTCTGTGAGTAGTATTAAGAACTTCATTGTGAATTAAGTTCTGTAAATGATTTTTTCCTTTTGTTTTGACAAAAAAAAAAAAAAAGCAGTCCATTGCACCTTTAAAGGAACATAGAATAACGTCTTCACATTCAATATCATCAACACTTTAATTCACATGAATTTTTCATTAAATTGAATAGGAATGAATCAGGACTTCATTAAAAGGATGTATAAATGCAAAAGACATGTAAATATTGTTTTACTGTATCTATAAAATGGAAATTTTGTCTACCTCAGTACAGTGTTTCTGCTACGGTAGCATTTTTCGCGAAATGCTAAAAGACTTATCCAAAATGCCCAAATGAAATAACACGTTTTCGCTTTTTTGCTAAAGCATCTTACTGAACACAAATTGAAAAAAAACAAAAAAACTTCAGCGAAAATATTATAACGAATCTTTCATGGAAAAAAATTCGCAACGTTGATCAAGAAAAATGCATTGGTTCATGCATATAGCATAAGAAAAATCAAACACTGAGCTACGCATAAGAATCGCATACAGGAAATCAACTTGTAAACATGAGGCATTGATTTGTAAAGTGGTCTAATATGAATGAAAGAAAAATTATAAAATTTTCTACAATTTACAAACAATTCTACCTCTTTATATATTTCACAATCTAATAAAACATATTTTAAAAGAATACTGACATTTATGCGATCAGAATATCAACAGCGGCGGAGGAATACAGTGCCAAGACAGGAACAGTGTAAACTGGTAAACAACTTTAGCGTCTACAGCAAGAACCAGAAATTTTCGATCCGGATGATATACGCATGCGCTCTACAGATCATCGACCATGGTATAAATTCCTGTGCTTGAGTGCTTTAAACTCTTTGGCTTTAATAAAGTTTTAATTTATTATGAATAACGATGAAATAGAATTAAAAAATACTTCGTTTATTTTAAATATTATCTAAATACGTTTTTGACGAAATGGGAAATTTTAAAATTAAAAATATTTTCTTCATAACAAAAATTTATCAACTGCATTCACATTAGACAGCCAACCAACGTGCCTTGAAAGTAAGGACCGAATTACGACATTTTTGCCGAATAAAAGCATGCATTTTGGCGGAGTAATATAGTTCTATTTTTAAAGCAACTTTTACAAAAAACAAGAGTTTTCCTGAAAAAAACAAAAACGTTATTAGATTCAGAAAGATCCCATTAACAACATATATTAATTAAATTAAAATCGTTCGTGCGGTTTTAGAGATATTTTTTCATGAATTTAGTTCATTACATCCTTACACCTCACGTTTTTCCTTTTTGGCTTTAAATTGAGATTCAGATCTCAAAACATACTGCATGTAGAAACGTAAAATTTTCAGGATAGATTAAGACCGAAGAAAAAAGACTATTTTGAAAAGATCAGAACAAAATATAGCATATTTTCTGAGATATTAAGTGTCGGCTTTTACGAATCTCTTTGATGTCAGACTAGGCGTATATATGAGTTCGCAGCTTTCCGTCCGTTTGTCCTTCCGCTTGCGTCACTCGAAAAACTGCCGTTTTTCATGATAAAAGCATTCGAAATTCATTTCAAAATTTAAATTTACGGGTAATTAAGGTATTGATGAAATTGATAGATACATTAAAATAGAACCAAAGTAATAGGCATTTATTACTGGAATTATTAGATAACAAATTACATTTTAATAATGAATGTATCAAATAGCTCCATTCATCCATAAGCTCATATTCCATATAAAATGGAATTGCCATCTGCGCAGCACTAGTGCGACGTAAAACCCAACCAACCAACCAACAAACCATATAAAATGGAACAACCAAGAAGAGAAGAGAAATTAAACTTAACCTTTTGTGCCTGAAACCTTTTTCGTTCGAGCGAACCAGTAACTCGAGATAATTTTCTGCATATTTGGTGAATTTCTTACCAATAACGTAAAACGATTTCACACACAATTTAACGTTTAAAACTTTTATATTGTAACATTTTGTATAACTTTACACTTCAAAGAAGGGACATTCGCTAAATTTTAACACTTTCCGGACCAAATGCGCAACACTTTCGCGACCACTTACGTCGATTCACATCATTTGGAAACCGCCAACTCCGAAAGTGGGTATTTTATCGCAATTTGTGTTTTATTTAAATTCTTAAGAATGTACTCAAATATTAATACAAATATTTATACAAATATAGTATTCATATTTGTATTATGAATACAAGTACTTTGATTATAAAGAGCATAAATATAATGCATATTCATTTGTAATATAAATATGAATAGAGAAATCTTTGTTTTGAAATAATGTAATTTGAAAGAATAATGCCCACAGGCGTAGCTTACCAGCATTTCCAGATCTGGAGGATATATTATTCAATAATCAAAAGTATTTTTTTATTGTAATGATTGCCTAATCACTTCAAAGATTGATAGTGTATTATCTATATGAAATATCACTTCTCAAAATTATTGGTGATTATTGAATAAAAAATCTGCCAGATCTGGCAACACTGTAGCTGACTGTCAGAAAGACAAAACTAGGTGGTATATATATTAATACACGTTATGAAAGGTTTAAATATTGACGATTGTCTTATATGCATGTATTGTTAAATAAACTTCTGAAGCGATATTGCCCAAATCAAATCTAAACAAACATAGTTATCTCTCGAATTATCGCGTCAAACAAATGGTGATTTTCGGTCACTTCTCCGATTACCATATCAAATCGAATGGTGACTGAGAGACATCTCTCGAAATATCGTTTATTATTAATTCTATAAATCGTTACATTTTGAAATTTTCTTCTAAAGTTTGCCGGTTATAAATAAATTGATCGCTTAATAAAATCACTTTGGCGAAGAGCTACAGCTATTTCATAAAGCTGTGTGAACTTACAATGCCTTCTTTAAAGATAGATTTTTATGCTAATTAAAATTTCCGATGTGAAACTGATTTAGTAGTCTTGTAGACCTGCTAACTATGGTAGTTTATCCGTAATTGTATTAGGCCCCGCCTTTTTTCACACCAGAATATTTGTAGAGTAATATTTAGCAATATGTCTTCATGATTAAATAAAAAGACTATTGTTCTACAATTATTCTGGTGTGAAAAGAAGGCGAGGCTTAATACCATTACGGATAAACTAGCATAGTTACCAGGTCTAGAATTGCAGGTTATACGTTGGAATACGGTATTTTATAAAGATTGTATTAGAACTTATAGAATGTAAAAAACAAACCAGGTAAAACACTGAAGCACAAACCTCTGTTAAATAAACAAATGGACACTAGCAATACAAATTTCATTTAATTAAAAAAAAATGTGTTTACGTTTCCTATTTTATTAATGTTTACAGTTTCTACTTACAAGCACAAAACAATTTTTTCCTTTTGCAATGACAATGTATACTAAATTAACATAATTTTACATCTTTTTAATTAAAATGCTTTTTAAAGCATCTAAAATGTAACCAGATATCTGCAAATAATTGCCAGAAAAAGTTAAGCCTAATCGTTTCCAAAACAAGTAACTCAATGGGAACAATTTATCAAAAAGAAACAATTATAAAAACAAATATATATTCAGATATACTTTACACGATATTCATATTTTGTTCATATTATTATTATATAAAAGCTAATAATTCAATAACACGGTTTTAGATAAATAAAAATAATTATCATAAAAACACACAAAAAAGGAATAACATTGTATCGTGCAAGTGAATTGGAAAACAGATGATTTTGTACTCAAGCAAAACAATTTAGTTCTTTCTTTTTTTTCTTTGCTTGGGCTCTATCCAAGATAAAACTTGGGTAATGATGTTTATAATTTATAAGAAATTTAGCACGGAACATGAATAGACTGGCAACAAGCAATTTGCTGATTTACATTGAGAAGCGGATGATTACATGTCAGTGAAAATGTAATTACTGGAACTCCAGAATAAATATTTCTGTTAAGTATTTCTCAAATTTAATTACAGAAGCGAGGGTCTTGAATTTATTCCATTCTTTTTTGTATCAAGTTTTTATAAAAATAATTAAAGAAAAAATAGTAATGTTAAGATGAAAATAAAATAAAATCTAAACACGCCCACACACACAAAGAAAAAAAAGAGAGAGAATTTTAACAGCAAAGTAATTATTTATTTATTTATTTATTTTAGATCGACAGGTAGTTCTATTTATTTCAGACAGAAATTTTGCAGTCATAACCAATTTTCATCTAATCACCTTGAATGAACTCGTAAATATTTTTGTTTTTATTTGATGTATAAAACTGAAAGTTCGTCATTCTATCTGTCCAGATTTTTGGTCCTCATACTTGCCAACATCCTAATTAATATTCCGTAGTGTTGTTAGTCCCGCCATCTTTTTCACACCAGTAAATTTTTAGAGTAATATTCTCCAAATGTAATTACGATTAAACAAGAAGAAAAATACTCTAAAAAGTTATTGCTGTGAAAAAGAAAGCGAGGCTAACAATACTACGGAATATTAATTAGTATATTGGCATGTATGGGTCCTTATTTATAGGTTTTATATAAAAAAAAAAAATGGTACACATTTTAATCAGGAAGAAATCTAGCTAACGGCGCATTTTTTAATTCAATCGGATAATTGGTTCAAAAGATATTATATAAAAAACCCGTTTTCACTTTAAATTATTAAAAAGAAAAAAAAATTGATGCAAAAACTAAATAAATAATATATTTCTTTTTATGTGGGAAAAAATTAACATGAAAATTCTTTTTAAATAATTAAAATAAAATTGATAAAAATCATGCTAAGCAAATGGAGTAGCTTTAGTATAGAACCCTTGACGAAATTTGAAATTTGTCACCGAAATAGCTCGAACGTTTGTCGACAAGATGTTTACTTACGTAATTGCAATAGCCAGTTTAATTCATCGCCAAAATGACAATAAAAATTTAAAACCTACCAAGGGCTCCTATGTTAAAGTTATACCAAAGGTATTTTGAATAATAATTATATAGTACCTGAACCTGATGCTAGGGAATTAAACACCGTTACTGCATACATTTATATGGAAGAATAGGTTAAAATACATCCTGTCGGGCAAAATTAAATTCTATTTTGAGCAGAATTTGATATCTATTGCTTAAAAAACTAAAATAGGCTTAGTTTTTTTTTTTTTTTTTTTTTTTTTTTTAACTAACTTAAAATGACTAACTGGACTTCCTTAAGTCTATTTGGGCTCAATAATATGTATGCAGGGTGATTCCCTACTCATGGTGCAAATTTCTACTTTAATTAAAATTTTCAAATGCACATTGTACAGGGAAGCAACACATATTATAGAAAAATATTGCTTCTTTTCATGTTTTCTCCGTTTTCGCTTTCATTAAAATCAGCTCGCATCTTTCGATTTAATATATTATATCTGTACTGATAAGTATAAAGGATTTAAGTCCAAAAATGTCGATTTTGAGTTAAGTACATAGTAAGCCGCAGAAAAAAATTCTCTATCGATTGGTTCAAATGATTTAAGTCTATGTCATTTAGTCTTTGAAAAAATCCATTGGTAAAAAAAGGTTCAAGTCAGAAATTTACCATTCATGTATGGTATAAAATAATTAATTCAATTTTTTCCCGTTATTAAATGAAGGTTGACAATCACTGAGTGGTATAAAGGGTATAAGTCAACGAAATACCTTTTTCCTAATCGATTTTTCTGATTTGTTTTTATTTAGTTTAACTTTATTTTTCGTCTCCTGACAAATCAAGAATATGGACTTAAATCCTTTATACTTATCAGTACAGATTTGGGTAATTTCTCAGTAAATGTAGCATTAGTCATACATGAGTTTGTTTCTACTTCCACCACTATATTCTAACAATTATCACTATCCTATTCAATTAGAAAAACTGTTGAAAAATACAATAATGACTTCTGTATGGTTATAGCGGTAGAAAAAAAAAGCGAATGTCTTATCCTTCTGTCCAAATGATACAACCATGTTCGTGTTATTTACCCATTTACATTTGAACGAAGTTATAAATCGTAATTCCTTATTATTATTTGCATAATCGTGGTTGGCATCACTAGTGTACAAAATTTTATAAATATTAAATATTAAATCATGGACATTTAAATTTCTTCATTACAATAAAACAAATTTCAAAACGTTTTCTGCTGGACTTAAAAATTCCATAGTTCGACACTATTGATGGTTAGGCAGAAGTGGCAAGAATTTGCTCTTTATTTTGCATGTACGTAATCTTATTTTTATTGTTAATTGAAGAAATGACATTAATTTAACAGCATAAATATTTTGTAAAGCATATTTTGGTGAGGTTTTCTAAAGCATGTAATTAAATGTTAATGGGAAACAGTTATTATTTTCTATAATACTTAAGTACTTTTACTTAACAGGGGTCGTAGCCTTCTTATATATTTACGATTCTATTATTGAACCCACACCAGAAATTTTAAAACGAAAATTTTTCTAAAGTTTTTCAATCTAAGATGACCACGAAAATCTTTAAAAAAATTTTCTTTATAAAAATTGTGGTGTGATTTCAATAAAAGAATCATAAAAATATAAGAGCGTTATAACCAACGTTGCCAGATGTGGCCTTTTCTTACTCAATAGTCACCATTAATTTTGAGAATGACATTTGATATGCATAATAGACTATCAATCTTCGAAGTAATTAGTCAAACGTTACAAATAAAAATTATTGGTAACTTTTGAATAAAAAAACATTGCCAAATCTGGCAATCCTGGTTATAACCCCTGACTTAATTACTAATGTAATTAGGGTTCCAGGAAAGAAAAATTCAGATACCACAATTTTTATATCGTAATTACAAATTTTAAAATTATATTTACAGATATCAACTATTGGTTAAGAATGAAATTACTATATAACAATAGTGGTATTCAAAATTCTCTTTGTCAGATCTCTGGATGTAAAATTAATACCTTTGGAGTCATTTCCAAATTATAAAAAATATGAAAATTACACAATGTATTACGCTAATTTTGGTCCAAAAAAAAAAAAAAAAAGATAGGTGTGATAGGTGTAGAAAGGTGTGATTCAAGGTGTGATAGATATTTTGGATTTCAGATATAAATAATATACCTACTACTCAATACTTTACTGTTAACTTTCAAAGAAAAATGTTTTTAATTCATTTAAATGAAGCTCAAATAAATAGAGTAATGTTACCATAATTTCCAAATACTACGATTATTTGTTACCAGAAATTACAAAAAGAAAAACTTTTATTAAATTTCTTAAAAAATTTTCATAATTTATTCTTAATTTGATCTTATTTAGCGCATTCCTTGAGAAGTAAAAATACATTGTTTAACCCTTTGCGGCGCAAGACAATTTTAAAGATTTAAATTATACTGCCACCGGAATTCATGAACTAAATTAAACTAAAAGAAATTTTAAATTTTAGGGTTTAAAAAACCGTCCTTTTCTGATAGGTTATAAACGTGAATTTTTGCTAAAATATTTCCGGGATGAATTTTTGCAGCTGGATGTTAAATTTTGCGTCCTCGCAGCAAGGACACCGCGCGTTAAGGGGTTAAGAAAAATTTTTTGCTTTTTAGACGTTCCTCTAAAACAATTCTTTACTTTAAAAAATGGTTTTGCGTATTTGTGTTAAATATCTATATACCGCCGGCGTATATATAAGCTTGTGACACTTACCACATCGACTGCCGAAGATAAAATGCAGTTGATTTAATCACAAATATGTAAAATTATTTTGTTAACTAATGTAACGATTTGAAGAAACGTCAAAAAGCGGGGTTTACTGTTCAAAATAGGAAAAATACTCCGACGAAACAGTGCTAAGTTAAAAAATAAATAAATAAATAAAATAAACTTTGGAAAAGTTTTGTTAAATATTCCCAACTACGCATTTTGCAAAACATTTTGTAGCGGAGTGTTTAAAATTTTGGACAATTTAATCCATAGAAAAATATTCTTAATAAAAATTTAAATACCTTTAGGTTTTAACCATTTTATGTATTCAGGGATGAGAGATTAAAAAAAAATCTCATCCCTATTCTTTATGAACACGTAAAGTCTTACCGCCTCCGTAGTTTTTGGTAAAATGCCTATTTATTGAATAACAATTCAGCAATAAATGAATGATGCTCACCAATCGACAAGAAACTAAAACAAAAGAACAGAGCTGCTAACCTAATCCGGCAAATTGTTTGTACCACCCCTTTTTCTACATAACTTGATTTTTAGAGTATTTTTCTTCTTAATTCATCGTACATATATTTGAAGGGAATTGCTTTAAAAATTAAGTGGTGTAGAAAAAGGGGCGGCACTAACAATTTGCCGGATTAGGTTGGCAGCTCTGAAAGAAAAATTCATATATCTGTATATTGGCACTTCCAATATACAGTCGAGGGGGAAAAAAGCAACATCTCCTTACTATTGTTACTAAATAACGCAGAAAAATGAAAAATGTAATAGGCATTTTTGCCAACATACTAATTAATTTTCCATAGTATTGTTTGGCTCGCCTTCCTTTTCACACCAGTATATTTTTAGAGTATTTTTCTTCTTATTTAATCGCAGTTTCATTTGCAGAATATTACTCTAAAAATTTACTGGTATGAAAAAGAGGGCAGGACTAACAACACTATGGAATATTAACACTTTTGTGACCGCATGCTTTTGTCTTTTTGATAGAAAGACCCGCCAATGGGCGTCATCCTCCCAAGTTCAACATTTCAAGACAAAATTTTTTGTATTCACATTTATATTACAAAGGAATATACATTATAATTAAACTCTTTTCTAATCAAAGTATTTGTATCTATAATATATTGATAGTACAAATATGAATATTGAGTATATTCTTAATAAATAAATAACTTACAAATTGCAAAAGAAACGCCCAATGGCGGAGTTACAGATTTTCATATGACGTGAATCTACGTCAGCGGTCGCGAAAGTGTTAATTAGGATGTTGACAAGTATGAATAGGTAACATTCAACCGGAAATTACGTAGACTTTTAAAGAAAACAAGTGAAATTTTGCATCTCGGTAGAGATGGAACACTGGCGCAGAACTTATACCAGTATTTGTTTAAGAAATTTCTGTACCTGTAATATCGTTCATTTAAGAAGTAGAAATTTTTTTTTCATCGATAATGGTTATGAGTTATTCGCCAGTGTTCCAACCCTGGTCTAGGTCGTCTATATATTTGTTAGAAAATGTAACGTTTTAAATAAACACCAAATGAGCGGAACTTACTGTTGAATACCGGAAAATATCCGGATAATGTGTCAACAGGTCGCATGGATTGTCATTTCTTGACAATGCTTTCTTATGTCATTATAATCATAGGCACCAACATTTTAATTTATTCTGAAGTATTTTAGCCACGCCTTTATTACATACCATTTATATTTTTAGAGTATATTTTTCTTATTTTATCGAAATTATGTACTGAAGAAAATTTTTCTATAAATAAATTGTTGCGAAATAAAGGGCTGGCTAAAGATACTCCAGAATAAATTAAAATAATGGCATCTACGTTATAATTCCTAATTATGTTCTTTAACACACTCCAAAATTCTACATATAGTTACTGAACAATCTGTTTTATCATTTAAAAACAATTGTCCATAAAGAACATTTTTTAAAAGAAATTTTGAATTAAGTTAAAATTACACCCTGCTTGTGTTTAAATTCCTAATAATTTAAATGAGTAATTTTTTATGTACTTGTTTTATTTTTTGTAACATAGCACAAAATTATCTATCTCTTTGTACTTTTATTAATTAATCTATTCTATTTGATATACTGCCAACTTGTACAGTGTTTACCCCAGATTTTTTTTTAATAGATATATTTTACAAATTGTTCATGCAATTCTCCATGACCATAAATACAAATAAAATTTTCACTATAAAAAGTTGTTTTAACCCTATATAAGGCCGTGGGAAGTATACTTCCCATCAACTTTATTAATTTTTAAATGTCGAATCCTATACTTCCTAATTGATCTGGCAATTGTAAATGCTTTCATTCTCTGGAAAGTAAGTAGAAGAGATTCGGGACCTGGAGACCAATTAAATTTTCTACTTCGGATGTCTTATATATGATGTCTTACCTTTGAATTGCTCCCAGTGAGCGATGAGAAACGTACTTACCAAAAAAAATATTTTAAAAATCAAATTAATTTTAGGCAATAAGCTAAATGAATTTCCTTTTATAAATCAATCTCAATCCCAAAAATATTTTAACAAAACATTACTAGAAAAAAATGGCCTTATAAAGGGTTAAATAACCGTAGAAGTTGTAGTTATAACATGAAATTTAATTCTAAAATGTGTATAAATCTACACTTTTTCAAACTGAAAAAAATGTTACTAATAAACATGAAAAGTGATTGAAATAGCACAAGAAAAGGATCTTCATAATTAAAATTTCGTGATAATATACATTATAGCAACTGTCCGTAGAAAAAAAAATAGATTAGTTATTTTACACTACATTTCTTCTCTTTCCAGATTATCATCTCGAAAATTTTAAATCAGTGAAGACAGAAGCATATCTTATTTAACTACAGAGTTTCAGATTAAAAGAACAAAAATAATTAGCTTCAAGACAAGCAAAAAGAATTGCATAACATCTTGCAATTAAATAAGAAGAGCAGACGATTTTCAACTGAAGTAAAACTCCATGTTTTTTTCCCTCTTTAGTTGGATATTATCCAAGATAAAACTTGGGTAATGATGCTTGTAATTTGCACAAAATTTAACGCATAAAACGAATGAGTTGGCAATAAGCGGTTTCCTGATTTGCACTGACAGGAAAACGTATATATTTCAGGGAAAATTATAATTTGCTGAAATATCCCGAGATTAATGTTTATTTTTCTTGATTTTTCATTGGCGGAAAACCACTTTCCGTAAAATAGTTCTTGATGTTTAAAGTGTTACATTTATAAAAAGTTAAATAACAGTAAAAAGTATTTTAAAATTAACTTTTTCACGACTTAATTTTAAAGTGGTACCAAGTAAAAAGTAATAAAAAATGTTGTTTTTTAAACAGTTTATAGTTTTTTGGATTTAAACAATAAAATCTAAATTTATTGTCTTTAATTATGTTTAATATTAGTAAATTAGTGCATAGCTGCCAACTTGTATGGTTTTTTAGCACCACTATTTATTTGAAAAAAAAAATCATCGTATTTAATCACAGAAAACTGCTTAGAAACCTATTAAAAATTTCTATTAAAAATTTACGGCAGCAAAAGACATACATAAAATGTCAGCAGCTGTATTAGTGTAACTTCATTACTTTTCGTAACTAGTGTTTTATAATATTTATCTCTATAAATAGCGTAAAATAATTGGATATAATTTAGTTCATATTGGAGTAAATAAACTTTTGTTTTGATGCTTAATTCGGTACGGAGCCTTTGTGCCCAGGAGAGGCACCCACTGATCGACGGCATCAGTCTTTTCGATGTTTATGGTACTTAAAGTCAAACGTTTCCTATCAAAAAAAAAAAAAAAAAAAAAATGTTACCCTCTCCTGCTTTTCAGTCGACGGAAGAAGGAAAACGTCGAAGGAAGATTAAAATATGTATATTCTAGTGAAATGAATAAACAGTTAGGTAACGTTTCTTAGTGCGGCTGTGAAAGCTCCACCCTTTTGGAGACATAATCCTGCTCTTTGATTTATTCAAATAAAGGCTAATTTGTCTAATGAACGTTTCCAACTGTTACCTTTTTTTGAATGAACACAGTTTCTTAATTATCTCAGTATACATATTAACTGACACCAGTACTTGTTTTAAAATGTCGAAAGAGGAGGAAAAACTTCTTGTGAAGTGAATGTACGTACAGTTAGGCAGTATTTCTCGTGAAAGCTCCAACCTTTTGGAGACATAATCCCACTCATTGATTTATTCAGAAATAAACTTACAATTTGTCTCTCTACTGCAAGCTTGCTTCGGATTTTCCCAGTCTTTTTAGTTGTCTCGTTATATGCACTTATTGAAACTAGTACTTCTTTAAAAATTTTGAAAGAGGAAGAAAAACTTATAGTGAAGTGAATAAACAGTTAGGTAGCAATTCCCGTGCGGCTGTGAAACCTCCAACCATTTGGAGACATAATCCTGTCCTTTGATTTATTCAAATCGAGGCGTACTATTTGAATATTGGCGAAAACCTCAAAAACAAGAAGTAATAGAAACATAAGATATCTACTACCTACAAGTGTAACTAATAGCAATCTATTTTATCAATTTGTTTTATATATAAGTACCGATATCGTGCCACATGGTATGATTATCGCAGTTTGAATAAATATACTCCATAACAAACAAAAAAAGTGACGCACCAAGAAGGAGTAATGCAAACTACACACAAACTGACATACATACAAGTTTTCATGGAATCAAGCACCAATTCATCATTATCGTCGATCCTACGTGCAACAGGTACTTCAGTGACTTCAAATACCCTTAATAGGCGGCTCAGTGGGGTTGAGGTCAGTCCCCGGATCTCTCTTCTACTGAGGACGTTTGGAGCCTCATAAAAAGGGTCCTTCAACCAGCTCGGGATTTTACCAATCTAACGCAACAATTGGATAGTATTTGGCACGATACTTCACAGGAGCACATCTGCCAACTCTGTCAATTACTATCAAGCCGAATAACTGCCTACATAAGGGCCAGAAGTGGGCCAACGTGTTATTGACTAGTTTACTTTGTGAGGCTCTTTCTCTTGATTAAATCATTCAAATTTTCTTAAACTGTAATCAATTGTTTTTCTCCACATGTACATCACACCTACCAATTTTTGTACCATTCGGACCACCCATTCCACCCCATGTCACATTGGTTCAACACAGTATCTGATGAAGTTTATTAACTGTTGAAAAGTTAGTTGTTTGCGTTGGCCGCTAAGAATAAGCTGAAAAAAAAAAACAGTCAAGTTAAAATTAATTAAAGATGAAATCTGGTTACCCAAGAACGCATCCAAGAGGCAATATATTATTTCAGATAAATTTATTCCATATACCAATAAAGCAATTTTGTGGCGTGACCATAGAGGAATTAACAGTACGAATTTTTAAACATGGAGTGGGGAAACAATCGCCAGGAACAGGCCAGGCCTCAGGCCCGAATCGCTCTTGAGCTTTTTATACCTTACATGGTCAGTAAACAGTAAGAAAGTCTGAGCTCCTAAACTGAAGCAAAACAAATGACAATGCATTTGGAGTTGAATTACACGCCAAGTTCAAAGTTTAAGATAGAGAATGGTTGCATTACGTTAGGAATATTCATATGTATATTTTTTAAAAAGTGACGAATAATTTATTGACCGTTGTTAGTGAATGTTGGCATGATTTCGCCAAGCTTTAGACCCTGGAAAAATAACTAGCTAAGCAAATATTTTATTTAACCGTTGATGTAAATTAGGCGACGAGAGGTTGCATGAGTTACATTTCGATGTAAGATTAAAAGATACCGAATTAATTATTTTCTGGGTTCACAAAGCAAAAGGATAGAAATAAGTCAAAACATTATCATTTACAGAGCAAAAAGAACTTCCAGTAAGATAGGCTTGCTAAATGAATACTGGGAACTGATCAAAGATTTTTTGTTTCAGCTACATTGAAAAAGGCATGAAAGGGAAGATATAAAAATTAGAAAATGCATATTGTAAAATTTATTATTTATAGGATAAAATCGTTATATTTTAAGTAGTTGTTTAAGATTAAAGAATCTAATTTATAATTTAATTTATTTAGATAATTTACCTATTCCTTTTAAGAGAAAAATATAAATTTATAATATGTGATAATCTATATCACATATTTTCTTCCCCTTGCCACAAAAAATTGCAACCATGCTCTTTCTAAATTAACTAATGTATAGGAATGTAATTAACACAAATAAACAATGAAATATAGTAAAATAACACACTAATATAATAAAAATAAGCTTATATGTAATTATATAAAATAAATGAGTAAAATGGAACTATGGTCACGTAAACACAAATACAATTCAATAATAAGCAAACAATGATTATAAAATGCTACACTTAAGATGACATGACAAAACTTTTTTTATTTTATTTATTTTTATAAAGTCCATTGCTTCTTTGTATTATATCTTTCATCAATATATATATTATATATCAGTGCACTCTTCAATATAAGTCATGACAAAAATTTTATTAAAAGACGTCTTGATGAGCCATATGGTTGCTAAACACGAATAAAAACCATAGCTTTATTTCAGCTAGGTATGTTTTTGCTCATCACCATTTATTTATTTATTTATTTTTAAACTGCAGTATCAAATTTCATGTAATATAAAACATTGCCTTATGTAAATATATAAATAGCAACCAATATATTTTTCATATGTATCTTAAGCAACAAATTCCAAAATTTTATTTAGAATATTTGCAAGCAGTAGTATAACATATGCTAGTCATGTCCATGATAAGTAGAGGAAATATCTTTACCTCTGTTTACTTGACACAATAAGGATGCACATTACCAATGATAGCAATTCAATGTGCAAACAGAATAGAAAATTACATAAACATGCCGTGAATATAATTACATTTCATTAATTGTTAATAAAATTATGTATTAATGTGTATATTTGGGGAGTATATAATTCTTTTTTTTTTTTTTTTTTTTTTTTTAGCAATGTTTATTTATTTATTTGTAACGAAAGAAAAAGAATGTGTATGTTTCTGTATAATACCATAAAATTGAAATAAGTATACAGGTAAATTTTTGTGTGCATAAAATGTAATACTTTTTTTTTTTTTAATGTAAAATGCATTAAATTACTATAACATCAAAACTCCAAACATAAGTTGTGTAAAAACTAAAAATATGTTATGTGTCTAAGAAATGTGGTGTAATTATATTTTGCAAATACACGATTTATCATTATTCATTTATTTGTTCATTTAGAACATATCTGTATATTTTTTAATGCATTAATAATTATTATATGTATATTAAATCACATTATGTATTTTTCTGCTACCACTATGTTTATGCCAACAATTTCTATCTTATTTGATTAAGACACTTTAATATAACACACAGTATATATTTCTGATAAATATAGTGGTGGCATAAAGCAAAAAAAAAAAAATTCAATTCTACAGGTGTCTTGAAAAAAAAAAAAAAAGTGGGGTGCAGAGATTTTGAAATCTGTTAATTAATCTTTAATTTTCTAAATTTTAAGAATTAACGTCCAAAATTTTAATAATAAATATATTCATTTGACTCTGACAATTCTCCTGAGTTTTATAAAAAACAGTACTTAATTATTCTGTGAACAATTACTCTTAAATAAATTAGTTGCGATTGATTCTTTAGTTCAAAAGACTTTCTTTATTGACTTGTGGTTACACAATTACCTTAGAGAAAAATGATAATTTCTCCTATTTCAAGAAACCACAATCGCTCTGATAGTGTACATTAGTTCTGAGAAAATTATTAGCTTCGCCGAATGCAGTGGTCAACAGACTTAGACAATAGCCATTTGGGACAGAAATCAATTCTGAGAAGTTTTATGCCGCAGTTCGGTATGGTCAGTCTCATATATTGTTCTTTTTCTACATTAACCTTTTTCTCTGAGTTAATTATGACCCAAGTGTTGAATTTAGTCATTTATAATAAAAGAGCTTTTTCCTGGAAAGAGACTTTATGTTCTGGTTAAATAAAAGCTGATAATATCAAGAAATGGGCTGTAGACCTTTTTAAATTGAACAGTTTGTAATCAGAAAGGTGTTTTAAAAAAATATTGCATATTTTATTATTTTCTACTATTTTATATTTTCTACATTTAGAAGAAGAAAATATTAAATTTATGAAAAGTTTCGTTTTTAATATTTACATGCTTTACGATATCCTAAATATGATTTGGGCTCTATCAAGGACAAAAACGTTCTACTGTTAAATCTCTACCAAACTGACGATCTTCGTTCCGAAGACATGCTCGTTTTGGCCTAGTCGTTCAAAATTGTTCATGGTTTACTTCGAAATTCTCTAGGATAGTATAGGCTAGGATCTCTTTAAAAGACTCTCGTGTAGGTCGTAGAAAAAGTTACTTTTTAAAAAAACATGGTAAGAAATAAAGGCTGGGCTAAAAATGCTCTGGAGTAAATTAAAATGTTTGCAACTCGGGACCATCTAGTTTTAGAAACCTTAACAGTAATACAATATTCTTGGAGCACATCTGCCAACAATCTAATTAATTAATGACTAATTAATTAATTGACTAATTAATGTTCCGTAAAACAGATAGTACTCGCCTATTTTTCAACACCACTATAATTTTAGAGTAATTTTCTCCAAATGTGTTTACGATTAAATAAGAAGAAAAAGACTAAAAAAAAAGACTAGCGTGAAAAGAAAAAGCGAGTACTAGGGGTTTTATGGTATGCTTACAATAATATTCACATAGATGCCAACTTGTACGGTTTTTTAACACCACTATTTCTTTGTAAAAAAGTTCATTCAGTTTAATCGCAAAAAAAAAAAAAAAAAAAAAAACTGCTAAAAGTGTATAAAAAAATTCTATTAAAAATGTCCGGTTAAAAAAAAAAAAAACGTACACTATGTATTTAGGTGCACCTGAATAAAATGTGACTATTTTTGAAAAAAATTGTTTTACTGTCTGTGTATGACACATTTTGTAAGAATTGTAACTCGAAAACTAATTTGGTTTTTAATCACAATAATACTTTTTAATAAAAAAATGTTGGAATATTGTAAGAGACGTATGGAATTTTACTCTAAAATGTTTAATGTGGATATCAGGGATGGAACACGGGCGCAGAATTCATACCACTATCAATGTAAGAAAATTTTCTACTTCTTAAATCGACGATATTATAGGTAGAGAAATTTCTTCAACAGATTCCGGTGTGAATCCTGCGCCCGTGTTCCATCCCTGGGATATATACTTCAGCATGTTTAAAGAAAATATTAAAATTTCATGTACTAGGTCGAAGAAGTTTTATTTAAACATGGCTTGAAAAAACACCAATAAGGCTAGAAAAGCTATATAACCTTTTCTTTCTTCCTCTCCTTCCTTAAAATAATAATAATAATAATAATAAATAAAAAATAATAAATAAACTTAAAATTTCAAATATATTAAACGCGCTCCCAACCCATTCATAAGCAATTTAAAATATATATTTACTGTTTTTCTAACATTAGTTACACACGGTAATAAAAAAATATTAATAAAATTTTTAATATGCCTCATCTTGAGTTATATATTTAGTTCTACAATTTAGATCACCTGTTATTTTTTTTTTTTATATATATTTAGTTTTTCTAGTAAATTTCGACAATGTAGAAATGTGATATTTTAATTAATTTGAGGCTAATAGAAGAGTTACCAACTTATATAATTTATTTCGGAGCATTTTAGCCCTGCTTTATTTCGCACCATTTTTTTTAATATAGAATAATTTTTACCAGTATACGACTACAGTAAAAAAAGAAGAAAAGTCCTCTTAAAAAAAAGGCGTGGCTAAAAATGTACTAGAATAAATTATAAAACATAGCAACTCAGATCTAGAAATTTGATGTCATTTTGTTGTTGATATTGGAATTGTGAAAGTATTTTTACTTTCTTCTATATTTAATGGAAGAAAGTATTCGATTCGTAAAAGTTTTCGACTTTCGATTTCAATGGATTTATGAGTTTTGAAAAGTCCAGAACTTGATTTCGCTATTTTTAGAAAATGTCTATCTGTCCGTTCATCTGTGTGTCTGCTTGTGTATTTGGGACAAATATTTTGTGGTGTTTGTATCTCAAGAACTACTGCATAGAAATTCCATATAAATTTATATGCAGATTCACCTTGACTTAAATTAGCATCTGTCTCTCAACTTTTGGAGCCAATAGCTCAACAGGTGACGCTGTTATACAACGATTTCCGAAATTTCAGGGAAGGTTTTAGAGAAACTATTGCACGAAAATGCATATAACTTTACATGCAGATGCACATTGACATAACTTAGTGCCTATCAACTTTTGGTGCCAATCGCCTGAAAAGTAGCGCTACTATATATCGATTTCCGCAATTTCAGGGAAGGTTATATTTCAGGAACTATTGCACAGAATTGCATATAAATTTATATGTAGCCAGTCTTGCTAGATTTAGAGATTTGTTTCATTGAATATCAACCACGAAATTTTAGTTGTAACTTCAAAGATTAATCTTCTTTTATGTATATCGAATATCACTTCTCAAAATTATTGGTGACAATTGAATAAATAAATCTCCAAGTCTGGCAACATTGTATGTAGATGCCCCGTGATATAAAGTAGTTTTCGTCAATTTTTGGTGCCACTCGCTCAAAAGGTAGCGCTGCTATACAGCGATTTCCGCAATTTAAGGGAAGGCTATTTCTCATGTTCTATTGCGTATAATCGAGCGAAATGTAATATAAGAAAGGTCGTTATGATAATTAAATTGGTTGCATATCTGCCGATAGGTGTCCCTTATATACTGCAATTTTCCGCAAGAATGGGAAGGTTGTCATCTGCACGGTTAGAATTTACTTCCGTTGGACATTTAGTGTGATACCTTTCTGAGAGGAAAATCGTCTGCAATCATCATGAATAAAAAAATAACAAATAATTTGTATTTTGTGAATTTGAATAGGAAATTGTAGAAGAAAGTTTTGTGATGGCCACAACACACTAGTTTATATTTGAGTATGGAGGGGTTTCTCGAAAGATATTTGTACTTATGAATGTATAAAAAGTATAATAAAATTTATGCACCTATAATGAAAAATGCATTTTATTATACAGTGAAACTTGAATAATTCGAACTTGTTTAATTCGAAATTTTGGATAATTCGAATATTTTACACGGTCTCTTGAATTTTATATTAAAATAATGTTAAAAAATCGTGGATAATTTGAATTCTATTTTGGATAATTCGAATTTTTCATACGATTACCTTTAAAATATTACAGTAAAATTTGTTCCCGAGATTTTACTCATCTGAAGTGCATTATCAATTTTTATAGTCTTTCAAAAGAAGGATAAGGAAATACAATAGAAGCCTCTAGCTAGTGCACCAGAAGATATGGTGCATATGTATGAACTTCGAGGGTTTTGTGAATTGAAAGTCATTTATAATGTAGAAGATTCTATTTTTGTATCAGGACATATGCTATGACACAAAGATTCCATTTAAAAAAGAAATAAAAAATATCTGACTATTCTTTAAAAAGTGTTGAATAATTAAACTCGTAAAAAATATTGATTTAATGGGGGGGGGGGGGGTGAAAGGGGTAATGTAGCGGTATTCTTAGATATAAAGCTTATATGTTAAATCTCTGATCGTAGAGTTTTAATTTTTTAATTTATCCCTTTTTTTGACAAAATAGTATATGTAATTCGAATTTTTGGATATTTCGAATTTTTTTCTGGTCCCTTCGACTTCGAATTCACCAAGTTCTACTGTATATGCATTCAGAGTGAGATAAAAAGATGTTTCTTATTTCTGCGCTTTAGTACAAAACATAGCTTTTTTTTTCCACCACGCATTCTAAAAGCTATTGCATGCAAGTTTAAAATATATTCCCTAAATATATATGTATATATATATATATATATATATAGTTAGAATTGAGAATTTTACTTTAATTTTTAAATTTAAATATATTTCAAAAATTTTTAATATTCTTAATATAGTATATCTCAATGCAAATATGAAGTTTTCATAACTGTTAGACAATAAAACAAAAAAGATGTATAACGCCAATTATCCCCATTATGTAGATATAAAGATAACTAACACCATGAGTTGGAGAAATTTGCATTTTAAGATATTAACTTACAAAAGTTTCATTCATCAGTTACTGAAATTCTCATTGGCAAAATGTCCGAAATATGACTACGCGTTTAATTTCCAACTATATGAAAACTTTAAAGCTGTACGTCTAATTAATAATTACAAATTGTATTTTTCTCACTAATTTTATAAATGAACTTATTTTTGTAATTAATATTCGAAAGTTATCAACTTGTTAAGCTTCGAGTGTAGAATAAACAAAATCCACGCAGCTTGACGGGAACAGAAACAACTATCAGAAATTTTTAGGGGGTGGAAGTAATTCAAGTTGACACTCTGGAAGGGTGCCCATAGAGTCGGCCAAAAATAATTTGAGAGCATAATATACACACATGAAGAAAGCGGTTTAGTCTGCATGGTTAGCATTTTGACATGGCTTTCCCCGCATCTTTTTGGGTCAATGTTTTCTCTAGTAGACACGGAAATGTAGGAATAGTTTTTCGAGGAAGTGGTTTTAGAGACAGACTGGTGTATCAACATAACCTCATGTCTCTTTCTTTAAGTGCTATAAGTGATGTCTTAAAAGAAACTGTCAGCAAAAGGAGAGCAAAATATAAGTGAGACTTTCACTATAAAAGAAACCTTAAATGGTTTGATTATGAACCAAATACATTTATACCGATCTTCTTGCTGAAATTTGATATGATTTTCTGCATGAGCGGATTTAGAGACAAGGCGGCGAAAAAGAATAATTTTCTTGAGGCTATAATTAATGCTTTAAAAGGAGATATATGGAAAAGCAAAGTGAAATATTTATATTGTTTTAACAAAATGTGGAATGTTTAGAATAAGTGGAATAAGTTCAAATGTTCTGCCTGAATTATGTAATCGTTATTCGGACAAGTAGCTTTTGAGGCAGCATGTGACAACTTCATATATTCTTTTTTGAGAGCTTTATGTGAAGTCTCAAAAACAGCCGTCTAATAATATAAAACGAAATATTAATAAAACATAAAAAAAGAAGAAGAAGAAAAAAAATGGCAGATTTAAGATACATAAAGAATTTTCATTGCACCTGGTACAGGCCTTATTTTTTTCTGTAAAATTCCTAAAATTTTAATTTTAAATTTCAAAACTCTAGAAAAATAAAACGCCATGCTTCCATTTTCGAATGTAAAGATAAAGATTTGATTTCAAAGGAATGAGATTCATTTCAAAGGAACAGGTTTGATATCTGTCATCTTTGGCAAAATAATAATAATAATAATAATAATAATAATAATAAATAATAAATAATAAAATAAATTAAATAAATAATAAAAGATCTCCAATTTATCTATCTTTCTTTTGAAAAATCATGGTTATTTTAATAATACATTTTAAGAGAACAATCAATAATATGAAACAATATTTCGTACAATATATATGTATTAAGAAAATATACATCTGTCATGTATGTTTTTGCATTACGTTTTTGATCGCCAAATACACAAAACACCAAACACGAACAAATGTCATATCTATGCCCAATTTGTTTCTAAAGTTTTGAAATTTAAAATTAAAATTTTGTGAATTAAACAGCAAAATAATTTAACGATACACATTTGCACTATAACTAATTTGAAATTATACCGAAATATGGAGATTAAAATCGAGAAATAATTTTCTCAATTTTTAATAATTTTTTACAAAAATTCCAAAGGACGATTAACATAGGGAATCTTTTATATAACCCCAACAACTGTCAGTGACGTCACACATCGCTTGCGTATATCTTCTGCATCTATAAGAAGAAAGCATTAGATTTGGAAAAACGTTTGATTTCCGGTTTTCGATGAATTTACACATTTTGAGATTTCCTTATGAATTTACACGTTTTGAGATTTTCTTGCATTTGAATTAACTGAAATTGACTATTTATTTTTAAAAAAAGTGGATTTATTTTTCTATCCTCTGTATATATAAGAAGAAAGTATAAGATGAAAAAATAAAAATAAAAAATATATATAAATAGATTTTTGGTTTTTGGTGAAGTCACACGTTTTAAGATTTCCTGAACTTAATTCCACCACTTTTAGAAAATATCTGTCTAACTGAGTTCGAACACTGTATTTTATGAACCAATGAACTTAATTTAACCGAACTTGATATTTGGTTGGACCTTGGTTTGAACTGGTGCCGATTAGCAATTGGGCTATATCACCGAACAGGGGGCGCTTCCACGTTGCGATTTCCTCTTATTTCAGGAAAGGCTCAGCATCTACAGGGTACCAAACTTAGAGAAGAATATTAAATAAAACTCTGCTGATTCACTTTGAATGGATATCGACAAACAATTGGCGCAGCTGTGTTGAAATTAGATTCCTTTTACGAGAAGGCAATTACTTTGCTTTTCAAAAAAGTGATCGAGATTCGACCACTGGGTGATACTAGTTATTATTATTTATTTTGTTGAAAAGAAAATATATCGACATTGTTTCAAATTATCACATGTATATTGTTCAATCTTTCGTTTTAAAGATGTCGACATGTTCTGTTATATAATACGGGTAGTCATACCTGCCAATATTTTAATTTATTCCGGAGTACTTTTAGCCCCACCTTTTTTTTCGCACCACTTTACTTACAGAAAAGTGTTATCCAGTATATAACTTCTATAAATTAAGACAAAATTACTTTAAAAAAATAATTGGTACGAAATAAAGGCGGGGCTAAAAATACTCCGGAATAAATTAAAATATTGGCAGCTATGGGGATAGTGGCCTAAAATGGTCCCAGCGGGCAAAACGATCCACATATGTTTTCTTCCAGACAGATAGTGTTGCAGGTCAACAAAAAAATTAGTTGACTACAGATTATTAGTTGACTACGCGGTAATGGACTACAGGTTAACAAATAAATTAGTTGTGCCAAGTCAAGAAGAAGCAATGGCGGTATTCAAAATCGCAATATTATGCGTCTTCTTTGAAAAAGTGGGTTGTATAACATCTATCATAAGGTAAGCACTAACTTTCCTATTTATTTAGATATGTAGTCTTTCATGTAGAGAAATATGACCTGGTTTCCTTATTTTATTTCATTATGTATTGTCATAATTACTTTTATATCCCTTATTTCGCCGATAAGAAAAAATTTACACTTATTATTTAAATGAAGGATCACTTTACTCTTTGGTGAGAGTAAAATGATCCTTTGGATACTTATTCAAAAATTTATTTTTCATTTCTCAGTTTGGGTTTAACATATTTTTAAAATACGTTTATAATACAAAATGTAGTATAGAACATACTAGCAAATGGCCAAAATTTTATTTAAACAGTTAAAGTATTTTACACATTTTTTTTCCTTAAGGGGATAATTTCAGGCCACCTTCCCCTACTAATATTGAATAAGTCTGAGAAAGGAGACTCCCTACATGGGTCAAAACGATACTCCACCAGTGTTGCCAAATTGGTGACTTATTTAATTCAATTTCCACCAATAAATTTTAATTGTAACGGTTTTAATACACTTCGAAGATTAATCGTCTATTATAGTATTATATATATAAATTATCGCTTCTCTAAATTATTGGTGAGGGTTGAATAAAAATAGCCCCAATCTGGCAACAATGGATCCTACATATACAGAAGTTTTATCCTGGTTGATTATTACTACTATAATTAAAAAGCTTCCATTTTACAATGATTGTCTAAAAATAATGCTAATTGTGCACATTTATACGAAATTTTGACCAATACTGCCATATTAAAAATTATGAAAAACACCGTGACGGCAGTGAAATACGTTGAGTGATTTGCACCACAAGCCAGTAGCTTATGTCAACTTAAATCTTTCGCGACCGCATGTTTTTGTCTTTTTCACAGTAAGGTCCACCTGTGTGCGTTACTCTCTTCAGTTACAATATTTCATAACAAAACTTTCCGTATTCACATTTATATTACAAATGGATATACATCATCATTATACTCTTTCTAATCAAAGCGTTTATATCCATAGTATATTGATAGTACAAATATGAATATTGGGTATGTTTTTAAGAAAAATATAACACACAAATAGCGAAAGAAACGCCCACTGGTGGAAGAGATTTTCAAATGACGTGAATCTACGTCACCAGTCGTGAAAGTGTTAAGTACTGACTATGTTTATTAACTTATTTAACAAGCCCCAATTTATGTCAAGGTGCAACTAAATATAACTTTTAATGAAATTTTGTACATAAGTTTTGTACGTAGAGCTGTCACAAAATTTTGACACAGACAAAAACATGAACAGAAAGAAAGACGGACATCTTTTTAAAATGGTCAAATCATATTCAGGACTTATCAAAACGTGTAAATCTACCGAAAACCGGTAACAAAATTTTTTTTCGAATCAGATACATTCTTGTTTTAAAAATGTAGAAGTAAATAAAAAAATAAAAATCTGCAAATTTTCTAATAAGTTTTGCAAGCCTGTTATTAAAAAGAGCACCATTTCATTGCATTAATAAATTTTGCCTATCAAGCATTTTCAAGCATGATTTTAGTTTCATGTCAACTAGCCAAGTAAGCCATTAAATGACAGATTCTTGCCAAGTGCTACACCTCATTTATTTAGACATGTTCTTTTAATAACTAATGGAATCTATTTCACTTTAACTTTTAACCTGTAACAACGCCCGCCCTTGTTCAATCCGCGGCAGTGTCTGGTGTAATCTCAGATTTTTAACACCTGCGCACGAGATTCGAAAATTAATGACTGACAGGTACTTGATTAATTTCCGGAAGGGGAACAAAGGTCTTTGAAAGTTTCCTATGCGCTACTTAGCACAAGAACAATCGATGTTTTTCAACTTTAATTATATTCTACAAAAGTTTTAATGTTATGCATGTATAAGTCACAATTTCTTAATGTTAATTCAATTTAAAATTAAGGGTACAGACTACATGTTTTTTTATTATTTTTTTTTTTTAATGTGTGTGCGTGTTAACTAATATGACATTAATAAGTACAAAACTTTGAATAAACACCTTAAAAAGTAATAAACTCGCAACAATTGTTTCGGGTCGATAAAACACATGACCCTTCGTCAGGCGAACAAAGAAGCACGAGCGCTGCAATCAAAGTGGCAAGGTACGTTGCGGCTTTGATTGTAGCACACGTGCCTACTGTGTTCGCCTGACTAAAGGTCGTGTGTTTCATCGACCCGAAACAATTGTTGTAAGTTTATTGCATTTTATGGTGTTTTTTCAAAGTTTTACATTAAATAAATAATGTATAAAAATTTGCATGCTTGCCAACCATCTCACTATGAACCGTAATATTTTTAGTACCCGCCTTTTTTTTTCCCACCAGTCATTTTTTAGAGGAATTTTATTCTTAATTAATCGTAACAATATTTGGAGAGAATTACTCTAAAAATAAAGTGGTGTGAAAAAAGGGGCGTTTTTTCAAGGAGCGTTAACAATTGTACGTTTATTAATGAGATGGTTCGCAAGCATGAATTTGTATTTTTTTTTTTATGCTTAATTAACAGAATTGCCAATATTTTAATATATTCCGGAGCATTTTTAGCCCCGCTTTTATTTCACACCACTTTATTTATGAAGCAATTTCTTCATTATATAGCTACAATAAAATAAGAAAAAATTACTCCAGAGGTCGTACTCTCCGCCCTTTTTTCAGGACACACTCGTTTAAAAGAAATTTCTGCTTTTTTCGCCACCAATAATTTCATGCAGAAATCTTCATGGTATTTTTATAGTAATGTATCATGATTAAATAGGATATAGATTATTGTAAAATAAAATAGTGGTAGCAATATAGGTAGAAATTACCTATCCTCAAGAGTGTCCTGAAAAAAGGGCGACCCCAGTTACTCTTAAAATAAAAGTGGAATGAAATAAAAGCGGGGCTAAAAATGCCCCGGAATAAATTAAAGTGTTGGCAGTTCTGCGAATTAAACATTTTTTTTAATACATTTTTTTTAATACATTTTTTTTTTTTTTTTTTTTTAAGTTTAACCAAAATTTGAAACAATGATTTTCCTTATAACTTTTTAGACTTATTAAAATTAAAAAAAAAAAAAAAAAAAAAAATCGGAAAAAATAATTATCACTAAAATAATGGAACGTAATTTGTATTGCATGTCCTCCTAATTGTTTAGTCTGTAGTATTAGGTCTTATTTTTATTTTAAAGATATCATTAACTTAATTATAGAACAAGAACAAAATAAATGTTCCAACAAATGGAATCTCGCCCAACAAACGATACGGTAGTTTCACCATAATTAGATACGTAACACATTGTAGTAAAGACATCACGTCGGTCACAGTGAAACGTCCTTTGTAAGTCGAAATTCCATTTTCTTTTGTCTACATACTTGCCTTTTATTAGGCTCTTTATTATCCCCTGATGTCTTTGTTTTCTACAACGGCGCCGACAACCGACATAATACTGCTGAAATAAATTCTTAACATATTTCCGTGTTGTTTGTAGTTATAACTGCGACGTAATTACACTTATAATTTTGTCGGTAATTTTAAAATGCCTAATTTAAAGTATATTTTTAAACGTTGCATTTAAAAAATAAATACATGAAAGAGAAAAATATTCTAATAAGGTTATTTAAAATCGAAGAGAGTCTTCCATTTTTCTGTGAATTTGCTTTAATTTGTGGAAATCAACTAAAAGTTTACATTTCTTGCCAATTTACTGTGTACATTCTGACACAGTTAAAAGATCCGCCTCTTTTTTTGAGGAGGGGGATGATACGTTTTCAATAATTTAATGAAGATGCCTTGGAATGAAAGGGCGTTTACCACATTATATAGGCAATACATGGACAATGTATAAAATCTTTAAAAAAGCAAAAGAAATTTTTGAAAATTGTCTTAAATAATATTTAGAACGCAGTTATTTAAAATAATTTCTCATAATTACTGAATATTATATACATGCGAATAAATAACTTACTAAATAAAAAAATTATGAATGGTCTTAATTATTTTAGTAATTATTTATATTTCAAAAATTCTCCTGTTTGAAGGTTATATGTTAATTACATGGAATTTTATTTTCTTGAACTTTTATTCTAATTAAATATTTTATTATATATTAATTACTATTTAAATAGAGCAAAATAATAATAATGATAATAATAAATAAATATATAAATAAATAAAAATCGATTTATCCGATGAAATTTAAGCTTAATTTATGACTGTCCTCCCTTTGTTTGATTTATCATGTACAAAGTTGTCACTCCTCCAGCATTCTCAATAGCAATATTTGTTTAATAGAAATATTCTCTTTATTTATTTTGGAAAACTATATAATTAAATAAAACAAAGATGTAGCGCAGAAATAGTGATATTAAAAAATTCGGAGGGTAACCAGTTCATATGTACATCAATGATTATAGTTGCAGAGATGCCCACATTTTAATTTCTTCCGGAGTATGTTTGGCCCCGCCTTTTTATCATACTTTCTTTTTTAAGATTTTTTTTTCCTTATTTTATCGAAATTATATATTATTAAAAAAAAAAAAAAAAAAAAAAAAAAGAAAGAAAGAAAAAACTTTTCTATAAATAAAGTGGTGCGAAATAAAGGCGGGGCTAAAAATACGCCGGAATAAATTAAACTATTGGCATCTATGTAGTTGCCAGCTTAGCACCTTTTAGCTACAGGAAAAATTTAATAGGAATATATATTTCAGGGATGGAACACGGGCGCAGAATTCATACCAGAATCCGTTTAAGAAATTTCTCTACCTATAATATCGTTGATTTATGAAGTAGAAAATTTTCTTACATTGAGAGTGGTATGAATTCTGCGCCCGTGTTCCACCCCTGATATTTTATTTAATCAGTGAATTGTAACGGTTTTCCCTAATAAAGCAAAACAATAAGAAATTATTAAAATTTTTCAGTAGCTAAAAGGTGGTAAGTTGGCACCTGTGACAGTGATATTTAATATCCATCACAGACGATTAATCGTCTATGACGAATATCAAATATCACTTCTTAATGTTAGTGATGACTAACGAAAGTCTCAAGATAAGAAAGTCTCAAATTCTGGCAGCACTGAACCAGCTCTGAATGTACTACCTAGAAATGAGTATAGTACTTCACAAACAGTAATGCCATAAGTAAAAACACTTTGAGTTTTATATCTGAATAATAAATATCAATAAATTAAATAATAGCTATAAATTAAAGCAAACAACTGATATTTTAAATTCAAGATAAGTTAGAAGTATGTAGTGTAAAATAATGTGAAAATTTTGCTCACTTTAATGTGTTTATATTAGCTTTTGTAGAAAAAAAATATAATATTTTATCAAAAACTTACGATATCTCATGCTAAACATTCAAACAACAGTCACTTACCTGAAAAGAAAAGAAAAAAAAAATATTAAGAAACAAAGAGAAAAAAATTTGCTGTTGACAATTATTATAATAAATTAAGTAATAAAACAAAAAAAAAATTAAAGAGTTTTTATTATTATTATTACTGTAATAAAATTATGCACACTCTCAAAAAATAAGTGGTATGAATAGAGGCGGAGCTAAAAATATTCCGGGATAAATTAAAATGTTGGCAGCTATGTAAATATGGTTCTGCTAGTAAAGGACCTATAACGTTGCATGTATGGATGGACAAACAATCAGCTGTTGAACATACTGTTCGTTTGTTTTACCTTTTACAACTAAATGATGGAGAACACATATTGAATAGTACTTATATAGTAAAATAGTTTGTAACAAATAAGTCTGTATTAAACAAGAATGTCTGTATTGAAATTCGTAGCTTGTTTGTATTTCAACACGCATTTCACCGTTCTCTATCTATACATTTTTGACTCAATCCGGATTTTAATTACAGCTATAGAGTGTTCTAATTAGGCCAAGTTTAATTACGATCAGCCTGTCATAGCTGCCAAGTTTTTTAAAATTTATTTTGGAGTTTTGTTAGTCCCGACCTTTTTCCATTCCGTAATACTTGCAGAAAAATTTTCTTCAATATATAACTGCGATTAAATATGAAGAAAATTAATCTAAAAAGATTACGGTGTGAAAAAAGGGTGGGGCTAACAGCACTCTGGAATAAATTTAAAAACTTGGCAGCTATACTCTGTATGTATGTTCTTAATTTTATCATTCAATTTTACTATCAATAAATAACCTACTAAATATTGTTTACTGCAATAAAAATGCTTTTAAAGTTTGGTCTAATCGAGTGCAATATTTTGAATTTGATTTATTTCAACAATTGCCTGTTATCAGAAGAAAGCACGTTATCTGAATTGCAGCAATTTGCGTAAAGCTTCTAAGCATTTTATAACAAACAAATATTGTTCAAAATCTATTTTCATGTCATTAACACTTAACACATACTCAATTTCTTTTTTATATCATACGCATCATCGAAGAGAAAATTAAAAACTTGCTTTTAACCAAACAATCTCCATCAACGACCAAAAGGGTTGAGATAAACACGTTAAATTTAATCATTTCGTTTGAAAGTGTTGAAATTTCAAACTTCTGCCTAAGTGCACGCTGTTGTCAAAATAAGATTGAATAACGTGGAGAGACGAGAAAGTCATTCGCTTAATTCATTTAAATTGAAAATAAGCTTTGCGTGGGTTGAGGTTGTAGGTGACAACAATACTTTTCAATAAAAGTTCCAAATAAATTAAATGGATGAGATAAGATTTAAATGGAAATTCTTTTCATTTTAGACAGAATAATGGAGTTATTTTGTATGTGGTAATAGACCTATTGGGGTTATAGTATTTTATTTATTTTAGATGGAAGGGAAAATTGAACTTTTGCTGTGTGTTAAAAAAAGAAATAAATAAATAAATTTCTTTAACCATTCGTTTTAGTTATTTACTTTTTGTGTTATAACAGTGAATTATTACATATCACAAGTACGAGAATGTTTCTAATTATTTGTACATCTGTTACACCTAAAGTAACTTTATGTGTGTCTTTTTTTTCTGACTATTAAATAAATACATTTGTTTTTATTGATAGCCTATATCAGATAAGCTACGCACGGCGACGCTTTTTTTTTTTTTTTTTTTTTTTTTTTTTTTGGCTGGAGTTTTCAACCAGTATTTTTTAAAGATAAATTTCTTTTTAAATTTATCGGCTTCTATTATTACAAAATTTATAATATAAAATTAGTGATTGAAATGATCAAGACAATATCACAAACCTAGGAGTGTTCAAGCCTTTTCAGAGTTGCCAATTTCTATAATTTATTTTTTTTATAATTTACAAATTATTATTTTTTATTAATTTATTCCAATGTTAGTCCCGCCTTTATTTCACACTAATTTATTTGGAGAGTAGATTTTTCTAATAAGTAACTGCGATAAAATAAGAAAAAAAAGTTCCCTTATAAATATTAACGGAGGGAATACAAAAAAATACATAAAAAAATTACCGGTATTAAGATTACGGACAATCCATAATAACTTCGAACCTCTGTATAATTTATTTTTTTATTTTATTTTTTATTTATTCATTTATTTTATTTATTTATTTATTTATTTTTTGTACCACTTTTCTAAATTAAAAAACTCATATTATTTAACCTTTGTGGATAATTATCAAATAGTACTAGACATAAAATTTCAGTTGAATCAGTTCGCACATTTTTGCCTTTCTGACAGTAATCTCCGCCGGTAGGCGTAATTCTTTCAAGTTACATAGTTACAAAACAATGTTTTTTGTGTTCAAATCATAGCTGTCAATATTTTAATTTATTCTAGAGTACTTTTAGCCCGTCTTTATATCGAACCACTTTATTTATAGAAAAAAAAAAAATTCTTCAATACATAACTTCGACAAAATAAGAAAAAATTGCTTTAAAAAAATAAGTGGTACGAAATAGAGGCGGAGCTAAAATTACTCCGGAATAAATTAAAATATTGGCAGCTATGTCATATTTATATTACTAATGACATACATTATATTTGCACTCTTTCTAATCAAGTACTTTTATACAGAGTACATTGGTTATTAAAATATGAATATTGCATATTTTCTTTAGATATACAATATATATATATATATGTATACAAATTGAAAAAGTAACGTCAACTGGCGGAGTTTCAGATTTTCAAATGATGTGAATCCATTTCAGTGATCGAGAAAGTGTTACGCTCATTGTCCAAAAAGGATTAATCATAGAAAACTATTGTGGGGAAAAAAAAAAAAAAAAGAAGGAAATTTGCAAGCATAATTTACATGATTTTTATGAAATTACTTTTATTGTGTATTTAAAAATTTTTACACTAAGAAGCTTAAATAAGCTTACAAATACAAACAAATGGATAAATCATATCTGCCAACATTCTAATTAATGATATGTAGTATTATAAGTACCGCCCCTTTTCCTACAACACTTAATTTTTACAGTAATTTCCTTCAAATTTTAATATATATAAGTAAGATGAAAAATGCTCTAAAAAAAATGTGTGTGTGGGAGGGGGGGACGAAGGACTGCAGGACTACGGAATATTAATTTGAATGTTGGCAGGTATGATAAATGTAATTTTCCTGTTATAAGAAGTAATAAAAATGTCTAATTTATTCCAGAGCATTGCGACTGTAATATCCGTCATTTTTTCATACTACTTAGTAGAGTAATTTTCTTGAATACGTAAGAATTAAAAAGAAAGAAAATTATTCTTCAATATGAGTGGCGTAAAAAAAAGATAGTTGCAAACAATACTCAGGAATGAATGAGAAAATTTCTCATATGTGTTTTCATCGCTAGTTGCCAACTTTTTAATTTATTTCGTAGGTGGTCCGATAATCTGGTGCGTTTTTAAACATACTCACAATTCTCAGCTTATTTCATAGCATTTTAAGAATCCGTCTCCTTTATCCAACCACTTTCTTTGTGCAGTTTTATTTTATAATATAAGGGATGGAACACGGGCGCCGAACTTATACCATTATCAATCTAGCAAAACTTTCTACTTCTTAATTCAACGATATTATGGTTAGAGAAATTTCTTAAACAAATAGCGGTATCAATTCTGCGTTCGTGTTCTACCTCTGCAATATATAACTATTGCTAAAAATGAAAATAATAATCAAGATTTTGAATATTGGAAGCAACTGTGTCCAATGCCAAGCATCTTCCCCTACATAGCAACCGGAAAAACTCGTGATAAGAAATCTGATCTTAACCCTTTGCGGCGCAAGACAATTCGGATCATTTAAATTATACTGCCACCGGAATTCATGAACTAATTTAGACTAAGAGAAATTTTAAAATTTATGGTTAGAAAAACGGTCTTTTCTGCTATGTTATAAACGTAAGTTTTTGCTAAAAATTTTCTGGGGTGAATTTTTGCCGCTGGATCTTAAATTTTGCGTCCTCGCAGCGAGGACAGCGCGCGTTAAGGGGTTAATTTGACTGTCATTAGTGAGAACTTGAAAATATACAACAAAATGAAAAAAAAAAAAAAAACAGTGCATACAATACACACACACAATAAATAAATAAAAATAAATGAATAAATAAATAAAATAGTGCTGCTTATATTAAAGGAAACCCAGTTAAAATTAATGCGGAAGAATAAGAGTAGCATTACAATATTATTAATTAAATCAGTAATGGACGGAGGGATTTTTTTTTATTTATTTTTAAGAAAAAAATTATTATTATTTAAATGCAATTTTTTTTATTAAAATCACACAATCAACTGTGGAAGAAAATCATATTTATTGAATTTTTTATTTTCACTCAGTCGGAAAAATAAAAATTTCAATAAATATTATTTGAATAATAATAATAATATATATGTGTATGTGTGTGTGTGTGTGTGTACAGAACAACAATTCACTCTAACACCGACTTACAAAAATTAGGACGAAAGTACCTATGACATAGTCACAATACTTACATTTATTTATAAATATATATTTTGTAATGAAATACCAATAAATTTAGTTTATAAGTAAATAAAAATTTCGATGGCAATCAGTTTCTAAAACACAATTTTTTAACTGCCGAAATATCTCACATGTAAATTATTTTTTCTTTATAAAATTATTTTGTCCATCAATATGATTTATATAACTTTAAATTAACTATTAAAATTTATTTACATAAAAAAAAAAAACTAGCTTCAAAGAAGTGCTATAAATCTTAGCTCGAATCTGTTTATCTTAATTAAATATACTTACCTTATTTGTTTATTTGTTTATTTATTATTCAATAAATAACTTTCAAATTCACAAACCCCATTCCATAACATCCCAATATTTCAAAACCAGTTATAAGATTATTACTTTTTTCTTTTTTTCCATAATTAAATGGATATAACTTTCAGATAGCACATGTCGAATAACATTTCGTACAATTCTTTTAACTGCTTTTGGTAATTACAAAAGTGAAAAAATTACTGTTTGTGACTGTGTTAACAAGTTAAGGGAAAAGACCTTTCTTAATATGAACAGTCTTAATGCGAACAAATTCCTCACTTAACAGAGAACAGACAAATCAAAATGTTTAATTTTACGACTCGCCATCAGAATCAGTGGAGTATGTGATGAGTTTAGACAGCAAACCTGACTTTAATCAAGAGTTCTTAAGTAGGCCGTATCACGATCGACTTCGATCGAATTTCGAAGAACTGAAATGAAGTGGAACGTCCACTTTAGGGGTCCGTTTACAGTTTAGATTGTCAGACTTATCTGGAATGTCCACGTCATATTATATCACTGGCAGAAGAAGTTACATGAGTGTGTCTAGAATTTAGATGAAGTATGAACGGTCGATGTAAATTTAAACGTTGAATTAAACCTACATTGTACTTACGATGAAAATAAGAGATATCTTGATGAAATATTCAAGTTTTGGAAATAAGATTATACAAGTATTATACATAACTGCCAAGTCTCTCGATTTTAGTGGGAGACTTCATATCAGAAATTTTTAACGACAATTTTAACATTAAATAATATATTTCTCGGTTTATAATGTACTAAATCTTAAATTGTTACAATCATACACAAGAATTTTGAAAGCAATATGTTTTCGGTAGCTCCCATGGCAGACGATAAACATCAGTCACACGCAAAAAAAGTTTTTTTTTTCCTCTGCTACCACTATTACTATAACGAAATCTTTATGGTACATTGACAGCAGTTTTTGTGATTAAATTCGCAGAGCTGCCAACCAAATCCGGTAAATTGTTAGTACCGCCCCTTTTTCTACACCACTTAATTTTTAGAGTAATTCTCTTCAAATATATTTACGATGAATGAAGAAAACAAATGCTCTAAAAATTAAGTGGTGTAGAAAAAGGGGCGTTTTTCAATGGGCGTTAACAATTTGCCGGATTAGGTTGGCAGCTCTGAATTCGATAGCGATTATTATTAGGAAGTATTGTGGGAGGCAGAAATACGTCTTTGTATGACTGACAACAAATTTGTTACGAAATTACACTTTTGTCTAAGTAGAAATTTTTAGGCAGAAACATTAATTTAGAGTATTATAATGAATTTATATTTTTAATGCTTATACTGTTGGTGTTGTTTTAATGTCAATTATCAGCACGAGGAACATAGACATAAACGACATGCCCTCCGTAGGGGGACCATTACTCAAACTTGTTTGAGAGAAAAACACAAAACATTTCAAATGGCTAGGTCACCGGACGTGACCTGCTATCAAACCCGCCTTCTCTCGTATGACAACTTCACGAGACCAGAATTTTCTTATCTCTTGTCATATTGATAAATACAATTTTAAATATTTTCGAAAGTATTATTTATTTGTATATGTTTTCATACCAATTTGTCTGGTCAATTAATTAAATACTATATAATTGAATTTTCTTTTTACAGTGCTCGTAATGGACCACATTTTTCTTCTGAGTGTTTCGCCACTATTCTCTAATTTTTTGTTAAATTTATAGGATTTTTATCGCAGAAGCTACTCAAAGCTATTCAAATTTCGTGGTAGAAAACTCAAGGGAAAACACGAGGATCATATAAATTTTACTTTTTTTTTTTTTTTTTTTTTTTCTGGTTTCTCAGCAGTTACTATTTTTAATGTCTTCTTTAAAATAAAACAATATTTGCATTATTTTTTCAAAGATATGTACTACAAACGATTAACAAAGATTGCTGGAAAAAGAAAAAGAAAAAAAAATGATATTTACATAAGTGACTGCTGAAGTTTCTTGACAGTCACAATTTTGAATACCACATTTTATAAATAGCAATCTTTGTATTATTCTTTCGAAGAAATTTTACTACGAACAATGATCAATGGATATTGTTATCAAAAAAATGGTATTCAAAATAGTAACTTTTGAGAAACCTCCTTTTTTTTATTTTAAATTGTAAAATTTATCTTCTATGTCCACGTCAAATTATATTCGAAGAAAAACCAAATATATTTGTATATAGTTTTATTTTCACATAATTTTATATAGTTATGCATACTATTTATTCTTAATTTGTTGAATTTATATAAAGGAATTTTAAAATAAGTTCACACAGATCCGTCTTTTTCCAAGGATTCTTTTTTAAATTTCTCGAAAAAAAAAATCATTTAAAATTTATAGGTTTACTCTAAAAGAGAAGTTTCTATTAATAATTAACCGTAAAGAAAATCAAATACAAGTACATACTCAGTAAATTGATTTTTTAACCCTTTGCGGTGCAAGACAATTCGGATCATTTAAATTATACTGCCACCGGAATTCATAAACTAAATTAAACTAAAAGAAATTTTAAATTTTAAGGTTAAAAAAACCGGCCTTTTCTGATATGTTATAAGCGTAAATTTTTGCTAAAAAATTTCCGGGATGAATTTTTGCAACTGGATCTTAAATTTTGCGTCCTCGCAGCGAGGACAGCGCGCGTTAAGGGGTTAAGGATCAGTATTATTGCTCACTAATAAAATTGTACGTTTCCTGTTTTATTTTGGTAAAAGGAATTTAAAATATTTGTAATATTTATACCTATCTTCATTTGAATATATGCACCAATCTTTTTGCCGATTAATTAATTAATTAAATATGATAAAACTGATTTTTTTTTTCAGATTTTTTAATTAATTTCTTTATATTTTAGATTGTTACACTGCTTATCTCGCGTGCCCACATCATATTGTATCACTAACAGAAGAAGTTACGCCTGCGTGTGCCGAATTTAGATACAGTTTGAATTATCGATAGCAATTTAAACATCCAATTAAACATGCAATGCACTGGGACGAAACTCTTTGATAATAAGATAAAATTTCAAAATTTCGGCTGCGACTTTACATACATATTATTCGAATATGTTATGAAAAATTTTAAACTTTACACTCTGATTATATATTTTTAATAATTAAACAACAGTTATTTATATTTGAAAATATGGTTACACTGCAACATCTGTTTATATTTTAACTCATTTTGAAAAGAAAAACGTAATATGATTTTACATCTTTAATATGTATTTTGTCAAAGCTATAATATATTAAATTAGAGGAAAAAATGTATTAAATTAAACAAATGACACCAGAAATTTATTCTGGAAAATATTTATATAATATTTAAAAATGTATTGGGAATTACCTTTTTAAAATTTATGTGAATATTGTATGCGATTAATTTAGAGTGTGAATGTTTAATTGAACCAAAACAGAACATTCTTGTCATAACTAGAGCAACGAACGTTTTAATTTATTCCGGAATATTTTTAGCCCCGCCTTTATATTATACCATTTTTTATTTAAAAATTATTTATTTTCTTATTGCATCCTTCTCATATATTGCGAAAAATTACTCTGTATATAAAATGATATGAAATAAAGGCGGGGCTAAAAATGCTACGGAATAAATTAAAATGTTGACAACTCTGTATAACCCCTAACTTCTTACATTTGAGCACAAAACATTCATGACAAATTGATTTAATACAAATGCACATTTCTCAACAACCATATCTTTTATCTTTTTTAAATAAAAACAAATGTATATTTTTCTGGATTCATGTTAATAATTTTAAATATTTAATGTCTTATTTTTCAGTGTATATATATCTATACATACCTATTTGGCTAGTTATTGATTTAATCGAATATGATGTAATTCAATATTTAATCATAAGTTTGTTTAAATTTAAACTGCTAAACTTCAGTGAAATGTCCATGCCATTTTAAATCACTGTCATAAGAAGTTACTCCTCGTGTGTCATGAATTTTAATGAAATTTGAATGGTCAATAAAAATATAAACATTGAATTAATTGACGTTGGATTTTGTATGAAATAGCTTGATAAGAAAAATAAGTATAGCTTGATGAATAGCGAAAAATATTTATATGTTTAAAGACTGTGTTACATCAAAGCTTTTGTTTATATTTTACAGTGGTAGTACTCCCCGCCCTTTTCTCAGAAAACCCCCAGGGATCAGACATTTCTACCTTTATTGTCTAATTTTTTTTTTTTTTTTTGCAATAATCTATATCCTATTTAATCACGACACATTACTATAAAAATACTATAAATATTTTTAATGGAAATTAGTGGTGGCAAAAAATAAAAAATAATATTTTCTTATTCTTGACAGTGTCCTGAAAAAAAAAAAAAAAAAAAAAAAAAAAAGTCGGAAAGTACGACCGCTGATAGTATTCCATAGCATTGTTAAAACCCGCCTTTTATTCACACCCCTTTCATTCCATAATAATTTTCTCCAGTATGTAATTACGGATTAATAAGAAGAAAATTGCTCTTAAAATGAAAGTGGTGTGGAAAACAGGCGGATAATAAATGAAAGAATAAATTAAATTATTGGCCGCTCTGAATATGTTATTGGATATGCCATTATTTCGGATTTCTCCAAAGCACTGTTAATACCTGCCAACTTTCTAATTAATATTTCGTAGTGATGGTATTATCCTCCGCTTTTTCCACACCACTTTATTTTTTGAGTAATTTTCTCCAAATGTAATTACGATTGAATAAGAAGAAACAGACTGTAAAAAAGACTGGTGTGAAAAAAATAAGCGATGCAAGAAATACTACAGGATATTAATTTAAATGTTGGCAGTCATGTATTATTAGTATCCGCCTTATTTTAAAACATCAAATTTTTAAAGAGTAATTTCTTCTTATTTAATAGTAACTACTTATAGTAGAAAATGATTATAAAACTAGTATGTTGTGGCCACCACAAGACTTTCTTCTATATTTACCTATACATATTCAATCAGTAACAATATTAAAAAAAAAAAAAAAAAAAAAAAAGTACGATTTTTTTTTTTTCTAAGTTTTTTTTTTTTTTTTTTTTTTTTTTTTTTTTTTTGTTAAAAGTGAAAAAAATCGATAACTTTGTTTTAAATTATCACAGATTTATAGTTCAACCATTCGTTTTAAAGGTATTGACGAGACCTTTCGAAAGATACCCATCTTGAAAATTTATCCCCCCCGGGGGGGTACTTCCCCCCCAGGGGGGGAAGCGATGCCCCCCCATGCAGAAATTTTTTTTCCTAGTTACATACTACTATTATCAATAATTCATATTAATTTTACAATCACAAGTTTAAAACAACTCTAATTATGCACATTTATACGAATTTTTGTCCTATGCTGCCATGTTAAAAATTTAGATAAAATGCTATCACAGCGCCACCTGTTGAGCTATTGATCCCCAAACATAATCAGCTCCAGTTTATGTCGGGGACCAACTAAATACCAAGTTTGGTTAAATTTCGTTAAAAAAAAAAAAAAAAAAAAAAAAAAAAAAAAAAAAAAATGCGATTTTTTTTCTAAGTTTAGTTTTGTTAAAACTAAAAAAAATCGATAACTTTGGTTTAAATTATCACAGATTTATCGTTCAACCATTCGTTTTAAAGGTATTGACGAGATCTTTCGAAAGATACCCATCTTGAAATTTTGCCCCCCCGGGTGGGAACTTCCCCCCCCGGTGGGGGGGCAACCGATGCCCCCACATGCACAAAAATTTTTTCCTAGTTAACTACTACTATTATCAACCTGATCTTTCGAAAGATACCCAATGTGAAAATTTACCCCCCTGGGGGGGTATTTTTCCCCTAGGGGTGGGAAGCGATGCCCCCCCATGCAGAAAATTTTTTTTCTAGTTACATACTACTATTATCAATAATTCATATTAATTTTACAATCACAAGTTTAAAACAACTCTAATTATGCACATTTATACGAATTTTTGTCCTATGCTGCCATGTTAAAAATTTAGATAAAATGCTATCACAGCGCCACCTGTTGAGCTATTGATCCCCAAACATAATCAGCTCCAGTTTATGTCGGGGACCAACTAAATACCAAGTTTGGTTAAATTTCGTTAAAAAAAAAAAAAAAAAAAAAAAAAAAATGCGATTTTTTTTCTAAGTTTTTTTTTGTTAAAAGTAAAAAAAATCGATAACTTTGGTTTAAATTATCACAGATTTATCGTTCAACCATTCGTTTTAAAGGTATTGACGAGATCTTTCGAAAGATACCCATCTTGAAATTTTGCCCCCCCGGGTGGGAACTTCCCCCCCCGGTGGGGGGGCAACCGATGCCCCACATGCACAAAAATTTTTTCCAAGTCAACTACTACTATTATCAACGAGACCTTTCGAAAGATACCCATCTTGAAAATTTACTTCCCCGGGGGGGGATTTTCCCCCCCAGGGGGGGAACCGATGCCCCCCCATGCACAAAATTTTTTTCCTAGCTAACTACTACTATTATCAATAAATCCTATTAATTTTACAATCACAAGTGTAAAATAACTCTCTTTATGCCCATTTATACGGAATTTTGTCCTATGCTGCCATGTTAAAAATTTGCATAAAATGCGATCACAACGCCACCTATTGAGCGATTGATCCCAAAATCTAATCAGCACCAGTTTATGTCAGGGTGCAACTAAATACCAAGTTTGGTTAAGTTTCATTCATTGGTTCGTGAGATACAGCGTCCACAAAAAAATGATACAGACAGACAGACAGACAGACAGACATTTTTTAAAAACTATTAATTCGTGTTCTCCATATCCCAAAACATGTAAATCCATTAAAAAATGGACTTCGAAAATTTTCGCGAATCCAATACTTTCTCTATATTACATATAGAAGAAAGTAAAAAGTAGTGTTGAAAAACAGGCATTTACTAGCACTGCTTCGGAGAAATGTGAATTGTTGTCTTTTCTCTGTTATTTATATTTGTTCGAAAATTTACAGTAGATTACTTTTTAATTTGTTAGATTTATGAACAAGAACTTTGAGCAAGATATGCTTCAATTTAAATTAAAACTTTTAATCGGGAATATTTTTTTTTTTAAATTTGCTGGTTCTAATTAATTTTTTTTTTCCTGTTGTTAGTGTTGCCCAATTTAGGAACGTTTTATTCAATGTCCACCACTAATTTTTAACTATAAACTTTATAATTATTCATCCACTTCATACACGAAATATTACTTCTTAACCCTTTAACGTTCACTACTTAATTTATTTTAAAAATTACTAAACTAATTTTAAAAATGGCTTTTAGACACATAGCTGATCATAAATATTTAAAAAATGAAAAATTAGCATTGTTCCTTTTCGAGAAATATTCGGTTTGAAACATCTGTTAGTAAACCTTATTAAATTCAAATAATATTTAATTTAATAAATAAGTCACTTTATAAGTAAACATTATCGACAACAAAAACTCGTAAAAGTTGCATAGATCTCAACATTTCAATTTATTCCGTAGTATTTTTACCCCTCTGCAGTGCAAGGTAATTCGGATCATTTAAATTACACTGCCACCGGAATTTACGAACATAATTAAAATAAAATAAATTTTAAATTTTCATGTTAAGAAAAGTGTCTTTACTGCTATGTTATAAATGTAAATTTTTGCTAAAAAAATTTCCGGGATGAGTTTTTGCACTTGAGAATTAAAATTAGGTGTTCCATCAGCGGGAACACTGCGACTGAAAGGGTTAAAATAATTCGTAGAAGTCTAACAAAAGACTCACTAAATATATCAACATTGTTTAAAGTGTTTTAGAGCGTTAGGGCCAGTAAATTTTAATTTCTCAAACTATTTCTCCGTGCTATTATACACACTTCAGACGAGCTACGCATGTGCTTTTAACTTAAAAAAAGTAATAATAAGTTTAAATAAGCGTTTTGATAAACTTATATAATAAACACATAAATAGTGTTTAAAATTTTATTGCCACTTAAATTGTATTCCACATGAAAAAATTTTATAGCAAAACCAACCCAACTAATAAAAATCTGCCGATAAACTATAAAAAATATGTAGATAATCTGAAGGAGTTTGGAACTTTATGTTCCAAATGCTGAAAAACGTTTACATGCTGAAAAACGTCAGTTTGGAATATTAACCCTTATCGCTCGTATGTCCCTTCTGAGGGGACATTAAAAAATCGAGCCACGCCTTAAGGTGTTCCTCTGCAAATGAATTGTTATTTTTCTGAAATGTGTAACTATAGGCTACCTTACGGCTACCGGAAAATTTTAACAGAAAGATTTATCTTATTTAATGATGAAGTAAAATAAAACAAATTATTACAATTTTTTGGTAGCCAAAAGGTAGTAAGTTGAAAACTATACGTGTGACGTTTTAAAGGAACGCCAAAAGGCGTGTCTTACTGTTCAAAATAGGAAAATATGCCGAGCGCAAAGGATTAACCCGCAATAAATAATTAAATAAATAAATAATAAAATACAAATACAAATAATATTAAATACAAATATATTCTTCTTCTTTTTTTTTTTAAATACTTTTTTTTTTTTTTTGTGTGATTAAAAAAAAAAAAAAAGATGAATATAGAAGATTCTTCAACCGAGAAGAATTGAAAGATTATGCTTCAGAAGAACGCAACGATTCGAACTCACTTCATTACTCTTCATAGCGGTTATTGCCATTACCAACAACTATATAATGTTATGTTTTGTAACCAAACAAAAACAAGCATTTTTTGAAATTTTCTGCTGCATTGCAACGTTATAATAAGATTTTTTTTTTTTTTTTTTTTTTTTTAGAAACAAACTTCGATATAAAGTGTTGTATGTATTATATATTCTGTTTCGATGTAGTGTCGTGTGTGCTAAACATCTTTATTATCACTATTTTCAAATAATATTTTTGCATTAAATATGTGTAAGAAAGTTATTTCAAATAAGTACAACCAGTGTTGTCAGATCTGGCAAATTGTTTATTCAATAGTCACCAATAATTTTAAAAAGAGATACTTGATAAAAAAAAGTAGACGATTATTCTTCGAAGTGATTAAGCAAACTTTACAATTAAAAATTATTGGTGATTATTGAATAAAAAATTCGCCAGATCTGGCAACACTGACTATGACCGCCGCCCGTGTAATCTAAACAAACACAATCATTTCTCAAAAGTCTTCGTAACTTCTTAATATCATGTTAAATATATTTAACAAATAGAGAATAATTATGATTTTAAAAGAACAAAATAATTTATTATAGTTAATAGATAAAACTTTAAATAATGATAGTTTTCAAACAACATTAAACTTTCAGAGATATAAAAATATTGTTAAACATCGTGAACATTCTAAGTGAGTAACTAGAACAAAGATAGTATACTTGTTAACAATGGTTTTTGGAAAACAGTATCAGTAACGTGATACCAATAACATCTCTATAGTATAAAAAATAGATAATAAATGAATGAAATAAAAAAGGAAAATAAAGAGATCAGTATATATATTTTTAATTTTATGTCTCCTTCCGTCAGAATCAATGGAGTATGAGAGCGATTCAGACAGGAGCTAGGGCTTAATCACTGCGATAAGTGGGGCGCATCATGATCAGCCCCTATCAAGTTTCAAAGCACCGAAGAGAGATAGACCGTCCATTCGCGACGTCTAAATAGTCCATGTCAAAACAAATCATTAACTGCGTGAATTATGAGGATAATTTGGTGAAAATTAGTTTGTGAAAGAGTTTTATAAAAGGGGCAAAATAAAAATATTTTGGAAAGCGCATTAGTTTATCATTGAGTGTCAAGTTATATATTTTGTACGAAAAACAATTTCGTAATAGTATACTTCTTACTTTGTAGAGTTCAATTTCAATCGATTGATTTCATATTTATCGCTGTTAGTTATTTATTTAAAGAATACGAGCTATAAAACATTTTTTTAATTTTTATTATTTAATCATCTTTCTAGTCATAAGAAGTTAATGGTGCTAAACTTACGGATCATTTTATTCAATATTCACCAATAATTTTGAGGAATGAGTTTTGATATACACGGTAGACAATTAATCTTCAATGTGATTAGGCAAACATTACACTTAAAAATTTGTGATATTTATTGAATAAAAAAAATCCCTAAAATTGGCACCACTATAACACGTGACAAAAATCAAGATAATTTTCTTGACACTTTCAGGGGCGGTTTTTATACTACCTAGATTTTATTCCCAATTTCGAAAACTCACGTCGGAAGTCTTTAATAAATTTTTACCTATTTGACTTACCCAACACAGAAAAAAAAAGATTTAATTCTCATTATCTAAATCTGTTCTCAAGTTCTGGTGGAATTTGATATTAAATGAAAGTTGAAATATTTTAAGTTAACATTGCCCCTGAAAGGGTTAGCTTCATTTCTTTCTTCTTCATTTCTTAATAAATATTTAACTTTCTGATTAAAAAGTACTTGCTCTATTCTAGTAAGAAAAATATTTAATATTTAAAAAAAAATGTTCTTTATTAAAAAGCATCATAATGCTACTTATGATAATTTTTGAGCTATAAAAAATGAAAGTAAACAAAAAAAAAAAAAAAAAAAATACATTCAAAGTCACAAATAGTTTTTATTAAATATATATTCAAATTAGGACAATTTTTGAAGTAAAAAGCAAATTCTTCTTTTAGATACTATAGTCCGTTAGAAAAAAAAAAAAAAAAAAAAAAAACTGTTTCTTATAAATATATTACTACTTTCTGATAAAAGAACACTAATTTACAGATAAAATACAGACATCTTATAAATGAAAAGAGATGAAGAAAAACTCCAAGGTTTTTGTCATTCAAATTATTGCTTCATTCGCAATCGGCATTTGCCATTTTGTGTAACATTTTTCTGTAACTATGCTTATATAAATATAAACTTCGATATGCATTGTGAACTTTTTGTCTGACAACGTCAGTAATAATTTTGTAAGTAATAATTTTAAAAAATTCAAAATATTAAAATTAGTTAAATGCAGTTGAAAGAAATACCTATTCTCCGTCTCGTAGCTTCCAACTTTTACACATTTTTAATATCACATAAAATGAGTAGCAATCTTTACATTGTTAAACCCATCGCCGGGCCATTCATTTCTTAGAACAGCATAGCTGCCAACCTAATCCGGAGTATTGTTCGTACATGCCCCTTTTTCCACGCTACATAATTTTTATAATAATTCTCTTTGGATGGAATATTTGGGAGGCACCTGTGACAGCGTCACGCGTCCTCCTTTACCTAAAAATAAATTTATTTAAGATAAAATAAGACGAAAAGTACTTGGAGCTGAATAAAAAATATGAGCAAATAGTCTGTTATTTTGTACATACTGTGGCTAAAAATATAGCATAGTGTTTTTTTCTTAATATTTTGTACTTTTTACATTAAGAGCCTTTTTTGCCTTTCTTTTGTCAACTTCTTTTTTTTATTATTATTATTTTCTTCTTTCTGCCTCTTTGTTTCTTCTATTTCTTTTCTGTTTAGTGTGACAGTTGCTAACATAATCTTATCCTTCTTCTTTTCAGTTTTTTATTAGGTAACATTTCATTGGGCTCAACGATTAAAAATATTTTAGTTATTTCTTAAATAAAAATAATTCATTATGCCTAAATATTCACAATGTTTTACTTATTTCTTTAAAAAAAAATCATTAGGCCTAAGTCACAATATTTTAACTATTCATAGGATAAAAATCCATTAAATTAAACAAAGAGCATTAAAGATAACCTCTTTTATTAAATCTATAACTCCGCCAGTGGGCGTTTCTTTCGCAATTTGTATGATATTATTTCTTAACCCCTTAACGACGCAAAATTTAAGATCCAGCTGCAAAAATTCATCCCGGAAATTTTTTAGCAAAAATTTACGTTTATAACATAACAGAAAAGGCCGGTTTTTTCAACCTTAAAATTTAAAATTTCTTTTAGTTTAATTTAGTTCATGAATTCCGGTGGCAGTATAATTTAAATGATCCGAATTGTCTTGCGCCGCAAAGGGTTAACACTTTCACGAACGCATGTTTTATTCTCTTTAACGGTAAGCTCCACATGTGGGCGTTATTCTTTTACATTACATATTTGTAAAACATTGTTTACTTTATTCACATTTATAATATAAATAAATATGCGTTGCAGTTATACTCTTCCTAATCAAAGTATTTGTAGCCATAGTGCATTGATTACCCAAATGTGTATATTTTGGTATATTGTTAAGAAATAATGTAACCTGTGTAACCTATAGAAACGCCCACTGGCGGTGTTTCAGATTTCAAATGACACGAATTTACTTCAGCGGCTGCGAAAGTTTTAAGAATATAGCCAATATTCATATTTATGCAATCAATATACTATGGCTACAACTACTTTGGTTAGAAAGAATATAATTATAATGTATATGTTATAACCATTTGTGATATAAATGTGAATATAGAAAATTTTGTAACTTGGGAAAAAAAACGCCCACAGGCGGGCCTTACTGTTAACAAGACAAACGCATGCGGTCGCGAAAGTGCTAATCATTGGGTCAAGTCTCTCTAGTTTGCGTAGGTCAAGTCTCTCTAGTTTGCGTAGGTCAAGTCTCCTTAAGTTACGTTGATTTGATAATCCTAATTTTTTAGCAACTTGCATTACAGTTATATGAAGCTACTATACACCGACATGTAGCTAAGACAGTGACTGAAACAACTATACTTTTAAAATTGACTTGCATCAAAACTGGAAGTTCAAATTTAACGAAGTCTAAGGTCTCCAAAATTTACTTAAAAGCTGCAGTGTCAATCAACATTTAATAGCCAGAAAACCACTGATGGTTCTGCAATGGTTGTTCCCTGCAAAATGCTGTTGTATGATTAGTCAAACAGTATAATGACTAACACTTTCCTAAAGTTTCCCTTTCATTGGAAAAACCCTTATTGGTCAAGTCTCCCTATGGGTCAACTGCCCTAGTTCCCCTAGTTTCCACGATTAATTAAGTAAAAAACTATCCTACAAATGTACTGTTGAAAGGATTAGGGGGAAAAGGAGGATCTGTATCCATCCGGAAAAGGTTGGAGACTGCAAGCTTTGTTAGTAATATTATGTTAAAATAAGTTTGAAATTAGGATTCATTTAAAAAAAGAAATCCATGTAGCTTATTTAATGCAATTAATTTGATTGTTAGTGCTTTATAAGCCCAAGAGAAATATACATACCACCAGAGTTGCCAACTTTTATAATTTACTCCGGAGCACTGGTTGTATTGTTAGTGCCCACCTTTTTATCATATCAGTATTTTTTAAGAGTAGGGCGATTGACTGTACTAGGGTGCTAGGCCTGAGGGGGAGTACACCCTGCGTGGCAGTGGCGGATTTAAGGGGGGGGCTAGGGGGCTGAAGCCCCCCCCCCAAAACACTGTCATTCATAATTGAATTTTGCAATTGTAAATGTTTTATTGGTCTAGAATAACACTTTGAAAAATCTTAGCCCCCCCCAAAAGTCAAGTTCTGTATCCGCCACTGCTGCGTGGTTTTCTTTCTGAAGGGTTCTAGCTCGTATTTAAGCAGGTTTCGAAAAAAACCGCGGAATACTACTCCGAACGGTTGGGCCGATGAGCACGGCCTCGGATTGAACCGGGCACCTAACGTCTACCAGCTCTGAGCGCAGAACCGTTCGGTCGCTGATGGGCCTAACAGTCCTTCAGAATACATTATAATTGTTACCAGATTTGCACATATATATATATATAAAATTCTTTTCTTGTAGTTAATAAGAATAAATCAAAAAGTTAGCAACTGTGATACCATCCAATTCATTAATATTAAAAGAGAAAGGTGTGGTAAGCTACTTTTCATGCTTACAGTTTTTAGTCTAAGCATTCATTTTTGTGATAAAATTACTTACCACAGACTTAGAAAGAGAATTTTTGAAAAATGGAATCAACGCAGAGTGTGATACTTTGTTCTTTGATTTTGTTCTATCGCATATTTCAATGGAGTAAAACCAGCAGGCATACCACGCCTTTCCCATATAAGAACTGATAACCATGGGTTGTTAATTGGTAGAAACTGTTATAGAAATTAATATAAGATTTCTATTAAAAATCACCGATATTCGAAAAAATTAAAAATTAACAGTTATGCTGGCTACCCTTTTTCAAATCGAATACCTTTAATAAAAGAGCACCAAATGCTTTTAAACTAATTTCTAGAATCTAAGCAACATATTAAATTAAATGATTTACTTATTTTCCAGATATTTCTGTTAAGGAGTTCTGTTATTCATTAAGACTAAAAATGTCTTCATGAATATAATCCTTTAATGGAAATGGAAATCTGTTCAGTTTTAGTTTTTGCATATTCCCCACTCTTCTCAAATCCATTCTCCGAACTGGCAAAACAATAATATCTCGGGAATATGATCTATGAAGAAAAGAGACAAAATGGCGTGATGTATCATTTCCACTTCATCTCAAATTTATTGCTTGCTTTTCATCATGAAGGGTTATAAATTGCGATATTTAAGACTCGTTTAGTGCCTTAAAAAGGGACATTAATAAAATAAGTGAAATGTATATTTTTTCTCTCTTGATTTGTGAGTTTTTCGGCTTACAATACACGTCCATCATATGCGTTTGAGAAGAGAAAATAAAGAATTGTTATAGTCACTCTGAAGTTTGTTTTATTAGAGGAAATTGTTTGAAAGTTATGTTTTAAATTGCAAAGAATTATAATTATGAGAATTTGACACATTGTTGTCGGCGTATCTATATTGAACCGTAAGCCCCGCCTTTTGGAGTTCCTCTAAAAAGTTATATTATTTATTAAAATGATTTTACGTATTCATGATTAAATTATTCAAATTTTATTATTAGTAATTGATTCTGTAAATGTCATTCACATATATATGCATCAGCAGCATATAAAGTGTTAAACACGAACAGGTTTTTTATAGTAAAATACTGTTTTTGAGGAACGTCTAGCTCGTTTTTCATGTAAAACGTAATTTTTCCTGACCCACAAGCAAAATGTTAAGTAAGTCAATTTTATTTCACATGACAAAAACTCGGAACACAATCTACAACATTGAATTATATATTTTTAATGCTTAATTACGCTTAATAAATATATTAATCTGTAGGTGACTACATACTTGCCAACCATCTGATTAATAACCCATGCTTGCCAACCATCTCATTATGAAGCGTAGCACTTTTAGTCACCGCCATTTTGTACACCAGTAATTTTTTAGAAAAATTTCATTCTTATTTAATCGTAACACTATTTGGAGAGAATTGCTCTAAATATAAAGTGGTGTGGGAAAAGGGGCGTATTTTCAAGGGGCGTTAACAAGTCTACGCTTATTAATGAGATGGTTGGCAGTCCTGATAACCGTACAACTGTTAACGCCCTCTGAAAAAACGCCCCTTTTCTTACACAACTATATTTTTAGAGTTATTCTCTCCAAATGTTGTTACGATTAAATAAGACTAAAAGTACTCTAAAAAATTATTGGTGTGAAAAAAAAGGCGGGTACTAAAAATTGTACGGTTCATAATGAGATGGTCTGCAAGTATGTGTCTATGTTCCAGTGATTTTTATTAAATAACCACCAATAATTTTAATTGTAACGTCTACTAATTATATATCACTATTTACGATTATTGGTGAATATCGAACAAAAAATCGGCCAGATTTGGTGACACTTCTAGGATAGTGTCAAACAATTCTCATCTAATAAGAAACGTCCAACCAGGAGTGAAAGTTTTCGGTCTCCTAACGGAAATCTTCCACTGGTATTTTTTAACAATAATCGCAATCCTATTTAATCGGAGTATATTAGTTTAAAAATACACTCAATTTTTCTAAATAAAAATAGTGGTGTCGTTGATGAAAGACACTTTCACCCCTGCGTCTAACATATGTGTTTGTGAAGAGTAGATAAAGGATTGTTTTAGCTGCTCTGATCTTTGATTTTCTTAAAAGAAATCATCGTTTGAATGACATATGTTTCTTCTCGGGATGAGTTTTAATTGTGAGAATTTAAATATGTCAAAAATGTTTTATTTGACAAGAACTCTAAACATAATCTAAGATATGGAATTACATATTTTCATTGGTTAATTAGTTTGAAATCATTAAGGTATCCAAGGCTTGAGTTCTAAGCTTATAGTGTAAGAGCATTTTGTGCATCTGCGAGGAGAAAATAAAGATTTGTTTGCAGCTGTTCTGAACATTATTTTTCTTATTGCCAATTATTTAATAGTTATGTTTCACTTGGCTCAAGCTGTATTTCGAAAATTTAACACGTTAGCTGCCAAGCTTTTATCCCGTAGTTTTGCAAATAAAGTGTTAAAGTTGTAAGGTAGGAAACAGTTTCGCAAAGTAAGAGTCGCTAAACTGTCGTTAGGGTTTTACTTTGTCTACTAAAGCACTCTAGTAACGAGTTGCGAATTCAAAACGAAGAACTTTCGTATTTTACGAAATTTTCTAAATAAGTGAGGTTTAGTGTCAGCGCGTAGAAAACAGGATTAAATGAAAAGATGTAAATTAGTTAACGTATAAAAGAAATGATGGTATCGTGCTTGGTGTGTAGTAGGTGTAGTAGGTGTGATGTAGAGGGTGAAGGAACTTCTAACTTGAAGCATATTTTGGCCATGAGTGCATCTGGGAGACGTTCACCAGTTTGAGAGATAACCAATCGAATCGTCAGTTTTCATCATATATCGGTTATAAAGGAATGGAATATGAGCGCAGAATTCATACCGGTATTTGTTTAAGAAATTTCTCAAACTATAATATCGTTGAATTGATAGCGGTATGAATTCTGTGCCCGTGTTCCATCCCTGGTAATATAATATCGTTTATTGTTTTATAGTATAATTTGTCAGCCCCCTATTTTTATTAGCTAATGAAAGTATCTAGCATTTATGGTTATTCGAGGAAGTTAGAATGTGTTTTCAAATCTCGTTTAGCAAAGCAGTCCCATTCTCCCTTAATTGAAGTTTATTTAAATATACTATTCGGTTTTAAATTTGTCTCTGAAATTTATTTACACTCACTACCTCATCAAATATGACGCAAGCAGGGCAGCTGACGTCTTTACATTGTGAAAGGAATCTGAGAAGAATCAGCAGTGCAAACTGTTATATAAATGTATAGAAAGATTATTATGAAAAAGCGTGAAATTGGCAGCTATGCAAGGGCACACACATGAATCACACTTTCAATTATTTAATTAGTTTGAATTAATGGATTAAAAAATGGTCTAGGACTAGAAATGTTTAGTTTTGTTGCCAACTTTAAGCTTTTTTGGCTACCGGAAAAATTTAAGAGGTTTTTTTTTTTTTTTTATTTAACCATTAAAAACTGTTGCCAAAAAAAAAAAAAAAAACTGTTGCATATAAAAGTTTCTATTAAAATTTTCTGGCAGCCCAAAAGCGTAAAAGTTGGCAGCTATGTGTTTAATTTTTAATTAACATCGTTTATAGGCGTTTGTGGGAAAAAGACAAAGGATTTTTAAATTTGCGGTTAATTTTGCTTTTATTAGGGATATTCTGAAAACTATGTTTCGTTTTGACTAAAATTTATAATTATGAGAAATTAATGCTAGATTGAATTTTGAGTCTTACCTGAAAATAATCTTCCAAACATATTCTAAAATATTAAATTATTCTATTTTTAATTTATTGGTTTTTGAATTAACAGGTTATATGCGATTGTCTAGGATTATATGTTTCAGTGTGTTCTTTTTTAATTAAATATGCATTACTATCACTTTAAATTTTTGTCAAAAACAGTTTTTTAGAAGTTATACGTTTCTTCTTACTTATATATTTGTGAGAATGTGAGTAAGAAAAAAAAAAGACAAGAACTTACAAACGCAAATATTATATTCAGTTATTATTTTTATTTGATATAATTATTTAGCGTAAATAATAAATTCATCTGAAGTTGTAAAATATTTACCGTAATTTCCAACCAGCGTTGACAGATGGTCGACAGTCAATTTCCCGAAACAGACTCTCATATTTCCCCAAATCAGAGGTTTTTTTGCAAAAAGATCCCCAACTCAATTTTTACTAAAAAAGTAATTAAAAAATAAATAAATAAATAAATATTTAACAAATTTAAGCCCAAATTTTTCTCCAAATGAAACCCATTTAAATAATAATAATAATAATAACAATAAAATAAAACAAATTACGCACTAATTATAGAAAAATTTTAAACCTGCATAAAATACGTTAGTTCTGAGGATGTCGTAGGATTTACATTTATCCTGAGGATGTCATCCTGAGGAAGAAGGGATACCTTAAAAAAAAAAAAAAAAAAAAAAAAAAAACCTACATCCTAAAGAAAATTGTTAAAAGTCTCTACGTGTAGAGATCGTAAGCTTATCAAGTAGGCAAATTTAAGACGAAATAGTTGATTTCTCCCCAAAAATTTCGAAAATCCCCTCAATGTTCCCCATGGACATTCGGTCCCATAGCTGCCAAGTTTTTTAATATATTCCGGAATGCAGTTAGCCCCGCCCTTTTATCACACCGTAATCTTTGTAGAATTTTTTTTTTTCAATATATAATTACGATTAAATATGAAGAGAATTACTCGAAAAAGATTACGGTGTGAAAAAGGGGCGGGACTAACAGCATTCCGGAATACATTAAAAAACTTGGCAGCTATGTTCGGTCCCCAAAAATGTTCCCTGAAGCTCAAAAAGACCATAAAATGCCGAATCTGGTAACAACGTATATTTCTCATACCAGAAAAATCAAATCACCAGAAATTTTAATTAACAGACAACGCTACGTTTCTGGAAGTGATATGTATTATATATATATAACGCCATCTGTAACTAAATTTGCTGGTGTAAAACTGAGTTATCTAATCTTCGGATTAAACGTCAGAAATTACGGTAAATAAGTCGGAAAAGATAATCAGAATTAATCATTTTTTGGAGTATTTATTAAAAAAAAAAAGTTAAATCAATTTACGAATAAAAATTGATTGAATAGCTGCGTATTAAAAAAATTAAAATTGCGTAATTTGAAACTGAATATTCTTACCAAAACCAAAACTATTTTTAATTATTTCGAGTTCTTTACAACAGGGATAAAGGAATGTTGCTTTTTTTCCTTTGCCACCAATATTTCTGAACAGGAATTTTTAGCATATTTTGGAAGTTATTTTTGCGGTTTTATAGGTTATAAGTTTTTGTAAAAAGGATACTGGTGGCAATAAAAGTGCAACTCTTTCATCCCTGTTAAAAACATCAAACAATTATTTATTAAGCATTTTCTAAATGCCTGGCAATTTTCCATTTTCAGTATTATTTCTTTCGATTTGAAAACCTTTAAATACACCCCGCGACAAAAAGATAGAAACAAAGTGTTTTTTCTTTGATTTTTCATAAAATAACGTTATCTAAATTGTGCTTATCATTTATTATTGTTATAAAATAACACTATTCCTGGACAAATTTTGGTTTTAAGACTAAAATTTTTCTAATTTAAGACTACACAGCGCGACAAAAAGATAGGAACAAAGGTTTTTTTTTTTTTTTTTTTAATATGATTATTTTGAATATGAATATTTTGAATATGATTCAAATATTTAGTATGTTTTTGATATGATAATATTTTGTTACGATAATAAATGATCAGCACAATTTAGACAATGTTATTTTATGAAAAATTTAAAAAACCCTTTGTTCCTATCTTTTTGTCGCGGAATGTAGTTTTAAATTAGAAAAATTTTAGTCTTAAAACTTTTCTATGTAAGTCTTAAAACAAAAATTAGTCCAGGAATAGTATTTTTTTGTAATAATAATAAAAAATGATAAGTACAATTTAGATAACATTATTTTATGAAAAATCAAAGAAAAAACCCTTTGTTCCTATCTTTTTGTCGCGGGGTGTATATTGTGGATGTAACATTTTAATGAAAAAAGTAAATTTTTCTCACGTTCTATCAGTGGACTGGAGACATTCCCATGAAAAACAAGACAATAATATGTAAAGATTACAATCTATAAAGAAGAGACATAAAAAGGCGTGATGTATTATCTCTATTTCAAATGTAATTTATGATTTGCGTTTTCATTATAAAGAGATATAGATTGAAATGTTTAACACCCGTTTAGTATCACTTACAGGAACATTAATAAAATAACCGCAATATGTAATTTGTGAATTTCTTCAGCTTAATATGCATTTAATAGAACGAATTAAAAGACTGTTACAGTAAATCCAGATTTTTCCTAAGTTTATTAAAGTTTTAAGTGACAAATCTGTCTTTTTTCTTTTCTTTTTTTTAGTACGACAAGATTATTTCTTTCAATCTGGCATTTTGCGTCGTTACGAATTTATAGTACACCACTTCGAAAATGCGTGTCAGTATCCAGTACTACCATTTTATTTCTTACTCTATCTTAAAATATTTTGTGAAATCCGTAAAAATTTTTATTTTATTTATTTATTTATTTTTCACTTTCCATCGGTGAGGACCGAACTCACAGCCTTCTGGTTGGTAGTTGGCCACAGAGCCAACTGGTCTTGACGGAATATTTCCTGATTATCTAGGTTAGTGTTTTCAGATATTTTCTTATTCTTATTTTTATTTATTTATTTATTTTTTCACTTCTCATCGGTGAGAATCGAACTCATAGCCTCGGGTTCGTAGTTGTGTACTTGACCACAGAGTCAATGTGTCTCTGCTGAATATTTCCTGATTACTTAGACTAATGTTTTCAGATTTTATCTATTTATTTATTTATTTATTGAAAGGGTGTTAAAATACAAATATAAGTCCTGTCGTGCTAAATTAAATTCTGCCATAGGTGAAATTTTGTCACAGACAGAATTTTACCCATAGGTTTTTTTTTTTTTTTTTTTGGGCGACTTTTCATGTTTTTTATGTACTTCTTGATATATGGTAAAACTGAAAATTTAAAAATAAACTATACACGACTTTCATTATTTTTACAGAGGTAATTAAAAAACGAATATCAATTTTATATATAATAATGAATTAAAGAATAAATTTATATATTAATGAGTATTTTATATATTAATGAATTAAAATATGAAACCTTTTTATATATGATGAAAATCTCCATTTTTCATATATTAGGAATAAAGATATAAAGGACGTCATAAAGATAAAAATTACCTTTCCATTTGAAGAATTAAACTGAGATCCTTTTCTCTTTTGGTTTGTGAGATTTTTTAATGTATAATATGCGTTCTTTACTTGTTTTAGAAAAGAAAATTTAAAGATTCTTAAGGTAAAAATTAAAACTTTTCAGTTGTCTTTTCTTCCTTTCTTTTCTTTTTCCTTCCTTCCTTCCTTAATTTCTTTCTTTCTTTCTTTTTTTTTTTTTTTTTTTTTTTTTTTTTTTTAATAATTCATTTTGCGTATTCATGCTTAACCCCTCAATTGCCGTCGGCGTATATTCCTGTCAATGACATTTAACACATAAATTATTGTGTATGATTTAGTTTTTAAAAGTTAACTAAATTTCCTCTGTTAGTTTTAAAATGCCATAACTTAACCAAAATCGAAAATTTTACTTATAAGTTTAAAATTTCTATATAATTTTAAGAAGAAAAAGAAATATTTCAAGCAAATTAAAATTTTTCTTTTTTTGTGAATAATATCAATGAAATTTTAAACAGTTAGATTGAATTCATAAATGTTATTGCTTAACACTTTCGCGACCGCTGACATGAATTCGCGTCATTTGAATGCTGCAACTCCGCCAGTGGGCGTTTCTTTAGGTTATGTAAGTTACATTATTTCTTTAATATATACCAAGTATTCATATTTGTGCAATCAATGCACTATGGATACAAATACTTTGATTAGAAAGCGTAAAACTTTTATATTATAAATATGAATACAGAAAATATTGATGTAAAATATTGTAATGAAAAACAACAACGCCCACAGGTGGAGCTTACTGTCAAAAAGACAAAAACATGCGGTCGCAAAAGTGTTAATTTGTATGCAGTTTTTTACAATCTAGAATTCAAACTCTGTACGTTTATATATACATAGCAACATTTTAATTTCAGAGCTGCCAACCAAATCCGGCAAATTGTTAGTACCGCCCCTTTTTCTACACCACTTAATTTTTAGAGTAATTCTCTTCAAATATATTTACGATGAATGAAGAAAACAAATACTCTAAAAATTAAGTGGTGTAGAAAAAGGGGCGTTTTTCAATAGGCGTTAACAATTTGCCGGATTAGGTTGGCAGCTCTGTAATTTATTCCGGAACACACATAAATACCCGCCCTTTTTTTATATCGCTTTTTTTGTAGTGAAATTTTCTCCAATATATAATTTCAAATAAATAAGAAGCAAAATACACTTTAAAGAAATATATATATATATATGAAAGAGGCTGGAACTAACAACGCTCCGTAATAAATTAAAATGTTTGCATGTCTCAAACTAGTGTGTAAAACAGGCGGGGTTTTAAAGTTTATGTTTAACTAGCCATCAGTTATTATTATTTTTTTTTTTTACTATTATTTATTTATTTATTATGTGCAGGAAAAGAATTTTAAATTCTTCGACAATTCATTTTCACAATAAATAAATAAATAAATAAATAAAATAAACAAAAATAAAATAATAAAGTGTCATGGTTAAACTGGACATTATTTTGATAATTTATGCCCATATCATTCTCATATTTCTTCATCGTTTTCGAGGAATCGGCTTTTTTTAAGTACTCCGTCTATAGTTGTGAACTTAACACCTTCTGACCAGTGCTGCCAGATTTGAGGGAAATTTTTATTCAAAAGCCACCGTTAAATTTTACTTGTAACGGTTACCTAATTATATACACGATTTCTGTGAAAAATGTTTCGAAGTAATTACAAAACCGTTTCAGTTAAAATTTAGTGGTGGGAGTTAAATAAAAATTTCCCTCAATCTGGCAGCACTGCTTCTGACTACGGGAAAAATTTAATAGAAAATTTTATTTCATTTAATCAGTGAACTGTAAAGGTTTTTATTGATAAAGTAAAATTAAAAAAAAAAAAAAAAATTTCCCTGTAACCAAAAGGTGCTAAGTTGGTAATTATAACTCCATCACCACCACTATTTCATAAACAAAAATTTGTTTTAAAGTAATAGGCTTACTTAATGATAAAAATTACCTTTCAAATTTAGTGTTATTCAAAATTGAAAATCGTGAGAACACCTATTTTTATAGACATGATAGTTTTTCGGTTTATTTTCTGTAGCTAAAATATAATTTGTAGGCAAACAATAAAGGTATGCTGATGTAAGACGGATTTTCAAAATCATACCTGCCAACCATCTAATTAATAATCGGAATATTTTTACACCTGCTTTTTTTTTTTTTTTTTGAGTAATTTTGTATTTATTTAATCGTAGATACGTTTGGAGATAATTACTCTAAAAGTAAAGTGGCGTAAAAAAAAGAGCGTGTTCTAAAAATTGTCTGATTCATAATAAGGATGTTTGCATTGCAGGTATTATAAATATGAAAGAAATATTTAAATACATATATATACTAGAAAATTTATTTTTCCAACTGAGTTAAAATAAAGCCGGACCGGGAGTCGAACAGCGGATCATTTGACTTACAAGGTCAAATGATCTTTGACTTTGTAAGTCAAAGATCCAGGGTTCGACTCCCGGTCCGGGCATTATTTACACTCAGTTGGAAAAATAATTTTTCAAGCTATATGATTTTCTTCCCAATCTGCTGATTGTGTGATATTAACCCTTTGGGTACATATGACGAGTGAGACTCGTCATCTGCTTACTTGGGTGAAGTTACGGTGGACGAGTCTGACTCGTCATCTGAATTTAAGAAGTAGGCGTTGATGTTTGCGGCACCACCGCCAGTGGGCGTTGATCGCAAACACTTTCTTGGCGTTTTTTATGATATCTTACAACCGTACTTATATCATCAATATAAGTATATTCCAAATAAATTGTATTACTTTTACATATTAACACTTTCGCGACCGCTGACGTAGATTCACATCATTTGAAAATCTGTAACTCCACCAGTGGGCGTTTCTTTTGCAATTTGTATGCTATTTTTTTCTTAAATATATAATCAATATTCACAATTTTACAATGAAATATACTATGGATACAAATACTTTGATTAGAAAAAATAAAATTATAATGTATATCCATTTCTAATATAAATGTAAATACAGAAAATTTTGTTCTGGAATATTGTAACATGGGAGAATAACGCCCACAGGTGGACCTTACTGTCAAAATATCAAAATCATGCGGTCGCGAAAGTGTTATTCCATATAGCGACAAATTAAATCCGTCCCATGGGCATAAAATCTTCAAATAATTCAGTACTCAAAGGGTTAATAAACATATATATACACATTGTGGAAATGTCTTTTTAAAATAGATCGTAGTAGTAGAAGAACATATGGGGAGAAAAAGAAATTTTGCTGTTATAGCTGATAGCAAAAAATGACATCTTTATCGTAATATTTATTACACGCAATCCTAGTAGGATGCTTTTCTAGAACTTGCAACAACTTCGACCCAACTCTTTGATAAAGGGATGTACACAGTTAATATATATAGAATTCATAGCTATATTTCTGGTATAAGTATAATATTTTATTTTAATTATTATTGGACAGAATTTCACTACAAATAAAGTACAACCAGTAAAAAAAAAAAAAAAAAAAAAGCCACCTCCCCTAACGGCTTATTTTGTCATAAATTATCGGACCAGTCGATTTGTAATAATGTCTAGTTTAAAAAGGTAGAGTTAGATTTTCTTTAGGGGTCGTCTACATATTAAACCTGGCATCTGCTTCATTTTGTTTCAACGGTAACCCCTATTTTTGATCTCATATTCGAATTTTTGAGATCAAGGCGGTTCGGAAAAAGTCCTATTTGTATATTTTAAATTAATTCTTGGTAGAGATACAAGCAAAAGTGTATTAGAGGATTGTCCATATATTTAGAAAAAAATATATATATGATCTCGCGTACAAAGTAAATTATTTGTTTAATATTCATATCGGAAAAAAGAGTACAATCTCAATTATAAATTAAAATGAAGCACAATATGTAATGTGTTCGTATCTAAGCTTCTCTGAATAACTGAAGTGGACACCCGAAAAAAATAAAATAAATAACTAATAACGTTCGAGGGACATGCATGAACAAATTTAATATTTTGTTATTATATTTTTCACGTGAAAGCATATTTCATTTTATGGTTCGGAAAAAAAAAAAAAAAAAAAAAAAAAAAAAAAAAGGCAACAATTAAAAATTTAGATGTTCTATTTTAAAGGAGCAACTACTCAAAAAGGAACCAACATCGTTGCTTTCTTTATTCTATTCTATTTCTTAAAATAATTCTTATAGATGCCACACGCGCCACATAAACTTTAAATTTTACATCTACTTTTTAAGATAGCACGCTGTCATGTTTTATATAAAACTTAAATCATTAAATTCATTTTTTACTGTTTTTTATTTCATTTTGCACGCGCACTCTCTATTTCCCAATTCAAAATTATTTAAAAATAAACTTTTTCGAAGGTGTTTGTTTCGATACTCATTAATATTAATTTTCTTTTCTTTTCTTTTTCTTTCAAAAAAAATAAATAAATAAATAAATAAATAAATAAAATAAAGATTTTCATGAAATTTTGGCAAAAGCAGAATTTAGTTTAGGACGGAGGACTATCATTTATTTATATATTTATTTTATTCATTAATTTATTTTTATTTATTTATTTATTTAGTTAGTTAGTTTTTTTTTTCAAATTACAACATCGCTTTCAAATTATTCAATTATATTTTCAATAAATTTTAGATTTCGATAAATGTCCAACTATCGCAAAATGACACCGCAAAAATCCCAGATTGAAACTAATAGTCCTCAGTCCTAAACAAAAAAAAAAAAAGAAAAGAAAAAAGAAAAAAGAAAAAATTGCTACTGGTACTCAAGCAGTGCGATAAACAGTCCCTCATAACGCGTAATATAAATTTACTTTTTCAAACAGTTAATCAAGTCTTTGATTCCTCTAATGACTTCTATTTTATCTTCTTAAATACAGTTTATATATTATAAAAAAAATTAATAGTTTACTTTTAATAAAAATGTAACGGATTCATTACTGCACTTTATGCCATAAAATTTAAATAGGTTGAGACGAACGAAACCTAGAATAATCAATTACAAAAGTGTAGATAGCAAGATAAAATAATAATAGTAATAATAATAATAATAATAAATGCGGTAAAAAGAAAAAAAATAAAATGTTTAATATTTAAGGAAAAATAATTTATCGATTTCTGTTGGGTATACAGAGCTGCCAACCTAATCCGACAAATTGTTAGTACCGCCCCGTTTTTTTACACAATTTTTAGAGTATTTTTCTCCTTAATTCATCGTAGTTACATTTGAAGAGAATTACTCTAAAAATTAAGTGTTGTAGAAAAAAAGGCGGTATTAACAGTTTCCTGGATTAGGTTGGCAGCTCTGGGTATATTTTTATTTCGTAAAGTTAGCTTCCATGAAAGTTTTTCAATAAAGTGTTACGTTTAATTTGAGGCATACAAACCTAGTATGTATAATATTAAAAAAAAATATAGATAATAAGATTTTAAAAAAAAAATGGTATAAATCTGTTAAAGGATATTTGATATTTAACAAAAAAGAGATACTGTTCAAAAGCATTCTAATTTTAAATATTAATCCCGCCTCTAAAACACAAAATTGTTTAGCAAATTCTTGAAAAAAAAAAAAAACTGATATTTTATCTTTAGCAATCGAAAGGTAAATGTCATATGTTTAAATATGTCAGTGTCATGTGAATTTTACGCCAGAAAAAAAGGCGGTATTAACAGTTTCCTGGATTAGGTTGGCAGCTCTGGGTATATTTTTATTTCGTAAAGTTAGCTTCCATGAAAGTTTTTCAATAAAGTGTTACGTTTAATTTGAGGCATACAAACCTAGTATGTATAATATTAAAAAAAAATATAGATAATAAGATTTAAAAAAAAAAATGGTATAAATCTGTTAAAGGATATTTGATATTTAACAAAAAAGAGATACTGTTCAAAAGCATTCTAATTTTAAATATTAATCCCGCCTCTAAAACACAAAATTGTTTAGCAAATTCTTGAAAAAAAAAAAAACTGATATTTTATCTTTAGCAATCGAAAGGTAAATGTCATATGTTTAAATATGTCAGTGTCATGTGAATTTTACGCCAGAAAAAAAGGCGGTATTAACAGTTTCCTGGATTAGGTTGGCAGCTCTGGGTATATTTTTATTTCGTAAAGTTAGCTTCCATGAAAGTTTTTCAATAAAGTGTTACGTTTAATTTGAGGCATACAAACCTAGTATGTATAATATTAAAAAAAAATATAGATAATAAGATTTAAAAAAAAAAATGGTATAAATCTGTTAAAGGATATTTGATATTTAACAAAAAAGAGATACTGTTCAAAAGCATTCTAATTTTAAATATTAATCCCGCCTCTAAAACACAAAATTGTTTAGCAAATTCTTGAAAAAAAAAAAAAAAAACTGATATTTTATTTTTAGCAATCGAAAGGTAAATGTCATATGTTTAAATATGTCAGTGTCATGTGAATTTTACGCCAGAAAAAAAGGCGGTATTAACAGTTTCCTGGATTAGGTTGGCAGCTCTGGGTATATTTTTATTTCGTAAAGTTAGCTTCCATGAAAGTTTTTCAATAAAGTGTTACGTTTAATTTGAGGCATACAAACCTAGTATGTATAATATTAAAAAAAAATATAGATAATAAGATTTAAAAAAAAAAATGGTATAAATCTGTTAAAGGATATTTGATATTTAACAAAAAAGAGATACTGTTCAAAAGCATTCTAATTTTAAATATTAATCCCGCCTCTAAAACACAAAATTGTTTAGCAAATTCTTGAAAAAAAAAAAAAAAACTGATATTTTATCTTTAGCAATCGAAAGGTAAATGTCATATGTTTAAATATGTCAGTGTCATGTGAATTTTACGCCATGATTTTAATTAATCGAATATAAATGATATTGCACTTTTGTTTCAATAATACATATCATAAGCTAATTAAAAAAAAAAAATACCCAAAATTTGTTTTAGTAAAGAAAACTTTTTATAATAATTGAACATTTTATTATGTTGCATCATGCGATAAATTTTAAATAACACAAGGCTCATAAACTGTACAATAAACATATACAAAATTATGACAATAAGATTAAAACATAAAATTCACGGTAAAAAAATCTTGAGAGAAAAATTAAATAATTATAATAATTATTGATTATCGAATGATTTTTTCTATTTCAAACAGTAAGCGTCCTCGCCTTATCTCGTTTTCTAAAACATCAGCTTTAACTTGAGGTATAGAATCCCTACAATATTCGAATACGAAAAAAGACCACAGGATTAAAACAAAAATTTAGGATGGAAAAACAGGAAATATTATTTAATATTTAAGAAGAAAGAGTCAATGTATCAAGATCTGACATGTTCCTATCTTGTAAAGTAAACCATGCCTTTACACACTTTTCTAAAACTTTACATTATAGAACAAAATCATTTTACATATTCATGATTAAATCATTTAAATTTCTTCTTCAGCAATCGACTTACATGGGAGGGCCACCAACTGTTTAAAAGGTATTTTATTTATACATTTTATATACCCTCTTAAAGCTCTAAGTTAGCTGAAAATAAAAATATCCATCATATCGACAAATGAGCCCCCTAGCATGAGTTATTCTCAATTAAATTTTGTAAATTGCAGGCTCTTCAGTAATGTACTTTGAAGAATTTCTATCATTAGAATCAATTTTTTAACAGATTCTCGTGCTAATTATGACTATTTATATTGTTAGTAAAATATTTTATTATGTGTTCAATAATTATTTTGTGACAGCATTAAATTTATAAATCCAATATTTTGTAAATATTTTACAAATGGCTACATATATAATCAGAAAGATTTTCCTGTACATTGACATAATCGATATTTTCGATATCGACATTACACGGGGGAACAATAAAAGAAATTTAATGCACTAACAAAGTAATAGAGGGGGGAAATAAACGAAAAAATAAATTTCTACTCTTAAAAATATTAATTATATTATTACCTACAATACAGGGATGGAACACGGGCGCAGAATTCATACCACTATCGATGTAGGAAAATTTTCTACTTCTTAAATCTACGATATTATAAGTAGAGAAATTTCTTAAACGGATTCCGGTATGAATTCCGCGCCCGTGTTCCATCCCTGTACAATATAATGTTTTAATGAAAATGAACATATAAAAGTAATAGTTTTCTTTGTTAATATAAAAATTACAATAACTTCTTTTTTACTTTAATTGATTTATTATTATTATTATTATTATTCTCAATTAAAGTTTGTAAATTGTAGGCTCTTCAGTAATGTAATACTTTGAAGAATTTCTATCATTAGAATCATTTTTTTTTTAACAGATTCTCGTGCTAATTATGACTATTTATATTGTTAGTAAAGTATTTTATTATGTGTAATAAATATTTAATAATTATTTTGTGTCTTATTTAATAATTATTTTGTGACAGCATTAAATTTACAAATCCAATACTTTGTAAATATTTTACAAATGGCTACATATATAATCAGAAACATTTTCCTGTACATTGACATAATCGATATTTTGGATATCGACATTGCATGGGGGAACAGTGAAAGAAATTTAATGCACTAACAAAGTAATGGAGGGGGGGGGGGAATAAACGAAAAAATAAATTTCTACTTTTAAAAAATTATTAATTATATTATTACCTACAATATAATGTTTTAATGAATATGAACATATAAAAGTAATAGATTTCTTCGTTACTAAAAAAATTACAATAACTTCTTTTTTACTTTAATTGCTTTTTTTTTAAATACTTTTCTTATGCATGTATAATTTATTGTTGACGCAAAGTAATTATTAAACAGTAACATACTTTACATGTAATAATACAAACATATATATATATATATATATATATATATATATAATAACATGTATATTTATTTATTTATTTTTCAATGGCGCGGTACTTGCAAATGAGCATTGACTGTCCGGTTGCTGAACTGATAACCATTTGTTAACGGCCCTCTTCACATACCGTTGCCGCAAGCCCGAGCCAATGTTATTCTATGGAGAAATTTTCTTTACAAATAACTTATTAACTAATACATATTTTTAAATTCTGTTTTCACATTCAGAAAATTCCCAACTGTTCAATTGACGGACCCCCCCCCCCCTTTTTTAAAAAAAAAATATTTTATTATTAAATTGTAAAATGAAAAAAAATCACATATTGAAAATTAGTATTTTGCAGCTTCAAAATAAAATATAAAGAAAATAAAAAAATAATTTTTTAAAAAAGGTCCGTCAATTTAACAGCTGGGAACTTTCAGAATGTGAAAACAGAATTTAAAAATATGTATTAGTTAATAAGTTATTTGTAAAGAAAAATTTCACATTAGCTTCGGCTTCCGGCGGCGGTGAGTGAAGAGGGCCCTTAAGGAGTACCCAATGGGCGGCCATCGCCCCCACTTACAGCGATGACAAATTCACGCTTCTCCAGGATTCGAACCCGGCCCTATTGTGAGAGAGTTGGGGACGCTAACCATAACAATATACGGGCGACCTTTACTAATAATATATACAATGGTTTTTAGAATGAGAATCTTTTAAAAAATTGATTATAATGATAGAAACTATACGAAGTACATTCTTAAAGAATTTGTAATTTAAAAAAAATTATTGAGAATAACTCGCGCTAGGGGGCGATTTACCGATAAGATGGATATTTTCGTTGTCAGCTCAGTAAGACCTTTCAGATGATATATACGAGTAATATGTATAAATACCTTTTGAACTCTCTAACCTTTTCAAATACCGTTTTGACTCTCCCTTGTTAGTAGTAAATGTCATTGACGCGCGCGCGCGTTTATGCATACCAGCATCACATATAATGTCGAATACAAATATGCAAAATGGTTTTTATTATTAGTATTATTAGTATTATTTCAACGACAGAGAAGGCGGGGCTAGTTTTCTTTCACTTTCACAATCTTTCACCTGCAGTTGCCCTAATTTTACAAAAATAAATTAATTTGAATAATAAAGGAAAGGAACACTAGCACAGAATTCATCCCGGTATTTGTTTAAGAAATTTCTCTACCTATAATATCGTGGATTTAAGAAGTAGAAAATTTTGTTTTATTCATAGTGGTATGAGTTCTGCACCAGTTTTCTATCCATGTAAACATTAAAATGTTACTTTTTTTTCTGACTGTACAAGCACGCAAACTTTTAAATTTATTCTAGAGCCCAAATAGTGCCCGCCCTTTTTTCACACAAATTTATTTGTAGTGAAATTTTCTCCAATTTGTAATTGCGATTAAATAAATAAAAAAAGAACTCCTTAACAAAAACGACTCTAATGAAAAGGCAAAATGAAAATGTTGGTATGTCAGGCTAATACGCTGATGGTCAGAATTATAAATACAATTAAAAATTACACAGATTTTTTTTTTTTTTTCCGAAGTGCATAAATTGGAATGTATACACGAAATGCTTTTTTTTATGCTCGAAACAGAGCCTGATTAAGGGGGAAGCACACATTATCTCCGCTCTCACCGGAATATTTTTACAATTATTTTTTACTTCATGTCATAGAAATTCCACGCTTTGACGAGGAAATATTTTTTATAAAAAATGAACGGTGTAAAACAATCCAATTTACTCACCGTTATTAGACACCAGAATTCTTTTAAAATAATTTTTCATGAGAATTTTGTGTTTATTATAGGAGGAAAGTATTTGTTAAAAAATAACGGTGTAAGTATAAATAATGTGTGCTTCCCCCTTAATCAGGCTCAAGCTCGAAATCACTGTAGAATGCAAAAATTATAAATAATTTGTCATATTTAAGAAAAAATATTGGAAACTGGATAAAACTATAAAGACAAGGAATGTTTCTAACTGAAACATACTAAAGGTTAATATTTTACCCTTCTAAATCACGTTTATCACTCTTGACGTCCTCGAGTTTGACAATTCTTTCTGAACGCTGTTGGAAACATTTATACAGGCTTTTTCGATGGAGGACACAAGTTAATGCTTGTTTTGATATTGAAAATAATTTTTTTATTCTTCGTGTGCCAGAATACGAAAACTAACTCTAATTTTTCAGTCTAACTCTAATTTTTCATTAGAGTTAGATAGGGGCTTTTAAATGGCCAGAAACGTAGATAGTAAAATTAACATCGAACTATGAGTTCGAAGTTTGAAAAAAAAATATTTTCTTAGAGAAATCTTTATTATTATTTTTTTTTTATAGTAGCTTGTCGCGTTTAACAGGATAGAAATTAATGTATAAGAATAGTGGTAGCAAAAACTGCATAAATTTCTCATTCTTGGAAGTAACCTTGAAAAAAAAGGCGGGAACAACGAGCCCTGAGAAAGCTTCATCCCACTTTTTTTTTTTTTTTCAAAAGTCTGGGTTAGACGTTTCTGAGTTTTTCTTTTTCTTTCTTTTTTTTTATATAATGCCTCTAAGGATGAGGATTTTTCATCATTTTTGCTGCCTTAATTTTATATAGAAAATTTTACCATTTTTTGTAGTAACTTGTCGCGATTAAATAGCATAGAAATCATCGTATAAAAATAGTGGTAGCAAAAGAGATGTAAATTAATCATTCATGAAAGTGACCCAAAGAGACATTTAGCGACTTCAAACTCTGTCCGTAATAATGCATTTTGTTGGCCAACTCCAACTTCAGTATCTTATGAAATTTTGTAAAAAACCATTGTGACATAAGTTTTCCATAACGTTTTTTGTTTTTGTTTTCTTTCTGTAAAACACGTCGATCAATTGGAGCATTGAGTAGTACGTTAAATTTTCGTTGATGTTTGTTTTTTAAAGTAGGCCTGACTTATCATTCTTTTGTCACGCGCAGAAACAGAAAGTGGCCTACCTGCCGATCATATTTGCCGATATTTTTTTTTACAAATTATAAATGACCGTTGTTGATTAATATATTCCGGTTTGTCGTAATTTAACACTTTTGTGATCGCTGACGTAAATTCCCATCATTTGAAAATCTGTAACTCCGCAAGTGGGAGTTTTTTTCACAATATGTATGCATTCATTTCTTAAGTATATAACCAATATTCTTATTTTTATAATGTAATATACTATGGATAGAAATACTTTGATTAGAAAGAACATAATTATAATGTATATCCATTTTTAATATAAATGTAAATACAGAAAATTTTATTCTGAAATTTTGTAACTGGAGATTAACGCCCACAGGTGAACCTTACTGTCAAAAAGACAAAATCATGCGGTCGTGAAAGTTTTAACATACACTACATCCTGAACTTTTAAAAGCAACCATTTACTTTCTTAAAGGTCGAAAATTTAGTGCCTAGAGGAATGACAGCAAAAATTAAATACGATGCTTTAGCCACTTACTAAGCATTTATATTGTCTAGTACAGGGATGGAACACGGGCGCAGAATTCATACCAGAATCCGTTTAAGAAATTTCTCTACTTATAATATCGTTGATTTAAGAAGTAGACAATTTTCTTACATTCATAGTGGTATGAATTTTGCGCCCGTGTTCCATCCCTGCTAGTAGTATCAAGTGTAGAAAAAAAAAATGCAAATTTCGCTTTTAGAACACAAAAATACACTTACCGTCATAATTTTCTCCATATCACATGTTTGTCCAAATCCAAAATATTTTTTTATGAATATGATTTTCCTATATATTCTCATAAAAAAGTAATAAAAAATGCTTCATTTTTTATTGGTTTTCACACATAAAACTTTTAATTTTCTACCATAAAGCATAATTTTACAGCCAATTGTATTTTCAATATTTGGCAGTTTTTCTCTTGTCCCTATAACTTTGACCACCACTTTATGAAGTCAAAACCTTATAAATATTTTCTATAAGCACTGTAAGTTAATTTGCATTAAAGAATGTCATTAAGAATTTCATGAAAAATAAATAATAAATACAATAACATAGAAAAAGAAAATGTTTCAGGTAAAAAAAAAAGTATATATATATATATATATAATGGGCAAAAAATATAGACACGACAGCAGCGTGAAAGCTGCAATTACTAAAGAAGTAAAGTGCTAGTATTCTAATGTAAGGAACACCATTATTTATAAACAATTAAATGGATTAAATAAACACACGTTTATATTAAATTAAGATTCCATCGAATAATAAATGCTTATATATTTTCTTATTTGGGGAAATTTTTAAAGTTGTTATATTTCAAATTTTTATTACTTATTAAATTTAAAAGTACCTTTTATAAATTTAAACTTCATAGGACTAATAACTAAATATTTCCGTAATCTGCTTGGATGCACCCGCTTCTTTTTCATACCACATTTTTAAAAGAGTAATATTCTTTCTATTTAACCGCAATTACAATAAGAATAAATAACTACACAAAGAAAATGGTATAAAAAAATAAGTCAGGTAGTAACAATGTTACGAAATAAATTTAAACTTGGCAACTCTGATTTAATATACTTTATTATAAACTAAAAACAATCGTCTTACTACCAAAAAAGTTCACTTGAATAATTAAACTTTTTTGAGTGTTTATGCAGAGGTAACATCCTACTTTTTTCATACAGCTATTTTTTTACAACTTTTTTTTTTTTTTTTATCGCATGACCAGGGATGGAACACTGGTGCCGAACTCATATTGGTATTTATTTAAGAATTTCCCCTGCCTTGCCTATAATCGTTGGCTTAACACTTTCGTAACCGCTGACGTAGATTCACGTCATTTGAAAATATGTAACTCCTCCAGTGGGCGTTCCTTTTGAAATTTGTATGTTACTTGTTTCTTAAAAATATATGTAATATTCACATTTGTACAATGAATATCCTGTGGATACAAATACGTTGATTAGAGGGAGTATGATTAAAATGTATATCCATTTGTAATATAAATGTGAATACAGAAAATTTTGTTCTGAAAAATTGTAACTTGGGAGAATAACGCCCACATGTGGATCTGACAGTCAAAAAGACAAAAACATGCGGTCGCGAAAGTGTTAACCCTTTCAGTCGCAGTGTTCCCGCTGATGGAACACCTAATTTTAATTCTCAAGTGGAAAAACTCATCCCGGAAATTTTTTAGCAAAAATTTATATTTATAATATAGCAGAAAAGGCCCTTTTTTTTAACGTGAAAATTTAAAATTTCTTTTATATTAATTGTGTTCGTAAATTCCGGTGGCAGTGTAATTTAAATGATCCTAATTACCTTGCACCGCAAAGGGTTAAGATACTCCGGAATAAATTGAAATGTTGGGATCTATGCAATTTTTGCGGGTTTTTGTTGTCCATAATGTTTACTTATAAAGTGATTTATTTATCAAATTAGATATTATTTGAGTTTAATAATGTTTACTTACAGATGTTTCAAATCGAAAATTTCTCGAAAAGGAACAGTGCTAATTTTTTATTTTTTAAATATTTATGATCAGCTATGTGTCTAAAAGCCATTTTTAAAATTACTTTAGTAATTTTTTAAATAAATTAAGTAGTGAACGTTAAAGGGTTAAGAAGTAGAAAACTTTGTTTCATTCGTAGTTTTATGAGTTCTGCGCTAGTGTTCCATCCTGTTTGACGAATTGCTGCATATATATATACATATATATATATATACATACTTGCCAACCGTCCCATTAATAACCGTACAATTGTTAACGCCCCTTGAAAAAACGCCCCTTTTCTGTCACCACTATATTTTGAGAGTAATAAGATTAAATAAGACAAAAATTACTCTAAAAAATTATTGATGTGAAAAAAAAAGGCGGGTATTAAAAATTGTACGGTTCATAATGAGATGGTTGGCAAGTATTTATGAATATATATTACAATTAAATAATGTAATGAAAAAAAGTAGGACTCTATGACTCCCCTGATTTATGCTAACGTAAAATTTGTAAATGAATGCATACACTGAATTGAGACTTAACTTATCAACGTTTAATTTACTCATTCCTTTCAACTCGTAAATTCATGTATAGAACAAGTAAAAGAATAACGTTTCGTTTCGAGAATATGATGTATGAAGATCGGAGACAATGAGACATGATGTATTAGTCCCACTTCATCTCAAATTTATTGCCTGCTTTTCATTGCGTGCGTTATAAATTACGATGTTTAAGGCTCTTTAAGTACTTAAAAAGGGAATATTTCAAACAACCACGAAGATATTTCTATATCTTTCATTCTTTTTTATTTTCTTGGAGCTTATTAATAATACGTTTTTGTCAAATGTACACTAAAGTGAAAAGAGAAATACTAAATGAAAACCTTCCACATTATTTCATAATATTATGGAAAATTCCCCGATGAAAAAAGACGAAAATAACTTTTCAGTAATAGTGGCATGAAATAATAGGGAGGGTTGGCGTCTCTCAAAATTTTTCAGGTATTGCACCGTGTCTATATTTCAATGTCGTATTTTTGTATACCCACTACAACGTCAGAACAGTTTTATTATTATTATTATTATTATTATTATTATTTTGCTACCACTATTTTTATACAGAAATCTTTAGCATATATTTCCCACCTTTAATCTTTTTGCTGTTTTACTCTACGTTACGTATTTTTTCCCTTTTCTATCGCCTTCGGGCACTGACATCTCCTCGGAGATTAAACCCTTCGCAGGGATGGAACACGGGCGCAGAATTCATACCACTATCAATATAAGAAAATTGTCTACCACTTGAATCAACGATATTATAGGTGGAGAAATTTCTTAAAGAGATTCCGGTATGAATTCTGCGCCCGTGTTCCATCCCTGCCTTCGTTGTCCTGTGTTTGTTTATATTAAGTTTGTCATTCTCTGTTAAAATTAAAAAATAAATAAGTAAAATAAAATTAAAAGACAATAAAAATTAAAAATTTGCTCCTAGAAAATACAAAAATATTTTTACTATCCTTAAACTTTCTATTATATTTTGTAATGCTATCCTTAACATTTGTTAATTTATGTTTTCTTTCTTTCTTTCTTTCTTTTTTTTTCTTTCTTTTTTTTTTTTTTTTACTTCCTATTTTATGAATTCCAGGTTTACGTATTTATGTTTTGGTGTACCTTCTCTGTTTCCCCCCCCCCTCTCTCCGTTGCAGTGATTGTGATTTTTTAGGACTCGCGCCTCGTTAGTTCCATCCTTTGGCAGAGGAAAATGCGTGGCTTTTGTCACAGGTGCTTCCATCCAACAGTATCCGAAGATCCGAAGATAGTGGATAATATGACAGAGCTGACTGTAAAAAAAAATTATACAGACACGACATTATTTCATTATTTAAAACATGAAAATCTGACATTGACAGATTTTAATTTAGTGCCAGAGGCCTACTGCTAAACTTGTTAATATCGACAAATTCATCTTTAGTTAATTCGTGACGATCTAAATTCCATGATAAAGTTTTCATTAAATCAAACCAATGTGTTTCAGCTGCAGATACTGTAACAAATAACGTTGGAAGTCTAAACTGTCTTATAGCCGCAAAACAACGTTTTTTCTCTTTTTCCCAATGAGGGGGAGGTGTGCCTTGGGGGGGGACTCATGTCAAAGGTGTGCCTTGGGGGGGGACTCATGTCAAAGTTGGGCCTGGGGGGAGGACTCATGTCAAAGTTGGGCCTTGGGGGGACTCATGTCAAAGTTGTACCTTGGGGGGGACTCATGTCAAAGTTGTACCTTGGGGGGGACTCATGTCAAAGTTGGGCCTGGGGGGGGACTCATGTCAAAGTTGTGCCTTGGGGGGACTTTATTCAATAAATCCCCATTCAATAAACCGACTGAAATAGGCCCTTAGCACTATTAAGAGTGACGTATAAAAATTCGACAACGCTGCACCGACTGAAATAGGGGTACCTTGGGGGGGACTCATGTCAAAGTTGTGCCTTGGGGGGACTCCATTCAATAAATGCCCATTCAATAAACCGACTGAAATAGGCCCTTAGCACTATTAAGAGTGACGTATAAAAATTCGACAACGCTGTACCGACTGAAATAGGGGTACCTTGGGGGGGACTCATGTCAAAGTTGTGCCTTGGGGGGACTTCATTCAATAAATCCCCATTCAATAAACCGACTGAAATAGGCCCTTAGCACTAATTAAGAGTGACGTATAAAAATTCGACAACGCTGTACCGACTGAAATAGGCCTCTAGCATTAAAAATAATAGAAAAAAAAAGAAAAGAAAAGAAAGAAAGAAAGAAAGAAAGAAAACGCGCAAATTTCTCATTCCTGTAAGTGTTCTAGAAAATCGGCGAGAAATACGACCCCTGACTTTACATTTATAAACAAATAAATAAATGATAATAACTATTCAATTTTGGGGGATATAAATTGGTGAATGCATTACAACGTGTCCAGATTTTAATTACAAATATTTCATTTATTTATTTTATTTATTTTATTTTATTTTTATTTTTTTTTACTACTTGCAAAACTGTTTGCTATATGTAAAATTTATTTTCTGAATACCTAATTTTAATTCCCAACTGCAAAAACTAGATAGGTTTTTTTTTTTTTTTTTTACAATAAAAATTTACTTTCAAAATTTTGAGTAAAATCTTTATTTATTTCTTCTATTGTAACATGTTTCTAAAATTCTGGTAAAGATTGAAATTAAAAAAAAAAAAGAAAGAAAGAAAAATGTTAATTATTCTGATACAATGGAGTTAAAAAGTATAAAAAATTGGCCGTTATTATTACTTATTTACTTGATGATCAATATACTTTAATATATTTTATACACAAGGGAATTTCTTAAAGATTGGCAGCAGATGAAGGCAATAGTCTTAAACTCTATCGGACCATAATCTAACGAACTAAACTGAAACAAAGACAGTACAATAATAATAATAATAATAATAATAATAATAATAATAAAGAAAAGGAAAGAAAGAAAAGCGAAAAAGAAAAGGAAAACGAAATAACTTGCAATATTTTTATTTCATTTTGAATTTATAACCGACCCTTTATCGCAGAAAGTCATAAACTCTGATTTTATAGCTAGAGCGTTGAAAGATGAAGGATTGATTAAATACTACCCGAACTTTTTTTTTTTTTTTTTTAATAAGATTTTGGATTTTAGGAGGAGGGGGTTATATTTATCACGTCAAATTTTATATTTCTAACAAAGTCTCTCATTAAGAATTAAGAATTGGAGTGAAAAACTACAATTTTCTTTTTGTTTTCGATTTTTCAACAAAAGTTTTATCTTGAAATTTAAAAAGGAATAAATAAATTTTGCTTTGTATAGAGAAAAGAAAAAGAAACTAGTCAAAATATTTTGTCTGGTAATCCAAATTACTGCTCACAAATTCTAATTTGCTATTTACTTTTTTGCGCTAAGTTTAATTTAAAGGAATTACATGGGTTTAGAAGTCTAAAAAAAGCACATTTTTATTTCTTATTCTTTTTTACATTATAATAAATAAAAAAATATATTCAAAATTTTCATTAAAAATTTTTTATTAAAAAAATTTCATTTTCATACTTGCCAACCATCTCAACATTTGGAGAGTATCACTCGAAAAATATAGTGGTGTGACGAAAGGGGTGTTTTTTCAGGGGTTGTTAACAATTGTACGGTTATTAATGAGATAGTTGGCAAGTATGCATTTTAAAATTTTCATTGAAAATTTTTTGAAATTCAGTCGGTTGATACTGGTTTCTGGAGACCCTTCACAAAAGCGCTAAACATGATTTCTCAAAAACTAATGCACTAATCTTATTAAAATTTTGCACACTTCTTGAAAATAAAATTATTTGGTGCTTGAAGGCCTCTTTTATATTTTTTCGTTTAAACTAAGTTTACAAGGCTATATAGAGGTAAAATTTATCGAAAATTGTACTGTTTTTGCATAAAATACAACTCTGCCAATTTTTTTTTTTTTTTTTTTTTTAATCCTTCCCAGCAAATTTTGAAGTGATGGTCAACTGGATGTAAAGTGGTTGCTGCCAACAACAGAAACTTCTGGTCCGCTAATAGGATAAATTAATCGTGTTGAAGGGAATATGTTACGGTAGCAGACGTCAATCAACGGTCCACAGGTGACAGTCAACGATGAAAATAATATAGAGGGTGAAAGTTGCGCCGGCAGTAGCATACATTAAATTTTCATATTACTGCTGGCAGCCTTTATCGACCCTTTATTATCTGCCATTAAAGGGCTAGCACTCAGCAAACACATAAGTAAGTACAAGCTTCGGCAGTGCATTTGTTAACTGGAACACAAACATATAAGTATCAGGAAACTTACGTTCTGGTATCAGAGTTATCAGATAAGTCTATTTTCTTATAACATTCAGTTATCTTTTAAATGACACATAAAGTTATAACGCCTAAGCGGTGTGTGTGCGGTACTAAAAATATGATATTTTTTCGCAGTAAAACATGAGTATCAGATAGTTGGTATCAGACAGGTGTTGTTAGTCCCGCCCTTTTTTTAACACCAGTAAATTTTTAGGGTAATATTCTCGAAATGCAATTACGATTAAACAAGAACAAAAATACTCTAAAAAGATACTGGTGTGAAAAAGAAGGCGGGGCTAACAATACTACGGAATATTAATTAGTATGTTGGCAAGTATGCTTTAAGTCAAAAGTCTCTATTTTGCTGATAAAATTGTTTTATCAGAGCTGCCAACCTAATCCGGCAAATTGTTAGTACTGCCTCTTTTTCTACACCACTTAATTTTTAAAGTAATTTTCTCCAGATACATTTGCGATGAATTAAGAAGAAAAAAACTCTAAGAAATGACTGGTGTAGAAAAAGGGGCGGTACTAACAATTTGCTGGATTAGGTTGGCAACTGTGTTTTATTGAAATAAATATCTATTAACACTTTCGCGACCGCATGCTTTTGTATTTTTGATAAAAAGACCCCCCCTGTGGGCGTTATCCTCCCAAGTTACAACAGTTCAGGACAAAATTCTGTGTATTCACATTTATATTACAAATGGATATACAATATAATTATACTCTTTTCTAAACAAAGTATTTGTATCCATAGTATATTGATAGTACAAATATGAATATTGGGTATATTCTTAAGAAATAAATAACTTACAAATTGCGAAAGAAACGCCCACTGGCGGAGTTACAGATTTTCAAGTGACGTGAATCTACTCAGCGGTCGCGAAAGTTTTAAGACATATTGAAATATTTTAATGAATGTTCTCTGTATCGATATACGATAGGCGAAATAAGAAGGAATTTTAAATCAATGGAAGAAGAAGATTTAATCGCAGCGCCCACTTTTGCAATTATGCATACAAATTGCCAGTGATGTCCATCAATGGCTTTATGAAGTGTGGCCACAATGCGGCAAACATGTTGTTGGCTGTATGCTGGTAACCTATTTAAAGTTTAAATAAGGATATTTACAGTATTACTATTTGAATCAGGTTACCTTCACTAGCAAAATTATATTTATTTCAGTAAAATAATTTAACAAAGGTAAACGATCATATCTAATTTGTAACTTAAAAAGAAAAATATAATGTTTTATTTCTTTTAAAACATTGAAATATAAAAGATTATTTGCATAAGAAAAATCGTATAAATTGATATTATTTTTACGAAACTACGGACCAGATAAACATGTTCTATGTCGCAATAAAAATCTTTAATTTATTACATAGCCTCATATAAAAAAACCTCTAAAATAGTATTAAAATAAATAAATAAATAAAAACCGAATTAACTGTACAATTACTTACTCAAATATATAATTCACATAATGCAAGGCTAACCATCGTCACAAACGTAGAAACCCACAAACTTTGTGGAAAAAGGCGAAATAAGAGGGAATTTTAAATCAATGGAAGAAGAAGTTTAAATCGCAGCGCCCACTTTTACAGTTATGTATAAAAATTGCCAGTGATGTCCATCAATGGCTTTATGAAGTGGGGCCACAATGCGGCAAACATGTTGTTGGCCATATGCTGGTAACCTACTTAAAGTCAGCTGCATGCAAGGGTGTTTGTGGTCTCGGAAATTGACACCAGAATTTTTTAATTGTGATACTATCAGGGATGGAACACGGGCGCAGAATTCATACCGGAATCCGTTTAAGAAATTTCTCTACTTATAATATCGTTGATTTAAGAAGTAGAAATTTTTCTTACATCGATAGTGGTATGAATTCTGCGCCCGTGTTCCATCCTTGTACTATTGGCATCTTTCTAGTATAGTTTGCAATCAGGTATAACTAAAAATACAATTCATAATTACTGGTTGGATATAAAATAAAAAACCCGGAACGCAAATACCCCTGGCTATATGCCTCCTCTGAGCCACAGGACGTTTTTCAGTAGGTCTCCATCGTTGATGGCAGCTGTAAACGGCCGACTGCTTCAGTTACGGGGGCAAACTTGAAACTGATATTAATTGTAGGATGCCAGCTGAAAGCTAGAATGAGCTCACCAGTATAAGATTTGCTGAATTGGTTCAAAAATGTGTCCACCCCTTTTTTGAGGGGTCTCTAGAAATTAGGACCCACCGATCGAATTTTACATTTTTTTTAATAAAAATTTTATAAAATATTATTTAAATGTTGGTTTTTTTACATTCTCAAAATTTTGAATAAAAAAAAAAAACTATTTATTAAATTGAAAAAAAAAAAAAAAAAAAAAAAAAAAAAAAAAATTAGAGATAGATAGACTCATTATTATCGCCTTCGAAACTCAGGTAATACTTTAATAAAATATCTATTTACTGTGGATAAACATAAAATAATAACGATATTTTAAGATAAGACTGATTTCTAAAAATCCAAGAAATATTAAATAGAATATTTTTTTTTCTTTGTGGAAATGTCTTTTTAGAATAGATACGTAAAAAAAAAAAAAAAAACAGAAGAAAGTAAGGAGATAACAGAGAAAACGAGAACGAAAATTTAGCGGTTCTAGCGGTTAATAACCTTGACTTATGACACATATTACGTAAGTCTAAAAGACTGCTTTTCGAGAACTTTAAGAAAAAGGACTACATTACACGCAACATAGTTATTCACATATAATATACTTAAAGTTTAACAACATATTTCTGGTATAAATATAACATTTTATTTTAGTTCGCTGTTTTTTATGCACTTATTTTCTTGCCAAAAAAAATTTTAACACTTGCGCAACCGCTGACGTAGACATACTTGCCAACATCCTAATTAATATTCCGTAGTGTTGCTAGTACCGCCCTTTTTTTCACATCACTAAATTTTTAGAGTAATAGTATACAAATGCAATTACGATTAAATAATAAGAAAAATACTCAAAAAAAGATACTGGTATGAAAAGAAAAAGGCGGGGCTAACAATACTACGGAATATTAATTAGTAAGTTGGCAAGTATGCGTAGATTCACGTCATTTGAAAATCTGTAACACCACCAGTGGGTGTTTCTTTTGCAATTTGTATGTTATTTATTTCTAAAAAATATACCGAATATTCATATTTCTACAATCAATATACTATGGATACAAATTCTCTGATTAGAAACAGTATAATCATAATGTATATCTATTTCTAATGTAAATATGAAGAGAGAAATTTTTTTCTTCAAACTTAGGAGAATAACGCCCACAGGCGGACCTTACTGTCAAAAAGACAAAATGATGCCGTCGCGAAAGTGTTAAGAACAGATATTATAAATATCTATTTATTATAGTTTTTACGATATCAGCAGACAAGTTTACATTTATTCCAAAGTAGTTGTTATTACCAACCTTTTTATTTAATTTTATTTATTTATTTTATTCTATTTATTTACTTTTTTTTTTTTTTTTTTTTTTTTAACAGCATTTTTCTTCTTTTTTAATCGTAATTAAACATTCCAGAAACTTCCACTTCTTATAAACAGTGTTGCCAGATCTGGCGGATTTTTTATTCAATATCACCAATAATTTTTAATTGTAACGTCTGACTAATCACTTCGAAGATTGATAATCCCTTATATTTATCAAATATCACTTGTCAAAATTATTGGTGATTATTGAATGAAAAATCCACAAGATCTGGCAACACTGCTTATAAAATAAATAGATGTTAACATTTTATTCTACAACACAATTTGTATCTGCATTTTTTTACTTATTTATCTTTGTTATATATTGTAGAATATTATTCTACAAATAAAGTGGTGTGAAATAAAGGCGTGGCGGAAAATGCTTCGGAATAAATTATAAAAGTTGGCAACTCTGATTACACATATATACATTTAAAGACTGAACTGATTGATTTCGAATATTTTTGAGGTTGGAAGCATCTGTGGCCAATTCTACGCATCTTCCTCTGCAAAATAACATGACATTAACACCGAAATGAGGAAAGAGGGAATTGAATTGTCTGCAGAGCAGTGTTGTCAGATCTGGATAATTTTTTTATTCAGTAGTCACCAATAATTTTTAATTGTAAAATTTGCATAATTACTTCGAAAATTAATAGACTGTGATGAGTATAAAATATCACTTCTGAAAATTATCGGTGCATATTAAGTAAAAATTCTGCCAGATCTGGCAGATTTTTTGTTGTAAGGTTTTTTTAAGTCGCTTCGAAGATTGATAGTCTATTTTGTATATCAAATATCACTTTTCAAAGTTATTGGTAACTATTGAATAAAAAATCCGCCAGATCTGGCAACACTGCTGCATATCTCGAAGTCTGCCTTTTTGAAAACACTTTTAGAAAAAAAAAAAAAAAAATGTTTGCCATTTTTGCCACCACTATATTTATGCTGAAGTACATACCATAATTCGTACAGTCCTTGAATTGTCTTGATTTTCTGCAACACTAATATTTTTTAGCAATTTTTTATGTAAAAAAAGTTTTAAAACTTAAAAGACAATATATTGTAAATAAAAACTCTGGTGGAAGAGTCCTTGGAAAAAGGCGTGTTCGTGCGAACCATGTATACGGTATGTTTATATTAAAATATCGTGATTAAATATGATAGAGGTTTACGCGTAAAATAGTGGTAGCAAAAATAGGTATAAATTTCTCGCCAATGAAAGTGTCCTGAAAAACGGGTGGAAATTCGAGCTGGGATTGTCAATAGAGAAATAACAAAATTAATGAAGTTGACAACAGAATATACATTAAAAAGAAAAATGAGGTTTATCTGATGCAAAAATGACACACAATTTACTAAGAGCGTTAAATATAGACTTTAACTGGAAAATTTGGATAAAATAAAATACACTAGTTTTCTGGTTTAAATATAAATAAACTATTTAACCCTTTTCGTTAATAACTGGTAATTAGTCAAATTATTAAACAAAATAATTTTTTAGTACCAATAGCAATTATTTGATTTTTTAATAACAAATGTAATATGTTAAATAATTATTTAAAAATTTTAAAACCAGTTATAAATTGTTCAGTGAATGATAATTTACAAAACAAATATAGCCTAGAAATCTTTGATTCTTTCGAATCAGCTTTCAAATTATACAACATTCGAATTAATGCAATTGATTTGAAATTGTATACTTGAGACGATTAATTCTAGACAAATTACTTACAGTATTCAATTACCTAGAAGCTATCGAATGCAAATTTCAACAACAAATTTTGATCGTACGTTCTGCCAATTAAAATTTACAGCAAGAAAAATGTTAATGGGCATTTATTTATGTATAAGTATAATTTACAAAGTGTGATATTTAAAAAGGATTTAGGCAATAATTTGGATTCGGATTGAACTTTTGAACAATGTTATTTTATAATTTAAAATTTTAGCTTTGATGAAAATTATGTTAAATTTTTAAATAGTGAAATTATGATTTCGCTAAAAATTACTTTTTAAATAAATTGAAACGATTTCTTGTTCATATTAATAAGAAAAAAAATCAATAAATTTCTTGTAAAAATATTTTGTCAGAAATTTTTTTTAATTTAATCTTTTGCCGACCCTAACGCTCGAAAGCGCTCTAAACAGTTTTGCCATATTTAAGGATTCTTTTATTAAATTACCGGGATGGAACACGGGCGCAGAATTCATACCACTATCAATGTAAGAAAATTTTCTACTTCTTAAATGAACGATATTGTAGGTAGAGAAATTTCTTAAACAGATTCCGGTGTGAATTCTGCTCCCGTGTTCCATCCCTGGATATTTCATATAAACAACAGATAAACTGAATGTGCTGTACGTTGGTACTAGGTGCTTCGGAACTAATGTCCTCGAACTCTCCTCAAGTGTGATTAGGTTATGTTGCAGTCAAAGTTTAGTGGGGAATTTCGAATAAAAAATCTTCAAATTTGTCAACATTAATCAAAGGAGTGAAATTAAATATGGTCGACCATAGCCTCCTAAACTAGATACCTGTCGCGTGGCTCGGAAACTTGGCAACAATTGAAGCGGTAGACAACGCCACTTGGTGCAGACTGCGCCACTGTTTTATTCAACAGCCACAAAAAAATTTTAAAAGTGGGATATGATATACATAAAAGGCGAATAGAATCGAAGGAACGTCAATTGTATATATCATATATCATTTCTAAAAATTATTGGTGAGATTTGAATAAGAAAATCATTCAATCTGTACCAAGTGGCGCTGTCTACTGCTTCAACTGTTGCTAGGTTTCCGAGCCACGTAACAGGCATCTAGTTAAGGAGGATATGGGTCGACAAAGGGCTAAAGTTTTATAATGTCTTGGAAGATATTACAATTACAAAAAAAAAAAAAATCTTTAACATGTACACCCTTTATTTATTTATTTTTTTATTTACAATTGTAAATGTATACAGTATCTGAATTTACTGAAAGTACTTTTAACAAATTCTACATAATTTTATGTTATGTTACAATTGAAAAATGACCATGAAATTCAGATCTGAATATTAAATTTTCCATCATTTCTCTAAAATTCATTTGTAAAAATTTTTGAAATGAAAATGAAAAAACAGAAAAGAAAGACAATATAACTTTCAAAATTTTAACTTTGTTTCAAATTTATTGCAAGATTTTATCATTTAGAGTTATAAATTATGATAGTTGAGAAATATTTACTGCCTCAAATCGAAATATTAAAATAAAATTTAAAGCGAAAATTTTTTTATTCGTTGTTTTTCAGCATTTTGTTTGTTTTTTCTGATACTATATTTCAGCGAATGTCTTAAAAAGAATTGAAGAACAACATTTTCCCTATCATTTGTCAAAAAAGATTCACACCACTTTCTGCAGAAAAAATAAACGAATAAAATTTCGTTCTGCAACAATTGGCTGAAGTTTTGTACTGATATTTTTAATGTGATGGAACTTTTCAATTGACTTTAAGGCGATTTTTATTGTTTTCCATACAATGTCTCGATGTTTATTATATGGGATGTTAATTACCGTACTTTTCTAGGAAATTTCAGCGTTTTGATTTTCAATCTCCAGGTGCCTTTATTCAATTTCAATATTTTGAATGTTTTAATTTTTATTTAAAATTTTTTCACCTGCCACTAATGTAGGAACTTTAGAAGTTTCGAAACGGTCTTTTGATAGTTTTTGAATTTCTTTAATTTGCGCTTTTTAATTTTTTTTTTCTTTTATCTGGTTAAAATACTACAGCTGTTTTAACAGACATGTCTATTATTTTTTTCTGTTTTCCCACTAGTTCTTAAGAAATGTTTTTGTTTTATTTCAAGAATAAAATTCTGCAATGAAATAAGACGATGATAACAAATTTATTATAATAAAAGGAAAAATTCACAAGAATTTCCGAATTTTTTATATATTTCCATTGTACTTTCTTACCACAATCCAATTTGTCAATATTTGAATTTATTCTAGGGTATTTTTACCTACGCTTTTATTTTATAGCAGCTTTATTTTTAAGTATTTTTCTCTTATTTCTTTATAGTTATATAATGAAGAAAATTATTCTAAAAATAAAGTGGTGCGAAATAAAGGCGGGGCTAAAAATGTTCTGGAATTAATTAAACTGTTAGCAACCAGTGCTGCTAGATCTGGCGGATTTTTTATTCAATAGTTACCAATAATTTTCAGAAGTGATATTTGCTATACATAATAGGCTATCAATTTTTTAAGTGATTAGACAAACGTTACAATTAATAATTATTGGTGATTACTGAATAAAAAATCCGCCAGATCTGGCGACACTGTTGGCAACTCTGCAATTATACACACATACTTGCGAACCATCTCATTAATAACCGTACAATTGTTAACTCCCCCTGAAAAAACGCCCCATTTCTCACACCAATATATTTTTAGAATAATTCTCTCCAAATGTTGTTACGATTAAATAAGACAAAAATTACTCTAAAAAATTATTGGTGTGTAAAAAAAGGCGGGTACTAAAAATTGTACGGTTCATAATGAGATGGTTGGCAAGTATGTATATATAATTATTTTTACACCACTATTCCTTCAGAAATATTTTTATTTTATTTCAAGACAAAAATTCTGCAATATTATAAGACGAATTTAATTACTTTTTATAATAGAGGTATGAAAAAAATCAGAATGAACTGGTAGTTATGCTATGAAAACACTTCTATTTGTCAAGCTTTAAATATTAACGAAAAATAATTTTTAAAGGGGATATTTACTGATTTATTGAAGTACCGAATTTCCTTAAGAAATAAAATTATACTGAATTCGGCAAGTGACAGATTAGCGACTTGGAAAATATAAATAATCTCGAAAATAAATAATAATGACCTTTTCTTTCCACTAAAAAGATCTTGCTGAATGGTCTGAATTAATGCAGACGAATAGAAACCTTATACTTTCAAATAACTAATTCTACACAAATTAGTTAGAGGATTCAGTTACGTATAGAGTATCGAATTCAATTTTCAGAAACAAATTTAGATCGTCTGCTCTGATAATCATAAGAGTAAATTTATGTCGCGAAAATGAAAAATGAAACAAAAAGACTAGCTGTATTTTCACTTCATTTCAAATTTATTGGTAGCTTTTTATGAAAGAGAGTTATAAATTATGATATTTAAGATGCTTTTAGTGCCTGGAGAAAACACTTAATAAAATTGCGAGGGGAAATTTTACGCCTTTGATTTGTGGACTGTTCATCTTATTATTAATAAGTTAGAATTGTATATTACTGGGAAAAAAAACAGTCTTAAGAGAAACTGAAGTGAAGTGGTAATATTTTTTCGGTAATCATACTTTATTCTGAAAAACAAAAATGATTTTCGCTGCACTATAATTATGATAATTTGTCAGATTTTTTTTTTTTTTTTTTTTTTTTTTCTCATTCAGATAAATTCAATTAGTTTTATGTCAAATTTAAAAATTATATATCTAATATAAAAATATAATATAAGTATATAAGTTATACACATAATTTTATACGAATTTAGTACATTAGTAATATTATTTCCAAAGTAACAAAAGTAGTTTTTAGTAATTCATCTTCCCTTTTCTTAATACGTTTTTACATAAAATAATAATAATAATAATAATAATAATCCATATTATAATCATAATTACTAACTTTAGTCCTTTTTGGCCATTGGAAAAATTTAAAAGTAACGTTTATTTTATTTAATCAACTGTTACATAAATATATAAAAATTTTCTATTAAGCTAAAGTTGGCAAGCATGATTATAAATATGTTAAGCACAAATGCTTTTAATCGTTTCTAAAATATTTAAATTACTTAAACATTTAATTACTTTACTAAGCAATAAAGAATAGAAAAGAAAGAATGAAAAAAACGTAAAATATTAAAATTATGTTGAATTGTATTTTGATACTTTTTGTGTGAACAACTTATTTTTATTTAGTTATTTTTTTTCTCTTTGAAAAGTTGGTCTGTTACAAACGACTTTTTTATATTCTTTTCGTACCGCTATTTCCCAAAAATAAAAATTATAATATATTTTTTAAATAAATCTGCCTGCATAATTTTTTTTATAAATTTTATGTTGTGGAAATTGTGCTACGAAAATAATAAAAATAATAGTCACATGTGGCAGCCCTAAAAAGGGATACTTTGAAATAGAATTTAGATTTAGTAGATCAATGTAGACATTGATTAAAAAAATAAATAAATTAGTTTTACAAGGGTTTAAGGGGTTTTACAAGGGTTTCCTTAAAATGTATAATTTAAAGCATTCAAAAACAGCTGATGTTTTCTAAAATCTAAAGGTGTAAAATTGCGCTGATCAGAAATTCGCTCATAGAAGTAATGTATTTAAATTCTCTTGGATGTCCCTGTATAAGAACTATTTGTTTGATTTTTAGAATACCGAGTTTGAACATTTTTGTTTACAATAATGTATGTAAAAATGTTTATTGTTGCCTCTTGATAATTTCATTTTATTGTTTGCAGTTGTAGGCAGTTTTTGGTCATAAAATAAGTTTATAAATAAAAAAAAAAGTTAATTGTTCGAGAATAGTGGTGAAAGAGTCCTTGAAAAAAATTCACTTTGTACGATCCCTGTGTGTGCAGTACACTATACAATTCTTTTTAGTATAAAGGCCATTTATACTGTCAAAAAAAAAGTCCTGTTTGCTGCAATTTGCTGCCAGAAATTTTCTGTAATTCAGAAAAATACGTTCCATCAACGAAAAAATTACGTTGATAGAAAGTATTTTTCTGAACTGCAAACTGCAGCAAACATGACTTTTTTTTTGACAGTGTAGGTTAGCCAACTAAATTTATAAAAATGTGGGAATTTAAGTGAGAAAAAAAAATTGTGTTTCATGACGAAAAATAAATATATGTAAAACACTATAAATTGTGAAAGCACACACTCGTACTTCTTTCGTGCTTAAATATTTTCGTCTGAGGAAAGCTCATGCCTAATTACTTTGACGCGAAACAATTGCTGCGTAATTTCTTAATGTATTAAATTTAGTTACAAGGTTATTGCTCAAAAAACATTGTAAGTTAGCTTTAACAAAACAAAATAAGCGATATAGTACTTGTTTATATTTTATCAATTAACAACAACTACAACAATAAAAAAAAAAGCATATAAAATGAAACAAAGTTGCCGAAGCATTTACAACATTATATGCAAAAAACTATGTTAATATGCTCAATGTATTCAACTTGTAGCAGCTGAATATTTTCGCTGCTCTACATGCAATGAAGCAGGATGCTGTCGCATGATGTTCTATAATTAAACCAGATATTAAATAAAACATTTTTTTATTCCACCCGAATATTCACGTGTCAGAAAACAGGAAAAGGGTGTAATTAATTACAACTTGGCTGAGACAAGACGTATCTCCAGATCTCGTACCAACTTCATTCTTCTTTTCTTGTTGTTTATGTGGTAGCCGGACAGTTGCCAAACGTTTCCACACAAAACTGCGCCCGGAATGTGGCAGACGACAATTAGCGAGGTAACAGATCTGTTGTAGGAGATTTGGCGTAACGCTACTAGTGAAAAGTAAAGTCACGTGTTTTGTTTTCTTTGTATGCAAACATTTTTTTTCTTGTTTTTTTTTTTTTTTTTTTTTTTTTTTTTTAATTTGCTCTTTTAATACTTCGGTAAGCTTAAAAATACTAAGAATTTTCATTGGACATTTCATTGAGAGAAGGGGGGAGGGAGGGTGAATCAATAAAAAATTGTATATTGAAAATATTTAGATTTTATTGGGGAAAATGTTTTACATATATACACACACACATATATAGATAATTTTTTTCATTGTATAAACATTATTTAGTTTCAGAGCTCCAAGCAGAGTTCCCAACTTTTATAATTTATTCACGAACATTTTTAGCCCTGCCTCTTTTTCATACTGGAAATTTTGAAAAATAATTTTCTTCTTATTTAACGTTGTCACATATTAAAGAGAAATTATCTACAAAATTTCTGGTGCAAAAAAGACGGCGGGGCTAAAAATGCTCGTGAATAAATTATGAAAGTTCGGAACTCTGGCTCCAAGGAAGGGATATAACTGTTTCTGAATTTTACTGGGAAAATAAAGTCTATTCTTGTATTTTTACTTGAAAGAATGATACAGAGAGTACACGTATAAGATTTCTTTTCTGCACACGGAATATAATAAATATATAAATAACAAAATCTGTTTACAGCCTTGAAATTTTCAAAAGATGTATCAGTAAAATAAAACGTTCATATTAAGTTAAGAAATTTAAAATCGTAAACCGAAAATGTGTGATAATCATAGTTGTTAGTGAATGAAATTTTTAAATAAGATTGTTATTCACAATCATTATAAATATACGAAGGTTGTAAATGAAGTAGTGGCAGAGTGTAGCCCAGAAAGTCATAAAACAGTGGGCATGCACAGACAGGATATCGGAGCTGTGACGTGGCGCTATTGTCGATATGTAAAGTACGTGAAATCGTCGATCCAGTAGAAGGGGTAGTAGGTGCGTTGCGTTTCTACTGTCGTTTCTACCGCTCTGACCCATGTTTACAAAAAATTATCTACTATCGTGGATTAAAATCGAGGTTGTCCATGGCAAAAATGCATCGCAGTGTTATGGTTTCGGATTCCCCTACTTATGTAGAAACTTGCAGCACCCTCCAGCGAGAGGAGCCGTTATTTAGTCAGTTACTTTCGATCAGTGGTCCGCTGCGAACCATGGTGACCCCCCCCGGATCCTTTACTTCTTATGTTTACGTGCCATGGGGCATTGATTCCTTAATTGTGCTGTGCTATGGTGCACACCACGAGTTAAATTTGTATATAGATGTACATATTTCAATTTATCATTAAATATCATTTAGTAATTAGTTTAGCTTTGATACAGTGCACAATAAACAGTTATCAAGGATTTTTTGAAGCCTGTGGTGAAAATGCGTTACCGCATATGACGGTTGCACGATGGGACTGAAACTGTGAATTTGTACCACACAGGTTGGATGTACTACACAGGTTAGTGTGTACCACACAGATGGTACATCCAGGTGGTTGTGTATGATTTGTACCGCACAGGTTGGTACCACACGTGATTAAATAGGATAGAGATTATTGCATAAAAAAGTGGTAGCAAAAAAAGTATACATTCCATATCAATGAAAGTGTCCTGAGAAAAGGGCGGAGACTTCAATCTATGTTTCTAGATAAATTTTCTTAATTATGTAATTACAATTAAATTGAGGAAAACTTCTCTTCAAGAAGCATGGTGTGGAAAGAAGCTGTTTACTAACAATTTTCAGGAATAAATTAAAATGTTGGCGTGTCCACATCACTGTATAAAAGAAAATGACAATTTTAGACCATTCACCGAGCATTTTATTGTAACTATTAGCACTTTCGCGACCGCATGCTTTTGTCTTTTCCACAGTAAGGTCCGCCTGCGGGCTTATTCTCCCAAGTTATAATATTTCAGAATAAAATTTTTTGTAGTCACATTTATAGAGAAGAATCTCGTTAACATGAATCTCAAGGGGGAAAAAATTGTGTTCATGTTATCAATAGTTCATGCTGTCAGTAACTAATTTTCATATAATTAAACTAATCCTCATTTTGATGGGGATTGTGAAAAAAATCATGTTAAAAGTAATTATCGTTAACAGTTTTCACGTTAACGAGGTTCGACTGTGTTACAAATGGATAAAGATTATAATTTTTCACTTTCTAATCAAAATATTTGTATCCTTAGTATAATGATTGTATGAGTACTGCATACATTCTAAAAAAAAATAAATAACATACAAATTACGAAAAAAACGCCCACTAGCGGAGTTACAGATTTTCAAAATGACGTGAATCTACGTCAGCGGTCGTGAAAGTGTTAACTTGAATATAATGTAGATTTCAAATCCTGTTTATCGTTTACTACATTAAGCAGTGTTGCCAGATTCAGTGACTTTTTTATTTAAAAGTCACCAATAGTTTTGAGAAGTGATGTTTGATATACATTATAGACAATAATTCGTCGATTATGTACATTAAAAATCATTTCTCAAAATTATTGGTGACTGTTGAATAAAAAAGTCGCGCAATTTGGCAGCAGTGCATTGAAACAGAATTTTCTGCATATTTACGTCTAAAGCACCAATACATGACTACTAACTCATTATACACACCATTTTTTTTTTTCCTGTAATGCAAATCTATTCTTTCGCGAAAAATAAGTCATACACCCAGTGATAAAAAGTTATCGGTGTTCGGAATGTTATAAAGGCGGTAATCAATTTGTCGGTGTCGCTCTCTTGGATAGTGACAAATGAATGGATAAGATGAAAAAATGCAAAATTATCATCAGGTGCAGCGCTGCATTTGCAGAGATCCTGTTCCAATGCTTTATTTTCTAGTCCGTTCGATATTTTCTGAATGGACGCACTGAATTGCGGGAATGAAAAGTCGAGATCAAAATAAGATCTTCAAAAGCGATGTGTCATTGGTGATTAATGACTGTTATTTATATGGCATTGATTCATTTCATTAGACTCTCTGAATTCACGTAGGTTTGACAAAAATATATATATGTAATCCAGACCAAATTTAATTTGAATAGTAAAAATGAGACTGTATCAGTTTCACTTCATTATAACCTATCCACTTTTTTTCCTTCTATGTTAAAGAAGAGAGTATATATATATATATATATATATATATATGTATAACAAAAAAGATTATAGGTAAAATATATGAAAAGAAATTGAAGTGTAATTCCACATTAGTCATATATTTATTTATTTCTAATCGACAAAGAAAATATTAGATGCCAAAAAGAATTGATGGAATATCCCAGAAAATGTTTTTATATTTCTAACAAGAAGAAAGATATTCTGTTATACGTAAGTTGTGACAACTTAAACAGAATTTTAGTTTCAACACATGAATATTTATTAAACGTTTCACAATTTTGAATTTTTTACTTTTGCGTTGAAAGATTGTAGAAATATTCATTTAAATTAATACCGAATTAAATATTTATTATCGCTTTATTTATTTATTAAAAAAAAAAAAAAAAAAACTAACTCCACTCCGATGCATAGTTTTGACAACATTACATGGACGGCAAAGAATATTCATAGCTGCTTACTTGTAAACGGTGCTTTTGTGGTACCGGAAAATTTAAATTTGTAATAACTGTTATAGCTGTTTTCTCCCCCCCCCCCCAAAAAAAAAAAAAAAATGTTATTAAGAAACCGTACACCAATTTGTACCACAACCAGTTGTCCCCTATAAACATTCATGGTGACACCGCACGTTCAGCAGGATGTCCCAACAACCCTATGTTTATAAAACACTAAAATAGAGCTCGTATGGACCTGCCGTATTTCAAGGACTCTTCTAAGAGTATATTAAGAGTATATTTGACCAATATTTAATTTTTTAATTTAAAGGCTTTTATTATAGCAAAACTTGCAATGCAAAGAGATACAAAAAATCACTGAAATTCTATTGTCGTACTAACCTTGAACAACTTTTTTCTTATTTATTTGTTTGATTACTGTAACTTTTTAGCACAATCATGACTTCGCATTTTCAAGTTTTACATGTATCTCATTCAAATTTTGAGCTGTGTAAACTAATAAAGCGCTACATTTCATTTTATTGGCATTTGGCTCCAGCATTCTTTTTTTCCCATGTCGTTAGTCATCCTACCAATTTTGGTGACATTTGTATGCTGATAGGTCGAGCTACAGATGGCTAAGAGTAGAGAGACATAAAAAAACTGTTTTAACTGTTTTCTTTAGCATGTAGGGTCTTTTTGATTTTGAAGCAGTGTTGCCAGATCTGATCTTTTTTTTTTTAATTATATAGTCACCGATAATTTTGAGAAGTGACATTTGATATACATAATACACTATCAATCTTTGAAGTCATATCAAACGTTACAAATGAAAATTATTGGTGACTATTGAATTAAAAAAAGCCAGATTTGGCAACTTGTTTTGAAGGTACCTCTTCTTCACAGGACATCTTCAGGATATTCATTTGGGGGGTTGGGGGAGATTTGGGCATAAATCTGTTAAATATTTAAAAATTAATAATAGTAATTACATTTTTAACAAAAATCGAGTTCGTGAACTTTTTTTTTTCCCCAACTGATTTCCGGAAATTTGAAATCTTGTTTGAGGAAATTGACTGCCGACCATTTGGCAACACTGTGATAAAACATTATGTGAAAATTTGTTATTTTAAAATAGTGGTGGCAATATAATAAAAAGAGCGTAAAATTTTAGGAACGCTAGGCCTGGGCCTTAATCCCTACACTACCATCTATTTTGAGCTTTAAGTCCCGTTTATTTTATTTTATTTATTATTTATTTATTTATTTATTAGCAACGTAACATTATTTAACGAAATGATTTTACGTATTTGTGATTAAATCATTTAACTTTTAACCCATCAGTGGGTGCTATAAATGCCACTGGCGTATTTATGCATGACGGCGACACCTAAAGAGTTAAACACAAATACGCAAAACCCTTTCTTAAAGAAAAAAAAAATTGTTTTACAAGAACGCCTAATGGCGGGGCTCGTTTCCTAGTTGGCTGAAATTTATTTCATAAAATTCTCGGAAAGATGTGGATTAATATTTCAAAAAATATAACTTAAATTCACATCTTTTCTATTAAAAATAGAAATATTGCACATTAATCCACAATGGCATATATGTACTTGAAAGTAATTTATGCTGATAGACGATGGCCGACATACTTCATTTAAAAGAGAATCATTTTTCACTTTCTAGCATGTAAGCCCCGCAGATAATAAATTGATTTGTAAAAAGGAAAGAAAAAGAAAAAAAACACCCAATTTTATCTATCCCTTCCTCTCTGTGGCGTCGAGAATATGATATTAGAGAAAATTTTTCCTTTCTTAGGATTTGCTGTCCGCAATTTTATTTCTTTCTGCCGATTGTTGAATGCTGCTTCTTTATTTTATTTTATTTTATTTTTGAAAAGTATTTCATCTCCTTTTTACTTTTCTGTTTTCCTTTTGCGAATTTATTCCGGCTCAGTAGTGAAAGAGATATGACCAGAAATGAGAAGTGAAAAATCACCGAATGCATTGTTTAGTCATCTGTAAATCAAGTTATTTTGACCTCGTAAAAGAATACCGTGAAAACAACTCGCTTAACAGATAGCAAAAATTGTAGAAAGTACGACTGAGAAAATAAAAATTAAGTCTATACTTGCAATATTTACCTAATAACGCAACTTAAAGAATTTAAATTTTTAAATTAAAAATTCGTATTCTAAAATGTCATATATATATATATATATATATATATATATATATATATGCATATATATATACAGAGACTCCAACATACTAATTAATATTCCGTAGTATTGTTAGCCCCGCCTTTTTTTTTTTTTTTTCACACCAGTATCATTTTAGAGTATTTTTCTTCTTATTTAATCGTAACTGAATTTGGAGATAAAAATTAACTAAAAATTTACTGGTGTGTAAAAAAGGGCGTGACTAACAACACTACGGAATATTAATTAGGATGTTGGACTCTCTGTATATATATATATATATATATATATATATATATATATATATAATTATAAAAATAGGCTATATGTTGCCTAACATTCACATAGCTGCCAAGTTTTTTAATTTATTCCGGAAGGTTGTTAGCCCCGCTTTTTTTTCACACCATAACCATTGTAGAAATTTTTTTATCAACATACAGAGCTGCCAACCTAATCCGGCAATTTGTTAGGACCGCCCATTTTTCTGCACCACTTAATTTTTAGGGTAATTCTCTTCAAATATATTTACGATGAATTAAGAAAACAAATACTGTAAAAATTAAGTGGTGTTGAAAAATGGGCGGTACTAACAATTTGCCGGATTAGGTTGGCAGCTCTGAACATATAATTACGATTAAATATGAAGACAATTACTCTAAAGATATTACGGTGTGAAAAAGGGGCGGCTCTAACAATAATCCGGAATAAATTAAAAAATTATGCATTCATAAGTACTTTTAGATTCAATATTCATTTTATTTAATTTTACTAATTTTAAATTGCGTTTTTTGTCCAATTTGATATACTATTATTAGAGTCATGCTGCTTTGCCATCAGTGCACAATGAAAAGAAGTTAAATAATAAAACACTTCAAAATTGGGCTAAGTAATGAAAATTAGAAAAGTTACTTCATAAGTATAACATATACATTTTTTTAAGGTACAGTCATAAAAAAAAATAAATAAATAAACGCGTTTTCTGTATTAATTTTATACGAAATATTACTGTAAGCATTTTTTAATGTTTTGTGTGCGTTTAGTATATTCAAAATGTCAGATTATTACAACTTGCGCGAGATTGCACCTGATGAAAATTGCATCGAGCTTTATCAATATTAGATACTCCCATTATTTATTTAGTTTAGTTTTGAATTTTTATTATAATAGTACGAATAAATTTAATCTAAAGCGATTTTTTTATGTTTACATGCATGATCGATTATTTTTAGCGTATGAATTTCGTTTTGCATTCTCTCATGTTTTATATCAAAACATTATTTGTGAAATTGTTACTGAGTGGGAGTTCTACAAAGATTTTGTTGGTATTTTACCCATTTAGATTATACTAATTTTCTTTCAATAAGCAAGAAATATCGTGGGAATATGAAACTAACATGTATAAGCCATATAATTGTAAATTGTATGTTCTTGGTGCCTTATACAAATTGCTAAGTTCTTCTTCTTCTTTTTTTTTCTCTTAAAAAAAAAGTATTAATTTACATGTCTTAAAATGCTATGCTTTGAGTAACTAAATCCCATCATTCTATATAGTTTGTTGATTATTTATAGTGCCATATAGAAATAATGATAATGCACAAAACAATTTCCATCAGGTACAATCTCGCAAATATTGTAAGCATATATAACATTTTAAATATACTAAAAAGGATATGCATCCAGTACAAAAAAAAAAAAAAAAAAAAAAAAATCGTTAACAGTAACAATTTAAATAAACATATAAAAAAAATAAGTAATAAATAAAAGTAGAGTTTCCATGTTTCCATCGCTTAAAAATGTATGCAATACTTTAGAACTCATACAAAGGCGTGAACTTTACACATAGAGGAAAAAAATGGCAAAGAATGAATATGCACCTTATTTTGTTTGAAAATAGAAAATTATAAACTTTTTAAGGGTTTGATGTTATGGGTTGCATTTCTTCAACTTCTGTAATTAACCCTCTTATATATTTCCTTATCCGTTCAAGAGTGTGCAATGTGGCTGCGTGATACTTCCATCCACCAGTTATGTGAAGCGTTGATCCAATGTAGCACTAAGCCTGAATTGAGTGGCCACAAGCCAATCAAGCACTAAGCCTAGCATGCTCGACAGATGGATTTGCCGTTAGCTGTATGAGGATCTTTCAATTTTACTTTACCTGTCGCCTGCTTATGGGAGCACTGTTTTTTTTTTTTTTTTTTTCCTACTTCAATGTTTTAGAGAAAATTTCGGGAAGCTGTGCTGGATTTACTTGCAAAATATGATTCTTTGAACACAATTCACATGTGGGGGAATGATATGTGTGTGGGGAGGGAATTTTTTGTTTGTCACATTTCAAAAACGAAAAAAGTGAAAGCAAAAAAAAATTATAATGAAGACAAGTTAGGTATTCTGGTAAAAAATTGGAAAGTTGTAAATCAGGTCGCATTTTATTTAAGTTCGTATCTCAAAAACTATTTTAACGATTTTCTTAAATTCACTGTATATGCCATCTTGCACATTCTTTTTTGTATGTATTTACAGGAGGTTACTTGCAGGAAAATAGTGATGTGTTCTGATTTCGTAATCCAACTTTAATTCTGCACCCGATTTCTAAAAAAAAAAAAAAAAAAAAAAAAAAGGTTCTACAGGTTTTTTTACTAAATCATCATTTTATCTACTTTTTAAATGTCCTTTCATGTGTATTAGTTGATTTTTAGTGTACAGAAGTTTTGATAAAATTGGATGGGTCACCATCATCGGCATCTGAAAAAGGTTGATTTTCATTAATTTTGGTGCGTAATCCTCTGTCTAAATATCTTTTTCTCTAAATTAATTGGTTAGCAGAGGAAAGTTGACATGTTTCTGATTATTTAGATCAGTTTTTATATATTTCTCAAAATGGTGTTTAAAAAAAAACAGCTGTACTTTTTTTTTCTTTTTAATTTGCTATGTAAAGTCTTTAAATATCTTTATGACATACATATTAGTTGGTTGTCACAGGAAAGTTTGTAAGAGCCATGATTAGTAAGGCCAACCTCTTTTGTTTTTGAAAACTTTATCTACAAAAAAATGTTATTAAGAAACCGTACACCAATTTGTACCACAACCAGTTGTCCCCTATAAACATTCATGGTGACACCGCACGTTCAGCAGGATGTCCCAACAACCCTATGTTTATAAAACACTAAAATAGAGCTCGTATGGACCTGCCGTATTTCAAGGACTCTTCTAAGAGTATATTAAGAGTATATTTGACCAATATTTAATTTTTTAATTTAAAGGCTTTTATTATAGCAAAACTTGCAATGCAAAGAGATACAAAAAATCACTGAAATTCTATTGTCGTACTAACCTTGAACAACTTTTTTCTTATTTATTTGTTTGATTGCTGTAACTTTTTAGCACAATCATGACTTCGCATTTTCAAGTTTTACATGTATCTCATTCAAATTTTGAGCTGTGTAAACTAATAAAGCGCTACATTTCATTTTATTGGCATTTGGCTCCAGCATTCTTTTTTTCCCATGTCGTTAGTCATCCTACCAATTTTGGTGACATTTGTATGCTGATAGGTCGAGCTACAGATGGCTAAGAGTAGAGAGACATAAAAAAACTGTTTTAACTGTTTTCTTTAGCATGTAGGGTCTTTTTGATTTTGAAGCAGTGTTGCCAGATCTGATCTTTTTTTTTTAATTATATAGTCACCGATAATTTTGAGAAGTGACATTTGATATACATAATACACTATCAATCTTTGAAGTCATATCAAACGTTACAAATGAAAATTATTGGTGACTATTGAATTAAAAAAAGCCAGATTTGGCAACTTGTTTTGAAGGTACCTCTTCTTCACAGGACATCTTCAGGATATTCATTTGGGGGGTTGGGGGAGATTTGGGCATAAATCTGTTAAATATTTAAAAATTAATAATAGTAATTACATTTTTAACAAAAATCGAGTTCGTGAACTTTTTTTTTTCCCCAACTGATTTCCGGAAATTTGAAATCTTGTTTGAGGAAATTGACTGCCGACCATTTGGCAACACTGTGATAAAACATTATGTGAAAATTTGTTATTTTGAAATAGTGGTGGCAATATAATAAAAAGAGCGTAAAATTTTAGGAACGCTAGGCCTGGGCCTTAATCCCTACACTACCATCTATTTTGAGCTTTAAGTCCCGTTTATTTTATTTTATTTATTATTTATTTATTTATTTATTAGCAACGTAACATTATTTAACGAAATGATTTTACGTATTTGTGATTAAATCATTTAACTTTTAACCCTTCAGTGGGTGCTATAAATGCCACTGGCGTATTTATGCATGACGGCGACACCTAAAGAGTTAAACACAAATACGCAAAACCCTTTCTTAAAGAAAAAAAAATTGTTTTACAAGAACGCCTAATGGCGGGGCTCGTTTCCTAGTTGGCTGAAATTTATTTCATAAAATTCTCGGAAAGATGTGGATTAATATTTCAAAAAATATAACTTAAATTCACATCTTTTCTATTATAAATAGAAATATTGCACATTAATCCACAATGGCATATATGTACTTGAAAGTAATTTATGCTGATAGACGATGGCCGACATACTTCATTTAAAAGAGAATCATTTTTCACTTTCTAGCATGTAAGCCCCGCAGATAATAAATTGATTTGTAAAAAGGAAAGAAAAAGAAAAAAAACACCCAATTTTATCTATCCCTTCCTCTCTGTGGCGTCGAGAATATGATATTAGAGAAAATTTTTCCTTTCTTAGGATTTGCTGTCCGCAATTTTATTTCTTTCTGCCGATTGTTGAATGCTGCTTCTTTATTTTATTTTATTTTATTTTTGAAAAGTATTTCATCTCCTTTTTACTTTTCTGTTTTCCTTTTGCGAATTTATTCCGGCTCAGTAGTGAAAGAGATATGACCAGAAATGAGAAGTGAAAAATCACCGAATGCATTGTTTAGTCATCTGTAAATCAAGTTATTTTGACCTCGTAAAAGAATACCGTGAAAACAACTCGCTTAACAGATAGCAAAAATTGTAGAAAGTACGACTGAGAAAATAAAAATTAAGTCTATACTTGCAATATTTACCTAATAACGCAACTTAAAGAATTTAAATTTTTAAATTAAAAATTCGTATTCTAAAATGTCATATATATATATATATATATATATATATATATATATGCATATATATATACAGAGACTCCAACATACTAATTAATATTCCGTAGTATTGTTAGCCCCGCCTTTTTTTTTTTTTTTTCACACCAGTATCATTTTAGAGTATTTTTCTTCTTATTTAATCGTAACTGAATTTGGAGATAAAAATTAACTAAAAATTTACTGGTGTGTAAAAAAGGGCGTGACTAACAACACTACGGAATATTAATTAGGATGTTGGACTCTCTGTATATATATATATATATATATATATATATATATATATAATTATAAAAATAGGCTATATGTTGCCTAACATTCACATAGCTGCCAAGTTTTTTAATTTATTCCGGAAGGTTGTTAGCCCCGCTTTTTTTTCACACCATAACCATTGTAGAAATTTTTTTATCAACATACAGAGCTGCCAACCTAATCCGGCAATTTGTTAGGACCGCCCATTTTTCTGCACCACTTAATTTTTAGGGTAATTCTCTTCAAATATATTTACGATGAATTAAGAAAACAAATACTGTAAAAATTAAGTGGTGTTGAAAAATGGGCGGTACTAACAATTTGCCGGATTAGGTTGGCAGCTCTGAACATATAATTACGATTAAATATGAAGACAATTACTCTAAAGATATTACGGTGTGAAAAAGGGGCGGCTCTAACAATAATCCGGAATAAATTAAAAAATTATGCATTCATAAGTACTTTTAGATTCAATATTCATTTTATTTAATTTTACTAATTTTAAATTGCGTTTTTTGTCCAATTTGATATACTATTATTAGAGTCATGCTGCTTTGCCATCAGTGCACAATGAAAAGAAGTTAAATAATAAAACACTTCAAAATTGGGCTAAGTAATGAAAATTAGAAAAGTTACTTCATAAGTATAACATATACATTTTTTTAAGGTACAGTCATAAAAAAAAATAAATAAATAAACGCGTTTTCTGTATTAATTTTATACGAAATATTACTGTAAGCATTTTTTAATGTTTTGTGTGCGTTTAGTATATTCAAAATGTCAGATTATTACAACTTGCGCGAGATTGCACCTGATGAAAATTGCATCGAGCTTTATCAATATTAGATACTCCCATTATTTATTTAGTTTAGTTTTGAATTTTTATTATAATAGTACGAATAAATTTAATCTAAAGCGATTTTTTTATGTTTACATGCATGATCGATTATTTTTAGCGTATGAATTTCGTTTTGCATTCTCTCATGTTTTATATCAAAACATTATTTGTGAAATTGTTACTGAGTGGGAGTTCTACAAAGATTTTGTTGGTATTTTACCCATTTAGATTATACTAATTTTCTTTCAATAAGCAAGAAATATCGTGGGAATATGAAACTAACATGTATAAGCCATATAATTGTAAATTGTATGTTCTTGGTGCCTTATACAAATTGCTAAGTTCTTCTTCTTCTTTTTTTTTCTCTTAAAAAAAAAGTATTAATTTACATGTCTTAAAATGCTATGCTTTGAGTAACTAAATCCCATCATTCTATATAGTTTGTTGATTATTTTTAGTGCCATATAGAAATAATGATAATGCACAAAACAATTTCCATCAGGTACAATCTCGCAAATATTGTAAGCATATATAACATTTTAAATATACTAAAAAGGATATGCATCCAGTACAAAAAAAAAAAAAAAAAAAAAAAAAAAAAAAATCGTTAACAGTAACAATTTAAATAAACATATAAAAAAAATAAGTAATAAATAAAAGTAGAGTTTCCATGTTTCCATCGCTTAAAAATGTATGCAATACTTTAGAACTCATACAAAGGCGTGAACTTTACACATAGAGGAAAAAAATGGCAAAGAATGAATATGCACCTTATTTTGTTTGAAAATAGAAAATTATAAACTTTTTAAGGGTTTGATGTTATGGGTTGCATTTCTTCAACTTCTGTAATTAACCCTCTTATATATTTCCTTATCCGTTCAAGAGTGTGCAATGTGGCTGCGTGATACTTCCATCCACCAGTTATGTGAAGCGTTGATCCAATGTAGCACTAAGCCTGAATTGAGTGGCCACAAGCCAATCAAGCACTAAGCCTAGCATGCTCGACAGATGGATTTGCCGTTAGCTGTATGAGGATCTTTCAATTTTACTTTACCTGTCGCCTGCTTATGGGAGCACTGTTTTTTTTTTTTTTTTTTTTTTTTTTTTTTCCTACTTCAATGTTTTAGAGAAAATTTCGGGAAGCTGTGCTGGATTTACTTGCAAAATATGATTCTTTGAACACAATTCACATGTGGGGGAATGATATGTGTGTGGGGAGGGAATTTTTTGTTTGTCACATTTCAAAAACGAAAAAAGTGAAAGCAAAAAAAATTTATAATGAAGACAAGTTAGGTGTACAGATATGTTTACCAAATTCTGGTAAAAAATTGGAAAGTTGTAAATCAGGTCGCATTTTATTTAAGTTCGTATCTCAAAAACTATTTTAACGATTTTCTTAAATTCACTGTATATGCCATCTTGCACATTCTTTTTTGTATGTATTTACAGGTTACTTGCAGGAAAATAGTTATGTGTTCTGATTTCGTAATCCAACTTTAATTCTGCACCCGATTTCTAAAAAAAAAAAAAAAAAAAAAAGGTTCTACAGGTTTTTTTACTAAATCATCATTTTATCTACTTTTTAAATGTCCTTTCATGTGTATTAGTTGATTTTTAGTGTACAGAAGTTTTGATAAAATTGGATGGGTCACCATCATCGGCATCTGAAAAAGGTTGATTTTCATTAATTTTGGTGCGTAATCCTCTGTCTAAATATCTTTTTCTCTAAATTAATTGGTTAGCAGAGGAAAGTTGACATGTTTCTGATTATTTAGATCAGTTTTTATATATTTCTCAAAATGGTGTTTAAAAAAAAACAGCTGTACTTTTTTTTTCTTTTTAATTTGCTATGTAAAGTCTTTAAATATCTTTATGACATACATATTAGTTGGTTGTCACAGGAAAGTTTGTAAGAGCCATGATTAGTAAGGCCAACCTCTTTTGTTTTTGATAACTTTATCTACAAAAAAAGACAAGGGAGAAACTTTTCAGAGGCTACATCTTAGTGATAAGCATTTCAATAAATTTTTTTGTGTTGATACACTGCGTCGGTGTGTCGACGCATCAACACACTTTCAGTAGATTAGTTGATTGTCAGTTGAATATGATATAATTTTTTCGTCGAATCATTGAAGGTATATATGTATAGATAAATATCACAGAGGAGAATGAAACCAGTCTGACAAACTTCGATACTGTATCGAACTCTGCACACATTAATGCGAGGTGTTGGACACCTCGACACCTAATTGTGTGTTGACCCATCAACACATTGGTCATCTGTACCAGTGTTGCCGAATTACAGGACTTTTTTATTCAGTAGCCACCAAAAAATTTTAGAAGTGGTATTTGATATACATAATAGGCGAACCGAATTCACGAATCGTCGATTATATATATAAAATACCACGTCTCAAAATTATTGGTGACTATTGAATAAAAAAATCGCGAAATCTGGTAACACTGATCTGTACTACACCTGAATACATATTTTTTTGAAAATTTTGCTACCTCTAAATTTTAAGATAAATTATTTACTTTTATTATTAATTTTTTTTTTTTCAAAAAGCTTAATTTGCCTTATAATGTATTAAGAACTCCCTAAATATCGTTTATGTTTGGTATGAATAAACACTGTTTTTTAAATTTATAGCATAATTTTTCTAAATTAATGTTCAAACCTTACTTTATAGTTTCATATTTGGAGTTGGTGTAGACACTTTCGCAAGGGGAACCCCTCCATTCTCAGCACTCCCGTCAGTGGTCAGTGACATTCGAGCAAAGTGATTTTTTTCCTATCTTCAGTAGGTGGCGTGACAGTCAGTCTAAGCAAGCTTCCAATTAATTGCCATTATAGGAACTGCTATTATTTATTATTTTTTACTATTTCGCCAAAGAATGTGTAGTCAAGGTTATTGTAATTTGTGATTTTTGTAGTTTCATTAAATTTAATATCAATATTACTGTCTTGGTCCATATCTTATAACATTTTTATGCTTCTTATGTCTGGTGTTAATCTTTTGCGTGGACATTCTGATATATCAACCTTCTTAACGTTAGGGTATGCAAATGGGATTTTGTAGATACCGCAGTAGTCTCAAGCAGGGGGATATTTGTCATTAGAAATTATTGGATAGAAACTTCAATTAAAATCAGAAATACAGCTAGAAAATACAAAGTAAATATACCTGTTAAACCCAATCCCAATTTCTATCAAATAATTCGTTTACAAAATCTACAAAATTCCGTTTACATATTCTAACAATTAAAAAAGTTGCTACATCCGAATGTCCAAATGAAAGATGAACACCAGACTTAAGAAGCAAGAAAACGATATAAGATACGGTAAAATCACCAACCCCCTAAATAAAACATATCAAGACAATAATAATATTGATATTAAATTTAATGAAACTAGAAAATTTGCAAATTACAATAACCCTAATTACACATTCTTTTGTAAAATGGTGGAAATGGTTAATAATAACAGTTTCTGCAATGACAACAAATCAAAAGCTGCCTTAGACTGACTGTAATGCCACCTACTGGAGGAAAATTTAAAAGATAGAGGAAAACCTCACTTGGCTCCAGCATCAGCGACCACTGAGAAGGTTGCAGATGACAGAGCATTATTTTTTACGAACTTATATAAATAATTTTTTTAATAAGAACTATGTGATATATAATTATGAAGTATCCGCTCGCTATTAAATCTGCATGCAAGTAGCAGTTTTCAGGGTTTTTACATATTTCTTAGCTTCACCCTTGGTTTACAGTATGCTTAATACAGCGTAGTGAAATTCATATGGTTGTTAGATATAAGATTTTTTTATAAATAAATATATGTTCAACTTATTTTTCTTCGATTGAGTTATACAATGTATGTTATAATTATATTCAAAAGAGTAACTGTGACGAATTCTGTCATAGAGTCGAATTGTCCATAAAAAAACAACAGACCCACTTTAAGTTTCATTTAAAGGAGTTAGTTTAAAACAGTGGTTCTCAGCTAGTGTGCTATAGGAGGATTTCAGTTGCACTTTTAAATGTTATTAAGCCCAGAGCCTGATTAAGGGGGAAGCACACATTATCTCCTCTCTCACCGGAATATTTTTACAATTATTTTTTACTTCTTGTCATAGAAATTCCACGCATTGACGAGGAAATATTTTTTATAAAGAATGAAGGTGTAAAACAATCCAATTTACTCACCGTTATTAGACACCAGAATTCTTTTAAAATAATTTTTAATGAGAATTTTCTGTTTATTATAGTGGGAAAGTATTTGTTGAAAAATAACGGTGTAAGTATAAATAATGTGTGCTTCCCCCTTAATCAGGCTCTGATTAACCCTTTAACGTTCACTACTTAATTTATTTTAAAAATTACTAAACTAATTTTAAAAATGGCTTTTAGACACATAGCTGATCATAAATATTTAAAAAATAAAAAACTAGCATTGTTCCTTTTCGAGAAATTTTCGGTTTGAAACATCTGTAAGTAAACCTTATTAAATTCAAATAATATTTAATTTAATAAATAAATCACTTTATATGTAAACATTATCGACAACAAAAACTCGTAAAAGTTGCATAGATCCCAACATTTCAATTTATTCCGGAGTATTTTAACCCTTTGCGGCGCAAGATAATTCAGTTCATTTAAATTACACTGCCACCGGAATTTACGAATATAATTAAAATAAAAGAAATTTTTAATTTTCACGTTAAAAAAAGGACCTTTTCTGCTATGGTGTAAATGTAAATTTTTGCTAAAAAATTTCCGGGATGAGTTTTTGCACTTGAGAATTAAAATTAGGTGTTCCATCAGCGGGAACACTGCGACTGAAAGGGTTAAGCCATCAAATTTTGACGGGTACCAACTAGTAAAAATTAAATGATCTACAAGAAAACTCCTATAGTTTCCCTTTTTTATCTTTGTTATTCTAATGGTATTCTAAACAGAGTTACGATTTTTACTACACACAAATTAACTTATTTTTTGACATCTCTAGAATAAAAAATTCTTTTTAATGCATGTTTAAGCAAAATTTTGCCACATTCTCTCGTTTTACGAAAATCGTAAATTTCAAATGCATAGCTGCCAACTAGTAATTTTTTTTTGCTACCGGTAAATTTTTATAGAAATGTTTAATAATCTTTTCAGCAGATTTTTTTTCAATCAATCACAGTGATTTTTTTTTTTTTTTTCACAAAAAAATGCTGGTGTTAAAAAAACGAACTAGTTGGCACCTATGCAAATAACTTATGAAGTTTTCAAAATTTAAGTAGCAAATCAATACTATTTTTATCAGTATCATAAGGGAAATTCTTAACGAATTTTCTACGTCATTTGTTTTTGAGACATACAAACCTGGCAACATCCTAATTATGAAACGGAAGTTTTTTAGTGCACGCCCCTATTTCCACACCACTTTATTTTTGGATTAATTATCTCTAAATGTAGTTACGATTAAATAAGTATATAAAATAACTGGTGTGAAAAAAAAATCGGGTGCTAAAAATCTTCCGTTTATTAATGAGATGATTGGCAAGTATGGATGTAGTACAAACAGAGAGACTAACTAGCGTTCTAATATACAAACAAACTGACTAACTTATGAACGGACACCATATCAATTTTGTTATTTTCGGATTCCTCACACCTCAAAACGTGTAAAAATATATATAAAAAAAGAGGGTCGAAATTTTTATGAATACCTATGTTCCAATTTGACAAATGCTCCAAGAGTGTTTTGTTTACGATACGAGCACATGATAAGTAAAATAATCCAATAAAAAAATTTATATCTAAATTAAGCATTTGTCGGGAATTCCCGCTCATTCTTCTGCTTTGAGAACAAAATGCCTTTCCAGACAGACGGGCGCCTCTTTTTCGAGAAAGGTGCTTTTTTAGAATCAGAAGCAGAACAGAAAGGACCTTGAATGGAGATGGGGCTACGTTAAGATCGTTGTGTTTACAGACGCCCGGTCCTAAAACAGAACTATTAAATTTAACAGAACAATTAAGACTTTTAAAGAAGTAGAATTAATATTTTGAACTATTAGAACATACAATTTTAATGTTAAGAAAAACTTTAATATTTAACTGTAAATAGTTTTTGTTCTGTTTTCGTTTTTCATGTATGCTAACAAAGCATTAAAAATTCTGTTTTCATCTAAGAAGTGCTACATTCATCGAGTTTAGTTTCTTTAATGGATGATAGTTGCCCCATCCACATCCGGACCTTTGGATTAGAAGTTTTCAGGTGAAACCCATCCATATTTTATTATTTAGAAGAATAAATATTTTATCAGAAAATTTAAGTAGTAACTGTAAGAAAAGAGTTAAGATTTGAAATATGCTGTATCGGGTCAGTAAGAAGAATAAGTTTTAGAAGATCAGAAATCTGGTACAGCAATAGCATTATTGCTCGTTTTAAATGTAATGTATACAACAATGGAATAATAAAAACTTTTAGATCATAAACTACTTATGGAAGAAATGTATTATATCTTCAGTATGAAATATATTTCTTTCGTAACAGAGCCATTCATCATTAGAATTGCCTCAAGACAAAGGAAGCTTCGCACATATCAATCCATTAATATTTCTTGGAATAAAAAAATGGAACAAGAATAGATATAATGTTTACTGATATCTCTGCTGAAACTATTCAGTATCACCTACGGATTTTTGAACTTTTAAAAGGAGAATTATCGAAACAAACTCTAAAACGCTTTTCTGGGGAAATTTTGAAAGAGAAATGCATGGCTCGCAACATTCTTCAAATTTTACTTGCGTTTTATTATATTGTCACCACTGTTTTAAAGCAGGAATTTTTCTTCTTTTTTTAAGATATTGTAGCATTAAGCCATACTTGATAATATTAATAAGCTATTCCGATGAAATGTTAGTCTCGCCTGTTTTCACACCAGTACATTTTAACACTTATGCGTCCGCATGTTTTTGTCTTTTTGCCCATCTGTGTGCGTTATTCTCCCAGGTTGCAATTTTTCAGAGAAAATTTTCTGTATTCGAATTTCCATAACAAATGAATATGCATTATAATCATATTCTCTCCAATAAAAGTATTTTTATCCATAGTATATTGACAAGCAAATATGAATATTGTATATATTTTTAAGAAACAAATAACATACAAATTGCAAAAGTAACGTCCACTGCTGGAGTTTCAGATTTTCAAATGACGTGAATCTACGTCATTTTCATTCTTTGAAATAACACATTTCTTCTATGATTTAGGGTACCATCTATTGCGACGTCTTGATTAATGCAAATATTATCACTAAATTTTGTACCAGACATATCCTCTGCTACACGCAACCACTCTTCATCTGGATTATCCGCATCAACATCCTTTCCTTGCCCTTCTGTTTAGTATTCTTCATCATTTTTTCGCACGTAACCGCATTTCACGAAACAATTTTCTGGATTACTAAAGAGCTTGCCATGCTGAAATAACAACATGAATAGACGAGCTGAAGATATGGCATCATAATTTTGATCCTCCATGGAAATGGGGAAAATAATTATTTTAGGATGAAAGAAGTAATTCTAGTTTGTATGCCCTATGGAACAGCTTGGCCTTCAGGAGAGAATTTTTAAAAGATCAGGAGAAAAATTTTACAACGATGAATGCGGAAAAACGACTTTTTAAAGCATGATACATGCGGGTTTCGTTAACATTTAAAAAAAAAAAAAAATGTGCAGGGTCCATAAAAATGAAACTATCAATGCGGGAAAACGATGGATGCGAAAACGATAGATGGGGTTTCACTGTATTTATACAACACATTTTCAGTAAAGGTTTTCGAAAAAATCTTGTACGGTGCAATATTATAAAAATAAAGTTAATTTCCTCTAGAAGAATTATGCACCTAATTGCAAAACCTCACCAGCAGCCGAGCGGTTCTGCGCTCAAAGCTGGTAGATGGCAAGTTCTGGGTTCGAACCCAGTTCGCGCTCATCAACCTAGTCGTTCGGAGTTTTCCGTGTTTTCTCCGAAACTCGCGTAAATACGGGCTAGGACCCCTTAGAAATATCCCCTATAGGTCTAGGATCCTAGCGTGGTCAGTTGACCTTAAACCGTACAGCCAACCTAATTGCAAAATTTATTTTATTATTATTATTTTTTTTTTTTTCCCATGGCAAAAATAATTTTTTCATAGTATTTATCATAGCTGCCAAGATTTTTAATTTATTCTGAAGTGATGCTTGCCCCACCCCTTTTTCACACCGTAATATTTGTAGAAAAAAATTGTTCATTATTTAACTACAATTAAACATGAAAAATATTACTCCAAAAAGATGATTCCGGTGGGAAAAAAGGGTGGGGGTAACAACATTCAGGAATAAATTAAAAAACTTGGCAGCTATGGTATTTATAATATGCAATCTTACTGGTGTTTAACTAAAATTCGATACATAGAAAAAATTTTAAGAAATCTGAATTGAGTTTTATTATTATTATTATTATAACACAGCTGCCAAGTATTAAATTTTTGTTTACCGGTAATTTTCTTAAAGAAGTTTTTTATACGTTTACTTATGTTTTCGTTGGCGGCATCTACAAAAATCTGTGTTTATAATGACAACATCATTCTGCGTTTAACCTTTTGCATGAAGCTTTATTGTATTGTGAAAACTAGTAATATTGAAAAATATGAGCCATTATCTGCAGTCTTTTAAAGATAATGTTAAGAAATAGTAGTTTATTGAATTCTTATACTGGCGTTAATAAACAATTTAAACACGTTTTTAATGATCTTACTGACTTCTATGACTTTGGGACCATCTACAAAAGCATAGTTGCAAAATCTCTGATAATTTTAACACTGCTATTTCAAATTAGTTATTTTTATATTATTTAATTAATTTTTAAATAAGATAGAATGTTAGTATTTAAATGAAGTAAAACATTTTATTCGGAAGCAGTGGAGTTAAAAAAGAGTGGGATATTTGTGGCAACGCAATATATTAGCTACAAATAAAATCTGGCTAGGTTTTCTAATAGCCAGATTTTAAAATGAGTTTGATTGTTTCTGGAAAATACTGACTGTATTTTTCAGAAACAGTTATTTTTATGGTAACTTTCTATAGATTTCCATGATTAACCATTATTTGCAAAAATTTTCAAATCTATTTTTTTCCTTAACACTTTCGTGAACGCTGACGTAGATTCACGTCATTTGAAAATCTGTAACTCCGCCAGTTGGCGTTTCTTTTGCAACTTGTATATCATTTATTTCATAAGATTATACACAATATTCATATTTGTACAGCCAATATACTATGGATACAAGTACTTTGATTAGAAAGAGTATAATTATAATGCATATCCATTTGTAATATGAATCTGAATATAGAAAATTTTGTTCTGAAATATTGTAACTTCGGAGAATAACGCCCACAGGCGGACCTTACTGTCAAAAAGACAAAAACGCGCGGTCGTGAACGTATTAATTATTGAAAATTAAAAGTTTCAGTAAAGGATATTTTAGGTGAAAAAAATTCAAATATTTAAGTTTATCACTAAAAGAGTTACCAATTCGGTAACACTGGCGATATAAGTTGTCTAAAATATTATAAACAATAATTTAAAATGTAACGTTCTCAAAAAAAAAAAAAAAAAAAAAAAAAAAAAAAAAAAAGCTATGGTAGGTTATGGGTATACGGGAATAATTACAACATGGATATTAGAGTGGAAGAGTCAATGCATAGCTGCCAATATTTTAATTTATTCGGGAGTAATTTTAGCCCCGCCTCTAATTCGTACCACTTGATTTTTTTAAAGTAATTTTTTCTTATTTTATCGAAGTTATATATTGAAGAAAATTTTTCTATAAATAATGTGGTGCGAATTAAAGGCGGGGCTAAAAGTACTCCGGAATAAATTAAAATATTGGCAGCTATGGTCAATGAGAAAAAGCACTTCGGTAATCCTCCTGCAGTGAAGTACATAGGAATACATCACTCACACCGTTTAAAAACGACAGTTTTTTATTGGTTTATATTGAATTATATATAGTAATATTAATATTAAAATACACTAGCAAGTAACATTAATGACAACGACATTTTTTTTATATAATTATTCATTTATATTGAATTGTTTCTAGTAATATTTAACGAGCAAGTAATATTGATGATAAAATTTGACGAATAAAGTAATAAAGAAAAAAATATGTTAATGAAATTATGATTATTCAGAATTTTGTATGATATTAAATTTCGAGAGTGATATTGGCATAAAATATTATTATTATTATTTATGTGCAAAAGCAGCTACATAACATTTAAAGTAAAAATATTTGTTTTAAAAGAAATGCTATAAAGTTACTTTCATGAATAACAAATGCTAAACATACATATAATAAATCACAGTCCGCAGTTCCGAGAATAAAATTGTGCTGTAGGTTGACGCTGAACATATTTCACGGGATTTAGTAATGTTTTTCAAGATCTTATCTGTTTTCTCAAAGCATAAAAAAATTAAACAACATATCGTATACTGGAAAATTTTTTATTCAAGATTTTTTCTTTTTTCTTTTTCTTTTTTTCTTTTTTTTTTTTTTTTTTTGAGGAAAAGAAAAAAAGAAAAAGAAAGAAATGTGGAGAGTGGGGGGGGGGGGGGGGTTGAATTAAAAATTTGCCACCAGCCCTTTTCTTTCTTTCTTTTCTTTTTTCATTCTTTTTTCTTTTTCTTTTCAATTCTTTTTTTCTTAATTTCAATCGTGTATTTACTAATCCTCATCTTTCTTTTTGACTATTTCAAATGTGCTACACGTATTTACTATTATTATTTTTTATTACTTTGATATTTATTTTTTAATTATTTTTCTAATAAGCGATGAGTAAATGATCATTTGATAATTTGAATTTAAATTCTAATTATCAAAAAAAAAAAAAAAAAAAAAAAAAAGAAAAAGGAAGGAAAGAAAGAAAGAAAAAAGAAAAGAAAATCTAAGAATTTCAAAATAATAGCTGTTCTAGATTACAAAAAAAAAAAAAAAAAAAAAAAAAAAGAAAGAAAGAAAGAAAAAGAAGAATGAAAAGAAAGAAAGAAAAAGAGAAAAAGGAGGGGGAAATTTTCGGTTAAAAATATACCACCAGTCCTATTTTACATGATATTATTCATTACATGCGGCTTTATCTTGCTTTCTGCTTATGAGTAATCAATTAAAAATAAAATTATGAGAGTTCATATTTACTAATCCTCACCTTTCTTTATTTGAATATTTCTATGGCATTACATGTATTTATTATTATTATTATTATTATTATTTATTTTGATATTTATTTCTTAATTATTTTTGTGAATACACGATGAGTAAATGATGATTAGTAGAGAAGAACTCTGAAAATTTCAATTTGAATTCTAATTATCAAAAAAATTAATTAAAATAAATAAATAAATCTGAGAATTTCTAATTAAGGTAAAACCACCAGTAATTGACACTGCACCAATAGTTGACACTTTGACGAAGAAAATTAAATATTAAGAAAAAAAAAAAGGAAGCCAAAGATCGAGATGGTGTCTGAGATATAGTATAGACATCTAGTATACAAAATATATACAAAAGTCGGTTAACAAACTCAAGATTTCAAATCAATTTAGTATTAAAAGAAGTCTTGATACAAAATGCTGGATTAGGCACAGGGAAGAGTGGTGAAGTACTCTTCGCTGTACTTATTCCAGTGATTTGTGTATTTACTTTCATTACATTTCTTTTTTGTGTACATCTTAATCTAAGCATACCTATGTTTACTACTGAAAATAAAAAGTGTCAACTACTAAATATATTTGTTTTCACTAGGTGACAACTACTAGCATAGTACCTTTATTTTATTAAAAAAATAACAAAAAAATACACATTAGTTTTATTGCTACAATTCTTGTCACATTCTGGAAGGGGAATAATTTGCGGAACTATTACCAATTAGAAGTTCCCTCTAAGATGATTTCGTACCAAACTATGTCAATAAACATACTAATAGATCATTAAGGTGTCATCTACTGGGTATTTTACCTTACCAGGTTTTTTTTTTTTTTTTTTTTTTTTTTTTTCATTACTTTAATCTTTATTAAAATAAGTGCATCATTTAAATGTTTTCAACAGGAAATTTCGAAAAATACTTTAACAAATATTTATTTTTATAATATAAATGTACAAATGAAATTTTTTATTATAGAATTTTTTCTGTGCGATACGCGTAATTAAAGCAAAATGATCTTTTCAATTATGCTAAATAATATTATCTTATTTTCAGATTTTTAAGAGTGGAAATTCGTTTATACACCTATAAAATTATTCTCTGATAATTTCGGTAATGTTATTTATACTACTACAATAACAGGGATGGAACACGGGCGCAGAATTCATACCACTACCAATGTAAGAAAATTTTCTACTTCTTATATCAACGATATTACAGGTAGAGAAATTTCTCAAACAGATTCCGGTATGAATTCTGCGCCCGTGTTCCATCCCTGCAATAATAATAATAAGCACAAAATTAATGAGTTAAAAATTTGCTTGCTTGTTTATTTCACATTTTTATTTGATTCGGCTTAACAAAACTTTTAAGATTACTGAAAAAAAAAATGATAATAACACATTTAAAACTAAAAGAAGCACGTATAGTTATTTGGAATTTTTATAATGACATTAATCCTTGTTTTTCAAAATGAAATATTTAGAAAATTGCCATTGATAATGCTGTCAGATTTATGTTTCAGTTTAATCTGTTTAATCCTTTACGCTTCTGTCTATCAAACGATATCACAATTTCTGGATTATAGCCCACAATGCTGCCAACTTTTTAATTTATTTTGTAACATTGTAGTATTAGTTTTTTTTTTTTTTTTTTTTTTTTTTTTTTTTTTTCATGCCACTGTTTTACTACTAATTATAATAAAGGAAAGTATAAAATGTTGAATTAAAAGTTTATCACGGTTTAAATATTCAAACTGCATCAAATTGTAACTTAAATAAACAAAAAACTGTTTTCTTTATTGAAGTAAAAATAATTTTTTTTTTTTTTAAATAAAGATGATAAATTAATTTGTTTATTAAAAATTCAAACTAGATCTATAGAATATAAATATTTAGAAGTTGGTTTAAAATAGATTTAACAAGATTTAATGTCATTTATGAGGATGTTATGTGTTTTTTGTCAATAATAAATAATAAATTAAATAAATGAATAATCAGCATATCATAGTTTTGTAGAACCTATGACATTCTCTAAGTAAATTATGTATTTTTTGTTCAATATTTCCCAATAAAATTTATGTTTTCGTTAATATTTTAAACATATACTTTAAAAGTAATTATAATTTTTATTCGATATTGAATAAAAGAAAACTATTAAAAATAACTGGTGTAAAAATATCTTACTAGTCAGCATCTACATGGTTCGTACGGACACGCCCTTTTTTCAAGCACTGTTCAACCAGCATTTTTGTATAATATCATATCTGCCAATATTTTAATTTATTCCGTAGTACTTTTAGCCCCGCCTTTATTTCGTACCACATATTTTTAGAAAGGAATTTTTTCTTATTTTATCGAAGTTATATATTGAAGAAAATTTTTCTATAAATAAAGTGGTTCGAAATAAAGGCGGAGCTAGAAGCACTCCGGAATAAATTAAAATATTGGCAGGTATGTAATATATTGGCTTTTAAGCTTTTCTTGCATCAAAAATTGCTCTAAAATATTAGCGGTGCAAAAAATCAAGAAAATTCAAGGACTGTACGAACTATGACCTATCAGCTTCGTACACCTCTGACTGTCGTTATTCAGTCACTTGATCGTTAAATATATTCATCTGTTCTTCAAATAATAATGCAGTCTTAAAGAGAAGTTCATTTATATCCTTAAACTGCAATTTTTCCAACTTTCAAGAGAGCGTAAAATATTGGCTTATCGCTGAATTAGACAACTTCTGATCAACAGTAGTAAGTTGCATAGCTGCGAAGTCTTAATTTTTTTTAATATTGGTACTTCACATTACTTTAATTCCTTCATTTTCGGTGGGAAATACCACCTGATTCTAAGAATTCTTCCCAGAATTGTACTTTCACGACTGTTTGAAAAATAAAAAATCCCATTTAAATATTTTCTTCAAATTTTGCTCACAAATTCTAATAAATTTCCACATTAAATGGTCGTATTTAAATTGCCCATGAAAGAGTTAATCAGAGAAAACTGCTACAATAGCATAAAACTTATTATATACATGTATCATCATCATCAATTTAAACCTTTTTAAATCTACTGCAAGATGAAGGCCTCTTCTAGGTGATTCCAATCTGCCTTGCTTTCTGCAATTCTTCTCCAATCTGCTCTTCACAATTTCACAACTTCACAATTTCATCTCTTCAATGGTCTTTTCTTATCCCTCTATTCGATATCCAAAATAGGACTTTGGTGGTCCACTTATCATCATTTCTTCTGGCAACATGCCCACTGCAGTTTCATTTTAACTTCTTAACTTTCTTTCTCTCACTCTCTCTCTCTCTCTCTCTATATATATATATATATATATATATATATATATGTATGTAAGTATAAACCTGTGTTCAAATATCGTAACACTCGACAACTGTGTATTTCTTCACATGAAATTTGGAAATTTATTCATTCGTTTTGCGAATTACGAATAGCGAAAATTTTTAAAGATTAATAATCGTCAAAATAATCATCATGTACATTTTTTTAAATTAAAATATTTTTCTACCGAAAATATTTTATGGACAAGTGTTAATTATATAATAATGCACTTGCTGCTAAAACGTACATATAATGAACAAAAGTACACACACACCTAATACATACTTGCCAACATACTAATTAATATTCCGCATTGTTGTTAGTCCCGCCCTTTTTTTCACACCAGTAAATTTTTAGAGTAATATTCTCCAAATGCAATTACGATTAAATAATAAGAAAAAAACTCTGAAAAGATACTGGTGTAAGAAAGAAGGCGGGACTAAGAATACTACGGAATATTAATTTGGATGTTGGCAAGTATGCTAATATGACAGGAGTTTTTATGCTAAACCCGTAAAAGATATATAAAATCTTTAAGTTGTTTAAAAAGTTAGTAATATCAAAAAAGTCATGATACAAATAATTTTAGTTCAAATATTAAGTTTTTTTTTTTTTTTTTTTTTGTAAGGTTTAGAAGATATACACTTTTTTTTTTCCTTTAACTGGAAAAAAAAGATGTTCATTGAAATAAAAAGGCTATAGGGTTAAACAAACAACAAAGTAAAACGTACAGATAATAAATCATTCCGTGAAGCTTTAGGGGAAAAATTATACTAGAAGATGACACTGAACATATTTTACTGGATTTAGTGAAGCACTTAAAGATGTTATCTTCGTTTTATAAAGTATTAAATATTTAAAAAGTATATTTACCCCCTTTTTTAAAATTCTTTATCCAAGTGTCATTTATACAGACTGAAAAAAGGTTTTTTTTTTTTCTTTTTTGTGCTCTAATGGATTTTTGTTTTTATATTTTAGGCAAAAAGGTAAAATAAACGTCAAGTTATTGTTACGTAGAAAAATTTTCTTCAATATATAATTACGATTATATATGAAGAAAATTACTCTGAAAAGATTACGGTGTGAAAAAAGGGCGGAATTAACAGCATTCCGGAATAAATTAAAAAACTTGGCAGCTATGCGTATTATATTACATCTTTATTAAATATGCTTTTAATAATTGCATAGGATATATATATATATATATTAAATACTGTAATTTCGTAAATTGTTTTATTGCTTTACACGATTCATATAACACTTGAAAAATTTTTGATCAGTGTGGAATAGCATGGGTCGTACTTTCCGCCCTTTTTTCGGAACACTCTCATGAACGAGAAATTTTCAATTATACTTCTACCACTATTTTTATAAAATAATCTCTACTTAGAATCATGGCATTTTACTATAAACTTACCACAAGTATTTCTGCATGAAATTAGTGGTGGTAAAAAAGGGGGAAATATTCAAATCTCTGTGAGTGTCCTGAAAAAAAAGCGGAGAGACACCTCGAATAGTCATTGAAAAATAATTTATAATTGTTCACTCGTGTGTGTGTATTTGCGAACTTTAGCGCTTATTGGTTACCGGAAAAATTTAATAGAAATTTTTAATTTATTCAGTCAGTGGAAAAGGTTTACAGATATATCAAAGCTCACAAGAAATTATTGCTGTATTTTTATATGTGTCGTGATTAAACGACACAGATTACTGCATTATACATATATATATATATATATATATATATATATATTAATAGGTTTTGAAAATGCGTCCTGAAAAAAAGGCGGAGACTTCGAGCTCTGAGAAATATATAAAATATTTCTATTAAAAATTTTCTGTAGCAGAAGTGTGCTACAATGCTACAGTTGGCAACATGTGTCCGCCTTCTAGTAATCTTAATATGAATCAGTTTCTCTAAAATACATTGGTTATTAACCCACTGACTGTCAAGATAAAAAATTCGTCGTATCTATTTTTGTCGAATGAAATTTTTGTATAAAACTTTTATCTATGCGCATTATTTCCTCAATCCCCTTTAACTCTAGAATGCTACACATTATTCTGGGAGTCGAAGTCGATAACAAATAACTAGAGTTATGTGCGGAGAACATCACGCTGATATGAGTAAAAAATGCTTTGAAAATAAATAAATTATGTTTTCAAACTTATTTGAAGTTCAAGAATCATAAAATCATCTACAGGTAGTATATTTTTATTCTTAATAGCTTTTAAATTATGTTTTAAGTACGCTGACACTCACTTCGTCTGAGAGACTAATGGGTATCATTCCCGTAAGTTTTTCAAATGGTAGTATTCTAGGGATTCCAGGATTAAAAAAATTCTCTGTCCTTAATTTTAGAAACATATTATTGTTCATTTCTATAAAAATATCAATTCTCATTTTTTTTCTACGGTTGTACAAGAGCACTTTTCTAACATTTAAAAAAAAATTCATTTAAATCAAACATTATTATATTAATAAATTGTTTCATACGGAGCCATTCAGAAAGTAACATGTTTCTTAAATTATTAGAAATTCTTTTCCGAAATTTACTAATTAGTTAAAAAAAAAAAAAAAAAGCATAATCACATTGTTAATTTTAAACAAAATAAATTTATTGGAATATGTTAATAACAATTAGAAGTAATGTGTTTAACATTTACACTTATTCTGCAAGACAGCACATGATGATGAAGGGAATAATTAATAATAAGGATGCATTATGTAAAGATGATCATAAATACAATGTGATCTGCTGTTGATAACATGGAAAGTAGATTTAAAATTTACCGTTCTTTTGCTACATAAACCAGCAACAAAGCCACTCTTCTCACAAATGAAAATATGCATAATTTTATCAAAATGTTTAAAAAAATGCATAGCTGCCATTATTTTAATTTATTCCGAAGTAATTTTAACCCCGCCTTTATTTTGTACCGCATATTTTTTAAAAGTATTTTTTTCTTATTTTATGGAAGTTATATATTGAAGAAAATTTTCTATAAATAAAGTGGTGCGAAATAAAGTTGGGGCTAAAAGTACTCCAGAATAAATTAAAATATTGGCAGCTATGAAAATGCATACTTACCGAATGGAAAAAGTAAAAAAAAAACGCATTCTAATGTGGCTACCCAAAATCTTTAAAAATGTATGTGATTAATTTTTTGTTTCTACAGAGCTGCCAACCTAATCCGGCAAATTGTTTGTGCCGCCCCTTTTTCTACACCACTTAATTTTTAGAGTATTTGTTCTCTTAATTCATCGTTAATATATTTGAAGAGAATTATTGTAAAAATTAAGTGGTGTAGAAAAAGGGGAGGTACAAATAATTTGCCGGATTAGGTTGGCATCTCTGTATATAGTTCTCTCAAAAATCTATAAAAATGTACTATCATTTATTTAATCTTGGTGAGCTTTTAGAAGTCATGTTTAATACATGATTTTACTTTCTTGTTTTGTCTGGACTCCTGTCACTTAAGTGCTAATGATCCACATACAAAATAAATAAATAAATAAATAAATAAATTAACCTTTAAGTATTAGTTCAATTGGGAATTTTTAAAGATTGATTCAAATAAATGTTTCAAATTTAATAAAATTTAAATTCTATATTCAATTTTTAGGATCATTACACAGAGTTACCAACTTTTATAATTCATTCCGGAGCAGAATTAGTTCATGACTTTTTTTCATACCGGTATATTTGAAGAAAAATTTTCCTCTTATTTAATCGTTGTCATATATTGGAGAAAAATTATTCTACAACATTTATAGTGCAAAAAATAAAGGCAGGTACTGACAATGTTCCGGAATATATTTAAAAAGTTGGCAATTCTCATTACACTCACATGTTTTAACATTTAGAAGAAAAGAATTTTTTTTTTTTTTTTTTTTTTAACGTCACTTTTACAAAGAAGCATATATTATAAAAGGAATGCTTGTTATTTGCATACTTATTAACTTATTTTATTTATTGAAAGAAAATGAATATCATGTTACATTTTATCAAAAACGTGATAGGAAAAAAGTAAACGCCCATGGTTAAAATTATAAATATGAAATGCTGTAAATCTGCTTCAGCTGTCGTGAGGGTGTTAATACGAGATACATTTAAGATATTTCGCTCCATATGTGGTCGCCTTGCCCACTTCACTTATCGTCTCCGGAAGCCCAAACCAATGTTATTCTATAGGAAATTTTGTTTACTTATAACCCATTAACTAGTACATACTTTAAAATTCTATTTCCACATTCAGAAAATTCTCAACTGTGAAACTGATGAACGTTTTTTAAGAACAGATATTTTAATTTTTAATGTTTTATTTTGAAACTGTAAAATGAAAATTTTCACACATTGAAAATTTGTGTTTTACAGCTTCAAAATAAAACATTAAAATATATATATATATTTATATCCGTTTTTTAAAAACGTCCATCAGTTTAAGAGCTGTGAATTTTCGGAATGTGAAAACATAAATTGTAAGGGAGGTAGAGGATCATTGATGCATGCCATGGACTTACAGAGTATAAGTCTGTTACACAAGCTAAATTCTCTTGCGCACCACCTCCATGTAGGGCATTCCACCCTTGTCTAGGCCACATTCGCAAGCTATCATCCTAAATACTAAATACACACAAAAACACGCCGTAATATAATGTCTCACTGTGTGTACAACTCGGGGTGTTTGAAAATTCTGATAGATATTATTAAAATGAACATTTTGTCACTCATCACATTTGGTTTCTGAATGTAGTATCATCGCCGAAAAAGACATTACAAAATTTTGTTTTATTTTGATAAAATATTTTCATTTCTCTTTTTTCTTTTCTTTTCTTTCTTTCTTTTTTTTTTTTTTTTTTTTAATTAGTTTTAATACCAGAATTTTGTAAAAGTTTTGTAAAAGGATTTATACAAATAAATAAATGAAAAAAAATAAATAAATAAACTATAGTTGAGTATTATTAAAAGGAGACTTGGCGGGAAATAAATAAACACATCGACATCGATTTTGTATTGTTAGTTTTTATATAAAAATATTTAACTTACTAAATTTTTAAAAAATCTGATGCGAAAATAGTTTTTTGTATTTCAGTTATTATATCATCATGCGATTATATTCAGGGACTCTGCATATGAATTTTAAAATTTTCCTCTCATCGGTATCTCTTCGAATATGTTGTGCTGGCTACCGAACAAGATACTCTGTACTAACTGTTCTAAAAACAAAATGAATGTTTAAAAACTATTTAATTCACCCAGCCAATTAAGACAATTTCAAACAATTTAGGCAATCAGATAATAATGATACATGCGTTATAAATTGAACCAAAAAAAGAAAGAAAGAAAAATCTGAAAAAGACATGAATGAAACTTTAAATTCCAAGTAAAAGTTACTGAAAGAAGAACTAGTTCTAAAAACTGTTGTTTTTGGCATCGTCCGAAAGTTAAAGTCAGCCAAGAATAATGATATGAACTCATTAACCTTTGCAAATGTAATTTCATTCTTTCTTCTACCAGATATACCGGCAGACTTCTCGGTAACGTCTTTTCAACCAACCTCTATCATTTATAAATACATATTAATCTCGCTTCGGTTAGAACTAGTCCATAAATCACTGTTGCCATCTCGATCTTAAAAAATCTTTTTTCCATCACTCGCTGCATAACAATTAATAACTTCAATGTTTAACGCTGCAACTTTTCTGCCCACGCCATTGTGTACCGTTGATTCTTCTTTGAATTGCAAATGTCTTAATTTATTGCGTACATGTAACATGTTTTCTTCATTTATTTATGCGCATAATCGTTGGTTTTTAGATGCAAACGATAAGATGATGACGTAAAAAAAATAATTTTTTAAAGAAATACGAAATTCAAATCGTAACTTTTGTATCTCATGTATTTTGATCGGTTAAACACTTTCCAAAAATAACACGTTTAAACATTTGAATGTAAGATATTTTAACTTTTTTTAAGTGTCGAGATATTAGTATAGATATGTGTTGATGTTAGTCAAATAATAATTATAACTTCAATGATTTTACATAGGTGTAAACTAGATAAAATCGCAATGATTTGAATATCGTACGATTTTTTAAATTAGTTTTGCTTTCTCTATATTGGTATATGACATGTTAATGAACAATTTATTATTTAAATAATTTTAACATCCGGCATTTTGTTGAAGTAAAACTTTACGAAGTTAGATGAAATCTTGAATAAAACATATATTGACATTTTTATATTTATTTTCAAATGTCAAGATTCGTCTGTGAAATGTTTACCATAAAAGCAATTCATTTTCTCTAGATTTTTTTTTTTTTTTTTTTTAATGCGTTTTGATAGATGAAATTTTTACGAATCTATTAAACAGTAAAATTGAATGAGATGAATTCATAAATAAAAAGTATTTTTATACAATAATGCTAATCTATCTATCGATATAGTTTATTGAAATAGTTAAACAGTATGATAGCTGCCAACCATTACAAATTTTAGATTCAGTTTTTTTTTTTTAAATAAAAGTTCTTCACTTAAAAAAAAAAAAAAAAAAAAAAAAAAAATAGAAATCTACTACAAAGTATTACAAAAAGCTTGTGCAGGTGTAGTTAAAAATTATTTAGTAAAAATGTTTATATTTCGTAAGATATTTACCATTTTTGCATTCTGATTGCAATATGCAGTGTCTAATGTAGTCTGCAAAATTTCCTAATAATAGTTTTGCACTAGATCTAATACCCTAGTGTTATAATAAAAAAGTGACTTTTTTTTTTTTTTTTTTTATGTAATTTTTTAAATAAACTGTTATTTCTTTATGAATATTTGTTGTAGCCTCATAAAAATGTGTACATATATTTAAAGCAATCCTCAAAATCACATGTTACAGCCGAAACGCATTAAAGCATCACTATTTACAGGGTGATCCTAAATATTTTGAGTATTTTCTAATTTTTTGCTGGACCTCTTTTGCGGTTTCGGGCAGACCTTTTGATTAAATACACGAGGTACAACATTTTTTTACACGCCCAAAGTTTCAATATAGTTCCTCTAAAATTATTCTGGCTATTTGACAAAATGTCTAAATTCGAAAGTTTCCAAATACTTATTGGTACATACTTGCCAACCTAACCCGGAAGATTGTTAGTCTCGCTCCTTTCCCGCCTATTTTTTCGCACCAGTCTTATTTTAGAGAACTTTTCTTCTTACTTAATCGTAAATATATTCAGGCCTCGCAGTGGTCCTAAAATTTTACTCCCATTTTATTATATTGACATCACTATCGTAACTAAAAAAATTTTTCTTGAATGTTTTAATACTAAAACATTTCTACACACTAAGCAAAAAAGTATTATTTTGCCATATTGGTTCGACTATAATTAAATGAGTGTGAAATTTTAGGATCGCTTCGAGGCCTGTATATTTGAAGAGAATTACTCTAAAAATTAAGTGGTGTAGGAAAAGGGGCGAGAACTGACAATCTTCCACGTTAAAATGGCAAGTATGATGTTAGACAATGTATTTTTAGAAAAAGTTTAATATTTTTAAAGTACAGTCGAACCTCGTTAACGTGAATCTCAAGGGGAATAAAATACTTTTTCACGTTATCAGTAGCTCATGCTATCAGTAACTCAGAAACTAATCTTCATTTTGACGAGGATTGCAGAAACAGTTCATGTTAAAAGTAATTCACGTTAAGCGTGTTCGCGTTAACAAGGTTTGACTGTATTCATAGCTGACAATATTTTAATTTATTTCGGAGTATTTTTAGCCCCGCCTTTATTTTGTACCACTAATTTTTTTAAAGTAACTTTGCCTTATTTTATCGAAGTTCTATATTGGAGAAAAAAAATCTATAAATAAAGTGATACGAAATAAAGGCGGGGCTAAAAGTACTCCGGAATAAATTAAAATATTGGCATCTATGTGTATTACATTTCTAACGCATTTCGATAATCGAAAAATTAATGAAATTGACTAAGAGTGCTTATACATTTTTAATCAAACTAAAAGTACAAGATATATATTTTTTACAGGAAAATCCAGTATGTAAATTTATCAACAGTGAATAGAGTTAAACTGTTAATTTGCAACACAACTTTCTTCTTTGATTTGTTAAAACGGTGTTTTTTCTCGCATACAATATAATGTCTCAATGTGTGCACAACTCGGGATGTTTGAAAATTTTGATAGATATTATTAAAATGAACATTTTGTCACTCATCACGTTCGGTTTCTGAATGTAGTATCATCGCCGAAAAAGGGATTACAAAATTTTGTTTTATTTTGATAAAATATTTTCATTTCTCTTTTTTCTTTTCTTTTCTTTCTTTCTTTTTTTTTTTTTTTTAATTAGTTTTAATGCTAGAATTTTGTAAAAGTTTTGTAAAAGGATTTATACAAATAAATAAATGAAAAAAAAATAAATAAATAAACTATAGTTGGGTATTATTAACCCCTTAACGCGCGATGTCCTCGCTGCGAGGACGCAAAATTTAAGATCCAGCTGAAAAAATTCATCCTGGAAATTTTTTAGCAAAAATTTACGTTTATAACATATCAGAAAAGGCCAGTTTTTTTAACCTTAAAATTTAAAATTTCTTTTAGTTTAATTTGGTTCATGAATTCCGGTGGCAGTATAATTTAAATGATCCGAATTGTCTTGCGCCGCAAAGGGTTAAAAGGAGACTTGGCGGGAAATAAATAAGCACATCGACATCGATTTTGTATTATTAGTTTTTATATAAAAAATATTTAACTTACTAAATTTTTAAAAAATCTGATGCGAAAATAGTTTTATGTATTTCAGTTATTATATCATCATGCGATTATATTCAGGGACTCTGCATATGAATTTTAAAATTTTCCTCTCATCGGTATCTCTTTGAATATGTTGGTATCTTGTGCTGGCTACCGAACAAGATACTCTGTACTAACTGTTCTAAAAACAAAATGAATGTTTAAAATTTATTTAATTCACCCAGCCAATTAAGACAATTTCAAACAATTTTGGCAATCAGATAATAATGATACATGCGTTATAAATTGAACCAAAAAAAAGAAAAGAAAAGAAAAGAAAAGAAAGAAAGAAAGAAAAATCTGAAATAGACATGTTTTTGTGTATTTAGTATTTAGGATGATAGCTTGTGAAAGTGGCCTAGACCAGGGTGGAATGCCCTACATGGAGTTCGTGCGCAAGAGAATTTAGCTTGTGAAACAGACTTATACTCTGTAAGTCCATGGCATGCATCAATGATCCTCTACCTCCCTTACAGTTTCCCCCTCTCTGGTCAGCAAATCCCATGTAACTCTATGGTGAAATTTGCTTACAGAATTATTCATTACCTAATCTATTATTATTATTATTTCGTTTATACATTCAGAAAATTTACAACTACTCAGTTAGTACTAGCTTCTTAAAGTTTATATTGTTTTAATTTTTACTACTTTATTTTGCAGCTAAAAAATGAGGAAAATGCATTTAGTTAAATTTTCACAACTGAAATGGGAAAACAGAATTTAAAAATATAAATTAGGTAATGTGCAATTTTATAAATAATCATCCCAATAGAATAACATGGGCTTTGTCTGTCTTTGGCAATTTGTGATGCATTTCCTTAACGAGAGTTTTGAAGAAAACCACAAAAACTCCGAAAGTCTGGCAAGAGCAAAATATAACTAAAAAAGTGAATAAACACAAATAAATAGAAAATATATTTTTTTTTGTCTTTAACCCAATTATTTTATTTTATTATTATTTTTTTAACAATAGAATTAAATTTCAGATCTGAAATATCCAATATATAAACAAAAGTTTGAACGTGGTCTAACTTTATAACTGCATTTTCAACATGATGAGAATCATGACGGAATTATATTAATCCAAAAACCGTGTTTTCAACATTAATACCGCATCTTTTAAGTTTCAATTTTGAACTCTTTCAGAGTAAAACAACATTGTAGATATATATACAAGCTATATCATTATTCTTTTCTCGCACTAAAAAACGAGTGAAACATAAAAAATAAATTCCTTTTTATTATCCAGGATATCATTTTCAACACAACTAGAATTTTATTATTTTATTTTTCTCCTCACTAGAACGGATTTTCATCTCGGCGTTACGACATAGTAAAACTGAAATTTTCAAGTACTGTATTTTTGAAGTTTTAGTTTGTTGTGAGACAGAGGAATTATATTTTAGAAAAAATGAATTAATCGCAGAATCGGGACAGTCTTTTTTTTTTTTCCCCTGTTTAAATTTCTTTCTTTCTTTTTTTTTTTTTCTTTACTTAACAGTTCTTTTTTTTCCTTAAATACATTTCAACACAAAATAAAAACATATGCAAATTTTAAATTCTATAATATATAAGGCTAATATAAGCTACAATTTGCAATACCGCTATTTACAAACAGTTGCTTTTGCCTTATTTTTTGCTAACGAGTAGCTTTTTTTTTTTTTTTTTTTTTACTTCTTTTACTTAATTGTTTTGTGTTCTAAATACAAATAGTTGCCAGCTTTAACCCTTTTTTTAGCCATTATCTTATTTTACTATCTTTATATTTTAAAATTTTCTGGTAGCAAAGAAGCGTAAAGGTCGGTAGCTATGATGGTGTTGGTGTTAATGCGATTCACTACACTCGCAGCTAAAAATACAGTTCGAATTTGTTACAGTTTAAAATAAGAAATTATTCCTACTCTAAATTTATTATAATTTTTCAATATACAAGATTGATAAAGACTTTTTTGAATAGCAGTATTTAAAGGTTGATAAAGGCTTCTGAATATTACTAAAAATTGTTGGCTTTGCCTTTTTTTTTTTTTTTTTACAGTAGCAAATTAATACAGATCACTGTTTGAGCATATCGATATTCAAAAAAGTCGTCTTTAGCAATCCTTATATTTAATTTCTACTTACGCAAAACTAAGAAATCGCGAAAAAAGCCAACTATAGTAAAAATCTTGTAGATAAAATATATAAAAAAAGATTAAAAACTTTGAATTTCATTAACAACGCACAAAAACCAAAGACAACCTTTACCACCTCTATACCCTTCTGTAATGGAGCCGCCTTAAAAATAAAAAATGAAGGTAATAAACTCAATATTAACATCCCTATTAAATGAAAAAAAAAAAAAAAAACATATTTCAGCGTCTCCGTAACGAAATAGACCCAATCAATCCTAAATTTACTACAGGTGTCTATAAAATTAACTTTAAATACGAAAACAATAAAACAGTCTACTACATAGGCATGACAAAATGTTATATCAGAGCTGCCAACCTAATCCGGCAATTTGTTAGCACCGCCCCTTTTTCTACACCACTTAATCTTTTGAGTAATTCTCTTCAAATGTATTTACGATGACTTAAGAAAAAAAATTACTCTAAAAATTAAGTGGTGTAGAAAAAGGGGCGGTACTAGCAATTTGCCGGATTAGATTGGCAGGTCTGGTTATATAATGAACACGAAAAAGAACATCTCTTCGACCTAAAATTTAACAGATTCTCTACTGCTCTATCCACCACCCATAAAACTAATCCTATTAATCTCAATACAATAAACACTAAAAAAAAATCGCCCCCTATAATAACCACAATTATGCTCTTAAACGAGAAGCAATAGAACATACTTGCAAACCTCCTAATTAATATTCCGTAGGGTTCTTACTCCCGCCCTTTTTCTCACACCAGTAAATGTTTAGAGTAATATTATATAAGTGCAATTACGATTAAATAAGAAGAAAAATACTTTACAAAGATATTGGTGTAAAAAAGAAGGTGGGGCTAACATTACTACGGAATATTAATTAGTATGTTGGCAAGTATGCGATAGAAATAACCACTAACAGTTTATCTATTAATTACCGTGAGCATAGCATTACATAGCTGCAAAATTGTAATTTGTTCCGGAGTACTTTTAGCCCCGCCTTTATTTCGCACCACTTCATTTATAGAAATTTTTTCTCCAATATATAACTTCGATAAAATAAGGCAATGTTACTTTTAAAAAGGAAGTGGTACGAAATAAAGGCGGGGCTAAAAATACTCCGGAAGAAATTAAAATATTGGCAGCTATGGCATTATACCAACTGCGTGGCAACACCTGATGAAAAAGTTCTATGAAGTGAAGAGAGGCAGCAATCAAGATGAAGATGCAAACAATCCAGAGAAAAGGACAGTGTCACGTTAATGCACTGAGGATGGATTCGAGACGCATCCGAAATATATTTGCTGTAAGTGTATAGTTTGAAAAAGATGATATTTTTATGATATAGTTTTATAAGTAATGTACATTTAGTCCTTTTGAATAATTTAATATGCGAGATTAATCAATCAATCATTTTGTTATAAATCCTGAATCCATCTTTCACTGTACTAACCCCCTTCCTTTTCGCTCCCGTGAAAATGATGGGGTGATAATTATAAAGTTTTATATACCGGTATTTGTTTTATAAAATTTCGTAGCAGGTTTCTATGAATAAATAGAGAATTTCTATAAAAATTACCGGTATACCAAAATCGTTACACTCGACAGCTACATCAACGTAACAATTATACAATTATGTCAACATTTCTAATTTATTCCTAAGAATTGCTAGTATCCGTCCGTCCCCCCCTCCCACATCACTTCTTTGTTGACATGCAGTCGATAATACCACCCTTTCTTGAGAACACTTTTAGCGATGAGAAATTTCTACCTTTTTCGCTTCCACTATTTTCATGCAGAAAACTTTATTGTATTTTTAAAGTAATGTGTCATAATTAAATTGGAAAGAGATTATTGTATAAAAATAGCGCTGACATGAAAATATTTTAATTTATTTTGAAGCATTATAAGTACCCGCCCCTTTTCCACACCACATTTCCCAAAATGTATTTTCTTTTTTATTAAGTCATAATTACATATTGGAGAAAATTTCACTATAAATAAAGAGGTGTGAAAAATACCAGGTGCTAACAGTACTCCAGAATAAATTAAAATGTTGGCATGTCTGAAATAGTTGTAGTAAAAAAGGTGAGCAGCACAACTCTTGGAAGATCAAGTTTATCTTACTTAATCGTAATTACACATCAGAGAAAATTGATCTACAAAAAAGTGGCATGAAAAAAAAAAAAAAAAAAAAGAAAAGAAAAAAAAAGAAAGAAAGAAAAAGACGTGTACTAACAAAGCTCTGGAACAGTGTCGCCAGACTTTGTGCCTTTTTTATTCACTAGCCACCAGTAACTTTGAAAAGTATTGTTTAATATACATAATAATACACAAATGGAGGTCAAGAATTGTCCATTATGTATAACAAATATCTCTTCTAAAATTATTGGTGGCTGTGAATAAAAAAGGAGGAAACTCTGGCAACACTACTCAGGAATAAATTAGAAATGTTGGTACCGAAAAGAAAATCTTCTGATGATAATACCCTATAATAATAATTTCTATTTATTTATATATTTATATATAAAGATTGTGATGATATTATACTATAAAAATATTTTCTATTTATTTATATATTTATTTAGCGACTTTCTACTCTGAAATAATTCACATAGAAGTTAAAATTGCAACCTTACGATTATCTTTACAACATGATGAAAGACTGGTAATTTTAGATAGAGGACAAAATTTATATTATCTTGTAAAATTCTCTTCCGGATAATATTTCCTTACGTGAGTTTGTTCAAAAGACTGGCTTGTTTTCGAAATAAACAGCGTGTTGCAAGAAGTATTTCTTGTCTTGAAACAAATATATTTCTAAAGGTTGTTTTTGTAACGTGTAAGGGAGTCAAAACAAATGATTTGGCTTGCACCCAACTCATATATTAATTGAACATAAAGCTTTCTCCCATGTTATCTAACTGGAACAGCATTGTTAATCTTCTAGAAGCTAAAGAAAAGAGCAGTAAGATTGATAATTACTATAAATAGTTAACTTTAATCGAGGATTACACAAAAATCTGGTAACATTTAAATTAAATTTCTCTTTTCTCTTCTTTCAGAATTTAGAAGCAATAGAGAAGGAAATAGTACATTTAAAGAATTATTTTCATTTAAAGATGAATGAAAAAGAATTAGTTATATGAAGCCAATTAATCAAAATTTAAAAGATTTTAACAAGTTATTTAAAGTATATATCGGGTGATCCAAAACTCAACGTAGTAATTCTTCAAGGCTGTAATAAACAGAAGGACAAAATAGTAATGATATAAAGCTAAAACTTGACCAACGGATGAAAAAAAAAATTACAGAAATGATGATATATATCAGAGTTTCTTTAAAGGAATATTTGAATACCACTATTTTTATGTAATAATTTTAGACATAATTTCTTGCTGTGAGCTTGTACTTTTATTTTTCTGCCGGAAATTTTACTAGAAAATTTTACTAATGTTTTAGCAGTTTTCTGTGTTTACACACAGTGAATTTTTTGCAAAGAAATAGTGGTGTTTAAAAAAAGGTCAAGTTGGCACCTATTTGAACCGTAGATGTCCTTTGGTATCTTTATAAAAAATTACTGCTGTATAAGAATTCTTTTATCAAACATCATTTTTTTGAGGTACCGTTATACATATATAGTATATCAAAGGGGCAAAGTTTCCATTTTTCAAGGGAGGATTCATGTTGCAAAGACCTTATAAATATTTTTAAGTTTATTTAATCATGGAAAATATGTGTGACAAATTGTTTTTTAAAGTTATTGGTGGTAATTCTGTTTAAATATTAGAAAGGATGCTAGCTATATATATATATATATATATATATAGGGTAGTTATAATTAAACTTTCCCTATAAACAACATCCTGCCGCACAAACGAGTGACGGAATGCAACGAAATATGGTATGTAGAGTATACACGAGATCGCTCACGGAATTTGGAAAAAAGAAAAAAAAATCCAAAATGTTCACTAGAGGGCGCCTTTTCCTGAAAACAACAAATTTAACACAATAAACGTTCAAAATGGAATACAGAGACAATATTAACAATCCAGAACAAGAATTATGAGTAATAAAATGTAAAACTGGGAAAAGCTGTCAGTTCTTGGGGAAAAAATTCCGAGATTTGCATGTTTGCGAAGATGAGGAAGCTTTATGCAAAACAGGTAATACTTAATGTGGTTCGATAACAAGGCGATCAGAAACTAGTCAATAAATGTTAATATTGTTGTTTGCGCAGTAGCATGCTGTTTATAGGGGAAGTTTAATTATAACCACCCTGTATATATATATATATCAGAATTGACGACTTTATAATTTTTTCAGAGTATTGTTAGTACCGCCTTTTTTTCATACCAGTATTTTTGTAGAATAATATTCATGGTATTTATTTGCATTTACATGTTAGAGAAACTTATTCTACAAAAATTTTGGTTCGTAAAGATTGGGGGGTAATAACAAAGCTCTGAAATAAATTTAAGTACTTGGCAACTCTGATATACATACACAAACACGTACACACACACGCGCATATATATATATATATATATATATATATATATGAATTTAAATTATGATAAGTGAAGATATGAAAGCAGAATGTAAAAACAACAATAATAACTTTAACAATGTTAATAAACAAGAAAATAAGTTAAATTTAACACTATTCAAGCTAAAAATTTATGCTGTGTTTTTAAGCATAAATTGAAATTTTAAGCTTGAATAGTGTTAAAATTAACTTATTTTCTTGTTTATTAACATTATTAAATTTATTATTGCTGTTTTTACATTCCGCTTTCATATCTTCACTTATCATAATTTAAATTCATAGTTTTATTTTTGTATATAAATTTAATGCTGCTTTAGAGCCTATTTTATGCAAATTAATAATTTTTATCATTTTTTTTAACTTAATTAATATATATATATATATATATATATGCAAAATGAAGTTTGAAACGGAGATGTTGAAAAATATGGTATTATTATTAATATTTATTAGGGCTAAATGTCATGGTACAATATCCAGTACTTAGGTAAGCCTTAAGGGTAAATTGGTCCAGCGATTCTATTATTTTTCCTATTTGTTAAATCATCCCGAGATCACCCGTGATATTCATGAAATCATTAACTAAATCTGTTATGTAACAGGAAAATAATATATCACGTGACACGCTGAGCATTCATAGTAAGTTCACTATACCAATATTGGTTCATAGATAGTTGTACTATTTCTGGAATTTTCTAAATTTTCTATTTCGGCAGAATTTAAGCAACATTTTAAAGAAGAAAAAAAAAAATAAGTATTTTAAAATTCGTTATTAAAAATAAATAAAGTTGAAATTATTTAACAGGATTTAACAAGGAGGAGGTGCCGCTCACCGCTCTAAGAGTGGTGTCGAGCGCTTCTAGCTATGCTAGTCCCAAGCTGAAATTATTGAAAGATTACGTTGAAATTTAGAATACAGGTTTACAAAATGTAGGAAAATGATGTAGGATAATGTTTTAACAAGGAATTATTTAGGCGCTTGATAATTCTTGTCTGAAAAGTAAGAAAATAGCACAATTTTGAATATAGACGCTTGCAAAAAACAAACATTAAATAAATAAATTTTATTTATATTCCACAAACATACAATGTTTTAATTTTTACGCATTTAGAATCCCACAATTTTTGTAGAAGAACTTTTGCATAATAAGACAAAGAAAACAATCTATTGTGTTTAAAAATAACGAAAATACATCAATTAAATAGTTTAATAAATTAAGTATTGATATCTATATGATTCTAAAATTTATTATATAATTTTGTGAAGCATTAATTTTTACAATCATGCATAGTTGCCAACATTTTAATTTATTCCGGAGCATTTTTAGCTCCACCTTTATTTACTACCACTTTTATTTTAAGAGTACTTTTCCATATTTTTTTATAGATATATATTGAAGAAAAGTACTCTGTAATTAAAGTGGTGCAAAATAAAGGCGGGGTTAAAATGCTCCGGAATAAATTAAAGTAAAAGATTCAAAAATTTATCATATAGTTTTGACAAGCATTAATTATTACAATCATGCATAGTTGCCAACATTTTATTTATTACGGAGCCTTTTTAGCCCAACCTTTATTTCCTACCACTTTTATTTTAACACTTTCGCGACCGCATGGTTTTGACTTTTTGACAGTAAGTCTCTGGGTGTTAATCTTGTACAGTCAGCCAAAAAAAAAAAAAAAGCCACCCCCACCTAATTTCGCCGTAAATTATCGTAGAATCATGCGACTGATACCGATCAGTTTGTAATAACGTCTAGTTTATAATGTTATAGTTAGATTTTACTTAGGGGGGCGTCTACATATTAAAACTGACATCAATTTCATTTTTTTCAGTGGTAACCCCCATTTTGTATAATTTATTTGAATTCTTTGGATCAAATCATCACGGAAAATGGTATAGTTTATATCTTTCGCTCAATTTTTATAGAATTATAAGCTGTCAAACTTTGGGGATGCTAATGTTAAATGAATGTGATAAACATTAAATCATATCTTCCGAAATAATTATGATATTTAAATTCTGTTTTTTTTTTTTTTATTCGTTAGAATGAAGTGACCCAAACATTTTCCATGCAAATTTTTGCTAAAAAAAAACATTTTTGGAATTATGAAAATTATTAATAAATTCATATTTGAAAAAATTATGAATTGTGACCTATGTTAATTTTTGCACGAATAGAACGGGCATCATCAAAAACATGGGTTTCCAAATTTACAGCTCGTTCCTAACATTATTTTTTGAGTTACAGTGATATTTCATTTTTTTACTGCTGATAGGGGGGCGTCACTTGTTATAATTTGTATCCTCTGTGAGTCAATATTTCTATACATTTTGACAAAAAACTATTTTAATTTACCTTTGTGTTATTATAATTGTTTTCTAAGGAACATTTCAATGTTTATTATACAAATTGGCTTATTTTTTATAAAATTATCGCAATGTAGGCAAGAGATTGGGAAAGAATTCCAAAAGAAATGTAGCCCCGCCTCTATATTACGGAAACAGTATTAAAAAAACTAGTTTGCATACTCTTATATGACTCTGTATGTGACGCTGGTATGCATATATGTCAATGGCAATCGCTACATCGAATGCTGAAGACAAAATTTAAATGATTTAATTGGAAGTATGTAAAATAATTTTGTTTTATAATGTAAAGTTTTAGAAAAATTCTGTAAATGCGTGGCTTTCCGTCCAAAAAGGAGTTTACTCGATTCTGAAATGTTAAGTCTGTTCTTAAATATTACATAACTTTTTCTAGTTTCTCACTGCTAAAATTCTATTTTATCCCTTTTGTCTTTTGTTTTTCACTTGAATATTCTAGGATTCGTGCATTTCAAGTTATATACCATGATTTAAAAAATACGGTAGGAAGAGGATTATTATTTGAAGGAGCAATATGCAGTGAAAAATACTTTTGTTTTTGCTTTCTTTTAAATTAATATAATTAATTTTTATCAGATTTTTTAAAACATATTTTCTGTTTTAATCTTGCTGTGACATTTTCGCATTCGTTTACTCTACCGTTTATGGTATTTAAATTTTATCGCATGACGTAACATAATAAAATATAAACCTTTTATTAAATGTTTTTTTTTAATACCGAATAATATAGTGGAATTTATTTATTTATTTATTTTTATTTTTACTATTTATTTATTTTTATTTTTAAGTTTTTAAAATATATTATTGAAACAAAGCGCAATATTATTTATTTTTGATTATTCTATTCACGGCGTAAAACTGACGACACATTTATCAAGGAAAAAGAATTTAAAACTAAGTAATATGTCTTATAACTTTTAAAGATATAGATTGTACGCATTTAAAATTAAGAATTCAAGTACAGTAGACGACTGCAGAACGGGGAATATTCGTTCTAGGCAATAGGTAACCGTTTTTTTTATATCCATATTTATTTTCATATAAATATACACAATAATTATACTCTTTCTAGTGAAAGTATTTGTTTCATACTATTTTGTTTATATAAATATGAATATAAGGAATATTCTTAAGAAATATCGTAACACACAAATTGTGAAAGAAACGCCCACTGGAGGAGTTACAGATTTCCAAATGACGTGAAACTACATCAGCAGTCGCGAAAATATTAAATATCCTTTCTCAGATTTTAGTTTAAATCTTGTTATCTATATTTTTTGTATATTATCTATTGTTGGTTTGTACGCCTAAAATTAAATGTAAAACTTTATAGTAACACTTTCATGCGGGGCTTACTGTATAAAATAAAAATATACCCAATAAGAAGTAGATAATTCTTTTTCTTAAATATTAAACACCTTTTTTTTTCATTTAACCGCTATTAATATTATTATCATTATTACTACTTCTTTTACCTTGGTACCTAGATTTTTGTAATTCAACATTGTATTCTAGGGTTCATGTGATTCAAGCTATTTAATTTTCTTCGTATGAAGTGATGTATTTTACTATTAAATGTTTAATAAATAAAAACCAATAAAAATCTTTTAATTCATACACTAGCATAGAAAGTTGTTTGAATTAGAATCGTTTTTTTATTTTATTATAAACATTTCTGAACTTTGCTTCCGGTGTGAAATTTAATAAATAATGTATATTGCGTGGTAGATCAAAATATATTTTTTCTAAATGTATAGACGATCCCCTAACACATTTTCACGTGTAACTCTGTTTAGAATTGATTTAAAGTATATTAATAGGTAGATTTTCTGAACTGCCTTGATCTCAAAAATCGGAATATGAGGTCAAAAATAGAGGTCGTCATTGAAAAAAATGAAGTTTATACCTGTTTTAATATGTAGATGACCCCTTAAGTAAAGTCGAACTACACCATTAAAAACTAGACGTTGATGCAGATCGATAGGTACCAGCCGCATGCTTCTACGATAATTTACGGCGAAATTAGGTGGGGGGGGGGCGTTTTTTTTTTTTTTTTTGGCTGACTGTACATTACATTATTTTAAATCAATGTTTTCTGTATTCATATTTATAATATAAATGGATATATATTATTATTACACTCCTCCTAATCAAAGTATTTGTATTCATAGTGCATTGATTGTACAAATATGAATAATGGGTACATTGTTAAAAAATAATGTAACCCATCTAACCTAAAGAAACGCCCACCTGCGGAGTCATAGATTTTCAAATGACGTGGAATCACGTCAGCGGTCGTGAAATTGTTAAGAGTACTTTTTCCTTATTTTATCAGAGATATATACTGATAGATATTGTAAATAAAGTGGTGCGAAATGAAGGCGAGGATAAAAATGCTTCGGAATAAATTTAAAATTTGGCAATTCTGATCATGTATAGTAATTTTAATTTTCTCTTCCTTTTTAAAAAAAAATTATTTATTTATTTATTTATACATTAATTTTTATTTAAATATTTATCACCTTTATTTCATTTTTTTTCTTTCTTTCTTATCATATGGTGTTAGTTTGGCGCCTTACAAACTGGTTTAATCACATCCTCCCTTCTTAAGCTGTTGTGACTTCTGTTTCTTCTTCTTTTTATTTCTGTTTTATTTGTTTGGATTTTGCATTGTTTGACACAGTTTTCAGTTCTTATAATATGTATATATATAAATCGACATAAATATATTTCAAAGATAGATATAGAAAAGATATTGTAAAAATAAGATAAATAAGATTTTAAAACACTTACATTAAACGAAGCAGTATTTTTCAAAAATATGAAATTTAGATTTATTCACTTACCTATAATAAGAAAAACGGAGTTAGAAATATGAAACATAACACAATTAATTTCATACTTAAGCAGACGATAGTAAAATACATGGAAATTATTTTATAACATAATATTTCAATAAGAATAATTCATAAACATGTATGCAAGGAAAACGAAAAATGTATAGGATAATAAGAGGTCAAAAATTAAGTTAGTTAAATTTAATAATATTTTTATGAATAGAATCTTTGATTAAATTAATTAGATTTCTAAATACAATAAAGATTATTTTGGCTAAATGTGATACTGAAAAACAAAATAAGCTGTAACAAAAATTATATAATAATATTAGTATTCTAAAATAAATGTATTCATAGATTTGTTTCCATATTCTAGAACTTTAAATGACTAAACAATAATTAGCTTTATCTTAACACATTCGCGACCGCTGACGTAGATTCACGTTATTTGAAAATCTGTAACTCCGACAGTGGGCGTTTCTTTTTCAATTTGTATACCATTTTATTTCTTAAGAATACACAAAATATTCACATTTTTACAACCAGTATGCTATGGATACAAATACTTTGATTAGAAAGAGCATAGCTGCCAAGTTTTTTAATTTTTACCGGAATGTTGTTAGCCCCACCCTTTTTTCCACCGGAATCTTTCTGGAGTAATATTTTTCATCTTTAATCGTAGTTAAATAAGGAAGATTTTTTTTTCTACAAATATTACGGTATGATAAAAGGGCGGGGCTAGCATCATTCCGGAATAAGTTAAAAAACTTGGCAGCTATGAGAAAGAGTATAATTATGATGTATATCCATTTGTAATGTGAATCTGAATATAGAAAATTTTAATCGGAAATATTGTAACTAGGGAGAATAACACCCACAGGCAGATCTTACTGTCAAAAAGACAAAAACATGCGGTCGCGAAAGCGTTAATATTCCGTAGTGTTGTTAGTCCCTCCCTTTCCTTCACAGCAGTAAATTTTTAGAGTAATGTTCTTGAAATGCAGTTACGATTAAGTAGGGAAAAAGATACTCTAAAAAGAGACTGATGTGAAGAAGAAAGCGGGGCGAACAATACTACGGAATATTAATTAGTATGTTTTCAAGTATGTTTATGATTGATCTTCGATTTGATTAGGAAAACATAATTAAAAATTAGTTGTAGATATTAAATACAAAAGTCCCTAAAATTGGTTAGGTCTGTTATTGACCATGATGATGATAATATATATTGCAAATGAGATAATATCAAACGTATAAAATTATAAATAAATATATTACAAGACTTGGTAGTTTATTTGATATAATAATATTAGTGCACTCTAACTTGAGTTTACACTATGTCATTCAAGCGTTACAAAATGAACGTATAACAGAAAATACTGTATGCGCCAAAAAGTTTACAAATTAGACAATTTACACGCATCAATCTACATGCAAGAAATGAAAACATTACACGGAATTATTTTTAAAGGAATCAGTTTTCTACATCAAATGAGATTTTTATTCTTACCATGGAAGAATATTCTTTCTGACATTAAAAAAAAAAGAAAAGAAATAGAAACTTTGTATGTAATGAGAAACATAGACTTTTACGACTTGTTGGTTGGATCATAAAATGTAGAATGGTTTCTATTTGGAGCAAATCTAAGAAACAATAATGCAATCTAAACAAAATGCGTGTATGCAATAAATAATGTGAGTTTTTTTTTTTTTTTTTTTGAAGATATTAATTTTGGAAATTCTTAAAAATTACATTAATGAAAATTTATATTCAAAGGAGTTTTTAAAAGACTAAATTCAAACATATAAAAAAAAATTATGGTATTGGTAATCAATTTTAGATGTGGTTGACGGTTTCTAATAAAATGAACATAATATTTTTATAAACAAGCTTTTAAAAGATAAAAAGGCTAATTTTTCCTTCTTGCGTCATTTAAAAGTACTTTTACGTAGAAAAATAAATTTCTAATTCTTTTTTTTTTCTTACATGTTATATGGTTACGTTTATTGCCAAAATAAAAGGTGTTGTCAATCATTGCTTTACATTTTTAATCTGTAAAGTTTTGTTCGTAACTGCCAATTATTTTTGTAAAATTAATTATTTGATCCTTTGAGGGACAATGTAATTATGTTCGTTTAAAATTAACAGACACCAGAATTTGAGAACAATATTAGAAGTAAACAAATAAATAGATTTCCTTCTCCGGGTTTAATCAGTAAAATTTTATTAAAAATTTTCGCGATGAATTGTAAACAGGGATTAAAATTAAGCGATGAAAAATATATTTTCTATGCTAAAGTTAATCGAGCATTTTTCTGTTGTGAACAGGAAGCTCCGCCTTTTGGCGTTCCTCTATCTCTGCAGTCTATAGCGTAACCTTATATACCAAAATGATTTTTCGTATTTAGTATTAAATCATTTAACCCTTAACGCTCGGCATATTTTCCTATTTTGAACAGTAAGACACGCCTTTTGGCGTTCCTTTAAAACTTCACACGTATAGTCTCCAACTTATTACCTTTTGGCTACCCAAAAATTATAATAATTTGTTTTATTTTACTTTACCATTAAATAAAAAAAAAAAAAAAAAATTCCGTTAAAATTTTCTGGTAACCGAAAGGTAGCCTATAGTTACACGTTCTAGAAAAATAACATTTCATTTGCAGAGGAACACCTTAAGGCGTAGCTCGATTTTTTAATGTCCCCTCAGAAGGGACATACGAGCGATAAGGGTTAAATTTTATCTTCAGCAATCGGTGCAGTAAATGCTTCTGGCCACATATACACCGGCAGCGCATAAAGGTTTAAACAGAAATACACAAAATCCTTTTTTTTTCTTTTTTTTTTAAGAACACCTTTTGAACTTGGCTCAATTTCATTTCCTAAAACTTTTGTGGTGGTAAGAGTTAATACCACGTTTTCTGAAAATCAACTCTTTGTCACAATTTCCTATGATTTGTTAGATGTTTTTTTTATGTTTTGTTATGATGTTTTTTTCCTAGAGTTTTGTTATAATTTTCCATAATCAAAACTACTAATGCTTCTTAATTCTTCAGAAAATAAGAGAGTAAATGAAAAGAGCCTGACATCCTCTTTGTCTTGTAAAAGTTTTTAAATTTGGGGGGCTATTATATTAAAATTAATCCCTTTTTAAGAAGATTAATTAGTTAAAGCATAGGTGCCAAGTCTTCCGTTTTTCAAAGGGGATTTCAAACCGGAAAATATTTGTAGCTATTTTCGGTAATACTAATTGTCTAAAATATATATAACATATTCCATTTAAAAATACTGGTGTCAATTCTGATTTAAAATCTAAAAATGTTGACAGCTCTGGTTAAAGTGTAGCCTGTGAACATTCAATTAAAAATAAACAAAATCTACATGTTGGTGTCACAGTTTTTTTTTAAACCGAATTAAGGCAGAGTACACATTTACTACTAATTTTTTAACAATAAATTTTCAATTATTTATGATAGAAACTCGGTGCTGTATTATGATTTTGTTTTTTACTATTATTATTAATGGTGTCAATTTATCGAGTTTACCCATACCCAATTAAACACCAGTATTTTATAAAAATGGTTGTTTCCTAATTTACACGAGGAATTTTTGTTTATTATGCACTAAAACTAATTGTTAACAAGTAGTGGTGAGAGTGTCCCCTGTGTTTAATGAAGCCATGACCGGATATAGATATCTCATAACTACAATTTTCTTGTTCTTTTCGTTTTCATTTTCATTTTTTTTTTTTTTTTTTTTTTTTCCATTTTTTTCTGTTTTCTTTTTTTTTAACCATTCTTTCTGAGTAAAAAAAAAATCTTCAATAATCTTTTAAAAATATTTAAAATAAGATAAAATCTGTTACTGAGAAATAATAGTATTTGAACATAGCCTCCTAAACTAGATGCCTGTTGCATTGCTCGAAAACTTGGCAACAGTTCAATCGGTAGACAGCGCGACTTTTTTATTCAACAGCCGCCAAAAATTTTTAAAAGTGGGATTTGATATTTATAAAAGTCGAATAGAATCGAAGAAACGCCGATTATATATATATATCATGTATCACTTCTTAAAATTATCGGTGACGGTTGAATACAAAAGTCACGTAATCTGCACCAGGTGGCGCTGTCTACCGATTGAACTGTTGCCAACTTTCCGAGCAACGCGACAGGCATCTAGTTTCGGAGGCTATGATTTGAAATGTGTATGAGAACGCAGCATTAGTATACTCTAATATATATATATATATTTTTTTTTCACGACATATTATTTTCTTCATATTGTTGTTTAGGCTAAATTTATCTATAAAAAATCCATACCTTTTCTGTCGTCACATAAGACAGTTACATGCTAACTGTAAACGATCTGTGGATTATTCCGGATTCTTTCCCTAGAAAGTAGTGTTATTTACCGAAACATAAATTAAATTATATATTTTGTTTAAATAAAAGCCATTGAAGCATATTTAATAAAATTAATGACTAATTCTCAGTTCTCAAAGTGACAATATCTTGAATGTCAAAAGATTTTTGATATAATCTTGTAAAGCTTTCGTTTACGCACCAATAAACGATCTCGAATAATGAGAAATCTCACATTTTACGGCTTAATGATTGGGTAATAAAATGAAGGGTGATATTATTCTAGCTTAAGATATATGCCATAGGGCAGCTTTAACACATTGAATATTAGCACATAATCGATAATATAAAATTAATAAACGAAGGGTGCAGCATGATTGATAACACGAGAAAATCTTAAACTATCTAGAATATGTTGCTTGCTTAAACTAAGAGGCATATTTGATACATTTTTCACATTCTCAATACCGTTTCTTAAAAATAATTTTCCCTCTTATTAAATTGAATAATTTCAGTTTTTAAATACGGGGTGCCACAGTCGACCTGTTATTTTATTATTTTTGTACCACAGTATCCTTAACTTGAAATTTATGCTAAATTTATGCAGTTGTTGTGTACATTAACCTGCGTAAATATAATACAAATTTCACTTTTTGTAAATAGTGGTGCTAAAAGAATTTAAAAAAAAAAGAAAAAGAAAGAAAGAAGCGTAGAAGTTATGAACTATGCAGAAACTAATTTTCTTATTCTTTAGTAATAAAATAAGATATAAGTATTTAATTAGACTCGTTTATTAGTTTTTAATGTTATAAAATACTAAAGTATTTAATAAAAATGTTAAAAAAATCATTTTGATTGCAATCAATACTATGAAATATTCAGAAATGCCACATTTTTATTACTAAATCATATTGCATACTTGCCAACATCCTAATTAATATTCCGTAGTGCTGTGAGTCCCACCCATTTTTTCACAGTAGTAAATTTTCAGTATAATATTCGCCAATTGCAATTGCGATTAAATAAGAAGAAAAATACTCTAAAAAGATACTGGTGTAAAAAAGAAGGCGGGACTAACAATACTACGGAATATTAATTAGTGTGTTGGCAAGTATGATATTGGACCACAAATTCGCTCTAGCAGAATATTGTTCTTCCTCTAATGAAGTCTAAACAATACATTTGAAAAAAAAAAAAAGTATAATACCGTATACACTTCATTTCTGCCTTTTCTTCTTTTTACTACTGCATTTATATCGTAATCAGGAATGAGAATATTCCGCGACTTTTCCCCTAACTGTTTTTTAAAAATAATATCTATTTTATTTAGAATCGAAAAATTACCGCAAAATACCATTACCCAATAAAATACCATTCTGTGTAGACTTAGTGGTAGGAACTAACAGAGAAATTTCTCATCCAAATTATAAACTACTATAGTATATTTCCAGGGTCATTAAAAATTAAAATTGCGATGTAAGTGTAGTTTTTGAAGACTCAGGGAGGAACACGGAACCGTATCATTTGTCTATTCATACTCTATTGCGGTTACAGGGTTGTTGGGGCTTTTCTTCCAAGACTATTACTAATTTTTAGCTGAAATATATCGCTATTCAATCTATAATCATATCTAACAAATAATATTCATTAATAGTACTAACAAATATTAACCCTTTCTTGAACAACTTAATTACGCTCATTTAAGTCACATATATTTTTGACTATTAAATAAACTGAAAACATTAATACTAACTTAGCGTTATGAGGTTTATTTTGAAAAGGGGAGACTTGTACTTATATTTGCCAACTTACATATTTTGACAACAGGAATATTTTAATTTAATTTTATAATTATTATTTTCTTTTTTTTAGTGAAAACCACTTATAGTTCACTCAATAAATGAAATTAATTTTTGTATTAATTTTTTCCGGTAGCCAAAAGGTGCTAACAAGGAACATCACCCAAGTGTCCGGCTCGGATTTCAATAAAATTTGGGCGTTTCTTTCATATTTGATATGCTATCAAATTTTACTCAAAAATAAGCGAAAAATTTGTATTTTTACAGCAAGTGAATACTCAAATGAATAATTCAGTTGAAATAATTTTCAGTACTATAAATTTTCATTTGTCACTTAAGCATGAAAGAGCAAAATCATTTTGCTAAATCATTTTTAAGTCACGCCCAAAGGCTGATCTTACTGTTGATATGTGGCTTTTAACATTTTAAAAATTCAATAAATATAGAAAGCATGGACGATAGCAAAAGTTTCTATGATGAAAAATATTTGGTATATGCCCTCTATCAGAAATTAAAATTTCATTAAAATCGCAGTAGGAGATTTGGGTGATGTTCCTTGTAAGTTGCCAACTATACTTGCACCTATGCTAATATTATCTCGTAGAAGAGAATGTTCAAAAATGGAAAAAAAAATATTTTTCTACTCATGAGTAAATGTAAACTTTGTATTTAATAAAAAGCATTCTTAAATTTGTAAGGAATAAAAAATAAATTAGCGGTCTTGGATCCAAATACTGTAACCTTTTAACATCGACGAAGGATCCAAAAATAATGAGAAATTTTTATTCTATGCCATATATTTCATTGGACAATAAAAGAAAGTGGGATATTCTAACAAAAATAAGTTGCCATAATGCAGGTTAAATACCTTATTACGTCCTTAGGGTTCTCAGGATTTTTAGTATTGAACAATACTAAACATAAATAATTTTTTTGTTAAAATAAGTCTTTATTTAATAAATATTTTTTAATATTAATGGTGAATGAGTAAAAAAAGAAAAAATTTCTTTAAAAATAAGAAAAGAAAAAAGGACATAACTATCTACGGGCCTGACAAGGTGGTTACAGACCCTCCTTTTTCTTTTGATTCTTCGACCAGTATATTCATATGATTTTTTTTTATTATTATTAACTGTGCAAACTTACTACTTAAAATAAATAAAATAAATAAAATAAATAAATAAATAATACCGGTGGAAGAATCAGGAGGAAAATGTGGCCTATTACCATCCTGCATGATAGCGAATTGAGAGACTTCCTTTTATATTATTTCCTACAATATATTTTATTTATTTAAGAACACTGATAATTTTATAAAATTATGTGTATGAGATTAAAATTGTTTGAAGCTTTGCGTTCGAGAGTGTTTGGATAATAAGAATTATCGCTCTCTGCGGATCGTCTGCTATGGTATTCTTCCTGGAGATACGAAGTGTCTCAGAGAAGAAGATGCTTATATTTTTATTTGAAATTGCTGATAGCAGGTGTTAGAGCTGTAATGGAATTGAAAATAATTAATTGATCGTGATGTTAACGAACATTTTATTTAATTATTTATTTTAATTTTATGTTACGTTCAAGTTTAGTTTGATACGGAAATTGCTTATTTATTTTTTATTTCCTTTATTGTTTTATTTATTAGCTTTATTATTATTATTATTATTATTATTATGACTAATTTTTACAATTTAATATGAGTAAAAAGGCTAAGACTAGTTATTTCTAATCACATATCACCATTAAAAATCAGAAAAAAAAATCGCATTATGCTAACTTCATAAAAACAAAAATTGTCTTTAAAACAATAGTTTTTAATTTAAGAAAGATATTCAAAGCCGACATCCCACCGTAAACTAGCCAAATGTGATTGTGAAAATTTTTAATTCTCTCCTCAATTTGGAATATTCATACCTGTCAACATCCTAAATAATATTACTTAGTATCGTTAGCCCCCTCCTTCTTTTTCACACCAGAAAATGTTTGCAATATTTTTCTTCTTATTTAATCGGAGAATATTACTCTTAAAATTTACTGGTGTGAAAAGAAAGGCGGGACTAACAACACTACTCAATATTAATTAAGATATTGGCAAGTATGAATATGCAAGTTCTGTCGAAAATCAACTGAAACAATTATTCGGCAGTTTGGTATTTGGGATGTTATTGTCTGTGCTGACAGATCTGGTGGATTTTTTATTCAATAATCACCAATAATTTTGAGAAGTGATATTTCATATATCTAATACACAGTCGATCTTCGAAGTGATTAGGTAAACATCACAATTAAAAATTATTGGTGATTATTGCATACAAAATCCGCCAGATCTGTCAACACTGGTTAGTGTCCTTTATTTGTTTCTGTTTTTTAAAAATAGTGAATGGTGTGATTTATATGCTGCGCTTTCTTTGTTATGGAAAATAACACCTATGTGTTTTAATATTCTGTATTCTGTTTTCGTGTGTTTAAAAATAAATATTTTGTTTAAACGCGAAATTTCGTTTAAACATAAATAAGCACTTGTGTTTATTAAGTGTTTAAACATAAGTGTTTATTTACCCCCGACGATTGTACATGTACGACTTTTTAAACTTTGATTACCACTATTTTATAATAGCGTAATTGTTTCTTTTAAATCATAGAATTTCTACTATTAGATACAGTAAAGATTACGGTTTGAAAATATTGGGGGATAAAACATAAACTATATTCACTATGCATGATACATGTATATATTGTATAACTTCAAATGATTAGAACAATTATTGGTCATGTATCAACTAAGTAATAATAAGTTACAAAATAATAGATTATTATTAGATCCTATTAGCAAAGGTAGTTTGGAACGATATAACCTATTACTGAAAAGTACCTGTTATCCCATCTCTTTTTTAAAAGTTATAAAGTTTATTCTTGAAGCATAAAATAAAATAAAATAAAATAAATAATTACTTTTTATAACGATAAGCCTTCTATATTTTATTTTGTTTATTTCTTTATTTTTCGCAGAAATTCTTAACTGATCTTAAATAACCATAAAACATCATTGCATTTGATCGCAGCTGATAATAGCATTTATTGCCATATTACTGAAAAGTAAATAGACCACCAACATTCATTTCAAGAACAAGTCTCGATCGTAAAAGGCTAATACTAACATTAAGAAAGTCTTTTTTTTTTTTTTTTTGTCAATATACTTTATTGATGACAATGATTATATAAAACAATGATATATCTTAAAAGGAAATAAAAAAGCGTATGCATGCATTTAACTCTTGATTGCATAGTGATGTAGATCTGCATCGTATGTTATGCATCGTGTATGCATGTATATTTGTATATGCATCGTGTCTCTTTATGTAGCAACCTTTGTCTAGTGTTTTTTTTTTTTTTTTTTTTTTTTAGTATGGAGGACTATTAGTCTCAATCTACGGATAAAACATTGTAGCCAGTTCTACGATGGTTGGACATTTGTCGAAATCGAAAATTTTTGAAAATAAAATTGAATAATTTGAAAGCGATTTTATAATTAAAATAATAATAATAATAATAATAATAGTCCTCCATAATAAACTAAATTCTGCTTTTGCCAAAATTTCATCAAAATTGTTTTATTTATTTATTTTATTTATTTATTTATTTTTTTTTTATTTATTTTTTTTTTTTTTAAGAAAAAGAAAAGAAAATTAATAATAATCAGTATCGAAAAGGATGGAAAAGCCCTTTTTTTTTGACAAAAATACATAAATTATTTTAATTTTTAATAGTTGCCAAAAAAGTTTACGAGTTGATTTATTTATTTATTTATTTATTTTATTTTTTTTTTTTTTAATGAAAAGAAATTCACGCGTAACTATTAAAATTGATATAAAACTTTGTGAAAAATTAAACTTGCAGGGTAAAATTGACGCCATTATAGCTCTACAGGATTTTTTGTTTATTATTATTATTTTAATAATATTGAAATAAGAATTAAAAAAAAAATTATAATTTTAAAATTTTAGACACACTGAGAAAATCAAAATAAACAAGTAATCTATATTTATCATTTCCGAACGCGACTAGGATCTTTGACAGTTTATTTTTTTATCTGTGATAATTTTCATTGTTGGCGCGCTATCTGAGTACAATTTCATTACGGCAGGTGTTACGAATTACGACTATTTCTATAAAAAGTAATATAAATATAAATGAAAAATTTTTCTCGGATAGAAACAAGGTAAGAGTAACAAATAATATTTATATTTTGGAATATATTAATAAATTTATGCAAGAAAAACGTAGCTTTTTTTTTTTTTTTTTTTTTTTTTGTTTTTTTTTTTGTTATAAAAAATACATGAACATGTAAAATCGGTTCTACATTAGTTCACTAATCCTAAAGTAAATAATATATATATATTATTCCTTTTATTATTTACACTTATTCCCGGGATGATTTCAAATATTATTTACTAAAAAATAAAAATTCGTGCATTTAAAGGTTAAAAAGCTATTATTTATTTATTTTGATATTACAGTTCTAGAAAAGAAACTTTTTCAGTACGTGATAAATAAGTATTTTAAACAGCTTTTACCATTCTTCGGTTAGCAAAATAATTTCAAAAAACTCCGTAAAACAAAAAAAAGGAAAGAAGTAAAGAAAGCTATACTCATTCCTTTAAAACCCACAGCTTTAAAAAACCACTTTCAACTTTATAAAGTTTCAATTACCCTTGAAAATAGAAAAGTAGTTACTTAAAGAGGGAAAAAAGGCTAAAAACCCCATAGGAATAGCATGGAAAGAAAAGCAAAAAAACTCACAATGTCAAGTTTGTTAAAAAAAAAAAAAAAAAAAAAAAAAATTCACACCGGAAGTAATAAGGGGACAAAGTTGACTAGAAAAATACATTGATCAACGGTAACCGGGAGGGCTGGGGCATGGGTCCTATCGTCCAGGATTAATACGTCTCGCCTAGTATAACAAAAAGCCATTGTTTATTACCCATCTCGTAGACATTCTTAACTGTCTACAAGTAATAGCAGTTAACTGCTGATGATATCTTTTATTACAAGATCGTTGGGCAGTAAGCAGTCCACCAACAGCCATTTTACTGGCAAGTCTCATTAAAAAAACACTAATATTAAATCTAAAAAATTCATTTTTCGCAATAAATGTGGATTACAACAATAAAACAATACAATCATATATGTTTATAAGGGAATTAAAAAAGTTTGTGTTTAGATTTAATGGCAGCTTTTAAAAGTTTGGTAGCGTCTTCAAGTTAAAGTATAATAATGGCATAGTAAAACTTTTCCTTTGCGAAATCTTTTATTTAATATCCGTTAATGTAAATATTTTTTTAATGTCATAAAATTAAAAGTAGTATTTTTTTTATTTACATTTTTGCCCTGTAATATTTTAAAAATACCTTTTATAAGGCCTTATTATGTTTGTAATAATGACACTAGTAGACTTTCTTAACAGTCACTATATTATACTTACTTGCCAACCTAACCCGGAAGATTGTTAGTCCCGCCCTTTCCCGCCTAATTTTTTATACCAGTCTTTCTTTAGAGTACTTTTCTTCTTATTTTACACTTTCGCGACCGCATGTTTTAGCCTTTTAGAGGGTAAGCTCCACCTATGGGCGTTATTCTTTTACATTACATTATTTTAAAACAATGTTTGCTGCATTCTTATTTATAATATAAATAAATATACGTTACAATTATACTCTTCCTTATCAAAGTATTTGTATCCATAGCGCACTGATTGCACAAATGTATGTATTGGGTATATTCTTAAGAAATAATATAGCATATGTAACCTAAAGAAACGCCCACTGGCGGAGTTACAGATTTTCAAATGACGTGAATTCACGTCAGCGGACGCAAAAGTGTTAATCGTAAATATATTTGAAGAGAATTATTCTAAAAATTAAGTTGTGTACAAAATGGGGCGGGAAATAACAATCTTCCGGGTTAGGTTCACAAGTATGCATAGCTGCTAATATTTTAATTTATTCCGGAGTCATTTTAGCCGCGCCTCTAATTCGTACCACTCATTTTTTAAAGTAATTTTTTCTTATTTTATCGAAGTTATATATTGAAGAAGATTTTTCTATAAATAAAGTGATATGGAATAAAGGCGGGGCTAAAAGTACTCCGGAATAAATTAAAATATTGGCAGCTATGAGTATGTATAATACTAGTTGATCGCAGTTGATGATATTGTTTAACACAAGATATTAGGGTAAAAGGCAGTCCCGCAAATAGAACTGACAAACAAGGTTTCAGTTCCTTATTAAATAAGTATAGCTATCTGAATATTTTAGTGTGTATAAAAAAAAACACGACATTAACCATAGTTGCCACCATTTAAATTTATTCCGGAGTATTTTTAGACCCGCCTTTATTTCGCACCACTTTATTTATAGAACAATTTTCTCCAATATATAACTACACTAAAATAAGAAAAAATTACTCTTAAAATAAAAGTGGTATGGAACAAAGGCGGAGCTAAAAATGCTCCGGAATAAATTAAAATGCTGGCTACTCTACATTAACACATTGCTTGCGGGTCCAGTGTTGCCAAACTTTGTGAATTTTTTATTCAATAGTTACCAATAATTTTAAGAAGAGATATTTGATATAAATCATACACAAAATTTCGATTCGCTTCGTCTATATTATGCATATCAAATATCACTTCTCAAATTTATTGGTGATTTTAGAATAAAAAAAGTCGCAAAGTCTGGCAACACTGTGCGGGTCATGTAAAAATACGTTTCTTAAAAGAAAGGAGGGTTTAGGCGTTCCTCTTATAAAATACTTTACTTTAAAAAACGGTTTTACTTATTTGTGTTTTGTTCTTTATCTAAAGCCGGTGAATATATACGCTAATGGTATTTACGGTATCGATTTCTGAGGATACAATTTAAATAATTTAATCATGAATGCGTACAATTATTTTATAAAATCTATATAGCGTTTTAGAAGAATGCCAAAGGGCGGGACATACTGTTTAAAATAAGAGAACATCGCGAAAACAATGTGCTAAATATATTCCATCGTTCACAGATTTATAAAAATATTCAGTTTTTAGTATATCAATTTTGTAACATTTATTCAGTGCATTTACCATATAAATTTTCACATTTGGTATTTTAATATAAATAAAAGCTTAATACTCGCACAGCTTAAAACTAATATGCATATCACTAAAAAATTATATTGTATAACACTAAAAAATATTTGGGGGCAGGGATTTAGGGATAACAGTTTGGGGATTTTTAAAAGTGTTGGGGAAATAAATGGGGATTTTCTGTAAATTCTGTATTAGCTTACTTCTACAAAATCTCACAAAAATATCATCATGAAATATAATGTTTATGTAACAAATTTATTGAATGATGGTGCAATGATTCCCTATGCTATTTGGAAATGCAATAAGTAAAAGTTTCAATCTCCCGCGTGTAACGTTTTCCCTTATTTTCGACTAATATTTTAAGATTGAGTTTGAGTTTGTGTGGATTCAGTGTCGCCCTAGATCTATACAGTAGGCAATTTGCGGTGGTCTGGAATTCATCCCCCTCCCTAATGCAGTTCCGTTAACATAAAATCACAATATTGATCCTCTTAAGGGAATTTCTGATATCAGGAAATAACACCCTCCGTAATTGTAAACATACGTACAACACTGAATAATTAATACTCGAAATAGCTACTATAATTATTCTGTTGTCAGTGCTTTTCTTTATTTAGTTTTTCCTGTAATATATAAGTGATAAAATTTATTTTTATACACATATGGGAACTACTATATGTATAAATGATTAGTACGGTATAATACATACTCAAGCTATACAATATACAATATACAATTCAATATACAATATACAATTCAATATACAATAAACAATATACAATATACAATACAATATACAATCTAGGTGTCATTGAAGAAACTAGGCTCAGTGGGTTTGAAAGATTACAAAACTTTCTGTACCAAATCTGTCAGTTTTTTTTTTTTTTTTTTTTCATTAAAAGAAAAAACATGAAAATAAATAAATAAATAAATAAAAATGTGAACTTTTTTTTATTTTTAACTTTTTCAGAAATTTATTTATTTTTAGTAGAAATTAAATTGACGATTTTTTTTTTTTTTAAACACCTTGATTTAGGACAATCTGAGAACTGTTTAGAGAAATTGATATTCGACCATCTATACCAACACTGTTAAAACTAATTTTATAAATTTTATTATTGTTTGGGAATTATCCAATTGTAAAAGTCATTTTAACGCTAAAACTTTTTCAGTATTTTCGAACATATTTCAATTTATATTCAAAACTCTCTTTTAAAAAAAATCTGCCGTTAAAATAATTTTTAATCTTATTCCAATGATTAAACTTCCAGTAATTCTTATTGTTCAATTTGTTTAAGTATGATCTTGCGGACAATCTGGATTATTTTTTATTTGAAATTAACTATTCTATTCTAATTCAGCTCCATCTTATTAACCCTTTCACTAACTATATAAACTGTCCTTGGAACTAGTAATGCCAGATTGAGAGAATTCTTTATTCGACAGCCACCAATAAATTTTACTTATAACAACTGAGTAATGAAACTCGAAGACATTCGAAGAGATTAGTAAACCTTCACAATTAAAATTTAGTGATGGATATTGAATAAAAATCTCCAATTATCTGGGAGTACTGCTTGGGACACATATGTCCCAATGTCAGTAAAAGGAAAGATGGAGTTGGATCAGTAGTCGGAATTATATTAGTCTTAGTGTTTTCATTGTTTCCATAACTTTATTAAAATTAATACTAGTTAAATTTTCATATCTTTTTTAAATTATTGATTGTTTTCTTTATTATAGTTACTTATTAATTCGTTTGGGCTCTTGTGAATTAGGGTGGCATTTTATCATTTGTTTTATGCATTCTACTTCTTTTGTTATATATATATAAACAGAGTGGTTTATATAAAACCGGCCCACGTATAATAAAAACAAGAAGTGGTCATCATAAAAAGCACTAAATTTATATTATGTTGGCCACGCCTTATATTTCACGGGATTGGTTTCATGTGGACCAACCTGTATATATATACATATTTGTATCGTATTTTCCGGTGTATAACGCACAGGTTTGTTGAATCAGTTATACACCGGAAAATTAAATTTACAGTAAAAGTTATTTTCTAACAAGCTTTTGCTTCTTACAAACATAGCTTTATTTCTATATTAAATTTTCTGGTGTGTAACTCATTTATGTGACCTGCACGTTATACGCCGGAAAATACTGTATATATATATCATTTCGAAATTACTTCTAACTCTTTTATTAGTACACCATGATCCATTTTTGATTTTCGGAAATAAATTTCTTATTTTATGAAGTAATCATCTTTGTTTTATTTATTTATTTTTTAAGTTCTCCATTTTATTTTTACTTCTAAAGAATACGAAGAAAAATGAAATGGGAAAAATTCTAAACTATCAAAACTATAATAGCAGATTAATGTCTGGTCGTTACTATTTATAGATCAAGGAAGATGTTTTTCTATCCGGAATTTTGACCTCTTCTGATTTTGATCATTTGACGCTTCTCCTAGGCGCCAATAAATGATCACTGAAGATAAAAATAGGATAATTTTACGACCAAAGTACTGGACACTAAAATAAAGTGTAGCATTCGCTGTAGTGTGGGCGAAAATTTATGCTGGCAAAAAAAAGAATATATCAGATCATCATTATAACGATTATAAATTATTGATAACTATGGTTAAGGAAAAATAAGTGGCTTAAACTCTCATTTTTAAACATAAATAAACTGAATAAGTTAGGCTTTCTTCGTTCTCTGATTCAAGTCGTAAAAAAATCTACGTCGAGAATAGAATCGTCTTTGTTTCTGTACAACATAAATGGGCAAATGAACATTCGCTACTACTTCAAAAGTTAAAAATCGAATGGCTCTTTTTTCTATTATTTTAAATAATCTACAATAATCTTTAAATACTAAAAAATCACAATTGTTGTTGCCTAGAAATATATTTTATTGAACAAATCTAATACAGTTGAATTTTATAAATAAGATAAAAGCTTTTATATAAGATCTTCAATTGGCGCCAAGTCAGAGGTGATGAACCCTCTTTATCAAGGCCTATCGCCACTGATTATTGTTTCGGAACAATTTTTTGTCAGTAATTTGCGATTTTATATTTTAAAATTTACTCTTACAATATTCTGCTATGAAATCTTCAAACGAAAAAAAAAAGGGGGGGGAGGGGCAATTATGAAGTAGGCATGATAAATCGGAAATTCGAAGAAAATGTCAAATTAAGAACTATTTTCAGAAAACTAATTTATTGTTACAGAAAACTGACAGCACACTACTCGATTTTAATATTTAGAAATACAAACTCTACCCTATAATATATACTCTTAATTGTGATTAACAAAAAAAATCTCTATTCAAAAACACAAATTTTTCTAGAGGAAAAAGAAAATGATTATTTAATATTAATGAAAATTCGGATATATTTTGAACTTTTCATTAAGGCTTACATCTTGAGTTAAATATATCACTCTCGTTAGGGAAAATTGCAGAAAATGATGTCAATAAAAATCTTTTCAAAATAAACTATTTTTCACGATTTTCTAAAGATTTTGTCTTTTTTTAAAAATAGAAAGTATTATTCGATTTCAAAGTGTTTGACATAGTGTGCTTGTAAATTTCACATGTTTACGGAAAGAACAAAAAAAGAAGAAAAAAATCTTTCGAAAGTGAATTTTAAAGTAGACAACTTGAATCGGAAATCAGTTTAAAACGTTAAACTAAAACTCTTTTGTGAGAACATTATTGTTTTCATGAAAAATAAAAAACATTATACAGTAACAACAAACTTAAGCAATCATTGTTGTTTATATTATAAAAAAAAATCTAGTATATAACAACCACACGACTTCCATTATCCACAACTACACATACTACGAGAGTTCCCAACTTTTAAAATTTATTCATGAGCATTTTTAGCTCCGCCTACTTTTCGCACCAGAAGTTTTGTAGATTATTTCTCTTTAATATGTGACAACGATTAAATACCAAGAAAATCATTTTTGAAAATTTCCAGTATGAAAAAGAGGCGGGGCTAAAAATGCTCGTGAATAAATTATAAAAGCTGGGAACGCTGCATATTACATACTATTTTAGGAAATAGTGCAATCAGAAAAAATAAAATCATACTTGCCAACACCCTTATTAATATTCCGTAGTGTTGTTAGTCCCGTTATTTTTTTCACACCAGTAAATTTTTAGAAAATTATTCTCCAAATGCAATTACGATTAAATAAGAAGGAAAATATTGCAAAAAAATACTGTTGTGAAAAAGAAGGAGGGGCTAACAATACTACGGAATATTAATTAGGATGATGGCAGGCATGTAAAATTTTCTTAACGAATCCGTCACCTAAAAATTTTTCTGTAAGAGCAAACTCTTACATACGTCATGAAGACACACACACATATATATATATATAACAGAGTTTACACAGCAAGTTTTAAAAACATCGTTTGAGCCTTTTTTGAAACAAATATTTCCAAGATCTATAACGGACCTACCTACTAAAGACGCCTGTCAGTTTTACTGTAGTAACATATACTAAAAGACACCTGAAAAAGACTTTATGAAGCCAGAGCCTGATTAAGTGGGAAGCACACTCTCACCGGAATATTTTTACAATTATTTTTTACTTCATGTCATAGAAATTCCACGCTTTGAGGAGGAAATATTTTTTATAAAGAATGAACGGTGTAAAACAATCCAATTTACTCACCGTTATTAGACACCAGAATTCTTTTAAAATAATTTTTAATGAGAATTTTCTGTTTATTATAGTAGGAAAGTATTTGTTAAAAAATAACGGTGTAAGTATAAACAATGTGTGCCTAACCCTTAATCAGGCTCTGTATGAAGCAGATGTAAAGAAAATCATTAGAACTGATTATAAGAAACCGGCTTTCAGTCCAACTGCTGATTTTTACCAAAACTTTTCAAACTCATCAGTTGACTGGAAACTAAGAATTACATACAAAAGGACATTTTAACGGAAGTTAAAATTTTAAGTTTGAATAAAATCTGTAGAGACGTTTTTCAAGGAAAACACTTACGAGATCTAAAATCGACCTATTTATAGAGGACGCTTATCAATCTTCCTGAAGAAACCAATTTTGATACATTTAAAAAAGTCGGGTGTTTATATAGCTACACGAAAAAAAAAAAAAAAAAAAAAAAAAAAAAAAAAGAAAGAAAGAAAGAAACTGTAGCGTCACTCTTGAGATATGAACCTAAGTCTCCGGTTTGTCAATTTCACCAGAAGTTATAAAAATCATCTGTACACTAGGCCTGTCTTATTTCTCAGATTTCGTCGTCCTATCTTTATTTTTTATTTAGATGTAATAATCAGGGATTCTCCAAATTGATCTATTTATATAGAGGACGCTTATCAGTTTTCCTGAACTTACCAACTAATACATACGGAATGGTATTGTAATAGGGTGTTTATATAGCAATTGTGAACAAAATTGTAAATGCCGTTTTTGAGATACAGACCTACGATCTCACGCTTTGCTTTAAATATTCAACTTCCGGTTTCACAATTTTCATCAAAGTATGGAAAAATTATCTGTATACTAAACTAATCTTAATTCTGATGTTTCGTCGTTCTGTCTTAATTAGTTTCGGAGATGTAATAGTCAGAAGTCCACACACATAAACACACACACACATTGACCGATTGCCAAAAACCTCTTTTTCGGTCTCAGAACAGAATTGCATACTTGCCAACATACTAATTATTATTCCGTAGTATTGTTATCCCTGCCTTCTTTTTCACTCCAACAGGGATGGAACACGGGCGCAGAATTCATACCGGAATCCGTTTAAGATTTTTCTCTACCTATAATATCGTTGATTCAAGAAGTAGAAAATTTTCTTACATTGAGAGTGGTATGAATTCTGCGCCCGTGTTCCATCCCTACTCCAATATCTTTTTAGAGTATTTTTCTTCTTATTTATTCGTAATTGCATTTGGAGAATATTACTCTAAAAATTTACTGGTGTAAAAAAAAGGGCGGGACTAAGAACATCACGGAATATTAATTAGGATGTTGCCAAGTATGGAATTACAAACTTTTGTAATTTATTTCGGCACGTTTTTAGCCCCGCTTTTTAATCGCACCAGGATTTCTCCAGAATAGTTTTCAATAATATGTGACAGCGATTAAACAAGAAGAAATGCATTCTATAAAATTACTGGTGTGAAAAAAAGGTGGGGCTAACAATGCTCCGGAATAAATTATAAAAGTTTGCAACTCTATCAGGATACTTCAAAGCATGCATATCAGGTGGAAACTCTATTTTATTTTATTTTATTAAGCGTTTCCAATACTTATATTACCTATTGTAGTTCTGTAAAGGAAGTAATACGCAATGTTTTAAATCGGAATAAATAAATAAAGGGTTTTAAATAACTTTTGGAAGTTGTTAATTTTTTATTGCAAAATAAATAACAGGTAATAAACGTTTGATTTTTTAGAAAGTGTGTCTTATGTCACTGTGAAATGCGCAAATATTTTTAATGCTGAAATTCTAGAACTAACGTAATGACTATGACGTACTTTTTCATGATAGCTATTTGTTGCCCTATGTCACATATCAGTGAGAAACTTTGTATGTGAAATGCTAATTTTAACACTGGGCTTATTCTGTTTTTGTACTTATTGAGAAAAATTTCACATTATTCTCACGTTACTTATAAAGTAATATGTCAATGTTTATTGAATGTAACCTTAACATACTTACTATAAATGATACTTATTTTGATAAAATACTAATTCCTTTTCAACATCGATCACAAAAGAATAAATAAATAAATAAATAAAATAAATAAAGTGGAAACTTTAATGTCTTTTGTCAAAAACATCGAAGCTGTGTGAGCTTTCAGAAATGAACTTAAATGAATGTAAGTCAGAGAATTTTTTTTATTTAATAAACTATAATACCCAGAATAAATCAAATTTTACCTATACTAAAGGAATTTTATCTTTAGGCGTCGTAATCACAGTTTTCACAAAGAAACGTGGATACCAGAAATTTTATATAGTAATTTTAAAAGAGATATTGTACTAATAAGTCTTGTCTAAAATTATGTGGTGGTGAAAAAAGCGATATTAAAATTTCCTTTTATAAGTATCCTGGTCACAATATCCTGTACTTTGCATGCAGCAATTTGACGATTGATCAACTCTTTACGGCGCACTATCCTTCCTACGAGAAAGCAATTATTAAGTTCCAACTGCAAAATCTCATCACGGAAATTCTTTAAGAAAATTTTACTTTTATAAACACAGCAGAAGAGATCGTCAATTTATTTTATTTTAATTTTGTTCCTGAATTCCGGTGGCATATAATTTAAATGTTCCCGGTTACCTTGTGAAGCAAAGAGTTAAAGAACTGCTTATTATTATTACTAAAAAAAAAAAAAAAAAAGTATTTAAATTATAAGACGCTGCGATGGCTAAATCTCAGATAATTTTTTATGTGACTAGAGTGACCAAATTAACTTATACGTTGTAGATAAAGCAAAAATAAGAAAATTTTATTTAAAAATAATTTAAATAGAAACGCTATTTATAAACACAGAGAACAAAAAATCGCAACTTTCAATAAACTATTTCAAGATTTACAAAAGAAATAGTTCTAAAAATGACAATAATCAATTTTCTCGCAAGAAATAAAGCTCCATTACATTAGTTCACGACTGTGTATTAAATCTTCTCCATAATATTTCAAGAGAAAAAAAATATATACATCCTCATACATCCGGGATTTTGACCTCTTTTGATTCCGATCTCGCGGACAGTTCCTCCCGGCGCCAGTAAATGATCGCAGATAATGAGAAATCTGGTATTTTACGACTTGTTGAGTGGACACTAAAATATACAGCGATGGTCATTTCTGCAGGAGCGAGAAGCAATAATGCAGTGCGGATAGAGAATCATGTGACCGCCCCCACAAATGCCGTTGTTAACGTATATGCGTTTAGCGATTCTTCAGCATATTTACGAAAATAAATATATTTACTAATATCCAAATAAAAAATGTTGGAATATTTGCCGTACGTAAATAAAAGATTGAAAGGTTATCAAATTATAAAAATTAATCTTTAAATAGTATATAAAACAAGATTCATATGCTGACCTCAATTACTACAGTTTTTTAAATATATTCACTGATATCTAAATATAAAATATAGGAGGATTTGCCATACATAAATAAAACATAGCTGCAAACCTTTCTAATTTTTAAACCAGATTTATCACCAGTATTTTTATAAAAGAATCTGTGACATATAATTTCGATTAATAAATAAGATGAAAATAACTATAAAAAATATGCGATATGAATTCTCCCTTGAAAGACGGGAGACTCGGCCTTAAGGGTAAAACGTTAAAAGGTTATGAAATTATCAAAATGTACCTTAGTATATTATATTATTTAGAGATGATATTTTGACTCCAATAATTAATTTACGAAAAAATATGAAATACATATACCGGCACACAGAAATATTTAGCTTTTGCTATCTTTGTGACAGAAAAACATTCACTTTGCATGTGTCGTATTCTACCAGGCCCTTGAAAAATATAGAATGCAAACATGCAATTATCTAATTTCAATTTGCTTTAATTCATTTTGCTTTGACTTTATTACATTTTTGGTTAGTCTTTGTTTTTGATCATATTAATTGTTTGAATTACTGATAATATTTAATAATCTTTAAATTTCAACTGTACTCGCTCTCTGATTATCAATAATATATATATATATATATATATATATATATATAAATTATTAAATTTAAATTATGAAAAATGAAAATGGAATGTATAAACAACCAAAACAAACCAAATTTATCTTTTTGTATATAAATTCAGAACTGCTTTAAGCGCCTATTTTAAACAAATTAAATTTTGTCATTTACCGTAATTTCTGGTAGATACCCCGCAGGTTATATAATCCAGTTTTGCATCAGAAATTTCAATTGATAAATAAAGTTATATATGTACGAACTCTTCCTTCGAAAAAGTATAGATTTCTCTATTAAATAAAATTTCTGGTGGAGAAATGACACATCTCACCTGAGGGTTATCTACTATCTCTATGCGTACAATATCCACACACAAAAATTCGCCATTCTAAGATAATTCAAAGCGAATTCAAACGGAAAAACATGTTTTTTACACATGTTTATTGCCCTCCGGGGGGGGGGGGGGGATTTCGAATTTCGTGAAATCCAATTACAATAATTGCCGGGTGCATACAAACAATTTACGCACCAAATTTCGTGACCACAGAAGTCTTTAATATAAAATATTATAAATAAATAAATACAAAAAGCACAGCTTTAGTATGGGACACCTTTGGTGATTTTAAATATTTTAAGCCATTTTTGCGATGAACTGAATTGGCTATATCAATTGTGCAATTAAAGATCTTGGCGAGAAATGTCCGAGCTACTTCGGTGCCGAATTTCAAATTTTGACAAAGGGATCCGATACTAAAGCTGTTCCATACACAAAATAAATAAATAAAATAAAATAAAATAAAATAAAAACACTTTTCTGATATTTACAAAATAAAAATAAAAAATCTTAATAGAATCCAAATTAAAATCATTTACAATTAAGGGGAGAACATAAAAGAACCTCATATGGTACATAATAACAACAAAAAATTTTGTTTTACTGCAGGAAAGAAAAGTACTGCTTAATTAAATAAAAATATTAAACTAATGCCAAATATCTCTATGAAAATATTTATCCACATACATATTCCTCATTAAAAAAAAAAAAAAAAATCACCAACTTTTCTAGGTATTTTTCTCTCTAATTTTTATTATTACTCACGTGAAATTAAAAATATGTCATTTTATTTCTGGAAAATAAAACAATATATAAACATAAAATCTTCTACCGAATCTGGGTTAAAAACGGAAAAAGGGTAAAATAAATTAGAAATATGAGACCTGTATTAAAAAATTTGATACCAAATGAAAGGGGCAATTTTTCTGAATCCAGGGGTGCAAACAGTTTTTCGATGCGACAATTAGATTTTTAAAAAATAACTAAAGTATGAAATTTAAGTGGAAACGAAAAAACGGAAAAAGGGAAAAATAAATTAGAAATATCAGACCTATCGTTACAAATTCAGTACCAAATTAAAGGGGTGATTTTTCTGAATCCTGGGGTGTAAACGGTTTTTCGATACGAGAATTAGATTTTTAAAATTAACTTAAGTATGGAATTTAGATAGCAACACTTCATTTCAATCTTTTCATAATATGTAGTGCGAAGCACGCGAATAAAAAAGTCTTTATCTTAAATATTTATTTTTATATTTTATTTTTCCATTCAAAGCGTTTTAGTGAAAAAATATTTATGGCGCAAGCGCAGGCGTTTTTCACCCACAATTTAAACACTAATCATAATTTTGAAAATTTCTATAGATATAATTTTAAGTTGGGTGAATACCTAAGTTTCTGCCAAGCGCCGTTGAATCCCGTCCAGCCGTTCTCGAGTGATGCCCGGACAAACGTGCTTTAGTCTTTTACCCCCCAGGGGGGAACGGGTGGAAATTTCTGAAAAGTTGGTAGTTATAATTTTAAGTTGGGTAAAGACCTAAATTCCTGCCTAGCGCCGTTGAATTCCGTCAAGCCGTTCTCAAGTGATGCCCGGACAAAAAAAAGCGACATACAGACACGATCACACACACACACACACACACACACACAGGCACAATTTTCTGAAGTCATTTTCGGCTTTCATGGGGTGTGAAAAGTGAAGATATCGCAAAAATTTTTCGATTCCGACAAATTTACAGACAAAAGTCTGATTTTATTAATATAGATATATTTTAGATATTAAATTTCAACAGTATTAATAGGAATTTCAATGAAGAAAGAGTCAACTAAAGAATCAACGTGCATGCTGTAAAATATAATGACATTCAATACTCCATTGATACAAAATTACATTAATTCGCAACGTAAAAACAAATAATTCGATCTTCAAATCCAAATCCAAGCAGTACTGTAACGGAGAATTATATTATGCAAACATTATTTTAATGTACAAAAAAAAAAAAAAAAAAAAAACTATTGATATTATTACTGGCTCATAGAATCAGGGTTGCCAAATATGGCCCTTTTTTATTCAATAGTCGCCAATAATTTTTATTTGTAGCGTTTGACTAATCACTTCGAAGATCGATAGTGTATTATGTATATCAAATGTCACTTCTCAAAATTATTGGTGACTGTTGAATAAAAAAAAGGCCAAATTTGGCAACCCTGCATAGAATCTGTTAGTTTTAAACGTTCTACAATCAGAGTCTCATTAAGCCCGGGCAAGCTAATACTTGAAATTCTAATAACAAATTTCCATGCATTCCGTCAGTGCTTCCATTTAGACATACTTACCAACATCCTAATTAATATTCCGTAGTGTTGTTTGTCCCGCCCTCTTTTTCACACCAGTAAAATTTGGGAGTAATATTCTCCAAATGCTATTACGGTTAAATAAGAAGAAAAACAGTCTAAAAATATACTGGTGTGAAAAAGAACGCGGGGCTAACAATACTACTGAATAGTAATTAGTATGTTGGCAAGTATAATAAGATATAATTTCTATAAATTATTAGTAATTAATACATTTATCTTATATATAAATAATACTAATTAGTATTAGTATTATTAATCTAAATTACAAAATAACGATCTTTTACAAAAAAATAAAATAAAAATAAATAAATAAATAATAATAGTAATCAATTTTTATGAAAACCTTTAATTCAGTTACAGAATTAGCGTATATATACGCTAATGTTTACACTGGATTTTGTTTGGCATTATCAGTATAAGTTAGCTAAAAAATAAAATTGAAGGGTCTTCTTTTCATATTTCAGTACCATGCAAATGGGTTAAAATGATTATATATACATCAGATATATTATTTTTTCATTTGTACAAGTATTTAAGCACATTTACAATTTTTGTTAATTTTTTATAACTTTTCTTTATTTTTTCTAGCGTAAAAGAAAAATAACTTGCGAAATTTTCAAAGTAGCATATTTATAGTTACTGATGTTCATTTCGGCATCAAAACTGATATTTTAAAACTGGTCTGACATTTTTACAGTAAAAAGTTTCCATTTAATGCACGTTTAAGTGAATTTTTGTCCTATTCTCCCATGTTAAGAAAATTGTAATTTCTAATAACTTACGAAGTTTTTTAATTCGAATGTTGCAAATGAATAGGGTTCTTGCCAGTGTCGAAAGTAATATTTTAAAACTGATTTGAACTCTCTGCGACAATTTGTTCTTAAGATATCGTCTACACAGACTAAGAAATTAACGGACTAACACACTGACACACTAACAGACACCCTACAGACAGACACCATACAAATTTTGTCATTTTCGGATTCCTCACTCCTGAAAACGTGTAAAAAAGTCAGAAAACCTAGGTCGAAAATTTTCACGATTACCTAAGTTCCCCATACTTATAGTATGATGGGGAACCAATATCATTTTTAGAAATTTTCAGCGTTATTCTTAGACGCAAATAAATTCGTTATTTTCATCAATTTAAACAAAGCTTCAACTTTATAAAATCTTTATTAATTTTTAAATAGGAACATTTAATTATTCTTGAAATATAACCCATTCAATTAAATAATATATATTTTTAAAAAAAATGCAGAAGATTTATTGTCACTTTTAGAATTTCAGACTACTTGTATCATGATAATTAAAACTTAATGATAAACTTTTAATATTTTTTTATACTTTCAATTCAAAGATTATTTATTAAAAAAAAAAAAAAATTAAACTTCACCTTTCTCGCTTTTATGAAGTTTCCGGACAGTATTAGTGTTTTATAGCATAAAATTGTTGCTTGTGCCTGGGGGGACTCATGTCAAAGTTGGGCCTGGGGGGGGGACTCATGTCAAGGTTGGGCCTTGGGTGGGACTCATGTCAAAGTTGTGCCTTGAGGGAACTCATGTCAAAGTTGTGCCTTGGGGGGACTCATATCAAAGTTGTACCTTGGGGGGGACTCATGTCAAAGTTGGGCCTTGGTGGAACTCATGTCAAAGTTGTGCCTTGGGGGGGACTCATGTCAAAGTTGTGCCTTGGGGGGACTCATGTCAAAGTTGGGCCTGGGGGGGGGACTCATGTCAAAGTTGTGCCTTGGGGGGACTCATGTCAAAGTTGTGCCTTGGGGAGGGGACTCATGTCAAAGTTGTGCCTTGGGGAGGGGACTCATGTCAAAGTTGTGCCTTGGGGGGACTCATGTCAAAGTTGTGCCTTGGGGGGGGACTCATGTCAAAGTTTTGCCTTGGGGAGGGGACTCATGTCAAAGTTGTGCCTGGGGGGTCTCATGTCAAAGTTGTGCCTTGGGGGGGACTCATGTCAAAGTTGTGCCTTGGGGGGACTCATGACATAGTTGTGCTTTGGGGGGACTCATGTCAATGTCATTTTGAAAAGATTTTGATGAAATTCTGGCAATAGCAGAATTTAGTTAGGACGGAGGACTATTAGTTTTTTTTTTTCTTCCAGATTATAACATCGCTTTCAAATTATTCAATTATATTTTCGATAAATTTTAGATTTCGATAAATGTCCAACTATCGAAAAATGATTTCGACAAATGTCCAACTATCGAAAACGACAACGCAAAATCGCTGTCTGTGACTAATAGGCCCTCAAACGTATTATCAGGTTAGAAAAAAAAAATATATTATAATTATTGATTTTTTTAAACCACATTTGTATGAACCATATCAATCATATATATTATGATTTAAAATAATAATAATTATTATTATTTTTAAACTTTATTTAAACCAAATCAATCACATATATAACTAAATTTTAAAATATTACCTACTTTCTACAGCTATACTTAACATGATATACAGGTTGCAATGAGTAATAATTTAAAAACACATTGAAATTTGTAAAAAAAAAAATCTATTTTTAGTATTTAATGTTACAGTCAGAATATTTATGTTACATGTCATATTGCAGTAAAGTTCATTATGATTATTTTAATCTAATTTTCAACATGGGTCAAAAATAAATGTTGCGTGGAAGTAAATAGCTTAAAATTTACATTTTTAAAAGAATAAATAAAATAGCCGACTAATATTAAAATTAAATAATAATTAAAAATTTTAAACTTAACCTTACTCGCTTTCATGAAGTTTTCGGACAGTATTAGTGTTTTATAGCATAAAATTGTTGCTTGTGCCTGGGGGGGACTCATGTCAAAGTTGGGCCTGGTGGGGGGGACTCATGTCAAAGTTGTGCCTTGGGGGAGGGACTCATGTCAAAGTTGGGCCTGGGGGGGACTCATGTCAAAGTTGGGCCCTGGGGGGACGCGTGCTATCTTAAAAAGTAGAGGTAAAATTTAAAGTTTAATTTTCTTGGCAACAATTATAAATTAAAATAAATAATTTAATGAAAGTTTAGAAGTTAGAATTTCTAATTTTATATTATGATATTGTCAAATAGCAGTAGAGTTCAGTCGTGTATAACATATGCGCCGATGCGTTGCTAAAAGACCTTTAACTCAAACAGTTTTTTTTTTTTTTTTTTTTTTTTTTTATTATTATTATTGCACTATTTTATATATATATATATATTTTTTTTTTTAATTTGACATGACAAATTGTTTAAAATTATCCTCATCTTCAAGAAAATTAGCGTTTGCACCCCCAACAAAATGCTTCAGAAACTTTGTTTTCAATTTTAGTTTCAATATAAACACGCGAATTAAAATAAGGTTTTCGAATGAAAAAAATTGTTCAATGAAATTTTTATCGCTGCTACTTAAAAAAAAGTTTAAGTAAACAGTAATATTATTTATTTATTTATTAAATTTTAAGTTCACACTCAGTAAATTTATTAATTTATCAAATTTTATTTTAAGTTATTTAAAATATAGGTATAAATTACAAAAAACCAATTTCAATGGTTAAGAAAGAGTCAACTAAACAATCAACGTGCATGCTGTAAAATATAATGACATTCAATACTCCATTGATACAAAATTACATTAATTCGCAACGTAAAAAAAAAAAAAATAATAATAATAATTCGATCTTCTAATCCAAATCCAAGCAGTACTATAACGGAGAATTAAGCAAACATTATTAATGTACAAAAAAAAAAAAAAAAAAAAACTATTGATATTATTACTGGCTCATAGAATCAGGATTGCCAAATATGGCCCTTTTTTATTCAATAGTCACGAGTAATTTTTATTTGTAACGTTTGACTAATCACTTCGAAGATTGATAGTGTATTATGTATATCAAATGTCACTTCTCAAAATTATTCATGACTATTGAATAAAAAAAAGGCCAAATTTGGCAACCCTGCATAGAATGTGTTAGTTTTAAATGTTTTACAATCAGAGTCTCATTAAGCCCGGGCAAGCTAATACTTGAAATTCTAATAACAAATTTTCATGCATTCCGTCAGTGCTTCCATTAAGAGATACTTGCCAACATCCTAATTAATATTCCGTAGTGTTGTTTGTCCCGCCCTCTTTTTCACACCAGTAAAATTTGGGAGTAATATTCTCCAAATGCTATTACGGTTAAATAAGAAGAAAAATACTCTAAAAATATACTGGTGTGAAAAAGAAGGCGGGGCTAACAATACTACTGAACGGCAACTGTATGTTGGCAAGTATAATAAGATATAATTTCTATAAATTATTAGTAGGGTGTTAGGATTTAATTTACACTCAGCCAAAGAGACAAAAATTTTATCCACCACAAAATATTGTAAAATAATAATAAAAATAATAAATAAATAAATAAATAAAATAATAAAAATAATAAAGTGTGATAAACTGCTCCGGTCTTAATTTAATCAATTGTATCGAATGATGAGCTAAAGTAGAATGAAATTTTATGGTATTTAATTTGAACAACAAGCTTAACTGGAAAATGTTATCTGCGATCTGCACTATTCATGGTGCTTGTAGACGGAGTTTTTAATTTTTTTTCTAGCAGTCGCAGGGGTTGTAGCCCCGCCCAATTTTTCGAACACTCAGCTATGAGAATTTCCTCCCTCTTTTTACTACCACTATTTTTTTTTTTCAGAAACCTTTATGATATTTTTATAGTCATGTGTTGTGATTAAATAGATTAGATATTATTGTATAAAAAAAATGGCAGCAAAAATGATGAAAATTTCGCATTCCTGAAAGTGTCTTGAGAAAGAACGCGGACTATGACCCTTGCAGTCGCGTCTAGTCCATACAGTTTCCGGTTTAAAATAATAGAGAACAATAAATTAGAAGCTTGTAAAATGTTTAAATCTGATTTCACACCAATCAGTAGAGTATATAAATACGTTGCCATTGGGTTAACTATCCCCTGAAGACATTTGGTGAAAACTATGAAAACCTCATGTCATGTACTGTATTCCAATCACAAGCTTTACAGAATTAAAACCTGCTGCGCAAACGTGCACAGCAGGTTTATGTTAAAATAATATATTAAGTTTACGAATTTTATGAACGTTTAATAATTAATGTTAAAAAATGTATTTTCTGTATGGTTTTCATCAGAATATTATAATGTTCCTTCTTCTGCGTAATTTTCATGTTTGTCGTATCAAAAGACATGGGACAAAAACTTAGAAACGTAGAATTCTTGATTCTGTTATCTTTCTCTATACGGATCATCAATTTTTAGTCGTATATCATTTATTTAGTCCCTTTTTTTATTTCTTTGAAAGTCGATATAAGAGCAATAACTTGAAAAAAAAAAGATACTGATGACATTAAAGAGAGTAAGATTTTATTAGACGGAAGAACAATAAATAACAACATTTTCCGCGGGAAAAGATTTTGCACTTTTGGTAGAGAAACAGTAGTAATATTGACAAACTTTTTTTTTTTTTTTTTTTTTTATCAGATACCGTAAAATTTATCAACAATAACATTTTACGCCGAAGAATATTAGGATATTGAGTTTTACGTTTTTTTTAAATATCTAGCTACTAAATAAATTAAAAAGTAAGTATTAAAATGAATAATAAAATAAAAAAGCCCAGTTGCCAACATTTTAATTTATTCCTAAGTATTTTTAGACCCGCCTTTATTTTTTCCCGCCTTTATTTGTAGACACGCCTTATTAAGAGTAAATTATTTTTCTTAAATTAAAAGTTCTGCATCATTTATAAGAAAGAAGTACAGATACACCAACACACCAAAATCCATTAAGGTAAATAAATATTTAGTAATTAAAATTGGACAAGAAAGACATTTAATGTCTAATCCGTCACAAATAAAATTTACAACTGATATTTAAATTTTTAAATTAAGTATTTACTGAATGAAAGTATTCTGTCTCACCTTTTCTATATATTTAATTTTATTCAAAAATATATTAGCTCCAACAGTTCCGAGAGGGTCTGCTGTCCAACCTGGTAGACATGAGGTGCCATGCTCGATTCCAGGTCGCGCTCGTCGGCTTATCCTTTTGGAGTTTTCCGTTGTTTTCTCCGAAATTTGTGTAAATACTTGTTAGGACCTCTTAGAAAGACCTCACGGAGGGCCCTTTCCTTGACTTGTTGAGAGATTTCCACCAACCTTTCATAAGCACTAATTTATGTCAATGTGCAACTACATTTAAATTTATAGGAAAAACCGTGCTGTAGTTCCTGAGTAACACATTACTTAAATACACATGAGTTACATCCTGAGCTCCACATAGTTATTTTATTTCATTTTATTTATTTATTTATTTATAATTATATTTATTTTATTTATTTATTGCAGTCCCGCTTTCGATTTAACCAAAAGAAAAAAATATATAATCTTAAATTAAAATAGAAGTTGATCAAGATAATATTAATACTTTTATAAAACAAGATTTTAATATCTATAAGCGCTTTTTCATGTCTTAACAAAAAGATATGTTTTGAATTTTAAAATTTAATCTTTTAAGAAAGTACAAAAGTAAAAATATAAATACTATCTATTTTTTTTTTTTTTTTTTTTTTTAATATCTGCAACATTTTTGTTTTAATTTCAGAGTGAAATCAGAAAACTTTACTTACCTTGTCCGTGCATTCAAGTTTTGATACGTATTTAAACATGTCATGGAAAAAAAGTTTTATTAATACTTATAAATCAATCTTGTTTCGGTATTGGTTTATTATATAACTTTAATAAGCTACTTAAGACGATATGTTAATTTATTCTAAACCCTAAAAGTAAATTAAGAACATAATAATATTATTTCTCCAAATTCCTCAATATAAATAGATAAATAAATAAACATTTCATTTTATATTATTTTTTAATAAACAGAACTTTTTTATTCAATAAATAGAACTTACTAACGGAGATGTCAACCCTTCGAGTTATTTTACACAACTATATCTTTAAATTTATCTTCCTCTTATTTGGTCACAGAATTTTCGGTAATAAAGAAAGAGAATATTTCTATAAAAAAATATTTGTATTCAAAAATCCGGAGGATCGGTATCTCTGTATTAATTATTTATATAGTTTACATACCTTGTTTTGAAATACTTGACAGACACTTCTTGGAAATTCGTGGAAAATTATTTTCTCATGCTGACTATCCGACATGAAAATTGAACTATGCAATAAACCATATTTTAACATATAAAACATAAACTTGAAACAAAAGGGGGGAAAAATACCTTTAGAGCTATAATGACGTCAATTTTACCCTGCAAGCTTAATTTTTCACAAAGTTTTATATCAATTTTAATATTTACGCGTGAATTTCTTTTCATTTCAAAAAAAAATTAATTTACACTCAGTCAAATATTGCGAGAGCTTGGTTGGGAAGTTTTGGCGTATCCCCCGTACAGTCCGGACATAGCACCCTCTGACTATTACTTGTTCCGATTTCTGCAGGACTCTCTCAGTGGAATTAAGCTGGTTTTAAAAGAAACCTGTAAAAACCATTTGACTCAGTTTTTCAATAAAAAACCATAGAAGTTTTTCACCGATGGCATGGTTCTACCCGAAAAATGGCGAAACGTTGTCGATAATAATGGAGAACATTTGGTTTAAATAAATTCATCGTCGCGAACTTTTCCACAGATCAATATCACCTTTAGGACACAAAATTGATTTTCTTTTGACATTTAAGGTTATATTTTTCTGAAATTGAAATCATCTGTACTTATCATGGAAAATAATATTGATAAATAATAGTTTTTATAAATGATTTGAACCTCCGGAATTTCTATTGACAATATAGAAGAAAGTTTTGTGATGGTCACAACATTCTAATTTGTTATGTAGTGAAAATAGACAATATGCCCAAGTAGTTAAATAACATTGCCTAATTGCATTAGTTAGCCACATTTGAAAGATAAAATTTAAAACGTATCACACTATATGCTTTTACATCTTTATAATTTTCAGAACAATAATGTATCTTTATCATATTTGAATATTTTTAAATTCGATATTTGCGACAAAAGAGAAGTACATCTAACTAATAACGAACTGAATAAAATGCTGCTATCCAGAAAAAGAGAAAAAGAAAAAAGGTGAAGTTTAATACTCAACGGAGAAGATAAATTTGCGTTAAATTAATTCCTTTCTCGCTTCTGCTTGAAAAAATTTCGTTAGATAAAATTTATCGGACATTGCCTTTTGGTAGGAAGGGAAGAAAATTAAAAATGCAGTCAGCTAGTCGATTGTTCTTGTTTCTCGTTTTTCTTTCTCTCTTTTAACCGCACTATCTTTTTTCTCTTTTTTAGTTTGTTTTATTAATTAAAAATAAAAACATTAATGACATTTAATATATCCTAGATAATTTTTGTTGTGTATCTATTTAAATGCAAATTGTGTAATATATTTTATGTCTTAATTTTAATTATTTTGTTTCGTTTGAAAACAAAATATGCAAAATATATTCGAAACTGTTTGTTAAAATAATGAAATTATGAAACGCCACCAAAATTTATGTATAAGCTGTGAAGAAAAGAAATAAATTAATTTTTCACGCTGAATTATAAAATTTTGTTAAACATTTCTGGATATTTTTTTATAATTCAGAACTAACATTAGGTTGTTTAAAATATATTCCGACACCTTTCAAAGAGGCATACCGCGTATAATTAAATAAATAAATTAATAAATATTCGCTGTTGAAATCATTTAAATAGTTTCAGCAATGGATGCAGTAAATACAGTTTCAAGGAAGATGCTATAATTTATTTTAAACAGTAGCTTTGTAAAGCATTTATTTCTCAGTTGCTTTTCTAAAATATTTATCCTGTTATAAAATGACTGTTTTGTTATAAAAATCATGGTGCAGAAAATAAAATGTATCATCTATTGCCAAGATAATTTACACGTGAAAGCAGTATTGCCAACCGCACGATAACAAATGCCACTATTTTAAATTTTTAAAACAGGATTTATACCAGTATTATTTAACAGAAGTATTTGAAATTACTACTATTAAATAAAGTGAAAATTATTATGTAATATTTCTCGTATAAAGCTTCCCGCCTAAATCGGAGACTTGGGAACTATGTGTACGATAACGACAGTGACGTTCGCACAGCGTTGCCAAACGTATAATAATACTTGCCAATATTTAAATTTTTAAATCAAGTTTCACACCAGTATGTTTTTGATAGACATATTTCATATCAATTAAAACGTCGAATACTTCTTCAGCCATCGGTGGCTGACACAGAACTTTCGTTTAGGCCTCGTGTCCGGCACCGGTGACTGAAAGTGTGGAATAAGATGTTTTAGGTAGTTACTGAAAATTCAATTAAAATTTACTTAATTTTTATTTTTTACAGGATTATATCATTATGGCATTTTAATGGATTTTTTTAAAAACATGGTAAACAAAACGCGCTTCTGAGCAAACGGTCGGGGCCTGACAGTGATTCCTTAAGAGTTCGCGTGACGCTCAGCGTGTTAAATATACCCTAGAAAGACACACATCAAAGACTACATTTCCCGTTAAGCCTAAATTCCTCAAATAGACAATCTGGCTTAATTTATACACCATACACACATCAACTCTAAAAAAAATAAAACAGATAGTTTATTTTCTTTTACAGCATACCCTTACACTGGTGTAGTTTTTAAAAGGACATAAGATTTTTTTTAATTATTTTTCTATGGCCTTTTACACTAATGAAACATATTCGAAAGTACAGTACTGCAACATTCCATTAAATTTCCCACTTTCATAATACATAGCGGATAAGCTTACAGAATACATTAAACTTTTGATGCTTCCGTGTATTAAAAAAGTATGCTATGTATTTCAATATTGTCTAAAAAAAGAGATTAAAGGAACATCGGATTATTCGTAATAAAACCACTTGTGCAATCTGATTCTTAACATTCCATCTAAATTGACACATGAAAATTCTACTAATTATAAACAAACTTATCCATAAATGATTGCAAAAAAATATTTATTATTATTATTATTATTACTCTTGGCAGACAAATATTTTTATAAAAAGAAAAGTATAGATATAACTGAAAATTCAAAACCTATACACATCAGCATAAAATCCCTATAGGGATACTTAAAGATAATCAAACAGATTCTTTATTATTGAGTTCTGTTCAAGAAATTTCATTATAACTATTCTGGAAGGCTATAAATCCTAAAAGTTAGAAGTTTTACCTGACAATCTAATTAAAGCATACTACATACTTGCCAACCATCTCATTAATAACCGTACAGTTGTTAATGCCCTCTGAAAAAACGCCCCTTTTCTCATACGACTGTATTTTTAGAGTTATTCTCTCCAAATGTTGTTACGTTTAAATAAAACTAAAATTACTCTAAAAAATTATTGGTTTGAAAAAAAAAGGCGGGTACTAAAAATTGTACGGTTCATAATGAGATGGTTGGCAAGTATGATACTATATTTCTCGCTTTGTGCCTTGACTTAAAGACAGTTTCTCACATACCTGCCAACATTCTTAGTTATTCCGTAAAATTGTTAGTACCCTTCTTTTTTCCATACCACTCCATTTTTAGTATAACTTTTTTTCAAATATTATTATGATTGAATAATAAGAAAAATACTCTAAAAAAAAGACTGGCGTGAAAAAAAAGGCGAGACTAGCAATTTTTCGGAATGTTAGTTAGTATGTTGGCAGGTATGTTCTTAACAGTCACTATTTTGAATACTACTTTTTACTTTCTGCGATATTCAGTAGAACGAAATATTGGATTCCTGAAAAAAATTTGTCTTTCGGTTGTCGATGAAATTTAAGAAGTCCGAAAATATTTGGAAAATGTATGTCTGTTTGTCTGTGTATTTGTGTGTATTTTGTGTGGAAAAAGTTTCGAGACATCTCTTATTCAATTTAAAATAAAACTATCGATTTTTTTAGTACGGTTGTACAGGTCGTGCAGGTCATACAATTTCTTTCAATCATCGATTTTGCAGTATCGCTGTTTGTAGTATTCTACCTTGAACTTTATATTTCTTTTTATATAAAAAAATAAATGAAGCTGAAAACATTTATATATATATATATATATATATAATTTTAATAGAATTTAGAAAAATCGTGCTCAGGAAATGGAACAGCTTCAGCATAGAACGATATATATTATGTATTATTATTATTATTAATTATATATGTTGAAAAAAAAAATATAAGAAATGTTAGGTTTATTTATTACGATTCTAGAAAAATATGAAGTCATTATTTAACTAAGAAATTTATTTGAGAATATTTATAATTAACATTTTATAAAAATTACTGAAAGTAAAGTTAAAATTTCTAAAATAATGATGGCAATTTCTGAAAAATTAAGATAAGTTAATAAGGCTAGAAAATGCTTGAATTTAATAAAAGAAATGGAAATTTCTGAAAGTAAACAAACTTTGTGACATAAATCTGGCTATAAAAAAATTATTAAAATTACAAAAACTATATATCGAAAGATTCTATAATTCATGAGCCAAAATTAAATAAATATATAAGTAAATATCTCTCTTTTTATGTCGAAAGAAAATGAGCATGCAAACTTTTTTTTTTTAAATAATTAAAGTGAAATTGAGAAAAATCGTTCTAAAGAAATGGAACAGCTTCAATCAGTGTTGCCAGATCTGGCTGATTTTTTATTCAATAATCACCAATAATTTTAATTGTAATGTTTAACTAATAAATTCGAAGATTAATCATCTATTATGTATATAAAATAACACTTCTTTTAAAATTATTAGTGATTATTGAATAAAGATTCCACCAGATCTGGCAAAACTGGCATCAATATTGGCGAAATTTAAAATTTGGCACCGAAGTAGCTCAGATGTTTCTCACCAAGATCTTTATTTAAGCAATTGCGATAGGCATTTTAATTCTTCGCAAAGATAACAACAGAAATTTAAAAGCCGCCAAGAGGTTCCTATGCTAAAGCTATATCAAAGAAATTTTAAAAAGTTAATAAAGTTAGTGATGCTAGAGAATGACACACAGTTACTGCACGCCTTTATATGAAATAATAGATTAAAATAAGCCCTGTTGTACTAAATTAAATTATGCTTTGTGCAGAATTTTATATTTTTACTTATAAAATAAAAATATGCTGAAGATTTATTTTTGTAACAGGCGAGAAGTCCATGAAAAAAAAAAAAAGTTTTCTCAGATGTCGTCTATAAGCTTCAAATTTTAATTTCTTTCGTGGATTTGTATTTTACTTCTCTGAGATGAAAATCGTTTGCATTGATCATGGAAAATAATTTTAATGCATAATAGTTTTAATACCATGTACTTCCGAGTATAAGTCAATAATTTTTGGAACTTTTTAAAAGTCAGCTTATATACGAAGGAAATTTCATATGAGAAAGCGGTGTAGAGCATTCATTAAATAAATACTAAATACTCATCCATTAAATTTTAATTTATTTTGATTCCTCTAAGGCTCATACAGGGTTTGTACTCCATGTTCTTTTTTCAGGTCACAATCAAGAAAGATATTTCCTTTTTCTATCTTTCTTTTTTTTTTTTTTTTAACTACTGATATTATACAGAAATCTTTTTTTGTATTATTATTATTATTATTATTTAAGTAATGTGTGGGGAATAAATATAATTAGAGATAGAAATTATATTAAAATCGCAGCTGCCAACATTTTAATTTATTCCGGAGCAGTTGTAGCCCCGCCTTTATTTCGCACCACTAAATTTATAGAATAATTTTCTTCAGATTATTACCAAAGATAAAATAAGGAAATATTACTCTTAAAATAAAAGTGGTATGAAATAAAGGAAGGACGTATCATGCTCCGAAATGAATTAAAATGTTGTCAACTCTGTAAAATAGTGATAACAATGAAATGAAATTTTCTCATCCCTGAAAGTGAACTAGAAAAGGGGCGGGGAGTATGAACTCTATCATGCATCTTAACACTCCAAAAAACAATTATATAAATCAGTTGTAATATACAGTTTTTTAAAACATAAAAGCCTTTAATTAATTATATCAAGTTAATATCTACAAGAACAAGCATGCAAATAAAAAGAAATGTGTCAGTAAATTTAGAGTTTCATTTGGTTCGTAAAGAAATAGTACTATAAAACATGACGTAGAATTCTTTTCCAATCTTTGATCAGTCCACTGAAATACCGCATTCAAATACAAATTCAATCTCTCTAACAGCAAAAGCAAGAATTATTTTCGATTCTACTCCAGAAAATCGTTTCGCAAAAGTAAAAACTACAGCGACATCTCAGCTCGTCGTGACCATCGGCCGAATACTGATTGGTCAGGCTGGCGATATCCCCTAAGGGATTTCTACCCAGGAAAAAATAAGATTTCATCCATCCTTCACAAGTGCTATCACTTCGAAAAAATTATTCCTTTGATTTATTTTCTTTTTCTTTCAACCATTCTTCATGTCCGAAAATATTATTCCTGTATAGAAAGAAGTGCATTTTTTAATTTAACGTATTGTTTATGCATCGAATTAAGTCGCAAAATTTTTAAACTTGAATTAAAAACTAATAAGTTGAAGTCATTTAAAAATCTTCTTTTATATTTTCCGATACAAATTCACACAGTGCGAATTATTTATTAAAATTATTTTCGGTGGTGAATGAAAACATTTTCAGCTCAGAGAAGTATTATAATAAATATGGAAAAAAATATTTTTGTACCCTATAGACGACATCTTACGTTCAATATAAATTTCCTCAGTTTCTTTTTTTTTTTCTTTTTTTTTTTTTTTTTTTTTGTAAAAAAAAAAAAGATAGGTTTGTTTCAATTATGCTTTTCCCCCTAGGGGGTGAAAGCGATTTCTCTACATTTTTTTTTCTTCCTGACTGACTGTTACTATAATCAGAGCCTCCTTAACTAGATGCTTGTCGCGTAGCTAGGAAACTAGGCAACAGTTGAAGCGGTAGACAGCGCCACCAAGTACAGATTATGGGGACTTCTTTATTTAACTATCACCAATAATTTAAAAAAGTGATACATCATATATAAAATAGACGTTTCTTCGATTTTATTCGCTTTTTTGTGTATATCATATCACACTTTTAAAAATTTTGGTGGCGGTTGAATAAGAAATTCGCGCAATCTGTACCAGGTGGCGCTGTATACCGCTTCAACTGTTGCCTAGTTTTCCAGCTACGCGACAGGCATCTACTTAACCCTTTGCGGCGCAAGACAATTCGTATCATTTAAATTATACTGCCATCGGAATTCAGGAACTAAATTAAACTAAAAGAAATTTTAAATTTTAAGGTTAAAAAAACCGGCCTTTTCTGATATGTTATAAACGTAAATTTTTGCTAATAAATTTCCGGGATGAATTTTTGCAGCTGGATCTTAAATTTTGCGTCCTCGCAGCGAGGACACCGCGCGTTAAGGGGTTAAGGAGGCTATGCTATAATATATACTATATTTATCAGCGTATAATACGCTGGTTAGGTAAATTACTTTTACACCAGAAATTTTAACTCAAGGATAAAGAAGTTTTTGCACAAATTAAAATTTTCTCATGGAAATATATCTTCTGCTGATTAAAATTTCTAGTGTAAAACTAATTTTTCTGAGTCCGGTTTATATGCCAAAAAATGCGGTATATATATAATTTACAATGATTCAATAAAGATAATTTTCATTGTATACTTTTATACAAAAATTTATCTGAACTGCCATGTTAAAAAATATTTATAATTAATATTATAAAATTTCTTAAGGATGTTTTTTAATAAAAATTGCTAACTTTTTTTAGGCATTGTTCATCAGATTTTGTTATTCCTTAGCCTGTTAAAAAAGGTGAGATTTCCAAAGAAATACTTTAAAATCAAATGGGGTTTTTCATTTTTCTATTACTGTAGAAATATTTCAGAAATTCATTTCAAATTTGACAGTTTGAGCCGATCGAATCCACATATCCTATAATACTCCTGTGAACGTGTATATATATATAGATAGATAGATAGATAGATAGATATATTTAGATACTTTATACCATATGATATGTGTCAAAACAGGAAGACAGTTACAAGAAAATATATGCGTTTAAGAGTTCTAAAGGAGAAAATTAAATTGAAAAAAAGCCTCCCATAACCTCAAAATTTAAGTTTTTTTTTTTTTTATATATATACTACTTTAATTGTATAGAAATGTTTACGTTGTTTGACAAGTGAAAACTGCTACAGAAATTTACAAAAAGAAAAAAAAAAAAAAAAAAAAAAAAAAAAAAGAAAAAAAAAATCTGTTAAAATTACTGGTAACCGATAAGCGTAAAAGTTCTCAGTTATATATTACTTGTTACATGTAGAATGTTTTTAATCTTAACCCTTTAAATCCTTTCAAAACCTTCTTCTTTTTTTATAATATATTACTATCTTAAAAGTTCCTGGGTTTATTTATGCACGTTCCGTGAGTTCTATTTAGTTGTTTCATATTGTACATATATCTTATTCAGAAAAAGTTGAAATATTGGATTTTTTCTGCATGCACTTTAAATAAAATAGTTAAAAGCTCCATTGTAACTCATATATGATATATTTTGAAAACTAACTTCAGTGTTCAACTAAAAATATGGCAAGACATAAAACAAGAAATATGTGTTATTAAAGAAGAGCTGAAAACATTACTAATTTATTCAGTAGGATTGTTAATAAATCTTACTCCCCAACCCCCCCTCCCCTTTTTTTTCCACGCCACTTTTTTTGTAAAGAAATTTTCTCAAATATGTAATTACGATTACCTGAGAAGAAAACTACTCTTCAAAATATGTATTATGAAAAAAATCGTGTACTAATAATGCTTCGAAATAAATGAGAAATTTTGCCAGCTCTGTTATAGCAGATGTGCCAACATTTTATTTTTTCCAGAGCACTGCTGTTTTACTCTACTTTATTTGCAGTAAAAATTTCTCCGATATGTATTTAGGACTAGATAAGATAAGAAAAAAAAATACTATTTCAAAAAAAGTGGTGTGAAACAATAATAATACTCATAATTAAATAAAATATTGGCATATTTTGCTCAAGAGATTCAGACATCTTACATAATAGATTTCAGGCACAAAATTCTTATGACTGTTTTTTTTTTTTCTTCTTCTTCTTCGAAAAGAGGTAGAAATGGTATACCCCGGAGGTAAAAGGCACCATGCCTGTTTGTGAAAAAAGTTACCACTATGTGCTACGTTAAAATATATTTGTCATTAATAAAGAAAATGCACGTGGTTTTATTTTCCACTCTCTTATCTCCTTTATAGTAACTGGACATTAGTGCTTAATTTAATGCCCCCGTATAAATCAAAAAACGCACATATAGGCATACTTGCCAACATCCTAATTAAGATTCCGTAGTGTTATTAGTCCAGCCTTTCTTTTCACACCAGTAAGTTTTTAGAGTAATATTTTTCAAATGCATTTACGATTAAATAAGAAGAAAAATACTCTAAAAAGATAAAGGTGTGAAAAAGAAGGCGGGCTAACAATACTGCGGAATTTTCATTAGTATGTTGGCAGGTATGAAAAAGGACAAGGTGCTAATTCTTTTCAAAAAATGGACATAGTGTCCTGTACCGCCAGGGTACAGAATTTTGTTTCAATTCGGAGGTACCAAGGAACTGTCAACTAAAAATAAATTTCGCACCACTGTTTAGGAATAGTAAACATCATCTTGCTTAATCACAGATAATTATTGCCAAAGAATGCTTTTAAAAAATTCCGTTTTGGAAGTTGTGGACAATCTGTCCAGTCTAGGATCAGAGCCTGATTAAAACCGGGGGAATATCACTACTGCATTTTAAGAAAAATTTTTGACTTACAACTAGCAGAAATCTGTTAAAATAAGATTTTTTTTTTCCCGAATAGCGTGTGTTTTACTCTGCATAAGCATAGATGCCAACATTTTAATTTGTTCTGGGTACTTTTAGCCCCGCCTTTATTTCGCACCACTTTATTTATAGAAATTTTTTCTCCAATGTATACCTTCGATAAAATAAGAATAAATTACTCTTAAAAAATAAGTGGTATAAAATAAAGGCGGGACCTAAAATACTGTAGAATAAATTAAAATATTGGCATCTATGAATAAGCTAGGATTTTAAACATCATTTTTTCAAAAAGAATTTAATTTCTAGTTAAAACGCAGAATTTCTGGCATTATATATAAAAAATTATTGTATAAATATAATGGTAATACACGTAGTACGTATCGGGCTTATTCAAACTCTATCTGAGATCACACATAAAAAAAAAATAAAGATTTTCTATCTTAAGTATGGAATATACTTCATGTTCATTTCTGTATTAAATATTATTAAAGTTCATCAGGTTTTCAAATCCACTCAAATTCTAAAATAAACATATCTCCTCTGTTTTTACATGGTATATTCTTTACTATTTTTAGTCTGCTGTATTATGTCATGTGTGACATTACATTCTTCTTTCAAAGAAAAGATGAGATATTAGTTTCCAAGCACAAATTGTTCTAATAGAATCCAGTGAAACTAGATTAAACCTGAACTTTCACATTGTTACGATACCTTTGAGAAATACACTCTCTCTGTTCAACTTAGACATGTCTGGCAGACCAGTCGTAAAACAAGACGATTTTGATACTAAGGAAGTGTATGATGTCAAGGGCCTCGTATATAAAAGCAACTAAGAAAGGGAATATCGATTACAATGGGTAAAAGTTTGGTTTCTTTTTTCTTTTTTTGTAAAGATAAGGATTATGCTTGAATAATTAGTTTTTAAAAATGATGCTCTGTAATTATCATCTAGAGTCTTCGAGACTTTTTACAATGCTGAAAGTTTGTACTTTATATGGCGTCGTATAAAAATTTAAGTATTTTTATTCTGGAAGAGTGACATTAAAAAATCGGAAATCTTGACAGCAAAAAACAAAAATTCTTTCATCTAATGTTATATATATATATTTAAAAAATACTTATAAACTTTTAAATATAAATTTCTAGAAACTCATATAAGGTCTGTAATAACAGGGCTGCCACAAGCGACTTTTTTTTGTTATTCTTTTTACCACTATTTTCTAAAAAATAAAATTTATAATATATTTTCACAGATAAGTCTGCACTGTCCCTGCATAAATATATTATAAATTTTATGTTATGTAAATAGTGGTACTGGGATAATAAAAAAATGTTACCTGTGGTAATCCTGGTAATAAAAATATTAGAGATCGCAAAAGTACTAGAAATCACAATCACACATTTAATTTTATTAAAAACCTTCAATACTGACATTTTCATGGTATAGCTTCTAATTTTATTCTTTTCTGCTGCTACTAGAAATTTTTAAAGGAAATCAATTATAAGTTTCTATTACAGTTTTCTTTATTTAAATCTTTGCCGGCCTTAACACTCTAAATTGCCCTGAACATTGTTTTCAAATTTAAAGGTTCTTTTATTCAACTGCCACCAATAATTTTGAAAAGTGATGCTTTATATAAAATATGTGCGAATATCGTTTGAATTTTGTAACTTCTTCAGTCCAGAAGACGTTAGCTTACTTGGTTGTGCAACACAACATCATGCTTCTTCAAGTTCAGGTGGAGGTAAGCGATGATGTCGAACACTGCAAGTACTCCTTAATTGCTTGTGATGATGATTAGGTAACCACTGACTATACTTAAAATTAAGCGGGTGGTATTGAATAAAAGACATCCTACATTGGGCAATACTGACCAGGAAGTGATTTTAAATGGGACCGGCAAATGGTTAAATAAAATAAAAAAAATTATGCTGCATAGCTACCAACTTGTACCTTTTTTTTTTTTTTTTTCGCACAATTTTCTTTTAGTAAAAAGTTTCACCTTATTTAATTATTGAAAATTTCCCATTACAAACTTTTGGAAAGTTGACAACTACATACTTACCAACATCCTAATTAATATTCCGTAGTATTGTTAGCCCCACCTTCTTTTTCACACCAGTATCTTTTTAGAGTATTTTTCTTCTTATTTAATCATAACTGCATTTGGAGAATATTACTCAAAAAATTTACTGGTGTGGAAAAAAGGGCGGGACATACAATACTACGGAATATTAATTATGATGTTGGCAAGTATGCAACTATGATGCTGTGTATCCATGGACCTGCATTTTTCTGAGGATTTTTTACGCTATTGTGGAACAATAAACTTCTCTTTAAATTTATAGACTCATTTTATATGAAAACTTTTCTATTCAAAATTAGTTTTGGAAAAAAAAAAAAAACAGGGACAAAGGGAATCCTGTTTACAAAAATCGACAAACCATCATACAGAATTCATATCTATGAAAACTAAATTCGTCGATTCCAATAAAGTGCGATTTTTTAAAATTAATTATCGAGTTTCTTATTAAATATTAATAAATTATTGATTGAAGCATATATATTTGAAAATTTTTGGCTAATACAAATTCGAATAATAAATCTTAATTTCAATTTGTCAGGGCAATTCCATACTTGCCAACATTCTAATTAATATTCCATAGTATTTTTAGCCACGCCTTCGTTTTCACACCAGTATCTTTTTAGAGTATTTTTCTTCTTATTTAATCGTAATTGCATTTGGAGACTATTATTCTAAAAGTTTACTGGTGTGAAAAAAAGGGAGGTACTAATAACACTACGGAATATTAATTAGGATGTTGACAAGTATGCAATTCTCACTGAAAACTTTCAATTTGAGAAAAAGCTTAAGGTAAAGCTAGGAGAGATTGCGCACATAGTGTATCGGCGGGAAAGGGTAAAGTTGGGCGTGCTGAGAATCCAGGTAGTTATAGTGGAATGATTATTTGAATGTGCATGTTGATTGCTGCAAGCGTATAAGATAAAACGTGGTTATTTTGTCTCGTTTTGAAAAATGATTGCTTGAATTTTCATAATTCTTCCTACAAATTTCTATAGAATGGTACTATTACAAAATATTTTTTAATTTTAATGATTGCTCATGGACTAGTTTATATAGGTTATTTGTGACAAGTGGTTGATCGAAAGCTGCACCGTTTACAACAGTTTGTGCAACGATTGTGGACAACGACAAATAAGGTCAGCATACAAGAAAACGTTCAGATAAATAAATTTTTTAAATTCATTTTAAATTACCTTTATTTGTCTGATTTTTTTTTTTTTTTTTTTTTTTTTTAATTACTGAGAGGAAATAATCACCCCTAATACAAAAATATTTATTTACAAAAACCTTACAAGTATGTCGTTTAAGAACAATTACTATTGTTAACACTATAATTGCAGTTGTAATTAAGCGCAATGTCACCCTGTAAGGAGAAATTGCACAAAATAGCTCTCTTGGTTTTATCACAGCTGTTGCTTTAATTTATAGCTTAACAACAAAATAGTAATGGAAATGTGTAGAACAGGGATGAATTTAAAATTATTCAACAATAGTTTAATAAAAATTAATATATGGAATTTTTTATATCATTCTGCTGAATTGTGCACAAACTCTCCTAGCTTTGCCACATTCTACAAGGTGTTTTAAATTAAACTGACGTTACTCAGAAGATAGCACCATTTATATTGGTCGAACGCGAATAAACTTCCAAATGCGTGTTAGATAGATCGTAGAGTAAGGGACGAGGTTTACGTTAAAAATATTACTTATATACATAGCTGCTAATTTTTTAATTTATTCTGGAATGTTGTTCGTACACGCCCCTTTCTCACACCGCATTTTTTGTAGAATAAATTTCTTCAATGTGTAATTTCAATTACATATGTAGAAAATTATTCTATAAAACATATGGTGGGAAAAAAATCTAGTAGCATTATCATTAAAAACAATAGAATCTTAACAAGCGCGCTTAAATTATTAAGGGTGAACTAAATATCTGTAATTAAATATTGAAATTTCCTATCGAAGTTTAACCTTTTGCTGGGCCTAACGCTCTAGACAATGCTGGTAACTTCACGCACTCTTTTATTAAATTGCCACCAATAATTTTGAGTATTGATATTTTATATATATAACAGACAAATGATTTTCTGAGGTTTAGGTAACCGCATACTAGCCAACATCCTAATTAATATTCCGTAGTATCGTTAACCACAACTTTTATTTCACACCAATAATTTTTTAGAGTATTATTCTTCTTATTTAATCGTAATTGGATTTGGACAATATTACTCTTCAAATTTAATGGTGTGAAAAAAAAGGCGTGGCTAACAATACTACGGAATATTAATTAGGATTTCGGCAAGTATGGGTAACCGTTACAGTTAAAATTTAGTGGTGGATATTGAATAAAAAAAGTACTGAAATTTGGGAACACTGAGAAGAGGTAAAAGAGTGAAATTAAATAGAACCGGCAAAAGGTTGATTGGAAAAGATTACAATATTCAGCACGTAGCTATATTGATGCTTTACTCAATCACAAATTACTGAAAATCGAAGGATATTCTTATTTCCCGATTCCATTTCACAATTGCATGATTGATAATTACTACGCAGTTCGATTTTAAATATCTTTATCGCTCCGTGGAAAGATATATAACGCATAGATGTGTTGAATATGTTTAGCAGCAACTACTCAAAGGTTTTTGCCTCCTAGGGTGAGAGCGTCATTGACACGTAACCAATCATTTTTTTAGTTTTTATAAAAGAAGTAGGTGCGGTCTAACATTTAACCTGTTGCGAACTTTGAAATTTGATATCCATCATCGACTGGTTCCTCACCGCTCCATCATGATCTAATTTTTTTATTTGTTAGTTGTTTCATCTAATTTTTCTTTTATTGGCTAATATTGCTTGAAGAATTGTGGCGATGTTATCGGAAATCGTTCAAATGCGCACATTGATGTTATAATTTCGTTTACTCTCTAATGATAGAAAGTATAATTTAAAAGAAAAAAAATGTGAAATCATTGCTAAAATTGCTTCTTAGGTTTCATGCTAAAATTCTTATAATTGATATTCAACCATGATATATATACAAGGATATATATACATGATATATATATATAAGCTGACGGAGGAGGGAACAATATACATTCGAAATCATTTTATTACTGCTTTGTGGTCAACGGGAAGAATGTGAAAGGTTTATTAAGAATAATTCAATATATCGATATGTTAGCATACCTCCTAATATTTTAATTTATTCCGGAGTACTTTTAGCTCCGCCTTTATTCCATACCACTTTTTTTCTTTTTAAGACTTAAATTTTTCATGTTTTATCATAGTTATTTATTGAAGAAAAATATTCTAAAAATAAAGTAGTACAAAATAAAGGCGGAGCTAAAAATACTCCGGAATAAATTAAAATATTGGCAGCTATGTGTTAGTGCATTTGTATATACGGATAGTGTAAGCAATAATCACTCACATTCCACATGTTTGAGAGTATTACTTGCATACTTGCTAACCATATCATTATGAACCGTACAATTATTAGTACCTGCCTTTTTTTCACAACAATAATTTTTTAGAGTAATTTTAGTCTTATTTAATCGTAACAACATTTGGAGAGAATAATTCTAAAAATATAGTGGTGTGAGAAAAGGGGCGTTTATTCAAGGGGCTGTTAACAATTGTACGGTTATTAGTAAGATGGTTGGCAAGTATGTACTTGTATTCCTTATCTTATGATTCCGTTAATTTACTTGTAAAATTTTGCGAAATTGAACATACGTTTAATGCAATTTTACTATCACAAATTCACAAATTCACACCGAAAAAAATCATTAGTGAGTCTAGTACGGTGAACGCAGTGAATATAATATACGGCCGTTACTGAATATATATATCCTAGCACAGCAACATTGGCTAAATATGGTAACCCGCTAACTCCCGAATTAATTTTGCAAAATATTATTAGCTGATTATTTCACTTCTAAATTAATTTAGACAACTGACAGTGAAATATATTAACTTAAACAATTCTTCTGATAGTTTTAAATATGAAGCCTATCCTCATTTATTGACGTTTAGTGTTCTAGCGAGAAAACTTCGAGATAGAAAAACTTTGAGATAACTGATTAATTTCCTATTATATGTTGACAAAGATCTCGAAAGTAAAGAATTACAATTTATATTATTATTCAACTTGATTTAAGTTAGTATACCTGCGCAAAAAGCAAAGATATGTGCGACGAATGAAAAATCATAAAATGACTATTCAAATTATGAAATAATAATTAATAGCAGGCAAATAAATCTTTCAGGGATCATTTAGAGTGACGCTATAAACTGTCACTAAAAATCAGAAATCATTCCAAGAAACTACAAAAAATATACTTATTATTTTATTAGCTGTCCTCAAATGAGGACACTGGGCGTTAATGGGTTAAAACTGCCAAGAATTGTTGAAGATCTAAATTTTTATTAACCCTTTACCTGCCGAGAAAAACTTACAAGATTCGCTTCCCAGTGCTACTGTTTTCTCTGAACTCTGAAATAAGTAAATCCTTTGAAAACACTGTCAAGATCTCTTTCACGGTTATTTTGTTGCATTGTCAAGCCATGTCAGTAGTTTCAGTGGTAGCAATACAATACAAAGAATTGTACTTCGGAAAAGACATATATATACGCCCGGGGCAGTTAAGGGGTTAATCTTGTCCAATAACGTGCGTTATTGAGCAATGTGGTATCTGTAATGTTAAATTAACATAAAGATCAACATATTTTGTTTGTTTTTTGTTTTGTTATTGATATTTTGATCTATTACTTTTTGAAAAATAAAGAACAGGAAGCTATTTTAAAAACGTCATAAGTACAATATACATAAGGGAGGGGGCCTAAGGTTCAAACGTGCACATTCGGATATCAGTCGATATTGATAAAAAGATTTGTCTTACACAATTGGCTGGTCCGACGAATATAATCAATATATCAAATGTTGATACTGGTTGATGTTTATTCCAATATTTACTCCACATTTTGTATTATTTATCACAAATCTTTCCCATAATTCCAATTACCAGATAAATTTTCATAGATTTTTAAAACTTATTTCACATATTGATCTGAAATAAATTGTGAAGAAAGTTCTTTCATGCGAAAATAACAATAAATATTCAAATATTTTATCACCTACAATTTCAGTATAAACGTTTAAAAAAAATGTTTACTTTATTCACAAATTAACTTAAGGTTAATCGTCAAAACTGTTTAAGAACATTTGGCAATTGTAACATACAGGAAATGAGTCAATAAATCGCCGTTTTTGATGAAGTTTGTCCGTAAGTTTACGACTTTTTTGACTGCAACCATTTTGATATTTGCCTGCATCATCGACATTATTTTCTGACAAAAAATAAATAAATAAATAAAATAAAATAAAATAAAAATTAAGTGAAAGAGTGGAAGTTTGACATTCTCAAAATCTGCCTTTCAAAAATTATTAGAATCACTTAAAATGTTAAGTAATAAAAGTGTTATTTCTCAGATATGTGTTATCTATAAAAAGTTAACTACAGCACTTAAAATTCCCTTCAAGTATTCAACTTACAAGAAAAGAGCTGTTGTTTATCTCAACAAGTAAACGCTTTATAACACTTTGTTGGAACGCTTTAATAGCTCTCATTATGTCTGCATATTTACGTAACACCACTTTTGTTTAACGCTTAAACCAAGAATATTGTTCCAGTTTTCTCAGTTTTCTATACGTTTTTAAGTAGACAAAATTCTAAAGAGTTCCTTACATCAGGAGCATTTTAAACGAATAAAATATTTTGACCTAAAAATAATAACTTTTACTTAATTTTTCGCACTTCTAGCTAGCTCACTTCCTGGTTTTTATATTGCTACTTAACACTGCTTTTTGTGTTTTATAATCCATCTGTTAACAGAATATTCACCATTTTAAGTATTTGTTATTTTTTAAATATGTATCATTTTTCGAATGCGTTTACAGACGCTCTGTAAAAATTATTAAAATAAATGTGGATTTTTAATATTTTTATTATTTTTATTTTTATTTATTTTTTAATGCATGCAATAATGTAGTAAAAGTAATTTCACGGAATCAAACAATTTCACAAGAATCATTTTTTTCTTTTAACAGTTTCGCGACCACATGCTTTTGTCTTTTTGACAGTAAGGCCCGCCTGTGGTCGTTATTATCTCAAGTTACAATATTTCAGGACAAAATTTTCTATATTTATATTACAATTGGATATATATTATAATTATACTCTTTCTAATCAAAGTATTTATACCCATAGTATAGTAATTGTGCAAATATGAATATTAGGTATATTCTTAAGAAATAACATACAAATTGCGAGAGAAACGGCCACTGGTGGAGTTACAGATTTTCAAATGACGTGAATCTATGTCAGCGGTCGCGAAAGTGTTAATAATAGATTGGAGGAAAATTTTAACACTTTTCGACAGCGTTTAGTAGTATTTATTTCTTTGATTCATCTGTCTGTCTGTCTGAGTTTTCCTTTCAATAATATTTTTAGACTTCTATAAAACTTATATATGCCATTCTGGTTTTTCAGATTTGCTGTAAAATTCTTTCTATGAAAAGTCTTACAATCGGTTTGTGCACAATGACTTACAATACAATTCGATTACATTACGGTCTAAGAGGCATAATTCTTAGAGAATAATGTAACTTTCTGTTATATTACAACATTTCTACACTCGCAAAAAAAGCAAATGTAACATAACTTACGATGAAGAAAGTTTCTAATCGAAATTTGTTTGATTAGCATTAATAATTCACTTACAGGGCCTCCCAAAAACATTCGGATTTATTACGGAAAATTGCTGAATGTGCACTTTTAGTTTTTTTATATTTTTTTCTGGCCATTCTAATGACGTTGCAAAAAATATTTATGACAGGTATTGTGGCAGGTAAATACAATTAGAGATAATTTTATAAATTTATGAAATATATATTTCACGAAATTAAAAACGCGGACGCATTACAGACGAGCCGATGACAGAAACATTTTTAAATCTTTGATGGCAATTGAAAAAATAACTTCAAAACCAGTGGTCCCTAATCGGTGGTGCATGCAGAACTAGTGATCCGCAAGAAAAATTTGGTGATCCACAGGAAAATCTTAACTATATTTGCATTTTTAAATGTTTTATTAGAAACTAGAAGGGTTTACTCTTTTCACTGGTCACTTATGAATTACAATTGGTAAAGTACCTATAAATATTGCTATAAAAAATTTTCCGGTGCCAGTTTATTAATTCAAACCAACAGAACGTTCTGGTAGTTTTAATAATTATATAAACTAATTAGCATAAATAAGTAAACAAACAAACAAAAAATCAAACAATTATTCTTCAATGCAACAACGTTAAAAAAAAAACATTCAATAACTCTCCATTTCAACATGCTCCAATTCAATAAAGAATAACAACATATTCGAAGGCAAAATAAATGTCCCACACTTTCTCCGAGCTATTCCAACGCTATTTTCGCTCCAACTTGATTAAATGCAAATAAACGTATCGGTAAGCATTTCAGGGAGACTTCTGAACTTACCGTCAGCAACGTGTCTCACAATCATTGATCAATTCTTATTCTACCTCCCACTTATTTTACTTGGATCAAATTCTGCACACCCTCCAATCACGAAAATTTTGAAAGGCGCGGATGTCACTTTTCCATAACCCCCTCATCTTGAAGACAAGATTCGGGTGGGGGGGAAACTTTGAAATGACAGACGATTCAAAAATCGTTATTTTAATGTCCGATACTGAGCAGCTCTCTGGTTGCATTTGCCGCATATTGTTTGTTTTGTCATCACTTTTCAAAAAATGGAGAAGGGGAAGAAACAGTGTTTTCTATAAGCTACTTTTTTAATAAAATTTCATTTTTATTTATTTATTTTTAAAATACAATAGGGAAAAAAAACTAATTTGAATGAAATAGTATTAGGTGTACCGGAAAGTTATGTCGTTTTGAATTAATAAAATGAAACCGGAAATTTTTGTTTAACAGTGTTTACATGGTACTTTACAAATAACCATCTTATAAGTTACCTAAGAATATCTTAAATTTTATCCAGGATAAATTTCCGATGTCAGTATTTTAATTCAAAACGACAGAACTGTCCGGTACACCAAATATAATTGATGCAAAGAATCCGTAAACAAAAAATGTTTTTGTGTTAAGAAAAGTGCTTTCACCGTATAAAGATTATTGTGATTTAATAGGTGATCTGCAACTTTTGTATGAAACATTAGATTATTTATCAACATAACTTTATGTAATTCTCTAGATACTTAACACTTTCGTGACCGCATGTTTTTTTTTTTTTTTTGATAGTACAGTCGGGGAAAAAAAAACGCAACACCCGCTGTAATTTCGTTGTTAATTGACGCAGGAACATCTAATAGACATCATTCAACAGGAAATTAAAAGTACTTTCTGAATATGTCGTCAAATTTTGAATTAGGGGTCATCAACATATTGAAATGAGCGCTAACTTTGATTTTTTTCAATAGCAACACCCAATTTTGACTTCATTTTCGAATTTCTGAGAGTCTGGCACTGCGGAAAAGTATACTGTTTGTATACTTTATCTTTAGTATTTAAAGAGTTATAATCAAAAATGTGTTAGGGGGATATCTATAAATATAGAAAAATAAAATTAAGATCCTATAAGAATTAGAGAAAATTCTAATGTTTCACACCGGAAATCTTTCAGGTAAAAAAAATTAAAGAAATTAAAAAAAAACGCTGCATCTTTTCCAGTTTCTTAATTATACTGAATTCATTTTTTTAGATTTCTATATAGTACTTCAGTACTTTTTTAGATAATTTTAGGTCTATTTAAATACGTTACATTTGCGATTAGTCCATACAACACTCTTAGAAAAAAGTGCAATATTTTTCAAGTAAAAGTGCCTATTATGTCTGTACTGGTCACCAATAAAGCTTAAATTTTCTTTTGTAGGTGTAACATAATATACAAAATGAAATAATATAGATATATATATATATACAACAACGCATAAACTAAATCTTTTCGGATAAATTATTGTAAGCGTTCATGAAGTAAATATTAAACAATTTTAATCGCACTTACCACTTTTGGGTCAGTTGAACTCTTTGGAACTGTACGATTCGTTTTATAATTTCTATAAAATATATTTTCGTAATTAACCCTTTCGCGACTGCTTACGTAGATTCAAGCCATTTGAAAATCTGTAACTCTGTCAGTGGGCGTTTCTTTCGTAATTTGTGTGTTACATATTTCTTAAGTGTGTACCCAGTGTTCATATTTTTGCAATATAAAATATACTATGGATAGAAATATATTGATTAGAAAGAATATAATTATAATGTATATTCAATTGTAATTTGTGAATAAAGAAAATTTGTTCTGAAATATTTTATCTTGAGAGTATAACGCCCGTAGGCGGGCCTTACTGTCAAAAAGACAAAATCCTGCAGTCGCAAAAAGTGTTAAAATATATTTATAAAAGTTAAAGTATGTTTTTAAAAATGTATAAAGTTAAAATATATTAATAAAATTTTAAAGACTAAAGTGTCCTTAAAATAATAATCGCCCCCCTACAAAATAAATAAATAAGTAAATAGATAAAATAATATAAAGCAATATATGAAGCAAATGATTAATCCTTTTTAACTATGATGGTAGTTAAGAAACGATTTTACAAGTCTGTCTTGCATTCCAATTCCATTCGTTTTTTATATTTGACAATTTCACATTAAACATATTTTTCTATTTAAAACAGTAAACCCCGCCTATTTAGTTTTTTTTTCTTCTAGTGTTTGTTTAAAAGATTCTAAATTTATCACCAATTAATCGATGAAGTAAATACCATTTGTGCATTTTTTTTAACATAAAATAAGGGGTTTAACACAAATTCTCAATGTCACATTTACTTTTCTTTTCTTTATTGTTTTGTTTTGAAGAACGATGAAGGCGGGGCTTGTCTTCTTTAGAAAACAGGAATTCTTGATGCTAACAATAATGTCTAAAAATCATCATTTTTGTTTCATTTCTTTGTGTTTGACGTTGTTGTTATATAATTTGACCCGTAAATAAAAAATAAAAATATTTTGTTTAATTTTCTTTGTTATTTTTTAAGATTTGATTCGTTATCTCATGCAAAACTTTATAAGAGATGGCCCCCTAAACCACTCCAAAAGAAAGATTTATTTATATCTCGAAAACTAATAACTGGAATGAGCTGCAAATTTGCACACCCATATTTTTCAGCATTAGTATTCATTTTATGTAAAAATTAATATAGGTCATAATTCATAATTTTATGAATATGAATTTATTAATATTTTTCAGAATTAAAAATATTTTTCAGAATCAAAAGTAATGATGGATTATGTTTGGGTTTCTTCACTGTATCTCGTAAAAAAATTATATCGATCGAGTTATTTTTTGTGAAGATATTAATAAAAGTTTGAAATATGAATTTAACATTAGCACCTTCAAACTTTGAACGCTTATAACTCTGTGAAAAAATAAGTAAAATATACAACCAATATACTTTTTCGGGTTGTCGCGATCCCAGGAATTCAAATATAAAATAAAAATAGGGTGTTACCATTGAAAAAACCAAAGTTGGTGTGCGTTTTAATATGTAGACGACCCCCAATTCAAAATTTCAGTTCATTTTCTGAAACTACTCACAATTCCCCGTCGAATGATACCTATTACATTTTTCTACATCGATTAGCAACGAAGTTACGTTGAGTGTTGCGTTTTTTTTTTCCCCGACTGTACATTCCGTCTGTGGGCGTTATTCTTCCAGGCTACTTTATTTCAAAACAAGATTTTCTGTATCCATATTTATATTACATATCAATATACATAATGATTATACTCTTTCTATTGAAAGCTTGATTGTAGAAATATGAATATAGGGAATATATTTAAGAAATATAGCAACATATTAATTGCAAAAGAACTGGAATTTCACTGGAGGAGTTATAGATTAATTGCGCGGGAGGAGTTATAAAGATTTCCAAATGACGTGAATCTACGTCAGTGGTCGCGAAAGTGTTAAAAAAGGGAACAATATAAATACAGTGTTGCAAGGCTTTGCGATTTTTTTTATTCAATAGTCACAAATTATCAGGAGAAGTGACATATTTAGTGCTTACTACTGTAGATCAATAGATTCGAATTCAATATTACATATATCAAATATCCCTTCTCAAATTATTGGTGACTGTTGAATAACAAAGACGCAAAGCTTGGCAACATAAGAATTGATACGAATCTGTACTCTATTTACGAAAAATAATTCTTTTCTTATTTAATAACAGGTACTGTTACAAAATATTTCTATTCAAAATTGCAAAAATTGTTATATTAATATATATATATATATATATATATATATATATATATATATCAGTAATCATTTGAAGTTAAAAGAATTATCTGAGACATTCTTTTACAATACCCGCTATTTTAACATCACTTTTACTTTCTTCTATACATTTCTTCTATACTTTCTTCTATACTTCTATTTATTCTTTCTTCTATTCTCTTTACATTCTTCTATATTCAGTAGAAGAATGTGTTGTTATTTGTAAAAATTTCCGACTTTCCGTTTTCGATGCATTCACACGTTTTATAACGGTCTATAACTCGATTTGACCATTTTTAGAAAATGTCTGTCTGTCTGTGTGGGAGCGACAAAAATTTTGTTACGATTGTATGTATATCAGGAACTATTGCACAGAAATGCATATAAATTTATGTGTAGAACATGAATTACAATCTTTAACCTTTTTGTGTTAATCGCTCAACAGGTGGCGCTGATATACTGCGATTTCTCCTATTTAGGGGAAGACTATATCTCAGGAACTAACGCACAGAATTGCACAATAAACTTTGATGTAAATTAGAGCCTGCCAACTTTTGGTTCTAATTGTTCAGTAAGTGCCGCTGTTATACTGCGATTGCTCCTATTTAAGGGAAGGCTATATTTCAGGATCTATTGCGTATAATCGAACAAAATGTGATATGTGAGAAGACTGCAATGATACATTATGTTTTTTCAATATCGGGGCATTTCAGCCAATAAGTGGCATTGACATACTGTATTTTTCCCTGATACAGGAAGGCTATATCTCAAATTGTATTGTATATAATTGCACAAAAGTATATATATATTTCAACAATTTCATATTTATTAAAACAACAGAAGAAAAACTTTTTTTGACGTAACAGTAAAAATGGGGCAAAAAATCAGAAACAAAAAGTGTTTTTTTTTTTTTTTTCTTTATAAAGGTTAATATATTGAAAATACTTTTTTGTTAGATGTTCTGCAACTTTTCTATGAAATATTATGTCACTTTTCATCAAAACCGCTTGTAATACTCTAGCATAGCTGCTAATTTTTCTACATTTTAAATCAGTTTGATCACCTCTATAGAATCTGTCAACCATCACTGTCCTGTAATTAAAATTAAATAAACTTAAAACATTTTAAAAAACATTCCGGTATGATATATGCGGTGAAAAAACACAAAATTTAGGTTTCTTCCTTTGTCAAGATTCTAGGTCTAGATACTCCAAGACTTGATCAATAATCTTTAACACTTTCAGGAGAAAACTAAGACTGTTTGTATCTTTCTCATTGTTTAATTGCAAGAATTCGTCGTATTTCTGCAATTAAATAAAGAAAAAAAAATTATAAGTTACCATCAGCAGCAAGTCTTACAATCATTGTTCTTTTCTTATTCTATTTCTCACTTACTGCTCTCCGATCGAATTCTCCACCTCTTCTGTAATGAAAATCGTAAAAAATGCGGATGTCACTTTTCCATAACCCCCTCTCTCATCGTCATGACAAAATTCGAAGCGGAGGAGACTACTCTGGAATAACAGCCATTTTAAATATCGTTATTTTAAAGTTTGAGGTTAAGCAGTTTTCTGGTTACATTCTGTCGCATATTCTTTGTTCTGTCATCCTTTTTCAAAAAATTGAAGATCACAAGAAACAGTGTTACAAAATAAGTAACTTTTTACTCCATAAAGTTTCTTACTTTTTAAGTTAACGGAAGGGAAAAAAACTATTTTGAAGGAATCGTAAAACTGAATAATTCTTTCTAAGTTAATAACAGACACTATTTCAAAATATTTCCGTTCAAAAATAAAAAAAATAGTGATTCTAAAAAAAAAAAATCTGGAGTGACTCCACACGAATTTCTGAACATTGAGTAATTGACGATTTTTTAGATAAAGTAAAGTAAGAGGAGTTGTTAAACAAACAAAAGAGAGAAAATTATAATAGGATGTTTGAGTATTTTTCTCCATAAAGTACACGATGTTTAATTTAACGCTACTGAACTTTGAGCCCATAGATCATAATGATAAAGAAATTTTCGTTGTGTCCCTGTAAAAACCTATAAACGCTAGATTCAATAAAATGCTTATAGTTAGAGCAACAGTGACTTATAATATTCATATAAATTTTCAGCTCAATTGAATAAGGCATTTAGACGCTGTCGCCCGTTTAAAAATTTGGTCCCATGGGCCATAATGATAAAGAATTTTTCTTTGTGTCCCTGTAATAAAACTGTGAGTGCTAAATTCACCAAAATCAATAGGGTTCGTGCTAGGGTGACTTACAACATACGTACGGACTTTCAGCTCATTCGAGCAAAGCGTTTAGACGCTAGTGTGTTCACTCACACACATACACACACATACATACATGCACACATCCATACATCTTCGTAAAAATAGTGAAAACTGACTCAGAGGGGACCTCAAAACGTATAGAAACATCAAAATCTCAAATTCGGATTTTTGACGTGTTTACAATTCTTTTCTTACATATGTATGTTCGGAAAGTAAAAAAATCTGGTGTGAAACAACCACACGACTTCCATTACCCACTATTACACGTATTATATGCATTTTTGAAAGATAATGTGATCAGAAAGCATAAAAGTGACCTAAAGAGAAAATCGTTAGAGCCGTTTTTGGGATACCAACTTTTACAAAAAATCAATTATTGACCGGAAAACAATAATTACATACAAAAGGATATTTAAAAGTGAGTTAATAGGGCGAGTTTGAAAAAAAATCCGTACAGCCGTTTTCAAAGGAACGCGTTTGCAAGACCTGAAATTGAGCTATTTATACAGGACGCCTATCAATTTTTCTGAACTAACCAACTATATCATTCGAAAGGACATCTAATAGAGAGTTTATATAGAAAATTTGAAGAAAATCGTTAGAGCCGTTTTTGAGATACGGACTTACGGTCCCACTTCCGGTTTCCGATGTCCCACTTCCGGTTAAACTCAATTATTGACAGGAAAACAATAATTACATACAAAAGCATATTTAAAAGTGAGTTAAAATGGCGAGTTTGAAAAAAAACCGTACAACCGTTTTTAAAGGAACGCCTTTGCGAGGCCTGAAATTGAGCTATTTATACAGGACGCCTATCAATTTTTCTGAACTAACCAACTATATCATTCGAAAGGACATCTAATAGAGTGTTTATATAGCAAGTTTGAAGAAAATCGTTAGAGCCGTTTTTGAGATACGGACTTACGGTCCCACTTCCGGTTTCCGATCTACCACTTCCGGTTTTTCAATTTTCACCAAAATTTGGAGATTTCATCTGTACACCAGACGTATTTCAATTCTAAAGTTTCGTAGCTCTATCTTTATTAGTTTCTGAGCTGTAATAGCCAGAAGATTCTCCACATACATACATACACACACACACATACATACATACATACATACATACACACTGACCAATTGCCAAAAACCACTTTTTTGGATTCAGGGGACCTTGAAACGTGTAAATCAGGTGAAAACCCGATATCGAATTTTCAGACCGAATACAATACTTCCATTACCTACGGTAGTAGGGTAATGGAAGTAAAAATGTAGTAATAATTCGAAGGGAAAAATATTATCTGACTTTCTCAATACTATTTTAGCTTCATTTTATTTTTATTTTAACTCAATTAAATTGAAACAAAAATACTGATAAAGATTTCTAATGAATTGTGAAAATTTGTTGCTATGATTTACCAAAAAAAAACCTAGAGTCAAAAACCTCTAAAAAAGAAATTATACTTTTCAGATCACAAAGCAGTCACACAATGTCAGACAATCAAACGAATTTATTAACATAAATAACAAAAACAACCATTAAAATATATATATATATATATATCAAATAATTTGTCTTTATTGTAACAATGTTTTTAAAAATGCCCTCTACCAGTCTTTTTACACATAGTCGCACGAATAAAGAAATAAAAATATTCGAAGATAAAAGAAATATCTTAGACATTCTCAATACCATTCCAGAGTAATTTTCGCACCAACTTGATTAAATACAAAATAAACGTAGCTGTAAGCACTTCAAAGGGATTTCTGGAATTACCACCAGCAGCGTGCTTTTCAATTATTTTGCCATTTTTTATTCTACTTGACATTTATTTCCCTCAGGTCGAATTCTGTACACTCTAATATCATGAAAACGTTGAAAAGCGTAGATGTCATTTTTCCATAACCCCCTTATCTTGAAGGCAAGATTCGGGTGGGGGATACTTGGAGATGACAGGAGATTCAAAAATCGTTATTTTAATGTCTGGGGCTAAGCAGATTTCTGGTTACATTCAGCCGCATATTGTTTGTTTTGTCATCACTTTTCAAAAAAATTTAGAAGAAGAAGAAACAATTTTTTATATAGAATATTTTTTGAAGAAATTTTATATACAATTTTTTAATTCAACAGAAGAAAAAAGATTAAGAAGGAAGAATTAAAATTTAAAAAGAGATTACTTTTAACTAGTATAAGATAAAAGATATCATAAATTGTTACACGTAAGAGGTGGAATCGTGTAAAACTTTTCAGAGCAAAGTACAATGATCATTTCTTTATATAAATGAGCAAAGTGTAGCGAAAATGATAATAATAATAAATATTAATAATAATAATAATAATAATAATAATAATAAATGGCAAATAATTTTACAGATGATAAATACTACGTTTATTTCACTATCAGTATTTCAGTGTAAAAATTTTCACCTTGCAGATATTTTGAGAAGTGATATCACAGGCCTTCGAAATCGTACTTTTCGATCTTTTTTTTTTTTTTCTTTAATTTATTTTATTTTATTTTATTATTTTTATTTTATTTTATTTTATTATTTTTATTTTATTTTATTTTATTATTTTTATTTTATTTATTTATATGTTTTATTTTATTTTATTATTTTATTTATTATTATTATTATTATTATTATTTATTTATTTATTTATTTATTTCATTTTTTATTTTTTTGCACTGTGTTGTGTGTTTGTAATGTGGTTTGATGCTCGGAATTCAGAAATGATTGTCTTTTTTTCTTATCACGTAGGGAATTTTCAGAAAGAAGGATGCAGATCGGAAGAACTCCCTTAAAAACTATAACAAATCCGAACCATTTTATGTATAGGATACATTAAAATCGGCTGTTATTTACACATTGTCTTTTAAATGTCTTTCTTTACATGGAAGCTACTATTAGAGCATTTTACCTTGTGCACGGCTTGAAGGCCTTGTGTGTGTGTGGGGGGGGGGGGAATTCTCTATGCAGCATCCAACAATAATCTGCTATAATCATACTTGCCAACCATCTCATTAATAACCGTACAATTGTTAACGCCCCCTGTAAAAACACCCCTTTTCTCACACCACTATATTTTTAGTTTTTCTCTACAAATGTTGTTTCGATTAAACATAGCTGCCAAGTTTTTTAATTTACTTCTGAATGTTGTTAGTCCCGCCCTTTTTTCACACCGTAATAGTTATAGAGTAATTTTCTTAATATTTTATCTTAATGATATATATTAAAGGAAATTTTTCTACAGAGATTACAGTGTGAAAAAAAGGCGGGGCTAAGAACATTCCGGAATAAATTAATAAATTTCCCAGCTATGGATTAAATAAGACTAAAATTACTCTAAAAACTTATTGGTGTGAAAAAAAGGCGGGTATTAAAAATTGTACGGTTCATAATGAGATGGTTGCAAGTATGTATAACATATTAACTTCTCATTTTCCCTGACACCTTCTCTGCATTTCTTAGGTGACTTGATGAAATAGCTCTCCTTGTTCTTTACACTCATCACCCATATTGTACGGGAAATAACTTAGATGGGAGTTGTAAAAGTGATGTTTTAGGCTCATACAACACCACTTTTTTTTTTTTTTTTTGGTCAAAATTGTACGTGATGGAATTTTTTGAATAGTTTTTCTTTAGTCAGCATCGAAAAAATACATAAAAAAAAATATCACTTTGAAGAAACAAAATTCATCGTTGACCTGTGTATTTGATATACATAATCAAAGTCGCCAACGTTTTTCATGTTTTTCCGCGTATTTTTAGCCCCGCCTTCTTTTCGCACCAGAAATTTTCTAAAATATTTCTTTCCAATACGTGACAACTCACCATGATTAAATCAGAAGAAAATCATTCTTTAAAGTTACTGGTATGAAAAAAATGGCGGGCTACTAGTACTGCGAAATAAATTATAATGCTGGCAAATGCATAATAGTCAATTTATCTTCAAAGTGATTAGGCAAAAGTTACAATTTTAATTTAGTGGTAGATGTTGAATAAAAATGCCCCTAAATTTGGCAACACTGCGATTTGTTTGTCAGCAATATCAACTTCTACCACTATTTCCAACTCGATAAATTTCGTCATACCCACTGGAGATGGCCGTTAGGTATCATGAAAGATTTTGCTATATTCTGTTAACACTCTGTGTTAAAAAAAAAAAAAAAAAAAAAAAAAAAAAAATATTCAAGTAACTCCGAAAATTGCCTGCTGTGCAACTCTTTAAAATTTCTCCGATTATTTTTGAGTAACCCTGTATAATCTCTATAAAAGACTAAAAAAGCAGTTTTCATTTCATCCATTTTGTTGTGGAAGATAATAGTCCTCACATCTTAATTATCAAAATCAAACACAATCAACCATTCACAAAAAATATTTCTATTAAATTACTTTCTGCCGTTTCTTTTTATAAACATGCATGGATGTTAACGAGAGAAAAAAAATCACATAAATTTTAAATTGATCTTCCAAATTTATTTTAGAATATAAAGCAAAAAACATTTCTTTTATATAATCTTATTAAGAAAAAAAATTACTTTAAGCTTATTTTAATCCAATCATAATCAACTAAATAGCGTAATTTTACAGCAGAACTATTTCGAATACGAAGATTCTTATGAATTACAAGAGCCTATCAAGATCTACTTGAAAAAGAATCACACATGCTTGTAAATAGCTTTATTAAAATACTTACAAGCTAACATAATTGAAGCTGGTAATATTTACAGTAGATTTCAGATATTTTGTCCCGAAACTAATATAGATTCAACGCGGCAGTTATTGATTTGATTTTTATCGCAAAGGCAAATCTAATGGAGGTAATGGATCGTGTAATGAGATATAAATTAGACAGATTTATGGTGATAATATTCCGGTCCTATTTTGAGAAAGTCATTATATGATGCGGTATTTTGCCTAAGGAAAATTAAAATATACTCGAAAAATTTTCTTAGTTGAATCTTTGGGCATCATACATAGAATCGCGTTTGTATGTAGATAACAATATTTCGCTTTAAATAAATATTAAATATTTATGCACGTTATTAACAGCTAAGTATTTGCCATTCGCAAAGTTCTACTTAACTGACAACTTTTATGCTTTTTTTTTCTCTTTTTCTTAATACCCTTTTAATTGAATAGAAGCTTTAATTTTGTTTAATTACAAGTAATTTATAAAAGATTTCCATCAAAAATTACTGGTAGACAAAAAAGTAAATGTTGGCAAAATTTGTTTTACAACTTTTATTTTCTAATGTATTGCAAGCTATAGTTAGTGAATATGTCTATCGGCTGCAATATAAATGTATAATAAACAAATGCGTAAAAAGTACGACAAGAAATAAAATTCAAACATTATTCCTTTAGTATGGAATACTTACCAGCATTATACATAACGAGTAATATTTATTCTAGAGTATTGTTAGTATCCGCCTTTTTTCCCACCACTTTGCTTGTAGAGAGATTTTTTTACTATATCATACCTACCGACCTTCTTATTATGAATTGTAACATTTTCAGTACATACTTTTTTTTTTCACACCAGTCTTTTTTTAGAGTAATTTTATTCTTATTCAATCGAAACTACATTTGGAGAAATTTACTCTAAAAATAAAGTGGTATAGGAAAAGGGACATAACAATGTTACGATTGGATGGTTGGCAAGTTATTACAATAAAATATGTTATTAAAATAAAATAAGAAGATAAATGCTTCTCAAAAATAATGGTATGAAAAAAAGACGGGCACTAACATTACTTTCAGAATAAATTATAAATGATAAAAGGGGTAACTATCAGAGAATTTTATTCACATAATTTATAACATCAGTGAAAGGCATATTAATTTATTTTGTTAATGTATTTAAATTCTTTTGCAGAGCTGCCAACCTAATCCGGCAAATTGTTAGTACCGCCCCTTTTTCTACACCAGTCATTTTTTTCTTTTTAATTCACCGCAAATATGTTTGAAGAAAATTATTTTACAAATTAAGTGGTGTAGAAAAAGGAGCGGTACTAAAAGTTAGGTTAGGTTGGCACCTTTCTTTAGATGACTTAGAAAAAGATTTTTTTAATGCAAGTACGATTGAATTTAGCATGAGCATATCTGGTAATATTTATAATTTATTTCAAAGCATACTATTAGTACCCAGCTTTTTTTCACTGGTGAAAAAAAGACGGATACTACCAATACTCCGGATTAAATTAAAAATCTATCCACGAATTCCCTAGGTGATACAGGAATGAAAATGTAATTCAAGAAATAACAATAAATTATTTAATTACAGAAAAATGTTACATCTTTTGCTCTATGAAAATATGTAAACATACATATTTTTTTTATTATTATTCTGATGTGATTATGATAATGTGATAACAGGTCGCGTATAATTTCAGAGATGCCAATATTTTATTTTGTTACGCAGCATTTTTAGTCCCGCCTTTATTTCATACCACTTTTATTTTAATTTGTTTTTTCTTATTTTAGTAAAGAAAATTGTTGGAGAAATTATTATAAATAAAGTGACGCGTAATAAAGGCGGGGCTAAAAATGCTACGGAATAAATTAAAATGTTGGCATCTGTGTAATTGTTACTTATGACCCTGCTTCCCTATCTGATAATGATTCCAAACTGTATTCTTTATCCCAATCCCAGGTTTATGCATAGTCAAAAATCACCCTGTATATCAAAAGTTTCCTCAAACTCTAATGAGTAGATTCTACACATACATAGAATACTAAAGATTTTTTGCAGCACTGCTACCACCATAGCTGCCAAGTTTTTTTAATTTATTCCGGAATGCTGTTAGCCCCTCCCTAATTTCACACCGTAATCTTTGTAGAAAAATTTTCTTCAATATATAATTACGATTAAATATAAAGAAAATTACTCATAAAAGATTACGGTGTGAAAAAGGGGCGGGACTAACGGCATTCTGGAATAATTTGAAAATCTTGGCAGCTATGTACAGTCAGCCAAAAAAAAAAAAAAAAAAAAAAAAAACGCCACCCCCCCCCCCCCACCTAATTTCGCCTTAAATTATCGTAGAAACATTTGACTGGTACCGATCGATTTGTAACAACGTCTAGTTTATAACGGTATAGTTACATTTTGCCTAGGGGTCGTCTACATAATAAAACTGGCATTACTCCATTTTATTCAATGGCAACCCCTATTTCTGACTTCATATTCAGATTTCTGAGATCAAGGCGGTTCGGAAAACATACCTATTTATATACTTTAAATCAATTCTAAATAGAGTTACACGTGAAAATGTATTAGGGGTCCGTCTATACATTTAGAAAATATAAATCATGATCTAACACCGAATATACGTTATTTATTAAGTTTCACACCGGAAATTGTTTTCAGAAATGTTAATTATATAATAAAAAAATGACAAATTCACAGAACTCTCTGAGTTAGTTTATGAATTAAAACATTTTTATTGGTTTCTATTGATTAAACATCAATAGGTTCACTTCATATGAAGAAAATTAAATAGCTTGAATAGATATTAAAATATCGATCAAAAGAAAGAAAAAAAAAGGTAAATGGTTTTAAATTTGTTTGAAAATTCAAAATTATTTTAACTGAAGCTGCTGAAACGGTGGCACTTAACCTGGTTCCCACGGCCGTTTCACAGTGACAATGGGAGTTTGTTCTGATACTGCAGTACTTTCATTTTCTTCAATTTAATTGACTTTTTAAAAATATTAAAACAGATTTTTTATTTTTATTTATTTATTTTTTTAATTAATTATTATTTTTTTTTTTTTCATGACATTATTAAAAACTTTTACATAAATCTCCACGATATTTTTTTGCTTTTATATTTTATAATATGTAACAAATTAATATGCAAAATAATAAATCCTACTACTTAATGGGATGTTCTAAAATTCTACTCTTAACGCAGATACCGAAGTGGACGGTGGGTGTGGAAAGGCTGACTACCCTTAATCTAAATCTTCAGTTGAAAAGGGCAAAATGTTACATTACTCCATTAAAAAAAAAAAAAAAAAGGAAGAAAGAAAGAAAGAAAATAATAAAAATAAAATAAAATAAAAATAAAAAGTCTGAACAATAAACTATGGGAACAGAAGCAGGGAAGCCATCGTCTCCATGAACGATAAAAATTACGACGGCGTGTCTCCGGACCGTCGTAGGGGTGCGTCCCAGACCGTCGCCAATTACCCATAGCGCAGTACTAGTGCGACATTAAACCCAACCTACCTACCTACCAATATATTGTGATGTGAACTGGCGTATAAGTGACCGATTACGCATGTATTTCAGTGTGGAATGGCTTTCATAGTAGGAAAAATCTGTTTGGATTTTCACAAATATATATGATTTTAAGTTTATTTAAAATTTGCTTTGGAAGAAGATGATGACTCCTCATTTAAATGCTAATGCTGAAGGTCACATGTGGATAGCGGTAAAAAGTAAAAATCTATGTTAAAGTAAGATAAATTTCTCTTAAAAAAAAAAAAAAAAAAAAAAAAGGAATAACAGTGGGCTAAAAATACCCCGGAATAAATTAAAATGTTGTTTATTCTGGTTTTAGTCAGGTGATATCACTTGTGCTAAATAGCTGGATCCGCCCTCTCTTAAGCTCATGTTCAGCTCATCATTAAAATATTGTTTTTCAAAACACAAATGCCAATTTTCATATATTTTGAAATCTTCCCGTTTCAACTTTAAAAGCATTTAGATTAATTTATTTTATTTTGAATTTTTAAATTTAGACGATTAAAGTCTTTCAAATGAAATTTCAGGATTCTGTAAGATCAATATCTATATATTTGAGAGCAATAAAACTATTCATTTGTTTTAAATTTTTATTCCATAATAACTGTGACTTTGATTTCGTGATTAGGAAATTGAAAATAAATGCTATTGAGCTATGTTCCAATAATAGATCTTATAAACTTATTAAAAAAAAAATCACTATTTGATTCTGTATTAAAAAACTTTTAATAGAAATTTGATATTTTATTATGTTACATTATGGGATAAATTTTAAATAATACAAAGCTTACAAACGGTACAGTAACCAAATGCAAATATGTCACAACAAAATTTAAACAGAAAATTCATGGTAAAAAATCTTTTTAAAATTATTAAATATTCATAATAATAATAATAATAAAACGATTGTCGAATGCATAATTGCTGTTTCATGCAATCAGTTTCGCTGTACCGTGTTTTCTAAAACATGATATGTAACTAGAGGTGTACGTACTCTTGAATATTGAAATGCGGAAAAAAGTGTAACAGGGTTAAAATAGAATTTTAGCAGCGAAAAACTAGAAAAAGATATTTAATACTTATGAAGAAAGACAACATATTAGGATCGGATATATTCCTCTCTTGTACCGTAAGCCACGCCTTTTCACAAATTTTCACAAATTTTATAATATAAAACAAAATAATTTTGCATATTTGTAATTAAATCATTTAAGTTTTGTCTTCAATAATCGATGTAGTAAATACCATTGTGATTTATGCATACCAGCGTCACATATAGAGTCAAATAGGAATATGCAAATTAGTCTTTTTTTTAAAATAGTGTTTCAGTGAATCAGAGGCTTCTTTTCTTTTGAAATTCTTTCACAATCCCTCGCCTACATTGTGATAACTTTACAAAAATATGCCAATTTGTATAATAAACATCGAAATATTGCTTAGGAAACAATAAAAATAACATAAAGGTAAATTAAAATAGTTTTCCGTCAAATTATATACAAACATTTACTTATAGAGGATACAGATTATAACAAGTGACGGCCCCTAACAGGAATAAAAAGTGAAATATCACTGTAACTCAAAAAATAATGTTAGGAACGAGCTGTAAATTTGGAAACCCATGTTTTTGATGATGCCCGTTCTATTCGTGCAAAAATTAATATAGGTCATAATTCATAATTTTTTCAAATGTGAATTTATTAATAATTTTCATAATTCAAAAAATGCTTTTTTAGCAAAAATTTGCATGGAATATGTTTGGGTCACTTCATTCTATCGAATAAAAAAAAACAGAATTTAAATATCATAATTATTTCGGAAGATATGATTTAATGTTTGTCACATTCATTTAACATTAGCATCCCCAAACTTTGACAGCTTACTATGAAAAATTGAGCGAAATATATAAACTATACCATTTTCCGTGATGATTTGATCCAAAGAATTCATATAAATTGTAAAAAAGGGGGGTTACCATTGAAAAAAATGAAGTTGATGTCAGTTTTAATGTGTAGACGACCCCCTAAGTAAAATCTAACTATAACATTATAAACTAGACGTTATTACAAACTGATCGGTACCACTCGCATGTTTCTACGATAATTTACGGCGAAATTAGGTGTGGGGGAGGCGGTTTTTTTTTTTTTTTTTTGGCTGACAGTACCACATAAAAATCGTTATCGATTTTTTTACAGCAGTTCGTTATGAAATAATATAGGAATAAAATCATTCAAGTTTTATTTACTCACTAAATCAGAACACGATATTTGCATAAATGTTTTTTTCTTAACCTATCTAATTTTAGAATAGACATAACCACCCCTTTCGTTTATATGAATTTCAGTCCAATATATTTATCTCTAAAAAAATAATGTAAAAAAATAAATAAATAAATAAATAAATAAATAAAAATAAAAAAAAAATACTAGCGGGCGGGCTAGATATATAATCTCTTCGTGGAATAGAGAAAATTGTAACCTAAAATTTTCTTTGACTCCGAGACAAAAAAAAGTCGCTTGAAATACTAAGAATATGATTGATATTTTCTGTATCTGTAAGAAAGTTTCCGAAAAGTGACTTGAAATAATTTATGTACGGTTGATAAACGACCACCCTGAGATGCTGAATAAGCGGTTTTTGATGACATCTTCGAAATATAAAAGCAGAAATATTCAATATCAAAAGAAATACGTTATTATTTCTTAAGCTGAAGTAATAGCTGTTTGTTAACTTTATATTCCTTTTAGCATAAGAGTGAGTTTTCCTCTACAATTTCATTTTGACTTTTATAACTTATAATTAAATATATAAATAATTAGTACAATAAAATTAAATGTCCTTATCATAATTTTACGGCAAATTATGATACTATTATAATACGATTTGGTATCGGTTTGTAAATGTGTAACATTAAATTCTTACATCATTTTAAACATTTCACAGTAGCCAAATCTTTCAGTTTTCCCAAAAGATTTGGCAATTAAAACTTCAACTAAATTCGCGATGAATACTGTTTTTTAGGTGATTTGAAATGTTACGAATTGAATATTTTAGTAACAATTTTCTTGAAATTATATAACTACCGGTAGATTAATAATTACAAGAAAATTATTACTAAAATATTCAATTCGTAACATTTCAAATCACCTAAAAAACCGTATTCATCAAGAAATTAGTTGAAGTTTAATTTTAAAAGCTCTGAAAAGTAGGTACTAATGACAAACAACTAGACCTGCTAACTATGCTAGTTTATCCGTAATGGTGTTAGGCCCCGCCTTTTTTTCTCATCAGAATACATACTTGCCAACCATCTCATTAATAACCGTACAAATGTTAACGCCCGTGAAAAAACGCCCCTTTTCTCACACCACTTTATTTTTAGAGTAATTCTCTCCAAATGTTGTAACGATTAAATAAGAATAAAATTACTCTAAAAAATGACTGGTGTGAAAAAAAAGTCGGGTACTAAGAATTGTACGGTTGTAGGGTAATGTAGTTGTAGAGTAATATTCAGCAATATGTTCTCATGATTAAATAAGAAGACTATTGCTCTACAAATATTCTGGTGTGAAAAAAAGACGGGGCTTAATACCATTAAAGGTAAACTAGCATAGTTAGCATCTATACAACTGCAAAATAACTTAAAATGAGGATGTATCTATTTGCGGTGTCCAAGTTTTTAAGCCAGTACAAAATAATATATCTCTATTACATTAAAATTTAAGATTTTACCTTCATTTTTATTTGCTTCACTTCCATTTTTGCCTTTTTCGTAACTGACAACCTTTGCAGTGTTGTCAGATTTTTTGACTTTATTATTCAATCACCACCACTAAATTTCAAATGTAACAGTTATCTTATAACTGGAAGATTAATCTTGTATTATGTATATCAAATGCCACTTCTCAAAAATATTAGTGAATATTGAATAAAAAAGTAGCAAAATTTGACAACACTTAACCTTTGCTCTATTTGAATATTCTATTTGTATTTTAAAATATTTTTCTTTGCCTTATGTTATTGAGAAATTTTACTCTTCAAATAAAATATTTTTTTTTTCTACAAAAATAATGTTAATAGTAATAATGGTATTTAAAATGCATAAAAATTTCCAATTCTGCTTATTTTGGATTTCTGATGAAAAGTCCTTTTCTTGGATCGACATATTATGCCGATGTCTATTCATCATTACACAATTTTTTGAAAAAATAAAAATAAAAACTTATAAAAACCTTTAATATATATATATATATATAGTTTAGATTCAGTTTAGGATATTTAACTATAGCATATGTTTTCCAGTGGGCTAAATTTTCAAGTCCTAATTATTTGCCAAATTAAAACACCCTATATTACTAAATGTTTAACACTTGGCGACGCAAGACAATTCGGATCATTTAAATCATACTACCACCGGAATTTATTAACAAAATTAAACTTAAAGAAATTTTAAATTTTAAGGTTAAAAAAACCAGCTACTTCTGATATGTTTATGTTGTACACGTAAGTTTTTTCTTAAAAGTTTCCGGGATTAATTTCTTTCTGCAGCTGGATCTTACATTTTGCGTCCTCGCAGCGAGGACAGCGCCCGTTCAGGGGTTAACCTAATTATACAATCTCCGAATATATCACCACCGCTTTATTTCATATGGAACTCAGTGCATGATCTTTAGTGGAATAGATAAAAATATCAAATATTTACTGTTAGGCTATATTCTTATTCTCTTGGTGGAACACAGAAGTGATAACCTATAATTTTCTTTGACTTCAGGACAAAAGAATTCGGTTGAAAGGCTAATAATAAGATTGATATGAGCAGTATCTATAAGGAAGTTTCCGAAATATCACTCGATATAATTTATGTACAATTGATAACTGACCGCTTTAAAATGCAGAACAAGCGATTTTTCTTGAAATTTTCGAAATATGAAAGCAGAAATATTTGACATCTAGATACATGCCAAATGCAGAAAGTTTTATCCATTTGAATTAATAAAACCGAAAATTTTTGTCAAACAATATTTATATGGTACATTACCAATTACGCAAGCCTGCAGCCTGAATAGTGATTAGAAACCAATAGCTGATGCTGATGGAATTTTGGACTAATAATGCCAGACTTGGGGACTTTTCTATTCAGTTGTAACCAATAATTTTGAGGAGTGATATTCGATATACATGATGGGCAATTAATATTCGAAGTGATTAGGCAATCGTTACAATAAAAATTTAGAGATGAATGTTGAATAAAAAAATTCCCGAAATCTGGCAATACTGTTTCGGACGCTGATTTCAAGAAAAATAGTCGAAAAATTCCATGACGTACCAGTTTTTCAAAAAATCGAATATTCAAAGGAGATGGAACGTAAATACCAAGATAAATGGAACGCCAATATGATGAAGGACTGCTGTTGGGTGTTACACAGAGAAGTCCCACGTACTGCCAACAGCAGACTAAGTTCCATAAAGAACCTTCAGGGGGAGGAGCGGGGGAGAAAGGAAACAAAAAGAACATATGAATTCAGGATGTATTAAACAATGTTAAAACATTGATTGCTCTAAACAATTTACAATTAATATAAAATCTATATATATTTAGCAAATCATTTCCAATTGTTTGCTATATTAATTAAGTTGTAAATAAAACATTTAAAAATATTTTTTAAAGATCTTCTTTTCCCCAGAGTATGTATAATAGACTTCCTCGTCCATATATATTCAAGCCCATTTTGGAAAAAATCTTTACGTGATTGAGAAAAACGGATGTAATGTTTGAACACAGTCCACCCAATAATATAAGAATCATTCATTACATTCCAAACACTTTTTCATGACTCAAATTTTGCAGGCGTGTGTTATCATCCTAAGAGTTACCCAGGAATATCTTAAATATCATCCTGGATAAATTTCTGATGTTAATATTTTAATTTATAAGGACAGAACTTTCCGGTAGACTTAATATATATATATATATATATATATATATATATATATATATACATACATAGACCTGCTCACTATGCTAGTTTATCCGAAATGATATTAGGTCCGGTCTTTTTTTCACACCGGAATAGTTGTAGCGTAATATTCAGATATATGTTCTCATGATTAAATAAGAAGGCTATTGCTCTACAACTATTCTGGTGTGAGAAAAAGGCGGGGCTTTATTCCATTATGGATAAACATACTTGGCAACCATCTCATTAATAACCGTACAATTGTTAACGCCCCCTGAACAAACGCCCCTTTTTTCACACCACTATATTTTTAGAGTTATTCTCTCCAAATGTTGTTACGATTAAATAAGACTAAAATTACTCTAAAAAATTATTGGTGTGAAAAAAAAGACGGGTACTAAAAATTGTACGGTTCATAATGAGATGGTTGGCAAGTATGGGATAAACTACTATAGTTAGCAGATCTATATACATAAGACTCAGTTTCCTATAAGCTAAATCATCCACAATCCACTCAATTTTATTGGCTCTTATTCTGATGCTACAATCCTCTTCCACGTCATAGTTAGGAGCAGTAATGCGTCTTGCTGTTTTTCACTTATTACAGTATGCTTAACGCTATCGAAACTGCTGAGCGCAAATTATATATTTTTATTTTGTCGTTCTAACGTTGACGTAAATTTACTGTATATGCAATGTTCTTACAATGGGAAATTTAAATACCACTATTTTTATATAGTAATTTTAGACTTGAATAATCGTTGACATCCGTTGATATCGATTAAAAAAAATTACTATATAAAATTTCAGGTATCTAAATTTTCTTTTGTGAGAACCCTGCTTATATATCGCTATAGCGATGATTGCGATAACATAAGATATAAATCTTATGTTATCGTCTTTAAGCCATTTCTCCTCAAAATACTATAAACAGAATAGATTCTAAAGAAGACGGAATATTTCCCCTTTAAAATAATAACTCTATTTAATACTATTAAAATAGGCGTGATATATTTCAGACAAAAGAGGTATAAAGTTTTTTACTGATATCAGAAATTTGAAACATCAAGTCCATCTTCATATTCATGTGTGTTAAATTATTCCACTACCGGCCTATACAGATTTATTTTCTGATTAGTGATATCGTCTTCAAAACGGCTCTTTAAGATCTCATTACGATATACTTGATATGTCGACCGATCTATTACTATTATCGCAATATCATCGTAAGTGAAGAATTAATTGAAGGCATAGTGGAATGGATAATTTGTACTACTTTATTGGGATTTTTTTTTTTCTTTTCGCGATCATCAATATGTATGTAAAAGTTTGATAGTGTAAAGGAAAAAGGAGAACGCCGCATATCAAAGACTCACCGGTATTGTTAATGAAAATTTAATAAATATTAATTTATGCAGTTAGAAGTCATGGAGTTGCAATGCTATTCTTAACCTTCCTTATAGTATGTTTTGTGCTTCCTGTTTTATGAATTCAATTTTTTTTTCCTGGCTTACGTATTTAAGTTTTGGTGTTCCTTCTCTGTCCCCCCCCCCCTCTCTGTTGCAGTGATTGTGATTTTTTTTTTAGGTCTCGCGCTTCGTTACTTCCATCCTTAGACAGAGGAAGGTGCGTGGCTTTTGTCACATGCACTTCCATCCAACAGTATCCGAAGATTATAGAGTTTTAAAATTTAGACACACGTAATCAAGAGTGTAAAAAAATTAAGTTTATTTTTTGTGATTTGTATTTATATTTTTTTCCCCTAAAAATCTTCTACGTTGCATATTATATGTTTAAAATACATACATCATGTTCAGAAAATTTAATTTATTTAAAATGTCATATTCATTAATCAGGGGTTTCGAAAAATGGACAAAATATCTTTTGAATTTATATTTCCTATTTTTACATTTTTCTATATACATAAGAAGAAAAGTATTCGTGAAATTTCTCACCATCAGATTTTTCTATATACATAAGAAGAAAAGTATTCGTGAAATTTCTCACCATCAGATTTCTCACCATCAGTATGTCTGCATGAAAATTTCTGGGGACGCAGTATCTCACAAACAAAAAAAAAAGAAATTTAACCAAACCTGCTATTTCGCTGAACTTTTACTTAAACTGGTGCTGGCTACGTTTGATAACCAATCGTGAGAATTATTTTTAACTTTTCAATGTGAAATTAAAAATATATATATTTATAATAGCATTAGTCAACCAGAAAAAAAAAAAAAAAGTATTTTGTAAAGTTACATACTGGCCAACCATCTCATTAATAACCGTACAATTGTTAACGCCCCCTGAAAAAACGCCCCTTTGCTCACACCACTATATTTTTAGAGTTATTCTCTCCAAATGTTGTTACAATTAAATAAGACTAAAATTACTCTAAAAAATTATTCGTGTGAAAAAAAAAAGGCGGGTACTAAAAATTGTACGGTTAATAATGAGATGGTTGGCAAGTATGAATTTAGCACCACCTCCCTTAAAATAACTTCTTTTAAAAATAACGGTTGAACTATTCGTCTGCGATAATTTGGTACAAGATTATTGATGTTATTTTCAGTATACATATATATGCTTACTGCATAGCTACCAATATTTTAATCTAATAATGAGTACTTTTAGCCCTGCCTTTGCTTCGTACCACTTATTTTTTTAAAGTGATTTTTTTTTTTTTTTTTTTTTATCGAAGTTATATGTTAGAGAAAATGTTTATATATATAAAGTGGTGCGAAATAAAGGCGGAGCTAAAAGTACTCCGGAATAAATTAAAATATTGGCCGCTATGTTACTGTGTAGGATAAAATTGATTTTCTTTAGACATTTAGATTTGCCTGTGAGGAACATCGTCAGCTTTCCTCATGAAAAAAAAATAATAATAATAAATAATAATCTCAATAAATAATGTGTACTGCGTGAATTTGTATGGAAAAAGGCAGAAAAAGTTTTGTGTTCGAAAATAAAGAATGAAAAAGAAGATTAATTTGAAAGCAGCTATTATTAAATTCAAGAACTACTGGGTTAGTTCATTCCATAGACTTTTCTGTTAGCCTTCCACGACTAAACAGTAATTTTTGTTATAAAAATAATACTTCGATTTTAAAAAGAAGTTTATTGTTTGTGATATGTGGTGCAAGTAACTCGGCAAAAAAGACTAAATTTAAGTTAAACAGAAACAAATTATTATTACAGAACAAAAATCACTGCTACAGTGGTTCTAACGGGCCTTATTTTTTTCCGAGTCTTATACCAGTATTTTTGCATAAAGATTTTCGTTATAAAATAAGTCTATAAATTTACAATGATTCGTTTGTTTCAGAATACTGTTGCATACCTGCCAACATACTAATTATGAACCGGAAGATTTTTAATACACGCTTCTTTTTCTACATCACTTTATTTTTAGAGCAATAAATAAGTATAAAAAAAAGGCGGGTCCGTACGAACTCTGAATAAATTAGTGTTAAGGTATGCAAACATTAGAAAACAAAATAGCGAAAGAAAAATTAATATAATCCTATAAAATAAAATGCAAAGAATTGCAGGAGAAAAAGAAATTTTTTTGCAGACTAAAATATAACTTTAGCAGTCAACCATTATTTACCGCCAAATCATAATTTTTTTCTACACAATGTACACAGCTTTGATGCAGTATTTTCCTTCCCATATATTTTCAAGATGTCATTTGAAACCGTTTATTCAGCGTTTCAGTGTGGTCGTTTATCAATCATACATGAATAATTGCCAGCTGAATTTAGAAACTAAGAGCACATTTACCGCATATAACTATCATATTGTTTGGCTTTCAAACAAGTTCTTTTGTCCACATCTTAAAGAAAATTCTAGGTTATCATTTCAGTGTTTTGTCAGGATATCTAGAAGTTAGAACGCCAGGAAGCCTTTGTTATATCTGTACGTGATTTGTTTGGAGAAAAATATCATGAATTAAGCTTCATATAAAGAAAGGGGTGGAAATATATTCAGAGATTAGGCTTGTGAGGTTAAAAGCTAAACTGTTGGTAAGACAATTTATATTCTGATTTAAGTGAGTAAATCGTATTTGGAATAGCAAACTTTTGCTGGATGTCTCAGCAAAAGTATCTGTCTCAGCATAAAAAAAAAAAAAAAAAAAAAAAAAAAAAAAAAAAGTTTGTATTATTATGCGTTTGAAATATCTTGTATAAATATTATTTATTTATAAATATAATATATATACATACATATATATATATATATATATACAGCACTCGCCTCTTATTAAAATCCTATTCGTCCTGAGTCAAAGTGATTTTATTAAGCGGCTGATTTTTATATCCAGAGAGTGTTGCTGCAGTCAAGAAAAAGGTATTATTTTCCTGAATTTGAAAATAAATTTCAAAATGTAATGAATAATGGAATAAATACATAATATTAATTAATATTTAAGAGGTAATTGATTAATTGTTTCTTCAAAATAAGTAAATTAAGCACATTCAAAATTCCGATGCGCTTTTCTTTGACGAAAATCATCATTACTTTGCGAAAGTTCATGCTTTTCAATTTAAAATCCTTTCGTTTAAAACTCTTGCTTCATAGTTATTTCAAAATAAGAAATAGAAATTGTTTTTTTAATTAAAAAAAAAAAAAAAAAATAATAATAATCATCGCTTGCGAATGAAATCAAATTTGTAACTTATTACCACACTTTTAAGGATTGAAATTGTAACTAAGATAAGTGATGGGCGTGTTTAATTTGTAACTATGCTTAAAGTGTAAAATTTAGATAATAGAGATATTGCTGTGTTTTATTTTCCTTTTTATCTTTAAAAAAAAAGTGTAAATAAAAAATTTGTTTAGCGTGCATAAATAACATTTTTGCTACTGAAAAAAAAAAAAAAAAAAAAAAAAAAAAATTGAGTTTATTAACCGGTGATGCTGATTTTATTAAGCGGCGATTTTGTAAGTAGTTTGTATTGATTTGATTCCGGTCCTGGCTCTTTGATCAGATTAAACAGCTGATTTTATTAACCAGTGAATTTATTAAGCGGCGGTTACTCTATAGATAATTAGGTAGTTATTTTAAAATACCCTCTATCTATTACCTGAATAACCTAATAAAGAATATTAATAATTTTTTATTACATTTTTCCAATTTTGTCCTCATAAAATTTCTTCGAAGTTTCACGTAAACCTAAAAAAAAAAAAAAAAAAAAATTCAAGTATAACGTTTGAAATTAGTTGCTTCTACCATATGAAAGAATTCGACTAGATATGAATTATTGATAAAACATAAGAATATTAAAAAATTCAACAGAGTTTGATTGAAACAGGGGTATACGACTAAATTGTATTTATTTATATTTATTTCTAATGTAACGCTAATCTTCAATATTCAATAAAATGATATGATATTATATGATAAATGGAGAAATATTTAAAGAATTCTGGATTTTACACTATACACCTAGTGTTTTACTTCCATGAAATTCATATTTTCCCAAAATTATAAACATTCAGTAAAACGAGAAACGAAAATGGCAAAAAAAAAAAAAAAAAAAAAAAAAAAAATTAATTTAACAAGGAGAAAATTTATTGCATCATGCATAGATAACGAAATTTTTTCAGTGTTTATGTTATGAAAGCTGTATTTCGTATGCAATTTATTCTTCCTCTCTGCACTTAAATTAAAAAGATATTTTTGTAAGATTTATACGCACTCAAAAAATATGTATTCCAACGCATTTTTGTTAATTTTTCCTGTGCAAAGAACACATATTACAAGCACTACACGAACTCAACTGCCCGAGAAACCTGGCGGGGGTCATCAGCACTTATCTCTCAAAAAGGAAAATCATTGTCAACTGGGGTAGTGGCTCTACAGAGCTCCCTCAAACTAAGGGGTGCCCTCAGGGCTCATGCCTGGGACCTATTTTATGGAACATCATAGCCAACTCGATCCTCGTCCGCATGAACTCTGAGGGTCACACTACCTACGCGTATGCTGATGATTTCTCAGTCATTCTCTCGGGAAGAACCAGGAAGGACCTGGAGACTCAAGCCAAGGAGGCCCTCCCTCTATTCAGTAAATTATTAAAAGACTTAGATCTGTCACTCTCCCCCTCTAAAACCCAAGCACTAACTTTAGGCTTCCCCAAGTTGCTCCAAAGATCTCCCGTGGTGAGAATCGACGGCGTCAGCGTCCACCATGTACCCCACCTTAAACTTCTTGGCCTGACCATCGACAGGAAACTTAGCTGAACCGCCCACCTGCACGAACTAAAACTTAAAACCTTAACAATTTACCATAACTCCATAAAACTAGCAGGAAGGTGGTGGGGCATCTCCACTTCCTTCCTGAAAACATGGTACCTTACCATAGTGGATAAAATCTTAACTTATGGTGCAGGAATATGGGGTGGCCACCTGTCGAAACAAAATCAGGCCAAATTTGATTCTATCCAACGTCCTTTTCTTCTTCAAATCTCGAGAGGTTACAGGACGATTTCAACTGACGCCCTCACTGTCATCACGGGAATTCCTCATGCCCACCTTCAACTTCATAGTAATTACCTCAAAACCAACATCCTCCAACTAAACAATCAGCAAATCATAAACTCCATTTTCCCCAACACCCCGCTGCAACTACTTAATCGAAGCTGGGACTTACACCCTGCAGAAGACGCTGCATCCCTCATAGTAAACAATCATAAAAACAGCTTTGATCCCTCAGTTCCTGTGGCGGTGTACACGGATGGCTCAAAGACGGACACTGGCGTTGCAGCAGCGCTCTGCGTCATGGTCAATGGTCTTGAGGCACATCGGTGGGCGTGCAGGCTTGAGAATTTCAACACCGTCTTCCAAGCGGAACTCTATGCAATCCAAAAGGCCCTCGATTGGGCAGAAGACAACACTCAGCTGTCACCTATTAACATCTATAGTGACAGCCTCTCGAGCCTGCAGGCCATCACACAGGATGTGTGATGGATGTGCGATGGCCTGCAGGCCATCGGGACAGCCCACGTGGACTTCGGTCCTAGCATAGCTCAACACCGCTCTTCGAGCGGTGAGCCGGGGCTGCTCTCCTGTTCAATTATCAATCGTTTACTGGGAATAGCACTAAACGCTCGTATTTCTCTGGTATGCGTACCTCATACTCCAAATCATCATTAGGAACGACTTCTGTGGTGCCGCTAACCACAGCCTCCTAAATTAGATACCTGTCACGTGGCTCGGAAACTTGGTAACAGTTGAAGCGGTAGACAGCGCCACTTGGTACAGATTGCGCGACTTTTTTATTCAACTGTCACTAATAATTTTAAGAAGTAATATATGATATATATAATCGACGTTTCTTAGATTCTATTTGCCTTTTATATGTATCATATCCAAATTAAAAATTTTTGGTGATTATTGAAAAAAAAAGTCGCGCAATCTGTGCCAGATGGCGCAGTGTACTGCTTCAACTGTTGCCAAGTTTCCGAGCCACGCGACAGGCATCTAGTTTAGGAGGCTATACGCTAACATTTATACTAGAGAAAGAATCCAAAGTAATATTAAGCAAGGAAAACGGATTCTGTTTAGAAGCTTTAAATGGCCGTGTTCGTGTTCGAAGACACAAAGGGAAGCTCTTCCAGCTCCACTTAACACCTACACTTGATCCCCTGGTGTAGGAAAAGTTCAGTTATCAACTTCTACACAATATATGTTTGTGAGAGATTCGTTTCACAGCACTTGATACACTAATGACATTATTAAATCTGTTGCTGTGCCACTTGTGATGTCAGCCAGTAATGGTGTTTTCCAACAGAATAATGCATGACCACATACGGCACCCTCAAAATAACATTCTTTTCGAGGTACCAGACAACGCTTATGGCCTGCACGTTAACTGAATTTGTCTAACGTCGAACATATCTGGGATATGATGGGATAGCAAGTTTTGAGGTCTCTACGGCCAGCAACGAACATTCAAGATTTACGTATCCTGATTGTGGATGAAACTCAAAACGCTAAAGGGGTACACAGTACTTATGTGATCCATTTCAAAATTGCAGAGTGCGTCGCAACTAACCAGGGTTCCATCTTAAAACACCACTGACTATAATTTGCATATTACCCAAGCACAAGATCTCAAACATTTGTCCTGAAATTAGCATCATACGCCTGTATTCCATCCAGTTAACATAAACAAATTTAATGATTATCCACCAAATCCTTCTTCATGTTCTTTTTTCGATTTTTAGTAGTGTAATTTTAAATGCATTGCTTTTCATTCGAGTAGTGTAGACTTATTAAAACTTATATAATTAAAGCTCGTAATCAATGTTGCCAGATCTGGCGGATTTTTTATTCAATAATCCCCAATAATTTTTAATTCTAGCGTTTGCCTAATCATTTCGAAGCTCGACAGTCAATCATGCATTGTTGCCAGATTGCGCCACTTTTTTATTCAACAGTCACCAATAATTTTGAGAAGTGATATTTAATGTACACAATCGAAAACTTCCAGGTTTATGTATTTATGTCTTCTCTGTTTTCCTCCCTCTCTCCGTGGCAGTGGTTGTGATTTTATTTATACTCAAGTCTAGTTTTCTCATGTGCAATTTTTTCAGCGTGAAGTAATTTGGGGCCGAGTTATGCTTACAAACTTTTTTTTTTTTTTTTTTTGCTTCTTACCCCCCAGGGTGAAAGGAGGGAGATTTCGATAAATTCCGTTACTTTAGGGGTCGGATACACATATAAGCAATCCAAGCATCAAACTTTCTGACCCTGACCACAGCTCTCATAAATTTCTCAGGACAAATTTAGCGCTAAAAGTGGTGCCTCGAATTTGCCCTTTGTAACACATACCTATCCCCCCTCCCCCCTCAAAAAAAAAAAAAAAAAAGGCAAATCACAAAAAAAGAAAAAAACGTGTTTTGAAAATGTCCTAAAGAAGACCCATGGCTGTTTTCAACACCTTTTTTCCATTTTTGTTAAAAATTTACTAAAAATCTGGAATTTGCACAATTTCTCCGCCAAAAGTTGATTTCCCTCTTCCCTCCCCTAAAAAACCGAAATTTCCTAAATCGCAATGTTTTATTTATTCCATTACTTTAGGTGTCGGATAGATACATATAATACCAGCACCGAAATTCGTGACCGCAGCTTCCATAGATTTCTCAGGAGAAATTTAGCGTTAAAAGGTTGTCTCGATTTTGACCCTTCGTAACCCCTCCTCACAAAAATATCGGAAATTAGGAAAAAAAAAAAAAACTGTGTTTTTGGAAATTATCTAAGGAAGTCTCGTAGCTTTTTTTAACATCTTTGTTCCATTTTTTGTAGAGTTCTTTAAAAAATTAGGAAACTGCGAAATTTCTCGCCACCGGAATTTACGAACAAAATTTAAATAAAAGAAATTTTAAATTTTCAGGTAAAAAAAAAGCCTTTTCTAATGTGTTATAAACGTAAAATTTTGCTAAAAAAATTTCGGGATGAGTTTTTGCACTTGAGAATTAAAATTAGGTGTTCCATCAACGGGAACACTGCGACTGAAAGGGTTAATAATCGAAAATTTCTAAATTGCGGATAACGTTTTATTTATACTCATGACTATTCTTTATATGTGCAATTTATTTACAGTAAAGTAATTTGGAGCGGCGTTATGCTTACAAATATGTTTTGACTTTTGTTCCCCTCATCCCGGCGAGAACTGGGGAGGGAATTTCGAAAAAGTTGGCAGATTTTAGTTGGGTAAAGACCTAAATTTCTGCCAAGCGCCGTTGAATTCCGTCCAGCCATTCTCACGTGATACCCGGACAATAATAGCGTTACAGACATACAGACACGATGACACACACACAGACAAAATTTTCTGAAGTAATTTTCGACTTTTATGGTGTGTGGAACGTGAAGATATCGCAATTTTTTTTTTTTTTTTTTTTTTCTGATAAATTTACAGAGAAAAATCTGATTTTATTAATATCGATACACAGCTTGATATCCAGTTACTGTAATTCTAAAAGAACGCATAGAAACAGTGTTCAAGTTCAGGTACCATACTTAAAATTTCAGCTGCGCTTTTATGTTAGGCACCAAAATAAGAGCGCAAAATCTTTGAAAATAATAGTGTGATTTCGTCGTTTATAAATAATTTCATAAATAGTTGACTCCCATTTCTTGCAAACTTTAAATTGTTATAGTTTTTTCAGTTATAAAATCAACTTGCTTATGCCGTTAAAAATATTTGTTTCACTCAATTCCTAGGCTTCAATATTAATACAACTTATTTTGCTCAGGAATGTAAATTAATTCTCCATACCTAAAGAGTAAATAAAATATTTAGTTTAATTCGAAGTCTTTTTTTTTTTTTTTTTTTTTAATAATTACGTATTTTGAGGTTCCGTGAATAATTAAACATAGTTTTTAACAGTTGTTCTTTGTGAGTATGTTATCAGTGTAACTTTAAAAGCTAAATACCGGCAGGGAACTCAAGTGTTATATTTTAAAGTGCATATGAAATTCATACTTGAACGGTTTGACCAATATTGATAAGTTTCAACGAGTGATACGGATTAAAGTTGTCAATAAATGTGATTGAAAGTTATTGTTGAACATAATTTTAAATTTAATATTAGTCGTGAATTCTATAGAAATGTAGATATTAGTTTCAAATGTGGGTTGAGAAGGGTGGTACTCCCCTCCGTCCTTCCCACAGAAAATTATTTGTCAAATTAAATTATTCGTAAAGATAGCTTAAATTCTTTTTACTATAGAATTTTATACAGTACTTGATATTTTATTCCTCAATCTGAATCTGTCTTTATAAAATTTAAATGTAGGGTAAGAAAAAGTCGTGTGGGTGCCACACCAGATTATATACTTTAAAACAAAATTTATTATTGAAAATCTGTTTAATTTAGTAAAAAGTTTTATATAACTTGTTAAAAAAAATGTTTTTATATAGTCAATCGTGGCATTATCAGTAAAATATCAGATTTATGTACAAAGTATTCATATAATAATAGTATTACGCGCAATGAAAAACTATTTAAAATAAAATGTGATCATATATTTCCTATAAATAAGTCTCTGAACGATTGTCTTCTAAATTGTTATGTTACTCACATCCGTAATACAGGTGAAATCTATAATAATAATAATGTTTAAAAAAAAAAAAAAAATAACTGAATAAAAAACCACAACGCCTAGACGTATCTTCACCACAGAAATGTAAACATCTTTTCACGGAAACCACGAACGAGAGGCGTAGCCAGATAAAGGGTGTGTCAAAGAGGAAAATCGGCACAAATTTGTAAAATTTTTGGACTTTCTTTACAAATTTAATTGATTTAAAATTTTATTAAAATATAGGATTTTTTTCCGCATTGAATTAAACTCTTTGAGATTGACGCAGCTTTTTAAATTCTGTTTTAAAAAATTGAAAGAATTTTTTATAAGCCATTTAATGCATCAACCCAAATATTGCAATAAAACAGCTTTTTTAAGAAACAACTGCTATTCTTTCATAAAATCTAAAAAAGCTGCGTCAGTTTACGAAATGAGAGTAATCCAATAAAAAAAACCGCGTCTCAATCAATTAATATGTCACTGTTTTAAGTGCAAAGAAAGTTTTCCATAGGATAACATTGGCTTTTAGAAAAGGAAATGATGACTGAAGAGGGCCCTTAAGCAGAGGAAGATGAGTGGGTTGTCTATCATATATATTAAACATAACTTCTCAAAGTTATTGGTAACTATTAAATAAAGAAATCGCGCAATCTGGCAACACTGCTATCACGTAGAGGAGACCGGGGTAAAATGTAACACTTTTGCAAATTTTAAGTGCTTACTCATAAAGTAATGATTTTCGGCGGTTGAAAATATTTGTGCATATTACCAATATATTGGGGTTCATATTGCACTAGCCAAAAGTAATAATTATTCTTACTTTCTTTAATATAATTTTTTTTAATAGCAATTTGCAAAGTGAACCATTTCACTCTAAGCCCGGAGTAAAATGGTCCATGGCAAGAGGCACTATGAACCACAGGTAAAATTTTAAAAAAGTATGTGTTTTTAATGGTACAACATGTAGAATATATTATATTTGTTTATTTATGTCTTAGATTCAAACAAATAATGTAATATTAATGAACACTAGAAATAGAAAATGTTAAACCAAAAGATTTTTGAGTCTTTGAAAGTCCGCTGTTTTCTTCTGAAGTTTGCAGGGTCTGGAAGACTCATCATTACAATGCCTCGAACATTTACAGAAGATTCGTCAACACTCTCAGGAAAAATGCCGATATCTTGATTAGGTTTTCGTTTCATTTATCTCACAGAAACAGTTTTTTTTTTAATCTTTTTAACGGATTACAATATATATCTATATGTACTATTATATGTGATGTTATTACTTTTTAATTGCATTATTTAATTCAGTTCGTTTAGTTGTATGATATTTGTAAAAATATAATTATTCAAAAGTAATTGAACGTTTATTAAAAGTAAATAGGTAAAAAACCTCAAAGTAAATTGCTTGGTTATTTATCTTTGAAGATAAATTTATCTTTGATTGTTCGCGAACACATCCGCAGTGTAAAAGAAGAAAAAAGCTCTGCTCTTGTTGATTTTCCTTTTAATTATCCTGATGCTATTCCTTTATGGTCCCCAACCGAAATAATTTCTGCTCCACGTGAATATCAAGACCTTCTCCTGACTGAAGCTATCTGTATCATTAAATGCAATAAAACTATCAATTTTAAAAATTCAGCAATTCTCCATAAAATCTGGCATACATTATGTTAATAAAATTAATGTTATTTATATACTTTCAGTGAATATTCATTTTTTAAACTGCTTCCTGCATGATGTTGTTGGAATTCTCCTGTCTACTTTTTAAGTTTTCTTTTACAAATAACTTTGAGACATGTAACACTAATGTGTCCATACTTGAACTCAACCTTGCCTCACAAATTCATATAACTACGTAACTACGCTGCAAGTTGTTATAGGAAACCTTTAGTCCTCTTTCTAAAAATTATGTATCTTCTACAAGAATTTATGCCATATATCCCTAGTGTGACCCCACTGGAACTCAATCTTATTTTCTAAATTCATGTAACTACGTAACTACGCTGCAAGGTATTATCGGAAACCCCCTGTCTTCTTTTTCAAGATTATGTATCTTCATAGACCTATTATAAGAGTGGACGGAGCATTCCATTATTAAGGGAATACAAGAAAAGGTGCAAAGATAAAAACCACGTGAATGTTGAAAAAGGTTACCTTTTTCTACATTTATCTCGTTATTGGCGATTTTTTGCTTTCAATATAAATATATATATTATTAAAAGATAGAGCAAGCAAAACTAGTGTAAAACACTACAGCTACTAAAATATATTTTTACCTTGTTATTAACACTTTTGAACAAAGTTCAAAAGTTTTTATAACTTTGTTTGTCTATATTCGTTTTAACTCTCGTAAATAATCATTCACATTTTTGAAATAATATAAGATATAATATAGTTAAACTAATTCAATTTAGAGAAATAAGTATAGAAATTATAAGCATTTTATAAAAATAATTACTTATAAAGAACGAAATAATAAAATATTAAAAAGAATCTTACCTGTGAAATAAAATCCTTATTTGACATAACTTCTAGGGTTTTTAAAGTACATCTAATTACTATTTCTAGTTATAAAATTCTTTTTAAATTCAAAACAATCTAACTGTTAAAGTGAAAAAAAAAATTTTAAAGAACTTTCAAAGAAAAAGGAAAAATATCGTCTGCTTAATGAAAAGTAGAGTTTAGAGCATGGCGAGTAAATTTCAATATTGGCTAGCTTGGCTTCTGTAGATCAACAATCACGTGACCTTTTTATGAGTTATCTTTGCACTCAAAAAGGTTGCCATTGTCCCGTCCACTCTATAATAGGTCTATGTGTATCTTCTATAAGACTTTGACATGTATCCCTAGTGTGTCCCTACTGACACTCAACCTTGTTTCCTGAATTCAGACAACTAATGGACTTATCATACTGTGTACACGCAACTTTTTTTTTTTTTTTTACTATAACCGTATCAAGTTCCTTTGTTATATAAAATGCTTATTGCTTGTGTAAAAAATTACCTGAAGATGCTATAACGTTGTAGCGAAAAGCTTTGTGAACAATTTTTAATAAATTTTTATACGTGTTTTAAAGTGGTTTTATATATATATTTATTGCTATGTCAACACGCGAATTCAATACTAATTTTAAACTTTTAGAAGTTCTAAATTTTAAATATAAAAATATTTACTTTTGGCTACCACAAACTAACATTCTAGAACAAAATGGCCAAATTATCAGTTAGGCATGAAGTTGCTAGATACGTTTCATCACTGCAGTGCCATGTGGCAAAATACGAATGTGGCATATGGGACGTAGGAATGTGGCGTATGTGGCAAAATACGAAACATAGAAATAAATAAATAAAAAATAATAGGGTTATCCATTTTAACCCATGGTGCATTGTATCCCGGTCACCCCTATATAAAATATTACTTCTTAAATTTATTGGTGTTTATTGAATTAAAAAAAAAAAAAAAAAAAAAAAAAATCCGCCAAATTTGGCAACATTGCTTGTAATGCTGTTTTTAAGTTACCTACAACAGATAAAATAATATTACTCCCACCATTTTGAACAAAAATAACTACAGTAAGTGTTTTTTATTTCGCTTTCGCGCTGGTTTTGTTGTTTTCACTAAAGTTTAGTATAATAAATGTAAAATAGCGATTTTATGTATGATTAAAGCTCGTAATGCAGTTTTTGAGTGTGCCTGAAACAGATAAAATAACACTGCTCTCATCATTTTGAACAAAAATACACTATAGTAAGTTTGTCTATTTCGTTCTGTTTCGTCCTGTTCAATACAGTTTAATATAATAAATATGAAAAAGATTATATCATGAACAATAATTTTTTATTAATGACTTTGTAAAAAATTATTATTATTATTATTATATTATTTTAACTAGACCTTAAAAATTCAATTGAGTTTTGTAGCATTCTAAGCATATTTATAAATTTAGAGCGTATGTGATCAAACAGTTTGACATATAAACAAACAAAACAATTAACCCTTATCGCTCGTATGTCCCTTCTGAGGGGACATTAAAAAATAGAGCCACGCCTTACGGTGTTCCTCTGCAAATGAAATGTTATTTTTCTAAAACGTGTAACGGAAAATTTTATCAGAACGATTTATTTTATTTAATGATGAAGTAAAATAAAACAAATTTTTACAATTTTTCGGTAGCCAAAAGGTAGTAAGTTGGAAACTACATGTGTGACGTTTTAAAGGAAAGCCAAAAGGAGTGTCTTACGAAAAATATGCCGAGCGCAAAGGGTTGAAACGTAAACATTGTTTAACAAGGCTGAAAAGATTTCAATTTGCTACAAAACGTTAAAAAAAATTATGATGATAACAAAAAATTTCCTTCCTTTTTTTTTTTTTTTTTTAAGAAAAAACAAATTTAAAATTCTGTGGTAAACAGAAATAAATTAATTTTGAACGCGAGATCAAATTTATTTTAATTGGATAGCGCGGGTCATTCTGATTTCATAGTGTTATTCACAATAGTCTACAAAATAGAGGGGAAGGTCACGATTTTCTTATTTTTATAATCTGAAAACAATAGTCCTCTTGTCCTTACAACAACAACAACAATAATAATAATAATAATAATGATAATAATATGACTATCATACAATTTTTAACAATAATATTTTATTCCAGAGGAATTTAGCAAGAGGGACAGCTTGTTTGACTTCGACAATCCGAATTTATGGCCGTCATTTTTTATATAAAAAACAAATATTTACCATCATGTCTACAAAAGTCTTCTAATCTACCGAAAACCATAAATACTAATTTTTTGTCAGAAGTGATTTTTCTCATATGATAAAAGACTAAAAATGGACACTTCCTCAATCTTTCTATTTTCTAAGAATACACCACTTTATATTATTAAATAATATTTCAAACCGTTTACATTTGCCAAATGACTACCACTAATATATTCCCTCTTCAAAAAGAACAAAAACTTACATTTGAAAAACTCGAGATTAAATTTTTACTTCAGATTTCTTATTACTCATTTTTATTGTTCCTCATCAGAAGTAACATTACAATATCTTGGTTGGCAACAATCCAAAAACCGCAGCCCTTTTGTTCCTTTTCCCGCCAACTGACATGAACACTATTCCTCATAATAGATTTAGAAAAGAAACAAAAGAATCAGCTGACAATTTTGAAGTCAGAAGAGACACTGATAAAATATTTACTTAGATGTAACGAAACAAGATTATTATGACAAAAGCAATAAAAATAAATCGCGTTTGAAGTTTAGAACAGCAGATAAAAATCGGAGCAAACGTAGCTATTTGTACAAGCTGTTACTGAGGTATTCAGATAAACATGTACGCAATATGACAGCAGCTTTTCGTTTCATGTCCGCAAATTTATGCATACATAAAATACTTAGATTTAAATTATATGAAGTGGAAGTATTTTTATTGAAAGAAACGTAGTATATTTAGTACAATTCAGAAAATACACAATACGCGTACTTAAGTTTTTGCATAATAAAATACTCTATTGAATTTACTTTTATTTTGTGTAAGTTTCAAGGTAAAGTTTATTGCAGTAATTTACTTAGTATTAGCACTTTGCAAAATTTAGTACTTTGCAAAATTAGACAAAATTTTCCAATTCAGTTAACGGAATAAATAATAAAAGCTTCTTACTGAATGTATAAAAAATAATATAAATAAAGCATGTGGATCCCCTTGCTATTAATGTACAGATAAACTCTGTTAAAATATTAAAAAATAATAATAAAAAAAAACTAATAAAACTATCAAATGTTTAAAGAAAATGAACATATTTAGGAATTTTTACCAAATAATAATAATAATAACAATTTTATAAATAAAATAAAAATAAAATAAAATAAATAGATAAAAGTCAGTGTATGTATTAAGAGGAAATTTATATTGTTATTGTTATTATTAAAATTTGGTTTTTAAGCTTTTTTTCTTTCAACTCATTTATAGGGTTTACTATTGTATTAGACAAAATCTGATTAATTTTTTTTTTTTTTTTTTTTTTTTTTTTTTTTAACAAAAGTATATTTTTATGCCACTTCTTTTTATTTTAACAATAGATTTTTTTCTTTTCTTTTTTTTTTTTTTTTTAATCTGAAATTGTGACGCTATGGGGTGCAAGAATTTCTGCTGCCCAGGGGGTCACATTAAGATCGGTGAACACTTTCACCTCTACTTTTTAACAATTACTCCTGGTTTAAAGTACATAAAAATTCCTCGTTCAAATAAGTAGTCAATCATTTTTATGAAATATTGCTGTCAAATTCACAGGGATGAAAGTTTTTGCCTTTTTTAACGAAAACAAAATATTGAATTCATACAAGAATAAACTTCTCATTTAAGTACACTTATTGCAACACATAATTTGTGCTCGATTGTCCGAAACCACTAATTGATTTATATAAATAATTTCCTAATAAAAGAAGGTCCATCCCTCTGTATGGGTTTTCCGATTCGATACTCGTGAGGCCAAACACAACACGTGAAGGAACGTTAAACTTGCCCGTGCACGTAAAATATGTCGTGGCTGCTATGTCTCCCGAGTTTCAAAAAATTTTATCGGTGAACACTTTCCTTCCGCGGAAAATCCAAATTGTGATGACATATCTTCGGTAAATTCCAAGGGACAAATTCCAGACCGACAGCAATTGCCCACTGCATAACCCTAGTGCGACATTAAACCAACTCAACTTCAGCCTCATAATTAAAGCATATACATACTTGCCAACATCCTAATTAATATTCCGAATTATTGTTAGCCCCGCCCTTTTTTTTTCACGCCAGTAAATTTTTAGAGTAACATTCTCCAAATGCAATTACGATTAAATAATAAGAAAAAAAACTCTAAAAAGATACTGGTGTAAAAAAGAAGGCGGGACTAAAAATACTACGGAATATTAATTTGGATGATGGCAAGTATGTATATAATTTCTTTTATAAGTGGGGCTGCGGTAGCCTGGTTGGTAGAGAGTCGAACACATAATTGGAAGATTGCAGGTTCGATGATCGAGCTGGCTGAAGATCTTTGTGTGCATAATTGGTAGCTGGTGCACGTAAAATCCGCCGTGGTTGTAATGTTCATATGTCGAAATTAATACCCCTGGTTTTTATCGAAGCGCGGAGTCCTTCCATTTGCAGAGGGTCAAAATTGTGATTGCCGGAACATCCCTAAAGGTGAATTCCAAACCATCGACAATGCGACAAGTCGCATTGTGCTGTTATATTCCGACGTTATATTCACTCACTCATTCTATTATAATTAAGTTAAAAAATGGAGGTGGTATTATGCCTCCGTCTTAATCAGCTCCGGCTGTCACTGTGAGAATGGCTGAAGTGTGGCTCTCCACGATGTCGATTACAATTTATTTGGAATACTTTTAATGCAATAAGAGCTACTACAGTAGGCTGACCAGATCAAAGTACCTTTATAATAGAGAAGCGTTAAAAATTGCTATAATTATCAAATTATAGATGTATTTTTTCATTCCTAATAAATAAGGACTAAAAATGAAGTATTATTGATTAATAATTTACTTTCTACAGTCAGTCAAATAATTAACTGTACATGAAACCTTTCTCAGAATGCCAAAGAATGAGTCAATATTTAAAAAAAACCTTAAAAAATCTTTTTTTTTTACCTTAAATCATTTTATTGAAATAATTTTGTTAAAATTTTAAAATTTGAAATGCAATTTACTTTTTTTAAATGCATCAGATCAAAAAATTATCATGATCTATATTTATCAAATCACACAGAGTTGCAATTCAAAACTTATCATTTTTTTTAATTAATTATATATAAATTGTCGTCTTTTAAAATAAATTGATCTCTAAATATAAGTATTGAAATTCTAATATTGTTTTCTTTATTCAAAATGTCACTTTTGTTTCCAATCAATTTATTTAAATATGTTGCTTCAGATCACACACATCAATATTTAAATATACATTAAGAGATATTAATAAAAATTTGCCTTTAATATGATTTCACTTTGTGACCTCAAAACGAGTCAGCTGGTTGGAAAACAACTGGCATTTAATTACAACTGTCTTTCCGTGAATGATGCAATCACATATCTGAGTAGCACATAAATATCTGTTGTAATCTTTTCTCAAAATGCCAAAGAATGTGTTTTTTAATAATATATTACATTAGACTTAACAGTATGTCAGTATAATTTTCTTCTATATAGTGTATAATTTTGGGTGGTAATGGTAATTTTAAAATTTCTTCTTCAGATTGATAATGATTTACAAGACTGCGAAATGTCCACCAAACAAGTGATTTAATTTTTCTCATTTTAATAAGAAATATCTAAAGGATCAGTCCTTTCACAGAATGATTCAATATTTAAAAAAACTTTAAAAAATCCTTTTTTTTTTACTTTAATTCATTTTATTAAAATAATTTTTAACAAAATTTAAAATTTGAAATGTAATTTATTTTTTTAAATACATCAGATCAAAAATTATCATGATCTATATTTATAAAATCACACAGAGTTGAAATTTAAAACTTATTAGTTTTTATTTTTTTAATTAATTATATATAAATTGTCGTCTTTTAAAATAAATTGATCTCTAAATATAAGTACTGAAATTCTAATCTCGTTTTTTTAAAACAATTTAAAAATTATGAAATGTCAATTTGCAATTGACATTTCATAATTTTTAAATTTTATAAATTTCATCATTTTTGAAAATTAATTATTAATTAATTAATTAATAATTAATCATTTTTAGACAAAATTTCATACTTAAATTTTTTTTGTCGTTTTCTTTATTCAAAAATCGTTTTTCAAAAAATTGATTGGAAATCAATTTATTTAAATTGGTATTTTTTTGAGTGGGTGTGGTTGGTTATTATATAAGCAAGAGATCACTTGACATTTTGTCTTGAAGAGATTATAATGTACTGGATAGAAACTGATATAATTGCCGATTCGCACGTTTCTTTTAAAAATTTTAAATATTTGTATCATGGAATATTGAAGAAAAATAGCACGTATCGTAGATTTAATGAAATTATTGCACTCAATAAGATAACAATAATTCATGTAAAGCATCACCATTCTTTAAGACTGAAACTGCACATTCATGTGTTTATTGGTTCGGATAATGAAATTGACAGAAACATTTGGAAAGATTTTGAGATTAAAATATGCTCAATTAGACATGAAATATATCTTTCGGTTGTGTATGATTCTAATTGCACACATAATTGTGACTATTGCTTTTATACATTGAACGATTGGTGTTTTAAAGCGATATGGAATAACATTCGTAAATTTCACGATGTCAAATTTTTGAATTTACCAAATCCACTTTTACAAAAAGCTATTCGAGAGCACGATAAATATATTATATCTTCGAAACCTTGTGATTTTATGCGTGTAATTAACGATTTTTTCAAAGATAAAACTTTACTGCAATTATTTTCTGAAGTAGATAAAATATTTGATAGAGATATTGCTGTCTATTTTCAAACACAACCTAAAATATATTATACCATGGTTTATTACAGTATATTTTTTATAGATTTAGATATAAGAAATACATATATATATGTTAAATTTTACTTTGTAAGAAACGATAATGAACTTAATATGTGTTATAAATGTGTGAAATTATTTCTTTATGGAGAAGAATGTTTAATTAGTAGATTTTACTCAAAAATATGTGTAGATAAAGACATGTTATTTGTCGAAAACAAAAATAATTGGTGTTGCATATGTAAGCTAACGCCTTTGTTTCAAATATTAACTGCTGATGAATATGCAAAGTACTATAAAACGACTAAGAATCCAGTGAAAGTTCAAAATTATGAAATGTGTAAATATAGTATAAATGAAATAACTTAAAAAAATTAAAACTGTCTATGACAATTTAATTTAGTACGACAGTTATGCATGTATTTTAACATAAATATTTATTGTTTAGTATGAATCAAGAAATTAATAAGTTGGAGTAATGCACTTGATATAGAAATTGAAAAAGAAAAAAATGACACTTGAATAAAGAAAATCTTTTAAAAATACATATTTGACTTTTAAGAAAAGTTACAAGTAATTGAATAAATCATCAATAATGATCTCATTATATTTGTTATAATCAAAGTTTTTTCCAAAGGGTTTAATTTTAACTTCTATCAACTGGTAATCATTTTTGTCATTTAATAAATCATCTCTTAAATATTTGAAATGTAATAAACTATAACGTGTTTTTATAGACAGATTTGTTAATATCAAACAATCTTCAACAAGTTTATATTTTTCCATTAAAACACGAGGAAGAATATCTTCACATGGGATTATTTGAAATAATGGTGCTTGTCTACATAATTTGCACCAATTGTTACAATTTTGTATATAATCTACCATTTCCCTACAATATTTTTTCTTCAAAGTAAATTGTCTTAAAAAAGTACATGTTTGTCCACAAAAGTATAGTTTTATACATTTTAAACACAATTCAACAATTTTAGAATTTTTTGTAATATGAAATCGAATCAAAATTTTTTTTCCAAAATCGAATAAATCTAAATTCGAGAAAATTTTAACTGGTATAATTTTATTAAAATGATATAGAAGATTTTTTCTTTCGAAAATTACATCTTGTTTGGAAAACATTTCCATGACATCGTCTATAGTTATATCTTTTCGTAATTCTTCCATGACCTTTTTAAAATTATGACTAATACATAATTGTATAACTTCATCGAATGTCAACCTATTTAAAACTAATCCAGAAAATTCAAAGTATTTGTGACTTTGGTAAATAGCTTTCCGTAGAAGAGGTTTTGGTAATTTAAAATATTCAATATCGTGAAAATTATAAACATTTCCCCATATGGTTTTAAGTGTAAAATTCTCTAATGGATAATCAAATGTACACATCCATGTTTCGATTATCCAAATGGGTTTGCACGAGTATAAAATTACATGCTTGTCCAAGTCTTTATAAGTGATATAAATATTTTCTTTAGAATATTTAATGGCATTTTTAAGTCGTTCATATAGATTATTTTGTAATACCAATTGATACACAAAAATTACTCTCTTGCCGTTTTCCAATTTTATCATGGCAGATGTAATATGTTTGCAGAATCTCACATATATATTATTATTATTATTATTATTATTATTATTATTATTATTATTATTATTATTAGAAAATTAAATAAAGATTCAATTTTAAGAAAAATTATATTAAATTTTTCTAATATTATAAAGAATGATAAACACTCTACCTTCTGCAATAAATGGCAAATTTACAAGTAATCATAATCCTCCATATAATGAAGGAAATAAAGCCGTACTTGAATGTGATCTCGGATATAAATCAAACAATATATATTCTTTTTTAGTTAAAAATAAAAATGATCAATTGATGTGGAATCCGCCATCCATTACATGCATACCTACACCTTGCAGTAAACCACCTTTGTTAAAAAATGGTTATCATATCGGATCATTATATTGTTATCCTAACAAAATCACTTATAAATGTAATGAAGGTTATAAACTCAACAGTTTTATAGATAATCAATATTGTACTTCAATTGGTGAATGGTCTCCACCTATTAAAAATTTACGTTGTGATCCAGTACAATGTAATGAAATAAAAAATTTTAAAAACGGATCTGTATCTTATTATCCATCCAATAGATTTTTTGAATCGGTGGCAACTCATAAATGTCATTTGGGATTTTATATCGTTGATGATGCCGGTACTGATGGAAAACGAACTTGTTTAAATAATGGAATTTGGAGCGGTAAAGATATTTTGTGTGAACCTTGTCCAAAATTACCCGATACATTAAAAGTAAAACTTACCTTTCCAGGATTTGCCGTAATTAGTTGTGATGATGGAATTACAAATGCTACTATAAAATGTAAAAAAGATGGAACATGGACAAAACCGAACTGTCCAAATCTTTTAACTGCTCCAGTTAATTCATTGTCACCGGTGGATAACCAATTTCTAAATTTACCCGTTAATTCTCCAACAAAACTGACATCATCGGATAAATTTTCGTTATTTCAAATTTTTTTATATTGTTTATGTATCATAACAACTTTTTTAATATTTTCTGTAATAATTAAAATTGGAACAAATTAATATGTTAAATAAAAAATCCGATTATATTTTAAAATGAATTTTTTAAAATGTCATTTTAAAAAAATCATTTTTTAGATGAAAAAAAAATATTATATATATATTTAATCGTCTCCACATCGGTGACTGCAAAAATTTTGTTTGCTCTTAGTTATGTCGTCTAAATTTTTTATAGATTGGAATTCTCACCATATATTAAAAGTGACTAACAACTTAAAATTTTCAGAATATCGATCTTATGATACGTGTTACAATTTGCAAAAATATAATTTTAAAATTCCATGTAAATATCTATCATATGTGAATTCCCTTTTAATTGAATCTGTAGATGAAACTTGTATTTATTCTACAGGATCTAAAGTATGTTATTTTGATGGTAATATTTTACAAGTTGGATTAAAAGAATTATATAACATGCGAAAACTAAAGGATAATATATACTATTGTGAAAATATATTTTTGATTGTTGATGAGAAAGTCTTACATCTTCTAAAATTACATCAATTTGAAGAATTTCAGAAAATAATAATGAATTATTACCCTCTTACTGAATTGGTATTTTCATATGCAAATGATTGGATAAAGTTGTATAAATGGAAAACGTTATATGATAAGATATGTAAAATACACATTGCAAAAGACTATCATAATGCTACTGGTTGGATAAATATGAAAATGGAACAAGTTTTACTCACTCATAAATTAAAAGATTTTTTTATCATAGATGTATCTAAAGACAATTAATTAGTGGATATGTACTTTAAAAAAAATCTTGAAATAAATAAAGACATTGTCAAAAAAAGTTGTTTTTTATTTTAAACTAAAAAATACAATTATGTATTAAAAAACATGGTAATTCAATTATTTATATACAATAATAATTTTGTTTTTTACAGATTGCATATCATTTAATGTTTTAATTTTAAATTTACATGTCATACATAAAGAACATAACAATTCAAAATGCATAGCTGGATAACAATGTTGTCTTGACAAATCTTTTTTAGCAGTATAATATTTTTTATGTATTCTATCATACATGTCAAAATTTTCTCTATAATATTTTTTGTTTAAAGTACAACAAGGAACTAAATACAATTCTGAAAATTTAGAAGCATGTTTTTGAAATATTTCAATTATTCGTATAGGTAATTTTCTACAAGCATGAATAGCTATCCATACATTATATGATAAAACTATTCTTTCAAATTTATTATCATTTATATCACATTGTATAAAATTACATATATCCATTTTCTGTAATAGTTTCATTCCATTGTATTGTTTCAAATCAATACATGTCATTTTGGTGTTTAAAAGATGAATTCCACAAGCATTTCCAGCACATATATTAACTATATTTTTATTTTTGAAATCTATGAGATTAAATACAGACTGAGTTTCTGAATATTCTTTCTTCAAAAAATGATAATCAAAACTATGCTTATAATAATAATCGACAAAGTATTTTCGCTTTAAATTTGTAGACTTGTTTAAAAGCAGCAACTGGTCAAAAATAAAAGTAATAAGACATTTTGGTGTTGTTTCATTAATGTCTAAATAAAATCCCATATAGTGTCTTAAACTCAATTTGTAAAATATGTTCATATTTTGTCTATTGTATTTACTCATGTAAAAGAAAATTATTAAAATTTTCACAACAGGATGTATTTTATACAAATAAGTTATCATACAAATAAAATAAAACATTGACCCTTTTAATTCAAGATGTTTATTCACATTTTTAGAATCTTCATATTTTATTAAAGAACCGAAAAGTTTTTTACATTTGGAATCGGAAAAGGATTCATTAAAACTATATTTTAAGGAATCTATATTTTTCAAATTAACAATAATTTTATCATAATAGAAAACATACAATTTATTAACATCTGTATAAATTAAAAATAAAATATAATAATAACGATATATTAACCATAAAATAACACAAATATACAATATTGACGAATCCATTTTTCCAAAATTATCAAAAAATATTTCAAAATGACAAGACTATATATATGTTATTATTATTATTATTATTATTATTATTATTATTATTATTATTATTATTATTATTATTATTATTATTATTATTATTATTATTATTATCAATGTAAAAAAATAAATATTACCAACTGCAAGAAACTCTCTGTGATTGGAGAAAATCACAGAGAGTTTCTTGCAGTTGGTAATATTTATTTTTTTACAGTATAATAATAATAATCCATTTTCATCAACCTTCAGCGAGAGCGGGGGCAAAGTTTAATAATTTTCTTGACATTCATCTTTTATGATCATGCTAGTATTACGTGAAATACAGTATTAATTCGATTTTGACTCTGTGTCGATTTACAATTCGACCAATCTGTCAATATTTGTGCCACTTCTATTTCCTCTGGTGTATATTTTTCTCCAATGGTGGGAAAATTTGTTATTTTATAAAGTTTTTCTTGTTGGTTCGGAGAAAATAATTCTGTAACGTCTTTCGATTTACGGAGAGCTGCTCGAAATTTCATTTTGACCATAGTGTAATAATTTCTTTCATTCGAAGTTTGTCTTCCTTTCAATCTAGCCCAGTCTACAAAGATTGAAAAACGATCTCGATTACAATGACCATATTCTTTGCGGGTCCAATTTAATTGAAAAATGCCAGATTTTTTGTCCACCCATTGTAAGAAACAACCATATCTACCATCATTGAGAGCAGGTAAAAGAAAATCTCTAACGATCCTTTTATGCATATTCGTCGACAATGCTTCGAAATGAATCGAGAGCTGGGCTTTAAATACAAAAAAAAAAAAAAAAAAAAAAAAAAAAAAAAAAAAAAACAGTGAGTCATCAAAGAATGATAATGGAAACTCTGCTTATAATAATAATCTATAAAGTATTTTCGATTTAACACTTGTTTAAAATAACTGCTCAAAAATAAAAGTTATAAGACATTTTGGTCATTAATGTTCTAAATAAAATCCAATATAGTGTCTTAAACTCAATTTGTAAAATATTGTCATGTAAAAGAAAATTATTCACAATAGAATGTATTTTATACAAACAAGTTAACATACAAATAAAATATTGATCCTTTTAATTCAAGATGTTTATTTACATTTTTAAAATCTTCATATTTTACTAATGAACTGAAAATTTTTTTACATTTTGAATCAGACATCAAAACTATATTTTAATGAATCTATATTTTTTTAATTATCAATTGGATTACCAAAGTAATGAGAATATCTCGGATCATCCTTATTATTAAAAATTATTTCTTCTTTAATGTTATATAATGCAGTCATTCGATCATAAAATACATTATGTTTACTATAATCACATATTATGTTTTCTTCATTCAATGTTATAGGATAATTTTTATCTTTTTTCCAAAAAGTATCAACAGGTAATACTTTTTTTGGTTTTTCGTTTCTATAAAGACATAATTTATGATACAACGATGTATACTCATCATAAGATAAATTATTATTGGTTATACTATACTTGGAACATTTATCTTCTTTCCAATAACCTTTTATGGGAAAAACCTTATATTTTCCTTTTCTACAAGAACATTCACTTTTGTAAATGCATTTTGCAATTATTTTTTTATTTTTTCCCCATCGTATTGAAAAATGTGGTTCATCACCAATAGTCACAATACATTTTTCTTTGAAATGATAAATTTTAGGTGTTGAAAAAATATTAGTACAGGGAAAACGGAGGGTTTTCAAAAAACGGTTCACAGCGACCGTAATAGTGTGATGTATTTTATAAAATTGGATGTCTTCCATCTTATCGACCGGAAAATAGAAGTCTGGAAATTTATATTTAAGACAATAATCAAAATAACCCCAACCCAAATTGTGAATTACCCTTTTCCTATGATCAATACCACCTTTTATCAGATCGTCTAGAGACAGATAAGTTTTGTCTAATTTTTCAATGTTCAAATAATTAAAATGACGTGCGGATAAAGTCGCATTTTTTTCGTCTACGGATATATAACAGGCATTGTTTTCCTCATCGAGACACAAACCCGGTTTCATTATTCGAATCGCATATATAAATCCAAAAAATTCATCATAGGGAATTGACCAAAGATTAGGATTTGATAATTTTTCGTGAAAATCGGGTGAATTTAATAACGTTAGTTTATCATGAATCGGAATATAGTCTTTAAAAAGAATTGATAACACATCATTATTTAAATCAAAAAGGGTAAGCGGACTAGGCATACTTATTTTGATATTCTATTACGATAGAAACGGTTATGTCCCATAAATATATTCTTTTTTTTAAAATTACATTTCATCATTTTTTAGTTTTTATAATATCTAACATTTTATAATTTTTTTAATTTCATAATATTAGATATTATAATTTTTTCACATTTCAGAATTATAAATTTTTAAAATAATTTTAAAATTATGAAATCCTTATATAATTCGCAAAATTTTAATTTTATGAATATATTAATACGACAGGACTGTTTCTAAATATATTGTCTTAAACTCAATTTGTAAAATATTGTCATGTAAAAGAAAATTATTCACAATAGAATGTATTTTAATACAAACAAGTTAACATATAAATAAAATATTGATCCTTTTAATTCAAGTTGTTTATTTACATTTTTAAAATCTTCATATTTTACTAATGAACTGAAAATTATTTACATTTTGAATCAGACATCAAAACTATATTTTAATGAATCTATATTTTTAAATTAACAATAACTTTCATAGTAGAAATCATACAATTTATTAACATTTGAATAAATAAAAATAAAATATAATAACAATTCATAAAATAATACAAATATACAATATTGACGAATCCATTTTTCCAAAATTATAAAAAAATCTATTTACATGTTTTATAATAACAACATATAATAATAATAATTTTTGTAGATCTCATTATTATTGATATTCTTAATCAATAATATTATTAATTTTTTGGTTGTGACATATTCTAATCCCCAAATCCAACATGTTCATAAATATTTATACATTTCATGGGAAGATAATCTGGAACAGCTCATTTCAAATCTTTTGTTAGTTTAACATATGTTTTCAGGCATTGTAAATGCACAACATCTCATTAACTGAGAAGTACCTAAAACGGAAACCTTAAAAAATATCTCATTTTATTAAAATCATATCATAAACACTCTCGCTTCATTGTGGTCCCTACTTTTTAATTAAACAATTTGACTTTTCATGTCTTTCAAGAAAACTCTTAATAGTTTTATTTACTTCCGTTTCAATATCATTATGAATCGACGTTATGTCATATTTCAAATCTTCATCTTTCCGAATGACGGACATTATGTCTTTCACTGAATCCTTTATCATTTCTTCTTTGATTTTTTCCACATCGTTGCCAATTTTCGAATATGCAGAAATATATCTGTTGTAATTCACGTAATTTTTTATCTTGTATTTGTTAAGATCCCGTTCGTTGAACTTTTTTCGCTTCACTTTAAAAATTGTTCTCGAATAAGATGTTTCTTCTGCATCTTTTTTCAAAACAAATCCTTCCAGAGGACAATTTGCATAAGCGCTTGGATATTGCTCTACTTTTTCGTACAAATCTCCTATCGTTTCGTAGCCTAAATCTAAAATTTGCACATAAGGTAGATTCACTTGCTGGAATATTTTTATGGCGTCGCTGTACTTCATGAATGTTTTCGAATCCAATTGGTAAATGTCAAAGGCCCGAAAAAATACTGTTTTGCTTCCGAATACAGATTTAGATTCGAAATCGTAGTATTTAATTCTCTTGATCGTCTTGCCGAATACTTCTCCAAAAATGATGAAATTGCAATTTAAGATATCTTTGATTCTCTGTACTTTTTCTGTCAGCGGTCCCATGATCTCGTTCAAACCAAAATTGCTTGTATTTTCGTTTAATACTACGTTTCTAGACTGTATTCTGAATGAATTGTCAATGTAGCCTATTCCAACATTTGAACCATCAATTTTTTCTGTCACGATTAAAGATGTGTCTGAAATAACTCTGCTGGAGATGTCATGATACTTAATAACAGTCTCCATCATAAAAATGTTTAAAATCAAACACTTAGATTAAAGAGTGTCCTGAGAGCTGAGCTTTATATACTCTTCTAAAGGATGATGAAAAAAAAAAAAAAAAAAAAAAAAAAAAAAAAATCTGACTGATAGATTCATGCCAGAGGCCTATTATTTTTTTATTTCGCTTAAAATATGAAGAATCTTTAAAAAATTAAATCATAAAGTTCTTATATATTTTTTTGTTAAAAGAACACAACAAAAAATTTTATTTATTTTAAAAACAAATCTGTAAAAAGAATATATTTTTACATAAAATTAAAATTTTATGAACATATTAGTACAACATGACTATTTCAGAGATCTCATTATTATTGATAATCATGATCCCTATTAATTTTTTAATTACATTCTCTAATTGCATAAATTGGAGTTCTCTCGATCGGACTGGTATATATTTATCATGGTGATCTAAAATATAATCTGGACAGCATTTTTTTAATCGTTATCCATTGAATATCTCATATCATAATTATTAATAATTATTTCTTTTTTAATGTTATACAATTCAGTTATTTGATAGTGATCATAAAATACATTATATCTACTCTTATACACTGTGTTTTCATTCAATGTTTTAGGATAATTTATATCTTCTTTCCAAAAAGTATCAACAGGTAATACTTTTTTTGGTTTTTCGTTTCTATAAAGACATAATTTATGATACAACGATGTATATTCATCATAAGATAAATTATAATTGGTTATACTATACTTGTAACTGCTATCTTCTTTCCAATAACCTTTCATGGGAAAAACCTTATATTTTCCTGTTCTCCAAAAAAATTTTTTGTAAATGCATTTTGCAATTATTTTTTTATTTTTTCCCCATCGTATTGAATAAAACGGTTCGTCACCAATAGTCACGATACATTTTTCTTTGAAATGATAAATTTTAGGTTTTGAAAAAATATTATAACAGGGCCATCGGAGAGTTTTCAAAGAACGGTTCACAGCGACCTTAATCGAGGGAGATATGCGATAAAATTCGATGTCTTCCATCTTATCGACCGGAAAATAGATTTTTTGAAATGAATTTCGAAGATAAAAATCAAAATAATTCCAACTCCAATTTTCATTTACCCTTTTCACATGATCAATACCACCTTTTATCAGATCGTCTAGAGACAGATAAGTTTTGTCTAATTTTTCAATGTTCAAATAATTAAAATAACGTGCGGATAAAGTCGCATTTTTTTCATCTACGGATATATAACAGGCATTGTTTTCATCATCGAGATACAAACCCGGTTTCATTATTCGAATCGCATATATAAATCCAAAAAATTCATCATATGGAATTGACCAAAGATTAGGATTTGATAATTTTTCGTGAAAATCGGGTGAATTTAATAACGTTAGTTTATCATGAATCGGAATATAGTCTTTAAAAAGAATTGATAACACATCATTATTTAAATCAAAAAGGGTAATCGGACTAGGCATACTTATTTTGATATTCTATTACGATAGAAACGGTTATGTCCCATAAATATATTCTTTTTTTTAATTACATTTCATCATTTTTAGTTTTTAAATAATTTTTTCATATTTCAGAATTATAAATTTTTAAAATAATTTTAAAATTATGAAATCCTTATATAATTCGCAAAATTTTAATTTTATGAATATATTAATACGACAGGACTGTTTCTAAATATAGTGTCTTAAACTCAATTTGTAAAATATTGTCATGTAAAAGAAAATTATTCACAATAGAATGTATTTTATACAAACAAGTTAACATACAAATAAAATATTGATCCTTTTAATTCAAGATGTTTATTTACATTTTTAGAATCTTCATATTTACTAATGAACTAAAAAGTTTTTTTACATTTGAATCAGACATCAAAACTATATTTTAATGAATCTATATATTTTTTAATTATCAATAATTTGATTATAATAGTAATGAGTATATCTCCGATCATCCTTACTATTAAAAATTATTTCAATTTTAATGTTGTACAATGCAGTTATTCGATCGTAAAATACATTATGTTTACTATAATCACATATTGTGTTTTCTTCATTCAATGTTATAGGATAATTTTTATCTTCTTTCCAAAAAATATCAACAGGTAATATTTTTTTTGGTTTTTCGTTTCTATAAAGACATAATTTATGATACAACGATGTATATTCATCATAAGATAAATTATTATTGGTTATAATAAAACTATAACTGCTATCTTCTTTCCAATAACCTTTTATGGGAAAAACATTATATTTTCCTTTTTTACAAGAACATTTTTTTTTGTAAATGCATTTTGCAATTATTTTTTTATTTTTTCCCCATCGTATTGAATAATGCGGTTTATCACACATAGTCACAATACATTTTTTTTTGAAATGATAAATTTTAGGTGTTGAAAAAACATTACAGGGAAAACGGAGGGTTTTCAAAGAATGGTTCACAGCGACCGTAATATTGGGATGTATTTTATAAAATTGGATGTCTTCCATCTTATCGACCGGAAAATAGACGTCTGGAAATTCATATTTAAGAAAATAATCAAAATTACGCCAACTGAAATTTTCAATTACCCTTTTCCTATGATCAATACCACCTTTTATCAGATCATCTAGAGACAGATAAGCTTTGTCTAATTTTTCAATGTTCAAATAATCAAAATAACGTGCGGATAAAGTCGCATTTTTTTCGTCTACGGATATATAACAGGCATTGTTTTGATTATCGAGATACAAACCCGGTTTCATTATTCGAATAGCATTTATAAATCCAAAAAATTCATCATAGGGAATTGACCAAAGATTAGGATTTGATAATTTTTCGTGAAAATCTGGTGAATTTAATAACGTTAGTTTATCATGAATCGCAATATAGTCTTTAAAAAGAATTGATAACACATCATTATTTAAATCAAAAAGGGTAAGCGGACTAGGCATACTTGAAATTATTTTGATATTTTACACTGATGGAAACGGATATAAAATACATCCCATAAATGTATTCTTTTTTTATAATATGTATTCTGTTTTTTATAATATCTAACATTTTATAATTTTTTTTAATTTCATAATATTAGATATTATAATTTTTTCATTTAATTATTTTAAACATTTCAGAATTATAAATTTTTAAATTTTTAAAATAATTTAAAAATTTAAAAAAACGAAAAATTTGAAAATTTAAATTTTGAAAAACAAAAATTTAAAATTTAAATTTTTGAAATGTAAAATTTTTCAAAAGTAAAAATTTTGAAATTAAACTTTTGAAAAGTAAAAATTTTGAAATTAAAATTTTGAAAAGTAAAAATTTTGAAATTAAAATTTTGAAAAGTAAAAATTTTGAAATTAAAATTTTGAAAAGTAAAAATTTTGAAATTAAAATTTTTAAAGTAAAAAATTTTTAAAGTAAAAAATTTTGAAAAGTAAAAATTTTGAAAAGTAAAAATTTTGAAAAGTAAAAATTTTGAAAAGTAAAAATTTTGAAAAGTAAAAATTTTGAAAAACAAAAATTTTGAAAAACAAAAATTTTGAAAAACAAAAATTTTGAAAACAAAAATTTAGAAAACAAAAATTTAGAAAACAAAAATTTTAAATCTAAAAACTAAATCTAAAATCTAAAAACATAAATAAAAATTATTATAAAAAAAAAAAAAAAAAAAAAAAAAAAAAAAAAATTTTTTTTTTTTTTTTTTTTTTTTTAGTTTATAATAATTTTTATTTATGTTTTTAGATTTTAAATTTTTTGTTTTTCAAAATTTTAGATTTTCATATTTTTTGTTTTTCAAAATTTTTAATTTTCAAATTTTTGATTTTCAAATTTTTGATTTTCAAATTTTTGATTTTCAAATTTTTGATTTTCAAAATTTTAGATTTTCAAAATTTTAGATTTTCAAAATTTTAGATTTTCAAATTTTTATGTTTTCAAATTTTTATGTTTTCAAATTTTTAGATTTTCAAATTTTCTTATTTTTCAAATTGAAAATCTAAAATTTTGAAAATCTAAAATTTTAAAAACAAAAAAATTTTGAAAATCTAAATTTTTGGAAATCTAAAATTTTGAAAAACAAAAAAATTGAAAATCTAAAATTTTGAAAAACAAAAAATATGAAAATCTAATTTAGAAAACAAAAATTAAAAATTTAAAAACATAAATAAAAAATATTATAAACTTAAAAAAAAAAAAAAAAAAAAAAAAAAAAAAAAAAAAATTTTTTTTTTTTTTTTTTTTTTTTTTTTTTTTTTTAGTTTATAATATTTTTTTTTGTTTTTAGATTTTAGATTTCATAAATTTATATTTCCAATTTTTTGTTTTTCAAAATTTTAGATTTTCAAATTTTTTGTTTTTCAAAATTTTAGATTTCCAAAAATTTAGATTTTCAAATTTTTAGATTTTCAAATTTTTTGTTTTTCAAAATTTTAGATTTTCAAATTTTTTGTTTTTCAAAATTTTAGATTTTCAAATTTTTTGTTTTTCAAAATTTTAGATTTTCAAATTTTTTGTTTTTCAAAATTTTAGATTTTCAAATTTTTTGTTTTTCAAAATTTTAGATTTTCAAATTTTTTGTTTTTCAAAATTTTAGATTTTCAAATTTTTTGTTTTTCAAAATTTTAGATTTTCAAATTTTTTGTTTTTCAAAATTTTAGATTTTCAAATTTTTTGTTTTTCAAAATTTTAGATTTTCAAATTTTTTGTTTTTCAAAATTTTAGATTTTCATATTTTTTGTTTTTCAAAATTTTAGATTTTCAAATTTTTGATTTTCAAATTTTTGATTTTCAAATTTTTGTTTTTCAAAATTTTAGATTTTCAAAATTTTAGATTTTCAAAATTTTAGATTTTCAAAATTTTATGTTTTCAAATTTTTAGATTTTCAAATTTTCTTGTTTTTCAAATTGAAAATCTAAAATTTTGAAAATCTAAAATTTTAAAAAACAAAAAAATTTTGAAAAACAAAAAATTTGAAAATCTAAAATTTTGAAAAACAAAAAATTTGAAAATCTAAAATTTTGAAAAACAAAAAATTTGAAAATCTAAAATTTTGAAAAACAAAAATTATGAAAATCTAATTTAGAAAACAAAAATTAAAAATCTAAAAACATAAATAAAAAATATTATAAACTAAAAAAAAAAAAAAAAAAAAAAAAAAAAAATTTTTTTTTTTTTTTTTTTTTTTTTTTTTTTTTTTAGTTTATAATATTTTTTATTTTTGTTTTTAGATTTTAGATTTCATAAATTTATATTTCCAATTTTTTGTTTTTCAAAATTTTAGATTTTCAAATTTTTTGTTTTTCAAAATTTTAGATTTTCAAATTTTTTGTTTTTCAAAATTTTAGATTTTCAAATTTTTTGTTTTTCAAAATTTTAGATTTTCAAATTTTTTGTTTTTCAAAATTTTAGATTTTCAAAATTTTTTTTTCAAAATTTTAGATTTTCAAATTTTAGATTTTCAAAAGTTATATTTCAATTTTAGATTTTCAAAATTTTAGATTTTCAATTTTTAGATTTTCAAAATTTTAGATTTTCAATTTTTAGATTTTCAAAATTTTAGATTTTCAATTTTTAGATTTTCAAAATTTTAGATTTTCAATTTTTAGATTTTCAATTTTTAGATTTTCAATTTTTAGATTTTCAAAATTTTAGATTTTCAAAATTTTAGATTTTCAAAATTTTAGATTTTCAATTTTTAGATTTTCAATTTTTAGATTTTCAATTTTTAGATTTTCAATTTTTAGATTTTCAATTTTTAGATTTTCAATTTTTAGATTTTCAATTTTAGATTTTCAATTTTAGATTTTCAAAATTTTAGATTTTCAATTTTTTGTTTTTCAAAATTTTAGATTTTAAAATTTTTTTGTTTTTCAAAATTTTTTGCAAAGTAAAATTTTTGAAAATCTAAAATTTTTACTTTGAAAATCTTATCCTATTGTACTAATATAAACTTTATCTGTAACAGATCTTTATTTTTTCATATTCATGTTTTTTTCGTAAAAAAATATATCATATTTTATTTATCATATATTTATATATTCTTCATCTTTATCTCTCCTGTAAAAAAAGATATTCTTTTTTATAGATTCATAAAATAAAAATTTAATGAACATATTAGTATGACAGGACAGTTTACATCATTATCAAATTTAAAGTTTTGAATTTTAATTATGAGAAATAAGAATTATCCTGTCGTACTAATATAAATATTATTTTATCTTTATTTTCTTTTTTTGAGATCCATATTTTTTGCTTCTTGTTCAAAGTAAAAAAATCTTATATATTCTCTTTTCAATTCATTTTTTAAAAATATATCATACTTTTTCCATCAGTTCTTTTTTTATATAATTTCTTTTTTTCATCTTTATAGTGAAAGAACACAGCAATAACTATTATTTATTTTAAAAACATTTCTACAAAAACATCTCCATTAGACAAGATAATGGACAAAAAAGTTAAAAACAATTACAATCACAATCTTCGAAATTTACAGCATGAAATATTTTAAAGTACATAGAAATTCTGCCTGCCAAACAATCTTTATCATGACACTTGGTACATATGATTTTATCTTTCTTCACATTAAAATAATTAACAGTTACTCTTTTCATGTTTAATTTAAAATGTTTCTGTGTACGTATAAACAAAGTTTCAATTTTAAACTTTTTACAATAATGTTTTAAATATTTTTTCCATGAGTTTGGACACTGTTTAACACCAATTATACGTTTGAATGTTCCTAGAGAAAATGCATCAAATTGTTTATTTTTATATCTCACAGCTAGATATGCAAAATTAACATTTCTTTTTATGTAATATGAGTCCACAGGTAAATTTTGGTTTGTACAATCTTCTATATTTTGTGGATCTACAATATTTGTTTTTATATCCTCTGAATTTTGATTTATAGAATTATTTTTGTTATCCATTTCAATATTATCCTCTGGTGACTGTTTAATCCAGACATTGGAAAACAAATGTTTTGCTTTTAAAAACATAACTTGTTTTAATTCTTCAATTATACTTTCAATTTCTTTACTCAAATGTGACAAACAATCTAAAAATTTTGCATCATATGCAACTTTTTCGTCTTTTTCTGGAGGTTGAAGATATTCTATTAATATATCTCTTGAAAAAGAAAACATGTCTGAATAACATGTCTTTTTTTGAATTTGAGTTAAAACATATTGTGAAATATCATTGAAGTCCAAAAAGTTTGGTAATTTATCCTTTATGGTTTGTCTAATAAAATTTATCATAATACTTTCAATGAGATGTTTCATCGTGAAATGTAATCTAAGTGAAAACAGAGTGATATATATAGTTTGAACAAAAAGGGTGGAGCTTAGTTTTTTTTTATAAAAAATTATAATAAAATAATATAAATAAATATAAATCATGTCACAATTTATTAAAGTCAATTATTAATATCTCGACTTTTATCACTTTTAAAATTTATCCTTTTCCATTAAAAAATCTTTTGTCATGATCTTTTAATTGAATTTAAAATATGAAAAGCATTTGTGCTTTTCGATATCCAATTTCTAATTAATTTGGGATATCGATATATATTTTCAAAAGGCTGTCGACAGATTGGACAAGTAGAATGCCATTTTGATAAACATTTTATATGAAATAAATGTTTACAACATAACATAATAATATTTTTGTCAAGTGAATTTAAACAAATAGAACAGTCTTCTAAAGATTTTGGACAATTTATAGAATGTTCGTCGCCATAATAAATCTTGCAAAATTCATTTTCAGGATCAATTAAATAAAATATAGCTAAAATTTGTTCTTTTGAAAAACCTAACAACTTTAAATCATAATGTGAAAAGCCTGTAGCAATTATACTTTCAATCAATTTAATATCAAAATCATTAAATCCAATTTCTGATAATATTTGAGATAGAATTTTTACATTATCAGAATTTATATCCATTTATGTCATTAGTAATTGTCGTTATATATATATATATTCATATCTTTTTTAAAAAAGAGATAAATATTAAAATGAAAAAATAAAAATAAAAAATAAAATAAAATAAATGAACGACAGAAACAGTCATTTTATTTGGATTGTAAATTAAAATGTACATATTATATATATAAATCTATAAATCTTTAAAATGAACAACATTTTGTCAAACATTAATTCTTGCCTTTAAAAAATGTGAAATATGGTTTTTTAAACACGAATGCTCTTCTTTTTCTTTATGAAATGCAGATGGTGATGTTTAACATTTAGTACAAATTTTAAATTTTTATTTGTCGAATATCCCAAATCGTTAATTATTTCATGATGACATTTTAAATTTTTCATAATGAATGATATCATTAGAAAGACTAATGAAAAGGGTTTAGTCTTTATGGCGATAATTTTTTCCAATGAAGCTTCTTCCAAATCGTATAAAGCTTTCTCTAAATCCTTTATTTTTTTAATTTCTCGAAAAATCATATGATTAAATGGCTCCATCTTTTTCATTATTCTTGAATGCACATTTATGAAGTTGTTAACATTTTTAATCATGAAGCTTTCACCAACATAACTTTCCATAATAATAAACAGAGCATTAAGTATCAGTTCGCGTAGAATTCTTGCTTCCAACTCCATGGCTATCAATCCAGAGATCTGAGATTCTAAAGCAAATGCCAAGCCTTTTTATACCTTATATGTGTTGCGTAATATTTCTTTTTTTCCCACCGGTAACAATTAAAATGATTTTAGATATAGTAAAGGATTTGTTAAAATTTTTTTATATAAAATTGGATCATTCTTTTTATACCATTTAGGATCATAATCTGACCAATCCATTAATTCCGATTTATTTTCTTTTAAACTTGTGAATTGTTTTAAATTTGCAATTTGTTGTTGTTGTTGTTGTTGTTGTTGTTGTTGTTTGAATAAATTATTCATAACCCTTATTTTATAAAAATTTTATAAATATATGTGATAAAACAAATAAAAATAACTTAATTATAAATATTTTAATAGTAACAAATTACATTAAATTGAAAATGTAGAATTAAAAAAAATGTTAAATTACCCAATTGTAAAATATAAAGTTATGAAATGTTAATTTTTAAATTGTAATATTATCAAATATAAAAATATCAAAGTTAATATTATCATATTTAATATTTTAGATTATACAATTTTTATATTTTATCATTTATCTTAAATTATACAATTTTACATTTTATCATTTTAAATTTATAATATTAAGCTCTTTGAAAAAAATATTGAATTATTTTTTAAATTAAGTGTACCCATATTGAGAAATGAAGTTCTTGGACATTATTAGGAATTTTTATTCCCAATTTTTTCAGATTTGCTTTTAAAAAATCAAAATTATCTTTTGCAAAATTTTCCACAAGTTCTAAAGTTCGTTGAGCACATTGTTTCGCTCGTTTTGGATGGTATGGACATTTTTTATTAGGATATAGATACAAAAGCCATTTTATAGATGGTATACCTACAATATCAATATTTAAAATGTTTGGACGTCGTGTAACAATTTAGAATGGTCTTTGTAACAGAAAACAAGTTTTTCATCTGGATATAAGTTTTGTAATTCTTGGTATTTGTTTTGTAGAAAATTAATTAGAAATTCATAAGTTACAGTTGAACCTGAAGTATGTATTGGATTAATAAATGCATGATACTTATATCTTAACATTCCATCCATAATAATATCAGTGTATGCAAATTCTAAACAATAAAATTTTTTATTATTCATAAAACCTTGCAAATTTACAAATGCCACAATAATCATACTTTGTTTCTTCTTTTTTTTAAAGAATATAAAAAGATTTATTGTTACTATAGGTATAGTCCAGGATTTTAAATATAAAAAATCAAACTTTTTTTAAAAAAAACATAAATATTAAAATTGATCCACTTTAAAATCTGTGATGTCCAAAAATTCGTTTTTCATTATAATTATCTCTATATATTTTTTGTAATATATTATAAATACAACTTTTATTCGTTATACCTTCAAAATCAGGCACTTCATGAAATTTTATATGAGCTTTTATGTCTTGATTTTTCTTATTATTCAAATGAATAAAAGTATCGGATTTAAATTCTATAGTTCCCATAACTTGGTATTCTTTTGTAAAATGTTTTATTCTTCTTTTATTCCTGGATGGGCAAATTAAACCTTCATTTTGAATGGCGTGTAAAACATGACATTTGTCATTTTCGTTTGGTTCTTTTAATAAAATTAATTCATTAGGATTATGTAATAAATATAAATGTTTATCATCAGATTTATAAATATTTTCATAATGACATTGATCTAAATATATTGTTTTTGAATCAGGAGTTACTAAACATCGTTTTATAGAATTAAAAATATAATGTTTGTCATTTCCTTTAATGAAAAGATCACCATCAATAAATGAATAAATTGTATCAAAGGAATCTATTAAGTTTTTTAAAACAGTTTTACGTATAGGTAAAGTCATATAAATTGCAGCACGTTCAAAATGTTTATTATATCGACCATACTCTGTTAATTTTATACTAGATTCAGACTGAATAATATGTAATATATGATAAGTGGTATCATCGTCAAAGAAAATTTTATCCATTTCTGATAAATTCAAAAAATAATCTATTTAATAACGTATATATTATTATATACATCTATATATACGCTTATATATATTCTTCTTAGCTATATATTTTTTCTTTTTTTTAATTTTTTAATTAAAATATTTTTTTAAAGTGGAAATGAATATAAAATATATTTTTAAATTTATGAAAAAAATTCTGAAGCAAATAATATTTTTTTATTAGCAAACAAATATTTCATTTCAAATTTGATATAACAAATGTAAATAATAATAATAATAATAATAATAATAATAATAATAATAATAATAATAATAATAATAATAATAATAATAATAATAATAATAATAATAATAATAATAATAATAATACATTGATTATTTATATATACAATTATATTTATCTCCAGAATCCATGTTTAGATTCAGTCAATGTTTGAACACATTTTACATGTTCATCATTTTTTCTGTGTACTTTATTACTCGATAAAATACCATTTACAAATAAACGTAAATAGGCCTGAATGCGCATTCCACAGTTATTTCGAATGTTCAAAATAAATGCAGTATCAGGATCCGAATATTTCAAATTGGGTAAATTATCTGATGTATAACCAAAATGCCACAAGTAATCTATTATGTCCACTGTTATTTGATCTTTAGTTGTTTTTAAAATGACATTCAGCATTTCTTTAAAACTGTACACTCTTGAGTCTTTGCCATTTAAAACTTTTTTATAATGACTAGGTGTCAAATTTTTCAAGTCTTTTGAAGGTTTGGGAAAAGTGCATCCGTAAAAACGGTCCACATCCACAGCAAAAAAATATACATTTCCATCGTTACCCACTGCAGCTCTTATTGTCGGTTTATTCACGAAAAATGACACTTTGAAAAACATTGTATTAACTAAGGACGTCGAATAAATGATACTAAAAACCTGGAATAAATGATGGGTTTATATACACAATGAGAAATGATGTCATGAGATTATGAAATATATAAACTTTACAGTTAGTTTGGCTTAATGTTAATTTAACTAGATGTTATATAATTAATGTTAAAATTCAAATTTTATTTTTTTTAAATAGCTTATTTAACCTTGAATATAAATCATTTGAATTTTAGCATTTAAATATATCGCGATTTTTCAAAATTGAAATTTTAAAATCTGAAATTTCGCTATATAATTAAATCCTAAAATTCAAATTTTTTTAAATAGCTTTTAAACTTTAAAATAGATATAATTTGACATTTAATTATATAGTGATTTTTCAAAATTGAAAATTTAAAATCCGAAATTTGACTATATAATAAAATGCTAAAATTTTATTTTTTAAAAATAGCTTATTTAATCTTGAAATAGAATAAAATATAATCTGACATTTGATTATTTAGCGAAATTTCAATTTTGAAATTTAAAATTTGAAATTTCACTATATAATAAAATCTCAAATTATATATTTTTAAAAATAGCTTATTTAATCTTGAAATAGAATAAAAATTTCATTTGACATTTAATTATTTAGCTAAATTTTAAAATCTGGAATTTAGCTAAATAATTAAATCTCAAATTATATATTTTTAAAAATAGCTTATTTAATATTGACATAGAATAAAAAACAAAATTTGAATTTTAACATTTAATTACTTAGTGAAATTTCGAATTTCAATTTTGAAATTCGAAATTTCACTAAGTAATTAAATGTTAAAATTCAAATTTTGTTTTTTAAAAATGGCTTATTTAACCTTAAATTGAAATAAAATATCATTTGAATTTTAGCGTTTAATTAGATAGCGATTTATCAAAAAATGTGAAATTTCACTATATAATTAATAATAAAATTCAAATTTCCATTTTTTAAAAATATCTTATTTAACCTTGATAATATATCATTTGAATTTTAACATTAATTAGATAGCCAAAATTGAAATATAAAAAGGTAATTTTAAAAATGAATAAATTTATAAAAAAGTCCAAGTTTATACAATTATCTAGGTTTGTCGTGACTATATATGGATCATTTATTTACTCTGGTGAATAAATATTTGTGATGATCTATTCAGACATGACTACTTTAAAATATATAAACGTGGGTTTACAAAATGTTTATCGTTAAATAAAATCTTACATTATTATGATAATCATTAAAAAATAAATATTGAGAATTAAAAAATATTTAAACATTTACAGATTTTTTAAAGAAATCATTTTCGATTTTTGTATTTATTAAAAAACAATAATGAAATGTATAAAAATAATTTTCCCCAGGTGAGGATCGAACTCACAGCCTCGGCATAACTCACAATTATACTGTTTTATAAGTACCACGCGCTAGCCAATTGCGCCACTGGGGACATTGAAAAAAAGAATTATAATTTTATTTAATCTTGAAAAAGTTTGAAATGTTTTAATTTTTATATATTTCAAATTCCATATTTATTTATAATCCGTGATAAATATATAATTACAAAATTTAAATTCATATTTAGACAATCTTCGTTTTAGTTCACCTAACAATTTCAGTTTTTCTCAAATATTCTATTTCGGCCACCAATCTAACAATTTCAGTCTTTCTCAAATATTCTATTTCGGCTACCAATCTAGCAATTTCAGTCTCTCTCAAATATTCGATTTTATTTTGAAGCGATCTACTTTCTTCTTGAAGTGAATCATTTTTCTCTTCTACGATTTTCAATTTATGTTTCAATTCTCTAATTTCTTCTTCGCGCCTTTGTTCAATTTGCACTCGTAAATTCTCAAATTTGTTTTTCAATTCCATGATTTCTTCGTGTTTCTGTTCAGTTTCCATTCGTAAATCTTTATTTTTTTTCTCCAATTCTTCACAATGTTCCATGATTGGTTTAGCACAATTTAAACAATCTTGTTGTCTCCGGCTAGGTTCCCACCAATCCTCTTCGACGACGTTATAAAATAATATTTTTTCATCAGTGTCAGTTTTCTGTTGTTCGACAAAATAGATTTTTTTTCCATTATTCAAATGCAAATAGCGATCCGAGACTTCTTTGGATATTTGGAAATTCTCAGTCACTGGTAAAACTAAATTCATTTTGATTCCAGGTAAGTTCTTAATTTGAGCTTTCCATTTCGAATCCATCATTTCCAATGGAATTCTTAGCAAATCTTTAGGATCACGACAATTATAATTTTGTCCTATCAATTTCATAACACCTCCGTTCCACAAAGTTGCCAATACCAATCTATAATCCAAAGGTAAAGTTTCTGCTATATAAAAGTGATTTCTTTTTCCTGTTTTCACTTCCTCTTCATAATCCTTGCTAAATTTAAAATTACATTCAGATTCACGTCGGCTTAAATAGCCCATCGTATTCACTAGATGCATTTCGGATTCGATATATTTAAAATTCTTACACTTAAATTTAGGATAAGGTTTTTTTATGGATTTAGATACAATGACATTTTTCCAAACGCGTTTAAAATCCTTCAAAGAACGCGAAACTAAAATCATGTGTTTATGTTGTCTAAAACAGGCCTCTGATTCATTTCCACCATTGCACCAACACGAAAAAGGTAAAGTCTTAATATTTCCATCATCATTATATTTTTCCATGGCTAGAACAAAACTTTTATAAGCTATGGCTCGCACCATTACGTGGCACCAAATATAACCTCCGCGAACATATTTTTGGACACAGGTAGCAGCCAGATTTAAAGTATCGTCTTTGAAAGGTACAAGTAAAGTTTCGTCGCTCAAATCTAATGGACAAATAGGTTTTGTGTAATCAATCTCAGATATTTTTTCGTGACCGAAAAAGTTTTGTTTTTCACACATAGGTGTAAAATCGAAAAATTTTAATTCTTCTGGTACTGATGATGGACTTTTTTGTTTTTCGGTTACACAATATTTAAATTTCTTAAAACATTTTAACAAATGGTCCGCAGCGTCATTTTTTTTCTCGAATTTCTCAACTCCAAAACACCAAACACAACATTTTTTAGCATTCATGTTGTCTGTACAATCTTTTGTGCAATGTTTTTCATATTCTTTTGACAAAAGACTTATTCCACATTTAGGACACGAAAATGGAACAGTGTCTCGCGAAAGAACTTTATAATATCTATTTATTTTGTAGTAAACCATCACACAATGTTAAAAATATCAAAAACTTGTAAAATTTTAAAAATAGGACGTTTTCTCAAAATCAGAAAACAATGTTTCGCATGTAATTGCTATTGTCTGTAACATATATATATATAAATAAATCATAAAGTTTAAAAAAAATGAGCCCGTGAATCTCATATAATATTTACAAAACCGAAAACATATAAAATTTCAATTTTTCTACATATATATATGAATTGTTATTTTTATTTTTGCAAATATTTTTTCGATAATTTAATTTGTTGTTGTATTTATTAATTTTTTCTTTTTGTTAATCACGCCCACTTATCTTAAACTCTTACACCTTTTTCTTACTTTCTATTCAAATATATATATATATATATATATATATATATATATATATGTGTGTGTGTGTGTGTCAAAAATATAAAATATCTAAAAAATAGTTTTGACAATCATCATTTTTTAGACAAATATATATCATAAAATTTATATTTTCTACAAAAAACATAAAATCTTCTACAAAAAATTGAAATTTTCAATTTTAAAGAAATGGACAAAAACACTGACGCGACTATAGAGTGAAATTTTTATTAGTTGTTTAATAAGATTTTCTGACAGAGGATTTATTTTTTTTAGCTCTGACAGATCTGGTGAATAAATATTTGCGATGATCTTTTTGTATCAGAATATAAAATACATTGCAGCCTTATCTAAAATGCTATGTACTATATATTTGATGAAGTTGAATTGTAAGAATAGACTTTAAATTTTTATATAATAAAAAAGACATTTGATCTTTTAAATGAAAAAAAGAAATAAATGTTTACAATAATTGAAAAAAAAATTGTTGATGGCTTTATAAATAGTTATTCGAAATGTTTATTTGAAGAATGGATTCATTTATTAATAAAAAAAAATTCTAAAAATCTTTCGAATACAATTTTTTCTAAAATCTTTAGAATAACCTCGCTCCAGATTCACCAAAAAATTTATAAAAGTGATATACATAAAAGGCGAAATCTTAAAATTATAGATGACAGTTGACCGGGTGGGTTAATATAAAATCTCGATCTAAAGATTTTTTTAAAAAAATATATCATTAAAAATTACAATTATATTATTTGTTATGATTCAAAAAAGAAGGATTGAACCAAAATTTTTTCATTTGTTTGTCATTTATTTTATTAAACGAGAAATGGTTAAATGATAAATATTAAAAGTAATTTTAATAAAAAATAAATAAATCTGTCATTGACAGATTTATTTATTTTTATCTAATTAAATATACGACACAAAAAAATAGTCAGTTTAATTCAATAAAAGTTCAAATTGACAGTTTTACTGACATTATATAAATAGTTTTTTTTAACTATGTCGAGTATAAATAGAGATTCGAAAGAATATCCGAGATCATAACGATGGATTGCATTCAGTGCTCCACACCAGCAAATTCATCTACGTTGATGAAGTGTAAACATAACATTCATCTATCATGTGTTAGAAATTTTATCCTGTCGACAAAAAATGTATGCTGCCCATCTTGTAATGAACCAATTCAAGCTACAGATTTGTCTACAATCCTTTGGACGATTAAAGAAGATGACCCGATGCATGAATTTTTACGTCAAGAAATGTTAAGAAGACTGGTGTTAGACCTTTATGATACTGATTGGTCCAATTTATGTTAGTAATCCAATTTAAAAGAAGAGCTTTTTAAAAAAGTATTTGACAAGTTGTTAAAGACATATATAATATGTTGTAATTCAAAATAAACTGTTATTTGACTATTTTTTTTGTGTCGTTTATTTAATTTAGATAAAAATTTATTTATTAGTCATCACCATTTATCCACTTTGAAAATGCTAGAATATTTGCAATTTTATAATTTAATTTCTTAAACAACTTTCAAATATTTAACTATATTTCTGTTTTATCATACAACTCAAAAATTAGAATAATCTCACAGGATAGATTTTTTTATTATTAAAATTACTCCTTCCATTTCTTGTTTAATAAAATAAATGACAAACAAATCTGATTCAAGTTATGTTGATCTTTTTTTTTGAATCATAACAAATAATATAATTGTAATTTTTAATGATATATTTTTTTCTAAAAATCTTTAGAATAATCTTGAGACCCATTTTTTATCATCAATAATTTTAAGATCTCGCCTTTTATCTTCTAAAAAAGTTTTGGTGTCTTAAGAGATATTTTCTTGTTTGGATGAAAGTTTATATAAACTTTTATATTTTGATTTTTCTTTTTATCAAATGATCATTTTAGTTATAATGTTTTTTAATATTTTAAATATTTTTTTAAAAAATGCAAATGAAAAATTTCAAATCTATGAAAATCAATTTGAAATATATATTTTTATTAGAAAACATCAAATTTGACTATTTCAGCCAAGCTATTTCAAAAAATAACATTTGAATTTTAACATTTAATTAAATAGCGAAATTTCAATCTTGAAAAAAATCCGATAACATTCTATTTCAGCCAAACTAATTTCAAAAAGTAACATTTGCATTTTAATTAAATAGCAAATTGAAAATGAAATTCACTAAAATTCAAATTCTATCTATTTCAAATTTCTATATACGATTTGTTTGAAAATTAAAAAAAATAATAAGACATTTAATTTTGAACAGTTTTTATTAAAGAAACAAATATATAAAATCACAACAGATTTTTAATTAAAAAAGAAAATTATATACACATAAAATCATTTATAAAAACCATATAAATAATAATTTTAATTAAAAAAGAGCACAAATATAATCATTTGTGAAAACCAAATAAATAATGAAGTATTTTTACAAATCTTTGGACCAAATATTTTTTTCAATAAACGAATTGGATATGAAAAACATTTATACTTGATGGCATATGAAAATAAATAAATTTGCAAATTTCACATTTAAAAATTCCTGTTTATGTTTTATGATGACACATTCTTTTAAATAAAGATAATATTTGAGATCCTTTAAAAACTCGTAAATAGATTATTCCATATCTGGCCATTGAAAATGAAAAATGTCCAGGGGATCAATATCTTAATGATTCTTGTAAATTTTGGGTGATATTGCATGGAATAAACTTGTGGAGGCCATAATACAGTTCACTAAACGTGATGACACATTTTTTCCCCTCCACAAGTTTAAATTCTGTGATTGATTGTCGGTGACACCATTTTATTTCGTTATTCACCAAATAACTTTTTAACATTTCCGATGGATTTTCACTGAATGAGTATCTATTTAAAAATTCTTTTAGAAATTCGATAACAGGATTTATTTTCATTTCTTTCATGATGGGTTGCTTGGTATCCAACCATTTTAATACTCCAAATCTGTTAGGTCCTGAAATATGGAAAAACTTTATTGTTTCATCTTCAATGTTTATGTAAAAACTATCCTTGAGTGGATTGCTTGATGTATAAAATCCTGAGGAAAGCGATGAAATTAAATCCAGCAATTCAAACAGTTCATCTGAAGGATGAAGCCACGAACTTTTTCTTTTCAATAGTGATGATAATTCATTTATTTTCCTTAATTGATGGCATTTAAAAAATGGTGGCAAATACAATTTCATGATTTTCTCTTGAACTAACTCAGGCAAATGGAGAAATTCAAACGCCATATTGAAAAGGAATGAGAAAGAATGAAATGGCGAGTGGGTTTATATACAACTCGATTACGTCACTTTATCAAAAGGTGTGTCATTGCATGACATTCTTTATAGTTTGAAGGTCTTTTTAAAGATAAAAGAATATAAAGAAATAAAAATAAAATCATGTCACAATTTATTAAATTATTATCTCGGCATTTATTAATTATTATTATCTCGACATTTATCAATTTTAAAATTTATCCATCGAAATGTTAAACAATATGTCATCATTCCTTTAATTGAATTTAAAATATGTCAGTTCTTTTCGATATCTAATTAATTTGGGATATCGATATATATTACAACATAACATAATATTCTTGTCAAGTGAATTTAAAGAAATCTTCAATTTAAAGATTTTGAACACGACAATTTATATGACGTTACAATATTTTTTGTCACCATAGTAGCTGAATTTTTACAGAACAAAAAATAAAATATCTATAATTTGTTCTTTTGAGACTGTAAAAAAATAATTATTACGAGGCAGCTGGTAATAATTATTTTTTACCGTATAATAACTTTAAAACATAATTCAATCAATTTAATATCAAAATTATAAAATCTGATAATGGTTGAGATAGATTATCAAAATCATTTGCAATTTTATATCTATTTTTGTCGTTAATAATTGTTATTTGTAATAAAAGTCACTTTTATATAGTTATATCTTTTTATAAAAAAATATTAAAATAAAAATAAAATAAAGTAAAACCCTTTAAAAAAATTTTAAAATTTAAAAAAAATTTACGTTGATTAATTTGAAACTTTTTTTTTTTTTTTTTTTTTTTTTTTTCAAATTCTGACATATAAAATGACTATTTTAACTTTAGTTGGATCTTTTTCATATAACTCGACCACCTTTTTTTGTTTTTTTTCAAATTCTGACATATAAAAATGGCAATTTTCACTATTAGTTGGATCTTTTTCAGCTAACGGAAATAAAGAAGTTGTTTAATCAATAAGTCTTTTTATTTTTTGTTTAAAATTATTGGTGGATAAAAGTGGATATATATATGACTTGTCGTTTCTAAATCATTTCAACATGACTACTACTTATTTAGATACTCTGCGAAAAAAGTACAAGATTTGCAATAATCGAGTTAATATTTTGCATTTTGAAGTATTATCTCGTCGTTATAACAGTCGCTTGAAATTTCTTTTGAACAAAAGAGATGAATTGCACTTAAATAATTGTGTATGGTCTCAGGACGATGCAAAAGAGGGACCTGATACTTGTCCTTGCTACCACGCTAAGATGTCTCCAGAAAAATATTTAGAAGACGAAATGCTTTCAAAAAATTTCCAAAAATTACACAAGGAAGAACGTTTAAGCGGCTCTTTATTAGCATTTAATTATTCTGATCAAATTGAAAATGTGCGAGATTTTTACAAGCGTTGTGTTTCAGATAGAGAAAATGTGTTCAAATGGTATGAAGAATACAAAACTACAAGGAATGCTATACAGTTTGAAATAAAAGTCAGAGAAATGGGAAAACAACGAGAAATCAATGTAATTCTGAATCCTGAAAGTAGAGAATGGCACTTGACCGATTGTATAAGATGCATTTTTTCTGATGAATTCCCAAATACATGTTATTGCCAAAAAGCCTTAATGGACCCTGCGAAATATCTTCGAGAGAAATATAATTTCATAGAAAAGACAAAAGAAAAAATACCATATAACTATCTAAACCTTTCTCATAAAGAATAATTATACAGACCAAAAAAAGGAAACGATCTTTTTAAGTTAAAATCAAGGATATTATTTTTCTAGATTGTAAACATTTTGCTTGTTGTATGTATTGTTCAAACCTGTCCCATGTCTATTAAATAAAATCCTTTTTTAAGAATATTGAAGAGTGATTTTTTAATAATAACGTCCATTGTATTGTTTTAAACATGTCATTTTGGAAATGAATTCCACAAGCATTTCAGCAATTCCACAAGCATTTCAGCACATATATTATCTATATTTTTAATTTGAAATCTATGAAACAAACTGAGTTTCTGAATAAATAGAATAAAATATAATTTTAATTTTAATATTTAATTATTTAACTAAATTTCAATTTTGAAATTTTAAAATCTGAACTTTTGCTACATAATAAAATGTTAAAATTCAAGGATAATTGCAGGTCGAAATGGAACATTATAAATTGGTAAAAACGCAAAATGATAGATTGATAGAAATAGTCATGGTCGTATTAAAAAGTAATAACAGAAAGACTTATTCAAGGTGGCTAGTTTTTACAATATTTTTTATTAATGCTTTAAACCATGTAGAATTTACTGTGGAATGTTAATCAAAAAAATCTACCTGTAAGATTATTCTAATTTTTGAATTGTATGATGAAACAGAAATATAATTAAATATCTGAAAGTTGTTTAAGAAATTAAATTATACAATTGCAGGTATTCAATGAAATTCGCTAAAATTCAAATTCAATTTTATTCTATTTCAAATTTCTATAAATGATTTGTTTGAAAATTTAAAAAAATAATAAGACATTTAATTTTGAACATTTTTATTAAAGAAATAAATATATAATATATATACACAACATATTTTAATAAAAAAAGAGTATTATATACAAATATAATCATTTATAATAACTATATAAATAATGAAGGATTTTAATTAAAAAAAGAGCATTATATACAAATATAATTATTTATAAAAAATATATAAATAATGAAGGACAAATCTTTGTCCAAATATTTTTTTCAATAACGTAAACAGGATATGAAAAACATTTATATTTGATGGCATATGAAAATAAATATGCAAATCTGATTATTTCACATTAATCGTGGATCTGTGAGAAAAATACAATTTAATGGGATAAAATTGCAAATCTTTGTCATTAAATAAATTCGTGGACATGATTATGTTTTATGATGACCATAGGTGTGGGTCCAGATAACTTATGAAATTCAGGTGTGGGAAAACTTATTTATAATCTTTCAAATCTTCAGTTATTTCACATGGAATAAACTTGTGGAGGAAGAAATACAATTCACTAAACGTAATCACAAATTTTCTTCCCTCCACAAGTTTAAAATCTATTATAGACGATCTATGACACCATCCAATTTCATTTTTTTTCAAATACCATTTTAATTTTTCTGGTGGGTTTTCACAATATGCGTATTTTCTTGAAAATTCCTTTAGAAATTCCAAAACAGATGATAGTTCACTTTCTTTCACTAGGGGTTTTTTAATAGCTCTCCTCTTCAATGCGAAAAATGGTCCTCCAATATGATAGAATTTTATATTTTCATCTTCGATATTTATATAAAAACTGTTTTTGAGTGGGTATTTATCAACAATTGGTAAATAAAATCCAGTCGATAGAGATGAAAGGTAATCCAATAAAGCAAATAGTTCATCTGTAGGATTCATCCAGGAACTTTTTTGTTCTAAAATTGGTGATAATTCATTTATCTTCATTAATTTTTTAAATTTAAATAATGGACTCAAATAGTATTTCATTATTTTCGTTTGAACTAAATCTGGTAGATCAAGAAACGGAAACTCCATATTGAAAAGCAATGAGAAAGAATGAAATGGCGAGTGGGTTTATATACAACTCGATTACGTCACTTTATCTGTGGTGCGTCAAATGCTATTTTTGTAAAATAGTTTGGTGATATAATTTGAATTAAATAACGAAATTTCATTTTAAATGTTACTTTTGTAAAATAACTTGGACATAAAAAAATATAATTTGAATTTTATTCTTAAATTTCGTTATTTAAATAAATGTTAAAATTCAAATGTTATTTTTTGTAAAATAACTTCAATATAGAAAGAAATATAATTTGAATTTTAGCGGATTCAAAACTTGAAATTTGAAATTTCGTTATTTAACAAAATGTCAAATGCTATTTTACAAAAAAATAGATTGGAAAAAAATATAATTTGAATTTTAGCGGATTTCATTTTTTCAAAATTTAAAAATTGAAATTTCGCTAGTTAACTAAATATTAAAATTCAAATACTATATATTTTATTTAAATAAACTTCTTTTTGATTGTTTGTTTTTTTACAAAAACGTTTATTTTGTTAATCTTTTATATTTTGTCAATATCCTTAAATGAAATGTTAATTATGATAATCATTAAAAATAATTTTTAAAGTTAAAATGTATGACTAAAAAAATATTAAAATCAAAAAATATTTTAACTAGTCTATAGAACTATTTTTTCAAATTTTTTTCTTGGTAAAAATGAAATTGCTCTTATTTACTATTATATGTTTCAAGAAAAAAAATTGCTTA